>CM048748.1:35909077-37213077 GCA_026315105.1 Locusta migratoria
AACTGGTGTCCGGAAGGTAATGGTGCACTGTATTTATACAAATAAGGAAGAATGCTTATCACATACTACTGTTGTTGATCGACATACATGGCCGACATCAATGAGCTAGGAACGGTAAAGTATGTGCAACTTACAACGAAGTGTCCCAGTAATTACACCTTGAGATTATGTGTATTGTGGCAATTAACTTGTTGCTTCTTGAATATACGTTCAAACACAGTAAATGTACGTTTTTATTTGCATTCGTTCTGACAACCTTTTTTCTGTCAACCTCAAAATATTTAGGGTAAATTGTAGGGATTCCATTAATGCATGCATCCTACATTGTATTTGCACTACGATTCAAATATATTTCGAAGATACGTAATGTCAATAAAATAATAAAAATAATGAAATATTAATAACACTGAGTTAATTATTTAGATACAGGTACTTTTGATGGTATGGTTAGGTACAGAAGAGAGAATTTATAAAACTCCGATAGTTAGTGGAGCGTAGGCTTCAGTTTAGAGGGCCACTTCCCCCCCCCCCCCCCCAGCGCTGGTCACTCCCCCTCACTGCTCCGGCCACTACCGGAACCACTACCACTCTCCACGCATGCCCAGCCGTCTGCATACCTTCTAGTCAACTTATCCTGCGTGCACTCTATGTACTGGGTGGCCGTTCCCGCCAGGTGTTTCAGTTCTCGCTCTGAGATGTATGTGTGTTGTCCTTAGTGTAAGCTAGTTTAAGTGGTTTGCAAAGTCTACTGACCGATGACCATAGCAACTTGGTCGAATAGGTTTATAATCATTTGAAACATATCTACGTCTGAGGAAACAGGTTTGGTACAAAAATACTCGAGACCTTGTTAGACAATAGCCATCGACTTACTCGATCAAGGTTTGTAACGAGAAACACACGTTGGTGTCAAGTAATGGGGTACATTAGCTAAAGCGAATCCTTGGAAGATGGTTACAAAATACGTAGTGACATGTAGGAAATGCAGCGGACTGTATTCCCTAGTGTCGGAGCGCTGGAACAACGTCCCTTGCTAACAGCCGCCGGCTATCTTCCCGAAGCTACAAAACAACTCTGTGTCGTTACGCCACAGCGGACGCCCCTCAGTAAATGCCACACCCGAAAGTAATTAGGCCAAAGAAACTATCAAACTTGGAGAACTGAAACATACCACTCACTCACTCTCTCCGTCACATCTTTTACAAAGAAAGTAATAAAGGTCGTATCACACTTCTTTAGCCGGCCGCGGTGGCCGAGGTGACTGAGGCGCTCCAGTCACGGTCAGCACGGCCACTACGGTCGGGTGTTCGAATCCCCCCCTCGGGCATGGATATTTGTGCCGTCCTAGTTCGTAAGTAGTTCATAAGTAGTTTGTAAGTTTAGGGACTGATGACCCCGTAGTTAAGTCCCATAAGCTTAACAAACATTTGAACATTTGAACACTTCTTTAGGTCACTGCTCATGATTACCTAGCCCCTAATTAACACTCGCCATTGACGACAACGTACTGGGTTCCATTAATTAAGTAGTCTTCGAGCAACTCACGTATTTCCGTATCCTCGTACCTTCGCCAATAGAAAAAGGGCAAGCTGAGCTTCGCACGCTCGATGTTTCCCAAGCCCGCGCTGATGCATGGACAGAAGTTTTCTGTCTCAAGAACATTTACTATAACAGAACTGAGAATATGCTCACTGATGTTAATAATATTGGTCCGTAACGTGCTTGGGCGCGTCCTTTGGCCTTTTTTATACATAAGAGTCACTTGCGCCTTTCTCCAATCGCTTGGAACTTTTCGCGATAAATGCAAGCTATGTAAGGGGAAAATGCCGCAGAATACTCTTTGTAAAACAGAATTGGTACCCCATCTGGGCCGCGGTGGAGTAGCCGAGTGGTCTAAAGCGTCTCGCTGCGGTGCGCGCGGTTGCTCGCCGTGGAGGTTCGAGTCTTCCCAGGGGCATGTGTTTGTGTGTTGTCCGTAGGTTAGTTTACGTAGGTTTAAGTAGTTTGTAAGCTACGGACTGATGACCACGCAGATTGGTCCGATAGATTTAAAAACATTTGAACTTTTTGTACCCCATCTGGACGTGGCGGCTTGTTTGTATTTAACTCTCAGACTTGTGGCTCTACACCTATAACTGTCCTCTCCATTTGGGAAACAGTGCGATCATCAAACGCAGGTATGTTTTCAAGGTCGTCCACTGTGGGTGATATCTTAAATATTAAATTTAAAACTCAAGCTTTCATTTTGCTTGCAGAACGACATATTGACCATAGCTGTTTATTTTTTCTCAATGCTACCGGTTTCGGTCATTTACCATTATCAACTGTTAGCAGAGATTAGTTAATAGCTTAACATGTCGTAATACAAGAATTCACAATTGTAACACAAGAATTTGTTGTCATTGCTCTAAAATAAATACTTATGTTACAATTTTGAATTCTTGTATTACGACATGTTAAGCTATTAGATAATCTCTGCTAATGCTTGATAATGGTGAATTGACCGAAACCGGTAGCATTGAGAAGAAATAAACAGCTATGGTCAATATGTCGTTCTGCAAGCAAAATGAAAGCCTGAGTTTTAAATTTAATATTTAAGATATCAACCACAGTGGCCGAACTTGAAAACATACCTTCGTTTGATGATCGCACTGTTTCCCAAATGGAGAGGACAGTTATAGGTGTAGAGCCACAAATCTGAGAGTTAAATACAAACAAGCCGCCACGTCCAGATGGGGTACAAAAAGTTCAAATGTCTGTAAATCTATCGGACCAAACTGCGTGGTCATCAGTCCGTAACTTACAAACTACTTAAACCTAGGTGGCGTCACGCACTTTCGCGCTCTGGTCGCTGTCCCCAGGCGTGGTCGTGTCTTTGATGGTTCAGCATTTTACCCTCTCTCCGAGTTACCCGTACTCGATGGTTCTAATTAACAGGTTTTCTTTCCTTATATCATTGCTATTTCCTTTTGGTCGATTTCGCCTTTTACAGTTGTCTTTGAGTGAGTTGGGTCATGTTGTATAGTTCTGTTTTAATAAACTATGTAATAGAACTCGTTTGCTTCTCGGAAGTTGGTATCTTTATGTTCAAAGTGCGTTTACCAAGACGATAGCCCTGAGTAGATGATATATCGTAATCTACCTGTTTAAATTTTAATATAGTGTAGAATGTCGCCGGTTTGCAAGTATGGTAAATTAGTAAAATATTTTTTCCTGAAACACAATCCCTTTTTATTTGGTACCTGCAAAATTCTTATAAATTCTATTTCATTTTTTCAATTAGGTATTTTTAGAATGTAATTCTGTATTTATAATTAGGCTCCATCTGGTTTAATAATTATCGTTTTAAGTCGGGCCGCTCTGCCTTAAGCTTATTGGGCCGCTTACTTGATAAATTATCTTAATGCAGGCCGTTGAAATTTTTTTCCTGATCTCGTAACTAATGCAGTTTACTCAATGCGAAGGCCTTTGAGCCTTTTTGGTATTTGTTATTTTGGTGTTTAAGGGCTTACCTTGTGTTGTTGAAGCATAGTTTTAAGCGCGTAGCCTCCTAAAGAAAAACTGTTTGGGAATGTTCGGAGATTACATGTATTTTACTCTGTTTACTGACGGTAAATTGATTTGTTCGTGCGGCCTCCCGCGCCGAAGGTTCGAATCCTCTCTCGGGCAGGGATGTGTGTGTTTTCCTTAGGTTAGCCTTAGTTTAAGCAGTTTCTGTCTATACACTGATAAAGAACTTAGTCTGGTCCCATAGAATTACAAACATTTAATAATAATAATAATAATAATAATAATAATATTGGTTCAGATGTGCCGCTAAACCCTTCTGGTATTCGACTTTTCCCCTCTCGACTTTTTGCTTTATTTACTGATACATCTATACTAAAGGAATTACAACCACCAACTGTGGCACAAGTGTTGTGTTAAATGAAAATAAGTTAATATTTTAGTGACCGTCAATTGTCTGGAAAACTCTACTCCATCTGCTTCCTCAAATTTTTCAGGGTAACCTAGAAACATTTAAATTTCGAGCTTCCGTTTTCCTAAGGTATGACGTTGGTAGTTACTGAAAGCTTCGCGCATCGTTCGTTTTATAGACGCGAGAATATTTACTAACTATTGTTTGTTTCGATTTGCGTGAAATTTTTTAAAGCGAGAGTGCTACTGCGTTAGTTTCTCAGCATATTTCGATATTATTATAAAGCCTTCATCTACATTGACGGCATATTTTTTGCAGTCCTTTATTTACCTTGCGTTCATACTTTGACCATTATTCCCCCACGCCAACATAACTGCAACTGAGCGATGTCCATTCATTCCTTAACTGTGACACTATCAATTGCTTATCTGCTCTATCTAGCACAAACACTCACCTACCCTTATTGAAAAATTTATTAACTGAGGTGATCGTTTTCGGTATGACATCATGAACACTAACCCACATCGCTACAGTGACAACAGTGATAATGTCTGACCTGTTTGTACCTGCAAACTCAGACGAAGTTTGGTGAATAGTCCTGTAAAATTAAGTATGAACTACATTTATGTTTTTGTCCTTGGAAATAGTAACCTTCCAGAATTATTCAACACTGAACGCTGCCATAAATGTCCTGGAAACTTTGGACGAACCCGTCCTCTGCGATGGTGTGAAAAAACTTCGTAACGTTTCGAGGGATGTCAAGAATTTCATAAAATCTCTCTCCTTTCAAAGCGAGTTTGAGTCGAAGAGATTCGGGGAGACCTGTTTTGCGGTATTGTTTGTGCAAATTGAACATACAGTACTCACCAAGTCGCAATCCTTCACCCTTCTTCCTAGACTATCTAAACTCTCTTTGAAAGGAAGAGATGAGATGATATCTAACGAAACATGACGAGGCTTTTCAACTCCATCCGAAAGAAAGACTTTGCGCAAATTTTCCAGGACAAGTATCGCGGAGTTAGAAAACTGTTCAAATGTTTGTAAATCTATCGGACTCAACTGGATGGTCTTTAGTCCGTAGCTTACAAACTTCTTAAACTAAGGTAATCTAACATAAGGAGGAAATAAACATTTATGCCCGTGGGGGGGGGGCTGGGGGGGGGGAGGAGTCCTACCCCCAACAGCGAACGGCTGCGCGCACCTCAGCACGACGACCTAGTGCGTACGGTTAATCCCCCGCGCCTTGCAAAGATCAAGGGGCGCATATTTATGTGTTTCGAAATACAATAAGGAACTGTAGGGAATATTTCATCTACGTTAATGTTACAAGACCATTCACCGAATTTTGTCAGAGCTGCTCTTCTCCGTAGTTTAGTGGAAAGAGTGGTGAGTGGTTACGCAGAGGACCCGAGTTCGATTGTCCGTCACGTCGGAGATTTTGTCCGCTCGGGTACTGGGTGTTGCGTCGTCGGCATCTTTGGAGACAGAATAATTACAAATCGTCTCTGACCCCTCGCTCACCGATTTGGCTCATCCCTACTATTTCGTTTGGGCTGCGGCATTTTTTTTTTATGTATGGAAATAATCCAAAGACAATACATGAACATAAGACAGCGATAATTGAATATGTGCATTCGATAACACGCGAAACATTGGTAAAGGTATTCGAAACTAAAAATAAACATGTTGAACGATGCCTTCAACAAAGAGGAAATCATTTCCAGCACCTATTGTGATAATAGTGACACCAGTGTACTTTCTTGTTATTCATATAACAAATTGATTTTATCGTTTTAATTGTGATAATTTTGAATCCTTTCTCGTAACTTAACTGTAGGCAGTAGCAGTGAAACCCGGCCGCTACCCACGACATGATTGTGCTGCCATGAACATTCACCGAAGAACGCCCACCTGTTTCCAGATTAATCACAGTAGATTGAGGCATTCCGTCTACCATGCTAAACCAACCTAGTCGTCCTGTCCGGATGCGGTTCAATCTCAAGGGAGGTGTGCTTACACCATGCAGAAGTGGGGTTTCTCTCCATCTATTGACTGTGCCTGCAGAGCGCAGGACCATGTTTAAACAATGTAGTTTGCATCATGTGACTTCAAGTGCTCAGTAGTGGCAATCAGACATTTCCAATTATTTGCGTATACTTGTAAAATCATAAGATAAATAAATTTACCACCATATTTAGTGATAGTTCCAGAACCTATCCGAAGAACACCATTTCACAGAAACAAATTTGGTAACAAAGAAAAAAATTGCACTGACGTGTTTTAGGGCCCACTTTAGATTTGTAGGTTTATAAGTTTTTGCAAACATTTTGGACCAAATTAATAATCTAAGTAATAATAAATTAATCAATAAGAGTGACTGAAACCCTTTTAGGGAAAAAAAATAATAGTGGCGGGTTTCGAACCACCGATCTTTCGCATTACAGTCCAGCACGTTGCCCACTACGTCACGACTATAAATAAAAAAGCAGTTCTTTAATCTCATACTATTCATGGCCGATGTTAACTGATGTTAATATGGCTTTTGTAGACATTACATTATCATCTATCGTACGAATAACGATGTGTTTTTGTTAATTCTTCAGTGCGCCATTGCTTAGAAAACAACGTGTAAGTTACAATAAGACAATCATCAAATACGCAACGCAAGATGGGCGAGGAATGTCACGTGACATCTCCGAACGGCTGGTTTTCGTTAATTCAATGGAGGGTGTCAAATATCCGTTATTTTTGCAAATATGTCTCAAGCGATACGATATATGAAAAAACCATAAGGTAGCTAAGTTGTAGAGAATTTTCTCCTCTACCAAATAGGTTATTCAATTTTCGTGTCAGATGAACGGTTCGTCTGCAATTACAATTATATTACAAACGGCTTTTTTTTGGTTTTACTGCCATATTCTATGTCCGAAAAATTTGAGAAAGGGAGGTTCTGGTCTCGGGTGGCCTACAATCATGTCTGTAAAAATTGGTGCTGATCGGTTGAACGGTTCGTCTTAAAAACAGGGAACACATTACGGCCGGACAGACAGACAGACATACATCCCAAAATCGCCGTTATTTTTGCTAATATCTTTGAAACGCTACGAGATATGAACAAAACATAAGAGAGCAACGTTGTAGAGACTTTTCACCTCTACAAATTGGGTTATTCAATTTTCGTGTCAGGTGAATAGTTAAGTCGTTATTTTCATTTAAATTTAGAGCTTTCAAAAGACGATCGCAAAGGCCCACTTTTAGTGTTACTACCGTAACCTAAAGTGGGCCAAAAAAAAAAAAAAAACAAAAAAAAAACGGAAGTATTTCAAAAACATATTGTACATCGCTGATGCCGACATTTTCTTCGAACCAATCACTTCAACTCTAACGCTTTCGGTCTTATAAATTTGTAACCGAAGGTATTTTGTTTCTCTTCTTCGAAAAATAATAAAACTCATTTGTCTTTTGGGGAAACATCCTAAAGCATAAAAACGCAGTTAGGATACAACGGAACTGCTTCACATCTACACATCCGTTGTTTTCATCGCGCCTCTACTCTACCGCCAACGTCCGTTCAGCACCTCTGCTACAACTCTAATATCATTCAGCCACCAGCATAATATCCACCAATGGCAACTTAGGTATCATAAGTTTATCATGCGAGAAAAATGCTTATATATATACATTTTTAAAGTAAAATTGATGCATCGTATTGAATGATAAGACTTGTAACAAATTCAGAGTGTGTGAGAGACCAGACAATAATTAACACGCATTGTCGTTATATTTATCTCATAAGAAAACTGTTTCGCCAGACATATAGTGGCAGCATAGGTGCTTGTGACTGTACAGATCCTTTAGTAAATCTGTGGTACCGACTGTGACGATCTTGACACACTGAAGCTCAGGTTATAACGCCCGGCTCCGATTCAGCGTGTGTGTGCTCCTTCTGCAAGGAGGGGCGAGGGGAAACGTCGTTTATAGCATGCGCCTTAGCGCTGGTGTAGGGAAAAGCGCCTATACTCCTCGCCCTCAGACAAAAAGGTAAGAAATGGTCAGAACTCAACAAAATCTTGTGTTGTAGAGCTTAACGGACTTAACTTCGGGGTCATCAGTCGCTAAACATACAAACTAATTATGAAATACGTTAAACTAAAGACGACACAAACATCCATGCCCGAGGGGGATTCTAACCCCGACGTGCAGCGGCCTCGCGCGTCACAGCATAGCACCTCAATGCGCTCGACCGCTCCGCCGCGGCCCGAACGCCACAGAATCTAGATATTTCCTGTACCTGACCTTCTACATGCGCAAAGCCTCCATAGATGGACCGTAGACGCTTCAATGTTGTTTCCGGTGCATTAGAAATTGATCAAAAACACGGTATATTTCGTAATTTTCCTATAACAGAATGTGAAGTAATGACTCATGAGCTATAGCGTACAGTAAATAAAAGTTTGAATACTAACAATAATAATAATAATGGAGCTAATCCAAAAAGGAAAATGACCGTTTTCTACATATACATCAACATTGGATAGTCTGCAAATCACATTTAAGTTCATGGCATAGGGTTCATCGACCACCTTTATACTGTTTGTCACCTATTCCATTATCGAATGGAGAAAACATGAGTCTCTCCGTTGGAGTTCTGATTTCTCGTGTTTTATTCAGATGATCTTTTCAACCTATGTAAGTAATAATCAATAACATTTTTTCGCATTCGGGTAGTATTATTTGCGTTTAGAGTTTCGTAAGCAGCCCACGCCGCAGAGATAAGCACAGTTGTTGTAATGATTCCCATCCCAGATCCTGTATCTTTTCCGGACCGCTGTCTTCCCTGTATCGTGACAATACAAAACGAGCTGCCATTCTTTGGACTCTTTTGACGTCCTCCGTCAAACCCACCTGATAATGATCCCACAATGGGCAGCAATACTCCAAAACAGGACGAACAAGTGGAGTGTATGCAGTTTCTTTAGTAGTTCTGTTGCATCGTTTAAGGGTTCTGCCAATAAAACGCAGTCTCTGGTTCGCCTTTTGCTTAGATTTTCTCCCAAATCGTTTATGTAAATAGGGAACAGCAGAGGACCAATAGCACTACCCCGTCGAACGCCCGATATCACCTCTGTTTTAGTCGATGCCTTACCATCGACTACGACAAACTGTGTCCTCACTGACAGAAAATCCACTATCGAGTCGCAAATTTGGGACGATATAACACAACTAAGCAATTTGATTAAAGGTTGTATATAAGGTACGGTGTCAGAAGCCTTCTGGAAATACGGAATCAAACTGAGATCCCTTGTCGATAGCACTCATAGCTTCGTGTGAGTAAAGAGCTAGTTGTGTTTCGAATGAACGATATTTTCTAAACCCATGTTGACTTGGGTCAATGGATCGCTCTGTTCGAGATAATTCATAATATTTGAATGCAGGTTAGGTTCCAAAATTCTGTTTTGTTAAAGACGTCACTTTCTGAATAATAAAAAGAGGATTTGCTTATGGTTATACTTTGCCACTGTCGTCGCGTTTTAAAAGATTGTGGAACGAGCAACGCTTTTTGTAATGTTTGGGCGGTTATTTCAAACGTGTCGCCAGTTTCAGGGGAAGATGTGGTGCAGTGGTCTAAAGCAATTCTTTCAACCAGACGGTATTTCAGCGACTTGTACGTCCCTAACCTACCCCAGTAATCCTACAGTTTATTAGGAAATCCGAACAACGAATCGTTTCTGCCGACTGCTCAAATCGTTCGTGGATGAACGCATTCTGAATTATTCGTGATTATACTTCGAGTAAATGAAAACTACTTTTGTAGACAAAAGGTCTCTTGCGGGATAGATGATCCCAAATTGTCACTCTACTCCAACATAGTGAGGACTATTTCCATCCTTTATCAAAAGATACCCCCCTATAAAATATTAAAATTGCTTCACTTATTCTATGTTACCGGAATTTACATTAGGTTTTTTCATGTATTATAATATACCCAAATATCAGTGTAGGTTTAGGGAAGGGAAAATCGGCTCTACCGCGAAATGTGAAATGTGATTAGATTTCAGTGGTTCCTGATGAAAACCACGAATCAAATACGTTGCCAGTTGACCGCATGTGGAGGTAAAATATGTGCGAAGTGGCGTAGTGATTTCGCAGAATGGCGTAAAAACGTGCATGACGATGGCGACCGCAGGCATCTAACGTTTCGGATTCGTCAGTGCACTGAAAGAAATTTCCATTGCGGATTGGCAGGTCACGAGCGAAAGATCGCCGAACTGATAGGGAATGTCTACAAGAATACCGTGCATAAGAACTTTACAGACATAATAAAAAGAGGATTTGCTTATGGTTATATTTTGCCACTGTCGTCGCGTTTTAAAAGATTGTGGAACGAGCAACGCTTTTTGTAATGTTTGAGCGGTTATTTCAAACGTGTCGCCATTTTCAGGGGAAGATGTGATGCAGTGGTCTAAAGCAATTCTTTCAACCAGACGGTATTTCAGCGACTTGTACGTCCCTAACCTACCCTAGTAATCCTACAGTTTATTAGGAAATCCGAACAACGAATCGTTTCTGCCGACTGCTCAAATCGTTCGTGGATGAACGCATTCTGAATTATTCGTGATTCTACTTCGAGTAAATGAAAACTACTTTTGTAGACAAAAGGTCTCTTGCGGGATAGATGATCCCAAATTGTCACTCTACTCCAACATAGTGAGGACTATTTCCATCCTTTATCAAAAGATACCCCCCTATAAAATATTAAAATTGCTTCACTTATTCTATGTTACCGGAATTTACATTAGGTTTTTTCATGTATTATAATATACCCAAATATCAGTGTAGGTTTAGGGAAGGGAAAATCGGCTCTACCGCGAAATGTGAAATGTGATTAGATTTCAGTGGTTCCTGATGAAAACCACGAATCAAATACGTTGCCAGTTGACCGCATGTGGAGGTAAAATATGTGCGAAGTGGCGTAGTGATTTCGCAGAATGGCGTAAAAACGTGCATGACGATGGCGACCGCAGGCGTCTAACGTTTCGGATTCGTCAGTGCACTGAAAGAAATTTCCATTGCGGATTGGCAGGTCACGAGCGAAAGATCGCCGAACTGATAGGGAATGTCTACAAGAATACCGTGCATAAGAACTTTACAGACATAATAAAAAGAGGATTTGCTTATGGTTATATTTTGCCACTGTCGTCGCGTTTTAAAAGATTGTGGAACGAGCAACGCTTTTTGTAATGTTTGAGCGGTTATTTCAAACGTGTCGCCATTTTCAGGGGAAGATGTGATGCAGTGGTCTAAAGCAATTCTTTCAACCAGACGGTATTTCAGCGACTTGTACGTCCCTAACCTACCCTAGTAATCCTACAGTTTATTAGGAAATCCGAACAACGAATCGTTTCTGCCGACTGCTCAAATCGTTCGTGGATGAACGCATTCTGAATTATTCGTGATTCTACTTCGAGTAAATGAAAACTACTTTTGTAGACAAAAGGTCTCTTGCGGGATAGATGATCGCAAATTGTCACTCTACTCCAACATAGTGAGGACTATTTCCATCCTTTATCAAAAGATACCCCCCTATAAAATATTAAAATTGCTTCACTTATTCTATGTTACCGGAATTTACATTAGGTTTTTTCATGTATTGTAATATACCCAAATATCAGTGTTGGTTTAGGGAAGGGAAAATCGGCTCTACCGCGAAATGTGAAATGTGATTAGATTTCAGTGGTTCCTGATGAAAACCACGAATCAAATACGTTGCCAGTTGACCGCATGTGGAGGTAAAATATGTGCGAAGTGGCGTAGTGATTTCGCAGAAGGGCGTAAAAACGTGCATGACGATGGCGACCGCAGGCGTCTAACGTTTCGGTTTCGTCAGTGCACTGAAAGAAATTTCCATTGCGGATTGGCAGGTCACGAGCGAAAGATCGCCGAACTGATAGGGAATGTCTACAAGAATACCGTGCATAAGAACTTTACAGACATTTAAAATGGGCCAGATGCCTGCCTTGTATGTTCAGTGATGAACGAAATAAGCGGATCAATAGTATTTCTCCTGCGCGAGACGGTAGGAGGTTGGTAAGGCGCGAGTATAAAAAACTTCCGTAGTGTCTCCAAAAATGCATTGTTCGTCAAGATGTTAAAATGAAAAATATATAAAACTTCAACACACGAGAATTCGTAACTTGTTTTGTAATTAAGTGATATACAGTAGGGAAAAGGAGGATAAGATGACGACAGTAATCTTCCAAACTCTTTTATCCCTTTATTATAGACCTGACCCTACACGAATACTTTATAGAAACCATTAGAATTTAGGTTCCAAGTACAGATTTCGTAACTTTTCTGAATGTAAGATTAATAGCGATTACTTTGACGTTTTTCAAATGAAGTCAAATTGGTCATATACGACGAATGTCGGCGAGTAATTTGACGAAGGAAAACACAATTGAATAAACATAAAAATCATTTTCTTTTAAGCACAGAAGTCGCATACATTTTCTTTGCGCTTCTTACTTGCCGCAGTGAGTTCTGTACTAGCAACATGGGCACATTTACGACAGCATGAACAACCATACAAAGTCCCTAATTTATCAAAGTCGTTGCTGATTTCACAAATTTCTCCTTTAACGAAATCATGATCGTCGTCGTCTTTAGTATAAGTTGACTGATAACGAGAAATTGCGGAGTGCCCCATCACATTCGTTCTATTTTTTTCCTTCCTACTCCCCTTGGTGCCCTATTTTTCTGTTTATATAATATTTCAGTTTGGCTTCTGTTTGTGATGTGTAACGAGGGTAACTTTTTCCGCTGTCTCCTCTTTGCAGTTGCATGCACTACTACTGCACCACTCTGTACCTCCGCCATCCTGTGCCTGTTCGTCCTTTATTTATATTTGTTACACACCCTCAATATTGCATATTAGTATGAAAAGCTCAGTAAAATGGTTTAAAAATTCTTTGGGAAAGATGTGTAGCCTTCAACTTACCCCAAACGGCCATTCAGAATTTAATCCTATGAACAACACTTCATTTAAATATCTTTGGAGTTTAAGTAGAAACAGCATAGCTTATAGTTTACGAAAACACTGAAACCAGCTAGCAGAAATTAACCACACATGTTTCAGATTCTATTTCTTAGCACTGAAAAATTACAACGAACAATTGCGTATACGTAAATGATAGCATGTCAAGAATAAATGAAGACGTTGGGTTTTAGTACATATTGTATCACACGTAGAGTGCTAATCGCTAGCAAGGTAAGAGCTTCATTTGCTGCTCTACCTCGACAAACGCATTAAGTTAATGATTCGTCATCTTACACTCCTCGTCATCTTACCCTACCTTCCCCTACATGAAAAAGTATTAAAGGCCTTAATTCATGTACTAACGTAGTACGTTTTGACCACCTAGGAACTAGCGTCTCTTGTGGACGCTAGAAAGGTGTTAAGGAAAGATCACCCGATAAGCCGAAAAATAGTTGGACACATATAAAAAATAAGTAGCAGTATCTTTGTATGAAAATCCAACGCAAGTTGCTGCTGTAAATTAGGTGGTATTGACAGTGAATTTCTGGGCCACGTGCCTGGGCCTCGTGTTCATAGCACCGAACCAGTTTTAATTACTTCCGGTCCACCTCTGCAGCGAGCTTTTCATTGCTGCGGAAGCACTTTGCGCCATATTTTCCCTCGCTCTTTATGTCTTACTGCCTCTCTCTCTCTCTCTTCCTCTGACCGCTACTCATCGCCGCCTACACACACACACACACACGCGCGCGCGCGCGCGCGCGCGCGCGCGCGCGGTCGCACATACATTCACAAAAACAGGCAGTGCCTCGAATGGCGCAGGAAGTGCCCGCTGCGCGCACAACAAAGTTCCATAATTAATCTTGGCGCGCGTGCAAAAGTACAAGTCCCGCCAGTAAATTACGCGCACTGGCATCCGCAATAGCGAGCGGCTTCCTCAGCCAGCCAGCCGCACCACACCTCGCGTCGCCTCGCGGCCGCCTCGCCTCAGCCGGCTGCGTCTTGAGGCGGGTGGAGCTCTCCCGTCCCCTGCTGCATGGCTGGCGGCTGTCAAAGGCGGGGCCACCTGCCGCGCGCGACAAAGGCCACAAAGCCCTGGCAGGCGGCAGGCGTCAGCCGCAGCTCCCGCCGGATCAAGGAGGCGCCTTCTCGCTAAATGCGATAAACCGCTGGGGTAGCGTCAGCGGTGCCCCAGGAAAGTGTGGTTGCACCGCTAATTACGAGGTGCATTCAAGTTCTAAGGCCTCCGATTTTTTTCTAATTAACTACTCACCCGAAATCGACGAAACTGGCGTTACTTCTCGACGTAATCGCCTTGCAGACGTACACAGTTTTCACAACGCTGACGCCATGATTCCATGGCAGTGGGGGAGGCTTCTATAGGAGTCTGTTTTGACCAATGGAAAATCGCTGAGGCAATAGCAGCACGGCTGCTGAATGTGCAGCCATGGAGAGTGTCTTTCATTGATGGAAAAAGCCAAAAGTCACTAGGAGCCAGGTCAGGTGAGTAGGGAGCATGAGGAATCACTTCTAAGTTGTTATCACGAAGAAACTGTTGCGTAACGTTAGCTCGATGTGCGGGTCCGTTGTCTTGGTGAAACAGCACGCACGCAGGCCTTCCCGGACGTTTTAGTTGCAGTGCAGGAAGGAATTTGTTCGTTAAAACATTTACGTAGGATGCACCTGTTCGCGTAGTGCCCTTTCGAACACACTGGGTAAGGATTACGCCCTCGCTGTCCCAGAACATGGATACCATCATTTTTTCAGCACTGGCGGTTACCCGTTGGTGGCGGTGAATCTGTGTGCTTCCATTGAGCAGACTGGATCTTTGTTTCTGGATTGAAAAATGGCGTCCACGTCTCATCCATTGTCACAACCGACGAAGAGAAAGTCCCATTCATGCTGTCGTTCCGCGTCAACGTTGCTTGGCAACATGCCACACGGACAGCCTTGTGGTCGTCCGTCAGCATTCGTCGCACCCACCTGGATGACACTTTTCGCATTTTCAGGTCGTCATGCAGAATTGTGTGCACAGTAGAGGTATGCAAATCGCCGGTTTCGCTCGCTCGTACTCGGTCGAGGGCGCAACGCTGGGCGGTGGCGCGCCGAGTGTGTACGCTCGGGACGAGCGTGTTGACACTCGAACGAGGCTGGGTGGGGCAGAGGCCGCACAGCGTAGTGCTGCCGCTGTGCTCGCAAGGAAACCTACTAAAGTGTCACTCTCAGATTTGTATGAAATTTGCATATTTTATAATACATGAAAAATTATTGGACGCGTAATTTTTTTAGCGGCGAAAAAACATATTTAAGGGTTGAAACGGTCCCTACAAAATTGGGCTAAAATAGAAAAATGGCGATAACTTAGAGACTAGTGAAGCGAGTTTAATTATCTTTGGTATGAAAGAAATTTTGATAAAAGACAAATTTCATAGATTGAACTTCGATTAAATCCAAAAAAATTATTTGAGCACAAAAATTGGTCATTTTAGAGGTAGTTGCCCCCCCCCCCCTAATTGTCACTCCCCCTCCGTTGTACCTAGGCCGATCTCTTATCAAAAGATACTTTCATACCATAAAATCATTAAAATCGCGTCATTAATCTCTAAGTTATCACGATTTTTCTATTTTAGCCCCAATTTTGGAGGGTCCGTTTCACCCCTTAAATATGTTTTTCGACCGCTTAAAATAAATAAATAAAAATACGGTTCCCACAGTTTTTCATGTATCGTAACAAATCAAAATTTCATAAAATTCGGAGAATGACACTTCGATAGGTTTCCTTGTCACTCGCTACGGCATCGGCTCTGTGGCTCTGAGTTGTGGGCTGCTGTTGCGTCTGACGCAGGCCCGCTGACTAAAGGAACTAAAATCAGTTAAGCTGTAGACGTGTATTCCTGCATAGTATCATGTAACCGCAATATCATTATATGAGACAAAAAGGTTGTTTTCACCATCTACGACATTTGGAAGTAATGTAAAGGATCCATAGATAAACTACGGAACGAACAACGTTTTTAGTGCAATGTACAAAAGTGAAAGTTACCGTACAACAAAGAATACATCGAAAAGTAACATTATCCCCAAACTATTCGTTAGTGGCATTTTAACTGAAATGTATCGTTAAAATATCAATGACACTTTGTAGATCGAGTCGAGTTCTTCTATCAGAGAACAGGTTTCCTGCCGCACTGAAAGTGCGTTCACTAGGTGCATTTCAGGGGCCACACAAAATATTGTTTGGCAATACAGCTAGCTTAGGAAAGAGAGTACTGTTGCGTTTCTACCACTCAAGCAGATCGTCGTCATCACCACCAATTCGTGCTAAATAAAGGTGGAGTTATATAAATGTTGCAATTGGAAAAATTCCCGTTAAGGACTAACTTGGAAAAGGTAGAGGCGCAGCAACAACGCACAGTGCCAAAATGCTACGGGAATATGTATTAATGGGGTGCAACAGAGAGATGCACAAACCTAACCTAAAGGGTGTACATCAATATCGGAGTATTTAATTGCTGTATCAGAGGTTTATTCATGAATCGGCAGTGCGATGATTGATACTCGTTGCTCCCCGGCCCAGACTGACTTCTTCCTGTTGCTCCTCGGTCAGGTCAGCCGACGTCCAACCCCATTGGTCGGCGTCCGCGCAGGTCCGGTACGGCGCCTCTAGCGCCGCGTCCGGAAAGACGACGCGCCACATCTTTGGTGCGCGGCGTCGATATTTGTATCGACACAGCACTCCTCCCCCCCCCAAACCTCCTCACCGTCGTCGTGTAGTGTCCCCGAGGAAGAGGACGACGGCGGGGGGGGGGGGAGGTGCAGACGTGGAAGCCTCCGGTGGGTCCGGGATTGATGCTTGGGCGGGTCTAGGGCCCCGGTCCGCCTCCCAACATTCGTTGTCCGATCGCCGTGGAAAACCCCCAAGACCAGGCGAAAGAGGCAGCTCCACGTCCGCGTCCATGAGAACAGCAGGTTGCGGTAGCGAGGCGGGACCGGCCGCTTCCTGGGACAGGCCGGTGGCCCCAGATCCGGCGGCCGCAGCGGAGGGCGGTGATGATGGCGGCTGCGAACCGTGGCTCCCGGCAGGCGACTGCGACAGGAGCGCTCCCGCAGGCGCCCACTCCATCGGCTCTGGACACGAGGACGCCGGAGTGATGCGGGCCGCCGCGCCAGCCGACGGCGTGCCCCGAGTAGAGACAGGAGCTGAAAACAGAGGACCAGCCGCAGAAACCGACACATAACAAGGGCGAAGCTGATTCGAATGACGACGAATCACGCCGCCCGGACCCCGTATAAGGAACATAGAACTACCCAAACACTCTTCGACGGTTCCCCGTTCCCAACGTTTGGTCCCCGTAAAGCATCGGAAATGAACAGGGGTATTGACACCATACTTCGATCGAGAGTGCGGAGAGGCCGGCGGGCGCAGCGGCGGATGCATCAGCTGCAACAGGGTGCGGTGGCGCCGCCCGTGAAGTAACTCCGCCGGCGAAGGACCGTCGCGGGGCTGCGAACGGTACGACGAGAGGAACAGCAGCAGAGCCTGGTCCCGTGAGTGGTGGCTGCGCAGCTTGGACATCTGCTGCTTGAAGGTGCGGACGAAGCGCTCCGCCTCTCCGTTGGATTGCGGGTGGAAAGGAGCGCTAGTTAAATGACGGATCCCGTTGGAAGCACAAAACTGTTCAAAGTCCGCTGACACAAACTGGGGTCCATTGTCACTAACAAGAGTTTCTGGAAGGCCCTCAATGCAAAATATAGACTGGAGAATTTTCACAGTAACACTCGTCGTCGTAGAGTTCGTGGGGACCACAAACGGGAATTTACTAAAAGCATCGACAACAATTAACCACCTGGTCTTCCAAAACGGGCCGGCATAATCCACATGAATGCGTTGCCATGGTCCAGTGGATTTCGGCCAGTCAGTGAAATGTTAAGGAGGAGCGGACTGATTTTCGGTACAGGCACGACATCGTGACGTCATATTTTCAATGTCTTTGTCCAGTCCGACCCAGGTACAATGCTTGCGGGCCAACTGTTTAGTTCTGACGACTCCCCAATGTCCTTGATGTAACAAGTTCAGAACACGCGCCCGAAGAGCCTGAGGTATTACCAATCTGGACATATCGCCGTCAGTGCGAAGCAAGATGACGCCTCTGTGTGTTGATAAAGCAAAACGTCGAGCAAAATACTGACGGACACCTGGGTTCGAAATCTGTTTCAAGGATCGTGGCCACCCGTAGCGAATATATTGTAAAAGGATCTGTAAATCCGGGTCCGCGGCTGTAGCGTGAGCAACCTGTCGGTAATCTAGTGGAAATTTGTCCAAAGCGTTGGAATCCTGCGTATCTATATGGCAACAAGCTGTCTCTGAGGCATCAAAATCAGAGTCAGGACCAACAGGAAGCCGCGAGAGCGTGTCCGCGTTAGCATGGTGAGTTGTGGGCCGATAAACAATTTCATACTGATAGTTTGAGAGAATAAGGGCCCAACGTTGAAGTTTCTGTGCCGTACGTTGTGGAATGGGTTTAGCGGGATGAAACAAAGACTGTAACGGCTTATGATCTGTGACCAGATAGAATTTTCGCCCATAGAGGTACTGATGAAATCTTGTAACACCAAAAATGATTGCAAGGGCCTCTTTTTCAATCTGCGAGTAGTTCTGCTGTGCTTTGGTCAAAAGCTTAGAGGCAAAGGCAATAGGTCTGTCCACGGAACCCATCTGATGGGAAAGAACCGCCCCAAGGCCATATGATGACGCGTCAACGGCTAAAATCACCGGTTTTGTAACATCAAAAGGAACCAGACAGTTGTCACTCAACAAGGCGTCTTTCAGTTTGAGAAAAGCAACATCACAGTCTTTTGACCACACGAATGGAACATTCTTACGTCGCAGACGATGTAAGGGTGCTGCAATTTCGGACGCATTAGGAATAAATCGAATGTAGTAAGTGAGTTTCCCAAGCACAGAGTGAAGTTCAGTAATGGTAGTGGGCGGTGGAAGGTCGCGAATTGCCTGTAAATGAGATTGTGTAGGGTGGATACCTTGTGCATTTATGACATGACCTAAATACTCAAGTTCCGACTGAAAAAACACACATTTGTCCCTGTTACATGTTAAGCCTGCCTGCAACAACACCTCGAACAAACGACGCAAATTGTTCACATGTTCCTCGGGAGTACGCCCAGACACGAAAATATCATCCAAATAATTAGAACACGCAGGCACAGTAGCGGTCAACTGTTCCAAGTACCGCTGGAAAATGGCGGGAGACGATGCACTACCGAAAGGAAGGCGCAAAAACTTGAAAAGACCCAAGTGCGTGTTGATCACGAAAACTTGTTGCGATTGCACATCCAGAGGAAGCTGCAAGTATGCGTCACGCAGGTCAATTTTAGAAAAATACCGGCCTGCACCTAAGCGGTCCATCAGTTCTTCCGGTCGTGGTAAAGGGAAAGAGTCAATCACAGTCTGCGGATTCACGGTAGATTTGAAATCTGCACAAAGACGCAATTTACCATTTGGCTTCTTCACGATCACTAAGGGCGATGCCCACTGACTCGCCATGATCGGTTCAATGACACCATTAGCCTGCCACTGTCTTAAGAGATCCGCCACCTGATCCCGAAGGGCATACGGCACGGGACGAGCTTTACAGAAGCGGGGGCGTGCCGCGTCTTTCAATGTCACACTTGCTATAAAGTTATTTGCCATGCCCATACCATCACGAAAGAAGTCACTGAATTCATCACACAGTTTAGCCACCGTGTCCCGATGGTCATATGACATGACAGCAAGAACCTTATCCACTATTCGGAGACCGAATAAATCAAAGAGATCAAGTCCAAAAATGTTTGCACTATTGGAAGCACGAAGCACTTGAAATGTCACTGTTTTCGTAACGGACCGGTATGTAACATCACAAGTATATGAACCCAGCACAGGTATGTTCTGACCATTATACGCCGTAAGCAACGTGCAAGAGTTCTGCAACGGCGGCTGACCAAGCAAACTGTATGTGTCCCGATTAAGCAAGGAAACCGAAGCACCAGTATCTAATAGAAACGTCACGGTCTGGCCAAGAATTTCAAGATCCACAAACAATTTATTCGCATTACGGTACCTAGCCTGCGAAGACACAGGTTGTGACGACGCACGTTCAACAGTCTTATCACTCGTAGGTGATGGAGAATGCACAACATTAATGTGAAGTGAACGAACCCCCGTGCGTGCTTGTTCTGTGGAACCTTTATTCTGTTGGAGACAGACAGAACGAACATGGCCTAACATTCCACATGCAAAACATGTTGCGCTACGAGAAGGACAATTGTCACGCGTATGTTTTGAGAAACAGCGAGGACAGGACTTAACTTTTCCGCGAGCGGGGTAGGTAGACGGCTTATGTTTACGCCCAGCGGCCGACCGGCCGGCGGGCCGGGCGCCTTGTGTCGGCGCGGGGCCGTTCTGTTGACGCTTGCCCTGACGTGCTGTCGACACTGTACACACCCCTACCGGATCAAAGCTAGACTTAGCAAGTTCAGACGCGTCCTGAAAGTCAATGATCTGCATAACCTGTTGCAATGTAGGATCGGCGTGCCGCAAAATCTGTTCGCGAATACGATTGTCAGGTACATTTTGCGTAATCACATCCCGTATCATAGAATCATTATAATATTCACCACATGAACACCTAAATTTATAGTCACGAGTTAAACCTTGCAACTCTGCGAGCCACTGCCGATAAGTTTGACCTTCTTGCTTCCTACTCCAAAAAAATTTAAAACGAACCGCCGCCACATGGATTTGTTCGTCATAGTACTTAGACAAAGCCTCGATTAACGCCTCATAATAAACCGACTCAGGGGACGTAGTGGGGAATAACTTGGAAGCCGTTCGGTAAACTACAACACCAGCACACGCGAGAAAAAAGGGAAGCTTCACAGTACCTTGTACATTGTATGCTGTTAGATGCGAAGTAAACTGCACCAACCATTCATGCCACGTTTCCTTTTCTTCTATAAAAGGTCGGAATGGTGGCACTGGAGCAGATTGTACATCCTGTTGTGGCCGCGAAGGCAACGACTGTTGTGTGTGAGCGGTCGCCTGTTGTGACTGCGCGAGTTGCTGTACAGCTTGGGTGAGCTGTGACATCTGTTGTGCCTGGAACTGACAAAACTGAGTTAAATCCATGCTCGGAGCGACAACCGGCGGGACTACATTCGGAGGGGTAGACATAGTAAATTGAAACAATAAAACAGTACGCAACAAGACGACTATGATACGACAACACACACCAAAAAGAGCAAAAATTGAAGATACACCGCAAGAGCAATCAGAAAAGCTTGTCGCCAGAGGCAGGCGAAAAACAAGGCAACGTGGGCAATATAAACAATGCAAAACAACAAAACAATCACGAAATTAAGAAGACCTCGTCGCCATTGCTGTATCAGAGGTTTATTCATGAATCGGTAGTGCGATGATTGATACTCGTTGCTCCCCGGCCCAGACTGACTTCTTCCTGTTGCTCCTCGGCCAGGTCAGCCGACGTCCAACCCCATTGGTCGGCGTCCGCGCAGGTCCGATACGGCGCCTCTAGCGCCGCGTCCGGAAAGACGACGCGCCACATCTTTGGTGCGCGGCGTCGATATGTGTATCGACACAGCATTAATATCCATATAAAAGACGGACAAAGTATTCCAGGAGAGTGATAAGAGGAATGGATATAAAATACAATCATTTGCTCGTTTGCTAACTTTATGTTAATCACGTATAATAACTTGTATGGTAAAGTACAAAATGGGAAACTGAATAGCTAGTTCAACTGGATCGAGAGAACAGCTTTCGAAGCACCAGAGAAAGGAAACAATTCCAAATTTCGCCGTCAGGATTTATTCTGTAGCGTTTACTTTGCTACCGACACTTGCCTTGGACTCGAGTGCGCTGTGGTGGGCGACTGAGTGGCGAGCGGGCAGTGTGGACGGTCGGGCCAGTCGAGCGTGCGCCGCTCGAACGAGCGTGCAGGAAGACTTCTTGCTGCAGAAAGACTAGTGACGTCACCAGAAACAGATAAGGAATAAGTTAGTTCTATTTCGAAGAGACCAGAATTAATTCAGTTTCTCACTTTTAGTACCTTGGAAGTTTGTTCTTCCGCGGTGGAGTAGCCGAGCGGTCTAAGGCGCCTCGTTGCGGACTGCGTGGTTGCTCGCCGTCTGAGGGTCGAGTCCCCCCTGGGGCACGGGTGTGTGTGTTTGTCCATAGGTTAGTTTAACTAAGTTAAAGTAGTTTGTAAGCTACGGACTGATGACCACACAATTTGCTCCGACAGATTTACAAACATTTGAACATTTGAAGTATGTTCTTCAAGGATAGCACCATCAAACAAGATGTCCGGAACAGGACAAAGACAGCATTCATTTTTACGAACAAGTTCTAAACCTAATCAGAGGAAAGAAAATACCCCAAGCAGCAAAGTTAACGTTTTATCGCCTTTACCTTACCACAATCTTTTTGTATGACACAGATATAGGTACATTGCTCAAAATCTCTTAACAGATTCGAAGCAACCAAAATTAAATTTATCAGGACAATGAATCGAAGAACTAGGTAATACACGATCAGTAAAGAGGTGCGTAGAAAAAATAAGATGTATGAGTGTTCCAAATGCCAAAGTCTCAGATAAAAGAAAATTGTTGTTATTACTATGTAAGGAGAAGAGATAGCACAAGAACAGCTAAGAAATACTTCATCCTGGACACTGGAGAAAAAGACAAAAAGAAGGACACGATGTATAAACACAGTTTCATCATAAATTTAGAATAACGGTTGTAACTACTATAATGCACAAGATGAAATGTTGCAACGTGGTCGGAAGAAATGGAGAGCGCTTGTTAAGCAAAGCCGGAAAATAGGAGATGGAAAATGATAAAGTCTTCCTGATGGAATTGGATTAGACCAGTCTGACCAACGTAACTTCTTAGTGGGACTGGCCTTTTTATCAAGGGACGCCAAATGTTCGGTATTTTTGTAATCAGCTTTAGCCTGATTTTCTTTTCTTTTTATGTATTTATTCCGTATTACGGAAAATTAGTGTCATATATAGAGATTTCTATAATTTCTTTTAATTTATACTTTGTATTGAACGCAAATATCGAGTGCAAAGTCATTTTTTGTCAT
Organism: Locusta migratoria; assembly: GCA_026315105.1. NCBI lineage: Eukaryota > Metazoa > Arthropoda > Insecta > Orthoptera > Acrididae > Locusta > Locusta migratoria. Next base: position 35,932,199 of record CM048748.1, read on the forward strand.
TACAAGAGAAAAAGTGTTTCCGTCATCTTCCTTATCGCTAGTAACTTGAGCTTCTCTATTTTTATCGATTATTTACTATGATAGGCATGTCTGACTGATGTAAGAAGTATTCATTGAAGAACATTATTATTGGGCTATCAGTTTTGATTGGCATTAGTTTTACGAATTACCTGTGCACTGTTACATGACATAAATCGCAGTACTGTAGTTGCAACCTACACGATGTCTACAGACTGTCACAGACAAAAACGAGAAGTAGCGGCAGTTTCAACACCGTGTTCGGCAGACTTGCTTTCTTGTTTTCCATTGTCTGATACTTGTTCGGTCTGAAACTAGCTCATATCATTTAATACGGGGAAAAAGTATTCTTTTTCGATACCCATAAAAGAAGAGTTCCCTTACTTGAAGAAAGCAGTTTGTGCGATGTGCATTATTAGCTCACTTTGAACATGTAATTGTAAGCAGTTCTTGATACAACAATAAATTATCATATAATGTAATCCCAATAAAGCATGCTTTGAAGAAGGATGATTAGAGTTTAACGTCCCGTCTACACGGTTGTCATTAGTGATGCAGCTTAACGCTCGGATTGTTTGTGTAAGGATGGGGAAAGAAGTCGGCTGTTCCCTTTCCCACCTAATTTATGACTGACGTTTTAGATACCTATGATTTTATCATACTTACTAATTTCTATGGACGTTATAATTTCTGTTATAATTTCGTCTACAATTATAATGACGCTATTCACTATAAAGCATAATATTCCAAACTTGACGGAAATTTTATAAGCTTGTTACTTCATCGTCCCCCTTGCTACCACATTACAGTCACAACGTTCACATAGCAACTGTAATAGGCTCATCACCCACTGCCATATTGTTATTATCCATATTTATTTATTTTATTTTATTTATTTGGTTATTTAACCTGACCATATTAGGGCCATAGGGCCCTCTCTTACATCTGATCAGGAACAACATAAACAAAGGATTTAATTACAAAAGACACTACATTAATAATATTAAATAATAACAATATACGATACTACTACTACTACTAATAATGATGATAATAATAACACAAAAATCAAAGTAATATTAATAATAACAAGAGATATTTAATATAAAAAGGAACAACTTCCTGATGTTCTGCAAAACTATTTTATTGGTCACAAACCGGCTTTCGGCTTCTTAGGCCATCATCAGGTGACAACTGAATGTAATACACATGTTTTCAAAGATGTTAAGATTTACAAAGATGTTATCACAGACAATCGATATTTCACAGGAAAGTTCATCGCAAATACTTATTTATGAGAGTTATTAACATTTATATAAAAATATAATAAATATGTGTATAGAATAAAAACTAATATGATTAGTTTTGTTGAAAAGGTTGAAAATATAAATTATTTCAGTAGAGGTGTAGAGGGGAACTGGATCTGTTCGTTTAATACTAAACTAGCATCCTGAGCCAAATATTTATTAATTTCCAATATTTCAAGTAGTGTCATCTTTCTGCTTTTCTTCAGGGGATGTAGAATCTCACAGTTTATATCATAATCTTGGCCTTCTCTGAGCAGATGTTCAGCAAAGGTTGAATCTGTCTTTTTTAACGTCCAGCTTCTCTCATGTTCTGATAATCTAATAGCTATAGCCCTGCCAGACTGACCAACATACAGTTCCCACAATGTTTGCATGTGATCTTGTATACACCACTCTGTGAAAGGGGTTGAATTTTGTCTCTACTATTGAATAAATACTTATAAATGTTGTTTGTATTGTAAAATGCAGGCCAGTAATTTCGATATTTTAACTTTCTACCAATTTGATCTGAAATTTTGCCTAAATATGGGATGACACACCAGTTTTTCTGACTATTAACTTGTTCTTGTTGGCCAGCATATAAAAGTGTACTGGTTTTTCTGATTTTCTTCTTATTCATTATACTGTCTATAAGGGCAGGGCTATAGCCATTACTGGATGCTATATGTTTGATTGTTTGTAATTCTGATTGAAATGCAAAATCAGATAATGGAACAGATATGAGGCGATGGACTATTGAATGGAAAGCTGCATGTTTATGGCTGTGTGGATACTGGGAACTAGTAGGGATAACTGTATCTGTTACTATGGGTTTTCTGAAAATACTAAATAAGTGTTTCTATGTGCTAATGTCAATAGTAAGGTCCAAAAAGTTTATAGAAGATCCTCCTAGTTCCATAGTGAACTTAATTTTATTGTTTTGGGAATTTAAATGTTGTAAAAAGGAATCTAATTGTCTGGTGGTACCAGTCCATAAACACAGCACATCATCCACATACCTGAACCAATATCCAATTTTGCACCTTAGTGGTTCCTTCTGTAAGAAAAGCTGCTCAAATTTATGTCTGTTTATGGACTGGTACCACCAGACAATTAGATTCCTTTTTACAACATTTAAATTCCCAAAACAATAAAATTAAGTTCACTATGGAACTAGGAGGATCTTCTATAAACTTTTTGGACCTTGCTATTGACATTAGCACAAAGAAACATTTATTTAGTATTTTCAGAAAAACGCCCAGAGCTTTAAAAAGCGAAGAGGAGGAATACCCTAATTAGTAAACGGATAGTAAACTCGACAATGGACAACACGAAATGAGACAATCACTCAGAGACATAAAATAAGGGATCGATTGATGGGACACGTTGAGAGACATCAGTGAACTATCTTTTAGTGTTTCAGGGATGTGTATGGCCTATCAATAGCAGAGAGAGACATTAATTGCCACGGCGGAATAGATGTTCGCATTGAGGCAGCTTGCTTCGGGGAGCGCGGCCGTCGCCATAGGTTGGAGTACTTCCTCGGGCATGGTTGTATATGTCGTTCTTAGGAGTATAAGTAGTTCGTAAATTTAGCGACCGATGACCACTGCAGTTAGCTCCCATAACTTCAAAAACATATGAACTTTTGATTTGAGAAATTAATTTGTTTCAAATGGATAAGTGTTGATGTTGTTGTTCAAAGATGAACACACTAGCAAAGGGTAGAAGGAAAGAAAGAAGGAATATATTCCGAAAGGGAGCAAAATTTTCTACGCCCAGCTACACTGGTAGACATGATTATCTTATTAAGAGCAACCAGATCGAAAACGGAAACATTTAGGTGTCTCTTTTCGCCGCACCTCTTAGAGAATGGAACAGTAGTGATACATCATGAAAACGGTTCGATGAATACCATGCCATGAACTTTAATGTGATTTGCAAAGTGTTTATGTGGGCGTAGAGTATTACGTCTCGTCGACACAGTGGTCATTACGGACGGGCCTAGACCAGCGTGGAGACCTGCTTCAACTTTTCGGACTGAAGAGCACAAGCACAAAACACCAAGCCATTCGAAACACACACACACACACACACACACACACACACATACACACACACACACACACACACACACACACACACACACATGTCATAACACCCCTTGTATCTCCCCAACCGTAAAAGATACAAAGAAGCCTTTTGGACAGTGAATTTCAGGAACGGGGGATAATTGAATACATCACATTTCACGTTTGTGCTATTTTTCATTACAAAGATATGGGACCATTTTTTTAATAAATGGAACCCTACGTTAAATTTCAGCGTAACATGATAGGCTTGAAAAGACGTGTATATTATACTATTTAGGCGAATAGTCTCCATATATGTTCTATCGTATTCGTGCCTTCGAAGCGGCGTTATCCAATGCGATTTTTCCTGTTGTGTGGACTACACAATAATGTCGCGAGTCCAACAACGCCGCTTCGAAGGACGAATACGATACGGTAACATATATGTGTCTCAAGAACTGTTGTTGTTATGGTCTTCAGTCCGGAGACTGGTTTGATGCAGCTCTCCACCCTACTCTATCCTGAGCAAGCCTTTTCATCTCCTCATAAGAACGGCAACCCACATCCACTTGAATCTGCTTACTATACGTGTCTCTTGGTCTCCCTCTGTGATTTTTACCCCACACACTTCCCTCCAATGCTAAATTTACGATTCCTCGATGTCTAAGAATGTGTCCTACCAAGCGATCCCTTCTTTTAGTCAGGGTATGCCAAAAATTCCTTTTCTCTCCAATTCTGTTCAGTACCTCTTCATTAGTTATGCAATCTACCCATCTAATCTTCAGCATTCTTCTGTAGCACCACATTTCAAAAGCCTCTTTTCTCTTCCTGTCCGCACTGCTTATCGTCCATGTTTCACTCCCGTACAAGGCAACACTCCACACAAATGCCTTCAGAAAAGACTTCTTTACACTTAAATTAATATTCGATGTTAGCAAATTTCTCTTTTTCAAAAATGCTTTTCTTCCCATTGCCATTCTGCATTTTATATCCGTTGTACTGCGACCATCGCATGTTATTTTACTACCCAAGTAACAAAACTCATCTACCACCTTCATTGTTTCGTTATCTAATTCCTTCAGCATCGCCCGATTTTCTAAGACCGCATTCCATTATTTTTGTTTTGCTCTTGTTAATGTTCATTTTATACGCTCTCTTCAACACACTGTCCATTCCATTCAACTGCTCTTCCAGGTCCTTTGCTGTCTCTGACAGAATTACAATGTCATCAGCAAAACGCAATGTTTTTATTTCTTCACCCTGAACTTTAATCCCTATTCCAAATTTTTCCTTGCTTTCCTTCACCGCCTGCTCGATGTACAAATTGAATAACATCGGAGAAAGGCTACAACCCTGTCTTACTCCCTTCCCAACTGATGCTTCCCTTTCATGCCCTTCGAGTCTAATAACTGCGGTCTGGCTTTTGTACAAGTTGTAAATAACTCTCCTTTCCCTGTATTTTACCCCTGCTAACTTCAGAATTTGAAAGAGTGTATTCCAGTCAACATTGTCAAGCGCTTTCTCCAAATCTACAAAAGTTAAAAATGTAGGTTTGCCTTTCCTTAATCTATCTTCTAAGATAAGAGGTAAAGTGAGTATTGTCTCCCGGTTTCCTATGTTCCTCCTGAACCCAAACTGATCTTCCCTGAGGTCAGCTTCTACCAGCTTTTCCATTCTCCTGTAGATAATTAGTGTTAAAATTTTGCAAACATGACTTATCAAACTGATGGTTCTGTAATTTTCACACCTGTCTGCGCCTGATTTCTTTGGAATGGGGATTATTACATTTTTCTTAAAGTCTGAGGGTATTTCGCCTGTCTCAAACATCCTACTCACCAGTTCAAATAGTTTTGTCATGGCTGGCACTCCCAGAGACTTTAGTAGCTCTGAGGGTATGTCATTTACTACTGGGGCCTTGTTCTGACCTAGGTCTTTCAGGGCTCTGTCAAATTCATCTCTCAGTATAGTATCTCCTATTTCATCTTGATCCATTTCCTCTTCCCTTCCTACAACATCGTCTCTAAGTTCATTTCCTTTGTAGAGCTGCTCTATGTACTCTTTCCACCTTTCAGCTTTCCCATCTTTGCTGAGAACTGGTTTCCCATCTGAGTTCTTGATAATCATAGAGCTGCTTTTCCTGTCCCCAAATGTCTCTTTTATTTTCCTGTAGGCGGTATCTACTTTGCCCCTTGTTATACATTCTTCTACAGATTTGCATTTGGCTTCTAGCCACTCCTGCTTAGCCATTTTGCACTTCCTGTCAATCTCATTTTTTAGTCGTCTGTACTCCATTTTGCCTGTTTCATTTACTGCATTTTTATATTTTCTCCTTTCATCAATTAAATTTAGTATTTCCTGTGATATCAAAGGTTTTCTTGTAGGTCTTGCCTTTCTACCTATTTTTTCCTCTGCTGCCTTCACTGTTTCATCTCTCAATGCTTCCCATTCCTCTTCTACTGTTTTATTTCCCCTTGTTTCTGTCAATTGTTGCCTAAATCTCCCTCTGAAATTCTCCAGAACTTCACTTTCCTTCAATTTAGCTAAGTCCCATCTCCTTATTTTCCTACCTTTCTGCAGTTTTTTTCAGCTTCAGCCTACAGTTCATAACTAACAAGTTATGGTCAGAGTCTATATCTGCCCCTGGGTATGTCTTGCAGTTTATAACCTGGTTCCGGAATCTATGTCTTACCATTATAAAATCTATCTGATACCTTCCGGTGTCTCCTGGTCTCTTCCACGTATACAACCTTCTTTTGTGATTCTTAAACCACGTGTTTGTTACGATTAAATCATGTTCCGTGCAAAATTCTACCAGGCGACTTCCTCTTTCATTCCTCCTGCCCAGTCCATATTCACCTACTATTTTTCCTTCTCTTCCTTTTCCTACTACCGAATTCCAGTCTCCCATCACAATTAAATTTTCCTCTCCCTTAACTGTCTGAATAATTTCGTTTAGCTCCTCATATATTACTTCGATCTCCTCATCATCGGCAGAGCTAGTTGGCATATAAACCTGTACTACTGTTGTCGGTGTTGGCTTCGTATCTATCTTGACTATGATAATGCGATCACTGTGCTGCTCATAGTAGTTTACCCGCATTCCTATTTTCTTATTCATAATCAGTCCTACTCCTGTGATACCCCCAACTGATTTTGTACTTATAATCCTGTACTCTCCTGACCAGAAATCCTGTTCATCCTGCCACCGAACTTCACTAATTCCCACTATATCTAACTTCAACCTATTCATTTCCCTTTTTAAATTTTCTAATTTACCTACCCTATTAAGCGATCTAACATTCCACGCTCCGACTCGTAGAATGCTAGTATTGTCTTTCCTGATGATAACATCCTCCTGAGTAGTCCCCGCCCGGAGATCCGAATGGGGGACTATTTTACCTCCGGAATATTTTACCCGAGAGGATGCCATCATCATATTTCCATACAGTAGAGCTGCATGTCTTCGGGAAAAGTAACGGCTGTAGTTTCCCCTTGCTTTCAGCCGTTCTCAAGAACTATCCGCCTAAATACTATGATACACACATATTTGAAACCGTCTTTTTAAGCCCAAAATATTACGCTAAAATTTAACATAGGGTTCCATTAAAAAAAGAGATCGAGTCCGCGATCTTCGTTTTTTCAATAAGAATAAAAACCGCCTAGATCGCTAAAACCATGCAGGGTGAATCACCTAAGCTTGCACCGCAAATGTTACGGAAACGGAAAGTGCGATGTTTTCACAGAATGGATTGGTAATCAGGGACACGTATTTTTAGGTAACGAACATACTGTAGTATTACTTTTTTATGCAAACATACAGTTTTTTAAATGGAACAATGGTTATTTCTATCATGCACTGAAATTTTTTACACCAGATGAGTACAAAGAATTTTGAATGACATATTTTTATCAATCCAATTGAAATATTGTATGATTCCTCAAAAAAAAAAAAAAAAAAAAAAAAAAAAAAAAAAAAAAAAAAAAAAAAAAACTTTCTAGGTCATTTTACATTCTGCTTATTGGTTAACAATACGAGTCCTTGACTGCCAATTTATTCTGTGAGAACCGCACATCGATCGCACTGTTTCCGCAATATTTGTGGTCGAAGTATTAGGTGATTAACCCTGTATTTCTTCATTACGATGTTTTGGCATTTGCCATAATCAGATCCAAAAATCTGTGAAGTTCAGAGGTTTTTAGATCTGATGACGGCAGATGCCAAACGTCGTAATAAAATATTCAAATATTTGTTAAGCTTATGGGACTTAACTACGGGGTCATCAGTCCCTAAACTTACAAACTACTTACCATCTACCTTATACTAAGAACGGCACAAATATCCATGCCCGAGTGGGGGATTCGAACCCCCGACCGTAGTGGCCGTGCAGACCGTGACTGGAGCGCCTCAGTCCCCTCGGCCACCGCGGCCGGCAAACGTCGTAATAAATAAATATCATTTTAGCGATGTTGACGGTTTTTATTCTTATTATCGAAACATGTGTGTGTCAATTATTACCTCACTAGTTACACTATAACATACAGAATCGACTTGTCAGACGTTAACGGTCTTTTGGCGCACCTTGTATGTGGATCAATACATCTCTCTTCCTGTTAAGGAACCAATCTCTTAGCGAGTAGAGGCTCAGGAAAGTGAATGCGGGCGCCACGATGTGGCCGCGGCAGCAGACCACGCACATAATGGAGTCCTCGGCCCTCAGCTTACAATGCGCCGCGAGACGTAATCGACGCCGGCTTAGGGGCAGTCCGGCAGCTACTGTGCAGTGCGGCGGCTACTGTGCGCCTGCAGGCGGGCAGCCGCGCAGCACGCCCGCTATTAATAAGGGACTGTCGCGCCCAGCCTGCCGCTGATGCAGTGTGTGTAGGCCGCGCCGTTTGTGTGCGCAGATAATGCGCCCTAATGGCAGTTCATGGCGCAGAATTGCGCCCGTCTACCGTGCCGTCGCGAGGGTCGCTGCTGGAGTCGCGACGCGACGGACGGCGCAGGGAGGAGCTGTAAGCGTGGGCCGCCTGTGGCGCATGCGCAGATAGGGCTGTCACCTGCAGCGTCCGGTGCACTAATCATACCGTCTGGCGTCTACACGTCGGAGCAGTTAAATGGGAACACGAAATCTAAATATTGGAATATTTAGACGGTTTCGGGGCGCTGGAATTAATTCAACGACAGAGTTAAAAATTTGTGCTGGACCAGCATTCGAAACCGGATTACCCGCTTCGGGCCAACAGTTTGGCTACACAGGAACGTTTTCCATCCAACCAAAATCCTCCGCTTTTACCACACCAGGATTGTAGTGCTCCCTGCCCATGGTGTCCATTCTTTCCGACATGTCCGACAAGAACAGACACCGTATCAAAACTTCTAAATAGGGACGCTTTCAAGATAGCATCCAAGAGACTCAAAGGTTGTTTCTACTACGCTTGGGGAGAAACAATTCTATAATCCGCAATCAACCTCAGACTGTGACGGAGGGTGCTTTGAGTACCGTTGTAACTTCTTTCAGTCTATTTTAGTTCACAGCAAAGAAAGAGAGATTGCTGGTATGATTATGAATTCCACCAGTCGATTATAGCTTCGTCCAGTCCCATTATCCTTCACAGGAAAGAAAAAAAATATTGCTGAAATGATTCACTAGGAACCGATATATTGACTGACTGTTAGAGTTATGTATACTCTCGGAACTTTCAGTGTCTGACACTAGAGTTTCCTGATTATCTCAGTGACAAGTTCGCGCATACTGAGTCCGTAATCAAGGGTGTTGCTCTCTGTTGGATTCTCCTTAAGATTCCTCAAAAATCCCACCTGTTACGGCTCTCAAACTGAAGCAAGGACATTTTGTAACATACATGTCTCAAAAAAGTTAAGGGATCAGGTGAGATATCATACCCAATATACACTTGCCTACGTATTTTATTCGGAAATTGGTTGCAATTATAATCTGTGTGTGGTACACTAAGATGTTTTGGGGTGTCAACTCTTAACTGTCAGTAAACATGGCGTTTTCGTAGACCGAGGATCCATGAGATTACTGTGTTGCCCTCTACTATGGTGTGTGATCCTTTCGGTTGGCCAGTACAGTTCCTTACCTGCTTGACACAAACAGTATGAAGTTTTCAATCAGCCCATTTTTTTTTTCATTTGTACAGTATCAAGCACTGCTGCGGTTGTGGGAGATGCTGGTCTGGCTAAAATGCGTCTGCCAAGTGCATCCCAGACATGCTCAGTCGGGTTTGAGTCCGGTGAACAAGCTGACTTCTCCATTCGTTCAGTTTCCTCAGCTTCAAGCATGTTGTCCACCAATGCAAGTCTCTAGGGACGAGCGTTGTCGTCCACCACAAGGAACGCATCTCCTATGGCACCAGAATAGGACACAACAAAATGGCGATGGATCTCGTCTCCATACCTGCGAGCATCAAAGCGCAATTCAGAACGCCACAGAGTTCCGTACTTCCGCCATACTGAGTCCTGCCCACACAACTCGTCCACCTGCAGGAATTTTCCGAGTTCCACTTTCCACTTTTCCACCAGAAAACGGAACGACGATTGTCTGACTTGACTATAATATTGACTCACCTCTGAACAGATCACAGCGCCTTTCATAACGACTCCAATCCTGAAGATCCTCTGCCCAGTTTCTGTGGGCTTAACGGCGTCATGGTTTCAACGTGCTTAGAGGACATATTCCCGAATGAGATGTCTGACTCATTGTCTTGATACTGGGCGTCCTGTTCCTGTTATGAGGGTGCATTGTAGGTGAGTTACATTCAGCCCATGTCTCGACGGGCTGTTAAAAATGTTCAAATGTTATAAATTTATGAGACTTAATGGCTTGGTTATTAGTCCCTAACTTACAAACTACTTAAACTATGTTACTCTCACCTAAGGACAACTCATACATCTATGCCCAATGGAGGACTCGAACGTCTGAAGGCGAACGGCCGCGCGAACTGCAGCACTGCGCCTCAGTGCGCACAGCTATTCCACCGCGGCGACGGGCTGTTAACCGGAGATAACGGTCATCTCTACTCGAGTAAGTAATTACAATTACGTTTTGTATTGTAGGGCACCACGCAATAAAAGACTTTTCGCCACAAGGAAAATTATCTGCATAAAATAAAATGTAAGTGACATTGTGTGGACGTGAACAGCCGTCTGATGATGAACTGAAAGGATAGAAAGCGGTAACGGCGCTATTTAGTTAATAAATAGCATTTCATACACAACTCAAAATGTCAGTTTTTGACAAAATAGCATTACTATATGAGTATTTAAGGGCTTACAAAGCAAGGAATTAGTAAGATACAAATGATTCAGTGTCACTGAAGGGGATCAGTAGTTTAAAATCGGATAGTCTTCATTGCTCATTATCTGCGGAAGTGAATGAAAGTTTGACTTGCTCTGTCATGGAAGCACACTGGACCCCAAGTTCTGTGCTCCTGAATTAGTTATACCTGAGGCATTAGCACTGAGATCACTTAGTGGAAGCAACACTGGAGTTAAGATGTAACCGTCGAATAGTGAGTGTGTGCAAAATGGAGATCAAAATACATTGTGAAAGCATAGTGTTATATAATGTAATCATTAAGGTGAAATAAGAAAGTTAATGTAATTGTCTACAATGATGTCAAATAATGTCGCTAATTTAGGTGTTCTTGCTTGCATATGCCAGGAATATTATAATTCGTGATGGATTCCTTAACTGATCTTTGTTCTTGCGCATATTTTTAGTTTTAGTTAATCATTGTAATTCTGATCACATGATATTTTCAGGAAAAGAGATGGTGGGAATATTTGTTTTGCTATGAAAAGACTTCATCATTTGCAGTCAAATGTTACAAGATAATCAATATAAAATCTATAGAAGAGAATTGAAAAAAGATTAAAATCGATTGACTGTTATCATTACCTCCGTCAGAATTACATGAAATTTCGTATTACAAAGTCATGTTTATTAATGAATATAGCGATAACCAAACATTCTGTGTGTATACAGGATAATGCTTGTTCCAAATACTAGAGAAAAGTAATCCAGCAATTTTCGCTTTGGTAGCACTTCTTATTTCTCTTCATTTCGTCCGGTTTCAGTTTCTTCAGTCATACCCATGACTTTAGCTTTGACTAACATAATTAATATATGAAATAATCTATAAATGTTTGGTTATTTGTGATTGGCCTGTTTAAATGTGCTGCAAATTTGTACAGGTTATTGGCACTTTCTGTGAAGATATATTTAAATTTCCTGTTTATTTATCAAGAGAAGAATTCGGAAATTCTTTAATAATAGTTTTCTATATACCTGATTGCTGAAAAAGCTGTGTTAAGGTATCTATCTCAACGGTCGCTGTAGATATTTAACGTTTCTGCAGCTCGCTTTTAATTTGAACATTAAATGTGCTGCAAATTTGTACAGGTTATTGGCACTTTCTGTGAAGATATATTTAAATTTCCTGTTTATTTATCAAGAAAAGAATTCGGAAATTCTTTAATAATAGTTTTCTATATAACTGATTGCTGAAAAAGCTGTGTTAAGGTATCTATCTCAACGGTCGCTGTAGATATTTAACGTTTCTGCAGCTCGCTTTTAATTTGAACATTAAATGTGCTGCAAATTTGTACAGGTTATTGGCACTTTCTTTAAAGATATATTTAAATTTCCTGTGTATTTATCAAGAGAAGAATTCGGAAATTCTTTAATAATAGTTTTCTATATACCTGATTGCTGAAAAAGCTGTGTTAAGGTATCTATCTCAACGGTCGCTGTAGATATTTAACGTTTCCGCAGCTCGCTTTTAATTTGAACATTAAAAACCAATTTTTTTCTCATTGTGATGGAGGTCATAACAAAGATCAATTCATTTTAATATTTTTCAATATCAGTAATTTTAGAAAGCATAATAGAGAACAACGAACGTGACAATGGTTAAAATTGAAATTAAACAGTCTAGATTGCAGAATCATGGTTTTTATTTCATGGACGGTTTCAGTCAACTTAGACCATCCTCAGATGAATATTACAATGATGGCAGGTGGTGGCAGTGGACACGGTGAGCCACACGTTTGTGCTGAATCCGTACAGTACTCTATTAAATAATTTACAGGCTGCATCACCAAACACTTGCACGGGTAAATATCGCGGAAACGGAAAGTGAGATTGATGTGCGGTTTTCACAAAATGGATTGATAGTCAACGACTCGTATTGTTAGCCTATAAACAGATTGTAAAAATACTTAGAAAGTGTATTTTTTATGCAAACATACAATTTTTCAAATGGAACAATGGTTGTTTTTAATCATGCACTGAAATATTTTACACCAGCCGTGTACAAAAAAAATGTTAATGCCATTTCATCACGTTTGGTTTGGCAGCTACAACCATTCAAATTTATGGGGGAGGGGGCTACGACAGCGTATCTGACTGGCTGGTGGTAATGAGACAGTGGGCCGTGTCCCAGGGACTAGCCACTTGGCCAGTGAGCTACGCTATTGCAGCCTTCGCCTCCGAAATTTTGAACGGTTGTAGCTGCCAAACTAAACGTGATAAAAGGTCATTCAAAATTCTTTTTACACATTGTAGTCAGAAGAACGTTTTATGTAAGACAGGAAAAGAATAGCTTTTTTACTTGAAATGGAATCCTGTTTATTGCTAACACATGTATGAAGATTTTACATGCAAGTTTTGCACACAAAAAATCATTAATGAAGAGCCCAGTGATAGGGAAGACTTTGCCAAAAGCATTGTAAAAATTATGTTTTATTTCTCTTAATTACTGACAAACAACAGCCTTCTACCTTCCTCATTAACTGGTAAAACTGTCTGTAACACTATAAAATCTGTTTTGTGCATCTTGTAAATGTATACAGACTGACATTAATGTAGATTTTTCATCTGTGCGATAATTATCTGTAGTAGAAGATGCGTCCAGATCCTACATTGGTATCACTCTCCCTATTTCCGTGCACGTAATTCTGTACAGTATATCAAAATGAAAATCCTTATCCTCCATAGCTTATGCCAACGCTCAGACTAATGATATCAAAGCCTTTTAAAATTTCCGGTCTCGAAGGGGTAGTTGAACTGGAACGCGAATACATTATCACGCTTTTCGCACGGAACATGATAGATCCTTTTACCCAGTCTCACTTCGTAAAGAAGTTTTCATACACAACCTCCGACGGCGAGCAACCGCCCTAACTACCCTTCCGATTTACTTCATTTTTGTTTTAAACGAAAGGTGTTCACCCACAGATTTGTCATCAAGTATCAAAATTTACATAACTCTCACCTTCCTTTTTCTATACTCAAAGGGGATTTCCTTGCAGTAAACTAAAGTCAATGGGTCAGGCCGTTTTCCAAACGATTTCCTTCATTTTTGATTTACACAAAATATAGTCATTCGCATTTGACATCAAGTATCAGAATTAAGTCTTTATTTTTATTCAAACGAGGTATCGTTCTGTTGTTGCATTGAATATTTTAATCGTTTTGGTTTACGATACCTACGGTTCTACTTAAGGAAAACAGTCCTTTTTGATCTAAGAATACTCAACGGATCAAGCTCTTTCATTTGCGCTTTTAAAAACTTGCATTGATTGATTGTGAAGAAAGCTATTCGTGAACATTCAACTTCAAAATGTTCAAATGTTTGTAGAGTCTATGGGACTTAACTACGGGGTCATCAGTCCCTAAACTTACAAACTACTTACGAACTAGCTAATACTAAGGACGGCACAAATATCCATGCCCGAGGGGGGATTCGAACCCCCGACCATAGTGGCCGTGCAGACCGTGACTGGCGCGCCGCAGTCTCCTCGGCCACCGCGGCCGGCCTTTCAACTTCCAATCTTTCCAAGGTATTTTTTTCCACTAACGGTGCGAAGTATTCGCACGGGTCCTCTCCTCTAGCACCTTTCTCTAATGTGTGAAAATATTTATAATATTCATGTATGAAAGTGACATTCGAATTTGTAGTTTCGATTTACTTATTGAGGTAATCCAAGCAGCGAAAGAGCTTAAATTGACACGACATAAGTATGTCTTTCACGACACCGGCATGTCAGACAGTAACAAATGAAGCACACCGCCGCCTCGTTCACGTATAACATCGCAATGAGTCTGACCGCCACAGCTCGTACCAGATGTATCCGCGGCGCCACGGCAGACGAAATGCAATTAGCGGTGTCAGACAGCTAGCCAGCATTGTTGTCTCGCCCGCTGCCAGAGTTAACTCTGGCTGAAGTCGGCGGCTGGCTTGCGCCGGTCACGTGAATATAAGCGCCCACGCGGCCGTAGCTCGCGCCGCAGCTGCCGGCGACAGCCGCGCGCATCCGACCGCACTCTGCGGACCCCCTGTCCCCCTGTCCGCCTGTCATAACGTTTACTTTGCCGTCCCCCGTTCCTTCCTCCCACACAGTGTCGGGTCAGCCACGGCGCGCCGGAAACCCATAAGGAGGTAACGACGACATGACCGGCTCCCCGCCAGCCGGCTCGCCGAAATGAAATTCAGTATTGCCCTGGGGAAGGCCTTGTCCGTGGGCGCAGCCCCTTACACCGCTGGCGGGAATCTCTTCCTTTATGGCCGCCCCTCCCTCCCACAAGCCGAGAGCAAAGATTCGCACGGTCAGTGTAAGGCGTTGTCAGGCATTCTGTAAGAAATATGTAGTATGGCGCAGGAATACGCACAACGGGAAATTCATTGCATTTCTAAAGAACAGGTGACACTACTGAGGTACGAGGGTTGGAACTTAATTAGTGCCAACTGTTTATTCGCAACCGATACAAAAACGTTACGTTTTTGCACCTATTACTATCTTTCAAAGTAGTCACCAATATTGTGTAGAGCCCGTTGTTAGCGATGTGGAAGGAGTAGTACATGGTTAGCAGGGCCTGTTGATGGTGCAAATTGAACGGTCTACTTCCTGTCGAGAACACATAGAAAATCTTGTGGGGAAGGCGAACCAAAGGTTACGTTTCATTGGCAGAACGCTTAGACGTTGCACCAGCTCCACCAAAGAGACTGCCTACATCACACTTGTGCGTCCTCTCTTGGAGTACTGTTGCCCCTTGTGGGACCCTCACCAGGTGGGACTGACGGAAGATATTGAGAAGGTTCAGAGAAGGGCAGCTCGTTTTGTTTTATCACGTTACGGGGGGGAAAGCGTCACGGAAATGTTGCACGAATTGGGGTGGAAATCATTAAAAGTAAGACGTTATTCATTGCGGCGTGATCTGTTTGCGAAGTTTCAATCACCGACTTTTAGTTCTGAATGTGAAAATATTTTGCTAGCACCCACCTACTTAGGGAGACATGACCATCCCAATAAAATAAGAGAAATCAGATCGAAAACGGAACGATTTAGGTGTTCTTTCTTCCCGCGCGCTATTAGAGAATGGAACGGTAGAGAAAAGTTATGAAGGTGGTTAATGAACCCTCTGCCAGGCACTTAAATGTGATTTGCAGAGTATCGATGTAGATGTAGATGTAGATGTAGATGTAGATCTCTGGAACA
The DNA here is from genome assembly GCA_026315105.1 of Locusta migratoria. Lineage (NCBI taxonomy): Eukaryota > Metazoa > Arthropoda > Insecta > Orthoptera > Acrididae > Locusta > Locusta migratoria. Next base: position 35,948,098 of record CM048748.1, read on the forward strand.
CTTCTGAAGCGAATGCCACGAAGTGGTTCGTTTATCTTCGGAATCACAAGGACTTAATCAAGCTTGATACCAAGATGGATTTGTGCTCCACGACTGTATTTGACTTGTGGAAATTTTTTCAGCAGTCAGTCGTAAAATATATTTATTTATTCGTAAATCTAGATTTCGACCACCATGTGGTCATTATCAATGCTTAAAAACAATTAAAATACTTAAAACATCTCGACCTCCATGTTGGAGATATTTTAAGTACTTCAACTGTTTTAAGCATTGATAATGACCACACATTGGTCGAAATCTAGATTTGCGAATAAGTAAATATATTTTACGACTAATTGCTGAAAAAGATTCAACAAGCACTTAATTTCGGGGAGTATGGTGCATGGTACATTACTTTCTAGTCCCATCGACCGAACAGAGCAGTCACAAATTGCGCTTTATGCGCCCGCTCATTGTCGTGCAAAATGATGGGTGGGTTGTGCCGAAAGTGTTGCCATATCTTTCGCAAAGCTGGTCGCAGGTGATGTTCCAAAAACGAACAGTAATACTGTGCATTGACAGTCTGTCATGGAGGAACATATTGCGTTAGGATAACACCATCACAGTCGTACAGGAGAATCAGCATAACTTTCACCGGATTGGGGTTATGACGCACTTTAGACTTTCATGGGTACCCATAATGATGCCAATCGTTGGATTTGCTTTTTAGTTTTGGCTCGAACGATGTTTCCCATGTTTCATCCAGTGTTACGACACGTCGTATGTAAGCGTCTCCTGCTACTGAGCAGCATCGTAACGCATCCATTTCTGCATTTCCGTCAATTCATGCGCAATGCATCCTGGTGCAGTTTTTCGCATGACCAGGCGCTCCTTTAGAATTCGAAGCACAGTCGTTTGCGCTAATCCGCTGTCGTGGGGGAGCTCACGAATCTGACGTCTATCACTGTCCACTAACAACTAACGCGGCAACAGTACGCATTTCTTCAGAGACGCTAGGACAGACTATCCGATGCATGTCTGCACAGTTTACTGACTTTCGTTGAAGGATTTTACTCAACGTGCCACTGTCCTGTACGCCAATTCCCCGCAAGACCTTGATGACATTGTCGTACTGTACGAAATCTGGCTCATTAAGTGTTACTCCAAACGCGTTGTACCTGTCATGAAAGGATAGTGAAACCGTTACGTTAGACTGCTCGCTTACTATTGAATGTATATACATGTGGCGTCTGTTCCGAAAGAACAGACGTGACTTCTGATCCTGCAGCTGTTATTATTTAATATTCATAGAATATATATCAACTGCGATTGGGCAAAGCTGAAAATGTGCTATTGAATGTGCTTCCCTGGATTGTGCACATGCTGGTGACACGGGGTGGACGAGTCCATTTGCTTGTATGTAAGGTAGGTATGTCAACAACGTGTGCTATAATCGACAATAGTACTGTAGATTCCACATCATAATGTCTCCATAGCATTGTTGCCACTATTTAAGTTCCAACCTTTGTACTTTTGCACTGGACAGGGTGAAATACTTTGTTTCTTTTTAATAATTCACTAGTCTTTAAACTACTCATGGCAACGTAAACCAGGGAACGTATTCTTCGAATCCCAGTTACTTTAATTGTTTTAATTAGCTGATGACCGAAGTAAACAAGATATACAAATAAAATCCAGATTGAATATCGTTTCTAGAAAAGAAAAATCTGTTGGCATAAAGTATCAATTGATATGTTAAGAAAGTTCTATGTGAAAGCATTGGACGTTATGGAGTTCATATCGTTTCTAGCAAAGAAAAATTTGTTGGCATAAATTATCAATTGATATGTTAAGAAAGTTCTACGTGAAAGCATTGGACGTTATGGAGGTCATATAGAAAAATGAGAGAAGCATTTGTAATGCGGTGCTCCAGAAGAATGCTGAAGATTACATGTAAGACCGCATAATTAACTGCTGAAAAGAACTGGAAAGAGATTTCTGGCGAGACAGTAGATTGCTGACTAATCGTCAGTTTAGCGATGGAGAGAAGTATGTGAGGTAACAAAGAGCTGTACCGTGAGACGAATGTAGCGATCAGATAGAAAAAGCTGTAGATTGCCATTCTTATTCAGAGGCGAAGAGGCTTCTACAAGACAGAGTAGCGTAGAGATCCGCATTAAATCAGTATGTGGACTAAAACCACAAATTTAGTTGCTAATAACGTTATTCTTAAGAATTAATAATATGAATGAGAATTGGTTATACACTTCATTTCCTTCTTCTCCCCTCTCTTATTTAGCCTCTTCCCACTATGTTCATTTTCCTCCTTCCTTTCCCTAAGTCCGTCTCTTCTCCTATTACTCTTTCCTTCTATCACACTCCATTACATTTACCCCACAGCACTTATTCATTACTCTGTCTTAATCTTCGTACCTCCTCTCTGCGTCTATAATCCTCCTTCCCTTTAGTTATATCAATTTCAAGCCTCTTCTGCGTCTTCTACTCTCCCCTCTTTCTGACCGTATCTGTTGTTATTGGAAATAGAAAGTCAAAATGGATAGGTAAATGGGCCGGAATCCTTAGTACAAGTGGTAGTAGAGAGACATTTCGAACTGTTGAATCTGTGAGTGTAGTAGCCTCAAGTACAATATTTCGTTTGATTTTTTTCCTACTTAAAGGCTTATGAGGTAGCCATGAACACAGTGTTCATCTGTTCCGTTTAAGGTGACTGTAGAAAAAAAATTACTTCACAACTTAACAGGTTCGTCACACAGCAATTTAAATAGATTGTTGGGATTTTGCGGGACTAAACTGCTCGGTCATCAGTATCGTATTTAGAGAGTGTTTATTTTACAACTAGGCCCACAAATCTGTAATAAAGACGAGAAAACTCAGGTTCTACAAAATCCCAAATGAACCACGCTAACACGAATTAGCGGCCACAAATGTACGATAATTTTCGACTGCGTTTGTTTACCAAACGGAGTTGATAGGACATTTTGAAAGTATTCAATTAACGAAATTGGTTTGCTTCATTCGCGTCTGCTCGGTTTGTGTATCGGTTTGAAATTAATTATCGGATATTTGGGCTAACATAGTGCTCAAATGTTTGTGGAGCTGGTGGCTCAAACGGCAGTGGTCATCAGTCCCTAAAATTTCAAACTACTTATGCTAAGGACAACACACACACACACACACACACACACACACACACAAACACACACACAAAATATCCGAGGGAGGACTTTAACTTCCGATGGGGAGCAGCCGCGCAATCCGCATCAAGGCGCCTTAGAGTGCAGGGCAACATTGTGTTAATGTTGTCTGATTTCTGATATTTTTGGACAATGATTAGTGAAACGACAGCACACGCAAGAAATTCTGAATATAAAGTGTTGTAATTAACTAGCTACAAGCATTAACACATCCGGACACGCGAAGATTAGTCTTAAGCAACAAACAATAAAAGCATTTCATGAATAGTCATTCATTATAATTGCAATCTGTAATACACGATATTCACTTTTGCAACTAACATTTGAAGTTATTCGACACCGTAGAATGGCCGAGCGCTTTAAGGTGCTTTGCTGCTGAGTGCGTGATTGTTCCCTTTCGGATGTTGAGAGACCTCGCTCGGACGTATGTGTGTGTGTGTGTGTGTGTGTGTGTGTGTGTGTGTGTGTGTGTGTTGTCCTGAGGTTAGTTTAACGAGTTTTCAAACCTATGGACGATAACGGTAGTGGTTAAGTCCTATAGATTTACAGTCATTTGCACATTTTTTCAAGATTTTACAAAACATTTATAGTACTGGAAGAAAAGGGCCTTTCCAAGTCAATTCAACTAGACCTCTGTTAGCAAGAACATCACAGATTTCAATGATATTTTATATAAATATTCGTACATTTTAGAGTTTAATGTACCCGTCGAAACAATAATGGCCGAATTATGGTCAATTGTTTCACTTCATGTGCGACTTTGCGCAGAGCGAGCGTGTATTTATAATTTGAGGTGCTATATCTCGGAGAATATTTTGTCGAAATAAATTTGGTTGCATGTACCTGTGTGTCACTTTTTTTTTTTAATTTCTTTTTCCTTCTTGGTGGGCTCGTCCGCAGCAATAATGAATCCCCACCCACTCTCAACAGAAGATCGAAGGAAACACGGCGGTGACCAAAACTTGGCCGGCCGCGGTGGCCGAGGTGACTGAGGCGCTCCAGTCACGGTCAGCACGGCCACTACGGTCGGGGGTTCGAATCCCCCTTCGGGCATGGGTATTTGTGCCGTCCTAGTTCGCAAGTAGTTCATAAGTAGTTTGTAAGTTTAGGGACTGATGACCCCGTAGTTAAGTCCCATAAGCTTAACAAACATTTGAACATTTTTTTTGAACCAAAACTTTTTCATTGCCGTCTACTTCCAGCAAGCTAACAGTTAATTGATTTTGTCATTTTAATACTACTTTTCTCACACTATTATGACTCATCGGATTTTATGCACATAAAAGTGTACGCGAGGGTTGTGGTTACTCCCCATTGTACTGCGTAAAGAGTAGAAATTCTCACGTTTCCCATCCTGACGTCTTCTGAAGTTGTTGTCCCATGCATACGGTAGCACACAGGTCGGAGTTCTTGAAGTGAGCCTGAAATTATTATAAACTGTTGGCAGAAACTCATCTAATTACGGAATAATACTGAAGTTCTTGGGATGCCAGCTAATTTATTTAAAGGATGCAGAAAACTAGAAAACCGCATAATAATATTCACTTGACACACATTCTCTTAACTGACAGTTCAATGTAAAATCATTTCGAATTGTTCTAGAATGATTAACCTGTATTTCATGACCGCCTACATATGCGAGAGGTACATGTTGCTTCTACGAGTGCGTGTCCTGATGTGTGACAGCTCGATGCAAGGCTGCCTACACTCCGCAATTTGGCGCGCAAACATGGCCGCCTTGCATCGTCCATCTTATATTGTTTTGTTTATTAACTTTGCAAAAGGTAACATATGTTATCTAGCAGAACATAGCTTGGTTTTGGGAGGTTTCCCAAATTGAATTTGACATCGAGTAAATAATTAGTTTGTTAAATATTGATTAAAATATGATAGCGTTTTGGCGCGTGACTGCTAGTACTAGCCAATCGGCGTTCAGTGCCTGCCACTTGGAGACCTACCTAGAATTAGGGGAAACTCGCCAGCACCCATTCTCATGGGAACCCGACCTTCTGGTAGCACCTGTCGTGGTCCTCACCAACTTCTACCACCTGTCTGTTACTGATTCTACCCTGCTGTACCGAAGCCATTCCCAAATCTTAATATGATGGCTGTAGGCCAGAAATGTTAAAAGACGGGACGAGAGTAGCAGAACAAAAAATGGAGAGATAGAGGAGGAAGCGATGCACGGACGGTGGAAGGTGCGCCCAGAGAAGACGAAGACAATGTGATCAGAGATGTAAACAAAGAGCGGAGAGTGGGGGGAGGATCAGGTGTTAAGTGAGCCAACTATGGGTTAACAGCTGATCTGATAATTATAATGGGGCCATGAAAGTCATGCCATAGCGATATGAACCCAAACAGGTGGCGGTAGTATCACATGCGCAAGGTATACATTGGCGATCCATTGGAAGAACAGTCACCTGTAATCCGGTGGTTCAAATGCAAGGGTTATGACTACATAATAGAATTCAACCGTCTTTGAACACGGAGAGGTAGTTGTAGCTAGACGCATTGACCGTTCCATTGCCATAACAGGCTAATTAATATTAAGAGGTTTACTGTGTCAAAGATGTCCTTATGATTCCGAATATCAGTCATTACCTGCATAACGTGATAAGGCAGTGTCCAACGGCCTGCACCAAGTAACGAAAACCACCTAGTACTTATTGTTAGCTGACAAGCAACACTGCATGGGAAACAAGCAGTAAACTGTGTAAGTTTACACTCTGTGAACAGAGTGTGACTGTAGAAGCAGATAACTGTCCTGGGACTCTGCTTGCAGGGAGACAACCTGCAGATATCCTAATCGGCTCATTAAGGCACTGATTTAATCCCAGCCTACACGTGATCATATAAGCTCAGATTTCAGTGGTTAAGAGCAAATGGTAGGTATCGTGTATGGAGCAGATTTAACAAAATTATGAATATGGGTTAGCAACAACGATTATTGACTGTGAATAATTATCTTCGCCTAAGTCGACATTACTTTCAGATATTAACAGACTTCATTTCAGTAAGGGAAGAGCCAGTAGCTCAAGAGTAAATAAGTACTACTATACTGCAAGATGAAACTGACAGATCACTAAAAGAATAAATAGAATGGCATTCGAGCACGTGGTTTTTCCCTCACTAGAAAAGACAGCCATAAAAAATGTTCAAATGTTTGTAGAGCTTATGGGATGTAACTACGGGGTCATCAGACCCTAAACTTACAAACTACTTATGAACTAGCTAATACTAAGGACGGCACATATATCCATGCCCGAGAGGGGATGGCCGATCAGAACGTGACTGGCGCGCCGCAGACTGCTCGGCCACCACAACAAAACTATTTTACCTGGTTCGTAAGATGTATGAGACAAATGAGATACCTTCAGTCTTCAAGAGAAATACAATTATCTCCACTACATAGAAAGCAGGTGAAGAAAAGTGTGAAAATTAGAAAACCTTCAGTTTAATAAGTCGTACCTACAAAATTATAGCACGAATTATTTACAGGAGGATGTTTAAGCTGGTAGGAATTGACCCCTAGGAAGGTCAGTCTAAATTGAGGAGAAGTGTAGGATCACGGAAGGCTATACTCACCGTACGACTTGTCTTAGAAGATACAATTAAGGAAAGTGAACCTACATTTCAAGCTTGAGGTGATTTGGAGAATGCTTTTGAAAATATTAATAGGAAATCTGAAGTCTGCAGGGGTAAAATATCAGTAATGGAACGTTATTTATAACTTGTACAAAATTCAGACAGCAGTAATAAGAGTTGAATCGCAGTGGTTGAGATGGGAGTGAGACGGGGTTGTACTCTTTCTCCAATACTATTGACTTTGCACACTGAGCACGCTCTGATGGAAGGCCAGGAGAAATTTGGAGAGGGATTTAAAGTTCGGGTTGAAGAAATAGACACTGCGTTTTCGCGTCGACATTCTAATTCAGAGACAGCAAAGAACGTGGAAGGGCAGTTGTACGGAATGTTTGAAAGGAGCGTATAAGATGAACATTAACAAGAGGACAACAAGGGTGGTGGAATGCAGTGTAAGAAAATTAGGCAGTGCTTAAGCAACTATATAACGTAACGAAACAATTAAGGCGGTAGATGAGGTTTGTTACTTGGACAGTAAAATAATGTATGATGGTCGCAGTACAGAGGATATAAAATGCAGAATGGCAACCGGAGAAAGAGAGGTTTTGAAAAGGAGATATTTTCTAACATCGAATATTAATTTAGCGTAAGGAATTCTTTTCTAAAAGCATTTTTGTGGAGTGTTGTTCTGTACGGGAGTGAGACATGGATGATAACTAGTTCAGACAGGAAGAGGATAGAGGCATTAGTATCATGGTGCTACGGAAGAATGCTGAAGATTAGTGGATACAGCGCGTAAATGATGAAGGGGTACTGAACAAAATTGGGAAGGCTCAAGATAGAGTAGGGTTGTGAGCAGCAGCAAAGCAATTTACCGATAAAGACCGAAACAACAAGCGGACGTTTTGGTCCCAAACAAAGACGAATTGATGTAGGATGACGATACACCGTTTCGACGGAGCACAATTTGCAGTTATTAGTGACAGGTAATAGAACAATCTTTGTAATTTCAGCGAATGATAACCCGACGTGAGTTTCATTGAATAATAATGGGACGTAAGGGAAGGGTCCGTTTGTGCCCAAAATCTTGCACTAGCAACACTTATGTAACCACGGACGACTGAAGATATTTCAGTATTCATGCAGTTGAGTTCTTGACATTTCGAGTTGCTGTACTCTCAAAGGCAGGCCGATACAATTTTAGGAGCTATCTCGTGACTTTTATCAAATCACTTTACGATTCTTAAACACATTTACAAGGAAGAATACATTGAACTGTGGTGCGGAATACGATAGAGAAGTCAACTGGCGGAACAGACTATTGTGGAGACACGGATGTTTCCAGGCATAGAGGGAAAAGTGCGAGCTATGAGTCCTATCTACATTGCTTATGTGTGCCAGCGGCTGAATTCCTTTTAACGATCAGTCTTGTCCCATAGCTCTACAAGAGTCTCAGTGCCAATCGAAGAATGACTATCCGCGGTTTAATTAAATTATTTATATTTAGAACCCCTTTGAAAGCAAGACATTTGGAACGAAAGAGGACATAAAAGAAACTTCTTAGGCGGCTCTTCACACGATCCAGCAACAGGCGTTGGCAGAGTTGTGCCATTAGAGGAGGAGACTGTTTCAAAGGACACCAGGCACAATAACTAAAGGGTAAACATGTAAAAATTTTGGGCAAGGATTTAAATTCCAGACGTCGTTTATTGATACGAAAGTGCTACACCGTCGTGATACACCATCCCCTCCCGCACCCTTCGCCCCAACGTGGCACAGTCAGTACTGCTGAGGTGAGGCAAGGTGTATGACACCGACAGTTACTGAATGGACGTCACCATTTGTATCAGAGTTCAAGACAGCATGATGGCATGAGACTAGCGAAGCTGACACCTCTCTAAATGGTCGCACTGCTGGTTGCAGTGCAAGGAGACAATGAGTTTTAACAAAACCGATCATGATGATTTATTAGTTCATCTTGTGCAGAGCATGGTACTTCTCATCCTAGGCGTCTTGCTCTCGGAAGATAGTGACCGCGAGATCCCAATGTTGCCGACGAGGAAGTAGTTTCTTACAAATAGGTTTTTTTCGGAGGCCTCTACCAGAAGATTCCCCTTCAGAAGTATACCTGACTTCATCGAAATACAAATATAAGTATAAGAAACAATATTGAGACACATGTACCTTGTATGTTGATTTATTATGTCCCTTGATGTCCTGCTGTGTATTAGGTTCATCTAAAATTGTATGCAAGGACCAGATAACTTAATTAAGATCACATACTTCTTCAAGGTTTATTGTGTTTATTTTAATGTTTCTTTCCTGCCATAGTAGTCACTGTTGGGTGACGGCTACTACAGCTCGCATAAATTCGTTAAGGTGCCAAACTGCCTTGTGTAAACAGAGAGCCGCGGTGGAGTAGCCGACCGGTCTAAGGCGCCTCGCTGTGGAGCGCATAGTTACTCGCCATCGGAGGTTCGAGTCCTTCCTGGGGCATAGGTGAGTTGTGTTGTCCTTAGGTTAGTATACCTTAAGATGTTTGTAAGCTACGGAGTAATGGTGGGATAGATTTACAAACATTTGAACATTCTGTAAACAAAAACATTTTATGAGAAGCTACTTTTGCACTTATATTAATGCCAACGACGCCTTATCTACAGCATTGCATGACAGACATTGACATAATTTTATAGGTTCTTTCAACATTACATGTTGAACTTCTCTGTCAAATATATTGAGAATAGTGTTAATACGTAAGTAATCATGGATTAAAAACACAATGTTTAAAAATAATTATGTGCAGACTAAAAATGTATTAACACGTAAACAAGTTTCCTAATTTTGTGTGATTGTGTGTGTGTGTGTGTGTGTGTGTGTGTGTGTGTGTGTGTGTGTGTGTGTGTGTGCTTGTTTGTTTCAGTCTGTGTGTGTATGAGAGGAGTAACCATTAAAATTTTTTAATATGATTAATATTATAGGAGTTTCTTGAGAAGGCGATAAGTAGTCTGATTTTCAACTACTGGACTGCTGTATTTTATTAAATTTCGCATCGTGAGCTACGCTGCCGCAAGACTGTTTATGTTAATCCTTTAAATTTCATTACACTTCTTAATAAGTAAGCGCCGAAAGTATTTTAAATTTGTAAATCAGGTCAATAATTCACAGTGGAAAACTGTTTCTCTTGGATTACAGAATAAGCTAACATCAGCGTCTTTAACAGACCTAGACAGAAAAGTGGGGCTCAAACTGCTTCAAGGGTCATTCCGTTAACCTCATAACAATTGCCATATGAACAAACTACCACCACTAAAAATGTGCTAAGTCCTTGTATCAGTTCGATCTTTGTTTAATGTTACATCTCCATCTACATACGTACTCAGCAATCCACCTAAAGGTGCGTCGAGGAGTGTACTTTCTACCACTACTAGTTACTTGCTTTCCTGTTGCACTCCCGTATAGAATGAGGGCAAAACGAATGCTGGTATGCATCCGTACGAGCACTAATCTCAGTGGTCATTGAGCTCTTTACGCGAAATATAGATTGGCGGCAGTAGAATCCTTCTGCAGTCCGCTTCAAATTCTGCCCTCTAAATTTCTTAATCAGTGTTCTTGAAAAGATCGTCGAGTTCCCTCCAGCGACCCCCATGTGTGTTCCCGAAGTATTTCAGTAAAACTCCCACACTGATTGAACCTATCAGGGGAAAACGAGCGGCCAGCATCTGAATTGCTTCTATGTCTTCACGTAAACCTATCTTGTGGGGATCCCAAACACTTGAGAAATACTCAAGACAGAGTCGAAGAATCGATTTATATGCGGTCTCTTTTACAGACAAATCACGTCTTCTCGAAAGTATCCCAATAAACAGAAGTCTAGCATCTGCCTTCCCCACACCGGTCCTTACATGCTCGTTCATTTCAAATCGATGGACAGTGTTACACCTAGATATTTAATTGAAGCGTCTCTGTGAAGCAGTACACTACTAATGCTGTATTCCAACTTTAAAGGATTGTTTCTCCTACTCATACGAATCTCCTTACATTTTTCTACATTTAGAGGTAGTTTCCATTCTTCACACCAACTTAGAAATTTGGTCTAAATCATTCTGCATCTTGCAACAGTCGTCCACTGACGACACCTTCCTGCACAGCACAGTATCATCAATAAACAGCCAGAGATTGCAACTCACTCTGTCCGTCAGCAACTTAATAATGATCGTATCACACTTTCCTGGGGTACTCCTGACGATACCCTAGTCCACTGAACAGACGCCATTGAGGACAACGTATTGGGTTCTATTACTGATGTAGACTTCGAGCCACTCACATATTTGGTAGCCTGTAGCTGCGTTAGCAGTGATCGGGGCAGAACTGGATTGAATAACTTTCGAAAATCGAGAACTATGCAGTCTGTTTGTTCCATTCATCCATAGCACGTACGATATCATGAGAGGAAAGGGCAAGTCAGGTTTCGACGACCGATCCTTCCTAAATCGGTGCTGATGCAGGGACAGAAGGTGTTCCGCCTCAAGCAAATTTTCTATATTAGAACTGAGAATACGATAAAGAATTCTACAGCAAACTGATGTTGCTGAAATTGGTCTGCAATTAAGTGGGTCAGTTCTTTTGTCTTTCTAATATGCCAGGTGTTACAAAAAGATACGACCAAACATTTAGGAAACTTTCCTCACACACAAAGAAAGAAAATATGTTATGTGGACATGTGTCCGGAAACGCTTAATTTCCATGTTAGAGCTTATTTTAGTATTTTTCTTTAAATGTGAATTGAAATAATTCGTGAAGACAGTTGTAAAAATACCCAATTGTATCGTTAGTGTGTACTGTACTTCCTCGATTCATCGCCAGTTGCCCCAATTGTGAACGTTTGGGCAGGAATTGTTGGTGATGTCTTGATTGGGCCTCATGTTCTTCCACCTACGCTCACTGGAGCACGTTATTACGACTTCATACCGGATACTCTACCTGTGCTTCTGGAAAATGTGCCTTTAGAAGAACGTCACAATATGTGGTTCATGCACGATGGAGCTCTTGCACATTTCAGTCGACGTGTTCGTATGCTTCTCAGCAACAGACTCGGTGACCGATGGATTGGTAGAGGCGGATCAATTCCATGGCCTCCATGCTCTCCTGACCTTCTTGACTTTCATTTATGGGGGCATTTGAAAGCTGTTGTCTACGCAACCCCGGTACCAAATGTAGAGACTTTTCGTGTTCGTATTGTGGACGGCTGCGATACAATACTCTTTTCTCCAGGGCTGCATCAGTAAATCAGGGATTCCATGCGACGGAGGTTGGATGTATGTATCCTCGCTAACGAAGGACATTTTGAACATTTCCTGTAACAAAGTGTTTGAAGTTACGCTGGTACGTTCTGTTGCTGAGTGTTTCCATTCCATGATTAATCTGATTTGAAGAGAACTAATAAAATGAGCTCTAACATGCTTTTTGCAGACACATGTCCACATAAGATATTTTCTTTCTTTGAATGTTTCCTGAAAGTTTGATCGTACCTTTTTGTAACACCCTGTATATGGCAGTCACCTGTGATTCTTCCTGTCCCTTGGCACCTTGCGCTGGATCAAAGTGACGTGATAAATGCTACCTAAGTAAGGAGCGAAGACCGCAGAGTACTCTTTGTTAGTACCTAATCTGGACCTAACGATTTGTTTGTTTCTAAGTCACTCCACTGTTTCTCTACACCGGATATGTCTATTACTATGCCGCACATTTGGGAGTCAGTGCGATCGTGCTTAGAATTTATCTCTGACTACCACATTCACATAGGCCTGTTCTTCGCTGTTTCTCCAAATACCCCTTCCATCCGTCTTTCTCTTGCTGCCACTATCTTCATCACTTTCCCTTATTATTGTAACTATTTCCTTCTCTTGAACTTCTAGCCTACCGCCATTGTGTGTGCCCCATTTTTCTCTCTCTCGTTGTCATTGTCTCGTTTATTTTCCTTTCCGGTTTTCAGCTTCGACCACTATTGTCTCAGTTAGCTATGCAATTTTAGTGTGTTGGGGATGGGGAAAGTGGACAGCTTATTTCGAGTTAAGGTTCGCCGTTATGGATGAGGTCCACCCACCACAACCCCCGTCCACACCGATCTCTACATATGCCCTCCATTCATCTGTGACTTTAATTTTCAATATCAATTGTCTATTTGTTCCCACTGCAATTTTCTTCATCAGCCTCTCTTTTTCTTCCAGTGAAATTTTTTTTTCCCACCCTGACTGTCAATTTTCTCCTTGTCTCCCATCAACACTGCCTCCCTGCTACTACCGTTGAGCTCAAAAGTAGCTTAAATTAAGTGTACGTTCGCATGGCCAAATGTTGATTAGAAAAGTTCTATGAAAACTGAGACTGTATATTCCCCATTTTATAAAATATTTATCTTAATAGGAGTTTATTTGTGTTTTTATCATCCAGCAGGAATAGTTTTTCCACTGGTTCCTTTCGTTTAACTGCTTGTATAAAATGAATTCTGTAAATTGATCAACTTTCTAAAATCTATGTGTAAACTTTCACTCACTTGCGTATCTTTACCCAAAAATCAAAGAATAACCACACATAAGGTTCGCCTCCCATTTAAATTAACTCACTTTACTAAACCTTACTAAAATGCGTAATCTATTAGTGCTGCACCTAAGGTTTACCGAAAACTGCTTGGTTTGGAATTACAAACAAGTCTGCGTATCTGTAGTTAACTACATTCACATCGAACATTTAATGCGGTATTAAAATTCCTTTATTCCGCATGACTATTTGAAAGCACTGTATAATATACGTTTACGGCAGTGAACAGACCTGAGACAGAAAATTCAACAGCTTCTGTGTCACCTAGATTAGCCTTAAGATTTTTTTTAGAACATTTAAATGGTTTGAATTATATCTCCGCTATTCATCTTAACTTTACGGTTGGACTGTTCCAGTAGTAAGCCGACGATATTATTACAGCTTCAAATACCTTTTCCACTGCGCAAATTCTGTCGCTCATCACCATAAACCTCACGTTTGAATGAGAGAGGAGTTTTTTTACGACGACTGCAAAAGAAGTGGGATGTAAAACGCAGGGGATGTGAGATACGTTTCTAATGCAATTGTATTGTTAATTCTCTAGCTGTGAGCAATTCATGAAAATATTATAGCATACTTTATTCAGTGCAGTAAAATTACGAATTATGAACAAGCGTAAGTCTTCACAAAATCGTAAATGGATCATTTAAAACGATCTACGCAGCTAGACGTTAGAGTTTATGATCCTTTCTAAACCCAACTCATTAGAATGAAATCATTAGTTTTGTTAAACAAGAAAGCGATAGAGACCGTGGCGTAATTCAATCAACAGCTTCGATATTTGCACAGTGTATCGTATTTGAAATGTAGTGTTCATTAATGTGACTGGATGCTACGGGATTTGAAAGAATATTTTCTCTTATGCGTTGATATATTACTAACGAAGTCTATTGATTACTATTGTAAATTTCTAGGTAGTTCCGAGAAAGATGTGTTCTACTGAAACCTCAAAATTTAATAGAGTACCTACTTAATAGCTACGGGAATGTGTTTCAGCACAGTATACGTGCTAGAACGTGGGACCAAACACAGAAATTGCTTGTATTGCACTCCGCAGAAGTGGAACTCTGAGGATGTCAGAGTTTCTTTTGCTTGTTCTTATGGTGACAAAAAGAGCGTTTGTTTATATTTGGGGAATGTTGGAAACTATCGCTTGAGGTGCTTAGGTAGCGGTGGGCTACAATTGCACCGGGACTACTTGGATTAGTCTCCTTATTAAGGTCTTGGTTGTAAGCTGTGTCGAAGCTTTACCTGATCCATAATATTTGACAAAGAAAAAGAAAAACAAATATAATGTAGAGACCACTATTATGAATGTTTGAGCATAATTGTTAATTTTTATCTTTGATCGAATGATGTTGATTGTAATTAAAATGTATGTACAGTTGTACACAATTTTCTTTCCTGTTATGGCGAATGGCATTTTGAGTTTTGGCATTCAGACTCAGCGCGAAAGAAGTATAAATTAATATGTAGACGATGTCCGCAATCAGTCGCTAATATTTGGTAACTATTAAAAGAAATAATTCCGAATGATTGGTGTCATTTTCTACTTTTTTTTAAAACAGTCGCTGAACACCAATACTTCGTTATGGAATCTGATTTGACTGTCTAAAAAAATTTCTTAGACTTTTTTTCTTCAAACATCGCTTGCCATATCTACCATTTGCATTTTAAGGCTATGTAGTCCAGTAAATTGGTTATTTCGTAAAAATATCCGAATTCCGTTTTCAACGGGTCTTATGGTTTTGGAGGCGCTAAATGCGAATTTCAAGTCTGCTGCCGTGTAGGAGGTCGGCTACATAATGAAAAATGCAAAAACCTCAAAATTTTTCGCACTTTCTTCAGGTCTTTACTATACTTCAAAAACTTTGCGTTTCTCGAAGATGTCCAATCTGCACAAAATTATTACAGCGGACAAAATTTCTTACGACATACACTACTGAAGTTTGATATTCTAACGATCTGTATTGGCACTAAGGCTAGTTGGTAAATAGCAATGTTTTGGTTCTTCTACGGAAACATCGAACACGTCCAATCTCACGCCCCACAACTCGAGAAATATACTTGCTATCAACAAAACCGCTACGCCACGTCACAATAAATAAAATTTCCTATAAGCGTCGTGTATAATATTCCGTTTTCTCGTCCAGGGGAATCACAAAAACGAAAATTACGAGTAAAACCTTCTGCGCTCTATAGTGAAACGCCCCCTCCTGCCACCTTCCCATTGATGGGAAAGTATGTTAGATTAAAATACTATAAAATTATGTTTTAAACATTATGTTCATGAGCTGAACAGAAAGTCGAATATTAAATGAGCATATGTTATGAAATGGATGTGCCGAGCGCGGGATTGAATGATAAAACGTTATAACTAAACCCGCTACATAACATGAAACTATATTAAATTCGCCTTCCGGAAACGTGACGGCACATTAATCCCTCATTGGTGAATGTTTCTCAGCCGAGCCTAAGTGGCGGAACCCTGTCTCTACCCCCTAACGGAGCGGTCGTTCCATTCTTTTTTAAGTCATATCCCCGCTAATAGGTTCCCCTTCCAGTCACGTTTGAGCGTAATGCAGTCCATCCGATCTTAGGTTTAGTGAGGAATCAATGGCCAACGCGTCGTGGTCGAATCTTAAAGGCTATCATATATCTTTCAATTTTCTGTGTCGTTTCATGGTTTTTATGTATGTGCGTGTTTCGTGATGGTTTTTATGTATGTGCGTGCTTCGTGCGGAATGTGTAATTTGTGACAAACTGGGTACATTTATGTTAAAGGGTACATTTATGGGCAGGGTACATTTATGTTAAAGAAATGTGATAATCAACATATTTTGCAGTTCCATTTGGAGTATGTACCAACTTGCATGATTTTTTTCTTTGAGGTGGGGGGCGTCATATCCACACGGCTTAGAACAGGCACGTGGACAGAGAGAGATAGGGATGGATCGAAACCATTTAAGAACTATCCCCATGTAATTTTGTGTACGTGTACCACATTTCACGTTATTTGGTTGTCTGGATCTTGAGTTATAAGGGAACAGACAAACAGACAACAAATATGTCTAGTATGTATAGAGATTGCAATCGAAGTCTGTAAGTGAAGTACTCTCCTCCATGCACCAAACGAAACAATTAATGAAAAGTTTTGAAAGAATGTTTGTGTTGTTGTTGTGGTCTTCAGTCCGGAGACTGGTTTGATGCAGGTCTCCACAATACCTTATCCTAAGCAATCCTCTTCATGTCCACATAAGACCGGCAACCTACATCTGTCTGAATCTGCTTACTGTATCCATCTCTTGGTCTTCCTCTGCGATTTTTACCCCCCACACTTCCCTCCAACGCTTAATTCACAATTCCTTGATGTCTAAGAATGTGTCCTACCAATCTATCCCTTCTTTTAGTCACGTATGCCAGAAATTTCTTTTCTCCCCAATTCTGTTCAGTACCTCCTCATTAGTTACGCGATCCACCCACCTAATCTTCAGCATACTTCTGTAGCACCAAATTTCAAAAGCCTCAATCCTCATCCTGTGCGCACTGTTTATCGTCCATGTCTCACTCCCATACAAGGCAACACTCCATACAAATGCCTTCAGAAAGGACTTCCTTAGGCTTAAATCAACATTCGATGTTAACAAATTTCTCTTTTTCAAGAACGCTTTTTACGCATTGCCATTCTGCATTTGATATCCTCTGTACTACGACCATCATTTGTTATTTCACTGCCCAAGTAACAAAACTCATCTACCTCCTTTATTGCTTCGTTTCCCAATCTAATTCCTTCAGCATCACCTGATTTTCTTACACTGCAATCCATTACCGTACTTTTGCTCTTGTTAATGTTCATCTTATATGCACCTTTCAGCACACTGTCCTTTCCGTTCAATTGCTCTTCCAGGTCCTTTGCTGTATCTGACAGAATTACTATGTCATCGGCAAAACGCAATGTTTTTAATTCTTCCCCCTGAACTTTAATTCCTTCTCCAAATTTCTCCTTGCTTTCCTTTATAGCTTGCTCAATTTACAAATTGAATAACAATGGAGAAAGACTAGAACCCTGTCTTACTCTCTTTCCAACCACTGCATCCCTTTCATGCCCTTCAACTCTGACAACCGCTGTCTGTTGTAAATAACCTTACGCTCCCTATATTTTACTTCTGCTTGCTTCAGAACTTGAAAGAGTTTATTCCAATCAACATTGTCAAAAGCCTTCTCCAAATCTACAAAAGCTAGAAATGTAGGTTTGCCTTTTCTTTATCTACTAGGACAAGCCGTAAAGTGAGTATTGCCAACCGTGTTCCTACATTTCTCCTGAACCCAAACTGGTCTTCCCCTGGGTCGGCTTCTACCAGCTTTTCCATCCTTCTGTATATAATTCGTGTTAATATTTTTCAAACATGACTTATGAAACTGATGGTTCTGTAGTTTTCATACCTGTCTGCACCTGCTTTCTTTGGAATGGGGATTATAACATTTTTCTTAAAGTCTCAGGGTACTTCGCTTGTCTCATAGATCTTACACACCAAGTGAAACAGGTTTGTCATGGCTGGTTCTCCCAGAGACTTCAGTAGCTCTGAGGGGCCTTGTTTCGACTTAGGTCTTTCAGGGCTCTGCAAATTCTTCTCTCAGTACAGTATCTCCTATTTCATCTTCATCTACATCCTCTTCCCTTCCTACAATATTGTCTCGAAGTTCATTTCCTTTGTAGAGCCCCTCTATATACTCTTTCCACCTTTCAGCTTTCCCTTCTTTCCTTGATATTCATAGAGCTGTTTTTCTTATCTCCAAATGTTTCTTTTATTTTCCTATAGGCTGTATCTATTTTCCCCCAATTTATACATTCTCCTACATCCTTGCATTTGCCTTCTAGCCACTCCTGCTTAGCCATTTTGCACTTCCTGTCAATCTCATTTCTTAGTCGTCTGTACTCCATTTTGCCTGCTTCATTTACTGCATTTTTATATTTTCACCTTTCATCGATTAAATTTAGTATCTCCTGTGATATCCAAGGATTATTTGTAGGTCTTGCCTTCCCACCTATTTTGTCCTCTGCTACTTTAACTATTTCACCTCTCAATTTTACCCATTCCTCCTCTACTGTTTTATTTTCCCCTGTTTCTGTCAATTTTTGCCTAAAGCTCCCTCTGATATTTTTAAGAACCCCAGGTTCCTTCAATTTATCCAGGTCCCATCTCCTTATTTTCCTACCTTTTTGTAGTTTTACCAATTTCAGCCTACAGTTCATAACCAACAAGTTATGGTCAGAGTCTATATCTGCCCCTGGGTATGTCTTACAATGTAAAACCTGGTTCCGAAATCTATGTCTTACCATTATAAAATCTATCTGCTATCTCCCGGTGTCTCCTGGTCTCTTCCACGTATACAACCTTCTTTTGTGATTCTTAAACCAGGTGTTTGTTATAACTAAATTATGTTATGTGCAAAATTCTACCAGGCGGCTTCCTCTTTCATTCCTTTTGCCCAGACCATATTCACCTACTATCTTCCCTTCCCTTCCTTTTCCTACCACTGAATTCCAGTCACCCATAACAATTAAGTTTTCCTCTCCCTTAATTGTCTGAATAATTTCCTTTAGCTCCTCATATATTTCTTCGATTTCCTCATCATTGGCAGAGCTAGTTGGCATATAAACCTGTACTACTGTTGTCGGTGTTGGCTTAGTATCTATCTTGACAATGATAATGCGATCACTGTGCTGGTCATAGTAGTTTACCCGCATTCCTATTTTCTTATTCATTATCAATCCTACTCCTGTGATACCCCCAACTGATTTTGTATTTATAATCCTGTACTTACCTGACCAGAAATCCTGTTCATCCTGCCACCGAACTTCACTAATCGCCACTACATCTAACTTCATCCTATCCATTTCCCTTTTTAAATTTTCTAGTTTTCCTACTCGATTAAGGGATCTAAAATTCCACGCTCCGACTCGTAGAATGCCAGTATTGTCTTTCCTGATGATCACATCCTCCTGAGTAGTCCCCGCCCGGAGATCCGAATGGGGACTATTTTACCTCAGGAATATTTTACCCGAGAGGATGCCATCATCATATGTTCATACAGTAGAGCTGCATGTCCTCGGGAGAAATAACGGCTGTAGTTTTCCGTTGCTATCAGTAACTGTGTGGCAAAGCCACATTAGCTGATGTTACAAGGCCAGCTCAGTCAATCATCCAGACTGTTCACCCTGTAACTACGGAAAAGGCTGCTGCCCCTCTTCAGGAACCACACGTTTGTCTGGCCTCTCCACAGATACCCCTCCGCTGAGGTTGCACCTACGGTACGGTTATCTGTATCGTTGAGGCACGCAAGCCACCCCACCTCGGCAGTGTCTATGGTTCATGGGAGTGGGAAAGAATGTTTAGGTGCAAATAAAGTTCTGAAGTCTCTATCTGAAATCATATGGTCTGATCGTACTAAGGCTCGTAACGCTTTGCATAATAGCTACAATGATATTTTTGAAGCTTTAAAGTCAGTTAGTAGCAACACCGATCAGCCAGTTGAAACAAGAAATGAAGCACAAAGCCTTTGCAAGAAAATGAAAAACTTCGAGACAATTCCCTGATGTGGGGTAACCTTTTGAGAACTATCAACCATACAAATGTAACTTTACAAAGTAGTACCGACCAACAGGCGTTGCAACAGAACGTTTGTATCTATTTCCGATTTCATCAGTTCTGCACGCAGTAGATTCGATCAGTACCACTTTTCAAGCAAAGAGAAAAATCCAGGTGCTGACTGTAAGGGTAATTACAAGAGGACGAGAGTTTGCAGCTAGCACATAACTTTTCCGAAGATTCGTCAGAGACAGTCCATCTGAGTGCCAAAGAAACATTTCTGTCGAAGGTTTTCTGCCTATAATCGACACAGTTGAAGCGATGTTCAGAAACATACGAGAAAGTTCATAAACATTTTACTTTCCCTTCTCAGTTAATACAAATCGATTCAGAACAGTTGAGAAACAGGTACAAAGAATCTGCAGAATTTTATCATGCAGACGTTAATGCTGATGAGCTGATATCAGAAATGTTTCCATTTAACATATTATTTGAACAACATTCCAAATGAATCTCCATTCCTTCATTCTTACATTCTTGAATAAAAGTCGATGAAATAGAAGAAACCCTTCGGAATGTAGAAGTTGTCACCCGGATACCAACTGCAGTGGAGAGCGTTCATTTTCCCTGTTAAAGAGAATTAAAAATGAATTACGAGGACTACGCTACAGTAACAGCTCACTAATTTGTCAATCATGTGCATAGAAAGTGACGTCATTCGACAGTTGGACTATGAAGACATAATAGCACATTTTGCATTTCAGAAGTCCCGAAAGAAACCTTTAACAGCAACTTCAGTCCAATTTGCAAAACAGTAATCACTAGTATTTTATTTGTGTATTTCTAACCATAATAACCAATAAATTCACTAAAAAAAATTACATCATTCTGATAAGTTCATTCAAAGCAAAATTCTGATATGTTGTAGTGTCCTCTAATCGGTGTGCCAATAATCCGCATAGAAAGAGACATACTTCAAAAGTTGTAAAAATTATATTCTGAAAACCTTTAAAGAAATCATTAATCTGAATGAAAGACCAATTTGTGGATCTAATCATTAGTGTTCGGTTGTAATTATGTCACTACATAAACGTACACCAATCTGATGCATTCATTTATTTTAGTTTAAGGGCCCCATAACACCTAGTGCTCAGGGGCCCCTGCATGACTTATGACGGCCCTGGATGACGTTCGCTTTTACTTTTGTTAATTATTATGTGGGTAACAACAGCGTTTATATACGTTTGCATAATGTTGAGAAACATCGTTGTGGGCGCTTAGTTGGCGGACGGATGCTGCTGCTCTGGGGGTCGTAGCTCACTTTGAGTGCCGTCGTGGTAAGTGGCAATCGGAGTCTAAAATATTTGAAAAGGAAGATAATTCTTTTTCCAATGAAAAGGGAAATTTGGAGAATATTTGAGGAAACCACTATTTTTTTATATATTACATAGAAATGTTTTCAATCATTTCTGTTGTGGCACATTGTTATATTGCTCTGTTACATTGAACACTACTACCTTTTTACATCGACTTGAGGTATGTAAATATTAATTAAGTAGATGTTTAGATTGTGCAGAGCAGAAGTTGCCGCCAGTATCAATAGTTGTTACAGATTCTGGCGACGAAAGGTGGCGCAAATTAGTCACAGTTGACACATGAAGTAATTGAAGAAGTTTCTCCGTAATCTAAGAGTAACTATCGTATTCATCATTCATGGTTTGACTGATTGTTTTATTATTCGTCTATTGTTCTGTTATTCGTCTATAATAAGGCGATTTTAAGAAGTTTCTCAATAAAACTGAGTTATTGTTTATATTTATTAAGAACATTATAATTGGATAATTAACATCACGTAGTTTACAAATTATAATTGCACGTATTGGAAATACAGGGGCACAGCTGAGGCTGGATCTCTTAAGTAAAACTGAATGCAGTTACGTGCGTAACCTAGCTGGAAGTGTCTTTATGGCGCCGTTTGAAGAATACACTTTAACCAGCGTCCAGAAACACTTGAATATGTCAATTACAGTAATTGAACAATCTTTCTACTTTCAAAAAATCAATACAAAATTGTTCCTAATACTATTGAACATTTCTGACAAGGCATTTCATCTGTAAAAGAGAAGTTACCTTCTGGCTTTGTTTAAAAAGAGAAGTTACCTTCTGGCTTTGTTTAATAATTACCACATCTATTATTAATGTTGCGGCTTAGGATATTTTGAAAGTTCTTCCTTTTTATATTGTCTCCATCATCTACGTTTTGACAAACAATCAAATACATTTTTCAAAAATAATGCTGGATAGTCACACCATTTCATTTTGATAACGTAAAACTAAAGATTTTTTTACTAGGCTTTGTCCATTTTAACGTTTCTGGCGTTACTTTACTTCCCCCGAATGCAATATAAATCTATCATTTATATCTCTTGCAACAGAAAATTATTTTTCCACAATACGACGCTTGCACGTTTCGTCATTCAGAGTTAATAATGGATATGAGATGATATGGTGTAATATTGACGTTAATTAACTAATTGTTTCAAATCCCAAAAAACGGCGTTATATTCGAAGGAACGGAACTTACGAATGGAGGGAAGTTCATTTACCATGACAATTTCCTTGGATAGTTAAGTTTCTAGCAGACATTGTCTGTTGCTTGTTCTGTGATATACCTTTACGTCTGGGTGCATATTTTTTATTAGAGAAAGCACACACGCCGTGCTTTCACAGACCACACTGAGCCACTGCGCCAGTGACAGTCGAGTACTTTACCACTAGCCCTCATTTAATGTCAATAATTGCCTCATGGAACTGGTAATTATCTAACGAAGGGAACATTTACTTTATAATTCAAAAATATTTATGTCAGTAATCGAGATTCTGCAAGAAATTGGCCGCGTGGTTTAAGGCCCCTTGCTACACGGCCGTTTAATCCGGAGATTCGAGTACTCCCTCGGGCATGATGTATGGGTTCGCATCAGTTAAAGTAGACTGTAAGTCTTGGGGCCGATTAGCATAGCAGTTTTGTCCCTTGCATTCACGAACATTTGAAATATAGGCAATTCTATAATTTAAGTAGGACCACATCACGTCACACTCTTTTCAAAGCGTGTCGCTTGC
The DNA here is from genome assembly GCA_026315105.1 of Locusta migratoria. NCBI lineage: Eukaryota > Metazoa > Arthropoda > Insecta > Orthoptera > Acrididae > Locusta > Locusta migratoria. The sequence goes on from CM048748.1 coordinate 35,971,178, forward strand.
GGCCGAACGACTTAGAGAACATCAAAGAATATTTATCAGGAACATTATTGGACCAAAACTCACAGAGAAAGAACACGGGCTTCACTATAGAGACACGTTGTCCAATGTTGCAGTGGACATCAGAAAGAGGAGGCTAAAATTTTACAGCCACATCAGCAGACTCCCATAGACCAGACTCGCCAACAAAATAGATGAATACAGAGGTTGAAAACGACTACGTTTTGGATAACCCAAATCAAAACTAACTTGGAAAAAGCACGGACAGATTAATCGGTCGTTACAGACAAAAGCGCTTATATACACGAAATAGACAAGAGAGAATTTATTTCCGGAAAGACAGCATCTAATGCTCAAAGAACAAAGTTGACCGAAGAACAAAAAGGGTTTCTCAGCGAACGAATGAAAGAGTACTGGCAGAACAGAAGGAAAGGTATTCTTGAATGTTTCGCGTGGTCTGATAAAGGACTTTAACGGGTGTATTATTAATAATATATGTATGTATTTCTTTTTCAGACCCAAGGTTGTAGGTGATATGATATTAATATAGAGAGTGGCGTTTAAGATACAAATGACATACAGTAATTCATTACAATAAATTTATTTTTATAAGTTTTGTACCCACACAATTGTGTGGTTTGGGTCTTCAAATATTGTATGATCTGCACAATCTTTCAGCAACATGGCTGTTTGAAAGAAATGTGATAATCACGTCACAGCATCATATACAATCAAATGGCATATGATAGCTCCACATATCAAAACAAATAAGAAAATCAGTACCTTGTCAACAAGTCTTGATCATAAAAATCTGAGGTTAGACCTAATATGCACAATTGTGCGTGTGCTAATGTTGAAGATTATACCTCGAATTATTTTAAAAAATTACGAATTTAAGAGATATTTAAGTAAACTGATCTAGAAGCAGTAGATCTCTGTCAAAAAATGAACGAAACCAAATTTATATAGCAACAATATAGACAAACCTCGCTTCCTTGTCGACTCTGGAAGTTTACTGGAAGTTTGCCGCCTGCTGGAGCCACTCATTGTAGAAACATCGAAACATCAAAAAAAAAGTGCGCCCGCTATGACAGACCATCCACGATTGTGTGATGCAGACATGAACTTCGTAGCGTGATTCACAAAGAAATAAAGCGACGAAAACGAGACCCACACAATTGTGCATGCAACGACCTAAAGGTATATGTATGGTGTGTTTGCGTGCATATCACGTGTGTCCGTAAGTTCATCTTTTTCAGTTTTGATATTCAGTATTTATCTATTACGGAAGTTCACTGTAGTGTAGTGATAACTCTTGAAGTACAACGAATAGGAATATCTGTATGTTTTCTTAACTTTGTTTCGCCTACGAACTTTTATTAGGGTATTTTATATTAGGGGGACTATGGCCCAGATTGATCGCTGAAAGAGATAATCAATGATAATGACGATATTGTGTACAATTTTGAAGTATCGGTAAATCCCTGAAGAACGTTTACACAGTTTTTGTGACAAAGATGAAGACTATCTGCATTAATATAGTTTGAAAAGGGACAGTTTCGAAGAGACACTTCAAGTCTGAAATTCTGTGGTATATCGCGCATATGCACGGGAATCGTGATTTGTTTTGACAGCTACTGAGCCGTCTTAGTTCAGGGTTAGTCGATAGATAGCGGCACCTTTCATCTGTCAAAAGAGCGTCTGGTCGCTCGCTTTGTGTATAGACACATGAATGGAAAATCCAGGCCATTATGCAGTGAATGGCGATCAGCGGCAGAATCCCTGTTTGGAGAAATATGCAATAAACCACTTAAAATTAACAACTATCGATCCATATATTATACAAAGGAGCGTGTAGGCTCATTTTAAAAATAGAAACTAGACGGATGTGCTGATATAAACGCGCCTCCTGTCACTTCACTTGTAAGAGGTTTTGAGTTAAAGTAAATCAAAATTCATTCTAAAATAACAATTTTGTAAACGATACATCTTGAAAACGGCTTAACCAAACATTACGTACAAGGTGTCAAATGATAGATCTAAGTGAGTATTTAAAGATGTATATTTAGTTCTCTGTGCAAATTCAGTAAATTTGAATTAGAGGCAAGTAACATGTTTTCCAGGTATAAAAGCTGGATTTTAATAAATAAACCATAATAAATGTAATATTAGAGGCAGTACGGTAAATTAGACTTACGTAAATAGTTAATCAAACCAGAGGATCAATAGTACAGTGAATAATCTGTGTTTAAATACTGATAAAGCAAATGTAGAAAAAACTACGATATTTTTTCAACGGAAAATTTCCGTTAAATACTATCATCAAATGTATTTATTTCGTTTGTATTTTATGTAAAAGAGATAATTTTGTGAAAGTAATGATTTGACTTCAGAGTAAGCGATAGGGCGTACTTAAGGCGGCCATTTTGTCTTGTTAGGGGCAGTCAATTGATGTCTGTTTGACAGACAAGACGTGTCGTTATTCTGGGTGACCATGGAGTCGCTTGAAGACTTGTAAAATTGATTGAAGTGTTCTAATATGGAACTTAGAAATATTTGATCTTTGTTGCTTCGAGAACTTTGAATTTTTTCTGTGTCAGTGTGACTTAGAAAAAATCTTCAGTGGTGCTTCGTCGACTCTATATTCTGTGACAGTGAGTTTCTCAGGATTGTTATTAGACTTTAATTTTTATTTAGCGACTGAGAAACTATTCAGTCAAGTTTCCATTATTTGGTGTTGTGTATGCCTTAAGGACCTCGGCATTGCTCTGAAGTCAGGTGTAACAAATATTCACTGACGGATATTAGGTGGAATAAACATCAGTTTAGTTGAAAGTGAATGTGTCGTTTGTGCATTTTTTTAGGGAACGCCATTGCCCTCCTGTTCTGGGGCCTCCAAAACTCGAAAGCTATTTCTTCCAAATTGTCCCGTTCCTCTAAATCTCAAAAGGTACATTTTCGCAGAAATACATGTATTTGCAACTGGACAGGGGGCCTCATTTTGTTCTGCCGCCTCCCCGGGCCTCTGATAGCTTTAGTTCGTCGCGGCGTTGCAGCAGGTGTGGCTGTCCGTAGACTTTGTATAATAAAATAGGGTCTACACCCGCGCTTCACGGAGCTCCAAACAAACACGGGCTACGATTGGGTGATTTGTGTTGTTTTATGTTTTATAGCACTGGTGGCTCTAGCCAACTGAAGAACATAACTGAAAAAAAAAAAAAAAAAAAAGTGTGAACTTGCATAGAGTAGAGTGTTTTTTCCTAGTTCGTGTTAGGAAAATCCGGGTATAACCTCGCAAGTTGCATATGTTGTACTGATTTCCGCGGTGAGGCGTGCGTTTGCGCCTCACCCCTGGTAAGGCCGCGCAGCCGTCACTGTCGGGTGCGATTACTGCGCACAATACGCGGGCGAGCCACAGCCCCTGAGGCGCCGCGCGCAGGCCACCCGCGCTGCACGCCGGGGAGCCCGGCCGTCGAAGCCCCGAGTCCGCCAGCCGGCGCGACCGTTCAATTACGCGCTTGTTTTCTGCGACTGGACTCGCGGGTCCGCATACGGGATTAGTCGGCGCATTTGCATCACAATATCGCGCCGAGAACGGGCGCCGCGGAAAGGGGCGGCTTTTGGGCCGCAGATATTGGTATTCCGGCCGTGTGCAGTGACGTGAGCAGGGGGTTGGGGGGGGGGGAGGGGAGGGGAGACCGGCGCCTAGCGCGTGCTGTGCGCGCGCGGCCGCGGGTGCCAACATTACCCATGCAAATTCTATAGCGCTGGGGATCCTTGCAGAGCCGCAGTATTGCCCTGTTTTGTTGGGTGGGGAAATTTTCACGTCCGCGGTGCAAGCAAATGCGTTACTTAACACTCTCCCCTTAACACACAACACGCCAGGATTTAGACCTGTATTACGTGTGCATTAACCATTGGCCACTACCCGGAGTTCACATATACTGCACGTAGGTGGATGGTTATTTTCTTCCTGGTTTCAAGCGTGTGTCAATTCGACGCGGTACTTCTCTCCTGGCCCTTTTAACTTCAGCCTTATGAATAATTATTGAATGTAAATAAACTCTGACGACACGTTCTGTTCATAAAATAACCGTCAGGTTATTAACCAGGCGGCAGTGTTGAAACACCAGGACATTTAGATGAATACCGTATCGTCTTCTGGTAAAGACAACCGTAACTCTCGTCAAAATATTCACAGCATATATGACATCAACTGCGAATGGGCAAACCTGAAAATGTATACCTAGCCAGGAATGGAACCCAAGTCTCCCGCTTTTAGGTAGTTGGCGCTGACCACTACACCATTGGGGACACAGTTATCACCCTCCCTGCAAGGACTACCTAAGTACACCATCCGTCCGACAGAAATTCCCACCGCTACCCTACACACAGTACTCGTAGATTCCGAAAATAATTCCCGTAAGAGTAAGGGCCCCAAACTTGCCCACCCATCCCCACTAACGAAAGGATCATTGCCCGTCACCGGCATATTATATATAAATATGTGGCGCCTGTTTCGAAAGACCAGACCTCACTTCTGATCCTGCAGTTCTTATTCTTTCATATTTACAGAATATACATCAATTGCGAATAGGCAAAGCTTAAAATGTATACCCAGACGGGATTCGAACACGGGTCTCCCTCTTTCTAGGAAGTTTGGGGCCCTTCCTGTTACGTGCTTTAATTTCTGAAACTACGAGATGTGGTACCGTGGGAATGGTACAGCTGGGAATTTGTGTCGGACGGAAAGCGTGCTTAGGTAGTCTTTGCAGGTGCATTGATCACTGTGTCCTCAGTGGTGTAGTGGTCAGCGCAACTGCCTAGAATGTCGGAGACCCAGTTTCGAATGCCACTAGGTTATATATTTTCAGCTTTGCCCATTCACAGTTAATGTATTATATTCTGTGAATATGAAATAACAACAACTGCAGGATCAGAAGTGATGTCTATTCTTTCGGAACAAACGCCACACGTACATACCTCGTAAAAATGTCGCGATATTTCATCACTGCTCCCTACGATATCTACATCCTGTTGGTACCTGCGTTATTAACGGACGAGAGAGATCTCAAGAGCTCTGCTGTGTGTGATGTACAATATTTTTGGAAAAATTTTCCTAAAGGGAGTGACTCACCTAATAGATGAAGCAATACCCGTGGAGAAAGCTGGTTTCAGGTCGACGAGGAGCTGCTGCGATCAAGTCCTGACATTAACCACGCATATTGAACGTGGTTTTCAAAACAAGTAAACCACTGGTGTAGTATTTATAGATCTCTCAACTGCATACGACACAGTATGGCTTAAAGGATTATTGTATGAGCTTGCTACAGTAGTCAAATGTGAGAAGTCATTAAAGCCCTTCTATAATATGCTATCTACAATGTTCACGGAAAACAAGCAAAGTCCGAATACTCAATAATGAACTCCCACAGGACTCTGTGCTAGCTCCTTTACTGTTTAATTTTTACATCCTGAGGAACAGACTATGGCGGTGACTCACAGCTGTGATAAATATTTCCGTACAAAAACAGCTCTTTATATCCCTGAGAAATAGTTTATTTATAATGTGAGAAATTTACCCTCATACATATTTTACAATTAGAACAGGAAATTTTCACAAACTGTGAGAAAAGTGATAACAGCAGAAGGAAACAAAGACTACTGAAAAAATAACATAGATGCTAAATTAAATTTGTATCTTGGTTGATATAAAAGACAAATGTCGATCGAAAGTGAATGACAGTTCTGTGACTACACTTTGGAAAAAGAGTAGTTCTGATAGAAAAATGGAGGAATAATCAAGAATGTGTAGCTACAAGAAACAGGTAGAGAAAAGAAAATATATGTAACAATTTTACGTCTCACTGATGAGTAAAATGCTCTTGTGGGTGACATTGATCTATTGCCGAAGCAGTCACGATTTAGGACGAGGATTACGTCAAACAGATAATGGTGTTATCTGCCTGATAAACACATGCTACACATAACAAATTGCTAATCGAAATGCAAAGCTCTCAGTTTAGGATATTCGATGGAGTATATGGTGTTGTACCGTTCAAAGGAAATCGGATCAATACAGAGATCCTGCAGACCACAAGGAAGCAGACTGATGGGAGCACGTCTGAGGTCATCTACCGTAAACTACTTCAATGTACTGAATAAAACACAAAGAGATGAGCAACTACAACGATAAAAAAGTAAGAAACATTGAGAACGAGAGAAAAATGTGAGGGTTGCAGTTTCTGTGTATATGTCAAGTGTGATTTTTTCATACTAAATACTCAATGGTAATACAATCAGTATTTTTTATTTTGTTCATAACGTTTCTTTTATATTTTAATCCACTGACAGTAATGTTATGCATTTTGGTAATTTCTTTCACCAATGTCAAAAATATGGGAGAGTCTCTTCTAATATACAGAAAGATTTTAAATAGCTTTTCCTTCCTTTCTTGAGCCAATGCGCCATATTAATATAAGAAAGACTGCAGTGAAGAAACGAATGAAATTGTGAGAAGTAATGGGCACAGTCCAGACACACCGTGATGTTTGAAAGATACCTTGAGACAATCGACGAGAATTCGAAACACCGGCCCACAGAAAGTGATGTCTATCCGGAGTGATTGCCGATGAGTCTTGTAACACCGAGAAACACTTTAGCTCGGTGATGTCCCACTTAGACGAAGCGGTTCAATGTTTCAGTTCAGTCAACCAGAATACACAAAAGTGATCGTCTTCGTAGCACATGAGAAAAGAACCGGAATCCAACAGATAAAAGAATGTTCAAATAAATTTGCTTTATAGGTATGGTCCGCCTTGAGCAAACACAAATATTTTTAGTTTCTCACATGCATGTTTCGCTGGAATTGCACCATCACCAGTGGGGTGTTTCATTCACACTGTCTGTCAAATTAACAATGAGATGAGTGTTACTTTTTGTAAAGTAAGTGTAAAAACTAAAGATAATTGTGAAACTAATATAAATCGTTTCTTATTTTTATAGGTGTACTAGACCTACCTTAATACCACATGTAGTTACATGACGCTATTGTCTATAATGTACCTGAAATTAGACTTAGGGACAAGATTTTGGAACAGTAAGATTCAGCTGCTGCAGAAGCAGAAAACTTTGATTCAAGTCCACTGTGTACTTTAGCTATGTCACACACCGGCAAGCGCGAGGTTGGTCGCCGTGCGTTTCCGCCTGCCCGCATAAAGCATATACATGTTGACAGACACAGAGCCTTGCCAAATAAAGAAGTGAAGGCCTTCCCGAAATGTTTCTAGCGGCACAAAAAGAACTGTCCGTCCCAGTCAGCGAAATGCTACGCATGTACCAAGAAAGATCATATACAAACAGTTTGCTTACAATAAAAGAAATTTGCTCTCCTGGTCCAAACAGCGACAAGACAGTTGTTATTCAATAAATGCAGTAATTTTAAAACCCGTAGCTGCCCCTCGTAACAACAAGGACACAGAAGTAGCACAAGTTTTACGCCAAGCCAGAATAATGTACGTCAGTTTCTGTGTGAATGACATTTCTGTAAAACTTCAGCTAGACACAGGTGCTCAATCCCAAAACTTATGAACAGTTAGGAGCGCCGCGCCTTTTTCGCGCTAAAACAAGGTTAACAGCGTACAATGGCAATGACATTCCTGTACTAGATCAGTATTCACTACCTGCCAAATACCGATCGCAAATGCACACAGTGACATTTCAAGTGTTTCAGTCTAACGAAATAGAGAATATTTTTGGAATAGGTTCTTTTGATCTTCTGGGTTTTGCTGTGCAACACAATGTTTTAGTTGTGAACAACTTTGATGCTCAAGACAGTATAGACATGTTTCTGCAGGACTAGGAAAAGCTAAAGATTTTGCTGCACACCTTACTCTGAAGGAAAATGCCACACCAAAATTCAGCTGCCACTTGACGAAGAATCACAGAAAATGTGTGAAGTTAATACTCATTTAGACTTCTTTAAATATTTGCGTCTTCCGTTTGGCAGCGCACCGGCGCCCTCAATTTTACAACGACATTTGTAACAGCTTATAGTTCAGGTGCCTTGATGTTCGAACTACTTGGTCGACATAGTTGTGTCAGGCTGTACCCCAGATGAACACATTGCAAATTTGAGAAAAGTATTTCATGATTTGTCACATGCTGGTCTCAGGAGTCAGATAAGTGTGACTTTTTCAAACCAGAACTTCAAGATCTAGGGCACTTGATAAACCGTCGTGGTGTGAACCCCAAGCAATCACATTTGCTTGTAATTCGCTACTTGCCAGCACCAAAAGATGTGAAACAATTACAGTCCGTCTTGGGAAAGTTAACTTACTATATCTAGTTCATTCCCAACGCAGCACAAATTGCAGCCCAGTTGCATCAGCTACGCTGTTAAAATGGTCGTTTTGTTTGGAGTGGCTACTAGTAACGCGCATTTCAACAGTTAAAAGATGTATTGCTCAGTGGTCGATGTTTGGTGCACTTCGATCCGGAAAAGCCAGTTCCTTTGCAAGTTGATTAATCATCGTATGGTCTAGGAGCAGTACTGTCACAGAGACATGGGGATACGGACCATCCGATAGCGTTTGTATCCAAACTTTTGACAAACACACAGTGCCTTATTCTCAGATTGAGAAGGAAGTTTTAGCGATAGTGTATGGTGTCATAAAACTCCATGACAATTTGTAGGGGAGAAAATTTTATTTAGTCACTAACCACAAGCCTTTGCAGTCATTGTTTCATCCAGCCAAGCTAATTTCAGTGCGCACGTTACAAAAATTGCCACACCGGACACTGTTCTTATCACAGTATCAGTACGAGATTGTGTACAGACCCACAGCAAACGATGGAAATGCCAACGCACTTTCCCGTCTTCCGTTTAGCCCTGATAAATATTTTGACGTTTCTGAGACGTCTTGTTGTCAAATAGATGCACAGGGCGATAATTTGTTACAGTCCTTCCAGTTGGACTAAACGAAAATTGCTCGGGCCACAGAAAAAGACCCCCTTTACAAATTTCCATGCCCTACATTCGCATAGAACGGCCTCATTCACAACACGACATTCAAAATTCTCTGGTGCGTCGCTATTTTGCTGGATTAAATTAACTTTCAGTCCATAGAGGTGTCATCCTAGTTTCAAATGACAGTCGACAATCGCGTGTGTTGATCGTGCAACGTTTGCAGAAAGAAGTTTTGGACCTACTTCAGAACGATCATTAAGGAGTGGTTCGCACTAAGGAATTGGCACGACGACACTGTACTTGGACGCCCATGACATCACAATTGACAGTGTTCATTATGCGCTATCAACCAGTCCGCCCCAGCTCAGAAATTTTTTGCGTGGCCAAAAGCAGATTCACCAAGGCAACGAGTGCATATTGACTATGCTGGTCCCTTCTGGAACACTAAGTGGCGTACTGTGGTTGATGCTTTTAGTGGTTACCCATTTGCAGTTCTAGTGTCTTCTACAACTTCAAGTAGCACGATTAAGGTGTTGTCTTCAATTTTTTGTCTGGAAGGTCTCCCTGAACTGGTAGTCTCTGACAACGGCCCTCAGTTCACATCGCTGGAATTTCGCTCCTTTTGCGAACGCAATGGAATTCAGCATCTTACCAGTGCACCGTTTCATCCAGAGTCATACGGCGCTGCGGAACGCTTAGTCCGGACATTTAAGCAGCAGATGGCCAAACGTCGTTCGGAGCACTCACAGGAGGCAGCTTTGCGATTGTTCCTCGACTCCTATCGCTCGCATCCGCGAGAAAGATCATCACCGGCAGGACTTCTGCACGGCCGCCGCCACCGCACCCTGCTCCACTTGCTCCACCCACCGCGCCACCCGGAACAGCAGCTGACGGCACGCAAGTATCGCTTCACTCCGTGTATCCCAGTGTTCTTCAGAGTTTTTATCATACGCAGGAACCAGACTCATATTCGGCGCCGGCCGCGGTGACCGAGGAGACTGAGGCGCTTCAGTCACGGTCTGTACGGTCACTACGGTCGGGGGTTCGAATCCCCCCTCGGGCATGGATATTTGTGCCGTCCTAGTTCGCAAGTAGTTCATAAGTAGTTTGTAAGTTTAGGGACTGATGACCCCGTAGTTAAGCCCCATAAGCTTTACAAAAATTTTGAACATTTTTCATATTCGGCCTTGTTATGTAGCCTGTGATCCTTCTGCGTTTCTTTTGTCAGATTCACGCAACATGCAGACTACGCGGCCACCAATCGCGCGTTCTCGCCTGGCACCCCCACAGCAAATCTCCACGGCACCGCGCCCCGATGCCATGGAGACGGAGCCCTTGCTGCCTCCGCCTCAACACGCCATCCCGACGGAACTGAACCTAGAACGCCACATAGCACCCGACGCCGACGTCGCCACCGACTTCAACGTCTATGTCAGCACCTGGGCCACATGTCGTGGACGTGGGTCCTTCGGAGGTTTTCACAGAGTACGTACCCTCGCGAGCTTAGGCCGGTAGTCTTCCGTCCCCTGAAGCTACAGACTCCAGTCCATCAGTACGTCCACCAGCCTGCCTCCTCCCCTATTGTTGAGCTCCCTTCACAACAATGGTTCCGCAGTTTGGGGGGGTGGCAGGGATTTTGTGTTGTGACGTCAGCGCCACACGCCAGACGCAAGAGAACGATCATGGAGAAGGCAGCAGTTGACCGACAGCCTATCGCACGCCAGCGCCGCGCCTCTCGGATGGAGTAACCGTAGATGCGCGGCCTCTACAAGCTGCTATATCTAGGCCGACATGCGTCTGGACGGCCCTCAGAACTCGGCTACGAACTTGGCAGTCACCAGGAAACAGCACAGCTAGCATCGTACAGAAGACGACACCGCGAGAAGTAAGAAGAGAGAAGAACAGACAAAGTTGAGTATTGTATTCTTCAGTCGATAAAAACTTGTAATACTAATCCCTATAGAAATATTTTACTGACCAAGATCCTGCACCTAATCTTTCCTGACAATTAAACTGGAAGGAGTACTCAACAAATGGCAACAAGGATGATACAACAGCCACACTTAATAAAAATTTCTGTAACTTCAAGTATATTGATATCAGTTTCAGTTTTTCTATATAATAATTTATACAGATACATCGTGATTAAATGGTTTCATCCACGTTTTGAGAGAGGAGGAGTTGCTACATTTATTCAAAACTGCTTTAAATTCATGCATATTTACATAAATTATTTCTAGAGTAGCATTAGAGGTGTTTGCAAAAGGAGTGTTCCATAGCAGATACTATACAACAGTAACTATTTACTGAGCACCTGCCGGAAATTGTAATATTGTCCTAAATGATATAGAAGCTTCAGTCGGTTATTTAGTAGGGATAAACAAAGCGATCTTGGTTGCTGGTGACTTCAATTATTAATTTCATATGCAGTCTTCAAGTAAACATTTATTTCAGTCAGTAACATCGTCTCTGAATCCTATTAATACCGTAAAATTTCCATCCAGAGCATCTAAATCGTCAAGGACAACCATTGGTAACAGTTTTATATACAAATCAACTGAACTAAATTTCATCATAAAACCAATAACGAATGGCATATCAGATCATAAAATGCACCTCCTTTTTATGTACAGATTCTAAGCATATTAAGGAGACTGATAAATCTAAACACAGGTGAGCAGTCAGTACACCAAAAGATGAGTAATTTAGATTACTGCTCAAACATATTAATTGTAAAGTTGTATATAGTGCTTGTGACATTAATGAAAAATATAAATATTCAATATTAACGGCAGTATCATGTTTGAAAACTGTTTTAGTCTAAAATAAAATATGTAATTCAGACAGCTAAACAAATGCGTTAGGGCAAGAACTGTCACACAAAGAAGAAAAACAATAAGGAATATTGTGCAAGAGGAGACTGGTAGAACCAGAAAGGATAATGAGTGGCTAGCTATAAGAGTAGATAATACATTAGTAACTGAAGCACTTAGCATGGCAAATATATTTAATAGGTACTTTACATCCGTTATTTATAGTATGGGACTGTCAGGGTCAGTTAATAATACAATTGAAATTCTATCATTTGCAAACAACTTTAGGGACTTAAATATATCACTCACTTTACCACGAGATATTACATCCACAACAAAATCTATAAAAACGAAACATTATAATGGTTATCATGTGACCTTGCAGTATATATACACATGAAAATCAACTAAGCACAGATTTATGGATCAAACAACTATTTTCAGCTCCAAAATGTTTTCACCCAATGAGAATCTCAGTAACTATGCGAAAACTATAGGCTAAAAGTAGACATTTTAGTGGGGTTATTCATACTTCCAAATGTATGGTTTGAATCCAGTACTTTGGCAGGTGCACAGTTTATTGCTGGTGCCACTCACCTGAAAGCTGTGGTGCTGCATGTCTGTTGGCGCTGTCGCCTAATGCAATTGTCTCAGTCGCTAAAGCCATTCTCACGCGGAGGAAAATTTGCAGAAAGCATGCCAGGAAGCAGGCAGGCCAGGTGGCATGTCGACTCCGCTGCCTGCTGGCTGACTGTTTGCTGCGGTTCCTGGATATAACGCGTGTCATATTACTCTCGTACGCTCTGCGGAATGCTATCTACGCTGGCCAATCAGGTGTTGCATTTGGCGTGTGACCCGGCATCCAGCAAAGCATGAACTGTAAGAGAGTGTCATGCGGCTACCAGCAAACTTCAGTATATCTCAAATGATTATAAAGGAACTATTCGTTAAAAAATATGAATCTCGCAGAACGTATAGTTGCATTGTTCTGCTACATGATGAACTGAATGTTATTTTGTTAGTGGTCATTGTTCTTGTGATATTTAATGATTCAATACAGTACTACAAGGAAACCCGACATTTTACATTGAAAAATAGAGGTCGCTACGAACTTGCATTTCGTACATGTTAAGTCATATGCGGCTGCATTAGCTATATTTCATCTGCAACACTGAAAAGTTGCACTAGAAGAAAGGGAAAAATGTAATGCTGTGAAAATATCTTTCTTACTTGAAATTACAGTGGAATTCGATATCCTATTAGGATATAGAACAAACTGAGAAGACGTTTTTATATGTATACTTTCAAGTGTCTGAGAAATGAAGAAATCCATTTAGAGTACGTATGATATATTTTATTTGCTGTCCCAACACAGAGCGATGTGTTGTTTTTATCAGAAACATGTTTCAGCTTGTCAAAAGAATTCAGTTCAGGCCATGGGGGCTAATTAACAGGATTCCAGTAAGTTCAAAAATGTTCAAATGTTTGTACAGCGTAAGGGACTTAACTACGGGGTCATTAGTCTCTAAACTTAAAAACTACTTATGAACTACCTACAACTAAGGACGGCACAGATATCCTTGCCCGAGGGGGGATCCGAACCCCCGACTGTAGTGGGCGTGCAGACCGTGACTGAAGCGCCTTAGTCCCCTCGGCCACCGCGGCCGGCCGCCCAGGAAGTTCAACGTTTCTATGTTTAAGATACATAAATTGATATTTTCGCCCGTATTAAAACACAATTTTCACCATTAAAATATAGTAGGTTGTCGGATTTCATGTAAGTTTCAATATAACTTCACATTTAAGTTTCCTACCTGACATTTCTTCATTTGACAAACTTATTATTCACATATTGTCCCTGACAACATAAATTCCGTTGTTCCGATGTTAAGATCCGCTGTTTTTGCCAAAACGCAGCAGAGCTAACAATTATTATTCTCACTAACATTTTTATGCTGATCAAATAGCAATCGAGTATTGAGTGTTCGGATTTGTAATAGTCTAAAAGGCAGTGTGATCAGTCCCCCAGAATATTGAAACTACTTAATAATACTGAGGACAAGATAATGTGTACTTTCAGGAAATGCCCATTCTACAAATAAATGAATAGCTTCTTGATTTACATGGCAGAAAAACAGCACTTTCTATTTCACTAGCTATCAATTGGCCCTTCAAAAGCCCACAACTTCATTCAATAAAAATTGTAGTTTGTTAAATATCATGATTCATCTGAAAGATTACTAAAGTAATCATATAACAATATAATCTTCCCTTTGTGTGCTATTGATTGATAAAAACTTCCTTTGATACCTTGAATGATATAAGAGATGCAAGGGACTTTATAATAATTTCGATCCGTTTTCTTCGTTGACATGCATGATGGGGAACCCATTATCTGGAGATTGGTGACAGATAGCGACATCCTTCCGATTTCAAAGAATAATTCAACATTTCATCCACAGCAACATTTGACCTAACTGGCGCCAAATTTTCGGATATCTTGCAGTACTGTACTGAGTCCATTAATATCACAAGAACTATAATCGCAAGCAATATAATACATAGATCTTTACGAAGCTGACGATTGCAGGTACAAGATGTGCGAGAATAAATTTTTTTACCGAATAGTTTCTTCACAATCGTTTGATAAATACTGCAGCTCAGCCATGTTGCGCGCCTTGGCGTTTACCCAGCGAAGCTATACTGCGTGTTTCCGCGCCGTATGAGACAGAGTGTTTTCCAGCCGGATTCCTTTTCTGCAGTCGACAGACGTGCGAGCCATCCAGGAAACTTCCGGCGAACCGTGCTCCTTGCGAAACGGCTTAAGCGATTGTCTTTGTGGGCCGCCCCTGAAAGTGCGGCACTAGGCCACCCGCGGCGCACCACCACGTTCCCCGCTGAGCGCCCGCCTCGAATTCTGTGGATGCGCCTCCACCGCAGAACCGACGTTCCTCATACCTCAGCAATCAAGGCATATCTTATTAACGGGTCCTCCATCACTGACGCCTACAACTGTTGTTTAATTAGGTACCGGATGTCACCAGGTTACAACGTACTCCTCGGTGCATGGGAGTGTGGGGTAACTCCAGCAGTGAGTTGTTTCCCATTTGGAAGGACTCCAGTTGGTGCAGCGGTCTGTGCCGCACTCTGTTAGATTTACTTACACAGTGACACTAGACTCATATCGCCAGTTTTGCAGTTCTGTTATGGATATATTTTAATGTGGTTGCACTTCACTTCTAGCTACTAAAACTGACATTTTCTGTAGTATTTTTCTTCCTAGTTGTCATTCTATGAAAACTGTTGTTGCATGATATTTAATTTACTCTGTAACACAAATATTTAACATGAAAACTTTTAACATCTACACACGATTTTTTTATTTCAAACGAGCAAAATGGGTATGTGTGGTACGTGGCAGTGGAGTAATGGTAGTAGGCTTCTACGGTTCTCCTATATGTACTGAACGTTTACTTTCGATACGATTACAGTTCCTTATTTTTATTATTGTGTTGTGAAAAGAGTCAAGAAGTAGATATGAACGTTTCGGTGTTATATTTAAATTTCAGGGAGGGATTGCTTGCATGTCTAAACGATACAGATAGGTACACCACATAGGGACTGGTTCTTGAAGCGAGACAGTAGCCTTTTCAGTTGTTCCAAAGGGCCACAATCTGCATGATTGGCAGAGCAGGTCTTGTAACAATAGGACTATTTCATTGACGTCAATTTGCAGCAGGGTTTTGCAACATATCCTGTATTCAAATATTATAAATTACCACGAACAAAATGATCTATTGACCCAAGGTCAACACGGATTTAGAAAATATCTTTCATGCAAAACACAACTAGCTCTTTATTCACACGAAGTGATGGGCGCTATCGACAAGGGTCCGCAAATCGATTCCGTGTTTCTTCATTGCCAGAAGGCTTTTGACACCGTACCTCACAAACGGCTTTTAATCAAATTGCGTGGTTATGGTATATGGCCCCAAATTTGCGATTGGATAGGGGATTTCTTGTCAGAGAGAACACAGTTCGTAGGAATCGATGGCAAGGCATCGACTAAAACGGAAGTGATATCGGGCGTTCAAGAGGGTAGTGTAATTGGTACTCTGCTGTTCCTTATCTACATAAACGATTTAGGGAAAGATGTGAGTAGATCTCATAGGTTGTTTGCAGATGACACTGTCATATACCGTCTAGTAAAATTATCTGAAGATCACAACCAACAGCAGAACGATCTGAATAAGTATCACTATGGTGTAAAAATTGGAAATTGACTCTAAATAATGAGAAATGTGAAGTCGTCCACATGAGTACGAAAAGATATCCTATAACTTTGTTTACAAGACAAATCAATCAAAAGTGAAGGCCGTAAACTCCACAAAATACCTAGGAAATTGGGAAGAACACGTAGATAATGTCGTGGGAAAGGCGAACCAGAGACTGCGTTTTATTGGCAGAACCCTTAAAAGATGCAACAGAACTACTAAAGAAAATGCATACACTACGCCAGTCCGTCAATTGCTGCCCAGTCTGGGATTCTTATCAGGTGGGTATGACAGAGAACATCGAAAGCATCGAAAGAGTCCAGAGGAGGACAGCTCGTTTCGTATTGTCGCGATACAGGGGAGACCGCGTTACGGAAA
The DNA here is from genome assembly GCA_026315105.1 of Locusta migratoria. Lineage (NCBI taxonomy): Eukaryota > Metazoa > Arthropoda > Insecta > Orthoptera > Acrididae > Locusta > Locusta migratoria. Next base: position 35,987,608 of record CM048748.1, read on the forward strand.
TGATACAAGAGGTGGGATGGGAATCATTACAACAACGGCGCTTATCGTTGCGGTGTGGGCTAAATACGAAACTCCAATCGTCAAAATTCTCCTCCGAATGCGAAAACATATTGTTGACTCCCAGTTACATAGGTAGAAATGACTATCAGAATAAAATACGAGAAATCAGAGCTCGAACGGAGAGATTCAGGTGTTCTTTCTTCCCGCGCGCTATTCTAGAATGAAATGAGAGATAAATAGAATAATGGTGCCAGAATGAAACTTCACTCTGCAGCGGAGTGTGCGCTGATATGAAACTTCCGGGCAGATTAAAATTGTGTGCCGGAACCGGGACTCGAACCTGGGACCTTTGCCTTTCGCGGGCAAGCGCACTACCGACTGTGCTATCCCGACACGACTCACGATGCCGCCTCACAACAAAGTGAAGTTTGGGAAGTAGGAGACGAGGTACTGGCGGAAGTAAAGTTGTGAGGCGGCATCGTGAGTCCTGTCGGGATAGAACAGTCGGTAGTGCGCTTGCCCGCTAAAGGCAAAGGTCCCAGGTTCGAGTACCGGTTCCGGCACACAATTTTAATCTGCCAGGAAGTTTCAGAATAATGGTGGTTCAATGAACCCTCTGCAAGGCACTTAAATGTGATTTTCAGAGTATCCCATGTAGATGGCTTTGTCACATAGTTACTGTGAACGGTTGAATGCAAGGCGATACGACAGCTCTATTGCATCATTATATTATGATGCAGTCTTGTTGTTTAAAATATTCCAGATGTATAATAATCGCACATTCGGGTTTCAGGGTGTGGACAAAGTAGGAACAAAACGAAAAAGACATTCTATAGATCTAATTATGGTATGTTCTATCTCTTAATCGGGTAGGTAAGTTAGAAAATTTGATGATAGTAATGGCAGAATTTAGATGTGGTTTGGTTTAGCGAGGGTTTGTGAAAGGGTGCAAGTCCACGTCTTCTGATGTGATAGAGAAATGGAGTTGTGAAGGGATGCTTACAGCACGAGTGTGCACAAGCGACCTGACAGAGAGCGCCGACAGCTGAAGAGAGTCGTCCAGTATAATAGGCAGGCATCTATCCAGACCATCACATAGGAATTCCAAAATCTATCAGGGACCGCTCGAAGTACTATGATAGGCTAGAGGTGGATTTCACGGCCGAGAGGCTCCCCATAAGGCACACATCACAAATGACGCCTCACTGGGTTCACAAAGCTTAAATCTCGGACGATTGAACGGCTGTTATATAGCCGCTCTATGACGTCGCTCACGTTCTTCCGCGTTAAAATATTCAGAAGCCCTGGAAAAGTCCTTATAAACCGCTTTTGCACGTCGTAAGTACAAAAAAAATCGGAGTTGATCTGCTTCTAAACACGCTCAGAGTATCTGATGGAAGAATCAGCAGGAGCGCAATCACGTCCGGAGTACCCTGTGTAAGATGGGGGACGTAGGTAGACTGTTTTATTCTGACCTTTATTTACTCTTTCTATATGGGCTATTTCTTAATTTATTTTCTACTCTTCACTCAACTTTATGAGTTTATTCAGATTTCTGTGAATTTGGGAGCATGTCAGGGGAGGTAGGTTCCTGGAATTGTAGTACTTTTAATTATATTATTATTTTTCTGGGTATGTTTACTGTTTGTTAGTACGGCCTGTGCTCTGATGGAACCGCCGGAGAAAGAAAAACATCGGCGTATACGCAGGGCAGGGAAAAGCTTTGCTGGTAGGCATTTGCACCCTTGACCACAGCTCTCAGAAAGCAGCGTGCCGGAAGCAGGAGCGGGACGCCGGCCGATGTCCCTTTGGGTGGCAGCCGCAGCCTCTAGGTCAGAGAACTAGTGTGAGGTGATCGGCCAGATGCCGGTGGCTTTTTACCTGCAAAATGTTTTTCAGGAACGTGCGGGATGTACCACACGATTCCTCATAGACGGCCTCCGGAGGACGCTAGCCTGGCGCTGCTTTCGAGATAATCGGCCGTTCCGTATGAGAGAAAATTTGCCGATGAACGACAATATCAGGGCCCTCTTGACTCCAGGTCATTTATGGTGCTGAATTTGCTGGCTGTTATCTGTAGAAGTTCTCCGAAGGCAGCAGAGCAGGAAATGATTTACTGTAATGAATGATGGAACGTTCTGGACGCTTTCCATCCGCCTAGGACAGCGGGAGGTTGGCTCCAGAGGCCATAAATGGCGTAACATTTTGGTCGGGTGTGCAGAGGTGAGAGCACTCTAAACTTTTTAGAGGACAATCACCTTGGTGACGGTAAATACTGTGGGAATATTGCTGGCGTGGGCGGAGCCTATTAGTGGCCGTGGAAAACGCGTTCTGATTCGCCAGAAACTGGTAGGGAGACAGCTAGTTAATTTGTCAACAGCGCTACTCCATCCCATTGGATAGGCCAGGGGTGGGCACGAGAGCTGCTCGCGCGGCTGCCCGCGAGCAGCGAGAGCCGCGAGGGCAGCGCTGAGCGGCCTTGAGAGCCAGTAGTGCGGGTAGCAGAGCTGTGCGTGTGGCTGGCCGCTTGCTGATGCACAGTGCACATACATCAGTGCTTTCATCCAATGTTAACGAAAAGAAAACTAAATCTTTGATCCTGTCTCTCAACTGAGCTTCCACGTCGTTTGCCATTTCTTCAATGCGCCTGCTAACCGTTCTCCGTGAAAAAGGAACGGTTTCAAAAAGAGGAAGATTTGCTGGGCACAAAATTGTTGCAGCAGCAACAAAACATTCTTTCACAAATTCTGCATCGCTGAAGGGCCGCGCAGTTTTAGCTATTTTAAGAGCTACACGATAGCTTCCTCTCATCGCTGCAGAGTTGTGGATTAGAAGGTTTTCTACCTGTAAATACGTACAGGAGAAGGTAAAATTGATGAAATTGCACACAACCTATTAATAACAGCAGTAAATTGAATTAATAACATAATTATCTACAAGTATACTTACGACTTTCTCCTTTTTCAGCTTCATTTCTATAAGTTTGACTTTTCCTTCTTCTTTACTCTAACTACATCTTTTTCGTGAAGCAGTTGAAAATGACGCTTCACATTGTACTTCTTCCATGAAGACAATGTTGAATTGCAAACCAAACACTGAGGTCCACTTTGCGTTCCAACAAAAAAGTACTCTTCTTCCCACTGTGGGTGTTCAGAAGACTTTCTTTTCAAAGATTTTACGTCCTCCTCTGCCATTTTTCAGACACTAGTTCTGCTTTATCACGAACACCGGACGCGATTCCCACAAGTAAACTGAACGAGTGGTTGCGCGTGGTGTAGTGAGGTGCGCGGCTAGTCGAGTATGAGTGGGGGGCACTGCTGGCTGGCGAAGTGGGGGGAGCCGCGAGCAGGCCGCGTGAGCCGCTGAGAGCGCTCGCGCTCGCCAAACGGCATTTGCCCAGCCCTGGGTTAGGCAATTAGCCGCTCTTGCAGGTTGGTGCGCCAGAGGTGCGAGGGCGTGACCGCTGGGACTTCCCATGGGCAGGAGCAGTGAGGAAGAGGTCGGTGGAGGCTTGCGTGCCGTATGGACCTCTTGATAATTAGTGGAGTTACATGCCGATTCAGTCTAACAGATCGCAGTGAGAATACGGTAGCGATATTTTTTTCAGCCATGCTGTTGCCGTCCTTTCTTGCTGCCGAGCCTGCTACTGAGCCATCACCTGTAATTTGGATTGGGTAAACTACTGCAAGCACCATCGCAAGTACTTCTGTAATTCCGCTGTCTAGGATTTTTCTTAAAGTATTATTTTATTGCCGGCCGCGGTGGCCGAGGAGACTAAGGCGCTCCAGTCACGGTCTGCACGGCCACTACGGTCGGGGGTTCGAATCCCCCCTCGGGAATGGATATTTATACCGTCCTAGTTCGTAGGTAGTTCATAAGTAGTTTGTAAGTTTAGGGACTGATAACCCCGTAGTTAAGTCCCATAGACTATACAAACATTTGAACATTTTTATTATTTTATTTAGGTTTGTCCTTTTCATTCTGGGGATCTTAGTTGCTATAGATCAGATCTCTGTGCAGATAACCTTTTAACATCCTGTTTCTGGAGTTTCCCTATCCTTTGACTCAGACAGTCATTCCATTTTTTATTTTATTTTACGAAATTGTAAAATCTATATAGATACTCTTTGCTTTGAATACTATTGTCAGCTTAGTACTGTAGGGAATGTCATTTGTTTGAAAGTACAGAACTGTGAAAGTGATTATTAAATTTGTTATTAGTTAGGATGTTCGATTTCTGGTTGAAATAAATTAATTTTTGAGTAGACCTGCTTTTCTTTAAAACATTCCTTTCATTATTTTGGAGGGGTGAATAGATTAGTTAAATTCAAAGTGTACCAATTAGTATTCCCTTTATTGATTTCATGTTACAGCTCATAACTTGCTAAGAGTAGGAATTGATATTTTATTTATTTGTTTTAAAGATACTTATGACCACATCATAAGCATGAAGGCTATATGGTAAACAATTATTTATGTGCTACCGTACTTTGAAGGTAGACACAGACAGCTGATATAAATAAAATCCCGTACAAGTAGAAATACAACTTACACCTAGGATAGCACGAAAGTCGCGCGTTAAAACGTCTACTGTAGTGAGAGGATTAATTTGGACTATAAATCGTCTACCGGCCTTCAAGTGCTACAATTTTACTCCATTCTTTATTTCGTTCTCCGTACACTAACTGATTTCTCCTATGTATCGCTCCAATATGCTCCAATCCGGCAAACTGAAAGCCGAAGTTTTAAATTTAACATTTCAGAAATCATTCACGCCGGAAGACCATGCAAACATACCTTCATTTGATGGTCCCACTAACTCTCAAATGGAGGACGTAGTACCAACCGTAGATGGTGTAGAGATGCAAATGAGAGAACTGAAAACAAACAAGTCGCCAGGTCCAGATGGGGTACTGTTCTGGTTTTACAAAGTGAACTCGGCGGCATTGGCCCTTTTCTTAGCATGCATTTATCGCAAATCATTGATTCAGCACAACGAACCTATAGACTGGAAAAAGACACAGGTCACTCCCGGCAATAGAACGGACCCACGAAGTTACAGACCAATATCATTCACATCAGTTTGCTACAGAATTCTGGAACATAATCTCAGTGTTGATACAGTAAATTTCCTTGAGACGGATAAGTTTATGTCCATGCATCAGAACGGCTTTCGAAAGCATAGAACATGCGAAACCCAGCTTGACCTTTTCTCTCATTACATCTTGTGTGCTGTGGGTGAAGTGCAACAGGCAGACTGAAAATTTATAGATGTTCGAAATGCGTTTGACACGGTATCGTACTACAGACTGCTAACGAAGATATTAGGTTATGAAATAGGTAACAACCTAAGTAAGTGGCTCGAAGATTATTTTTCAGGTGTCACACGTAACGCTTATAAAGCGAATGTGCTGGAACATTTCTTTACGTCATATAACCCACCTACGGGTATGTACTATATGTAAACACCATATTTCATTGTAATATTGTCTGTGTTATGTATATGGAAACGTTTATTTATGTTATTTATCAGTGTATTTATTGCTTCTCATGTATGTTTCTGTTATTTTGTTTGATCATGTAAAACGATTACTAGTAAGAAATGGGATATATATAATATTGGAACTGCTTCAGTCAGATCAAAGAAAATGTTGTGTGGAACAAGTAACAGTGCCGTATTTGGCAGTTGCGCGTGAAGCGAAGCAGTACGTACTGCGCTGTGACAACGGTCACACGCACGTCTCGTGGCTCGGGGAGTGCTGAAGTTCATTTAAAATCCAGTATTTTCCGAAAGAATTTATTTACTTGACAGTAAGTTATCGAGCAGAACAGAAGTGATATCTGGAGTTACACTTGGAAGTATTATAGGGCATCTTGTGTATCTTTTTTATTAAAACGATTTAGGAGACAATTTGAGTAGCTCTTTTAGACCATGGATAATGCTGTAATTTACGATTATTAAAGTCAGCAGAACATCAAAAGCAGCTGAAAATTTAGATAACATATGGCACATATATTCTCATGGCACATTACAACTGACTTAGCTCTCCTGTCAATTTTAATTTCGTAATACTTAGCGTCTAAACCTGGCGGCCGTAGCCAAATTATCAAAAGATACAAAAACATCTTCCGCTGACTATCCAGAAAATGGCGTAACTAACGCCGCGGCAGTAGTATCAACTGTTGCTACCCTTGGGGATGACTCTACCTGACCCGCTGCCCTTAGATGATCAAGTTGAGCCTGCAGCTGGATCACCTGATTTACTAAATGTCTTGTAACAACTGCTTGTAATGTTACTTTATCGTCAGGCGTGCTTGAAGGGTAAGAAAAAGTCGCCCAAAATGAAAATAAAAGGAAGAAAAAGCCAGGGAAAGCAGTGAAGATGAAGCTGGGTACTCACTCATTTTGCTGTCGTAGACCGCTGCTGGTCGACCTCTTCATGATTCCCCAAACTTGCACCTTTCGGCATCTTTTCAGCGAAAACTCTTCTGACACGTATAAAGAGGTTGGTCGTAGCGGATTGGATGGGTGTGGGGTAGTGGGAGATGAAGACTCACGTTTCCTGGTAAAAATATAGTCTATTTCCATGTCAGTTTCTTGTGGTTAAATGGCTCCTTTGCCAGTGGCTTGGTCAGGCGTTGCAAGTGTCAGACGGAAGCGCCAGCTAAGGCGCCAGGCCGGCCAGCCGATGCAGCTCGGATTCCACTTAGCCGAGATGACAGCATCGCGCCAGCTGAAGTTGCTGTTGGAATCACGCGCCATCTTCTGCTGTACATCCCAGGGGCGCCGACCCCGCCAAGATGTAGGCTGATGACACTGCTTACCAGCGTTGTGGTGTCTGGCAGCGCTCGCTCTGGAATCCCCGCCACTAGCCCGGCCCTAATGATGACGTCGGAGGAGTGGCAGCCTGCTAGAGCCACGCCGCTGAAGGTCCTCACTTCGACGCTCGCTGTCGGTGGCGTGCTGCCCTGTTGAGTCGAGGCGGCGACACCCGACGTAGAGACGTTCTGGTCAATGCATTCTGCATCCCCTGAATGCCCACTGCCCAGTACAGCGCCCATAAGTACTGCTTTACTGCTTAGGTGTTCTCCGGCATGGCCAACGTGCATATACCGAACTCCGAGGCTCTGCATACCGTCAGTCTATGGTATCAGGGCGATGACCGCGTCGTCCGTTCCCGGGTTACTGCCATCAGCAGACTTGTTTCGACACATTCTGCATCTGCCGCCATTTGCTGCTAGAACATGTACTCACAAAAACCACAATATAACTTCACTTCTTAACTGATAAAATTAACAAATATCTACATGCCTCTACAACATCTGATGGTGAAAAAATTAGAAATGACCCTTAAAACCGTGTGAAGGTGTGGAGTCGCACAAGTACAAAGTGCGCGCCACCTACTTTCGCCGCGCGCCGCCATGCACGCACGCACGGCGCGGCGTTCTTACGACGACAGCCACGAGCGCCCTCTGCTGCAGCTCCGCTCGTGGCCACCACTGAACGACATCGGGCACTTCGGACGGAGATAGCAACCAGTTAGGACCTTCGTAATCAGATAGGCACCAGTGAAGACTTTGCTATCGTACAGGCACTAGGCAGGCCTCTAACAACTATGTATCAACATTCTGCAGTACTATGTAAAAGTTAAGTATTGTTACATTCTGTGCAATATATATCTCTTTCTAATTTACTCGAGTGTTTATAGTTTCTGGCTGCTCCCCTCCATACCTGCACCAGCGGGCTATCTTTGTTCCTGTGTCGGTCTCATTCCACTCGGCCACCGACACCTACGACGAGGCTGGGACACAAAAGCGGCGACGAAGTTGGGACACAAAAGTGGCGACGAGGAGTGATAGAACCTTGGACCAGCCCGCTTGCAGCAGCCAGACAGCAGCAGTTGGAGCACGCAGAAATTGCTCCCGCCCACCCACCCTTATTATAACAATTTTGGGGAAAGATATCTTGTTACGTGTTTTGTGGACTTTTTTTTGTTGCAGAGCGTCCTCTTTCATATTGCATTTGTGTTTTGTTATAAGTTACTTGTATGCGCGGCGCCTAATCGGTCAGCATGGCCACTACCCCGAACCCAAACTTAATGGAAATTATTCAGTTACAGACGGCGCAAATCACTCAACTACTGCAGGCCGTGTCGCAGTTGACGGCACAGGCTGCTCACCAACAACAACAGCCGTCACATCAGCAGCCCACACCTGCCGCTGCACCGCTTCCTACATTTCGCCAGTACAACGAACGTGAGGAAGAATGGAGCGACTATTTCGCACAGTTTCAAGAACTCGTCGCGGCTCATCAAATTACAGGTCAGAGAGTGAAGAACCTTTTCTTATCGATTGTGGGCCCCCAGACCTTCGTACTATTGCAAAAACTTTTCCCTCTCGCATCTCTTCGTGATGTAGACTTTGAAAAAATTGTAGATGCACTGAATGCTCATTATGAGAGAAAAGTTCTTGTAGCCGCTGCACGGTACCGATTTTTCAGACTTAAAAAATTACCGCAGCAGTCACACCAAGAGTGGATTACGGAATTGAAGGGCTTAACCCGCCAATGTAAATTTCCTTGCTCTTGTGGACTTTCGTATAGTGACGTGATGTTGAGGGATGCGATTACGCAGAATATTCAGGACCCCAGAATTAGGGCAGCAATTCTAAAACAGTCAGACCCTTCATTAGACAGTGTACTGCAGCTTATAGAAGCGCATGATACTTTTGACTTAGCAGATGTAGAAATGCAAAGCCACAGTGTTAATTCAGTGCGCCGCAACGGACGCTTTCCTAGTCGTAGTTCCCAGTCTAGCCCTAGTGATTCTTATTTTTCTACAGGCCGTGCTGAACAGACAGTGAACAGTAGCCAGTGTAAAAGTGCGACACAAAGGTCGCCCCGTCGTGTTAGAAACAGTGATTTGAATAACGGGCGCCAACGCTCATTTCAGAAAAATGTACGTAAATCTTGCCCCCAGTGTGTGTCTCGCCACAAGCGTGCTCATTGCCCTAGTCGCAACGCAACCTGTTATCAATGTGGCAAATCAGGACATGTACAGTCTGTGTGTATGCAAATTAAAAACTCAAAGAACGGTACCGTTAGAAACAGTGCTTCGCAGAGCGCGAGAACAGTTCATTCTGTAAATGTTATACGGGCTGTGAAATTGAACAGTGCTTTCCTTGGATCTCAATTGCAAGAAAGTAGTTCTGCGCCTATGGCAAAACTATATAGTGCATCACGTAGCAAGCGCCGACGAGCGCGTAAAACAGTGCAACGGAAAAGGGTTCGGGACAAGCAAAATGACTATGAACAGTGCATTCCTGTAGTGAAAATAGTGCCTTCTGCAACTGCTCCTTGTAATAGTGCCCAGTACTGTGTAGCTAGTGACAGTAGACATCAAGTAGCTACTCAAAAGTGTAGTGCAGTAGTTAGTACATCTGGAGTAGCTTCGCATGCTTGCGCGGACGCCGATCCGGCGGTAGTGCCATCTAGTGACAGTGTTGTTAATCCGCTGCGTGCCGAGTCTGCGCCGCTTACTTCACTACGCGGCCCGCGCAAGCGCAGTAAACAAACCGTAGCAGACGTTGCCCACATTCGCGCACCTGTCGAGCGCCGCAAGCAAAAACTGTTTGTGACTCTCTTCAAAGAAAATAAGACGGTGCAATTTCAGCTTGATACTGGTTCCTCTGTCACATTAATAAATAAAGATACTTATGAACTTCTGGGTTCGCCAAAATTGTCGCCGCCACACCAAGTGTTAACAGCATATACAGGACAAACTATTCCCGTGCTAGGAACGTGTAGCCTGCCCCCCTCTTTTCAAGGTGTAACAAAAACAGTTGCTTTTGTAGTTCTTCAGGCCAAATCGACACAGAACATTTTTGGACTAGATGCTTTTGATTTGTTTGGTTTATCAATTCAAAGAGATGTGCTTCAAATTTCGTCAGTAGTGCCTCAGGACAAAATAAATGCATTGTGTGAAAAATACAGTGACTTGTTTTCGCCGGAACTAGGTTGTGCAAAAAACTTCGTGGCACATGTAACTTTAAAAGAATCTGCAGTTCCAAAATTTCGTAAAGCTAGACCAGTGCCTATCGCCTTGCGTGATACAGTTGCCGAAGAACTTCAACGTTGGCAAGATAGTGGGGTGATTTCTCCTGTTTCTGCGAGTCAGTGGGCCTCGCCTATAGTAATTATACCCAAGCCGTCAGGAAAACTTCGTCTCTGTGCGGACTTCAAATCAACTGTCAACAGTCAAACAATTGTAGACACTTATCCCCTGCCCAGACCTGACGAACTAATGGACAAATTTGGACAGTCTCGTTTCTTTTCTAAGATTGATTTAGCAGAGGCATACTTACAGATTCCACTCGATGACGAGTCAAAAAAGTTTTTCGTCATTAATACTCACATGGGCCTTTTTCAATTTCAACGCCTACCCTTTGGCAGTTCTTCCGCCCCCGCTATTTTTCAGCGTTTTTTGGAACAGCTGACAATTTCTGTACCGTGTTGTTCGAACTATTTAGATGATATTGTGGTGTCCGGACGTACAGTTGAAGAACATTTAGAAAACCTGGAGTGTCTTTTCAAAGTTTTGACTGCAGCAGGTCTACGTTGTAATAAAGCAAAGTGTTCGTTTTTTCAAACTGAAATAGAGTACCTAGGCCATGTGATTAATGCCCAAGGAATACATCCCTTACAGTCACATCTTCGAGCAATCAAAGACTTGCCTCCTCCTAAGAATGTGCAGGAATTGCAAGCAGTAATGGGAAAGCTTAACTATTATTTCAGGTTTATTCCCAATGCCTCTCAGATTGCAGCTCCACTGCATCACTTACGTAGGAAGAATGTTCCTTTTGTATGGTCCAAAGATTGTCAGGTTGCCTTTTACAAACTAAAGTCTGCACTACTCAGTGATGCATGTTTGATTCCCTTTGACCCACAGAAGCCTGTTGTGCTAGCAGTTGACGCCTCGTCGTACGGTGTGGGTGCAGTTCTGTCACATCGTATTGGATGTCATGATCGTCCTATTGCCTTTGCATCCAAGCTACTGACGCCGACGCAACAGAATTACAGTCAGATAGACTCCAGAGATGCTACCGCTGTCGCAGATTTCCCTTTGAACTCTCGTCGGGTTGCACAGGAAACAGCTGCGGATGCAGACTTAAGTGTGGTAGCACGTTTTGTTCGCTTTGGTTGGCCTGCCAGAGCCAAAGACATTGATCGGCCTCTGGTTCGACGTTATTTTGCACAACGTCATGCATTATCTTTAAGTAAGGGTGTACTGTTGTTGCATACCGACAACGACCAAGCAAGAGTAATTGTTCCTCGTTCCCTGCAACGAGAAGTGTTACGCCTCCTGCATCAAGGACATTGGGGCATTGTTAGGACAAAGCAACTGGCCAGACGTCATTGTACCTGGGTTGGTATGGACGCTCAGATAGAGAGCATGACATCACAGTGTACAGTTTGTACGGAGCATCAGGCGGCTCCTCCACAGCGTTTCTCAGACTGGCCACGCCCCAAGGGACCATGGCAACGTTTACATATTGACTTTGCCGGACCTTTCTGGAATACGCGCTGGTTAATTGTTGTGGACGCTTTCAGCAAGTTTCCTTTTGTGATTGCCATGAAGTCAACGACAGCTTCTAGTACAATCAGTGCCTTAACATCAGTGTTTTGCATCGAAGGCTTGCCTGAAACTATCGTCAGTGATAATGGACCTCAGTTTGTTAGTGCGGAATTTCAACAGTTTTGTCGTGTGAATGGCATTCAGCATATCACCACCGCACCTTTTCACCCTCAGTCCAATGGTGAAGCAGAACGTTTCGTTCGAACATTCAAGTCTCACATGGAGAAGATGAAAGGTCAGCACTCCAGGCAGCAAGCTCTTCAAATTTTCCTGTCTACGTATCGGTGCATGCCACGTGACGGCCCGTCTCCTGCCGAGCTGCTACACGGCCGCCGTCACCGCACTCTCCTTCACCTGCTGCAGCCTCCCACGCACCGAGTCGGTTCGTATGGCGCTACGCGTTTTCAGGTTTCTACGCCGGTGCTGTACAGGGTGTTTGCTGGTATGAAGAAGACATGGTTGCCAGGCACCATTCAGCGCGTGCTAGGTCGCAATATGTTTGTTGTACGTTCTTCCACAGGGTCGGAGCTGCGGCGCCACGCAAACCAATTGCGCTTGCACAGGCCGCGCGATCCTGTCTCCGGTTTCTTGATTCCAGACCCAGTTCACCGCCAGGGAGCACAACCACATCGTTCGTCCCCGGACTACGAGATCCCTATGGAGGTGGACGCGCCTCCTACGCAGTCCGCCTCTCCGCCTCCGTCGCCGCCGCAGCTGACAGCATCACCGAGAGGGACTCCGGGACCGTGCGGGCCCCCCCAGCTTGGGCCACGCACCTCAGAAGAAGATGACCTGTTCCCTCTGGGCGGGGGCGGGCGCCCTTCCCCAGGTTTCGGCGGGTTCCCTGGAGGATCGCAAGGCGGATGCCGGGGCGCGGACGGCGTCTCGATCCCAGCCTCAGCTACGACGACCGTCCCACCAGTAACGCCCCCGCCCAGGCCCTCCTCCCAGTGCCGTCGCCGTGGCCCTCAGCCCTACGCCACGACGGCGCGGCGGTTTGGGGGGGAGGGGTGTGGTGTCGCACAAGTACAAAGTGCGCGCCACCTACTTTCACCGCGCGCCGCCATGCACGCACGCACGGCGCGGCGTTCTTACGACAACAGCCACGAGCGCCCTCTGCTGCAGCTCCGCTCGTGGCCACCACTGAACGACATCGGGCACTTCGGACGGAGATAGCAACCAGTTAGGACCTTCGTAAACAGATAGGCGCCAGTGAAGACTTTGCTATCGTACAGGCACTAGGCAGGCCTCTAACAACTATGTATCAACATTCTGCAGTACTATGTAAAAGTTAAGTATTGTTACATTCTGTGCAATATATATCTCTTTCTAATTTACTCGAGTGTTTATAGTTTCTGGCTGCTCCCCTCCGTACCTGCACCAGCGGGCTATCTTTGTTCCTGTGTCGGTCTCATTCCACTCGGCCACCGACACCTACGACGAGGCTGGGACACAAAAGCGGCGACGAAGTTGGGACACAAAAGAAGGTATCTATATAACCACTAAAAAATCATTTAAACTTCAGTTCCACGATAAATCAGTCAAATCTTCATGCCGAAATTTCAGCTAGCTACCCCATCATCAACATCATCATCATTAAAGACTGATTATGACTTTCAGCGCTCAGTCTGGAGCATAGTACCTCTAATAAAATTCCCCCATGATCCCCTATTCAATGCTAACATTGATGCCTCGTCTGATGTTATGCCTTTTACTGCAAAATCATTTTGCACCGAATCTAAGTACTTTCTTCTTGGTCTACCTCGACTCCTCTTACCCTCCGCTGCCGAGCTCATGAGTCCCTTAGTAACCTTGCTTCTCCCATGCGTGAAACGAGACCCCACCATCTCAGTCTGTTCGCTCTAACTGCTTCATCTATGGAGTTCATTCCCAGTTTTTCTTTGATTTCTTCCTCTTTATGGACACCCTCCTGCCATTGTTCCCATCTATTGGTACCTGCAATCATTCTTGCTACTTTCATATCTGTAACCTCTATCTTATGAATAAGGTAATCTGTATCCACACAACTTTCTCTCCCATACAACAAAGTTGGTCGAAAGATAGAGCGGTGCACTGCTAATTGACAGCTAATTGGCAGCTAGATACGTAGAAATAACAATTACTAACAGCTGAAATTGGAAAGAACACATAGAAAATGTTGTAGGAATTTCAACCTAAGGCTACGTTTCGCAAACAGAACACTTAGACGATCCAAAAGTTCTACTAATGAAACTGCCTGCACTACACTTGCTGCGCATTGTGGTATCCACACCAGGTGTTACTGACGGACGATGTAAACAAAGTTTAGGGAAGAGTAGCCGAGTTCGTAATATCGCAATACAGGGGAGAGAGTGTCACGGAAATGATGCACAATTGGCAGTGGAAATCATGAAAAGTAAGATTTTATTCGTTGTGGCGAAATCTATTGGCAAAAATGTCTTTCACCTACTTTCTGTTTCCAATGAGAACATATTTTACTAGCACATTCTGTAACACCCCAGTGGTATCCCTACAGTACACTTTAACTTTCACAACACAAAGTTATGCGCTGCGAAACACCACTGTTATGTTAATACACCTGTGCCAGGATTTCAGTTTTAACCGTGCTGTGTGTCTAATGGATAAGGAATAGTTTTTCAACTTTAAAGATTTTTCGTTTAGAGAGGGAATGTCTTTCAAATAATGCTGTCGGATTCAGAAGAAACTACAAGATAAATGAACTGCCACCCTGGTTTAGGGAAATAAATAAATTGTTACCAAAAATGGAATTTCAGATCAAGCGAATTTAGGTCTACATTAAATATCATAGCTTTCCAAAAATCTCAAGCCAAAAAGAAAGGAAACATTTATGGCAGTAAAACTTGAACAATTACTAATGTATATGTCACTGCGGTGTAGTAAGCAATCTGTTTAAATTTGGAACCATTACCAAGATAAGCTTATATGAATTTTACTGGTTAAAAAACAAACCAGCTAATGGGCTGCACCATTCAACACTTTTGAATAAATTATGTTCAAATCTATCACAAAAAGAAATTCTGACCAACTAGCACCAATAGAAAATCTGACACTTTGAATATTTAGTAACCTTATAACATTGAAAATAACTGCACTTTCATTACTTTACCTTACTTTGCAGTTTATTTTCTCAACAGAGAATAGTACTTTTCCATGGTTTGTATTTGTAAAAGATATTTGACAACTAGTTTAATTCTGGATTTTATAGAAAAGAAATGAAATTATTGATCCTTGAAATCTCATGACAGACCTGTTGCTAGCTACACTTTTGATAATGCAAATACATTTGTTCACCGACAAACTTTAGAAAATGTAACTTTCAACGAAATATTTAATATTAAACTTTCAGTTAGTTTTTTATCTGAACACTATTCAAATAATTAGTACTTGGTTACTGTACTGATAATATTTAACACTGGTACTGTTCTGCATAACACTCTGCAAACACTTGTTTCAAATAACTATGTTTCTTCTCAGGATTCTCGGAACTTGCATCACCAGGAAAGGAACCTACTTGGTAGTATGACTTGGTAAAATCACGGTTTGGTACAATCTATTTTGATGCATCAATCTATTGTACAACTTTAAACTAACTACTGGTTCATCCATGAACACAAAACTAAAGATACAACACTTGCAGTACTGTAGGTGGCTGATAAGGTGATTTAGTGGCCACAATATATTTACAGGAACATTTCAGTAGTTGGTGTGGCAGTGAGCTCATTTCCTCTTCGTGGCGAAGTTAGTATTGCACAACAAGCCAAGATTACAGAACCATAATACATAGGATACTATCTACTTCCATCTGAGGCTATTGGTAACTTGCAGCAAATTAATTTAACCTCCAATTCCTCAGCTTCTTCTTAGCCTTCAATAATTTAGTAACAACTGCATAAAACAATAATAAACAATGGATTATCAGGAAAAGGAGTATGCTATAGTGTTACAATACCTGTATAGAGAGGCAAGACCATCATAATAAGAGAAAATAAAGATTTAAGAGTTCCTTTTTCTCACCAGATATGGGAGTGGAACTGTAGGGAAAATTTATAAAAGCGGTTCGATGAAACCTCTGCCTTGCACTTCTATGGGACCTGCTGACTATCTATGTGGCTTTGTATGTAAATCTATGTATTCGCATGTGGTGTCAAAGGTAGCAGGGTGTCTATGATGTACATGTGGATGAAAATATAGACGTATTGAGTGTCTTACAGGGTGTTGTGGGACACTTTAATTTTGTTAGTTGTGCTGTGATCCGTGTCTCATGCTCTATGCTGGTTACACAGCATCCGTGGCTTCCTTCGCGTTGTCTGAGAGATTTCGGCCAGTTTACAAAACATAACATCAACCAAGTTTCTGTTCTGAGAGTCTGCAAAATGCTCCTGATGAACTGGACTGGAAGAAGTAGACAAGTGATGCGTTACTAAGCTGTTTGGATGACTGATGTGCTCTTGTAAAAATTGAGAACAATGTCTTTTGAACAACTTTTTTCATAAATGGGCCTGCAGCAGTGAGTATATCGTAATATGACATTTTTAATAAGTATAATAACCTTTACTGCTGCTTAATAGCTTTATTTAATTGTTCACCACAGCTGCTTCGCCGTATTTGGCATTGTCAAGTGGTCTGCAATAGTTGAAATAAATTTTATGAAAATATTTTTTTCGAAACAAATGGGGAGTACATTACACAGTTTTAAATTTATTACTTACTTTCCATTTGTTACTAATACACACAGAGCAGCTGTACCTCTATATGATTTTCATAGGTAACTTTCTTAGAAAGTCGTTTTTAAATAATTTTTAATGTAATGACTTACTTATTTGACAGCTCTTTTGATGCTATGTGTTTACAAAGATGTTTTATTGAATTATATCTTTGGTAATGATCTAGCTTCTCTGAGATGATTAATTTCGAATTTCGTGATATCTTTGAATGTCAATGTATTTACAAATGTTTTGTAGTGTCTCCGATTATGAAATGTTGTGTCTCTTTGGTCTATGAGGTATTGCTTGCCATTTGGAATTTTGTAATATCTTTGAGTATAAAAATGCGTTTCTCTGGTCTCTGAGATATTGTATGTGAATTGAAATTTTGCGTTATCCTTGACTGTAGAACATTACATCTCTGAATTTAGCCGTTGTGAAGCCTAATTAGATCAATAAAAATTTGTGTTTAAAATCTGTGTGTTCATTGAGAATTTCGTTAGGTGAAGCTTCCATGTGTATGTGTACTTCTAATTCAACGAGAATGTGCATTTCTCGGTATTTCAATTATTTTATTATCACGAAAGAAATCCATAATTTTGTATGTACTCTTTTTTTGCATTATGACAATACTATTACCTTTATATGATTTTTGTTCTATTGCGTAATTTGACAATAATTTTTTGTTAATATTAGTTAATGTTTGAATCTCACTCTTTCTTTTCTTTTTTCTTTTTTTCTCTTCTTTTCTTTTTTTTTAAGTGTGTTTTGGCTATTTTTTTTTCAATAATTTTGGCCATATTTATAGTGAGTTCGCTTCGTTGTCTAAATGGTAGATTAGCATTATCTATTGCAATTTTACCAGTTGTGATTGCATGTTTTATTGAATTTTTACTTAGTTTTGGTTCAATGTTATATTTGATTCCTTTATTGAGAAAATTTATTTCGTTATCTGAAAATTCTATTTCTGTTTGGTTTTTAGTTTGGGGATAAAACTGTAATGTGTTGTGTGGTTTTTCGAATAATGGTGGTTGTTTCTGTGTTTGTATTAATTTTGTGAATTTTATGTTGTGTATATGTCGAATCTGTTTGCTAATAAATAATTTATGTATAATATCAAATGCCAAAGGAGAGACACAGTTTAATAATTCGAAATGGGTTACATTCATTTCTTGATTTAGTACTTCCTTGTGGAGATAACTTGAAGTTTAGTTCTTCTTTGATCCATAGTCGTGCACCAAAATTCATGAATTGTTGATTTAGAGTGGTTTTATCTTTGATTTTGATGTTTGTGTATGAAGGAATTACTCCATATATTAAGCACTTTTTGTTATACTTGATGGCTTAAATGACCTTTGTGATTTTTAATTTTAAACGTAAAAAGCGTATAAATATGCCCGTTATTTCTCTTGACTGTGTTATCAAAACGTCTTTCATAAATGGGCCTGCAGCAGTGAGTATGATAATGACACAATGAAAACTAATGTTGTGTACGACTAAAGAAAGTAGACCAATGCGTCTTTGCTCGGTATTTGAGCTAAGACGTTGTAATTTTTTTTCTGAAAGCTATGTGGGCTTACGCTGTAAAAGAATTCAGTAATTTTCGTTTAATATCACCGAGCGAGTTGGCGCAGTGCTAACGCACTGGACTTGCATTCGGGCGAACGATGGTTCAAATCCACCTCCGGCCATCCAGATTTAGTTTTTACGTGATTTCCCTAAATCACTCCAGGCAAATGCCCGGATGGCTCCTTTCAAAAGGCACGGCCGATATCCTCCCCAATTCTTACCCGAAACTCCGAGCATTAGCTCCGTCTTTAATGACCACGCTGTCGACGGGACGTTAAACCCTAAGCTTCTTTCCTTATTCCTTTTTTCGTTTAATATCTAGCACCTTCTCCTACCCATCTTGCACTAATGTAAAAAAGACTCTCATTTGGTGTCCCCAGGCTACCACAAATTAAAAGAGGATCGTTGAAACACTGCGGTGGAGCGATCGAGCGCATTGAAGCACTATGCTGCGATGTGGGAGGCCGTTCCCCGTCGGGGGTTCGAATTACCCCCGGGCATGGATGTTGTGCTGTAATTAGTATAAGGTAGTTCATAAGCAGTTTGTAAGTTTATGGACTGATGTACTTGCAGTTAACTCCCATAAGCTTTACAAACACTTGAACATTGAAAATGTAACCGAGTTTTGGTAGCATACTCTATCCAATGCAGTGCGAAAGTCAGTAATCATAAGGGTGCTGCAATTTCATAAAGGTCAGCTGGTACGTGAAAATACGTTCAGAAAGTGTTTAAAAATACTTTTGTTCGAAGTTTGTATGAAGTCGCTAATTGCTGTATATATGAATCACTGTATTATTCAAGAATGTCTGAAGCAAAACATACTTTACGACGTCATACTGTTTTCACGTTTTTCCGAATAGGGACATAATCGTTCTGGTATATTAAGTGATATTTGTAGATAATATCTGAATGGAGTTAAAAATTGAGACATGTAAACCTCAAGAAGATATAGGTCCGACCAAGCGTAGTTAAATGTTCAAATGTTTGTACAACTTATGGGACTTAACTACGGGGTCATCAGTCCCTAAGCTTACAAACTACTTATGAACTAGCTAAGACTAAAGACGGCACAAATATCCAAGCCCGAGGGGGGATTCGAACCCCGACCGTAGCGGCCGTGCTGACCGTGACTGAGGCGCCTCAGTCACCTCGGCCACCGCGGCCGGCCAAGCGTAGTTATCCACTTACCATTGTTGAAGGGTGTCAGAGGAAAAATATTTGTTAAAAGTTTGAAATTATATGTAAAGCTTGTTGGAAATAGCTAAGTGATATCATATTCGAGTAATAGACGATTAAGCCTGTATGGTTCGTGTTACGTCAGAGTCTATCTGTAAGACTTGCGTCATTGTGTTAAAGTAAGATTTACCTAAATTAAATTCGCTCAGTAACTATGCAAAATGTTGTTATTGAAACTTTCGTTGCACATGTAAGACACCAGAGCAACCACGGCCAAAGAAAAGAAAAAAAATGTCCAGGACACCGAAAATAGTATATTACAATGTTTTATTGTAGGTGAAACATATTCACCCAATTTTTATTGTCCTAAAAGATATTTAAATGTAGACATAACTTGGTTGTTCAATTGAAGGTTCGTTTAATTACACCAAACTTCTCTAGCTGCATTTACAGATGACTGCTAATGCGAACCTACCTTTTATATTATGAGTTAGTCCTTCGTCTCAATCTAGACACGCCACTCTGGCCATCTCTGCCATAATACTTTCTGCACAAAGATATAGGATTAGGATTAATATCGGATACATAACCAACCTTTGCAACTGTAAATATTGGTATAATTAAGACCAAAAGCGTTTGGCTTAATTTAAAGCATCTTCAGTGGTCAACTGCAACGATAAAGTTATTAAATTTTATTTATTTATTGTAGTTCAATGATTGGGTTTTATTACAAATACTACTAATTATTATTATTACTCGATTTTTTCAATGTCTCTTTTATTCTTCATATTATTCTTGTCAACTAACAGTGACACTGAATATCTTATATTATTCTGCCTTACAAAACTGCCAGTAACTGGTGAGTTCGTGTGTTCCATTCGATGTACTTTATTCTTTTGTCTTTTGTTCGAAGTGTACAAAATGGATCATCTTTTACCTCATTTTGGGTGATTGTGTGTATGTTTCTAAGTATGCATTTGCTTTGGCATTTGTATGTATGCAAGTGTGTGTGGAGGGATTGGCAGATATAAAGAGGGTGGTAGCAGATGGATTATTTTACAACTCGAACAAAATACAGTCGCATATTACATCATCGGAAGAGAACACAATAACATGCGATTTGCTGGCGGTTTCCAAAGCTCAAGAACGCAAAATATTTAGTTCATTTGTAAGTGCCAGTGCTGGTTAACTAGAGATTAGATAGATTAGATTAGATTAATACTTGTCGCATAGATCATATATACGAAATTTTGTAATGATGTGGAACGTGTCAGTTTAGTAAATGTTGTCTAAACTTGACAATCTATATTTTAAGGATTTTTATTACATTTTCGTTGTTTTTTATATTTTTAATTTTTAAATTTTTTATAAGTTATATGTAAAAATTCATCATAATTGTAGAAGGAGTTGCCATTAATAAATTCCTTTAATTTCTTTTTAAATAATGGTTGGCTATCTGTCAGACTTTTGATGATACTTGGTAAGTGACCAAAGACTTTTGTGGCAGCATAACTCACCCCTTTGAGAGTCAAAGTTAGATTTAATCTTGAATATTGAATATCATTCTTTCACTTAGTGTTGTAGCTATGCCTACTGCTATTACTTTTGAATTGGGTCTGATTGTTCATAACGAATTTCATGAGTGAATATACGTATTGTGAACTACAGTGAAGATCCCTGATCCCTAAATAAATGTCTGCAGGCTGCTGATGGGTGGGCTCCAGCAATTATTCTGATTACACGCTTTTGTGCAATGAATACTTTTTTACTTAATGTTGAATTGCCCCAGAATATGATACTATATGAAAGCAATTGCGTACTAAGCTAACTTACTGAGATATGTATTACCAAATTTTGCAATGACTCTGATAGCATCAGTAACTGAACTCAAAGTTTCAGGAGATGTTCAATATGTTTCTTCCAATTCAGTCCCTCGACAATGCAAACACCTAAAATTTTTGAATATTCTACCATAGCTACAGATTTATGTTCAAAGTCTAAGTTTATTAATTACTGTATGACTCCGTGTATACTGGGTTTTATCAAAGTTTAATGAGAGTCCATTTGTAGAGAACCACTTAATAACTTTCTGAAAGATATCGTTTACAATTTCATAAGTTAATTCCTGTTTGTCAGGTGTATTAGCAATATTTGTATCATCAGCAAAAAGTACTAGCTTAGCATCTTCTTGAATGTATGATGGCAAGTCATTAATAAATCTTATGAACAACAAAGGACCCAGGACCGAACTTTCTTGGACAACATTTTCGATAACTCCCCAGTTAGTGGAGTTAATTGTTTCATCTATATCATGTGAACTGTTTATTTCAACTTTCTGCACTCTTCTGGTTGCGTATGATTTAAACCATTTGTGCATATCGCAATACTTAAGCTTATCTCATGATTTACACAATCAAAAGCCTTTAGAGATCACAAAAAATCCCAACTGGTGATGTCCGGCTATTCAAAGCATTTAATATTTCATCAGTGAAGGTACATAAAGCAGTATCAGCTGAAAAGCTTTTTTGAAAACCAAACTCACATTTTGTTAGAACTTTATTTTTACTAATGTGTGAAGGAACTGGAGAATACATAAATATAAAAAATGTTTGATAAGGCTGTCAGAAGTCAGAAGGGGCGGTAGTTGTTGACAACGTATGTATCCCTTTTTTATACCATGGTTTAACGATAGCATATTTCGGTCTACCTGGGAAAATACCCTGCTTTAAAGAGCTATTACAAATAAAGAGAAGGATGGCAATAGTGATTAATATTCATAGTTAATAACTTATAGAATAAAACAAGCAAAAGCTTGAGAACGGATCAGGATCAAATAAAAAAAAAGTACCTTACCAAATATAAAATAATTGTTTCGTTGATTACATCTCTTCTTCTCATAACTGATACAACCTTCCTTACCTCAATTTTTGTTTCGAAATAAATTTCCTATTGCGTAATTAATTTGACGTACCTAATATTAAATACGACAAATTTCACATATATTGTGAAACTACCAGGACAGTACGGTATTTTGTAGTGCCGAATGAATTCACCTTGAAACATCTTTTAGACATGGAGTAAATTGTTCCGTCAGTAGACCGCAATAATCAGGTAATACAAGCTAAAATGATCATGTCTTTGTTGAATGAGGAACAGCTGTGTTATTGACAGAGAAACCAGTTTTCTCTCTGGCAGGAGTGAGCGCACTAATAACGGCCCGCCCTAACAGAGGCAGAAATTGCTCGCGAGTGGAGCAGAAGGATCCCCCGACGGGCCACGACTTTATTGCAATATCTGAACGCCAACGTGAGAGGCGCCCCGTCAGATGGTAACGTCATTTCCTCCGCCCTAAGAGGAGGACCTACACAGACATTGAGAACTAAAGTCCACGAGCAGCCAGAGAAGCAATTCTTTTCAAATATCAGAGTTTCCCAGGAACGGAAGTTGACAGATCGCAAAATGAGGTGTATCCCAGCGATCCCACTCCTTTCATATGTGGGACACGATACTTCTTGCCAAGGTAACGGAATTGACTTCTCTGTTGCTGTGCCACTAACTCTATGAATATGAAACCAAAAGTGATACACATTAATTTAATGTCGTACCAAGGAAAGGAGAGTTGGAACTGTCTCCATTGCTTACATGAATATGTAACGTTCACTTTTTTCAACCATAGCGTCAAGCATTTAAGTTATTTGCTTATTATACAAGTTTACGTCCAATATAATGACGAAGGCATACATTATACTTTCCTGTAATGGCAAACGTTTGCAGATATGCTTGATAAAAGTAATCGTATTGGAGACTGAATTAAATCTTAGGTATTTATTTAGCTGACTATAACAATTTTTAGGTGACTCAGGTCGCCTTATTTACATATTTAGAATGTTTGAAACTATTGTAGAAGAAAAATCTGTTCCGTTGAAGGCTTCAGCTTGGATTTTATTTTAATTTTACTTCTGAGATATCTGCAGATAGATTTAATGAGTAACTAGGTGACCTGTTCAAACCCTTTGCACCATTAGTGGCCAGTCATGTGAAATGTAAATACCTAAAATTAAATATTTATCATTTAAAAATATTTATTTGTAGATGATAACACTATACAGAATATTATATAACATTCCGTTTTCTTAAATTGATTTCGTAACAATTATTGAAATTCAATTGTAATTAAAAATGTTGTGAAATTTGTGAAATAAAGTTCACAGCACTTCCTGCCACACAACATTAGCTGTGTGTTGGCCCTTGTGTTTTATTTCCATTTTAACATTTTTCAATGTTTTTCCTCGGGATAAGGCAACTTACAGTTGCCCGTGACTGAAAACTAGTTTAGGTAAATACATTCCAACTTGATGAAGTGTCTGACTTTGAGTTTTGTTTATTGTGATACAAAACGCTAATCTAATGGGATATTGCCGACTTTGAAAAGAGAAGAGCATTGTAATGTCAGTTGGTGACAAATCTATGCGATATAGCAGTATTCTCTCCACAATATTCACACCAGTTACAACTACTAAATCTGTTAATGCTGTACATTTTTCTAACTATCAGTCTCGTACCATTCAGTAATCCCTCAGCTGCATTCAAATTCCTTCTTTCAAAGTCAGCACATGGGAAAGTAAACCGCTCATTTCAAGGCGGTTCATAAATTCAAAGGGAAACTGCAGAAGTTAACATTCTTCTTTCGTTATCAATGTATTCACACTTATGTAAGTTCTTGAACTTCTAGGAAGAAGACCTAAAACTATCCTATTAATTTCATCACAGCGATCATTTTTTGGAGCAACAGTTGCAGTTCAGGAGTTATTTAAACTGTTATAGGTAGATAAATATAGACTTTTCCATATATTTCAGTAACAATGATAGTCTTTGAAATTATTGAAGAAAGCAAGTCGATCAATTATTCATCATTAGAAGGGTATTCACCATTTCAGATTTTTAACACAAAGACTGTAAATTCACTTTCATCTACCTTAGCTCTCATATTTTTTTTCAGCTTGAAAATTTCGAAAAGTGACCACTGGGATGAAAACCTAATTGAATTTCGTACTGCGGCAGCTCTTGATGCATGAGAAACAAAAGGTAATACTTGCCGGAAATCTCCTCCTAATATGATAATTTTTCCACCAAACAGTACATCACTACGCATTATATCTTTCAGTAATCGTTTTATAAACATTAAGGAATGTTTTTTCGCCATGGATGCTTCATCCAAATGATGAGCTTAGCAGAAAGAATAACGTTAGCCTCTTTGCCATTCGCATTCAAACCTGATACAGAATTTTCCTAGAAATTTAGAGGTAATTTAAATTGGCTATGAACTGTACTTACATGTGGGAGACGTACAGCAACAATTCCAGTCCATGCTGCAGAAATGACTTGAATCCCTAATTTGAACAACTTCGGATTAAACATCGATACGCGAACGTCTTTCCAGTACCACCTGGTCTGTCCAAAAAAGTATGCGTTGTGGTCATATGTAGACACATCATTATTCTTGACTAAGTGAAGAATTTTGTCAATAAAAGACCGTTCTTCTTCATTAGTTGTAGCTACCATTTGTGTTCTCCAGCTTGAATTTCCTCCCAACTTTTCATGTTGACAAAGATCCACAATGGTCGGTAAACCTAAAGAAGGAACAGAAAGTCCGTGTAATTTTACTCTACTGGAAATTACTTGCAGAGCCAGTTGGTTACCTATTTTAGCTGAGTGTGATCTAAGGAAATCTTCAGACATAGCCGCTTTGAGAACGTCCCATAAATACAAAGCATTTGTAGGAGCTGAAATATACATATGTAGGCAAATCACTGTCTTAGCTGGTACGGCATTTGAAAGGAAGAGACCTTTTCTAGAGCACGCTGCCATTCAGTAGCATCTGATATTAACCCGCGTGTTGTATCGGCTGCTTTAAATGTAGGGTACGTTACATTGTCATAAGTCCTCAAATGTTCGAAACTGGTGGCTCCTGTTACATGGTGCAATAATACACGTAAATGACGTCCTACTGAATCATAAGGTGAAACACTGTATAGTTTTAGTATATATTTTACGTTTATACCATTTATTCTTCCTCCATAATAATTTCCTGGGGTCCCAGTTTTCCAACAAATTACACATTGTTACTGAGCACTAGTGGCATTTCCGGGGGAACCAACAATAATTAAAGGATCATATTGTGTCATTCCAAACGCTCCTTGCATAAGCTGACATATATTAGGCTCACAATAGCATGCTAAAAATTTCACGTATTATATAGCATGGTATCTACCTCCGCTGCGTCCCATCGTGCCCACATTTCCTGGGGTATTTAACATTATAATTATACTGCAGTACTATATGTTTTTTAATTCAACAACCTAACATATTGTTGCCATTCTTTTTCTGTTTACGTTACTATTCAAGTAAGCTACACTGTATTTTCCTTCCAGTACTAATCAGTATAACTCTATCCTGAGCAAGCCTGTTCATCAACTCATAAGAACGGCAACCTTCATCTATTTGAATCTGCTTACTGTATTGATCTCCTTATCTCCTGCGATTTTCACCCCAAAAACATCCCTCCAACGCTAAATGTACGATTTCTTGATGTCTAAGGATGTTTCGTACCAATCGATTCCTTTTTTTAATCAAGGTTTGCCAGAATTGTCTTTTCTCCCAAATTCCGTTCAGTACCTCCTCATTGGTTACGCGATCCACCCACCTAATCTTCAGCATTCTTCTGTAGAACCACATTTCAAAAGCCAATATCCTCTTCCTTTCCGCACTGTTTATCGTCCTAGTTTCACTCCCGTACAAGGCAACATCCACTCAAGTTCCTTCAAAAAGGAATTCCTTACACATAAATTATTATTCGATGTTAGCGAATTTTTCTTTTTCAGAAACGTATTTTACCCACTGCTATTCTGCAGTTTATATCCTCTGCACTTGCAGTCTAAGGAACAAAACTCATCTACCACTTGCAGTGTTTCCTTACCTAATGTAATACCTTCAGCATCGCCTGATATTCTTAGACTGCACTATGACTGTATCTATCTGAAAAAGGTTTTCCATTTTTTTTTAGTTTTAATAATGATTTTTATACTATACTCCAGGCTCTTAATTATGACTCAATTAAGAGTTACTTGATACCAATGAATAACTCAATTAGTATTATGTATGAGATGTTATGGACTTTATTCTCTGATATTAAACTGCATATATCAATGAAATACGTTTACTGCATGTGTCATAATTAAGACATCCTCCTTATTTATAATTCTGGAATTGATGGAAGTCAAGGTCAGGTGTTCTACTTCCTTCTAGGGAAGGTAGGCGAACGATCAGGAAACAGGGTTGGTTCCAGACGGTGATTGAGACGCTAGTGGACAATTGCGAACTTCCGGAAATGCGTAAACCCGTGCTCCTAAAGAGGAGACGAAGCGAAAGGGATTTGTCCTAATGGAGACTGTTGCAGATGCTTAAAAAAAGATGGACACTTTCTTAACCTGTAAGTAAATATCGATTCTGAAGGTCAAAAACTATAAGCGCTTCTCATTAACGGACAATAATTTTTAATATCTTGAAAACTACTACAGTTAATGTTCACAGTATCTGAATACAGAAAATATACACTTAAAATAATCATCATTTGAATGCATTATACGGTTTCAACAAGTTGTGTCCTAGAAGAAGGCTTGTTACTACAAGCTATCACCTTAAATGTAACACACTTGGATCTATTTATTTAAATATCTATTACATTTGATACATGAATTTATTACTAAAATGTAGATCATTGTATTGTCCACACTAACTAAGGTGTTACAAAGAGCATGATAGGCTTCTCTTTTCCTCATGTTCATGTAACTATTCAATTGGAAATTGCCTATTTTGACAGTAACTTTATGTAAATATTGTATAGCATGGACAGTCAAGCTAAATGTAATGTGGCTTGTGTATCTGTTAATTTCGTACATTATTTTTACCGTTGTTAAATAGTACAAAGGCGTGTGATGTTAGCAACATTTCTAGTCGATATTGTTAGAGTGTTAGTAAATTGCAGAAGTGGTCAAATTAAAGTAAAAACAAATATTTTATGTAACTAACTCTGCTACTTTTGGAGGGATAGAGTTTTGCCAATGAGAGAGTGGCTAGGGCTAAAAACTACATGGGTCAAGTAAGGTACTTGGACTGTTAGTGAGGAGAGCTCCTTTGTTTTATGTGGACACTATATGTCTCGTCTTAGAGGACATGCTAGGGTGGCGCAAGTGCTTCGTTGGCAACAGGGTTGGATTCCACAAACCAATGAGCCATTTGGTCGGGACTTTAACAAGTTGTAATGAGTGCCAGTTGAAAAAGTTTAAGATTTCAAATGTTCAAATGTTTGTATAGTCTATGAGACTTAACTACGGGGTCATCAGTCCCTAAACATACAAACTACTTATGAACTACTTACGAACCAGGACGGCACAAATATCCATGCCCGAGGGGTGGCCGTGCAGACCGTGACTTGAGCGCCTTAGTCCTCTCGGCCACCGCGGCCGGCTTTAAGATTTCCGACTCCATTACGGAATTATAGTAGAGCAGTATGTACAATTCTACAAGAGATTTTACGATTGTTGGTTGATATGTTACATGTAGGGTTAAGAATTGAGCTGTTTTTAGCTGACAAATATTTAATGTTTTGTGATCGCCGAATGGACTTGGTATCTGAGCATCGGGGCATGGGGAATTTGCTACCAATGTCGTAACCCAGTTAACGTAAATATTATTATGATTTTCTCAGGTTTATTTATAGTTTTATACTTTGGGTTATCTGCGAAAATTTCCTATAAAACAAAATATGTGATTCAATAATCATTACTCAGCTACGTAGTCCAGTGGTCGCGGTATCATTTGCAAACTTTAAAACGAAACAGGTTCATTAATTAATCATTTAAGTTTATGTCATATTTCATTATTGTTTCTCAAATCAAAGGCTATGAGAGTGCTTTTTCGGAGGATCACAATACAACGTGCTATTTGCGGCTAATGTAACTGCTGGTCATGAAAGCAGTCGCATACGGTTCGATCGTCAGAATGTATTCAGCCACACACTGCGTAATACGTGAAAGTTTTGATTGAGCAATACAGTTTAGTAAGATAAGTACCTGAAGATCACGAACAGTCATAAGCATGAAGGTAGTTAATTAGCTCATTTTGATTACCTACATCTACATCTACATGGATACTCTGCAAATCACATTGAAGTGCATGGCATAGGGTTCATCGAAGCACTTTTATGATATTTGTCTATAGAGAAACTTTAGATCTTATGTAATGATTTATTATTCTTTGGTAATGTCAGTCGAATTATCATTAGAAAATTTTCTAGGTAACGAAATCGTGGAAGAATTTCCCGATATCTGAAAATTGCAATATTTCCTGGTTGTAAAATATTTTCTACGAAAATTCTTATTTTACTTCTTTCGGATGTTTTACGAAAAATAACTTCAGAAACTGATTCATGCTCACACGTTTAACTATTAAACTTTACGAGTTAACAAACTTTATGTTTCGTTACTGGCAAAGCTTTGCAGGGCAGAAACCCTTACGCCCGCGTCGAACACTGCCGCTCGTTGTAGTGCGGCCTGGGCGGTCGGGTCACGGACAAGACGAGACTTTTAAGTAGCCGCTAATGCTGTTATCCAGAGTAAAGGATGTCCGTTCTTTGTTCTTAATTGTGTTAGCGATAATGGAACCTGCGGCAAGTAAGGGCACGGCGGAAGAAATTCTCTCCAAATTCTTTCCGCCACGAGGAGAATGGATGTAGATTCTTCCACAATGTCGCTTTAATTAAATCCAATCACATCGAATTAGCCGCTGGATTTCGCTCGGGGAGGCACACACAATACCGTGAATCGCATTACCGGCTCGCAGAATTCTTCATTCACTTAAAAGAGCGCCTCCCCCTTCTTTACAGGCAAATTGATAGAATTTGTCTCCAAGGACGGTGAAACAGTCTGTTCGACCTCCGAGGGTATAAATTTATTTTAAAAAATTATTTACATGTCCTTTCTCCCAGACATATGATTCGAAATGGCCGATAAAGGGATAACATTTAGCTTTGGCTTTACATTTATTTAGAAAGGAACCGGTAGGTAAAATGTTATTCAGCGATTTACTACAAAATTATAATACTTGGTTTTTACTGTAAAGCGTATATTACCATCGAAGAGAGTTCTGGAATAGTTCCTCGTCTCAATGATGTTATCAACATGGCGTCGCATTCGGTTCCGGAAGAAAGTGGCCGGTAGAGAAAATCAGCACTAAGATCCTCGTACGCCCACCCAATCAAGTAATGCAAGATTGGGTCTATTTTGAATTCTGAATTTCACTTGAACACTTTTCGCTACCACCTAAATTACTTGGCTTGAAACTAGATGTCGTCATGATATCAGTTCCAGTTTCCTCCAGCAGAGTGCGCTGATTTAGCCCCACCCAAAGATCTATATGAACAACATAGAATGGGTAAGGTGCAGCCATACTTGAAACAAATTAGCAAATTGAAAGCTTGGCCGCCATGTTTTACAACGTCACGTAGGTTTAACCAGTCGTCTTCTATAGCACTAAATCATATCATTTTCACTTTCTGCAATGACTTAACAAAAAATTCTCTATCGGATTACTGTTATTTTTATAGTCAAGCTAATGTGGATATAGGATAAATGATAGACTACATGTGTGTGGCAGACAAATCGGAAAGTTTAATTACAAATGTCACATATAATGGATCGGCTAAACATCGTCTCATTCAAACAAAAACCATGCCTTTTCACTGTCCTTTAAATAATATCAATTTTATGTACATTTGCCTATTCTGTTTACCTCTTTCCTCCGCAGATTTGGCTTTACGCAAATGATGTATTCTACAACTGAAGTAATGTTATGTTTTAATAATCGCTTTATTAGTCTGGAGTAATCAGATTACTCCCAAACTCCGAGGATATCATTAAGTGCTCGTAGTTGGTAAATAAAGTAATTCTCTTTCCCAACATTCTAAATACATCTACATACATTCGCAAAAGAAAATTTCTCTTCCCTAATGACGGCGGTTTTGAAGTTTGAAGATGTTCAGGGAACGAATATTTCGTCGGTATCGCATTAGCAGAAGCCGTTTTGTATCATTTGTTGCATACATGATTTCTCCTCAAAATGCGGTGAACAAATATAACTGTATGCAGTAGGTTTCCACTTGTCTTGCCTTATATTGGCTAAACATCGTTTTGTAAGTACTTTATTTTTCAAAGGAACTCTGAAAAATATAATTACACCTTACTTCAGGTATAGTTAAGCACATACACAACCCAAAGGACTAATGTATACAGAAATGTTGAAAGTACAAAAGACGTCTACACCAAATTTTAGAAACGAAAGCATACAAATACTTACTGAAAATACGATATTCCAAAGTCTTATTACTGCGATCTGTGTAGTTATATGCTGCGCATGCACTCGGCATGATTTCAGCTTAATAAAATGTGAAACCAAAACACGTAAATAGCGTCGATAAAATATGAAACCAAAACACGTAAATAGCGTCGATCTAACTTTCGTATACGGCGCTCTAGACGTTGAAAACTGTGGCTGCCACAGTTCCTGGTTGCTGCCACAAGGAGCGTTGTTAACCCAGAGATAGTCTCTCTATGTAGTTTATACAGCTCGTTGGCCCCACCACCTACCCATCACATTTAGCCTATGAAGCAGAGCATTGTCATATTTCGATCAAAGAGCTACTTAAGCTACCATAGCTCCACAGTCGCAGGCAGTCAATTGCAGGATCAACGTAAACAGTCAGCAGCAGCATACGAGATTGTCCCAGCAGCTGAAGCAACAGCAGAAGAGAGGGAAAAAGCGAACGATTCAATAGCCCATAGTACTCTGACCACTAATAATTAATTGTGGACGTATATTGTCAGTATATATGGGCGCAGTACAGACGAAATAAATTGCAGAATGGCGAAGTAAGGGAAATAATTTTTAAAACAGAGAAATTTGTTAACATCGAATGTCAATTCAAGGAAACATTTTATGAAGGTATTTGTGTAGAGTTTGGCCTGATACGGGAGTGAAACGTGACTATACATATTTCACAAGAAGAGCATAGAGGCTTTTAAACTATGGCGCTACAGAAAAATGCTGAAAATTAGTTTGGCAGATCTGTTAACTAATGAGGAGGTACTGAACAGAATTGTGGAGAAAAGGAATTTGTGGCATACATTTGTATTGACTAAAAGAATGGATCGTTTGGTAGGACACATTTTTAGACATAAAGGAATCGTCAGTTTTAAATTAGAGGGAACTGTATGGGGTAATAATGGCAGACCAAGAGACAAATACAGTAAAGAGATTGAAATGGATGTGGGTTTCCGTTCTTATGAGGAGATGAAGAGTGTTGCTCAGGGTAGAGTAGGGTGGAGAGCGGCATCAACCCAGTCTCCAGACTGAAGACCACAACAACAATTTTCTGTATGATAATTTTCTTGCTATATCATCCTTTAATTAAATCAGATCACATCGAATTAGCCACCGGATTTCGCTTGGGGAGGCACACACAATACCGTGAATCGCATTACCGACTTGCAAAATTCTTCGTTCACTTAAAAGAGTCCTCCAGGGGCATATATAGACTCTGACCATAACTTGTTGGTTATGACCTGCAGATTAAAACTTAAGAAACTTCAGAAAGGTATGAAAGTTAGGAGATGGAGCCTGGAGAAGTTGAAGCAACCCAAAGGTGCTTGAGAGTTTCAGAGAAAGCATTAGGCGACGGTAGTGAAGGCAGCAAAGGATCATATAGGCAGAAGGACAAGGCCTAATAAAAATCCATGGATAACACAGGATATACTGAACTTAATTTATGAGAGGAGAAAATTTAAAAATTCAGCAAGTGAAGCAGGTAAAAAGGAGTACAAACGTTTGAAATATGACATGAAGTGCAGACTGGGTAAGCAGAGGTGGCTACAGGACAAATGCAGAACGGTAGAAGAATGCATAACTTGGGGAAAGATAGATACCACCTACAGGAAGATAAAGGAGGTATTTGGAGAGAAGATAAACAGCTGTATGATCATCAAGAACTCAGACGGAAAACCAGTATTGGGCAACCAGGGAAAAGCTGAACTGTGGAAGGAATATATAGAGGGCCTATACAAAGGAAATACACTTTAAGGCAGTATTCTAGAAAGGGAAGACCAAGTGGAGGAAGATGAGATAGGAGGTATGATACTGCGAGAAGAATTTGACAGAGCGCTGAAGAACTTGAGTCGAAACAAGGCCCATGGAGTAGATGATATTCGGTCTGAACTGCTGATTTCGTTAGGACAGCCTGGCATAAAAAACTGTTCAACCTGGTATGCAAGATGTATCAGACTGGGGAAATACCCTCCGACTTCAAGAAGAATATCGTAATTCCAATTCCAAAGAAAGCAAGTGCAGACAAGTGTGAAAATTACAAAACTACCAGTTTAATATGTCATGGTTGCAAATTACTAACAAGAATTATTTATAGACGAATGGAAAAACTTGTGGAATCTGACCTCAGGGAAGATCAATTTGGATTTAGAAGAAATGTAGGAACACGGGAGGCAATACTCACATTACGACTGATCTTAGGCTAAGGAAGGGCAAACCTACGTTTTTGGCGTTTGTAGATTTGGAGAAAGCTTTTGACAATGTCGACTGGAATACACTCTTCCAAATTCTGAAGGTAGCAGGTGTAAAATATAGGAAGCGAAGAGTTCTGTTCCACCTATACAAAAACCAGACAGTGGTTATTAGAGTCGAATTGCAGGAAAGAGATGCAGAGGTTGGGAAGGGAGTAAGACAGGGTTGTAGCCTTTCCCCAAAGTTATTCAATCTGTACATTGAGAAAGCTGTGAAGGAATGGAAGGAGAAATTTGGAGAGGGAATTAAAGTTCTGGGAGAAGAAATAAAAAGTTTGCGGTTTTCCGATGATATAGTAATTTTGTCAGAGACTGGAAAGGATCTGGAAGAGCAATTGAATGGAATGAACAGTGTCTTGAAAGGAATATATAAGATGAACATTAACAACAGTAAAACGAAGGTAATGGAATGTAGTGTCAGAAAATCTGGCGATACTTAATGAATTAGATTAGGTAATTAGACAAGAAAAGTAGTAGACGAATTTTGTTACGTCGGTAGCAAGATAACTTCAGATGGCCGAAGAATATATAAAATGCAGAATGGCTATGGGGAGAAAAGAGTTTCTAAAGAGGCGAAACTTGCAAACATCCAATATTAATTTAAATGTTAGGAAGTCCTTTCTGAAAGCATTTGTCTGGAGTGTAGCATTGTATGGCAGTGAAACGTGGACGATAAGGAGTTCAGACAAAAATATTATAGAAGCTTTTTAAATGTGGTGTACAGACGAATGAAGAAGATTAAATGGGTAGATCACGTGACTAAAGAGGAGGTGCTTAACCGAATTAGGGAGAAAAGCAATTTCTGACATATCTTAAGAGAAGGGATAGATTAGTACGACACATTCTGAGACATCAAGGAATTGTCAACTTAGCTTTAGTACGAAGTGTGTGAGGAAAAAATCGTAGAGGGAGACCGAGGGAGGAATACAGTAAGCAGATTCAAAATGATGTAGATTGCCAAACGTATTCTCAGATGAAGAGACTTGCACAGGACAGGGTAGCGTAGAGAGCTGCATCAAACCAGTCTGCATACTGAAAACCACAACAACCACATCGTTCTTCTTTTATTCTCAACAGATTGAGCAGCTTGACCTGGCATGGACATGTCGTCCGGAATATTTCTAGATTGCGGAGACAGTAACGTCTGGACCTGAAACGATATCTGCCACTTAGAATCCTCCTGATGACCTACTTGTTATAATGGAGCCGGACATCGAGCTGCGACCGTCGGTGCTTCTCCCCACCTATGTAGACACGCAACCAGTCCCCCACCTGCTGAAGTGAAATGGCGTTTGCAGTCCTCACAGATCACAGTTATGGCCACCTAGATTTGAGCTATCACAATGAAGTTCGTGAGTACTGTTGGGAGGAGAAGATGATGTCGATGCGTCGGTACATGTGCTCAGTGCGCCTCTACTGTTATTTGCAACCTCATACTGTTTAATTGCAAGTGGTTCGAAACTATTAAATGTAGTTATTGAAACACACAAGTTTGACTTGGTACGGTTGTGACAGGGTATGGTTGAGACAGTTGCACATCAGCCAAACAATAACATCGTGGGGAGTGGAATGAAGTCAAAAGCCTTATTTCACAGCATTGCGTTTGTCGCCATGCCACACTAATGCTATCAGAGGCCTACATTACTTTTTAACAATCAGAAGGAATTATCTTTCTTCGAATTATTTTTATGTGTTTTGTTATACGTCTACACATACAGTAATGAGCTTTTCTTCTCGCTAACGGTTAAACATTGGTCGTTTAATAGCAGCGATTATTTTTAAGTCGATAATTCTGCATTGGCTTTGCGATAGTTTTTGTGTTGAGTGCGTTCGGTACGATTGTGACAAAATAAGGTTACGGTTGTGACATGTTTTCGGAGTGAAATTGGATCCCCGTTTGGCTTTCTTATTGGGCGTATCTTCACTCTCAAAGCATCTTTGAGCCAACTGTGACATCCTCTGCCACGCCTCTTTCTTTTCTCGTTTGAAATTGATCGGCCTTTATCGAAGCCTCCCTGAAGAAAAACAATAGGTTTCAGAACTAAACAGTGAACGATTTATACAGACTTGCATGTAAAAGAGGCAGTCAGGCAAGAAAGTGACGAAAAAGAAAAATAATTTAAGGCTCAGCATATGAAGACGTCTTATTGTATCACAACTAATAAATAAAGGAAAATTATAGAAATAGAAACTGAACAAAGAAGGGAAGATGCCACCTTCGTGATCGGTGAAGATAAGTTTTTATGGTTTGCGTAGTCACATTTTCTGGAAGTAGGCCTGGCTACAAATCGGATGAAATGGCAAGGGAAATTTGAGCTCTGGTCCCAATTGGAATGTGAAGGTGGACATCGGACAATTGTCACAACTGTGAGGAGTTGGACTACAGAATCTCACTTCTTCATTCTTTGAACTAAAAAAAAAAAAAAAAAAAAAAAAAAAAAAAAAAAAAAAAAAAAAAAAAAAAAAAAAAAAAACCTTATATTTCTACAGTCTTTTTTATTTGTGTGGTCTTTCTTGTACAAATGCTTATTTTTCCCGTGAATGAGACAGTTTTATTTTTTATTTAACTGCTTTTTGTAATGCTGTGGCGGTGCAATGGCCGGACATTCTAAGGCACCGTTCTATGGAACGCTCGGTTGCTCCCAGTTGGAGGTTCGTGTCCTCCCTCGGGTATAGGTGTGTGAGTTGTCCATAGGTAAATTAGAGTAGTTTGTAAGCCTAGGGACTCATGACCACAATAATTAAGTGCCATAGATTTACAAATATTTGAACATTTTTATAATGCCTGTTTACTTATATTTTTAGTATTTGGACACAATTACTGTATTGTATAATTAGAAATGCTTAGTTAACTTCTTTTACTGATTGTAATAAGACGACTGCGATGATAACAGCTATAGGGCCTAGTTCCTTAAAATTATTATCTATTAAAATACTCCCATTTGATAATCATTTTGTTACATAAAAGTGAAATATTTAGAGAAGAAAAATATTGTCGCATTGAAACGGAAGCAGGCTTGACTTCGAACGCAGGGTTGTCAACTGAACACAGCAATTATACTGAAAGCAGGTTTACTGCGAACTGAAACATTCACGCAGCACTGACTGCCTCTCGGGCTGAGTGCCCTGCTATTTATACACAGACAGAATGTACCAGAAATTATAAGAATAGTTAAGAATCAAGTAGAAATTACAAGTGAACATAAGAAACATGCAGAACATACTGGAAGTGATAAATACAAAGAAATAAGTGTTTGCCGGTGGACGGGGTTGAACCGGCGACCTTCAGCACCGAAATCTGTGACACTATCCTTCGCGCCACGTCGGCAGTCGTTTAACTCGGCGTCTTGCGGCATTGCTCCCTCTCCTGAAAAAACAGCGTCCCGCTGTTAGGTTCCCTCTGGAGCCATCTGAAATGTCCTGGATCTTGATCTTGTCATGGATCGTCTGTATGGCAGTTCTGGATAATCCCTCCTTTCTGCAAAATTATCGCCGACAGACATCCCTGTCGTGGCTTCATCAGTACCATTACTGTCCTTAGTCCTGGAACAAGGAGCCCTTTACGCCCATCTGCTCTTCAGGAGTGTAGTAAGGCTTCATGCGCAGGACGTTCCTTTGTTTCTCTGGTTTCGACGACGGCCCATAATCCTCAATTTCGTATGTGACATCTGTCAGCTTTGCATTGTTCCTCGCGGAAAAAAATTACGTGAGAGTTACCCTCTCCACCACGTGGATTCGGTTCGCCTCCCTTCCCAAACACGTCACGTAATATGTAATTAATGGACGCCACGTGAGGGCGCCCTTTGCCCGGGGCGCCTGGAGGGGTAAGGCCGGCCCTGGCT
The DNA here is from genome assembly GCA_026315105.1 of Locusta migratoria. Classification (NCBI taxonomy): domain Eukaryota; kingdom Metazoa; phylum Arthropoda; class Insecta; order Orthoptera; family Acrididae; genus Locusta; species Locusta migratoria. Next base: position 36,024,237 of record CM048748.1, read on the forward strand.
ACAACCAATCCAAACCCAGTGACAGGGCCCTCCTTGCAGGTCTCATTATTCTGTAACCAACCTCTTTCCCTACTCTGGTCGCTGAGAATTTATTGCAATCAAAGAAACCTCTCCGGCATCAATGCAGAGCCATCTATTTTGAAGATATCCCTAAATGAGTAAATGAGCTGTAGTTGATATTTTGAACTCCCCCCCCCCCTTGTGGATATGATTATGGATGCATTTTCAAGATTGGCAGAAGGATTACAAGAGACAATAGGTACAGAAAAACCAATGGAATTAACAGTATTGTTAATGAAGTACTTGGGAATAGCCACATGTATCTTAAATTATATAAAAACATAGCTCATCTACAACATGAAGATCCACGCTGGTGTAATGTAATTTAAAAATGGGCAAGCAGGAACAGATAGAAAACTTTATGAGCAATGTCAAGAATTCAAAGATATCTTATTTCACAGAAGACATGCTCTATAAACTAAATTGTGTGTATGTAATCCAACAGCATTCGTAGAGAAGTTGTTCTGGAACACTGCGAAGACCAAAGGTCCAAAGAAGTACTGATAAAATAGAAAGATGCTATTATGAAAACAATCTTTGCGCAAAACATTTAAGAAAGTGATCTATATGTGAGACTGCTAAGCCTTCTAATCATGGAGCAAGAGAAGTAGCCGCGGCGGAACCGCCGAGTGCATTGAGGCGCTATGCTAGGATGCGCGAGGCCTTTCCCCGTCGGGGGTTCGAATGCCCCCTTGGCATGGATGTTTGTGTCGTCTTTAGGATAATCTAGTTCATAAGTAGTTTGTAAGTTTAGGGACTGATGACCCCGCAGTTAAGTCCAATAAGCTCTACAAACATTTGAAGAAGAGGAGTATTAAATCAGTAGGTAACTCTACAGGTAGTAATTATAGATATAATGAGAACTCTACCACATGCGAAATGAAATGTAAAATATATTTTAGGGTCTATGATTTGTTTACCAACTGCTTGCGAATATATTATGTTTGTGGGTAATCTATGTACAAACGTATCAGAAAATGTTGTTATTTTTACAAGAAACAATAAAAACAGATTTTAATCTGAAGATTTCACCTAGAAGCGAATCCAAATGAGACATTGTTTCGAGAATTAACAGGTTTATAAAGGCATATTTTCACCACAAGTAAACGGAGTGGTTACAGGACTTAAAATAATTTGAAGAAATTTACAACTTCCAACAAATATCCTGTTCCTGTAACAGAAAAAAAAAAAAAAACATGCAAGAGGAACATGTGTAATGTAGCATTGGTTATCTCATCTGGCATAAGGATATATGCACGTGCTTGAAGGCAATAAATTATTTAGCCTCAATACAGGATAACAAAGACACTGCGGTGGGCTAAATTTCATACTGTGGTATGTGAACTAATATTCAACTCAATCTTAAACAAGTATTGGAAAAGAAGACTGGATTAAAATTTTGAATGAATGCAGACTCGTCTAACGGTAACACATACTCTTACTCTGGACGGTATCATTGATGAGATTCTATTCACGCATAATACTGTTTCATGTAACGTGTTCGACCTTCCTTGTCTAAGGGTAATGAGAAGATGCTATTGGGTACAGATCTGGGGCGATAAGGATGAACATTAATCAATTTACACAAAAGAATGTAAAAACGCATTTTCAACGACTATTGACTGTTAGTACTTGCGCAAACCCAAAGTGATGACATATACATTTATAATTCATGATTGTGTAAAGTATATTTCACTATTACACTTCAAATAGTAACTAAATAACATCACAATATTCGATATTACAATTCTCAAGGCTCAAGATCTTGATGCACTTAAATGGTTTAAATCATACCTAACTGGAAGAGTTCAGAAAGTTGATATAAGTAATTCACATCATATACAAAAAACAGCCAAGTCCTCAAACTGGGGAACTATCAAGCATGGGGTGCCACAGGGTTCGGTACTGGGACCTTTGCTGTTCTTAATATATATAAATGATTTGCCTTTCTATATTCATAAAGATGCCAAGCTAGTTCTCTTTGCTGATGATACAAGTATCGCTATCACACCCGAATCACAGGAATTAACTGATGAAATTGTCAATGAAGTATTTCAGAGAAATATTAGGTGGTTCTCTGTAAATGGACTCTCTTTAAATTTTGAAAAAAAAAAAACACAGTATATTCAGTTTCACACGAGGGGTTGAATTGGAAGAAACACATTGAAGATCTGCTGAAACGTTTGTTGATTGTAACATTTCTGAAAGAACGGGCACCACACCAATGAGGTGCGAAGATGGCGTTGCTTCATTTACTTCACCGCACATGCGGTCATACGTTCTACTTCTCATAGGAATACGTAACGGCGATTGTGAGAGTAAGGTGGTGTATTTCGCGTCCATGTTTGTGGATATCTCGAAAAATGGTCACGATATTTCTTCATTTATGATGTCACTCTCTTTAACTGTGTATCAACATAAGAAACCTCTTTCAAGTGAGTATTATTACCTGCAGCAGACTATGCCATAATCAGTTGTAGTTGGTCTATTTGGTCATCTGGGTGATTGTAATGTATATACTCGGAGATCTTACTGTTGTTCACATCTTCCCAGCAACTATTTGAACTCTCTAGTAAATACTTGATAATGACCTTGCATTTCATGCTGCCTTGGTTTCGTGTCTTCCTCTGCACATTAGTAAGACGCAACATTCCATCATACAGTTTCAGATCTACTGGTGTTGTTCTGTTTTTGCAAATTTCAGGAAGATAAGGTTGAGTAGACCTGGCGTTCTTTGAAACTAAATATCACCAATCTTTATTGCTTTCTCAGTTAATCTCGTGCGCAGAGTGTATACCATGTACGGTTTTACACTGCTAACGCCTTGTCAATTCCATAATCACTGTCACTGTAAATGAAATAGGAGATAAGGGTCAGCTTCTCCTTCTTCTTTGTGTGAACTCGATTTGATATTTCTGAGAGACGCAGTAAATGGTTTAAATGCTTCTCTTTGTGCACGCTCCTGAATGCGAAGTCGTAACATTAACAGCAGTATTTTTTTTCTCTCAAACGTACTTCCGCGCATCAATAACTTTATGCTTGCTCCACAATGCAGCACGTACTAAACCATTTTCTGCGTAGAGTGTAACTTTATATAAGCGTTCTTCTCTTTCTTTGAACTTATACTTTTCACAATTAGCTTTGCCAGCTGGGTTTATTACATTCTAGTCAACTCCATTTACCTCCTCAGTTAAGGCTTTAATCACGTTGAGGGCACCTTCATAATATGACGTTCGCTCCGTGAGCATATTTCCCACTCTACTCTCATAGAAGGTTAATAGATCCTAGCGCATATATACAAATTCTCGTTGAGAATACGTTAGTAACCTCTGACGCAAACTCTCGTCTTTGAGTCCATAAAGCACCAATTATTCCCTGCACCATCGCTAAACTTTAAAGTCACATTCCACCTCCTTTTTTGAGTCTGTTATCTGTAAAATTATTTAAATGTACCTGATCTTCCAAAGTACTTCCCCGTAATACTACAACACGAGTGAAACTTTAAAAGCAGACCCGAACATTAACAATCACTCCAACATCTGGTTAGGTTAAAGAGTGCAGTATTACATAAAAAGAATGACAGGACTCGACGACATCAGACCTAGAATGCAAACACCAACGTTAGCAGCAGGTATAAACTTTACTACCAGACGGGTAATACTGCGCTCTTTAACCTAACCAGATGTTAGAGGGATTGTTAATGTTCGGGGCTGCTTTTAAAGTTTCCCGCGAATTGTAATATTACGGGGATGTACTTTGGAAGATCAAGTACATTTAATTTTTTTTATAGGCAACAGACTCAAAACAAGGAGGTGGAATCTGACTTTAAAGTTTAGCGGCGGTAGTAATTAGGTATAAAAGCAACACCTGAGCACAGTATTACATAAAGAAACTAACAGATTCAGTTGTTATCATTTTTATCGAAATATTTGTATCACGTTGACTGGATCTTAGCGGATGAGGCTGTAAAACTCTTGCTGCATTGTGTAAAATAATGCTTGGTTTGCTTAGGGCGGATTGTGCTAACTGAATGACCGTGAAAATATATTAAATTAGTTTTAGTGATAATGGCTGTTTAAATCGATCGGACTTCGTTTAATTCCGAAGATTTTATTGTAGGCATTACAATAAAGTCACATTCATGAAGGTTACAGATAATGAATTCTAGAAATTTCCAGCAAATTGCAGATACAAGTCCAATAATGGCTCCAAGCATCATGTTACATAATCAAGATTACTGCTGGAAAAATATAAACACTTCATGAATTATTAAAAGGTGGGTCTTTTAAATAATTAAAAAATTCAGTTTAACTGATTATATTTTCATGCTTCAGAATGCTAAAAATTAGGTGGATCGCGTAACTAATGAAGAGTTACTGAACAGAATTGGGGAGAAAAGGAATTTCTGGCATACCTTAACTAAAAGAAGGGATCGATTGGTAGGACACATTCTTAGACATCAAGGAAGTGTGAATTTAGCATCATAGGGAAGAGTGTGGGGTAAAAACCGCATAGGAAGACCAAGAGGTGGATACAGTAAGCAGATTCAGACATATGTAGGTTGCCGTTCTTATGTGAAGTTGAAGAGGCTTGCTCAGGATACGGTATTGTGGAGAGCTGCATCAAACCAGTCTCCGGACTGAAGACCACATAACAACAACATTTTCGTCATATTTTACAGAGAAAACGATCTCACACACTCTTATATTTAGTAGTGAAAAAATCCCTAGTGTGCATCTGTCCTCATCGAGTGAAGAAACATGAATAACGAATTATACAACCGTGTTCTGGGCAACTCGTAAAAGGTGGATGAACGTCAGAAATATATGAAGAGCGTAATTAGCTGCCATAGAAAGTGGTGGGGTAATCATCATAATTATTGACTGACTTTTTTGCGAATTAGTTCTAGGCATAACGTACATCTTTGCGCGAACTCTGTGTGCCGTGCTCTATATGTAGAAAATCTTGAGAATTTTGTCTGTACCGATCTTTGTTCAGTTTCTGTTATTAACAGTAGCTAGAAATCGGTACTATTTCTGATTCCAACATGATTCGCGAATCAATACAAAAGTGAAAGATTTAGTGGTTCGTACATGAACACTGTAAATATGTATTAAATTCTGTCATGATTGAATACTATAATGAAATTTGCATTATCCCACAGCAACTGTTTTGGGATTCTGGAGTACGTATGACTTAGACAAAAACATCAATTACACACTTATTTTAGTCTTGGTACTCCACTGCGACATTGTCAAATACGAACACTAGATAGGGCTTTACCTGTTCTGGGTACGGGATATCGCTGCTTTCACTGTACGTTGTGTCTGTAACACATAACACATCTCACATTATTTTCTTTAATAGTTGGTTTTTGTGCAGCGAAAGAGTTTCAGAAAATATACAAGCATGCTGAAAGCGCAGTCCATCTATATGTGTAAGCAATGTTCACAGAAAATTTCTTCTGCCACAGTATATTATCAGGAAGTAACGATCTGTTCTTCTCTCCTTTTCATTATCTTCTCCCAGCACAACCCTGGATCCGACATCCATGAGAAAATTTAGATGTTTCACATACACGCTTACACACACACACACACACAGACACACACACATTGTGTGTATGAACGAAAGATTTCTTAAAAAGGTCACTAATAATAATGTAATGATTGAAGGAAGAGAGAAACAAAACAAGAATAGAGTTTTCAGATTATAGATAGGCATTTGTTAAGCATAAGCATACATTCACAAAAACACAGCTTGACTATCGAAGCAAGATAGCCAGAAGGAAAGGACTGAGGACGCCTATAACAAGATGAACACACTGAATGCCACTGGAAATTGAAAAACGCGTCAAGGGACAGTGGAAAAGGTGGGCAAAATAAAATACCTGGAAGAATATATTACAGAATATAGCTACACCTGCAAGGAGAAATTGAATATTTTATGCTGCAGAGACGATAAGACTAGGAAGAAATGGTGCAGAACAACGTGTGAATCAGGAGAGAACAATACTGCGAAAACATTGGGCCCGAAAAGTGGAGGTAAGAGATGGATGCGAAGACCTAGGGAAGAACTCTACCAAAACATGAGATCAATATCATGAGAATTCAGTCTCATACGAGCAAGGTTTGCGGTATATGTGATCAACATGAATATGGACAGTGCAAGCAAACAGAGTGCACACTGGCCTTCTTCCCCGACCTTTCCGCTATTTCCCTAAGGGGCTCCATCACCCAGGGAACCCTACATTTCTCCACCCAATAGCGAAGGTCGAGAAATTTAAACTCCAGATCTCCGCAGAATAGTCTGAGCCTCTGGTTTAAGCTTTCCATTCGCCTCCAAACCAGAGGACCGCGATCGGTTCTGGAAACGACACTACGAATGGATTCGACCCCGCGAGTGAGTCTTTCAGCCCTCACCCAGTGCTCTATATCGCCGTCAGAAGGGCCTCCTCCACATATTGGATGAGACAGAGTGCACACTGGCCTTCTTCCCCGACCTTTTTGCTATTTCCCTAAGGGGCTCCATCACCCGCCCAACAGAGGTCCCAATTACTAATAAACACCATGTGCTTGCTCGGACCCTGCTGAAGGATCGGCCTTATGCCCATTCACTGGCAATGCGAGCGACGCCGCAAACTTTGAGGAGAGGGTGGATCAACCGCGTCCGGTACGCGCGAAGATAACCCGATAGCAGGGACTTTCTCGTGGACAACATCTTCTTCTCCCCGCAGTACACTCGAAATGCGTTGTGATAGCTCCTATGGAGGCTGCCAGTAGTGAAGTTTTGGGATGCCGCCGTAGTTGCACACTTGGCCTGGCTGGATGACTTCACAAGCGGGGGAAACACCGCTAGTAGCACCTCGTTTTCGTGTTGCATCATGCTTACTAGGTGCTGCGAGACACTTGCAAGTGAAGCATATCGTAACAGGACCCCGCAGATCTCCACTTGTTCCAAGAGCTACTTGCATGTAGAAATAACGACGATGTTGCTGAATCTATTCAAGAAGAAGAATATTCAATATAGCAAGTAAAATCATGATAACTGAGAGTATGCGTTTACAATTAATAAGTAGTATTGGTAGTAGAATTACTGTGGGATATTTCTATCTCTTCTTTCGTCTCTTCTGCTCCTGCTGCTCTTACTGCAGCTGCTAGAACGATCTTGAATTCTGCTGCTGACCTGGTTGATGCATCAACCGACTGGCTGCGGCTCAGATTGAGGAGATGTTGCTGATGAAGTACCTTATCGATACGGAGACATTTACGTGCTATCTTTAGGAGAGAGCGATGTGTTCATGGTGGTGGTAAAATTAGCACACTCGGTTGGGAAAAAATAGGAGTGATGTCATAGGGTTATCTAGTTTCCCGTGAAACAATTTGAAGTTATAGCCAATAGAATTTGAGGATAATTAAAAACTCAAGTTTTCCAGTAGGAGAAAGAAACTAATGTAATCCTCTAATATGTATATTATTCTTTCTGTTGTGGCGTAAAGTCAGCGTCACACGCCAGACGTAGAGAACGATCGTGGAGAAGGCAGCGATTGACCGAAAGCCAATCACAAGCAGGCGCCGCGCATCCTGGAGGGAGTGACCGGAGATGCGCGCCCTCTACAAGCTGTTATATCTAGGCCGACATACGTATGGCCGCTCGTCAGTTACTAGTAAGAACTCAGTCAGTTACTATTCAGGAATGCGTGAGGTATTAGAGAGAACTGGTCAGGTACTATACAGAACTCAGGCAGTTACTAGGCAGCTACGAAGTCTGAACGCGGCTGCGAACATAGCAGAAAATAGGTCTCAGCGCAGCTAGTATCCTACGGACGACGCCGCGAGAAGCAAGAAAAGAGAAGAAAGAGACTTATGTTCTTAAATTGAGTATCGTAACTTTCAGTCAATAAATATCTTGTAATATTAAGTACATCAATGGTTTAGATGTCAAAGGATCCTGCACCATTACCTTTATTGACAAACAGACCGGGACGAGTAAACAACAAAAAGGCGACGAGGTCACTACAGTTTCTATTTCTGTGTTTATTTGCAAAGGAAGAGAAAGTTAAAGATGGCAGAAAAACAGTCACTGAGCTTGAAAATACGGGAGCCGGGAGATAACGAAAAAAAAAAAAAAATTGTTGAAATACAGGAGACAAATCTGTTTCTCTCAGTCAAAAGCCATCATAACCATTAGCTCTACAAACTAATATATGGATATCCGCGAAAGATCTAGAACTGTCGACCCAGAAAAATGAAATACGTTGTCAACGGGTGTGTTGTAGAACTTAATTTAGTAGATTTGAAACTGGGCTAAAAGGTCTGAAACTGGTAAGCCTACGAAATGGAGTGCGTCTCGCCACACGCAAACTCATGAAACTTTTATCCGCCTAATACAAATAAATGTATTCATCCGACTTTATTCAGAATACCATAACTTACTGCTACTAAAGGTTTGCAGGCTCATAACTTTTATGTTACAAAGTGTTTACTCCTCAATGCAAGAAATATTTTTAGTTGAAACTATCTTAAATTTATGAAACTTTTGTTTGCTGTTACAGGTACCTCAGACATATAAGTCATATAGATAATCCACAAATAGGATTTGTTCAGCATAACGTAAAAAAAGTAATTATTTAGGGGAAAAAGTTGAGTCTCATTCTTTTCTTGTAGTTCAGTTTCGAAAATACCGGAGGGGGGGGAGGCATGAAATAGGGTCGGCACCGGGTAAAAGAGATCCACGCTACGACAATGTTGCTACCCGGCACAAATGCGTTTTAAGTATCAAAAATATTGATTAGCAATATGTTTCGATGTTGCGCATCATCATCAGGTTACAGCCATACAAAATATTTACTGAAGGTATACATTAATCCAAATTGACGGTATCGTGATGTTTGCGGCCACGAACGTATGAAAACAGAACGATGACCTATGTAAGGGTTTTTTTTTTTTTTTTTTTTTTTTTTTTTTTTTTTTTATTTGCTGAGGTACAGTCTTTTTATAAAGGTGTTTGTTTTATCACTCACATTAATGTTTAGTAGCTCTCTTCTTCGTTTGACTGGTTGCATGGTACTTCTATATCTGAGTTTGCTAGCCCCACAACACAGCACTTTCCGAGACAATTCCACTGTCATCTCAAGGCTGACACACTAGACAAGATGGCAGTCAAAACAAAGTTTGTATCGATCAGCCGATATTTGGCGTCGAGAGACACTTCAAATAGCCAAATATCGACCAATCATTACAAACTTTATTTTTAATCCCATCTTGTTTAGTGTGTCAGCCTTGTAAAGACAGTGATGCGTAGTGTATGCAGTTTCTTTAGTAGTTCTGTTGCATTTTTTAAGGGTTCTGCCAATAAAACGACATTAACTACGTATTCTTTCCAATTTAAGTCAGAAGTAATTGCAATTCTTAGGTATTTTGTGGAGTTTACGGCCTTCACATTTGATTGATTTATCTTTTAAACAAAATTTAAGGGATTTCTTTTCGTACTCATGTGGACAACTTCACACTTCTCATTATTCAGAGTCAACTGACAATTTTTACACCATAGTGATATCTTATTCAGATCGTTCAGCAGTTGGTTTTGATCTTCAGATGATTTTACTAGACGGTAAATGGCGGCGTCATCTGCAAACAACCTAAGAGAGCTACTTAGATTTTCCCCTAAATCGTTTATGTAAATAAGGAACAGCAGAGGACCAATAACACTACCTTGTGGAACGCCCGGTATCACCTCTGTTTTAGTCGATGCCTTATCATTGATTACTACGAACTGTGTCCTCTCTGAGAGGAAATCCCCTATCCAGACGCAAATTTGGGGCGATATACCGTAACCACGCAATTTGATTAAAAGCCGTTTGTGAGATACGGTGTCAAAAGTCTTCTGGAAATTAATGAATACGGAATCAATTTGCGAACCCTTGTCGACAGCACACACCACTTCGTGTGCAGAAATATAAGTTCCATGCTATCAGTCAAACGCAGAAGAGAGCTACTAAACATGAATGTGAGTGATAAAACAAACACGTCTATAAAAAGACCGTACCTCAACCCGTAAAGCGACAAACCTTACTCAGGTCATCTTTCTGTTTTCACAGGTTCGTTGTCACAAACATCAAGATATTGTCAATTTTTCTTAATGTATACCTTCAGCAATATATTTTGTATGGTTGTAGACTGATGATGATGCCTAGCATCGAAACATGTGGATAATAAATATTTTAATACTTGTATTTGTGATTGGTAGCGGAAATCTTAAGCAACATTTTAATGAACACATTTACCAAGTCAGCCATTTAGTTATTTATTGCACATGTCATTAGATATTGTTTTCTTACGACGTATCTCTAGATATTTGACAGTCACCTTTCTTTGATACTTACCATATAAGACAGCTGAGAGATGAGAAGTTCTCCGAGCCCATTTCAAGTGCACATGAAAAAAAAAAAAAAAAAACAAAAAAAAATGTAAGAAAGAAGTGCAAAATGGATGCCGGTGGTCGAAGGAGAAGCACAAACATTAAAACCATCTCTTAACGGAACAGCGATCCGGAGAGAACTTTTAAACTGGGAGCATATCTTTAACGGGCGGGGTTCAAAGAGAAATGTTCAGTAGGGGCGTCCTAAAGGAAAGCTCTAAAAAGAAAGCCCCGTCTGAGGCACTCGGAGGCCAACCCAAGTTCCCACAATTCCGTAAGCGGCCGACTGCGAACAGCGGCAAATTGAAGAGCGCCTCGGCGGCCATTATGCTGGCAAACTTTCGCGACAACTTTAAATGTGCGGAAGACTCTTCTGATTAGTGTGTGTATTCATTCGAGTAAAGCCGCGAAGACTGTGTCTCATTTAAATATAAAACTATAAAATACCTTCACACTCTTTGAATATATGGCAACTATCTGTTGTGTATAAATTTATTACACATATGGTGTAGAAATCGGCCAATCCTAGCTGCACCGAATTACAATATTTAGTTTTTAGCATTTTATGTGAAGCATATGAACGGAATTTATCGTCAGGCACGATTTTTTGGAACTTTATCAGTATTGTCTACGATGGTGAAACTTTTGTATAAACATTAACTTCGGAATAGTTTCATAACACTTTACGTCTTTGCTTGGGTGCCTGCACTATACTCCAATATTTAGATATTTTATAGCATCGAAAAATGAAACAGGGCTGCCTGAAGCAGTCATTGTTAAAAATTGACTGTGGAAATGAAATATCCCATCAGATACATAACTGTAAAATAGCGTCTTACCTTGTGAATACAGAACTAGCCACTACCATATTCTTTTAAGAACACAAAGTATGACATAACTTTTTGTTAACTAAGTGCATGTATCATCGCCATTAGGTTATCTAGCACTAACATTAGCATTTTTATGCTATAAGCCAAATACAGTAGCGTGAACTGCTCAAAAGTAAGCAACCATCGTCGCAGGGTTCAACTTCACAATGTGCATCCAGTGTATGTGTCATTCATATATGGAAATATACACAGTTCTGCAAACCCCTTTCAGTTATTATACCTATGTTTAAAACATATGACCTTTATTTTGTTACAATTTGCTAAAGGTAATTACATGAACAAAAGTTCTAACTTCAGTGAGGCACCTAATCTTGTGCCCCCCAATAGTTATTATACACAATCAGAAAATGAAACTTTTTGAACTTTCTCTCCACCAGTACTACATAAAGTACCTCGTTTTTAAGATCTACCAGTATTGTTAAAGCCTGTTATTTATACCATTCATTCCAATTTTGTCTTGACTATCAGCCTGTTAAGCAAGTGTAAGAATCTCTGAACACAAGTATTAAGGCTACTTATATTAGTGAGAAATGTAAATTGCAGGACAGTATTCGTTCTTTTTATTCCTTTCTTAAACCGATTTATGCATTTAAACGCTGAGCAGCTCTTCACCATCGTGCTTCATGTATACTTCGATAATCAAACAGTACAAAACGGAAAAACTACACCCCCATTTTTATTACATATTTGTCTAGTACGTAAATAAATATGAATGTTTTATTTGAAAAACTGTTTTTGCTTTGTGATAGATGTCGCTGGAATAGTCACAAACGTATAAGTTGTTGGTATCGCGTAACATTTCGCCATTGCGGATGGTATTTGCTCCGTGATACATTATTCGTGTTAAAATGGACCGTTTACCAATTACAGAAAAGGTAGATATGGTGTTTGTGTATGGCTATTGTGATCAAAACACCCAACGGAAATGTACTATTTATGTTGATCGTTATGCTGGAAGACATCATCCGGAATTTTTGTCGGGTAGTTACGTTGTTTAAAGAGACAGGAAGTGTTCAGCCACATGTGAAACGTCAACCACGACCTGCAAAAAATGATGCCCAAGTAAGCGTTTTAGCTGCAGTAGCAGAAAAATTGGGCGAGAATCGGGAATCTCAAAATCGTCGGTGTTGAGAATTCTACATCAACATAAATTTCACCCGTACTATATTGCTATGCACCAGGATTTACATGGCAAAGACTTTGAACGTCGTGCACAATTTTAACACTGGCCACAAAATAAACTACTGGACGATAAGATATTTTTTCACGCGTTCTGTTTACTGACTAAGCGTCATTCACAAACAGAGGTAACGTAAACTAGCATAATATGCACTATTGGGTAATGGAAATCTACGATGGCTGCGACAAGTGGAACATCGACGACATTGGCGGGTTATTGCATGGTGCGACATTATGGAAGGAAGGATAATTGGCCGCGGCAGCGACATGCCCTGAAACTGCTAGCAGTGAGGCAGACATCCCACCCGTGGTTGCGTGGGAGGTTGCTCCAGTGCGTGGCAGGAGGCGCAAGACATTCCGGGGGACCGATCGTGAGACCTCCCCGGTTCGTCTTGCGAACAGGTTTGAGGCGCTGTCTGCTCAGGACGACGTTCCTGAGTCGGATGGTGTCTCTCACCCTGTCACCACCCAGCCTGCAAGATCCGGGCTTTCACAGAGGGTGGGTTTACTTGTAGTTGGGAGCTCCAACGTTAGGCGGGTGATGGAGCCCCTTAGAGAGATGGCTGCCAAGGAGGGGAAGAAGGCCAACGTGCACTCCGTGTGCATACCGGGTGGAGTCATTCCAGATGTGGAACGGGTCCTCCCGGATGCCATGAAGGGTACGGGGTGCAGCCAACTGCAGGTGGTGGCTCACGTCGGTACCAATGATGTGTGTCGTTTCGGATCTGAAGAGATCCTCTCAGGTTTCGAGCGGCTAACTGAAGTGGTAAAGACTGTCAGTCTTGCTTGCAAGATGAAAGCAGAGCTCACCATCTGCAGCATAGTTGACAGGACCGACTGTGGACCTCTGATACAGAGCCGAGTGGAGGGTCTGAATCAGAGGCTCAGACGGTTCTGCGACCGTGTAGGCTGCAGATTCCTTGACTTGCGCCATCGGGTGGTGGGTTTCCGGGTTCCGCTGAATAGGTCAGGAGTCCACTACACGCAGGAAGCGGCTACACGGGTAGCGGGGGCTGTGTGGCGTGGACTGGGCGGTTTTTTAGGATAAAGAGCTTCGGGGAAATAGAAAATGGGCAATCTCAAAGGGTTCAGGTGGATCACAGGAGAAATGTAGATCCGGAAACTATCGGTATAACAGTTGTAAATTGTCGTAGCTGTGTCGGGAAAGTTCCAGAACTGCAAGCGTTAATAGAAAGCACCGAAACACACATCATTATAGGCAGCGAAAGTTGGCTCAAGCCGGAAATAAGTTCAGAAGAAGTATTTTCAAAAGATCTAACGATATTCAGAAAGGATAGATTAAACAAAATAGGTGGTGGCGTGTTTGTCGCCGTCAAAAGTAGTATTTCATGTAGCGAAGTTGAAGTTGATAGTTCGTGCGAGCTATTATGGGTAGAGGTTGTACCCAAAAATCGTAAGAAGTTAATAATCGGTTCCTTTTACCGGCCTCCCGACTCTGACGATACAATAGCAGAAAGGTTCAAAGAAAACCTGAGTCTAATTACAAAAACGTACCCGACTCACACGATAATAGTAGGTGGTGATTTTAATTTACCCTCGATCTGTTGGCGAAATTATATTTTCAAATCAGGAGGTAGGCATAAAACATCGTCCGAAATTGTACTCAACGCATTCTCTGAGAATTACTTCGAACAAGTAGTTCATGAGCCAACTAGAATTGTAAATGGATGTGAAAACACACTTGATCTCTTAGCAACAAATAATCCTGAGCTCATAATGAGCATCAAAACGGATACAGGTATTAGTGAACACAGAGCTGTAGTAGCGAAATTGAATATCGAAAGTCCCAAAGTTACCAAAAATAAACGCAAAGTATATTTGTTCAGGAAAGCAGATAGAAACAAAATACATTGCTTCTTGAAAGACAGCTTCCACTCGTTTCTAACACTAAACGTAGGTGTAGACCAGATGTGGCTAAAATTCAAAGAAGTGGTATCGACAGCAATTGAAAGTTTTATACCTAATAAATTAATAAAAGAAGGAGGCGATCCCCCTTGGTACACAAAACAGGTCAGGACACTGTTGCAAAAGCAAAGGAAAAGGCATACTAAATTTAAACGAACACGAAATCCCCAGGATTTGCGATTGTACTCAGAAGCTCGAAATTTAGCGAGGATTTCAATGCGAGATGCCTACAACATTTATCACAACGAAACTCTTTCTCGTAATTTCACTGAAAACCCAAAGAGATTTTGGTCATATGTTAAATATACTCGGGGAAAGTCACAAACAATACCATCACTACGTGATAGTAATGGCGATCCTACCGATGACAGCGCTACTAAAGCAGAGTTACTAAACTTAGCTTTTAGAAACTCATTCACTAAAGAAGACGAAACCAATATTCCAGATTTCGAATTACGAACAGATGCCGTAATGAATAACATAGAAGTAGATATCATCGGAGTAGTGCAGCAACTAAAATCACTTAATAAGAACAAGTCTTCTGGTCCGGATTGTATACCCATTAGATTTCTATCTGATTATGCTGAAGCGATAGCTCCTTACTTAACAGTCATATACAACCGCTCTCTCATAGAAGGATCTGTACCAAAAGATTGGAAAGTTGCACAGGTCACACCTATATTCAAGAAAGGCAGTAGGAGTAACCCACTAAACTACAGGCCTATTTCATTGACGTCAATTTGCAGCAGGGTTTTGGAACATATCCTGTATTCAAATATTATGAATTATCTCGAACAGAACGATCTTTTGACCCAAGGTCAACACGGATTTAGAAAATATCGTTCATGCGAAACACAACTAGCTCTATATTCACACGAAGTGATGGGTGCTATCGACAAAGGTTCGCAAATCGATTCCGTATTTCTTGATTTCCAGAAAGCTTTTGACACCGTACCTCACAAACGGCTTTTAATCGAATTGCGTGGTTATGGTATATCGCCCCAAATTTGCAATTGGATAGGGGATTTCTTGTCTGAGAGGACACAGTTCGTGGTAATCGATGGTAAGGCATCGACTAAAACAGAGGTGATATCGGGCGTTCCACAAGGTAGTGTTATTGGTCCTCTGCTATTCCTTATTTACATAAACGATTTAGGGGAAAATCTAAGTAGCTCTCTTAGGTTGTTTGCAGATGACGCCGTCATTTACCGTCTAGTAAAATCATCTGAAGATCAAAACCAACTGCAGAACGATCTGAATAAGATATCAGTATGGTGTAAAAATTGGCAATTGACTCTAAATAATGAGAAGTGTGAAGTCGTCCACATGAGTACGAAAAGAAATCCGTTAAACTTTGTTTACAACATAAATCAATCAAATGTGAAGGCCGTAAACTCCACAAAATACCTAGGAATTACTATTACTTCAGACTTAAACTGGAAAGAACACGTAGATAATATCGTGGGAAAGGCGAACCAGAGACTGCGTTTTATTGGCAGAATCCTTAAAAGATGCAACAGAACTACTAAAGAAACTGCATACACTGCGCTTGTCCGTCCATTTTTGGAGTATTGCAGCCCAGTGTGGGATCCTTATCAGGTGGGCATGACGGAGAACATCGAGAGAGTCCAAAGAAGGGCAGCTCGTTTTGTATTGTCACGATACAGGGGAGACAGCGTTACGGAAATGATACAGGATCTGGGATGGGAATCATTAGAACAACGGCGCTTATCGCTGAGGCGTGGGTTACTTGCGAAACTCCAATCGCCAACATTCTCCTCCGAATGCGAAAATATATTGTTGACTCCCACTTACATAGGTAGAAATGATCATCAGAATAAAATAAGAGAAATCAGAGCTCGAACAGAGAGATTCAGGTGTTCTTTCTTCCCGCGCGCTATTCGAGAATGGAATGGGAGATAAATAGTATAATTGTGGTTCGATGAACCCTCTGCCAGGCACTTAAATGTGATTTGCAGAGTATCCCATGTAGATGTAGATGTAGATGTAGATGTATTTTATGGATGGCAATCTAAATCGTGCAATGTATGCTGATTTCTCACGTAATGTTCTATCGATTTTACTACAAGATGATTCACTGCATGACAGAATGGAGATGTACTATCAACATGTGGATGTCTGGCACAAGGCTCGCGTGCAGTTGAAGCGGTCTTGAATGGAATATTTAATGACAGTTGGATTGGTCGTAGAAGCACCCATCCATGGGCAGCACGTTCACCGGATATAAGGTCCCCGGATTTCATTCTGTGGGGAAAATTGAAGGATATTTGCTAACGTCATTCACTGACAACGCCTGAAAACATGCTTTAGCGCAGTTTCAATGCATGTGAGAACATTACTGAATGCGAACTACTCGCCGTGCCGCGATGGAGTAGCCGAGCGGTCTAAGGCGCCTCGTTGCGGAGCGCGCGATTGCTCGCCGTCAGAGGTTCGAGTACTCTGGGGCATGGGTGTGTGTACGTTGTCCTTAGGTTAGTTTACCTTAGTTTAAGTAGTTTGTAACGTACGGACTGATAACCACGCATTTTGGTCCGATAGATTTACAAATATTTGAAAATGTTTTGGAACTACTCGCTGTTGACAGAAATTTCGTTACGAGTATTGCCAAATGAATTGAAGTTGAAGAACATTATTTTGAGCATTTATTGAAATTACAGGTAATCACCCAGTACCAACATGCGTTCTCATAATGTATGATAATTTCACAAAAAGACATGTATCACACTGAAACAACCGAAATAAAGTTCAAACGTACCTAAGTTCTGTGTTTTAATTTAAAAAAGCAATCTGTTACCCACTGTTCGTCTGAAATTGTGAACTATATGTTTGTGAGTATTACAGCGCCGTCAATCACAAAGCGAAAAAAGTGTTCGAAATAACCATGGAGAATTTTTAGGAGAAGGCACTTCTTTGCTGTTTTAAAGCCCACAATGTTATGGCGCTATGTAGATAACACTTTTGTTATATGGCCTCAAGGTAGAGAAGAACTGGAGAAGTTTCGCTGTCATTTTTAATTCACTGCATGACAACATCAACTTTACGTGAAAAAGACGGAACAACTGCCTCGATGGTCCCTCCATAGGGCTGATTGGCAGCGTTACACCTCTGATGTTGTCATTCCTGCCCAACTGCCAGCCGATGTGGATGTGGCGGTCCAACAGGTGACTGTCGCCATAGTTTCCGCTGCTGAGGCCACTGTTCCAACCACCTCAGGGTCCCCTCGGCGCAAATCTGTGCCTTGGTGGTCACAAGACATCGCTGAAGCCATTCTGGATCGGCGTAGGGCACTTCAGCGCTACCGGCGACATCCCACCATCGATCACCTGATTGCCTTCAAACGGCTCCGGGCCCGAGCTCGACGGCTTATACGCCAAAGTAAGCAATATTGCTGGGAGAGGTACGTCGCCTCTATTGGATCTCGTGCCACACCTTCTCGGGCGTGGACCCAGGTTCGACGTCTTTTAGGGTACCGCCCTCCAGCAAGAATCTCCTGTCTTCGCTTTCAGGGTACTGTCTGCTCAGACCCGCTTGCTGTCGCCGAGAACATGGCAGAGTTTTTTGCAGGCGTCACTACGACTGAAGCTTACAGTGCAGCCTTCCGCACCATAAAAGACCGAGTTGAGCGGAAGCCACTGTCATTTCAGGAGCCGTACAATGCACCCTTTAGCGAGTGGGAGTTTCAATGTGCCCTTGCTGCATGCCCCGATACTTGTCCAGGACCAGATCGTGTCCATAGCCAGTTTCATCGGCATCTTCCTGTGGACGCTCAGAACCAACTGCTCGCCTTGTTTAACCGTCTCTGGGCAGAAGGTGTTTTTCCATCACAAAAAGCACAATCATCGCAGTGACAAAACCTGGCGCTGACCCACAGGTGGCTGAAAGTTACCGTCCGATCAGCTTCACGAACGTTGCAGATTTTTGTACAATAAATACTTTTACTGTATCTGTTCACGTTTGGTTTATATAACCAAACGGAACTTACATTGTGGACATACCTCGTATTTGGCCCGGTCAGTATCAATGGACCACCCTGCATGTATCGCAGTAGCTATGTAATACACGATTTATCTCTTAGCAACACCGACACCCTTGCCACTATCATGGCGGCCACCCGAAGGTTCAAATTATCCCGGATAGCAGCGCCGTTAGGGAGTCTAGTTATTTTTACAATGTCTTTAGACCGGCGACGGCGGAGCGCAGGTGGAGGCAGCTCCGCGCACAGTGGCGCGCTCCTCTTCTCGCCGCCCGCCGCACAGTGTCTCGCCGGCAGGAAGGAAGGCCTTGGCCTCGCCTCGCCTCGCCTCGGCCTCGGTTCGCCGCCTGCCGGTCCCCGGGTCGCGCCGCCCTTCAGCTCGGCTCGGCACGCCGCTGTTATGTAAATTTGCCCGCTACGGCGGCACGCTCCCGCGGAACGCGAATAAAACGCATTAATTTCAGCATTACATTAATAAGGGCAGGCGGGGGCGGCGGGAGGCGGGTGCCACCCCCCGCTCTCGCTCGCCCCCTCCTCCTCCCCCCCCTCTCCTACCGACTGGTGGCTGCAGCAGCAGTACGCCTCCTCAGACGCCACGCGCCGCTGCCTGCCGACATTCCAGCCTGTTAGCACAACGAGGCTACACACAGGCGAGCACAAGTGAGTAATTTCTTCCACCGTCGGATTTACGGATCTCGTTATTTATGCCCTGTATGCCGCAACGAGATTAAAAAGCGTCGGCGGCGAAACTTCTGCCGCGCCGGAGCGCGTAATTCGTCTTTCAGATGGCACGTCAATTTTACTCCAGCTTCGCGAGGCTTTGGCTGGTTGCGTATACTAACAGTACAGCCGCACCTGAACTCGCCATTGCATTTGAGGCATCAGCCATTGCTGCAACATGTCCAAGTAGGAATATCCAGGGACAGTACTCTCGGCGAAGAAGAATGGCCTTTACAATTTTCGACGTAACAACACACAATAAACATTCAATGCATTCCATTCGTATAGTGGTTTAAGCCCCATTTCGACATTTATGGCTTTTCACTTTCCAATTGGTGCGAAATGAGGCATAGTCGCTATAAATTAAGTGTTCAACAGTGCCATCCCATTCTCATTCAATTATTGCAACTGCGAACAAAACTCAAAACGCTTTATCGTCGGCATTTAGCTACAGCGCTAGCTCAGATTTTAATGGTTTCATAGACAGCTCTTGTCGCCGGTTTTTCCACACTGTCACTGAGGCCATTTCGTGTTCACGGGGTGCCAGACGCGCCAATTTCTTTTGACTCCTTATGAATGTCTCTCTGTATGCGCTCCACATTCACTTCACTCACAGTGGGACGTCCTATTCTGTTTGCCGTTTACTAGCAACCCGACGTAACGAATTTGTTGTGCCAGTGATAAATGATCTTGTTGGTGGCTCCTTACCGTACTTGCTTCTAAACATCTGTTGTGCATCTGTAGCACATATGTTTTTGTCGAACTCCAACAGACTGAAAGCTCGCTCCGACCTGAACTCGCCATGCTTTCCACTATGGCTGGCTATCGGAACTTCACCTACAGGAGTCTGAGGTACACGCCATTTACTGCACTCGGCAGGGAATTGATCTGGAAAATTGCAGAGGTCACATGTTCGAGATTGGCCGTCATATATAACAAATGCACTGAACCCACAAATATTTATAGAAAATAATGTTCAAATGTTTGTAGAGTCTATGGGACTTAACTACGGGGTCATCAGTCCCTAAACTTACAAACTACTTATGAACTACTTAGAACTAAGGACGGAACAAATATTCATGTCCGAGGGGGGAATCGAACCTCCGACCGTAGTGGCCGTGCAGACCGTGACTGGAGCGCCTCAGTCCCCTCGACCACCGCGGCCGGCCAAATATTCACACATTGAACCCCATTTAGGACAGGAACATAATATACGGTTCTGAACACTTTTCGGCAATGTTCAAAATAACCCAACCGTTTGCTTGTAACACAGAATTTATCTAATCAGCAGGTATTCAAAAGGAAGCTCGAATATTCTAGCACTGCTTATTCCAAAATGAGATACAACTACTTTAGTGACTGACCTGTCAGAGTGATTAAACTTTATCTCCACGTTTCTCAAAAGCACAAAGACATAATTCAGGAGTTTGCACCTTAAAAAATAAATAAATAAATAAAAAAATAAAAATCGTTTTTCGTCACAAACGACAGGAATATACCAATGACATTGGCTTCACGAATTCCTATTCTTCTTGGAGCCACCTCTTAAATTCTTTAGCTTTAGGTCCAATAAAACTTCGATGCAAAATAAATCTATCAATATCCTTTCTCAAATAGTTCGGAAGACATATCATATCTACACAGACAGGATACAATTTGTAAAGAAAGCGCAAGCAGCTTGCGGCTCAGGCTAACCTGAAACATAGCTACAGAGCCGTTGTTTACACTGGAGGAAAGCCTGGCCCCACCACACGTCCGTCCCACATCGCGGCTGCAACTCGAATGCCAGTGAGCGATCATGACACGACGTATCGTCCTTCTTCACAGCTTTACTTCCGCCAGTACCTCGCCTCCTACTTTTCAAACTTCACAGAAGTTGCAGACCTTGCAAGACTAGCAATCCTGGAAGAAAGGATATGGCGGAGAATGGCTTTGCCACAGCCTAAGAGATGTTTCCAAAATTAAACTTTCACTCTGCAGCGAAGTGTGCACTGATATGAAACTTCCTGGTAGATTATAATTCTGAGCCGCAACCGGGACTCGCACCAGGATCCCATGCCTTTCTCATGCAAGAGCTCTACCACTGAGTTATTCCTACATGACTCACAGCCCGTCCTCACAACTTCTGCCAGTACCTCGCCTCCTACTTTCCAAACTACTAGGTACTGGCAGAAGATAAATGACGGGCAATGAGTCGTGAATAGGTCAATAGTAGAACGCTTGCCTGGGAAAGGCAAAGGTCCCCGGTTCGATTCTATATTCCAGCACACAATTTTAATCTTCCAGGAAGTTTCTTACCGACGCACGGCTGCAAAGATTTATTCCCGAAACATCCCATAGGCTTTGACTAAGCCACGTCTCCACCATATCCTTTCATTCAACTGTGCTAGTCTTCCAAGGTTCGCAGGAGCACTTCCGTGATGTTTGGAAAGCAAAAGGCGAGTTACTGGCAGATATAAAATAGGACAGACCGTGAGTCGTGTCGTGATAGCTCATGGGAGAGCGCTAATTGCGAAAGGCAAATATCCCAGGTTCGAGTCCAGGTTCCGGCACACTATTTTAATCTACCAGGAAGTTTCTTATCAGCACACACTCCGCTGCATAGTTTCATTCTGGAAACATCCCTTAGGCTGTGGCTAAGCCATATCTCCACCATTTCTTCTAGGAGTGCTGGTCTTGAAAGGTTCGCAGGAGAACTTCTATGAAGTTTGGAAAGTAGGAGGCGAGGTACTAGCAGAAGTAATGTTGTGCGGACGGGCCGTGAGTCGTGTCGGGATAGCTCAGTGGCATTCCTCTTTCGGCAGGCGAACGGTACGGACGTACAGTCGCAGCTTAGCAGCGTTTGTGTTTTTGTTTTGAAGACGTTGGAAATACTACAACAACGGTCTCAGTGTTGTTTACGTCGCCGGTGCCTGTAAGTACCGCTTATTAATGATTTTGGTGGCAAGGCGGTACATCCGCTTTCCTCTTGTTTTTCATGTACGATTCTCTCAGTAAAAACACGTTAAGATTCTCGTTCGACAAGCATACTCGTCATGTTCAGCATACTGCTATAGAAATATATGAAACATTTGGTATTTTAGGAGATAATGCAGAATTTACTCAGATTGACTGTGAAAAGTAGCATGTTTTCGTCAAGTTATATAATTCGGTTTTGTGCGACAAGATTTTACTGCAAACTAAGGGACAGTTTCAGTTTCGCTGCCAGTCATTGATTCTGTTAGCTTGGTTGATGTTAGCAATGCAAACTGTGAAGACTGTTAGAATTCTGAATCTTCCCCTAGAACCTGATAATACAGACTTGGAACAGATTCTTTCAAAATATCGCCATGTGAAACGCATTGAGTTTGAAAAATAGTCCAGCAGGTATGAAGTGCAGGTATGAAGTGCTATAATGGTATATGGTCCGTACAGATATGTGTAACATCATACACCCATCCCACATTATGGTGTCGGGATACAAGGCTCATGTTGTATACTCTGAGCAGCAAACAACGTGTCATGTTTGTAACGAGCCGCGACATCTTCGTGAAAGTTGTCTACAGCGGGTATTTGTAGTGCAGAACAATCTGCAAAAGCGTTCCAGATTAGAGTTACAGGATTTAGCATCCACAGCCACTTTACGAGAACCCGTTAATGCTTCCGCAAAGGAAGATATCGAACCACCTCTTATCACCTTTGATGTTTTCCCCCCTTTGCAGACAGGAACAATAAATGCATCCCTCTCTCCAAAGACAGGTGGCGGGAATAGTGCAAGTAATACTAACGCCAGCCCCGCAAGTTTAGCGCAAGGAACCGCCAAAAAAGTAAATTCCTTGAGAAAAATCCATCGCTGAAATGAGAGTGGATGTTCACCCCCACGAAACCAAAAAACAACCCTTGAAACCGGAAAACGTTGATTCAGAAGAAGGCGACCACGGTTGTGATTCAATTCAAACACCGAGGAAACAGAATCCGGAAACGGTATTTGCCCTTGATATGGGTCACAATATTGAACCGCCCCCTGATGTGCCTGTGGACGATGCTACGGCAGCAGATGTATCTGTCCCCGCGAGGCCTAAAACAAAGACAGGCCCCAGCGCAGTCGTCATGCCATGTAAGCAAGGTAGTTCCGACCGACGCGATCGCTAGCCGATTGGCCGACCGCTGGGGCACACCCCACTGCGTCATAGTGGGCAGCCACTGAACTAGCGATTGCGCCGGCTCGGAACTACCTCGCTTACGTGGCATGACGACTGCGCTGGGGCCTGTCTTTCTCGTAGTCCTCGCTGTCCCCGCGCGGCCAACGGGAAAGACAGGCCTGAGCGCGCACATCATGTGACGTAAGTAAGGTAGTTCCGAGCCGGCGCTATCGCTAGCTCAGTGGCTGCCCGCTATGACGCAGTGGGCAGTGCCCCAGCGGCCGTCCAATCGGCTAGCGATTCACGCCGGCCTGTTTTTCTCGTCGGCCACGTGTTCCCGCGAGTGACGTCACTTATGAAAGTAAACAGCCGGCTACGGAGGAAGAGGCACAGCAAACCAAGGCGCAACAACAGCGCGCGGCTTTAGTAGTCGATGCGGAGCACACACAAGGAAGCAGAGTGCAATAAGCATCGACATCACGTGTCGCACCCGCTACCTCCCAGCTGAGGGCAGCGTTCGGGACACCAAAAAAATGACCAGCATTCAGAAATCTCTCAAACCACCACAAAATCTACACGGGCGAAACGTAAACCAAATGTGAATGTGGCAGGCTATGAAATGAGGAATGAAGGTGTAAAAGATCAATTCATAAACAACAGAACCCTCGCCACACAAACTGAGCGAAAAGAACATGGTACTGACCAAAACACAAACCTCATGAGTATGTGGTGTCAATAAATTACCCGTCACATGGAGAGTAGAAGAGTGCGCAAATTTTTGACTCTAAATATTTGTGGCATAAGTAATGTCAAAAAGATTCAAATTACAGAGAAATTTTTTAGAACTGAAATTACTTTTTTTATTTTATTTATTTATTTTTTTGAGTAGAAGTGGTATATGAAGAGGTGGGTTTCTTTTCGTTACAACGCATACTGGAGTTGCAGGACGTAGAAACATAGTCAAAGATGTTCTGAATGGGGTGACCGTTTTAAATCTTTACGCTCCCTCCGGAACGCATAACAGCGTTGCTAGGGCAACGTTATTTTTTTTATTTAATTATGTTTTTTACCGAAAATGTGTCATATTTTCTTAGGCAGGCGAAAGGTGACATCAAAATGGCAGGAGACCTCAAATGCATATTAAGGGCGATAGATTCGCCAGGAGAAACACCCTTTTGTGGTCCCCTGCAAAACCTATGGTTGAACGACTTGGCATCTTGCGGACACCCTACACCTATGTTTCGACTGCCGCTTCTTCCCCGATTGACAGAATCTACATTATAACGGGGATGTCGGTGCAAGCTTTTGACGTTATCCCTGTAAACTTTTCCGATCATCACGCCGTCATCCTTCGAATAAGGAGTTCACCTCGTGTTAAAATATTTGGCAGAGGATACTGGAAGTTAAACGCCAACCTGCTACGCGTACCATAAGTAAATATGGAGTTCAATGCCCGTTACACATCGTGGGTTCACCGTAAACGCTTCTTCCGAAATTTCATTGAGAGGTGGAAGAATCTTGTAAAACCCGCCATTCGGAAACTATTTACGATTGCTGCCTACAGGATAAACCAGGAGGAAAAAAATAGAGTACTACTAGGTTAAACCCGCGGCTCCGCTCGCGTGTTGGTTGATAGATAAGCTATATTTCAGTAGTGTGCTATGATACTGATTTTGAAGGATGAAATGAAATACAACACCTTCTTTAGAAACAATTTTAATCAATATTATCGGGAAAGTAAGTAGTGTAGATCAAATCACACGTTAAAATGCACTCGTTTCGATGAATCCAATCACGAATTTCAACAATAATGATTGTAATAATATCAAATCGATCACTTGATGTAATGCGCGAAACGTGGAATCGATTTTTTTAAAAAGATGTATTAAAAGAAATTTCATTTTTAGTGCTTTATTTAATTATTCTGATATTTCCTTATTCGTATGCTTATCCTTACAGAGAAAGAGCTGAAGACATTGTAGCACGCTTAGACCAAAGATATGGTCTGTGGCATCACGTTTCGCTGTATGTAACCTCCTTGCTATAGAGTCCGATTTTTTTTATAATTTTACGACTTTCAACCACCATATCTTCCACCCCCTTATAGCTATCGGCATGGAACTACTATGGTGTACAACGGGAGACTTCGGACAACAATTACACACAGACTTTTCGTTTGCGTTCTGTAGTTTTCGCTGCAGAGCGAAATATTAACACACACACACACACGTAGAATTTTATATACACCAATAAGCTTCCATCCCAATATACTCCATCCTTTTTCATTATCAACCCTCAAACAACAATGCAACCAATAAAACCATTTTCAAAGAGTAAATATAATTTTCAAAGAGTAATTATTGTTCCGCATTTCGCGTTATATTCTTCAAATTATTAAATATCTATCAGATCCCTATAAAACCGCGTCTAAAACAATCCTCGGGTATAAATTAGTAACTGTACGTATATTTAAGTCTCTGCTTCTTGTCGTTCGGGCGTGATAAGCGTACACAGAACAGACATTCACATTAATATATATATATAGATAGACAAATAGCTATCCGATCGGCATAAAACCGTGCCTAAAACCTTCCCCGGGTAGGCATTAGTAACTGTACAATTTTTTAGCTCTTTGTCTTGTGGTTCAGACGTGATAAACTTACACCGAACAGACATTCATATTTATAGATATACAAGATAGAAGATTACCTTAATGACCGTGAACTGCAAACTAAAATCGAAAATGAGGAAAATCAAGCAATTGATTTGAAAAAAAAAAAAAAATTAGAACTGCAGTAAAGAGATTTGGATAGCAAAATCATCACCTGCAAAGACCACGGACATATGCCAGAGTATCATCTCCCCATCTCCCAAGAGAAAGGAGAAAGTGCAAACAGAGATATGTAAGTACCATACTGTCTGCAGATTGCTCTGAATACATTAACCGGGAAGGCATTAAAGAACATATCGAAAGTTTGAACCGATCACAACCACCTGATCCTCTTAAAACAGCTGAACTTCTGCAAAATTGTGCGTCGCAGTTAAACAACGAAATTGTCACTATTTTGGTGGATCACTATCTGAGAAAGACATTGAGGATGCTATCAAAATGTTGCCAAAATATAAAAGTCCAGGAGTAGACGGTATCCCCTATGAATTTTATAAATCCTTCTGGTCTGTTATCAAGAAAATGGAGGTGACATGAGAGAAACAAAGATATGGACGTCTATATTCCGAAAATGAACCTGGGTTTATTGTACTCTTTCCAAAGAAATCGGTACCACATAGAATTACGGATTTTCGAGCAATAACTTCGTTATGCACCGGCTCGAAAATCATCTCTCGTGTCATGGCGACCACACTAAAGTGAACACTTCCAGACATCATAGGACCAGAACTAACATGTAGTGTACCTAAGAAAAGGATTATAGGTGGAGTATGTATGTTAAGGGATACAACATTCTATGCGTGGAAGAATCAGCAACAAACAGATGGAGTTCTCAACATCGATTTAGAGAGAGTCTTTGATAACGTCAGTCAGTCATTTCCGCAGGCAACGACAGACTTGCTGTGACCAACACGACACCATATATGTGCCAAATTTCAAACCAACAGTCCCACATTATTATAGACGGGATTTTGTTCGTCATATCCTTGGAGCCACTAATCCGCACTGTAATAACCTCCCTATCAGGATTGCGGGTTGGTGCGCAACGATTTACCCTGAACACCTATGCTAATGATGTTACAATTATAATTACAGAAGTCCACGATACAGTAAAAGTGGCAGCAATACTGAACGATTATTAAAAATCAGTAAGGTAAACAATTAACCTCAGTAAAACACAACTCCTGTGGCACAATGACGATGCTGCACCATAGTAGACAAAGTTCGGGGAACTATTATTGCAAATAGTACGAGACAACTGTAAATCATTCAGAAGATCAATTGTGTAAATATACTGACTCTTTCTTAAGTATGAAATATGGCACAAGCCATTCTAATCGACAGACACTGTATTTCACATATCAAGAACTAGACAGGTTTGGTTTGTGTGGAAAGCTAAACTGTTCCGCGTAGCCAGGGATCAGCTGACAAAACCATTTGCTGAAGGAGCCCTAATTGTGAAAAATCCCATAAATACACTAGAATTACCTACTAGTCTGTCAGATTTGCTAAAGGCTGGATGGGGTATGCTAACAGGAAATAGAGTGACAGATGGCTGCCAGCAAACAACAACATATGTTTTAAAGAAGACTCCCAACGTAACATTCTATACGACAAAAAAAGTACTGTAGACCATTGGTGTAAGAGCTCCATGTCCTTCAGCGATCCAAATGAAACACAAAGGTTTAAATTGGAATTATGTCCAGTCCAATTTTGCAGATAAATTGTTATGTTCAACGTTGCGTTCATTAGTTTGCGTGTTCATAAATGATTTAATCCCGACTGCTGCCCGTCACCACAGAATCAAGCTCACCAGTGACCCGTATTGCCAGCAATGCGGAAAAGTCGATAATCCCATCGATTGCGTAGTAGGATGCTCCAAAATAGCGGCTCTATGGAAATGGATAAAGCTCAAATCGGATGGATTGCTATCCATGAGTGTTAACGAAATCAACACCATGAAAATGGTGTTCATTGATGACTTTTCCGGCGTCCAAGACCGGAACTCTCACTTGATTCATATATTCGTTCATTAACTACGTCATTACGGGAGGTGTATCTGTGACTGACTTTCATCAATACATCCTCCGTGCGAGAAGAGGACGATCATGGAAAGAAGAAAATTTCTCGCCATTCATTTACTTTTTGTAAGATAACTAGAACTAAAAAATTGTAACTGTTTGAAAAATCAATTTGTAAATAAAGTTTTTCATAAAAAAATAATAATAATAAAAATTAAAAAGTTGTAGAGCGCTTGCCCGCGACAGGCAAAGGTTCCAGGTTCGAGTCTGAGATACCGCACATAATTTTAATCTGCCAGGAAGTTTCTTTGGGCTTTATTAACGAGTTTCTGTGACTATGAGCAAAAATATAGTACTTTAGTATATTACAGGGCATTCCCAACACCAAAGTCTTCGCTATATGCCTTTTAAAAGTGTAATATCAGCTTTGTTCCATTCCATAACTACAAAGGCAGAAGTGATTTCATATTAGCGCATCATTAAATAATAAAAGTTTAAAAACTTTCATGAAAATAATTAATGCTGTTACTTGCTAAGAGAGTTCCTTGCGACGATGAAATGACCACAAACTTTGACAAAAGTCAAAGTACACATTACTAGGAAGCAAAATGGCCGACTAATCACAGCCGTGACTACAGCTGACAGCCAGTAACTCTCGCATGCGACTGAGTCCATAGTATCGGAATTTAGGAGCGATGCTATTTCTTTATCGCTACGATTATCGCGCTTCGATTTTAGCGGGAACATACCAGTGACCCAGTTCAAACTACAGACGGTCGCCATTAATGCAATTTATTATATTACAAGTTCAAAAATTATGTTAACGAAATATGAAGCGAACCTATTGGTACAACCCATTCTTACTTCAGATTCATGAGAGATGCAACACGCCCTCAACGTTCAATTTTATCAAACAATTTAGGCTTTCAACTTGATTCAACCAACTTCGTGCCCACTTAATGATGTCACATACAAACCTATCTACCTTCTAAGAACTTTGAGGAGGGGTCCCAAGTAACTCGGCACCCAACATGAATATTGGGACGTGGCAATACGTCTTTCCACCTCATGTACTAAGGAAGATACCTAAAGATGCACCTTTAACGGTGCGAAATCTGTCGTGACCTAATAAAGCATAGAAGCTAAGGCGAATTGTAGCTATTCAGGGATAGGAATCATGCTTTAATTGTGTGTGTTACCTCCTAGAATTTCTGAAGTATTACAAGTTCGTCCATCGTTTAAGAAAGGGCTTTAGGAAGCGTCAAAGCTGATCCTGTCAATGCGGAAAGACATACGTCATATCGTCAAGAAGTTTTAACTCCTGGAGGAGAGGCACTCACACGCTACCGCATTCCAGGTGTCTAATTGTCTATTCAGTAACGGATCGTAAACGAAACACCATGTTTCAGCTCCAGTTTTTTAACAGTTGACAAACGTCGGATCGTCGGTCACCACGAATCGTCATGCGATCATCATGTTGGTCTTGCGACAGTATTTGTGGCACACTACGCTGGGTAATACATGTTGAGCTCGTTGGTCAGAATGTTTTGCAAGTATCTTGACTGACCAACAATGACACTGCGAGAGCATCTACCGAGAGGCTGCGGTTGGCACTCACCAACGTCGCACCTTCCTGGATCTTGCATTTCGTTGCAACTGTTCGTGTCCGACCAGTATGCACATAATCTTCCAAACTGACCCGTCCTTGCCTGCCGCGGTGGCCGAGGGGACTGAGGCGCTCCAGTCACGGTCTGCACGGCCACTACGGTCGGGGGTTCGAATCCCCCCATTGGGCATGGATATTTGTGACGTCCTTAGTATTAAGTAGTTCATAGGTAGTTTGTAAGTTTAGGGACTGATGGCCCCGTAGTTGAGTCCCATAAGCTATACAGACATTTGAACATTTGAATTGACCAGTCCTAGCAAAAAACGTCGGTGCCACTTAAAACATTGCTACTAATACATCTTCACCGTACACCTGCTGCATCATTTCAGACGTCGCGACAGCGATTTTGTCCAAATTCTTGAAGATCTTGATGTTTCCCCGTTGCTCTGACTGTGACATATAGCGGTACAACTGGAGCAACGTACGTCCCGAAACCGTTTGTTTGCTTCAAGTGCATGCTCTATCTCTTGCAGGGCGGGAGGCTAACTGACATGGTACCATACCACAGTGCCATCTATGCGCTATACAGCACCACAGCGTCGTCATGCGGTCAGTCTCAGTACTTGTTGACTGTATCATGTATGTTGGATATATCGTGTGTATCATCCAAGATAGTGGCCGAGAACTCCAGAAGCATACCCGAATGATGTACTCCAACAATTTCCGATCGCAGGACGTTGTTTATCCGAGAATTACGCCTTGGATTACGACAAACCAGTTCTTTGGTTCTAACTTGCAAATATTGGGACTCTGTCGTTAGAGAGGGTATCGGAATTCGCACTATGGGGGATATCATTAACTGAGACTGCTGTTGTAATCTTAGGTTGTGAACCAGAACTGGCTCTTGCCAAGGAGAGACTCAGCAACCAAGCCTGACAGGACGCTACTACAGAAAACGACGCTAGTGTCTCTGCGACCGCCGACGCAGTCGCGGAGGAAACACGCCGCAACTGGGATGGTGCAAGAGGCCCCGCGCGGTCTCAAGAGCACCGCCCTTCCCTGTACCTGACGATGGAGACATGTATGGTCGCCGAAATATTGTTCCCGTTGGACTGTTAGGACGAGAAATATGCAGGGAAGAATAGCACAATTAGAACATTTCAGTGCCAACTTCAGTACAAACATGAGATTTTGACTGTAGTACTTGCAATAATATGTAACAATTTTTCCTCGTATAGTGTCTTAAAATGTAAATTCGATAAGTTACTCGGAATTTTTAGCCATCGATGAAAAAACTGTCGAGATCACCGACAACCTGATTTTTGTTCTGGTAGTCATTGTCATGTCAGTCCTTTGTACGGACAATACATGGACTGTAGGTCATGCATTTCCACGTTCGTGGAAAACATTGCACTTTACATGGACACCGATTCTCGGCATTTTATTGCGACGTTTGTAAGGAATGAGCTATCTAGCTACACCTCACGATTTGCCTTCACATATGTGTCTATATTAGTATCCGTCCCCAATATTACATCGCCGCTTCCATCGAAGACATAAATCGGTTTTTGAAAATACGTCTTTCGGTCCCAAGTAATACCGATAACTTTCCAATGGAAGTACGTCAATACAGTATCTCTTTGCTTGATATTCATGTGATCCGAACCCAAATAATGCAAAGTTCCAGAATTCATGCTAGAAAAGCAATATGAGCATTTCGGTATATTTCTGTAGCAGTTACGGCGATTTACAGCAGGATTTCGGTATGTAAACTATCTTCAAACATTATCAATTACTTCGAAGTGAACGACCTATTGTCCCATGGCCAACACAGATATTAAAAATGTCGTGGTACACAGTTAGTGCTATCGACAAGGTATCTCATATTGATTCCACGTTTTAAGATACCCTGAAGAATTTGACAACGTATGTAACAAATTGCTTTTAATTAAATATTAAATTTCTTCTGAGCTTTTTTGCCGCATCATAATGATAAAATATTTCCAACATTCCCTGAGGAAGGCTCTGTATCGGATCCGGGACGTTGGAACTATATCATGACCCGGCAAATAGAACTATTTTAATTTTATCAACGTTAGTACATGCCTTTGGTCAAACAGTGTGCATAGAAATACCGACTCAGCTAGGAGACTGTATCCGTGATTTCCTGTCAGGAAGTAGTTCGTAGTAACCGATACAAAGGTATCAATGGAAACTGTTATTATCTGGCGATCTCGAGGGTAGTGAATACAGAAATTTTTTATTTACAGAATCGACTTCGTAGAAACTCTGAACACTCGTCTCACATTGCAGATTGCATCCAAAAAAAATTGATAGTAAATGATATCCAACAACTGAATGATTTATAATCGACATCGTGATAAAGTTGGTAATTGAAGTTAAATAGTAAAAAACTGTAAGGTCATTCACATGAGTAATTAGCATTTGTTAATCGTCGTTTGTAACATAAATCCGGAGGCTGTAAATTCAACTAAATACATATGGGTTCCTCTCATGAGAGATATCAATTGGAAAGAGCACACAATCTTTTGAGGATTAAGTATACCAAAACAAATTTCTTTATTTATTTTGGCCTCCAGTCCGAACTCCCTTGAATGAGGGTGAGGGGGGGGGGGTTAATTTTAATTCTTAAATGGAAAACCCCATTTTTGTTGCAGATTCGAATCTCCATAAAGAAGTAATCAAGTTTTGTCTGAAACATTTTTTAAACCATTGACAGATGACGCTGTAATCGAGAGAAACGTAAAATTAGGGAGGAACTCAGATTTATTTAGAATGATCCGAGAAGGACGCATCAAATCGATAGAAAATGCGCACCAATTCTTTCATTACGCCAAATTAAGCAACGTTTTTTTTACATAAAATTTATCCTCCCCGCCATAGTTTTTGATGGAGGAGGCGGAATGGCATTAAAATTTCGTTATGGAACTCTTCACAGTTGCGTTACTCGACTGCGGCGCTACCGTGGCCCACCTGAGAACTATCGCTCAATAATTTTCATGTCATTCACATAAAATTAACGTCATATTATCTCTGTAGGAGGATAGTGAGCCATGTTTGTCTAAAGAATAATATACTTTTGTCAGTTGATGTTTCGGTTCACAATCTAAAAGTGACATCTGATCGCATTGCACCGTCCTTTATACTGAGCCTTAGTTCGCAGTTTGTTCATGGTAGAGCCACAGTCGGGTGAGTAATGCAATTGTGAAGAGTTCCCTAACAAGATTTTAATACAATACTACCCCCCCTCCTCCATCAGAAACTGCGGCG
Source organism: Locusta migratoria (assembly GCA_026315105.1). Taxonomy (NCBI): domain Eukaryota; kingdom Metazoa; phylum Arthropoda; class Insecta; order Orthoptera; family Acrididae; genus Locusta; species Locusta migratoria. The sequence continues at coordinate 36,057,132 of CM048748.1, forward strand.
GGTAAGATATAGTTTCTAAAAAAAATTGCTTACTCTGGCATAATGATAGAGTTTGTGCACATTTTGTATCGATTTGATGCATCCTTCTCGAATCACCCCAATTAAATCTGAGTTCTTCCCCAATTTTACTTTTTCTCTATTTCAGCTTCACCTGCCAATGGTTTAAAAAAATATTTCTGACAAAACTTCGTTACTTTTTATGGAGAATCCGAATCTGCAATACGAATGGGGGTTTCCATTTAAGATTTAAAAGTTGACCCCACTCCCACCCATGGGGTGGGGGCTGGAGGTCACGTGTAGTATTATTTGATGTCCCCCTTTGAGCTTACGAAATTGTCACTATTTTTATCCGTTGTATATTTTTGGAGATAATCTCATCCGAAATTCAGATGAACCACCGGGTGATCAAAAAGTTAGTATAAATTTGGAAACTTAATAAATCACGGATTAATATATAGAGAGAGGTAAAATGGACACACATGCTTCGAATGACATGGGGTTTTACTAGAACCAAGTTCAAAAAATGTCCGACAGATGGCGCTCCATCTGATCAGAAAATCAATAATTTGCATAACAAATTAAGACAAAGATGATGTTCTTTACAGGAAATGCTACATATGTTCACCATGATTCATCAGAAATAGCTGCAGTTCTGAAATAATGTAGTGAACAGCACTGTAAAGCATGTCCGGCGTTATGGTGAAGCATTGGTGTCGGATGTTGTCTTTCAGCATCCCTAGAGATGTCGGTCGATCACGATACACTTGCCACTTCAGGTGACACCAAAGCCAATAACTGTACGGACTGAGGTCTGGGGACTTGGGAGGCCAAACATGACGAAAGTGGCGGCTGAGCACACGATCATCACGAAACGACGCGCAAAAGAGATCTTTCATGCGTCTAGCAATACCCTTGTTTTTTGGTTCCAATAAAACCCCATGTCATTCCAAGAAAGTGTATCAATTTTTATCTCTCTATCTACATTTGAAGTTTTCAAATTTACACTGACTTTTTGATAACCCGGTATATTCAGTACGATTGAATTAAGAATTAAGCTATCCTGGGAGATTGTAGTGTCTCTTATTAGCATTAAAATTTTCTTCTACCTTCACACAATAATGGAAATTCAATTTATGTATTATATCTGAAATATTAGTCTAAACTTCGAAAACTTATCATACGCTAGAGGTAGATGTGCTTTTTCAGTTTTTTTTTATTACCTGGCGCGTAAATTCATCCAGCGCCCTGAATGTATGGCCTAACAAGTGTTGGTGACATTTCTAAAACTTGGTTACATATATACAAAAAGGAATTCATCAAAATCTATTTAAAACTGCAACAAGTAAATTATCTGTAAGGGTGAAGAAACGAGAAACAGCAGTAGGACTGCATTGGGAAGAGGTTGCCCTGAACGTTGGCCCGGTGTGACCAGCCAGCCCCAGGGGGTCGGAGGGTGGGGGGAGGAATGTTACGGGTCAGGGGCCGGAGAGGGTGGTGGTGTGAGGGTGTTATTGGTATTGACAGCGCGACCGCTGAGATATAGCCCTCCTTTATTGGCGGCGCCTGCTACTGTGGGCAGAATGTCCATAAATCTAACCACCCGAGGTCGGCCCCTAACGTATGCGCGCAGCCACGAGAACGGTACACGGTGTTCACACACTTCTACCAGCGCAAATATTTCGCTCCTCACACTGTTCTCAGAATTTCCATACTGCATCGTTGTTCTCGCAGTTACTGGAACGCTATATCAGGTCCTACGCTGCTAAAATGACTTAAAATTTGGCTACGGACATATTCTCACCAAAGTTATTCTAGAAGATAGGTACAGCGTGGTGTAGTGACTTAAATCTTGGGCCCTGAAGCTTGCGTGCGAGATCCACCACTTTTGGACGTTGGTATTTCTATATAGTGTTCAAAGACAATATTTCCATAAGATGTGCACCATTTTTCTCCTTCATCGTAGGGCCGACTAGCTTATGCAGCTCTGTAGTTTCACATTTGAGATACTGTGTATCTCCAAAGAACGTCTGCAGTTCCTTCTGAAATGCCTTCCCACTTTTGTGCTTGGTGGTAACCCCCCCCCCCCAACAAATGGGTATTTGCCATGTTTACCGTATTGTCCCAGTTGTTGAATTAAGAGATACGCTCGTATCCATTTAACCACAAGTTCGAATAGTAACCATTACCGTCAGAGAACACTGATTGAAGTTCCACGCGTTGACAAACTGTTGATATCGTGGCAGTCGCCTTCCCTAGTCATCGATTTCTTCTGATCGCCATATATATCTACATTCGTATTTCACAAGCAACCAACGGTATGTGGCGAAGGATGGTTCAAGGGAAAAATGATTGCCTGTACGCCTCTTAGAGGCCGTCATTTCTCTCATCCTTGTGGTCTCTTCGCGAGATGTACGTAGGAGGAAGCAATATATCTGTTGATTCTTCATGAAACGTTTGGTCTCGCAAATTTTACAGAAGCTCTTACCGCGATAAAGAACGCCCATATTTAATCGTCTGCCTCTGGAATTTTATTATTTCTGAGAGACTATCACGCTAATTAAATAACTCGCGTCTCTAAATTAATGTCATTTAGCGATGCCGCAGGTCATAGCTGGTTATTTAAGAAACACTTGTTTAAACTCAACAACGACGTATTCAGCACTTGTGGCACACCTACAAGTTTACAGGATAAGACGTTTACACACTGAATATACGCCAACAGGAAGTTCTGAGAGAGTCTAGAAGATCGTATAAAAAGTATTCCGTACAAACTTAGTGGGTGTCAAACCCAGGCCCACATGCTTCAGAGTCCAATACTTCATTCATTACGCCACACTTTCGCTGCCTTAATTACGACAATATAATTTCGACCTTCACCGATACTTAACTAGGCTAGTGAAGAAATATGATGCTTTGTAAGAGTAATTTAATACTTTAAAGAAAGCATGCTCCAATTATTTTTTTCTTTATTTATAAAGATCAGCGGGAAGGAGCCAGTAACTGCGTGCTTCACACCCTCGTCACATATATCAGATTCTCGATGAGCAGTTCAAATGAAGATCTTCACCTCCACTGATTGATAACGAGAGGAGTCCATGAGTGTAGGGGGAAAATATTGTCTTAAATTTGTATTTAAAGCGAGAGAGACATCCATTAATCAATCGCTGATTGGAAATTTGAAGTCTATTTGGCTTCAAGTGGTCTTCTAATAGCGACATAGTCATTTCTAGTACTACGGTTCGTTCGGACGGCAGGACTCCGTTCATTCCATGCAAAGGCAGCCAACACTATGGGCCTGCGTTGAGTTCTTATTTGTTCTTCTTCATTTTTGTATTACTTCTCGCAATTTAATACGTCAAGAGTCGCCTCAACGTCAGTTGCTACCAGTGAGAAATTAAGGAATCACTAAAGTGAAATGAATTTCACAGTCGAAGGATATGAATCCTAAGAGTCTCTAATGACACAACTAGTTTCAGTGAAAGTATTGAGGAATTACAGACTTCAACGGCGAAAAGAATAGGCTAAACAGTACATAATATGGGATGAGAGCAAAGAGAATAGTTACTAGAAGCATCAGAAATGTAAATAAAGATAACCTAATCGTCAAAATTGGCGATCATTAATTTTTTGTCTTCGGAAGTAAAATAACCAACGACGGACGAAACAAGTAGGAGTGTGGTAAAAAAAAATAGCGTTCCTGGAAGATAGATATCTACAGGCATCAAATCCTTACTTTCGTAAGGAAGATTTTGTGAAAAGTATACGTTTGGAACATATCACTGTATGGTGGATCATCATGGGGATTCGAAAATAAGGAAGATAAGAAAAGAACAGGTTCCGAGTCATGGTGATACAAAAGACTGTCGAACCCTAGGTGATGTCATAAGACAGTCTGGAGCGGAAACTTGCTTTTATTAAGTGATTTATAACTACAACTTTGAATATGGCTGGTTAACAGCATCCAATAATTTTTAACAATTTTATGTAACAGCTAACCGGTTGCGTAGTTTTAAGGTACTTGACATAGGTTTCGTTGTCGCTAAGGAAAACTTCATCAGAAGAATAAAAAACAGTTACATGAAACACATGACGTCAAAAAATTACGAGCTGGATTTTTCAAGTTTATTACAATAAAAAAAAAAACTATCATTCTTGCCACGCAATTAAAATCAATGTGGTGTGAAGGGCATTTTACTTCCACGTGGTGTGCTATTACGGTCGGAACCGTCGGCCCTTTTTTTTTTTTTTTTTTTTTTTTTTTTTTTCAGGTGACTTTGCCTCCGTGCTGGAAGCAGTACCAGTGAGGATTCGAATGGTGTAGTGACTGCTACATGATCGTCCTCAAGGTCACTTCGCAGGTAACGTGCGGACCCATCTCAATCGTTCTTCACCTGATCGTTGGATCGGACGAGGCGTCTAGTTGCATCGCCAGCTAGTTCACCAAATCTCAATCCGTGGGATTTCTGGTTATGTTGTCATTTCAAAGGAATCGCGTATGCAGACCCAAATGTGGAGACACTTGAGCAGTGATTCGTGCTTTTTTTGACGCTGTTAGTATTCAGCCTGACGATTTGAATGTGTAAACGCTACGACACATACAGGCATGCGTTTAGGAGCTTGGAAACCTTTTCCAATACATACTGTAGGTGTGACGCAGAAACTTCTGTATAGATATATGATTGACTAAATGGTTTCCAGCCAGGTGGGGAATAAATCACTCTGTATTTTAGCCCATTTTGTTCAGCTGGTTAACTGATCTTTTGATATCATTTTCCATTATTTCGAATAATAACGATATCGTATGCAAACATAAGCACATACAGGTATTCATCATTCGCTATTGTAATTCGTTTCGTTACTTTTCATTTCTGATTCGGAAGAATTAGGGTACGCAAGACTCCACGACGTTGACTTACATCTTGGTCAAACAGTATGTCTTCTAACTGATTTTCTACTTGATCCAGAAAATTCCAGTTTGTGTACCACTGTCAGTAGCAACGCCGCAGCCGGCAAAATTTCTAAATTCATAAATGTATGCAAAGCATCCTTCCGGCAATAGAGAGGCAAACAATTGGGTGTCGTCGCCTGAAAAAATTTCACTCTGTCTGCAATTATAATGAAAATGTCTCATCAGAGTAACTTGCAGGGATATAAAATTTGACAGTGCAATTTCTATGTTAATTGTAATTAAAATCACGGAATTGACTGTATAGGTAAAAAGGTAAACTAATTTCTTCACAGAATAGTGTTCTTAAAACAGAAATATAAGTATTTCCTAGTTGCCGCCAAGTCATCTTGAACACAGGTGAGCGAAACCTGCGGGATTCCCACCGGATATGAAACCAATATATAGAGAAAGCTGTGCGAAAGTTTTGCGCTTTCAATTTTAAATGAAATTTCGTAATCATTTTATTTCATATATGGCTACTTATACCTAAACTCAACTATAAGCAATGTCTGCGCAATTTATTGTACCTCTGCAAGCTCCAAAATATATATATTACACTAATTTACGTAATTAGATGTTGCACGGGTGACGGAAGATCAATGTAGTATGGTCCGTTAATCCACAAAACAACCAGCTTTGAAACCGCATGCAACCAAAACGAATCACGACAATAAAATGAAACCATTATTAGGCGACGATAACAAATATTTTCAAATATCAGTTTTTTTCCTTGCGTAGGTTTCTTGAAATTAAATGTTCGGTTTCATAGCGGTCCAAATGTAGTCTGCCAGTGCGATTCGAAATTTCGGTGCTCAAACATCGTCGTGCTTAGGGTCTGTCGTGAGAATGGCCAAAAATTTTCGAAACGGGAAAATGGCGTTCTAAATAAATGTCTGCAGACAATATTGCTTCACTTCGAGCCATTTGCATTTTACGTTGCATAAATGGCTGAAAGGCGATTTTTGTTATTTTACCCGTAAGTACGTTAAGATTGAACTTTGCATTCCAGTAATTGGTTAAGACATAAACAAATTGAAAGAACATTTGGTAGAAATTATGAGGATTTTGAAAGAATAAAAGTTACAGAAGTGTCCATCTCCACAGTTTGTAATTTTTGCCAACAAAAAGGTTGGTCTTTCCTGGTTTTCTCAGGAACTAATGAAAATCTAAATGTTCAAATGTTTGTAAAGCTTATGGGACTTAACTACGGGGTCATAAGTCCCTAAACTTACAAACTACTTATGAACTAACTAACACCAAGGACGGCACAAATATCCATGCCCGAGGGGGGATTCGAACCCCCGACCGTAATGGCCGTGCAGACCGTGACTGGCGCGCAGCAGAACCCCTCGGTCACTGCGGCCGGCGAGTGAAAATCAAACGGTGGTCTTGTAAGGAGAATAAATACCAAAATAGACCCACATAGAGCGCAAAAATCAACCAGTTTGCTTGATTATGCTGGGAGCCCGAAGGGTCTCATGTTTCAACTGAAGAAAGTGAATTTCGCACGAGGCTTTGTCCTACATACTAATATCGTGCACTGCCGTTCAGTTAGGAAGAGTAGTAAATATAATTCTTTTACAAACTTTTCATTCAATTTTCAAAGACTTTTTCTGTTTTGTAGAAACTTCGACGTAAACAAGAATTTAGCATTAGTAATAGAATTTGTTAAATCGCCTCTGACTACAAAGGCGTAGCTCAGTGGGAACAAAACGAATCTTTCCATTTCCACACGGATGATGATCCTCCGCTTTCTATGCGAAGTATTTAAACCCTATCATCACCGCTAATTAGGACGCTGAAGTCGTACTGAAACAGACATTTAACATCCATAGGTGAACATTAACAACTGCTTAATAGCCATAACAAAAGTCCCGAGAAAACTGATACAATGTGTTATTTCTTTTTTCCTTTCGAACACAGGTTATTAATTTGATGGAACCTCCCAATGTTGTGGATGCTGCTTTCGTTGTCGCACTTCCAACACACAGACATGCTCCATTTGTAAATAAAAATTATGTTACGGGCGTTTGGACAAACAAGCAGAAATGAAATAAAAAACGTGTGAACGAAAAAGAATTAAAAAAAAGGGCTGAATTTGGACACGTAATTAAACACGTGACGAGTAAATTAATTTTCACAAACATCACTCTGCATGGTTGTAATTTCGCCTCGTGTTATGAAATGCGATTCTGCTCCCCAAAATACTAACCGTACACATCACTTTCGGGATACTGTTATCTTTATTGAATTACGAGACATTGATTTACAGAAGCAAGCAGCAGAAAATAAATAAATACTTTTACAGACATGCTTTCGCTTAACACAGTCAGCTACATTACCGTTTCAGGTACGTATATCTCCCTCAAGTGAATTAATTATCTTGGTTCATTCCTGTGGTTCCATTAGTGTAAATACAGAAGTATTTTATTATGATATCAGTGAATTTAAATCAAGTGCGTTAGTTTCACTTTCAAATTAAACTATTTTTATGTTAGAACCACCGGTAACATAACTATTTAAAACATTATCTACACTCCTGACCATTAAAATTGCTACACCACGACGATGAGGTGCTACAGGCGCGAAATTTAAACGACAGGAAGGAGATTCTGTGATATGAAAATGATTAGCTTTTCAGAGCATTCACACAAGGTTGGCGCCGGTGGCGACACCTTCAACGTGCTGACGAATCCTTAATTGCCTGCAGAGATTTGCCTTCTATTCCATAATGAACACGTAGATAAAGTCGTGGGAAAGGCAGAACCCTTAAAAGATATAACAGAACTACTAAAGAAACGGCATACACTATGCTTGTCCGTCCTTTTGTGGTGTATTGCTGCCCAGTGTGGGATCCTTATCAGGTGGGTTTGACGGAGGACATCGAAAGAGTCCGAAGAAGGGCAGCTCATTTTGTATTGTCCTGATACAGGGGAGACAGCGTTATGGAAACGATACAGTATCTGGGATGGGAATCATTACAATAACGGCGCTTCCGAAATGTGAAAATATGTTGATGACTCCCTCGTACATAGGTAGAAAAGATCATCAGAATACGAGAAATCGGAGCCTGAACGGAGAGATTCAGGTTTTCTTTCTTCCCGTGCGCTATTCGAATATGGAATGGGAGATAAATAGTATAAAGGTGGTTTGATGAACCCTCTTTCAGGCACTTAAATGTGATTTGCAGAGTATACAATGTAGATGTATATGTATATAATCTTGTACAGCTGACAACAGCTTCCTCCTAGGAACACGGTCGTAAGGCTCTTCTGAAGCATAGTTGAAATCCCCTGTTCACTCATAGTATTTCTCAATTATCTGCTATTATATGCTAAGGATCTGGGCCTGACAGCTTCTAAGCGGCCTAAACCCACACTGAATTTCATCCAAATTGTCTTCAACTAATAATCAAACTAATCTTTCAACAATACCTGACACTATTTTGACCACAACGCAAATTTTAAGAAAATTTAAGAGATATCTCTGGATTTGTTACGATCTTTCCGGTTTCCATGCTTGAAAATTGGTGTGATTACTGCTTTCGTGCAGGTAGACGGAACCTGTCACGAATCCCACGTCATTTCGTGTTATATCGTGTAAGCAATTAAGGACTTGGATACAATAACAGCGTTAGTCTATTTATGCTGTTATTGCATAAACAATTCCTCGAATCTTCGGCTGTTAAACAAGCCGACTCTTCTTTCTATGTGAAAGTCCCAGAGGCTCTAAGAACAATATTTGGAACTAAGAGCCTGCTTGTTTCATAACAGAAGACTGTGGGATTTAAAAACCGGTATTTATGCAATAACAGCGTAAATGGAGTATCGCTGTTATTGCACGCAGGTCCTCCATTGAGACCTGACATTCCACTCTATTTGATGAGCTGCTTTATTGCACCACAGTGTAACATACACATTCGTGACAATCACTGCTGTGACAGTTGCAAAGACACTAGCGCTCCTAGTAGTGGGCGAGGTGCCCTAAAAGAAATGTTTGTTTGTAATTACGTTTCTACGTAGTTAACCAAATAGTTTCTCTAATTTTTGCGTTCCAAACATTAGTAAAGTATCGAGGGGCATAAATAATCGCGAAAGAAATGTAGAACCAGCAGAATTTCCGTCAGTCGGTGATATAAACAGATACTTATCCATGAGGAAATACTTACGAATATTTGTATAATTTTTAGCCTTCTCCGCTGAAAGTGAGAGAATATTAACAAACGAGAAAAATTAATTCCTTTTGTGGTCTGTTCCAGTATGACAGGAACTTTATTTGACGTGTAGAGATTCGATAGGGAGGGTAATGATTTGAACACTTTTACACAACGCCCATCTTTGTTATAAACCCACACATATTTACTTTCGATTGTGTTTTTACATTCAATGTTTTATTGTCACGTTTGTGAAGATTTCGCTTCAGCTACAGTTGTAGTGGGTGATCTGTTACATTTAATGATGTAAGTAACGCATTCCATATAAGTTTCTTATGTTCGACACGTAGTGATTTGGATGGAATTGTAGTGAAGAAATACTGATGTTTGTGAGTAGAAAACGACGTCTTTCTGTAGGTCATTGTGTCTTCTGTTATTTATTAGCAATTTTGGTCTTAATAGAAAATGAAATTCTTGATTAATAAGTCGCGGGTTTCAATTTAACACTAAATAAACTGCACTGCAAAGTACCATTCATACCCTCAAATTGTTCTTAGGAATTCTCATAGAGACAAACACATGTGGAGTTATTTCCCGGTTATTACCTACTGTTATGGCGCTACACACCTTCCCCATTATAAAACGTAGCGCTGCTGTCGTAGCATATAACAAAAATCAGTGGAAGTGTGACATTATTTGTTACACTGTGATTGCACTCCAAATGTACTCCTGTTTCCATCGTCATTCCTATCCCAAAATCTCAAAATCAGACATGTCATTTAACGTTTCACCTACATTCAGCAGCTATTCAAAATATTCCCTTCATCTGCCAAAGGCATCAGGATTCATTAGCAACGTTCCTGATCAGTCAGAAACACTTCCCTCCCTTTGTAAGACTACTGATTACGGCCCACAATAATTTTTCCGCGGCTTTAGCGAAAGTTTATAACTTATTTTCAACATATTCCCATGAATTCAGCTTTTAGCTTTAATGTTTTCCGGCGACAGACTTTGAAACATAGTTATCGACTTTAACAGTTGAACCAAAGTTGTGGGTTTGAAGCTCAGTCTCAGTCTCTTTGGCTGTTGACAGAGACCGCATTGAACGTAATCGTGGAACCTTAGCAACTTACACCACTCATCCGCATTTCAATAAATACACAAGTTCAACTTATTATTTCCGGAACAAATTGGTACACTTTATATTATTGGCGTCACTTCTCACACAAAAGATAAAATTTTCATATGCGTTCCGGAATTCTCTTACATATCAGAACAATGATCAATAGTAGCTACAGTTCCACCTTTGGCCGCTCGCATACGGGTGTAGTTTGAATTGTCTGAAGTACAGGGTGTCCCATTCAAACCTGTCTGATTTCTAAGTCCCAGGCAAGTGAAACCACAGTAGATACGACAATGAAAAATGCACAAAAATGTAGATCATATCATGGACATTATTTAGTTTTCATCAGTACACGTCTACACGTGAACAATTTTTAGCACGAAGAATATCGTTTCTATATTTAATTTCTTGTCAAATTCTTTATAATATTTCCTTTGTTATTGATGCTACAGCGATACAATGTCATAAAGTAGGAATATCGTCCACTTTGGTCGTATACACGCGGTCCTTCACGCATCCCCACATGAAAATAGCAAACGGCGTAATGTCAGGTGAAAGTTGTGACCACGCACGTCAGATCCAATGATTGGGAAATTTCCTATTCAAGAACTTGCGAACAGGCGTTGACCAATGCGGAGGAGCTCCATCTTGTTGAAAAATGATGTTGGTGTGCAAGTCTTGTATCTAAGGGTACACAACATGCTCCAACATGTCCAGATACACTGACCCATTCCTTATTTGTTCCACAAGAAAGAACGGTCCATTGATCTTGGCATGCATTAGCTCGCAACAGACGTGAAGATTAGGACTTTCACGAACATTTTCAATGACAATGTGCGGATTTTGCGAACCCAAAATCCGAATAATATGCCTATTAACCCTTCCTGATCAATGAAAGGCTGCCTCATTGGAGAATAAACATCTTTGCGGGAAGCTGGCATCCATATCAACACACTGCAGCGTATCTGCAGCAGTCGGCGTGGTTTGTCGTTCGGCGTGAGATGTTGCAGAATTTCCACTTTGTAAGCACATATACGAAGAGGCCGGTTAACTACATAATGCAATATCGTTCTAGGTAAATCAAATTGCCTAGATGTTTCACGAATTTATTAACATGGGCTTCTGAGAAATGTTCGTTACATGTCCCCCACACTCTCTACTGTAACTCTCTAACGTGCACTGTCAGAATGTTTCAGAACACTTCGTGTTGCTAGAAACTTCCTTAACAATTCCTTGTTTTCAAATCAGCTGGATCACATTAATACACGCGACTATAGTTTCTTTGCACATGAATCGGCGATTATTTTTTTGCAAACAACACTACAGCTCGCGCGCGCTGCCGTAGAGTCGCCATTTTCACTTCATGCAAACACGTTGCACTTTGGCGACGATACTTGGCACTTCCGACACAGTAATATAAATTCTTTCAGACGTCCTACACTGTGGTGTATTCCTCATTGTCGTATCTACTATGGTTTCCCTATCCTGGGACTTTCAAATCAGGGAACTTTGAATAAGGGGGGGGGGTGTTATTTCCCGTTTTCAACACTGCCAGCATTTTCTATAATGTTTTGCCAAACGCTATTGACAATACTAAACCTAGATGTTTGTGAAAAGCCAGGAAGATGTCGAATATCACTTTCTTTCGAAGAAACTAACTTATGAGGTAAACTACATACACTACTGGCCATTAAAATTGCTACACCAAGAAGAAATGCAGATGATAAATGGGCATTCATTAGACAAATATATTATTCTAGAAATGACATGTAATCACATTTTACGCAGTTTGGGTGCGTAGATCCTGAGAAATCAGTACCCAGAACAACCACATCTGGCCGTAATAACGGCCTTGATACGCCTGGGCAATGAGTCAAACAGAGCTTAGATGGCGTGGACAGGTACAGATAACCATGAAGCTTCAACACGATACCACAGTTCATCAAGTGACTGGCGTATTGTGACGATCCAGGTTGCTGGACCGCCATTGACAAGATATTTTCAATTGGTGAGAGGCCGTGCAATATCCTGCTGAAATGTAGGGTTTCGCAGGGATCGACTGAAGTCATTGGTCAAAGTGAACGAGACGTGCAACCAATGGCATCCGATACCATCATGCCGGGTGATACGCCAGTATGGCGAAGACGAATGCGATGTCGCCAAACACGGATGCGACCATCATGATGTTGTAAACAGAACCTGGATTCATCCTAAAAAAGGCCTTTTTGCCATTGGTGCACCCAGGTTCGTCGTTGCGTACACCATCGCAGGCGCTCCTGTCTGTGATGAAGAGTCCATGCTGCTGCAAACGTCGTCGAACTGTTCGTGCAGATGGTTCTTGTTTTGCAAATGTCCTCATCTGTTGACTCGGGGATCGAGAGGTGGCTGTACGTTGCGGATGAGATGCCTGTCATCTCGACTGCTGGAATCTTTCACTCAAGGTGAGACAGTATCTTAATGATTGGCGCCCATAACGACATCAGTAGTTCACAGGGAAAAATTCATCTCAGGAGTTTTGTTTCGTGTCAAACCTTTCAGTGTTTTGAGAAATTCGTCTCGCGGTTACGTAACTTCAACCTTATTTTCATCCAATTCTTACAATGCCGCTTTCAAGTTTATTTCTCTTTATACATTCCTTCCGCCTTGCAACATTACTTTATTCATTTGGTTCTAGTTTTTCCACGTTAGCACTTGATATCCATGCATCTCCATATTCCTTTAGCGGGTATCCATCTTTTCTATAGTCGTACATTCTTATACTAACTTGCATTTGTTCTCCATTCACTCGGGCTTAGCCAATCTCCAATTCCTGTCAACCCCATTTTATCCACCTGTGCTCCATTTTGACTGCTTCACATGTTACAGTTTTATACATCCTCTTTTCAAAAGGAAGAGTAACCCAAAATTAGACGGAGTGACGACATCTGTCGATAGAACACATCGTCTAACAGCCTGTTTTATAGCTACTGATTTTTAAGACTACATAAACAGTATCTTCGAGACCAGACAACTACTTCAGCAGTTATTATGTTCGTCCACTGTCAGCAGCACATTACGTTCCTCTCTATTTGCACTGGTAACGATGAACGAAGATGTAGTGCTTGAAAAGTTCATCATCTAGCTGAAGGCCAATTTACAGAAGGTGGAAACTTTAGTGGAGCAGCAGCTCTGCCGATGAATGAAAATTTCCCAGAGATAACATCATTCATTCATTCCACGTCTAATTATCATAATGGGCCCGCTGACAAGACGGTCGATAACCAATTCACTTTCGGTGAGCGACGTGCTTTATTAGAGCATCGCGTGAATCATCGACCATCACCTTCGCATTTGAAGTCTTTCATGTGCCGCTGTTTTGTTTTTATCGAAAAAAGAGGAAACGGGAGAGTATGAACTGTGAATTAAAAGAAATCCAGGAAACGAACAACTAAGAAAGAAGAAAGGATTAATTACCGAAATGAAGTCTTTTCTTTTCATATCAAGCAGTGAATCTCCCATTAAGATCTCCATCTTTTATTCGTTACAGTTCGACTCTTTCTTTAATTTTCTTTACACTCAGTTCCCTCCAATTGTTTATTTCACGTTTTAACTTCATCTTTATGCTCTTGGTTACATTAAATTCGTCACAATACAGACATTACATACATAACATTTTAAACTTTTTCTTCATTACAGTGTTCCAGTTATTTATCCTTAAATATTATTATTTTTCTACAAACAACATGAGTCACTTCTTTACGTCACAACCATTATAATTGTAATTCCCAGTACATAGTGGTGCATAATTATAGCTCTGCTTTAGTGATTCTTCGGATTAGAAGATATTTGTCTACGGTCCATACTCTAACAGAATATTTTAAATATTTTAATCACGACGGTGCCTGTTACAGAATAGCAAATTATTAATCAGTTAAACAGCTGCAACAAAAGTGGTTTAATAATGTTTTTCCATCTTTCCGACGCACGTATATCCGACTTCTTCAGAAGTTTATGTGTGACCTAAACTCAATGTGATAACATCAATTAGAAATTTGTAATCACCATGTCATACTCAGCCTAATGTCTAAAACATCGTTAACAGAATAAAACAGGTACATATTATTATTGGATACATCAGTAGCTGAAAAAATCCTTCAATGAAAGGAATATTAATACCTTGCATTACATTTGAAGGAACTCCTACCTACTGATGAGAAATGAAACGTGGTGATCCCAGCATCGGTGGCTGAAGTAGCCGATGGGAGAACTGATATTTCTTTTACTACGATGTTAACCCTTTCATTTCCAGTGTTGTTCCTGGACAACAACTTCTCGTACGACATTTTGCCACTTGGTACGGCGTTAGCCACTTCTAAGGCATTAATCTGTCCATCTACGAGGTTGGGTTGCATTGCTGTTTATACGTGGCTGAGAGTGTGAGCGTAAGTGTGTTTCCTTTTGTTTTATTCCAGCAGTCAAATGTCTTTGGCACTGCGGCGAAGATTATGCTAGTATTATTGATCTGGTAGTTTTAAATATCAACAAAATAATGCCCAAGTAATAAAATACCTCAATCCATTCGTCTGTGCATGAAGTACATAACATAAAAAATCAATAGTTCCACCAAAAATTTAAAAACCCATCTTTTGATGTTTACTGCATTGTATTAATACAGAAAACACTGAATTTCATAATGTAGGACTGAAAGGTTAAGTAAATGGAGTATATGAATAAAAATGAGGTGGAGGGTTGAGGGAATCTATGGAAACAATTGTAATAAATACGCTAACAAGCATACCATACATACTATGAATCCAGTCATTTGTGACCACCTAATATTAATATGTTACATTTACGCTTTGTGATTAAATTGTTTATGCCAGTCTGTTAGCAAACATAATACAAGGAACCAATGTAACATGGTTCCACAGGTTCCCTCAACTCTTTCTCCATTTTAATCAAATATTCCATTTAAACATCATAGTAAATTTATCGGCAACTTAAACCATTTCAGCTATAATGAAATCCAATTATAGATAGCACTAGTTTCATTCTGTTAACTATATTTCACGAAGTTTTAGCTAATTGAATTGGTATAACGCACATCAGAGATTTATTACGAATTCGTAATTTATGCTGTCACATTGTGTATAGGTCAAGAAATAATCTCTGAAGAAGATGGATTTACATCTGTCGAAACCATGGACAAAGTTTATTAAACCACTACTTTACAACTTTTTTCTCTGAATGCCTCGTAGCACAATGAAATTATTCCAATCATCCTTTTTCAGTCTATAGCCAGCACTGCGAAATTTGTTTCTCCATGAAGGTTATATGGCAAGGACTCAAAAGGCCTCAAATTCCCAGAAAACTGCACCCAACAAACAACATGTACGGTGAAAGTAACGGAAACATGTCAGAGAAGTTCAAGGTTAGCCGGCCGCCGTGGCCGAGGAGACTGAGGCGCTCCAGTCACGGTCTGCACGGCCACTACGGTCGGGGGTTCGAATCCCCCCTCGGGCATGGATATTTGTGCCATCCTAGTTCGTAAGTAGTTCATAAGTAGTTTGTAAGTTTAGGGACTGATGACCCAGTAGTTAAGTCCCATAAGCTGTACAAACATTACATTATAGTTCAAGGTTAAGAATGGAGTACGACATGGAGACTGCCTCTCCCTTCTGTTTAACCTGTTACTGGAGAGAGCTCTGAGAACAGTGGCAAGCCTAGAGACAGGAATAGAGTGGGGAACAAGGATCAACTCCCTGGCCTACGCGGATGATGTTTTAATAGCAGAGAGCAAGACATGGTTCAGATGACAAGAGCATTAATAGAAGAGGCAATGAGAACTGACTGAAGTTGAATATGGATAACTTGTGCACGAAACTGGATTTTTATCTATTTGAAATATTTCATTTTCTTCAAAGAATCGTCCTGTTTTGGAGACATAATCTGCAGCACTGATGAGTACAGTTGACGACTTCTTTTCTGACTTAGTGACCAGAACCTTATTATCTAAAAAATTTAGCATTTCGCAACCACTTTTGCTGCAATAGTACTTACCCACTATTACATTTTCAAGTGAAGAACTTAGATTGGTCAACAGAAGTTCTAACTTTAATGTACCGCCAAGCTCCGGTAGTAAATTGTTTAAGGAGATCGTTTCTATAGTCAAAAGTGGGTCCGAAGTGCTAAAATATTTAAAACAGGAAAAGTCTCGTACAGCCATTAAAATCACGAACGCCCTCACACACATTTGTAGAATCAATTGGCCATGGCAATGTCATTCGAAGTCTGTTGGAATTATTTATGAAAATATTTCGGATAATAAGGTTCTTGTCACTAAGGCAGATAACAATTCGTCAACTGCACTCATCAATGATGCCGGTTACGTCTAGTACGTTTTTTATTTATTTATTTATTTATTTATTTTTTTTTTAAGAAAATGAAATATTTCAAATCCACTATCGCCCTTTGTAAAAGACTTTAGAAATGCTATTAATAGTCAGCGTTGTACTAGATAACAAATGGAAAAAGAAAAGTGTTACACAATTACATGCACAACTCAATTTGTACAAAAGATACATTTCCATTCGTCCAGTGGTTAGTGGCTGCAGAAGTCGTAACTACTATTTGAGCAACTTTTGTCAGGTTAAATTTGGTGAAGTACTGTTAATCTGTGTATAGTGTGAAAAACAATTATGAGATGATACAAGTTTCGCGAGGTGAGAAGCTGCCTGCAAATTGACTTTAAAATCTTTACACTAATATACAAACAGTTGAAACTTTACAGATCTTTTACAGTAATTTTACGAAGTTTGGCAAAGTTGCACCGGCGTATGCTTGTAACATTACCAGCCACTCTAGCGACAATGGCGAGGAATTAGACATTAGAATGACCTGTCTGCCTAATTAATTAATTACCCGAATAACGCTATTGGACGCGAAACCAATAACGTAGTGGAGGTTATACACGCACACACGATATTTCGCGATCTAATTCACAATGACTATCTCTTGGTGAGAGAAATTTTGAATAATTGTCTTAGATTTAATAAACCCGGGACAAACCTGTAACGAGTGAACAATTTTGAATAAGTAAATAGATACGTTCGCCAGCTCGGTGTACAAACAAAACATTTAATTAATGAAATATACTGTGTAACCGATTGGTTAATTTAGAAACAACGCGCTCACAGAATGCAGACTAAGCGCACACACCACTGCATCAGGAAAAACAGAGCAATATAAAAGCGGTAAATTTAGGTTTCTTATCCAATGGAATCAATTAGCATAAATTCCTCTGATGAAGAAAAATTTGTTATCATAAAAAATACATGCAACAGTTCTACGTAAAATCAAACAATCAACATAATGCTCGCCAAGTCACTTTACTGTACCTTGATTAACAATAGTAACCGAAACTGTTATGGTTGGATTGTGTCTACCTTGAATAGCTGACTGGTTACGTGAGTTATTTACTAAGACATTGAATAAAATTTTATTTTAGAGAAGTAAAATTATAGCATGAACTGAAACTTCCTGGCAGATTAAATTGTGTGCCGGAACCAGGATTCGAACCTGGGACCTTTGTCTTTCGCGGGCATCCGCTCTACCATTGAGCTATCCCGACGCGACTCACAGTTCGTCCTCACAACTTTACTTCCGCCAGTACCTCGCCTCCTACTTTTCAAACTAAACAATTCTCCTGTGAACCTTGCAAGTCTAGGACTCCTGGAAGAAAGGATATGGTGGAGACTTGGCTTAGCCATAGCCTAAGGGATGTTTCCAGACTGGAACTTTCTCTCTGCAGCGGAGTGTGCGCTGATATGAAACTATTGTTCCGTATAATATCTACAAATTATCTGCCATTAAACTCTTTTTGCAGTATAATTCAATTGTTAACTTTAATTCTTCAACCAAGTGTTTGAGTCCTGATTTTATTACACGTAAATTGAATACCTAGCACAAAATTAACATTCACTACTTTTTACTGTTCATTGATTACAGAACATGTCCTTACTCAATGACCTGTAATTGTCGCTAACTGAACTTTGAATTTTTATGAAGGTCTAATTATTCTTTGTTCACTGAAATCTTTAGAAACTCTACTGACATTAATTAGATTTACGTATAGGCTTTTATTGTTCAGGTTGAGCCTCGGGTCTTAAAAGTAACGGAATGGGAACCTGTTTGGATAGTGCCGTGGGTGAAAAATTTTATCTAAACTAATTAATTTCACACAAGTCCACTATTTCCCCTTTGCGAAACTAAACGTTTTATTAGCGTTTCACTTCTAAAGACGGTTAATATCTTACATTGCAACGGTGGTGCCGTAGCTGGTGGTTGTTGCTGGCACTGGCAAAACTGGGATCTTCTTGGCGACGAAATATTGTATAAACTTTGGGCACAAAGCATTCCTCTTGACATTATTCCTCTTGAAGTATTAACGCTGTGCCCACGTTACTTATTTTCCAGTGTCCAATTGCCAAAACTGCTGCTTGTACCAACACGTCGTAAAACACCACACCACTACAGTTTGTTGCTGCCATCCAACTTTTCTACCGTTCAACTCGAGAGCTTAACAACTCTCTTGCGCCTCGCGCCAGCCTGCACTCAGCGATAACAAATGCTCTACGCAAAGATGCTACAAACATTGCCCTCGCTAAGCCAAAGTATCTACTACTATGCTTTACAATTTTGTTTCCTTTATACTATATACAACCAGTTAAATATTCGTAATTCAAGCAACTCATTTACACAAGAGAATTAATATACATTCGATATATACACACATAAGATATTCATATTTCTCATACTACACGCTTCGTTTATGCTGATGGTGTTTACGCACATAGGCAGTGACGTTAGTCACTGTGTTGTTGCTTTAGAGGTTCAAGCCTATCGGGTGCACTTTCAGAAATTTTCATTAATCAGTTGTAATGTCAATTCTTTAGTTCTAACACCGATATAGAAGGAAAAGTACTATTATATCGTAGGTGTGTCGACGACAGTTTTATGATTATAGCAGGAGATTTGACCTTCCGTACTAGCAATAGGTTGGGATTGTTACTACTGTACAATAGAGAGCCAATCCACGGTCAAATCTGTAGAACAAGAGCATACAAAATTCTGTGGTTCACGTGTTCTATATCGGACAAATCGGAAGATAATTTCGTGTTAGGATCCGTGAACATGGATACACTAGTGATAGCAGTGTCTTTGGTGAACATTTAAGGGGTACAACACCATTTAAAAGCTATTGATGATAGTATGTCTATTCTACACTTTGCTAACAAGGATGCTTCATTGGACATTTAAGAAAGGTTCAAGTGTACGTAAATTCTCATAAGGATCCGTATTTCGTAATTAATCAACACCTCTCAGGAAACCGTAACTGGTTTTGAGAATTGTTTAATGACATTCTAGTAAATAAAATTAGTTAAATTAATTGTGTCTCTAATTTGTTCACCGCGTTAGATATGCATTTCGCATGTCAGAAGTATTTGGTTTCTTGTAAGACTATGTTAATTAGATAATGGACATATTTTTATACTTACCTTTATAATCATATTTACTGGAAAAATCATAAGCAGAAGGTATAGCGCTGCCTCCTGGCACAATTTCTTTCTCCCTTTCCTGCCTATGTACTTGTCGCATAAATAAATAGTCTTTCATGTTTAACGTACCTCATTGTAGTTCATGTTCCGTCGAAATCTGTTACACTGTATTTCATTTATGACTAGAAGCATTTCATAAGCTTGGTTTAACTTGTTTCACTTTTATATTTTAAGGAAACCATCTTCAACACTACAATTATGATTAAAATTTTATTTTATTTTGTTTTTCTAATGATGGCCATCATCCGAAACGTATGAGAGGAATAAAAAAATTAACAACTATGTGGATTTTTATCATTACTGCAGCCCAAAAGCCTTCTTAATATCTGCTTTGTAATAACCTAGAACACCCGAATGTTCACTCCAGAAGGACTCTGCCAACAGAGTGTATCCTTCTTATGTGTTGTGCACCCCTGACCTATCAGAGGGGTTCCTTCAATTCCTCTTCCGATAATGCAGGTCTATTGATCAGTGGACGTTCTGTTTGCCTTCTGATCTTACAACTGAGTTGAGATCCTGTCTACCAGGTTATCACAAACGGATGTTACTGTTACCTTTTTTATGATTCACTTCAGCTAATTTCCCCTAAGTCACTTGCTCGCTGTACCGTATGTTCTTCCGCCTGAGTACTTCCTTCGATTAGGTAATGCCTGTGTATTGTTAGTTCAATATTATGTAATAGTCTACATATACACAAAGCTAAAATTATTTTTTTTCCGCTCGATGTAATACTGTTGTCATTCTATGTTGTAAATTCTGTAATTTGCTCTATTTGCAAAAGTATTCAGTTATCACTGTAGATTAAATTTCGTCAAGCTGACAAATATTCCGGTATCAGCTTAAATTAAGCCATCCTGAAAGCGGTCATGTCTGTTGGCTGTCATTTTGCCCAAACTAAGCATTTTTACATGGCAGAACGTCTGTAATACATATTCTTGAAAAACTATTGTTATATGGAAAAGAAGTTGGTGTTGTACCACAGGAAGTATTGATGTATGACCTAACTTGGGTGAGAGTCTTTACCCCGTGATATTTGATTGAGATACATCACGGCGTTTACACTCATCTGTTACGCTTTCTGAAGAATCGAACAAGGAAAGAAAATAACATCTATAATCACTTAAAACTTCAGGGCTCGGATGCCGTAGTCGAAACATTAAACTTTCTCCTGGCGTTTCATCTTCGACTGCGGAAGACTTCTACCGACGTAAAGAGCAAGATGTTTTCCGAAGTTGAAGATGAAATGTCAGGTTAAATTTTAATGTACAGACTACGGCATCTGAGCCCGTGCTTTTTAAGTATATGACAAAACTGGTCGTGAAACTAGTCACTGTATTATCAAAAATGCTGCAGTACGTTTCATTCAGTGAGCGTTAATCAAAAGCTCGTTAATTGCTGAGCTTTGTGACAACTACTGAAGATATAATGACTTGAGAGGCGAACATAATTCAACAAAAGTTTAACGTTTATTGTGTCGTAGATATACAAAAAGGGATACATTGCCTGTTAGTATTATAATAATCTTTTACTTACAGAGTCCTGTTTCAAGGTGTATTTTCCATGTATCTGTAACTTGACATCCTACTTAACGAAGTTTGGAATAAGAAAATTAGACAAATAAGTCGATGAAATACGGCTCATGAAAGTGATGTCATAGGTACATGTAGATTCCGTCAAGTACATCAAGAAAAGTACATTAATAATGACCATTATATGAGATATAATTACCATGCACCCCTCAAACAGTCATAGTTTTCGATACACATTATCAAAAGAGATACAGTTCGAACATAGGACATTAAGGAAAGAGCTATAACGTCGAAAAAATCAGACGGCTTAAATTCATACCATACCTCTCAGGACATACTGATCATACGCGTGCCGCGCGGGTGTATTCGCGCGGTCTAGAGCGCCATGATGCGGATCTCGAGGCCTCCCGCGTCGGAGGTTCGAATCCTCCCTCGGGAATGGATGCGTGTGTTGTAGTTCGGATAGCTTAACTTAGTTTAAGTAAATGGATAAAAAAGCAGCCCTCGGTTTGAAATTAAAAATTATTTGACCTTGTTTCGGCAATGACTAAGATTACCTTCATTATAAATTATAAAATAAAACAAGTCACATAATACAATATACCACTCAGCTGTCTGTATAGCTTACGTCACAAAATGTTTAGAAAAGGCTAGCCACTGTGGGCTACACACTTTCACGGAGGCACCAGATTGATGCATCCGTGCAGGCGTGCAGCCCATAGCGGTTAGCATTCTCTAAACATTTCTTTTCAAATTTTGTGAGCACTGTAAATCTATTTTTGTCAGGATATCTTGAGCACGATTTCCTATCTTGGAGCCCATTCTTTCTAATACCTTCATCCTCCCGCCGTTTCCAAACTTAAATACAAGAACTGCATCATAAGTTGCAATTACGACAACCGTAGCAGATGAAAATGTAGTTTTAGGGCATCGTTTTCATATGAGTGACTTTAGAGACTCATTTGGATTTTGCGTTTTGCCATGAACACACTTTTTGAGAATTCCAGGATCGGCCAAAAATCGAGTTTTATTTACTGTAGTATGCAGAATTCACCTCACAAATTTTTCGCTTGGAGCTGCTAGCAGACGATTTCACATTTTCAGCAGATGTTCTGATTTCGGACGTAGCCTCATTTCTGTTTTTTCGTTGTTCTCACGTCTTCTACTCACTAAGTTATTCAAACTCAGTTTATGCAGTTTTTATACACTCTTTGTGATGTTGTCAAAACTGAATGAAGAGACAATCGAACACTTGTATAAATCTCCGTCACTATCAGAAGCAAAAAAAAAAAAAAAAAAAATTCCTTCGTCATAAACGATACAGTTACAATTCCGTAGATTTTCCCGGCGTAATAATGGTTGTTGTTCTCCACGGGTTTGCGGCCGGATTATGTCGATCTGCTGATACGATATTTCGGCGGTCCACCTGGCCGCCATCTTCAGGTATGACTGGTGCACAATCACGCCGGAACTGAGGACACATCAGTTACGGCAGCTCCTTTATACCGCGGGAACAGGCCAGTGAGCATGTGCAAGCAGTGGAAGAACGCCCTCTGGGAAGTGAAGAGTATTGCAGCGCCACCAACGGTAGAAGATAGCCAAAGCGAGTAATCGAAAATTAAGAAGGAGCTGGTCGAAAACTAGACCGTTGTTGTTTAATATCAGATGAAATGGGATTCGTCTACATCTACATCTACATACATACTCCGCAATTCACCGTAAGGTGCGTGGCGGAGGGTACACTGTACCACTACTAGGTATTTTCTTTCCTAGTCCACTCCCAAATTGAACGAGGAAAAAAAGAATGCCTATATGCCTCCGTACGAGCACTAATTTCTCTTATCTTGTCTTTGTGATCCTTACGCGAAATGTAAGTAGGCGGCAGCAAGATCGTACTACACTCAGCTTCAAATTCCGGCCCTCTAAATTTACTTAACAGAAATTCACTAAAAGAACGTCGTCTTTCTTCCAGCGATCCTCAATTGAGTTGCCGGAGCATTTCCGTGACACTCGCGCATTGGTCGAATCTACCGGTAACAAATCTAGCTGCTCGCCTCTGAACCGCCTCTATGTCTTCCTTTAAACTGATCTGCTGCGGGTCCCAAACACTTGAGCAATACTGAAGACGTGGTCGTACAAGCGTTTTATACGCGGTCTCCTTTAAAGGGGAAGTACATCTTCCCAGAATTCTCCCAATGAACCGAAGTCGGCTGCCCGCCTTACTCACAACTGTCCTTACATGCTCGTTCCATTTCATATCGCTCTGCAATGTTACGCCTAGATAGTTGAACGACGTGACAGCATCAGCATTCGAACATAATGGAATTGCTTTTTCTACTCATGCGCATCACCTTACATTTTTCTACATTGAGAGCTAGCTGCCATTCTTCGCACCAACCAGAAATTTTGTCTAAGTCATCCTGTATGCTATTACAGTCAGTTATAGACGACACCCTCCCATACACCACAGCATCATCAGCAAACAGCCGCAAATTACAACTTACTGTGTCCATCAGGTCATTTATATACATAGAAAATAATAGCGGTCCTATCACACTCCCCTGGGGCACGCCTGACGATACACTCGTCTCTGATGAACACTCGCCGTCGAGAACAACGTACTGCGTTCTATTACTTAGGAAGTCTTGCAGCCAGTCACAAATCTGTGAACCTATTCCATAAGCTCGTATCTTCGTTAGCAGTCTGCAGTGTGGCATCGCGTCGAACGCCTTTTTGAAGTCGAGAAAAACACAATCCGCCTGTTGCGCTTCATCCATGGCTCGCAAGATGTCATGTGAGAAAAGGGCAAGCTGAGTTTCAAATGAACGATGTTTCCTAAACCCGTGCTGATTCATGGAAAGAAGCTTTTCCCAACTATTAACTTTACTTCTTTTTGACCTGTTATACGTGCCCAGATAACTTCACAGTTACTTTCAACTTCGATCTCAGTAGAAACAATTTCTTTGTCCACAGCGATGAACACTCCTCCTCCAGTTGTATCCGATCTATCTTTCCGATATACATTCCACGCTTCGCTAAACATTTCTGAACTTGCCACTTCATGATTTAGCCAGCTTTCGGTGCCTAAAACTATCTAAGCGCAATAACTTCCATGCAGAGCGGCAAATTCGGGAACTTTGTTGCTAATACTCTGTAAGTTCGCGCCTAATATTTTGATGTTCGAATTATTGTTCGAACGTGGCCTGAATTCGCTGTTTGAATGCTGACAGGCGAGTGCTCATCAGAGTTAGCGCCTAGCCTAAAAAAACCCATATGCACTCCACAAGTACTCTGCTACCCGAGTAGCCGCTTCCTTAGTGTAGTGCACCCCTGATCTATCCAGGGGCACCCTACAACTCCACGTTTTACTCAACGGAAATCCTTTTCCCTATTAATAAGATTATCTGATAATCTTATTTCGATTGAGTCCTTAAGAACACAAGCCCTAATATTCCGTACTTTCTTTCGAATGAAAATGAAAACACATTTGCAAACAATTAAGTCTTGTAAAATATGAAATGAATTTGCATTAAATAGGTCTGCTAAATTCATAATCATTTCATAAAATGCTTTTCATGTGAACAAGATTAAATGAGTGAACTTTTTTGATATTTCAGTATATTCTGCAGTGCTAAACCTCCCCCTGAACACACGTCAGTGAAAGTGACAATAGGAATCATAAACGTCCAAAAGAGTGTGAAAAAGATCGGCAACTACTTGAATACATCAGTATAGTAGTACTATAGTCATTCATCTGCTTGGAAGTGGTAGCTCTAATATCCAGAGTGGTCATAATATTCGTTTAGAAGATATGAATCCCTCCTAAGCCAATTATACTGTCTAACGTCAACCAAGAACACCGATGAGATTACCGAAACCGAAAACACTCCTCACTAGAAAATCTAATCTTGCTTCGCGCTCCACAAGTACTCTGCTACCCGAGTAGCCGCTTCCTTAGTGTAGTGCACCCCTGATCTATCCAGGGGCACCCTACAACTCCACGTTTTACTCAACGGAAATCCTTTTCCCTATTAATAAGATTATCTGATAATCTTATTTCGATTGAGTCCTTAAGAACACAAGCCCTAATATTCCGTACTTTCTTTCGAATGAAAATGAAAACACATTTGCAAACAATTAAGTCTTGTAAAATATGAAATGAATTTGCATTAAATAGGTCTGCTAAATTCATAATCATTTCATAAAATGCTTTTCATGTGAACAAGATTAAATGAGTGAACTTTTTTGATATTTCAGTATATTCTGCAGTGCTAAACCTCCCCCTGAACACACGTCAGTGAAAGTGACAATAGGAATCATAAATAATCATCTTTTTGTTGCTGCTGTTCTTCTTTCTTCCGTGCTTGCTTGGATAAATTGGTTTGGATTTTCCGCCGTATGCAAGACACCTGATTTTTTAATTGTTCCCAAACATGTTTCAGCACATTTTGTGCTATCATCAGTGGGATGATTTATTTTGTCCTTTTTTTTTACATTAGGCTACATAAAACTCCTTAAGAAGCCTACTTATTCGTTGTTTTTTTGGTACAAACTTGTCATGATTCTTTTCCTTTTCTGTTGTAATTTGCTTGTTGCTGTTGGTTTGAATGTGTATGTCACTCGTTTTCCACGTTTTTCGCGCGTAATGCATAGCACGAAAAACGTGGAAAACGAGTGACATACACATTCAAACCAACAGCAACAAGCAAATTACAACAGAAAAGGAAAAGAATCATGACAAGTTTGTACCAAAAAAAACAACGAATAAGTAGGCTTCTTAAGGAGTTTTATGTAGCCTAATGTAAAAAAAAAGGACAAAATAAATCATCCCACTGATGATAGCACAAAATGTGCTGAAACATGTTTGGGAACAATTAAAAAATCAGGTGTCTTGCATACGGCGAAAAATCCAAACCAAGAAATCATAAACGCCCAAAAGAGTGTGAAAAAGATCGGCAACTACTTGAATACATCAGTATAGTAGTACTATAGTCATTCATCTGCTTGGAAGTGGTAGCTCTAATATCCAGAGTGGTCACAATATTCGATTAGAAGATATGAATTCCTCCTAAGCCAATTATACTGTCTAACGTCAACCAAGAACACCGATGAGATTACCGAAACCGAAAACACTCCTCACTAGAAAATCTAATCTTGCTTCGCGCCTTGCTCGCGGGCACGTACTGTGACCACACGCACCCGCGGTAACGAATTTGCCCACCCCTAACGTAGAAACTAAAGTCCCAACGACCAACTAAATCATACAACATGCAGATATGCTCCGTTTTGCTCCTAAATGACTATCTGTACATACGTAAGGGGGTCGTATAGTTGGTTAGAATGTAGATTATCAATAGCACCCATTAACTTCGTCATCCTGATACAGTAACCAGTAACCTTAACATGGGAAGCAACTCCAAAGTGTGGTGTCGCACAAGTCCAAAGTGTGCGCCCCCTACTTTCGCCGCGCGCCGCCGTGCACGCACGGCGCGGCGTTCTTACGACGTCAGCCACGAGCGCCATCTGCTACAACTTCGCTCGTGGCCACCACTGAACGGTATCGTTCACTTGGGACTGAGATAGTAACCAGTTAACACTTCGGAATCAGATAGACACCAGTAAAGACTTGGCTATCGTACAGGCACTAGGCAGACTTCTAGCTCAACTATTTATCAGCATTCTGCTGTACTGAACTATGTAAAAGTTAAGTATTGTATACATTCTGTGCAATATATATCTCGTTCTAATTTACTCTAGTGTTTCTAGTTTCTGCTGTCCCATTGGCTGCTCACCTCCGTACCTGCACAAGCGTGCTACCTTTATTCCTGTGTCGGTCTTCCTACTCGGCCACCGACACCTACGACGGAGACGAGACACAAAAGCGGCGACGAGGCTGGGACACAAAACAAAGTGACTATGAGTAGACACTGCAGTTTAACTAATCAGCCCTCATACACTCTCAGGTCCATGGTCGCCGCCAGCTGTGGTTAAGAAATTTTATCTCACTGAAAAGTGACTCTGTAGAAGAAACATAACACACATCAACATTTAATGGTCCCAGGTTGATAATTCGAGGCAATATTAAACCTCCAGACTGAAGTACAAACGTGGTTTTATTTCCGTAGACGATCTAGTAAATCACTTCTTGGCTATTTCCAGCCAAGAGAAACGACAACAATGAAACTTACGATAAGATAGATGTGGAACTATCCATCACAGAGCTTTACTAATAACGATGTACATGAGAAACCGCGACACAAGAAGTTCATAAAAAGCCTTTGGGAGAGTAGTTATTTTAGTTTTGATAGCATTCGTTAAAAGCGTTGTTTCACTACAGCAAAAACTCTCTCAAACCAGCTGTGGTGTTCCCGAAAAGGGGAAACGTAGCGTGATACTGGCGCCGTAAATCACCCAATAAATCAGAAAACGATAAAACCTAAGGCGATTTCCCCTCACTCTCCACCACCCCCCAGTCCCGTGTTGGAAGGAAGCCATCCCGTATTTATTGGTAAGCCTTAGTGGCCATAAGAGAAAATCCTTTATATCGAGTCGACTGCAATGAAATAAGACTATCAATACATTTTATTACACATAACAGTCTCGTAGAGCAATACCAATACATTCCGTGTACATTCCACTTATACATAAATCTTTCTACGTAGGCCGTATTAAAACTTCTATTTGAGCATTAGTATTTCCTTTTGTTACATTTTGTTGAATTATTTGTTAGATGACAGGTTTATTGTAAAAAACTGTTGAAGTGGAGCCTCGAACGGAACTTAATGTCGAAACGCTAAAGAATATTTTGACTAACATCCTTTTCGTTGGCCATACTGCATTTTATCTAGTTGATTGTCCGTTAGTAGTTATATTATCTCATAAGTAATTCAAAGGAAACAAGGCTGTAGTTTAATCGCTGTAGTTATGTAAGATCTGGATTCTTGAGTGACATTTTTCTTGTGAGATCATATGTGGATATATAAATTTTTATACTAAGAAACTCGATATCGATGTTAACACTATTGTCAATAGACAATATATTTAATGTGATTTTATAATATAAAATATCGGAAAATTTGCAGATTACATTAATATTTTCATTCCTAACTTTATTTATTTACTTTTTTATTTATATGTGAACCGACTTCATTTTATTTTACGATACCGTGTAACTTTTTGAAACAAATGAAATGTGACCTTCTTATATCTGAAAGCTAAGAGCTCTACTCTCTCTTGTGCGTCGTACAGGTGAAACGCAAATGTATCTTCTGATAGATCTCATTCTATTCAGTGAAAGGACTGAAAATCAGTCTAGTTGTTCTCTTTCATTAGTTTTGGTCCTCTGTTTTTCATATTCAAATGATTCATGTAACGAGATTAATTTTTAGCATTATTGCTCTCGCTGCAACTGAAAAAGCGTAGACAGATTATTGCGCAAAAGCAAAACGTTTAATGCTTGTCTTCACAATGGCAAGCACTAGAGCCCTAAGATTTGTGACCGTTTTGATAACAAAATTTCAATAAGTTTCATTTTGCTATCCGCTTGTATCAGATTTCGGTCACAGCAAGCTCGATCAATCACTCCGTTACATCCTCGCACAACCCTGCTCGAAGGTGAATTCACAGTATGCAGAATTTAAATGATTCGGTATTCCTTTAATTATTGTTTGAAGTTCTCAGCTAAATGACATTCCTTTCCCACTACACATAGTTTCTTTCCAGTTGTAATATTACTTTCCACATGTGGTCTAAAGAAGGTAGAGCAGTCAACAATCCGAAGATTGGTTTGAACACCACAGTGCTTTACTAGGCATGGTCCTGTTTGGAGGTGGTATGCCGTTGCCTTCCTCCGACCTTCGAACTGACTTACCCAGCCAGTTATAGGAGGACCTACAATTTAACGTGGGTTCCGAACCACGGTGCTACTCGGTATTTTTCACATCAGCAACACTGCCAGAGGTGAAAGAAGTGGAAAGTGACAGATAAAAATCCTAGGACATGGGGTTTATATAGAATAATTTTGATTGATTATTCCTTATTTCCTATTTGGCTAATGTTATGCCACATTTGATTTTAAAGTGGTACGTAAGTTTCTTTGCGCGTCCCAGGAAGGTAATATTTCAGTTTTTCATCTCTTCACACATGTTTTACCACATTAGTTTGTTGTAGTATTAATTGTAAACATCTCTGAACATAGCTCGTCAGTCTGGAAAGTACACCAGATATGATTGATGGAGAACGTAGAGATTGCTTTATTACAGGATCACGCTAGGATCACGCTTGCTAAGGCGACATGGACATCGCCAACAAGTCTAATGCAGACGGTGCAAGAGTGACGTTCATCTGCACGGTAGCGTTCCAAAGTCGACGTCCGTAGGAGAGAAGGAAATATATTTATTTCTCCTACGTCTATCTCGTGGAAAGGTCACGAAGGTAGAATTAGAAGTGAATCGTTCTTCTTGGAAATATTTTGTCGTTCTTCGTTGACGTTAGTTAATCACGGTTGCCCTTATCACCAGGTTGCGAATACGGGATACGGCCTTCAAATACGAAGGGTGGCTGCGAATACAAAAAAAGAAGTAGTCGTTGACAGTCGGTAGGTGGCCGGTGATGGCGTGATTACCCATCCCTGTTACTTCTTATCTTACTATTAAATCTAGCCATCAAGAATCGACAACATTAATGGGCATGGGTCCCTTCGACGTAAAATATTCCGAACTAGGTTCACATTCGAATATCCGAGCGGAACCTACGTCGAAGAGAATCTGGCCGAAAGGAACTTTCAGGTTGGGAACATGGAAAGTTAAAAGTTTTCACAGTCCAGGTACGTTCCAAACATTACTAAATGAAGTAACTAGATACGATGCAGACATTAAAGCTATTCAAGAAACTCGATGGCCCAGGGAAGGTGGCATAAAGACGGGTAATTATATATTTTTCTATGGTGGTGCGGATGCCCACAGTTTTGAACAAGATTTTGCAGTAGGGAGAAAAGTGTTTCCAACAGTCAGAGATATAAGGTGTATTAGTAACAGGCTATCAGCTATAATGTTGTCCTGCATCTGGAATACATTAGTAGTAATGTAAAGACGTAGTTAAAGACAGATTTCATAAAGAAGTAGATTTCCTCGTATGATATGAAATTAATCATAGGTAATTTTAATACGAAGATAGAGAAGGAGGAAGTATTCTGGCCAACAATTGGGAAAGAAAGTTTGCATAACATTTCGAGTGATAATAGCACAAGAGTGCTTAATTTTGCTGTACCGAAAGATTTGATTGTTGAGAGCACATATTTCAAGAGTAAAGACATTCATAAACTTGGATCTCTCCCTATGGACATACGCGAAACCAAATTGATCATGTTCTTATGGATCGGAGATGGCATACTAGTACAGAAAAATTTAGGACATTCTGGGTAGCAGACTGTGATTCTCATCATTTTCTCGTTGTTACGAAAGTTCAACAACGGCTATCAAAACAGCAACAATTACATGTCACGATACAGAACTCATTAGATTGGATACTGACAAGCTAACTCATGAAAACTTTGGAAGGAGGTACACGATAGAAATATCAAATTAGTTTGATGGTCTTAGCGCACACTAAAATCAGGACGAGAATGTAAACAAACAGTGAATCACTGTTAGGAATAATATCAAAGACGCATCGATTGCTACAACAGGTAAAATTAAGAAGAGTAAGAGGAAACCATGGTATGATGAAGAATGCAAGAAATTGGTAGGGGAAGGGAAAAAGCGAGTTTAGTTTGAGATAGAATGGGAGACAGTAAACGAGAGGAGTTCTTGACTATGAGAAGGGAAATTGGTCGTAGATTACGCGGAAAGAAGAGGGATTATTTCAACAATCAAATTAAAGAATTGGAAACTAGCAGTAAAACAAAAAATATTATGGAACTCTATCTAGACGTAAATGGGACCAGGAAAGGGTTTGAGGCTACGACAAATTCTCTTCGACAGGATGGCGGGGGGCATACTGACAGACCCCAGTGGTATAGGAAGTAAATGGAAGGTGTATTTCGATGAACTACTAAATGTCCATCAGGAAGCAGGAAATGAGCAGGCGTTCGAAATACATAGAGCCGAGCAACATATACTGAATCCAACGCTAAAGGAAGTAAGAGATGCCATCAACGAATTGAAAAATCATAAATCAGCGGAATCAGACTGCATAACTGTCGAATTATTTAAAAATGGGGGACAGAAATTGATAATTCACAATGCAGTAACCAAATACCTAAATTGTGGCAGAAATCGATTCTGATCCCAATTTTTAAGAAGGGCGACAAAATTGTGTGTGGTAATTATACAGGGATATCTCTATTACCAGTACGTTTCAGGATTTTCTGGAATATTGTGCTCAGAAGACTTCCACCATATAGACCAAATATTCACCCTGAGTTTAATTTTGGAGAAGAAATGGGAATATAATAAATCTTTTCAGAAAACTTTTCAACGATTTTACAAAAGCACATGATTCAGTATTGCGAACAATAATGTTCATTTGAACTTGGAATACCAAATAAGTATGTTAGGCTTATAGAAGCGAGTTTGAAAAATACCAAAGGCAGATAACGCGTGGGGAAACTGAATTTAGAAGAATTCGAAATAAAGAAAGGACTTCAGCGGGGAGATGCCTGCCCCCACAAATTTTTTATTTAGTTCTAGAATGCATTGTGCGAATGGCAGCAGGTAACTCAGAGGGTGTTGGGCTATATGGAACTATTAAGATATTCGTGTATTCAGATGATCTAAACATCATTAGTTATAGGCAAGGATCTGTAGTAGCGAATTCCAATGCGTCAATCAAAGCTAGTGAAGACGTAGGTCTGAGGATAAGTGAAGAAAAAACGAAATACTTTGTTACTGCGAGATTGCCAACAGCAATATATCAGGAAAAGTTATGAGCTGTTTACGTGAAATTTGAAAATATGAATGCATTTAAGTATTTAGGTGTGGAGATTACATCGAGAAATGAGATTTAATCCGAGTTGAAGAAAAGATTAAGGGCTGGAAATACTTGTTACTTCTCACTGAATAAATTGCTCTCATCACGGTTATTGTCTAGAAATTTAAAGATAAGAATACACAAAACTATTACTCAATAAGTTGTGCTGTATGGGTATTAACTTGGTCTCTCACTTTGGAAAATGAAAAACAATTTAGAGCATTTGAAAACAAAATTTCGAGAAAATTTTTCGGAGTAAAAAGAGATGACATTAGCTGGGATTTCACGAACTATATTGAAGCCCTAACATATTCAGTGTTAATAAATCACGTATGGTGATTGGCTTTCAATTAGATGACGATAATATTTAATTAAATCTTTCCTCGATTTTAGTGTTGTCACCACTGGCTGATGTCCGAACGGGAGATGTCTTCTATCCTCGCACAGTCTGCTTCTTTCAGCCATTGCCAACGTTTCCGTCTGATCTGTGTAGTGGGAGGTGGGGGGCTATTCCAGAACACATATAAGGGATATCACGTTTTATAAGCTTCAAGCATCCCGTAATTAATTTACATGAATCAATCAGTCCTGCGTCTAGCTTGTGCGCTTACGTTGATCTTTTCCATACGGGATATGTGTATACAACTGGAGCAAACATAATACCAGGGATGATGAACGTTGAATTTAAGGATTTGTGATTTGGTAAGTTTGAGGATTATTCCGTTCCGTTTCGTTCTAGTTTTATCTACATGTTTCTCGTAGGACAAGGAAGGAGTCTCCCAGAAGTTTGTACTTGTACAGTTGGGCGTCCCCAGGGCAAACGTAAATACCGGAAAATCCTTCCACATACTACGTCTAAACCGACATTGTATTCAGATTATGTATTTATAATATCACAAACAAATATGAAACAAAAAATTTATGTTAAATCAGGGGAAAAAATACCGAAACCTTATGAGGCAAATAAAATATCTTTTGCTTGAAAAATTCGCCGATATTTGGAGGAATCTTCGCTGTCGGTACGCTGTGCTTCTAAATAGGGACACATGTTGAAGTAATAAGTTGAATTGTTTTTTATACTAATCGGGTATGGTATATTTTTTACAAAATTCTGCTCTTCCATTCTGCAGGCATCAATGGCAGGATATTTTAAACTTTCATCACTTTGAAGCTCAGTCAGCTCTATCTATAGGTGCCTTTACCTCAACCTCAGACGTAATATGTGACGCACTGACATACGACGTTTAATATTTGATGACTGTGTAAAATTGAAATATAAGATCTGCATTAAAATAGGGTATCCGTAGCCCTTCATTGGATTTGTGCATTGGTGATAGAAGGCTACAGCACCCCTTTGCTGTCAGATATGGGTGCCATTAGAATTTACCGATGTCATTGTTCAAAAAATACTGTTATATGACTTTTTTTTTGTACGACATAATATACATAATGAGCTCATTAGCCGGAGTTAACTGAATCATATACATTCTTGATGTAAGGTCGTGGTTGTGTGCTTAATTATTTTGTCAAATAGGCTCAACCCCATCCCCATGAACCACAGACATTGCCGAGGTGGGGTGGCTTGCGTGCCTCA
Source organism: Locusta migratoria (assembly GCA_026315105.1). Lineage (NCBI taxonomy): Eukaryota > Metazoa > Arthropoda > Insecta > Orthoptera > Acrididae > Locusta > Locusta migratoria. The sequence goes on from CM048748.1 coordinate 36,091,043, forward strand.
ACGATGCAGATAGACGTACCGTAGGTGCAACCACAGCGGAGGGGTATCTGTGGAGAGGCCAGACAAACGTGTGGTTCCTGAAGAGGGGCAGCAGCCTTTTCAGTAGTTACGGGGGCAACAGTCTGGATGATTGACTGAGTTGGCCTTTTAACATCAGCAGATGTGGCTTTGCCACACAGTTACTGATAGCAAGGGAAAACTACAGCCGTTACCTTTCCCGAGGACATGCAGCTCTACTGTATGAACATATGATGATGGCATCCTCTCGGGTAAAATATTCCGGAGGTAAAATAGTCCCCCATTCGGATATCCGGGCGGGGACTACTCAGGAGGATGTGATCATCAGGAAAGACAATACTGGCATTCTACGAGTCGGAGCGTGGAATGTTATATCCCTTAATCGGGTAGGAAAATTAGAAAATTTAAAAAGGGAAATGGATAGGTTGAAGTTAGATAAGGTGGGGATTAGTGAAGTTCGGTGGCAGGATGAACAGGATTTATTGTTAGGAGAGTACAGGATTATAAATACAAAATCAATTGGGGGTATCACAGGAGTAGATTTGATAATGAATAAGAAAATAGGAATGCGGGTAAACTACTATGACCAGCACAGTGATCGAATTATCATTGTCAAGATAGATACGAAGCCAACACTGACAACTGTAGTACAGGTTTATATGCCAACTAGCTCTGCCGATGATGAGGAGATCGAAGAAATATATGAGGAGCTAAAGGAAATTATTCAGACAGTTAAGGGAGAGGAAAACTTAATTGTGACGGGAGACTGGAATTCGGTAGTAGGAAAAGGAAGAGAAGGAAAAAAAGTAGGTGAATATGGACTGGGCTGAAGGAATGAAAGAGGAAATCGCCTGGTAGAATTTTGCACGGAACATGATTTAATAGTAACAAACACATGGTTTAAGAATCACAAAAGAAGGTTGTATACGTGGAAGAGACCAGGAGACACCGGAAGGTATCAGACAGATTTTATAATGTTAAAACATAGATTCCGGAACCAGGTTTTACAGTGTAAGACATACCCAGGGGCAGATATAGACTCTGAACATAACTTGTTAGTTATGAACTGTAGGCTGAAACTGAAAAAACTGCAGAAAGGTAGGAAAATAAGGAGATGGGACTTAAATAAATTGAAGGAACGTGAAGTTCTGGAGAAATTCAGTGGGAAATTTAGGCATCAATTGACAGAAACAGGGGGAAATAAAACAGCAGAAGAGGAATGGGTAGCAATGAGAGATGAAATAGTGAAGGCAGCAGAGGACAAAATAGGTAGAAAGGCAAGACCTACAAAAAATCCTTGGATATCACAGGAAATACTAAATTTAATTGATGAAAGGAGAAAATATAAAAATGCAATAAATGAAACAGGAAAAATGGAGTACAGACGACTAAGAAATGAGATTGACAGGAAGTGCAAAATGGCTAAGCAGGAGTGGCTAGAAGCTAAATGCAGATCTGTAGAAGAATGTATAAATAGGGGAAAAATAGATACAGCCTACAGGAAAATAAAAGAAACATTTGGAGATAAGAAAAAGAGCTCTATGAATATCAAGGAGTCTGATGGAAAACCAGTTCTCAGCAAAGAAGGGAAAGCTGAAAGGTAGAAAGAGTACATAGAGCAGCTCTACAAAGGAAATGAACTTAGAGACGATGTTGCAGGAAGGGAAGAGGAAGTAGATCAAGATGAAATAGGAGATACTATACTGAGAGATGAATTTGACAGAGCCCTGAAAGACCTAGGTCGGAACAAGGCCCCAGGAGTAGATGACATACCCTCAGAGCTACTAAAGTCTCTGGGAGAGCCAGCCATGACAAAACTATTTGAACTGGTGTGTAGGATGTATGAGACAGGCGAAATACCCTCAGACTTTAAGAAAAATGTAATAATCGCCATTCCAAAGAAAGCGGGTGCAGACAGGTGTGAAAATTACAGAACCATCAGTTTGATAAGCCATGGTTGGAAACTTTTAACACGAATTATCTACAGGAGAATGGAAAAGCTGGTAGAAGCTGACCTCGGGGAAGATCAGTTTGGATTCAGGAGGAACATAGGAACCCGGGAGGCAATACTCACTTTACGTCTTAACTTAGAAGATAGATTAAGGAAAGGCAAACCTACATTTTTAGCTTTTGTAGATTTGGAGAAAGCTTTTGACATTGTTGACTGGAATACACTCGTTCAAATTCTGAAATCAGCAGGGGTAAAATACAGGGAAAGGAGAGTTATTTACAGCTTGTACAAAAGTCAGACCGCAGACCAGAGGTACTTAACAGAATTGGCGAGAAAAGGAATTTTTGGCACACCCTGACTAAAAGAAGGGATCGCTTGGTAGGACACATTCTTAGACATCGGGGAATCGTAAATTTAGCATTGGAGGGAAGTGTGTGGGGTAAAAATCGCAGAGGGAGACCAAGAGACGCGTATAGTAAGCAGATTCAAGTGGATGTGGGTTGTCGTTCATATGAGGAGATGAAAAGGCTTGCTCAGGATAGAGTAGGGTGGAGAGCTGCATCAAACCAGTCTCTGGACTGAAGACCAGAACAACAACAGCCTCAACCACATAGATCGTGTATAAAACACTAAAGTATGACGCGTTTCAATGGTCAAGCCCTCATCATCAGATAAAGATTCTTGTATATTTTATCTGATCATGAGGGCTTGACCCTTGAAACGCATCATAATTTAGTGTTTTATACACGATCTATGTGGTTGAGCCTACTTGACAAAATAACGGAGTTGACTGTGTGAATTTATTTATTACTTCCAGCTTCAGCAACAACTGCCGCCATTATTAAATGCCTCAAACGAGAGATTACATTATTTACATAGTTATTAAATTTAAATTGAACGCCTTTGATTATGCAGATTACTATAGTAATGCAATAACACTTACGACTGAATGGTTGTATGCAGGGCCGGCGCAAGGCGAGTGCTAAACGTGCGGAAGCACGGGGCGGCACATCAGAGGGGCATCACCAGACCCAGCGGTGGAGGGTCTGCCGCCCCTCTCGGACGAGGCGTACGAGCGAAGGGGAGAGGAATTTTGTGACCACTCCTCTGTTTTAAGAGTAGCCATTGTGGTGTTTATAGCCTTTCTAGCCAATGCTGCGTTCTTTACGACTGATATATACATGTATAACCAATCTGGAATACAGCTCGTTGAGGTGACTAGCTCAAGCGACACTAATGATACTCCCCCCCCCCACCTTCTCATCCATCCCCTCCCACTCTTCACATTTATGTCCTCTTTCCCTCACCTCCCTGTGCATAATCTCCTACTCCTTGCTTACGTTTATTTCTGATTGAATGTTTATCATGTAAAAATCTGAACTAGATCGATCAAGAACTTTTTCCAGATTTGTGATGACTTCTCTTCCCTCAGATAAATTGTGTTCGGAAATTCCCGTTACAAACTTTGAACACTTGTATATGGGAATGAAAATATAATAATTTGATAAGGAACCAATGATTAGATTAGATTAGATTGATACTTGTTCTATAGATCATATATACGACATTTCATAATGATGTGGAATTTGTCAGTGTATTAAATGGTATCTATACATGACAACCAATATTTGAAGAGTTTTTTATTTTTTATTTTTTTTACTATAACTTTTTCATTCTAGGTTCTATATAAAAAAATTCCTCTTAGGTGTAGAAGTAGTTGCCATTCAGATACTTGTTCTATAGATCACATATACGAGATTTCATAATGATGTGGAATTTGTCAGCTTATTAAATGGTATCTATATATGACAATATTTGAAGAATCTTTTTTTTATATTTTTATTTATTTTTATTATAACTTTTTCATTCTAGGTTCTATATAAAAAAATTCCTCTTAAGTGTAGAAGTAGTTGCCATTCAGAAATTCCTTTAATCTCTTTTTAGATACCAGTTGGCTGTCAGACTTTATATGCTACTTGGTAAGTGACTGACCCCTTTCTGTGCCAAAGTTGAATTTAAACTTTAATACTGAATATCACCCTTTGTCCTAGTCTTGTAGCTATGCACACTGCTTTTACTCTTGAATTGGGTCGGATTGTTAATCAAAAATTTCATGAGTGATTATATGTTTTGTGAAGCTGCCGTGAAGATCACTATATCCTTAAATAAATGTCTGCAGAATGAACTTGGTGGGCTTCAGCAGTTATTCTGATTACACGCATTTGTGCAATGAATACTTTTTTACTAAATGTCCAATTGTCCCAGAATATGATCTTATATGAAAGAAGTGAATGAAAATAGGCAGTGTAACTTAGTTTACTAAGATGTATATCACCAAATAATGCAATGACCCTGATAGCATAAATAGCTGAACTCAAACGTTTCAGCAGATCTATGTATTACTTCCAATTCAATCCCTCGTCAATGCAAATACCCAAAAATTTTGAATATTCTGCCTTAACCACAGATTTCTGTTAAACGTTTATTAATAGTGTCATGCCATTTACTGTGTGAAACTGTATATACTGGGTTTTATCAATGTGTAATGAGAGTCCATTTGAAATATTTAATAATTTTCTGAAAGACATCATTTACAAATTCATCAGTTAATTCCTGTTTGTCAGGCGTGATAGCTATACTTGTATCGTCAGCAAAATTCTGGTAATGCCATCCATTTCTTTAATTTTTGACTCTGTAAAAGAAATGTGTACTACTACTAGCTCTTTGCTTTCCATATTTTAGAATCAAGTAATAAGCTGCAAAACAAGAACTATATTTCTAGTAACAATAGACTCTAAAATTCATACCTTAGTGCTCTGGGTACGTCTTCATATTGGGTTGTCTTCTGTTTACACGTAGCGTCCACTGTTCACGTTTTCATAACTCTGTAGGTACTCATTGTAGAGTCCGTTCTTAGTAGAGACTTCTTTTTTAATGTTCACGCTAACTAGGGAAAGCGAATTGTAGAAGGGGCTAGTTTCACAGAGAAATCAGTAAAGAGCAGATCATAGGATGACTGGGAGACTTTTCGGACGTAAGATGCTTATCAAAATATGTATTCACTCTCATGTATGACGAAACAAAATTTGTCGTAGGAATTTTAGAAAACCCTTTATATTTCAAAATTATACAGCCCATCTCCTTCCGATTGCTCATCAGAGTGTGGTTTAAATTTCTTAATAAATTGGTCAAAAACTTGTGGAGGGTTTGGTGAAAACTTTTATATATTACATATTAGGCCTACATATATAATTATATGTCTTTTATATATCTGGGAAACTTAAATTTTAGTGTGTCTAAGAAAAAACGGTCAGATTTTAACGCTACACAAGGATTTTGTCTCTTATTTTCTTTTTAATGGAAGGGCGGCGTTTAGGCTTGCGCTGACCATGGCTCTATGTATTATTTTATATTTCTATAACACCATTCAGTGAATTATTATCTGCACCGTATGATCTTACATGTTTCATTATTACATACACAAATAGCTCAGTTTGTAATATAAACTTGGCCATCGGGGTTTGACGTACTCATGCCAAGATAACAATTTAAGAAAAGCCATTATTTCAGAATTATTTCCACCACCATTAAGTCCTGACTGTAGGTTATTAGCATACTGTAGTTACCAAAGTAATTAATAACGTTATTTAGGATTTAACACATTTGATTACGGCGGCACATTTTGCCGAAACTAGTAATGCTGATTAATACATTTATAAATAAAGCGACTGTGACACGTAAACTCATTATATATGTTGTGTCACGTAGTACATAATCCAACAACTGCCGCACCCCTAAGCCGGCATTATGTCGTACTATATAATTCCTAGATTCGTACAAAAATTGCAAAAGTGCTACAATACTAATTTGAAATTATTAGAAATCAAATTATCTTCCATTGCTTTATACGTCATAATGTTAACTGGCCGCCACGCTGCGAATATTTCACGATAATTACACTAGGTATTTCAGCCAATGTGAAATTTTAAGTTGTGCTCAGCGCAGCATCGACATAGAAAAGAGGCACCCCAGGGAAAATATCATACTTGTGGATGATACGTTGTGAATTTGCGAGTTATAGATTTCAAAGAATTGTTACTCCGTGCTTTAAACTTAAAGCTGTTTTGTAACTGAAGTGGATAGTTCCCCACTGTGCTAAAAACCCGTCCTGACGTTCTTGTGAATACTAGGATATATTAAGGAAAAAGAGGATGTACAGCTCAACTAAGGCACTGATATTTACAAAGATGTTTACTTAGTTATGTACGTGGATGTCTGTCGATGTCGTCCCCCCTTTCCCCATGAGTGTTAACGTCGGCACGGAAGATTTTAGTTTCAGCCGCTAAAGGTTACCCTCTATTACACCAGCAAGCAGAACGTAAAGGTTTAGCTATTATAGATGTGTGAGAAGAATTTAATCATGATTTCAAGGACTAGAGCGTGTTATTTCTTACAGATTTTGAGACAATGCAAATGCAGAAATAATTGTTTTAATACTATTTAAAATTAAGGTAATAACACTTTTATTACTGGCGGCGCATAGTCATGAATCAGAAAGATTTATATTATTTCTTAGTTAGTTTAGTTTCAAGGTCACATACATACTAATGTAAAATTACGATTCCCTGTGGGTTCTGTGCACTACACAAAGTTATTAATTCATTAATTTCAAGATGCAATCTCACTGTGATGACTTTATCTGTCGAAGACAATTTGTGTAGAGGTAAATGTTTCTGTTGTCAATTTACGTTTCGGTTCAAAATATATTTATTCATTTTAATTAATCTAACAATGTCTCGGCCTAATCATATGTATAATCATAAACCCAAATCAGAATTTTCAATATTATTCTGTAATATGTTTCATGAAGTTTTTGTAATTAGTTTCGCATTGCAGACGTAGGAGATCCTAGTCAAAATTTCTTTGAGCTTTGGCGTAAGTTACTTCTATTTTAGGGCAGTGTTAGCATACTGTTTCCCTTTTTCACAGCCTAGTTCAATTTCATTAATGGAGTTTATTTATCATTCCAGATAAATGAGATTGATTATTCTATTGTTTCAATGACAGTCAACAGACCTTTAATGTCGCGATTACCAATTTTTAATTATATTATGGCAAGTAATATATAATATGATCAGAAGATCAATTAGTTAAATCAGTTTAAGATTTATTTCTTTAATGTTAGTCTTACACAACACACTCGCCGACACACGTTGCATAGAAGTTACGTTGTTAGACAGTGGAACATGCAGGCAAACAGCAGCTTAATATCATTTGTAATAGCTTTTATTCATATATTTATTCATTACTAGCTTAAACCCGCGGCTCCGCTCGCGTGTTGGTTGATTATGATAGAAAGCTATCTTTCAGTAGTGTGCTATGAAATCAAATCACACGTAAAACTGCACTCGTTTCTAAGAATCCAATCACGAAATTCAACAATAATGATTGCAATAATATCACAGATCGATCACTCGATGTAATCCGCGAAACGTCAAATCGATTTTTTTAAAGAGATGTATTAAAAGAAATATCTTATTTACTGCTTTATTGATTTATTCTTATATATACATATTCTTACAGAGAAAGAGCTGAAGACAGTGTAGGACACATAGACCAAAGATATGGTCAGTGGCATCACCTTTCGCTCTATGTAACGTCCTTGCTATAGAGTTGCAGCCGACCGTGGTGGCCGAGGGGACTAAGGTGCTCCAGTCAGGGTCTGCACCGCCACTACGGTCGGGGGTTCGAATCCCCCCTCGGGCATGGATATTTGTGCCGTCCTTAGTGTAAGATAGCTATTAAGTAGTTTGTAAGTTTAGGGACTGATGACCCCGTAGTTAAGTCCCATAATAATAATAATAATAATAATGAAAGAGTTGCAAACGTCATCGCTGGCCTTCAGTCCTAATTCTTTTTATAATCTGACGACTTTCAACCTCCATATCTTCCACCCCCTTATAGCTATCGGCATAGAACTGCTATGGTGTACAACGGGAGACTGCAGACAACAATTACATATAGACCATTCGTTTGCATATTGTAGTTTTCGCTGCAGAGACATTAACTACTATACAAATTTTTAGCTCTATATGTCTTGTAGTTCACACGTGATAAACGTACACCGAACAGACATTCACATTTATAGATATAGAAGAAGAAGATATTAAGAGAATTTGCATGTTATCTGGAGTCTGTAGGTGCCACTGCCTGGATCTATGACCAAACTAAACCACTATTTAGATAGCGTTATGGGGTAAGTCTGTAAGAGAAAGATGTAGGGAGAAGCTGTTGGAAGGCAACGGAAGAACAACGCCGGCGTCAGCTGTCGTTCCAGGACGTGGAATCCCAGAATTTATCAACAGCCCCTCTGATCCGCTGAGCTGTCCGGGAGGCCGTTTGCCTTTCGGCCGAGGGATTGGACAGAGTGGAAGAGCCCTACGGTTTGGAGAAAGGGGCTGGGAGGCGTTTGCAGGTGGCCGCCAGGCGAACACATAAATCCCAGAACGCGACAATACAAATGGCGGCGCGACCAGATAAACCTCCCGCCGACGCCATTAACTCCGCTCCCTTCTTACGAGCAGCGCGCCACGTCGGACAGGCAAAGAAACAGGCTGGCCAACTGTCCGATCACAACCCTGCTGCGAGTCTGGCCTTAAATGCCGGCCCGGTTCAGATATTTGTGAGCGCCTGTGAATTGTCACTACGAAGACAATCTTTCGTCCGTATATACAACCAGACGAGATTGCTTAGCAACAGCATGGTTGTGATATGTCGGTAGTTGTTTTTCTAAATCCAATAGTAAAGTAACGGAAACATGTCAGAGAAGTTCAAGGTGAGCCGGCCGCCGTGGCCGAGGGAACTGAGGCGCTCCAGTCACGGTCTGAACGGCCACTACGGTCGGGGGTTCGACTCCCCCCTCGGGTATGGACATTTGTGCCGTCCTTATTCTTAGCTAGTCCATAAGTAGTTTGTAAGCTTAGGGACTGATGATCCAGTAGTTAAGTATCATAAGTTCTACAAACATTTGAACATTTTGAATAGTAAAGTATATGAGTTGTTGAAGAATATTGCACTCCTCTGCAGCTCCATTCTTCTGCGTTACGTGTCACCGCCAAGTAAGACAGCTGACTGACGGTTTGAACATACAGTAAAACAGCTTCTAGGTACTCCAACCCACATCCTTTTCACGTGCAGGTAGAGCATGTAGGAAAGGGTTGTACCTTGGGACAATTTTTACATTTTAATTTTTTATAGTATAATTTTTTTACAAGAAATTTGAAAATTTAACCCATCACAGGCACCAAATTTAGGTAATGTTGAACGAACAGCAGTTTAGTCTAGCTCCAATACGGAAATTAGCTGGAATAACCTGATTAGTGAGTCACATTGCTGGTGAGGTAACGAGGCAATTGGTACAGATCATGGACCTTCACTCCAATATTTGTAATATTGCTTTCCTTGAATGAGCTATTTGAGCAAGCAGACTAATTTTTTACGACCATTAAACAACATCCAAGATGTCCCTAACTATAGTATCGTTCCCCAAGAAGGTGAGCAGCCTTGGATTCTCAGTATCTTCGTTCGTAACATGTCCACCACGGATACTTTTGTGCACGAATACCAATATCGTGTTTCTGGGTCGTCTTACAAGGAAAGTACATGGGCTCGAACAAAAATATCTGTATGAACGTTTGCTTACAGGTTCTCTATGTACACCTCAATGTGCTGGTGGGTGTCATTTTTATGCAAAACTCTGATATCATGCTGTAGATAGCATTGTAGATGTAATTGTAGACGCCATACATAATGCATATGTCTTAACTATAATTTATGTAACAATCATCGTACATGTTCTCTAGAGAATTGTCATTAATAGCTGCGATGATAGTTGCAACTTCAACTTTCTTCTCGGAAGAATTTTGGTATTCACTGCCACTTTTTCTATCGCCTCTTCCCACACTTACCGTAGCTCTACCGATTGCAATGAGTTGTTCGTCATTATCATCCCAATTATCATCATTATTTGTTAGTGTTAAAACAGTACCTATGTTATACTCATATTTCTGTACCATAACAGATACGAGAAAGCATGCAAATGAGTCATCTTCTACACTAATACCATCTTTTCGAAGAAGGGTTCTTCGTAACTTCATCTAAACCAATCTCAATACATTAGCAGGATTGATTATCAATCGCTGCCCCATCTGACGCTTCACCACACAAATAACGTCACAAAAGGCGACTTCGGTGACACACTGAACCGACAGGTCAAAGAGCAATGTGACAAGAGTTTTGCAGATGCGGGAGTATCACTAGTGCAATAAGGGATCTTTACATTATCTCTCATACGATTTTGGTGTATATGTGTTTGTTCGGGCCCAAGTACTTTCCTTGTTATGTCCATTCAGGCTCGACAACTTCTTACGTCGACGGCAGACTGCCGGCATAGGTCCCAGGACACGTTATCGTTTCCGCCTGTTATTCTATTGTATGAGACACTTTACCGTGTATCAGAGATATGCAATTGAAATCTGCCCGTTATATCCATAATCCATTCTCTGAGCTGTGTTTTCAATACCGATGTATTTCTCCAAGTCAGTGTTTGTCAGTGAATTGTCCTGCAATGTCTTTGGTAGATTCTCAGAGAGTACAGAGCTGAGATTTGTGAGACTGTGTTCGACCATCACCTTGTAGGGTTTTAGTTACAATACTGCCACGTCACACAGATAGGCCGAGATCGCTAGCTGTCTGGCTGGTCGCTACAAGGGAGAGGGGCTGTGTCTCAACGGCCAGCCATTCGGCTACCGATGTCGGCCTACCGGGGGAGACGTGACACGGTCTGTTGAGAGGCCTTGTCTGTAGAAGTGTTGGTTAGACTCGCGAACAATGGCGACACCCAACATTGTAGACCAAGATGGGAAAAGAATCTTTGACGGTTTGAAGTACGCAAATACACGTTATGTGCTCGCAAGTAAAGGCTCTCGCTTGCTTAGGAAAAATCTTTTGCACATGGCAGCACAACGGCGACTCCTGCAACAGATAGAATAAAATTCATTGAATAACTGGGTACAATCAATTTTCATTTTGACAATTCCAATGAAAATCGCAGCAGATCATCAACAACAATACTGATCGCTCATTGTCTGTCAGAGAATACGTGACATAGATGAGTAGACCAAGCCTAAACACGACCGCCGTCATTCTTGGTTCTAACTATAGTCGGCGAGCAGAGTTCAGTCTGCAAACAGTGTGCAGGACATGTAGCTGTAAGGGAAGAAAGCTGGTCTTCAGACAGTTGAGTCAGCAATTTATAGAAGAATTTATGAATAGCTTTTGTATAGAAATTCTGATGATATATACGAGATAACCAGGAGAGTATTATGAATATCAAGGCAAATATGTATCTTTGTAATTGTAGTTTCGTACTGCCGAAGAATTTCTGAATGAAGCATGGTTACGTGGAATCTCTACTTTGATTACTAGTATAAATGAATGTTCATTTACTACATTTAACATTTTTAATGATTTACATTTCATATTTAGTTTAGGCCCATAGTTAATCTAAATGTGTTATCACTGCATTATTAGGTACCACGTTGGTATAGTAAATAAGCAGTATATTTCATACAAAATTCACGAGATCACTCACGTAAGAAATAAGTTGCATGACAAAATGAGGTCGGCCACCTGGTCTACCATTGTTCCGGAATGTCAAGAATAGCAGCACTATCTGCATCTGCTGTTCGAAGTTTCAGTTGTTTCCACCGAGTGAGGGGGAGCTACTCGTTTGTATGTGTAAATAGTGCTGGCGAGTAAAATTTAAAGTATCATAAGCGTTCATTTTTATTGTAGAACCTTTTGCAGTACTGATAATCGTATTCTATAGCCAAGAAGCCTACAATTAAATAATTTCAGTGCTTTATTTATAATTCAATTTGAACACACAATCCTGTATTTTAGGAAACTTTTCAATATGTCATTTCGTGTTTGCTTGTCAGGTTCTCGTGATTTTACGCCTTCAAGCAGGATTCAATTCTTGTGGTTTTTGTCCCTTTAATAGATACGTTTATTGGTGACCATGAATTCTGGTTTCGTAGCAGATATACCGAATCCTGCAACGCATACTGCTCTAAGTGCTGAAACGATAGAAGAAATGGACAATAAAATTTAAAAATTGTTCGTCACCACAAAACAATATAATGAGAGACTGCGCGAGTCCCAGCCTTCTTGCAGTTGCTTGGATAATGTACAGCTTAGGCCTAATACTGTACCACGAAAGAAATCACACCTTTACCTGTAGCTGGACAAAACTATCCACGAAAGAGGTGCTGTAATGTCCTCACGCACTGTCCTGTGTAAGTGGAATTCGAAAGAAATAAGAAACAATGTTCTAAGGATGTCAAAAAAGTTTATTTTTCCAGCTAAAAGAAAGCAAGATAGCTCGGAGCAGTGTCGAGGAAGACTATGCCTGCTTTTGTATTATATTTGCCAAGAGAAGAACAAGGGAAATGAGGATACACTGTACAAAATGCATTAATATGGCACATGAGAAATCTATGTCAGGATGTCCTTTTTTTGTCCAAATTGCAAGACTGACTTTTCTGACAAATTTTGTAGAGTCTTGACAATTTTTGTTTTTGTTTTATCGTTGTTATCAATGGACAGTAGTTTACACCGCAGGGTATTTTTAAAGGCCTATTATATTCTTTCTTTCTCTGTGTTGACTTCAGTGAGCTCAAAGATAATCTGGAGTTAGTAGCATGTATTGCAAAGTTGTGCCGCTCGACGCCTTATTGGTGAAGTGATATCTGTCTACCACTACTTAGTTCTCAGTATTATGTGCTTACAAAGAAATTAACACTCTGAAATTTCTAATCGTTTCTACTAGCTGCTTTGTAGAAACTGAATCATATACAACGGGCACTAACTGTTCTGAAAATTTGAATACTATTTACAAAATATTCAAGACATGGAATTAACCGTTTTCAAATATCGAAACAGTAGAAAAAGACAAGACTTGATTAAAACGGATACTTAAGTTATATTTTGATGTAGAGCGCCTAAAATGAATAAATTACGCTTTTGTAGTCAAATAAACAAACATGTAAGATTTCAGTTGTATGACATAAGTCTAAGCATGATTTTCCACAGAGCGTGCATATCCGATCTGTGAGCTCAAACGGGAAACTGTAGACAAGAGGGAAATACCATCTGAAGTAGTGCAATCTATTCATTAAATGAATTGTCACAAACACTAGTTTAGAGTAAAAATATAACTCACATATGGATCTGAACTCTATATTCTTTCCTTTAACTTCTCTATAACCATAATCGACACATAGTTCACCATTATGTATTTACTAAAGTAATCAGTAATTCATAACTTATTTTCAGAGTACACAAGGGTCATAACAACAACACGACCTGTACTTACGAAGTTACCAATATAACTATAATAGGCCGTCACGATTTTCACAGAACTCCTACAGTTGTTAGGTTCAGTAGGTAAGGTAGAAAACTTGAAAAGATAAATGAATAGGTTGAAGTTAGATACGATGGAGATTTGTGAGGTTGGGTGGCAGGATGAACTGAATGTTTGGTCAGGTAAGTACAGGGTTATATATACAATCAGTTGGTGGTAACGCAGCAGTATGCCTGATAATGAATAAGAAAATAGGAATGCGGGTAAGTTACTATGAAGAGCAAAGTGAACGCATTATCGTGACAAACATAGCAAGTCAACACTGACCACAATAGTACACGCCAACTGGTTCCTCCTATGATGATATCAAAGAAATGTATGAGGAGGTAAAAGAAATTATTCAGACCATTAAAGGAGAAGACAATTGTGATGGGGGCCTGGAACTCGGTAGTAGGAAAGGGAAGAGAAGGAAAAGTAGTAGGGGAATGTGGACTGGGATAAAGGAATGAAAGAGGAGATCCTCTGGTAGAATTTTGCGCAGAGCACAATTTAATCGTAACAAACACTCGGATTAATCATCGGGAAAGAAGGTTATACACGCGGAAGAGACGAGGAGAAAATGGGAGGTATGAGATTGAATTTGTAATGGCAAAAAGAAAGTTTAGAAACCAGGTTTTAAGCTGTGGGTTTCGTCCAGGGGGTGATATAGACTCTGACTTACTGGTTATTAACGCGAGGCAGTACTGTGCTGTTTCCGTGACTAGAGTGCATCCTATCATCTCGGTCTTCTTTCAATAGCTAGAATCGTGGTTTTAGCTGTCTTGGAACTCTGTTCGAATTTGAGGTAGGAATGATTGGTAAAGCAATCTTGGATCAGCCGGAAACAGTGCCTTACTATAGCTATGACAGTTTGAAAGACAAATTGCGCTCTCACAGAGGCAAATTATGCGTATCAAAGAGTTCGTTTTGAAACCGATGTCACTTGGTTTGAAATCAATGCTGAGGTGTGAGTACAATTATTTTCATGTGCAGCGTCTGTATTTAATGTGCGTTTTGAAGTGTCTGATTGTTAAGAACGTCACTTCTACAATAAACTTTCCATCAGAGTAGCTAAATAGATACAGACAAAATGACAAATTTTACCTAACAATTCTCCTCCGTTGTCGAGATATTATGGTCTGAGTTTTAGAGAAATTCAGAACGTTGTGGGACTCTTCCGACGTAAAACGTATGGTGGATTAAACACCTCATTAGTATCTCATTAGTTAATTATCCTGCCCTTATTGCAATGGAGGTTTTTCAGTTGCAATAGAAAACTTTCCAAACCTAATTAAGAAACAAGTTCGGCGGAGTTTTCATTCAGCTGATAATATTGACGAAAAATATAACGCTTTTTTACACTAATTTTGCGTGATCTTTGAAGGCTGCTGTCCGTTATAATTGTCAAAACCAAGTAGCACGGGTAACAGGCAGTTCGGATAACTGACAAGAGGAATAAGAATATCGTGTAGAATAAAGCGGGAATAAAATCAAAATGGAAGAAGCAGTCAGAATCAAGTTACAGTAGCCAATTACAAATAGTATTGGAAGATTCTGAATAACGTCGTTAAGAAAGTTTGATAAAATTGAAACCATGTGGTCAGTGGTGGAGGGGGATTCTCGTCTGCAACACAGAGTTGTGCACGTAAAGTCAGTGCGTAATGGATATTCATTACTGATATGTCAGATATATGTACGGTACTTAATAATCACTTTCTGAATATATCAAGTAATTTACACACAAAGCTCCTTCAGGTAATCATATAAATGTCTTAGAAAAATAGCATTCCGATAGACCTGTGAAACTTCCTGGCAGATTAAAACTATGTCGCTGGACCGGAATTCTAACCTGGGACGTTTACATTTCAACTAGGTTGTGGCTAAGCCATGTCTCCAACATATCCTTTCTTCCAGAGTTATGCAAAGTTCTCAAGGGAAATTCTGTGAAATTAGGAAAGTAGTAGGCGAGGTCATGGCGGAAGTAACGTTGTGACGATGTACCGTGAAGCGTGCCGGAAAAGCTCAGTCAGTAGAGCACTTGTCCGCGAAAGTCAAAGATCCTAGATTCGAATCTCGGTTCCAGCACACAGTTTTAATCCGCAACGAAGTTTTACACTGAAGTACTATTTTAGCCCACTCCTTATCGATATCTGCGAGTTTTAATTTCGGAATAGTTTCCTGACCGATTGTAATACTGATTACCGATACAAGTTCATTAAACCAGAGAAAACTATAATGTGGAGAACTTTAAATCTATTTATGTGCCTTCTGTTATTTCTAAAGTTATTGAAAAGTCTGTTTATTCAAAGTTACCGGACCATTCCAGTTTCTCTAATTTACTGTCAAAGGTACAGTTTAGTTTCAGAAATACTTTATAAACGAATTTGCTTATATTCTCTTTTCTCTCTGACACACTTGATGGATTAAATAAAAGACTGTCAACGCTAGGCGTATTCTTTGATTTAGCAAAAGCATTTAATTGTGTTGATGACAAGATAAAATGTTTTGTCAGAAGTTGGAATATTATGGAGTAAGAGTGAGGGGGAGGGGGGGAGGGCCTAGCATAAAGTTGGTTCACCTCTAACTTTAACAACAGACAGGAGGAGGTGATTCTCTGTAGTGTTGAAAATGGCTGTGATAGGCATTCAAAAAGAACCCCAGATAAGTCGGGGTGCCCCATGATTTTGTTCTGGGGCCACTGCTGCTTCTCACGTATATATTGTTATGCCTTGTAGCATAAATGGAAATTTTAAGATACTTATATTTGCTGGAATCACTAGCTTGGAAGTGAACGATGTTGTTGGCAATATTCTTGCAGTATCAAATAATGTAGTTAAAGAAATGTGTTCATAGGAAAAAAATGCTGATTCGCAGTAAGATTGACTTTTCACAATTTATGGCGTACACTTAAGCAAAACCGAACATTTCAGTTGCACAGAATGGAAACATGATAAGTGATAATGAGCACCTCTTATTTCTAGGCATTGAAATAGATCGTAGGCTATAGCAGGAACACCATGTTCAGGATCTTATTCCGATCTAAATTCTGCATTCTTTGTCATTATAACAGTTTTCTGCACTATGTTCTACACGAAAATTAGTCTACATATTTTCATTCGCTTATGGCGTATGATGTTGTTTCTTGGAATAGCTCTTCTCGTTCAGTATGGTTATTTGTTGCGCAGAAACGGACGTTTCGAGCGATATATAGGGAAAGCTCGGCCAATTCACGTCGACAGTTGTTTAGTAGCTTGATAATTCTCATATTGGCCTCTCAGTACATACTAACCTCAACCATCTCCAGCCCAAGGTATCAAATATTCGAGCACATAATTTCATATTTGGTTAGTTTACTACCCAGGAGAATACACATTAGACACACATTTTTGTTTACCTTTTTTGACGCAACTATAAAGTCCAAGAGGTTACAATGCATTTAGGAGACATTATGAAAGGCTTACTTTTGTTACAGTAAGGATTTATTAGCAACAGACATATAATAACATTTTTCTATCGAAATACAATTTCAGATATTGATCTGAAAGGGGGAAAAGCAAACTGAAGTCATCTCTGATTTGTGTTCATATATCGGAAATAGTAAATAAAAGAAAACAAAGCTACAACAATCTAATACTGTCTCCTACCAACAAAGACAATTACAGAAATTACATGCACAAATGCCTTTACACATTGTCAGAATCAAAACTTCCAGTGATAGTTTCTGAACTCTATATACATAGAGCTTAATTCCCTTTTTTCATAATCAACGTTTCTGCTCATAGTATTTTGTTGGTCAGGTTTCCGTGTTAATATGACTAACTAGGCACAGACTCTTACAACGATCTCAAATGGACATGCACATAGTATTAGATGAATTTTCTTTATAGGGCTCCTTTAAACTTGAAAGATGAGTTAACTGATAATTTGAGTGACATCCGTCACTGAATATTTCCAAGGAACCAGTATCAGTATTATACTTCTTTAACTTTCTTTTTAGTTTTTATACTCAGAGAGTCAAGCAAAGTCGTTTCACCGAGAGTTAATTGCGTAATTCTTGTACGGTGTCATATTTTGGTTTCCAAGCCGAGAAGTGTAAAGTATGGTATAAACTGACATGGAGTATTTCATAAATATGCGTCTTCTAACTTTTATAAATCTGAAGACGAGATGATATTTGAGGGAAGAACAAGATGCTCTTCATTCCCGCAAATATTATGCTTCGAAGCACCATTTATGTATCTCATTTGGTACACCAAAGTAATACGAGCAAGTCAGAGGTAAATTTTTCATTATATTTGCATGTTCAGTACTTCGTTTACATAAGAATAGAGCTCGAAAACTAGTGAGCGGAAAGACAAGTAAATCGTATAATCATGAGAGGGGGAGTACTCACATTAAACGAGAACTAGACGATGTGATAAGAGACTTTTGTTAAATCAGCATCAATGAAGACATATATTATGCATATCACACCGATGTGACTAGCAAAACGTTCACCGAAACATTTTCAAAGACAATACCTTAGCCTAGTAACAAAATACTCTTTGGTACAAATGACGTAAAGGATACTCCTTTCGTCTGTATGTACCTGTTATTTGAAGGTACTACTTTGAAATTGCTCTTCGTGATGTTTTCTAACTTACTTATGACTGATTGATGGTTGCATTAAGACATGGAATTGTTGGCCTTCAAGTTTTAGTACGTCGTCATGTGCTATGTGTTTTTAATACTGTTGAAATACAAAATAAAGATTTCCATTCTGTTTTATGAGTTGCAAATAATAGAAATTAGAGTGACATTATGAAACAGAGCTAAACGGGCTTTGCTGTCGTATTAGAGTGTTTAATAATTCATGTAAATTGCTCACAACGTCAGCGTTTGCATTTCGTAAACAGTTATTAATTGTACCGAACATTTCGTGATGACCGAATACAGAACTTGCTACAGAATTTGTCGAAGTACTTTGTTTACACAGTGGTTCGACAACAGAGGCTGATGTTTAGGAAAAACAGTTCGACTTTACGAGTTAATCTTCTCTAATTAGCTTACCTCGACCTGCGCAGCGTGTGTTAAAAGGTCTACCGATGCTTACAGAATTATTAACTAAGCTGATAAGAAGAAAACTTTTTATTCTCTCTAATTGGAGAACAAGGGATAATGCGAAAGTTGCAGGAAACATGAGTCGTTTATAGTGGTAAATAACAAACTGAGGTGAGAATCTTTATCTGACCCCAGCATGTGACTTTCGTATAGGATAGTAAGCCAGTGATTTGAGCATTTTACAATATGCGACACTCTTCGAAGTAAAAATATTCTGGCGAGCCCCTACCAAATAATAATTATCTGGCAACCACGGCCCCTCCCCACGAAACGAAATGAAACTACGTCATCTCCTAGGAAACAAATGTAATCTTCTACCTTTAAATGTTGGGCGTAGTTTCTTTCTTAATTTTTTGGAATTTCACACATTATTGCCTTTCTACATGAGTTTCGACAGAAAAAAATATATTTTGCTTAACGACTGTTTCGCGTTTCAGGCAAGATCAGGAGAGAATTATGCTCATTAACTTGGGTCCCACAGTATAGACAATTTATAGAGAAGTTGTTTTATTTTCGAAGTTTTCAGGATTAGTTTTTGTATCAAATTCTTTTACCTGTCCATTGTTTCTTGGAAACAATTTTCAGACTTTGCCGTAATTCACTATTAACACACTGTATTTATAAAAGGAACTATGATCTGTTCAATTCATAATGACTGTCACTCAAGGAACCTGGTAATTTTAACATTAATTACATTTCACTTATATATACGTTTTTGTATTTTGAACTCCTAGTTATATTGCAGTGTAAGTACTTCCTGCTGGGAAGGTGACCCCTC
Organism: Locusta migratoria; assembly: GCA_026315105.1. Lineage (NCBI taxonomy): Eukaryota > Metazoa > Arthropoda > Insecta > Orthoptera > Acrididae > Locusta > Locusta migratoria. Next base: position 36,110,354 of record CM048748.1, read on the forward strand.
TAGCAAGACTTTGCGACCCCTGTGGAGGTCACGACTCAAACGGTGAAAAACACTGACATAAACGATTCACATTCCATTTATCTTATTGTTAATGCTAATTACTTTGTCTCCTGAAAAACTGATATATATATACAATTTTTTTTTCATTTAAATTTCATGATCTTATTAACAATCTTCCTCTTAATTTTTCGATATATTTCTAAGAATATAGAATTAAATGATTTTGATAAATAGAAAACACAAATTATGAATACTTTAACTTTTCATACTTACTGTTCCTCAGTTTTATTGTAATACAGAAACTTCAATTACATCAAAGTTTACGAATATTATTTGAAACTAATATTACTTTGTCTGAGAGACTCTTTACCAGCATCTGCCCGTGTGTGTAAAGGATGGCAAACAGTTGATTGTGCTTTGAGTGAGATATTTCAATAACTAAGTGTGTGTGTGTCTCAGAGAGAGAGGATAAAAATGCAGTTCTATAGTATTTTAATCTAAATATATATAGATATGAAACCCAGCATTGTGAGGCATTACTTTATTCATTCAAGCTTTCAGTTAGTACTTCTCCTACTTCTTCTTTGACCACCTCTCTCTCATAATTTTTTTTTCTAAAGACCTATACGAAATAAGGCCACCTTGCATAATGTATAAAATTATGCAAACACAGGTAGGTTGTAATGAAACTACAAATGATATCTAACATTCATACACTCATTTAATTAAAAACTTGACTATAAATAACATTTATTGATAATTTTTCAGGATCTACTACCAATAACTTTTTCGTGAGCCCACCCTTAAGCAAGCAATATCTAGCTGACCATGTGAGAAACATGGAGATGTCATATCCACTCCCAGTACTTAATACATTTGAAATGTCAAAATTACTTTAAGAGAAGTGGAAGGACTGGGTGGGAAACACAACTAAAATAATTTCCACTATGAAGTGTATTTATTAAAACAATCACGAAGAATGTTTAAAATTTAAAATTTTAAATTAATCGCTAGGTGAAAAATAATTTAAAAACTTGAAACTTGATAAACAGCAGGTGAGGTCTGTGCATTAATTGCAACTGATCTGATAGAGACTTCAAAAGCTAAATGCCAACTGTAAGTTAATTCTTAAATGAAACGGAGCATTGGGTGAAGCCCAAACTAAAATTTGAGAATCAGCAGTACGGGCCCTTACAAAAATTATTAATGAAAAAAATTAGAGAGGAAAAAGCAGCAAGTTTCCATTAATTCTCAAACAACAATTTATTACCAAAAGAAAATTGGCCATTGACATACAATTCTGACGATGTCCTGAACAGACCTGGCTGGCAATGACTAGACCTTAAATAGGCCAATGATGCTAAATGTTAAACACCACAGTGAAGCAAATCTAAGATGTAGTAGACAGCGGTAGAGATAACATTAAAAAACAAAACAAAAAAGGTCAATGAAAGGAATAAATTCCACAGACGTTTATGCGGGGCAGTTACCAAATACCTTAAAGCTGGCAAATATGTCTCTCCCAAGACAGTAATCAGAGAGGGGCAGACCAAAAACTGCCCACAAATACATTGGTGGCCAGAGCGGGTAGCTAACCCACAACGATTACATAGGGACACAAATACCCTGATTATACTTATGAAATTGCAATGAAAATAACAGAATCTCCGTTGCAAGAGGCTCCATGTATCTGCGCAGGTGTACAAAAGGAGTTCATGTGGACAAGATATGCCCACAGATAGCGACAAGTGCGCCATCAGTGATAGCTAGTGGGAACATAACCGACAGATAGGCTAGAGCACTCATTTGCGCCAACACAATGACAGAATGTACTGAAAACTATATTGTAGGATGATATATGGCAACTCATGACAGAAAGTCAATCTGAATCAGAAATGATAACCAGCATAGATAAACATAGAAAAAAGGAAGTCATGTAAACAAATTTAGATAACACGACTTACAAAAGAAGGCAGTCGCAAAAGCTGGGTGAAGGGCCACACCAAAAGAAAACAAGCACAAAATGCGACATGAGAGTCGCCATGGCTCAACATTGCCTGTGATTTATTAATCATAATAGACAATACAAGTTTCAATGTAAACTAAATGCTTTTGATGGTGACAGGTAGATCTGTCAGAAAAAATTGGTACCTGTTGGCTGTAAACCGTTATTTTTCTTTCCTTGTAGCTCAATAAAAGTCTATTCGTTTTACCTGCTACCAGGAGCAATTCACTGTTCAAAGATCTCACCAGCACTGTCAGATATTAGGAATTTTCTTCAGCTGACTGGAAAACAGTTGCGTCTTAGCAGTAAAGAAGAATTTGATTGAAGTATGGTGCATGATATGACACGTTTTTTACTCACAGCAGTAAAAATGATTTCAAATTTATTGAATTATATGTTGTATTTTTATGCTGTTATATGTTCATTTGTATAAGTGCTGTATGTCAGTAAAATCTGTTACGAATACTGTTAGTAGTAGAGAAGTAATAAAAATTTCTACATGATGGACCAGTTTTACATTAACGTTACAGGCTATGTCCTTATATCTCATGATATACGTGTCGTACTGTGATGCAATTTCGAAGGTACATTCATTTCTATGTGTGTATACTATGTACAATTTCCTGTTGAAAGCGTGAAGGTCAGGGTGAGAGTTTAAAATAGGGAAAGATTAATTTCTAAAACTCACAACCACCAGCTGCGAACCAAATTCCTAAACATTAAAAAACACTGGAACTGTTATTGCGACTGTTTGACTCGTTTTCTAGGGGATGATACCACACGTTCGCAGCTTTCCTTCCCTGCATATGATCAACAAAACAAATTCATAATAAAATCAAGTTCATGAGAGAAAAGGGTGTATAACTACTATATTTGAAAACACGTGAAAGTTCACTTTATGTTGTTTATTTCACAATATTTGAACCCTGTGGCTGATACGTCTGTACGTCGACACATTTACTAAATAAAGTTATAGCTCGTGAGCCCCCAGACAAAAATGAATATTTGTCGCGAATTGTTTTCACACCACGTGGCTGTCTCAAACACCGTTTATGTTCATGCCTATGCGACGACACGTGTTACATTAACAAATCACAGTCACTTTAATTCAGTGCGATGCACACCTTGTTCCACCGGCTAAATATTCACAAACACACAGTAGCACTCGATTTAACTTGGTACAGTCTACGACGAGCAACCACACGTGGCGATTGCCACAGACAAATTTAAAGTCACCACCTCGAGATCCACATGCCGACTGATGCAGAGCGACGCCGCCCGGCCAGCTACACCACGTGCTCGCGTCCCGTCACTTCCTGCCCTCGCGCGCGCGCGCGCGCGCGCCAAAACTCAACTTCTGGGGTTTTTTCCCCTACGTCATCAACTTCCCCATGTGATCTGTTGTAACCGATTTGCCAACGTACAGCGCTCAGCCAATACATTTCTAAAACTTTACTTAAAATCAAAATAATTACACTACACATTAACAAATATTTTCTTACGTTTTATATTAGTATAAACATCCTTTGTACTATTTATTATAATCGTGCAATTTCTTATATCACAGATAAGTGATTTAACTGAATATTTCAAGGTAAAATACACAAGATTAATTGAAAATAAAATGAGAAATAGTTAATATATTATTTTTATAAACAAACATTGCCATGCTAGTTGTGTAACTGTCTTGTATTTATTGGTAATTTATTACTTTTCATTGTCAATTTAACATATTACGTCAGATGTGACTATATCAGCTAATGTATTATTTATTTGTCAACAGGCTATTTTGTAATGAGGGCCCCAAAGGTTCCTAACTGCATCGTATTACTTCAAATACCAGTAGTATTACAATATTTGTGCATTGCACTGTGCCTGGCACTCGCCATTGTCCCTCTCTCCCCTCACCGGAAACGAACTGGAAAATCCTAAGTTGGAACAAGCCACCAACGTCGGCCTGCTCGCTGGCCTCCCGTCAGCTACAAGCACACAGCAAATCTCAACGTGGAGAATTTCTACCTATGGCCTAACTATAAATGTTGTCACCCAACTGTGTACATACATTGCTACCATAATTAATAAGATTAAAATTGTGTGACATTTAGTGCATTGGCATGGTCAATGTTTGCAGTGAACTTCATACTGTTTAGTTATCAAATGCTATTAATTAGCAATATTTCTATTGGACAGTAATCTCACACTGTGATTACAATATTTAAACAATATTTAGTGTTCAAATTACAAATAGTAATGCCGAAGTTATACGTCATGAACTGCGCAAGAGTAGTAAGGTGGTGAATTTCTTCCTTTCATTATCTGCAGAGGTTGTCATCAAAACAACGAAGATTTTAAAATTATCTTCAAAGTTTGTTGAAAGTCTCATTATGTGGCAGATTTATGAAACTCCTATTGTTTATGAAGTTATCCATCCTGAATCAAATGTCGTTTCTGATTGTTGCCAATGCAGCAATTGTAACATAAGGGTTAGGAGCATGTGTACCAAATTTGGTTGGAATCTGTTCAGTTGGTGTAGGAGGAACTGCACCACATTGTAAAGTGATCCTGAAGTTTTTGAGCATCTCATTGTCTTTTATGTCTTATCTCCTGAAATCTTCGTAATATATGATCGTTGCTCTTACATCGACTGTCCTCTTGGTTTGTAGGTCAAGTATAAAAAATTTACAACGATTGTGTAAATTCGTTTGCAATACAAATATATGGGCACTCTGCTTTATATCTACAATATAATAGTTTTCTTTAATAGTTTTCTGCAGTAATTTGTTTCTCTGGAGCTTTTTTGTTACTTCCTTTTGATACCTGACAGATCATTGTTAGTAGATTTAGTGATGTACTCCATATTTACTACGTTATGAGAATGATGAAATAACAGCGTCACTTCCTAGCCTTTATGATAAGTTGACATTATCATTACGAAACAAACTTCATAACTCCTAGTGAAAGAACGAGGAAATAAATAACTGACAATGCGACATGTTTCCTCTCCCGATAGTAAAATGGCAATAAGCATATTAAATTTTTATACCTATCTACGATCAGTATAAATGACACGGCGCAGTTAACTAACAATCATTATTACAAAAGACAGAAACAATATTCCAACACTCCTGGAGAGATAAGCTCAAAATTTTATGAATAAATGTCAGCACCGTGTGTTACACAACAAAAACTGAAATGAAATGATCGTATGGCAGTTTTGGCCGGGGTACCTGTGTGTGAGTGTTAATCCGCCTAGGACAGGACTTTTTAGTTGACGCCACTTCGGCTTGCAAGTCTATCATCAGGAAAACGATTATGAGGGCAACGCACAACACCCAGCCCCGGGCCGGGAATCGAACCCAAGCCCCTTGTATGATAGTCGCTGATGCTGTCGTCTGGGCTACGGGGAGGCGAAAATGCCAAATACCCCAATGGTGGTGGCTCGGTGGTTCTTTTTTTCCACAAGAAACAATCCTTGTCTATCTAACCTGTTAGAACATGCTTCAAAACTTCTTATCCCTCAATTTGAAGAAGGTACCAATGACTTCGTATACACTATGTGATCAGAAGTTTCCGGACATATGGCTGTAAATTACTTACAACCCTCTCTTACTCCGTTTCCAAGCACTGCGACCCTTCAAGACCGTCGACCCTAATAATTGTTGTTTGGTTTTTGTACAAGTTGAATATAACTGTTGTCTACCTATATTTTACCCCTGCTACCTTCAGACTCTGAAAAAGTGTTTTGCAATCAACATTGTCAAAAGCTTTCTCAGGATCTACGAATGCTAAAAAAGTAGGTTTCCTAATAAATATTTCAAGTGGAAGGTAGGTCCCACAAGTACATTTTTGTTATTTCCCGTTACCTCTTTAATTGCGTATCATGTAAATTGCCAAACATTAATTGATATAATTATATTTTTTTAACAAAGAAATTTGATTCGGAATAGCAGTGTCCAGAAAATGAACAAATCACGGCACTCAGACTGCCGGGAAGGTAACAAGTTCAGATAACAAATTTTCCCTTCTCATTAGCCTTTTCACAAACATTAATTAATTTAATTACAATGGAAGGACTTCAAATCTTTAAAACCAACATGAATTATTTAATTTTAAGCATAAGACCTGAAAACGAGTCACGGCACTCAAATCACATTCCAGAAAACGAATTAGAAATGTTCAAACTTCCTGGCAGATGAAAATTGTGTGCCGGAATCGGGACTCGAACCTGGGACCTTTGCATTTCGCGGGCAAGCGCACTACCGAATGTGCTATCCCGACACGACTCTCGATGCCGCCTCACAACTTTACTTCCACCAGTACCTCGCCTCCTACTTTCCAAACTTCACAGAAGTTCTCTTGCGAAAATTGCAAGACTAGCACTCCTGGAAGAAAGGATATGGTGGAGACATGGCTTAGCCACAGCCTAAGGGATGTTTCCAGAATGAAACTTTCACTCTGCAGCGGAGTGTGCGCTGATATGAAACTTCCTGGCAGATTAAAATTGTGGGCTGGAACCGGGACTGAACCTGGGACCTTTGCCTTTCGTGGGCAAGCGCACTACCGACTGTTCTATCCCGACACGACTCACGATGCCGCCTCACAACTTTACTTCCACCAGTACATCGCCTCCTATTTTCCAAACTTCGCAGAAGTTCTCCTGCGAAACTTGCAAGACTAGAACTCCTGGAAGAAAGGATATGGTCCTGTAACATGCGGTCGTGCATTATCCTGCTGAAATGTAGGATTTCGCAGGAATCGAATGAAGGGTAGAGCCACGGGGCGTAACATATCTGAAATGTAACGCCATTGTTCAAAGTGCCGTCGATGCGAACAAGTGGTGACAAGACGCGTAACCAATGGTACCCCACACCGGGTGATATGCCACTGCTTCCAATGTCCGTTCACCGCGATGTAGTTAAACACGAATGCGACCATCATGATGCCGTAAACAATCTCGATTCATCCGAAAAAAATGACGTTTTGCCAATCGTGCACCCAGGTTAGTCGTTGCGTACGCCATCGCCGGCGCTCCTTTCTGTGACGCAGCGTCAAGGGCAACTGCAGCCATAGTCTCCGATAGATAGTCCATGCTGCTGCAAAAGTCGTCAAACTGTTCGTGCAGATGGTTGTTGTCTTGCATACGTCCCCAGCTGTTGACTCAGGGATCGAGACGTTACATCTATGAGGATAAGATGCCTCTCATCTCGACTGCTAGTGATACGAGGCCGTTGGTATCCAGCACGGAGTTCCGTATTGCCCTCCTGAATCCACCGATTCCATATTCTGCTAACAGTCATTGGATCGCGACCAACGCGACCAGCAATGTCGCGATTCGATAAACCGAAATCGCGATAGGCTGTAATTCGAACTTTATCAAATTCTGAAACGTGATGGTGTGCATTTCCCCTCCTTACACGGGGCATCACAACAACGTTTCACCAGGCAACGCCGGTCTACTGCTGTTTGTGTACTTTCCTCATGTCAGTACGTTGTAGGTGTTGCCATCGGCGCCAATCTTGTGTGAATGCTCTGAACAGCTACTCATTTGCATATAACAACATGTTCTTCTTGTCGGTTAAATTTCGCGTCTGTAGCACGTCATCTTCGTGGTGTAGCAATTTTAATGTCAAGGAGTGTAACTACGGGGTCATCAGTCGCCAAACTTACGAACTACGTATGAACTAACTGATACTAAATACATGCCCGAGGGAGGATTCGAACCTCCGATGCGGGAGACCGCGCGATCCAAAACGTGGAGTTCGAGACCGCTCGGCTACTTCCGTGCGGCGATAGCAGGATACTTAGTAGTATCGTACTGTCACTTACAGTGATATGTTAAATCTTATGTCAATGACATAATGCACCTGTGCTCTTTAAATTAGCCGGCCGCGGTGGCCGAGGTGACTGAGGCGCTTCAGTCACGGTCAGCACGGCCACTACGGTCGGGGGTTCGAATCCCCCCTCGGGCATGGATATTTGTGCCGTCTTTAGTCTTAGCTAGTTCATAAGTAGTTTGTAAGCTTAGGGACTGATGACCCCGTAGTTAAGTCCCATAAGTTGTACAAACATTTGAACATTTTTTTCTTTAAATTATTTCATACAACAACTGCTGACATATGAAGATGACGGCTATGCAAAACAATTTTTGAATCAGATAATGATGGTAGAGACCATCTAAATCGGTCGTCCACATAAAATTATATACCAACGATCTTGGGCGCTACTTTTCTTATCTCCAAATGTGTCTTTTATTTTCCTGTTGGCAGTATCTATCCTTCCACTAGTTATACATTTTTCTACTTCCTTGAATTTCTCCTCAAGCCACGCCTGCTTAGCCAGTCAACTTCCTGTCAACTTCATTTTTCAGACCTGTATTTCCTTTTGCCCACTTTCATCAATTAATTTCAGTATCTCCTATGAATCCAAGGAATTCTATAGTTTTCAAAATGACAAGCCAAGATCGCACATTAATAATTTATTAATTGACGACCGGTTTCGGTGCACTGTGTCAGCAGATCGCCTCCAAAGTCGACTATATCAGATAATCTTACCAAGGAATTTTATTAGGCCTTGTTCTTCTGCCTATATGATAGTCTGTGGTCTTCACTACTCTCTCAGAGCTACCAGTTCTTCTTCTAATGTATTACTGATCCCCGTTTCAGACAATCGTTGCCAAATGCTCCTTTAAGAACTCTCAACTCCTTCAATTTGTCCAGATTCCATCTCCGTAATTTTCTAGCGTTTTGTAGGCTCAAGTTTTAATCTACCGTTCATGATAAGTTATAGCCAGAGACTATAGCTGCCCACTGGATACGTCTCACACTTTAAAACCTGGTTTCTAATCCTTTGCCGCAACATTATAAGCCCAATGTGTTACCTTCCAATATCTTGTGGCCTCTTTCACGTATACAACCTTCTTCTTCCATGATAACTAAAGTAACTGTTGCACTCTGCACAAATTTCCATCAATTTTCTTTCATTGTTTTCTCCAATCCTTACTCACCTAACATTTGCTTCTTTTCCTTTTCCTACTACCGCGATCCAGACTCCCATCACAATCAATGTATCCTCATCTGTAACGGAATATTTCACCTCCAAATACATTTCATCGATCTCCTCATCATCGGCAGAGCTAATTGGCATATAAACGTGTACTACTGTGGTCGGTGCTGGCTTCGTGTCAATCTGTGGTATTCTGTCCTTCGTAATTTAGGCACATTCCTATTTTCTAATGCATTATGAGACCTACTCCTGTGTTAGAACCAAATGAGTTTGTATTTCTGTACTCTCCGGACTAGATATCTTGTTCATCCTAACTCCTAATTCCCACCATACCTATCTTATCCACCACTCTTTTCAAATTTTCTAACTTATCTACGCGATTAAGGGGTATAACATTCCACGCTCACATCTGTAGAGTGCCTATTTGGTTTTCCTTGATGACGGCATCTCCTGAACAGTGCCGCCCCGGAGTTCCGAATGGTGGACTATTTTACCTCCGGAAATCTTTACCCAAGAAGACGCCACCATCATATATTCACACAGCAGAGCTGCATCTCATTAACTACTTTGCCCTTGCTTTCAGCCGTTAACAGAGTAACAGTATGGCAAAGCCTTGTTAGCTGATTTCTCAAGGCCACCTGAGTCAATCATCCAGACTGTTGTCCCTAGAACTACTGAAAAGGCTGCTGCCCCCATTCAGGAACCACAAATTTATCTGGCCTTTCCACTGATATCCCCGCTGTGGTTACACCTATAGTAGGTTATCTCTATTGCTGAGGCACGCAAGCATCCCCAACTTGGCAATCCCTATGGTTCAGAAAAAAAAAAAAAAAAAAAAAAACAGAATTATTTCAGCCAAGTGTCTTTTTCAAAATCGGGTGCTTTGTGTCATAGCGTCTTGAGTAACGTCTTTGAGAACAATACGTACCTTTGCAAGACAAACGTAACGGTTTTTGGTTGTATATTGCTAACGGACAATGATTTTCAAAAGAAGAAAAATGCCTTTACCATAAAAATTTCTGCGAGATTTATAATAAATATTTAAAACATTTGCTGTATAAAGCCATCACGGACTCCACGTAATATTCAAAAGCCAACCGATATGCTAAATTTGGATGGACTCCAAAACTGTGTAATATTTAAAATTTTACACTATACTGCAGGTTGCCTACAACACTTCCAATCTTATAATTTGTATACAAAATACCACTAGGCCACAGCCTATCTAGAACGTTTTCCTCCCGAAGTCTTTGATCAACTGAACACGAGATATGGGCCCTTGAAGAACCTCTATTCCGCAAGCAGCATTTACGAACAGTTTTCTCATACCGAGGAAATTGCAAAGCTGTTCACACAAGAATCAATAGTTCCCAGAGTCTGTTACAAATAAATTTTCTATGATGCTAATATTATTTTTATTTTATCAACATCTTTCTTATTGCCATAGTCTTTAACTTGCTTGCTGTAGTCGTGAAACTTTACTACCTTTTGTCAACTTTTTCTCATCTTTACTGCTTCCAGCAAAATGTTATTTGTGAATTCATTCTTCTACTTTGCACTATCATTTCCCTTCTTCTTCCAAGAAGATTCATTTGCGTGCTTTTGCCATACCTTATCTCTCAATTTTGTTTTTAGCGCTCTCCGACCACAGCACGTTTTAATTTCTTCCAATTAGTATTACTTCGAACTCGGGGAACTCCGTACCACCCTTTTATATAATTCTGCGTATTAAGACCTTTCGCCCTCTTTTATTTATGAACCGAGGATATACATCACTTCAATGAAGCTAGTATATGTCACCTTTGAAATCTCGTTATGGTGTCATTTTTCCTTCTTGCCAGTTCTGATGAATTAGGCTTGACGAATAACCGATTAAGGACTTTGGAACCGCAGAAGGACGCTCTCTATGAAGTACAATTCCTCTGGTACTTACAGATATAATTTCCATCTTTCCTTTCGCTGACGGGCAGGCCCGAATATTTCATTCACTTTAACACATCACACTGAGGTAATGTAGTGGGTACTGATATGCACCACCAATAGATGACAACAGTATCATTTATGGAAGGTACAGAATGTGGTACATTTCGTGAGCTTTCATTTGTACTCCAGTGATTCACGTGAAACTGTTTCCGACGAGATTACGCCCGTTCGACGGGAATTTGCATGATTGAAGCAGGTAATATTGGTTAGACGCGTGTAACATTCTATTCCGGATAGTGTTACTAAATTTCGGTGCAATAATCCGCAAGCCACAGTGAGAGGAGAATACCAAATTTCAGCACTGACCGACGGACAGCCGTTTATGTCATTTGAGTGCAGTTGTCGATGGCTGCAGACAAGCAGTACTATATCCGTTAGGACAGAGCGGTTCGATTTGGCGTTAATGGGTTGTGGCAATCGTGGATCGACCTGAGTGCCTTTGCTAAGAGCACGTCATCAGCTGCAACGTCCCTGCCGGTTCCAGCACACAATTTTAATCTGCCAGGAAGTTTCATATCAGCGCCACTCCGCTGCAGAGTGAAAGTTTCATTCTGGAAACATCCCCTAGGCTGTGGCTAAGCCATGTCTCCACCATATCCTTTCTTCCAGGAGTGCTAGTCTTGCATGTTTCGCAATAGAGCTTCTGTGAAGTTTGGAAAGTAGGAGGCGAGGCACTGGCGGAAGTAAAGTTGTGAGGCGGCATCATGAGTCGTGTCGGGATATCACAGTCGGTAGTGCGCTTGCCCGCGAAAGGCAAAGGTCCCAGGTTCGAGTCCCGGTTCCGGCACACAATTTTAATCTGCGGGGAAGTTTCAAGAAGACAAATGGTTAAACAAGGGCAGGTGTGTGTAAAACGTTAAATAATAGTTAATCATTTTCAATTTTTTTTTTAAATTTAAAAGCCCTATTCAGATAGAACTTGTACTACAAATTGGTTAAAATATCTGTCAGAAACAGAAATGTAAAACAAAAATGCGACTAAATCTTAGAAGAAACACGTGTCACCGAACAGAATTCTGAAATAGAACCTTGCCCTTTCGTGGGTAAACGATGGTATCTGTGCAAGCTTCACGTCTCCTTGCTGCATTAATTCTACGTGTACCTTGTTTCGTACATTACATATTTCACAAAAGTTCTCCTGCGAAACAAGTAGGACTACAAACTATCGAAGGAACAGTATTGGGGAGACATGGCTTATAAGGTGAACACCAGAAGTCGCCACCTTCGATTTTGATGGTTCTGAAATATGTTGTTGGGGGATTTCTCCTGAGTATCTGCTATGTCCTAAATATCATTTCGCCCTAGTTTACGAGATAAGTTATTTAGTATTTTGGTTTTTCGCTAATCTTAGCGTATATTTCAAGGATAGCAACTTAGCTTAGAGAATTCTACTTGCGGCAGTGGCGGTGTATGGGGCTCGCGCGGTGCCTCGCTGCAGCAGCGGTTTGTTTACTTCCTCGGGGATAAGTCTTTTCGCTTACGCCAGCGTCAGATGTACAATGACTTCGTGAGAATGAAAATTCAGTAATGGATAACATTAGTAGACGAGACAGACTGAAATTCACTTTTAAACGCAAATTTACCCAACCAACATCATCTGAATTTGAAGACGTTGCTAAAATCTGACTCGAACATTTAGTTGGATATCATACGTCGATTATCATTAGTGCCATGTATGTGAAACTGGCATCTATCTATATGTCAAAAAGCATCATAGACATGGCATTGTAGGTAATGTCACTGTTGATCCTTTTTGTTCCAGAATTAGAAAATCCAAATTTTGCGGTTACCATTAGAGGTTCCCACTGAGGCAATAAACTCAATATGATACTCAGCAATTTTGCCGGGAGTTGGTCTGGTCTGAAGGTTCAAATGTTCCCTCATATAGGGACTGATGACCCCGTAGATAACTCTCATAAGTTCAACAAACATTTGGACTTTTCTTTTTTTGTGCCCACATATACCGTCTTATATGAATGAGTCACAGGCATTGTGATGTATGACAGACAACCGAAAACATGTGCAATTTGTAATTTAGCAGGGCACGTTGCCAAAGACGTTTTCAGACAACGAATTGCCCGACTTCCTGCTGGTGAGCCGCGCGGGAGTAGTCGAGCAGTCTGGATCGCCACGTTACGGATCGCGCGGCCACCCCTCTCGGAGGTTCGAATGCTCCCCCGGGCATGGATGCGTGTCGTCCTTAGTTTAATTAGTTTGTAAGACTACCGACTGATGAACTTAGATAGGTCCCATATAATTATAAACATCTGAACCTACAGGTGAAGCAGTTAAGCCTCCGGGAAATGACAGTAGTGCCAGCTACATAAATATAGCCATCGAACGTGGTCAACGGAGCGTGCCATCAATTAGTGATGTTCATCTACATGACTCATTGAACAGTCCCCAACCTCAATCAGTGGAAGAGATTCAGGTAGGTAGAGGAGATACGGTGAAGGAGGGAACAGATGACTACCAGATAACAGTAAGTCAGTAATTCGAGACTGGTCAGAGTAATGCAGCAGCAAAGTCTCCCTCGAATACACAAGAAACGGTGATTGGCTTAGGAAGGGGCACAGCAGAAGGCGGCTCCTTTACAGTAAAAGGTGAAAGAAGTTGAGACATTTCAGTATTGCAACGTTGCTTTCCAACGCCAAAAGGACAACGTACCCATGTTATTATTATTTTTTTTTTTTCATTATTCGTAGGTTATCGATTTTCTATAATAATGACTAAAGAGAAAAATTCTGTTACTTGGTTGTGTGAGGCCTCTAACAGAGGAGAGAGAATCATTCAGAGCTGACAGCACACCGGTAGCTGCACCACATGGGCGGCGTATTGTTGTTCTGGAAGACGGCTTATGGCCTGAGCAGGTAAATCTGAGGCGAAGGCCTTCCAAGTATTTTCGCACACATTACCGCCATCTGGCTGACGGCACCAATGCTGGCGTAGTCTGGGCGAGGGTGCAGTGTATGGTGCTTTGCGAGGGAAAAGCTGGGCAAAGGTACGAAGGACACTCCACTGGGACCACCATATCTGGCACAGAGTTGGCGAACGCAAGGGTGACACCTACTAGGTAGGGCATTGTACATTTATGGCGCGCACTGCACTTTGACAATAGCAAATGAGTTTGGCCATTTGTTGGGAATAACTTGCTGGACGTGATTTTGGCGGTGCCTGAAGGTCATCGGCCGCTACCCGTCAGAACGATGTTCATGACGGCGACCGACCAGTAAAACCGCGGGAAAGCTGGCGATTGACTGCTATTTTATAGTAAGGGGATTCGGCTGTCCGACTCCGAACGCAATCCGAGATTGGCTGTACCAAAAAAATGTTCAAATGTTTGTATAGCTTATGGGACTTAACTACGGAGTCATCAGTCCCTAAACTTACAAACTACTTATGAACTAGCTAATCCTAAGGACGGCACAAATATCCTTGCCCGAGGGGGGATTAGAACCCCCGATCGTAGTGGCCGTGCAGACCGTGACTAGAGTACCTCAGTCCCCTCAGCCACCGCGGCCGGCTTGGCTATACCTTGGCGCCTCGCTGTTGATTGAAGTTTCAATATAGGCGGAGCCTGGAGGCTTTGCTCTGAGAGATTTTTGAATTTAGTGGAGGGAGGACTGGTATTTGAGCAGCTGAAGAGAACAGACGCTTCTCTTCTGCTCTGAGTTTATACTTGTCTCCGAGCAGCTGTACTAAGAGTTTGGGGTACAACTTTTTGAGTTGCTCTAAAGCTTGTACTAATGCTTTGGGCCAGCGGTCAGCTTAACCACTTTGCTACCCGTGCTCCCCGTCCGTCGTAAACTCCCACAAGTTTCACGATATGGCTGTAGCGCCCCTATCGTCCATGTCATCTTACACTCGCCGTTACGGAATCCCGTGTGAGGTCGAACGAATGACCACATCTGCGGTGAAGTAATTGAAGCGGCCACACCCATTCGAGGACAACGTACTGGATTCTGTTACTGAAGTAGTCATCGAGCCACTGACACATTTTGGTATCTATTAAACAAGGCCGGCCGCGGTGGCCGAGGCGACTGAGGCGCTTCAGTCACGGTCAGCACGGCCACTACGGTCGGGGGTTCGAATCCCCCCTCGGGCATGGATATTTGTGCCGTCCTAGTTCGTAAGTAGTTCATAAGTAGTTTGTAAGTTTAGGGACTGATGACCCCGTAGTTAAGTCCCGTAAGCTTAACAAACATTTGAACATTTGATATTAAACAAGCTCGTAGCTTCGTTAGCAGTCCGATGTGCGGTACCCTGTCAATCGCCTTTCGAAAATCGAGAAATATGAAGTCTGCCTTTTGCCCTTTATGCATACCTCACAACATGTCATGATAATAAAAGGGCAAGATTGGTTTAGTACCATCGATGCTTCCTAAAGCCGTGCTGATGTATCGACAGAAGCTTTTCTGTCTCAAGGAAATTTACTATATTAGAACTGGGTATATGTTCAAGAATCCTACCGCTAACTGTTGTCAATAATATATGTTTCTAATTGAGTGGGTTCGTTCTTTTGCCTGCGTAATAGACAGTAGTCAATTGTGCCTCTTCCATTCGCTTGGAACTTGGCGCTAGATCAAAGATTCGTGATAATGCAAGCAAAGTAACGGAACAATGCTGCTGAGTACTTATTGTAAAACCGGACTGGTACCCCATCTGTTGTTTGTTTTCAACTCTCTCAGCTGCTTCTCTAAACCAGCTGTGCCTATTTTTATGTCATCCATTTGAGAGTTAGTTGGACCATCAAGTGAAGGTATGTTTGCATGGTTCTCCAGCGTAAATGATATGAGAAATGTTAAATTTAATTCTTCGGCCTTCATTTTTCAGTATTTTATCACCATCGCAGAATAATTTACGAATGACTGGATAGAGACCTTAGATACGCTTAACGCTAGTAGAGCTCACCTGGACAGTTCTTCAGATTCTGAAAGTGAAGACGAATCGATCCGTAAAAGGCCATGCCATAGTGATAAAGACATATTTGGTTGTCAAAGACACGAATGTTTTCGGGTTCTCGGCAAGACCTTTTGCTAAGATATGACGTTGGTAGTTATTGTGTGCTTCTCGAATTGGTATTTCTATAGCCGCTTGAATCTCTAACAACTTTTGTCAGATATGATTTGCTTGCTCTTTTTTTAAACTACCATTGCTTTCTCTGCATTTTTCGAATATTACTGTTCAATACATCCTTAATCCACTTTGCTGGCACATAATTATATCTCCAGCGCTTTATTTCAACGCTTTTAATTTTGACCATTATTCATCTACGTCCACCGTACCGGAAGTAAACGATTTCCATTCATTCCGTAAATGGGACGCTAACAATTGATTATCTGCTCTTTCTAACAGAAACACTCTCATACACTTCTTGAGCGATTTATTAACGTTGGTAGCCATTGTCGCTATGACTACATCATAATCATTAACTCCTGTCTTTACAGTGACATTATCAAGGCCTGGCCAGTTTGTAGCTATAATGTTCAAAATATTTTAATTGCGAGAGGGCTGACGATTTAACTGCTAAAAACCGTGTTCACCTGTAGGCGCCCCAGTCAATACTCGTCAGGTTGAAGTCGCCCCCAACTAATAAAGCATGGTCCGGTTACCTTCTCGCAACAAATCGTAATCTTCCTTTGAATGACTAGCACTGCGATTATGGAAACGGGTAGCCGGTAAAAAAAAAAAAAAAAAAAAAAAAAAAAAAAAAAAAAAAAAAAAAAAAAAAAACAGTCACTCTCTACTTCGAGCTCAGTAGAAGGAATATTTTTGTGGACTGCAGGGAACACACCTCCGTTAGTACGTGATCTATCTTTGCGGTTGCATCCCATTCTTTGCTAAATAATTCTGAGCTTCCAATGTCGGGATTCAGGCAATCCTCAGTCCCGAGGATTAATCGAGGGCGACAACGTTCCTGCAATGCAGTAAATTCGGGGCGTTCATAAAACCGCGGTGGAATGATCGAGCCTTCTAAGGCACCTGACTGCGAAGCGCGCGTTCGAGTCTCCCCTCGAGGGGTGTTTGTGTTGTTCCTCGCGTACGTCAGTTTCAGTAGTTTGAAAGCCTAGGGCCTGATGACCAACGTATTCAAGTCCCTTAGATTTACAAACATTTGATTTGAACGTCCTCGAAGCACAGACGTTCAGAAAGATCGTTGTGTTGTAAGGTCACGACTGTCATTTCGTACAGCTACCACAGCACAGATACGAGATTATGTGAGCGCAGAACTGTCAACACGAACTTTTGTTAGCCAGTTACTACTCATTCACCAAAGAAGACGAAACCAATATTCCAGATTTCGAATTACGAACAGATGCCGTAATGAGTAACGTAGAAGTAGATATCAACGGAGTAGTGCAGCAACAAAAATCACTTAACAAGAACAAGTCTTCTGGTCCGGATTGTATACCCATTAGATTTCTATCTGATTATGCGGAAGCGATAGCTCCTTACTTAACAGTCACATACAACCGCTCTCTCATAGAAGGATCTGTACCAAAAGATTGGAAAGTTGCACACGTCACACCTATATTCAAGAAAGGCAGTAGGAGTAACCCACTAAACTACAGACCTATTTCATTAACGTCAATTTGCAGCAGGGTTTTGGAACATATCCTGTATTCAAATATTATGAATTATCTCGAACAGAACGATCTATTGACCCAAGGTCAACACGGATTTAGAAAATATCGTTCATGCCAAACACAACTAGCCCTTTATTCACACGAAGTGATGGGTGCTATCGACAAAGGTTCGCAAATTTAATTTAATAGAGACAGGTTAGCCCCATCATTGCCCTACCCCTCCCCTCTCCCCCCCCCCCCTCGGGTTTGTATATGTTCATACAATGAGACCTATTCCTTAGCGACGCTGTCGCGTATGTCAGCAATTATTCGTACGTAAAAGCTAAGTCTTCCACTTCTAGTAACTATGTCTCTCGGTTCACTGTATGCCCGATAAATTGCACGAACAACTTCCATTCACGTAATCGAAAGGCTACTTAATTAATTTCAAGCAGTATAATGTTTAATGATGTAGCATGTGACCCAACTATCAATAGACGTTGAATTTTTTTTTTCTGTTTTGTTATATGAGAAATTATGGATGCTACTCGTTATTTGTATTGATCACTGGATGCTAAAGGCTTAACTAGGTGTTGAATTGTAATTTGTCCATAAAACTGTTATGCTGCTTTGCCCTAAACGGAAGGAAGTTTAACTTCATTCACATTTACTGGTACGAAAAGTAAAAGCTGTTAAGTAATTTCAACGGATTGTACCAAACTCAAAATATAAGCTGAGTAGCTACACACGTTTCGTAATGAGGCAAAATTTAATGTTATTACAATTTATACTGTAGTCAGAGGTAAAGAACAGTACTTTGAAACTTACTGATATATCTAATGATTGTTTAATAACTAGAAAGTTGTTAATGTGGCCACGAATTTGATTAGAAGTCCTGCTAAGTAAGTCTTATGAATTGTGACTTAATGTCAATAGTTTGATTATTATATTAATGTATATAAAATTGAGGTGTTTGTGCCTATATTTCATTTGCTGCCAAAATTACACATCGAAAACGAATAGTGTTTGTATGTGATAGTAGGTGTCAGTCCCGTTATGCGCTATGGCGATAACGATAAGGGGTTGGAGATATGAGAGTTGAAAGTTACCGACTTATACAATATTCTACGTGTGGGTGCCAATATTTTGCTCCTCGGATAAAGCTACACAATGGGGGACGAACGATCACTCTGTATTGTTGTACTACAAAGTCTTCCGTCGTATACTCCACCAGTTCCGTGTCGATAGCTATAAAAGGGGGGGAGGAGAGATAAAGTGATTGAAATTCGTCAGCTTATAAGCTTATATAAAATTCGGGCTAAAGACCAGCGATGAGTTTTGACACTATAATAGCAAAGAGGTTATACACCGCAAAACGTGATAAACATTCTTCAGTTGTTTTCCTGCAATATTCTTCAGTTGTTTTTCTTCAAAAACGGTAGGAATATAGAAAAATAAGTTAATATTGCAGTGTGAAAAGCAAAACTACTGAGAAAGATGCTAAACCGTTTCTAAAAGAAAATGACGCTGAAAAGTTAATCTGCAGACGATACAATCTCGAAATTTGTGGACGTTTTTAATCTTACACTGTAGGCATCTGTGATTATTCGATATTTTCCTCCCTAATGGCTTGAAAAGGGGATGAACGGTTTTTTGAAATTACGTTGTTATTAAAGCAATTTTGAAGCAAGAAATACAAAATTTCTGATTTAGATTTTTTATTGCAATTTTAAAAACACGTGTTTCAATAGTCTTGGAAATTCAACCATTAAGCAGGTGAAATATTGGAAAATCTTTTAAGCGTGCTACTAATAATACCGCATTTTGTTGCTAGAAATGCGAAAATTTTATTTTCGAAGCATGGTTAAAATAAAAATAAAAAGTGTTTCGGGTTGTTTTGAATTCTGCCATGAATGGTACAATGGGGGTGTATGAAAATACTTGATTCTTAAAGCTGAATGTATAAAAAATTATATGTAGAAGTAGCGACAACCAATGAAGACCATCCAGTCTACGCGTGAGAAGCAGCGTGATTAAGCTAGAACATGAATAATTTTATAGATTATTACACTGAATTGCTTTTAAAGGTACGAGTAGTTGTCGTGTCGAATAATTACGGTAATGTCATCGTGCTGATTGTAAAGCAAATTACTCTAGCAAACGCAAATGAGAGACACCATTGACGAAAACGATTTTGTTACACCGTTTCCTGAAATTTAGAAAGGTTCCGTCTCCTCACTTATCTACCATTTTGCAATTTGTACAGATCGTAAGCAGTAGGCTCTGGGCGGAGTATATGTTCCTCCCGGATATGATTTCCTTTTTGTAACCTTTTCATCGAAATATTTGAATTACCATTAAAAATGAATCTAGTACGTTCCAGTGAGTCATTGCCTCTTCCACTTATATAACTCTCTTTCGTGACTCTTAAACCGCGTGTGCCGATAATTAAGCTCCGCTCTGTGCAGAATTCTACCAGGTGACCTTCGGTACTTTTTGTTCCCTTCCTTTTATTACCCCTGAGTTCTCCCGTGTCCCTTAAATGTCTGCGAGAGAAGTGAAACGTGGGCGATAAGGAGAAACCTTTTGAAATGTTGTGCTAGAGAAGAAAGTTGAAGGTAGAAAGAAAAGTTCTCGTCAGTGGCGCAGCGTGAATTTCTGCCACCCGGTGCTAACCCTACACTTTCCGCCCTCCGCCCCTATCTTCGGAATTAAGCAGAAAACGACAGACCTTTTCTGGGTTAGTGCTTAGGAGGAGAAGACGATAGCGTCGGTGGAATTCATTTTCCCTGTGTAATTTCTTGGGTCTTTCTTATACTTTCCGTTATGCTATACAAATCGTTTTGGAAGAATATTTATGCGACTTAGTTGTCTGGGCTTCTCGTATCAGCAAAGAAGAACTTCGTAATTTTATAAGACAGATTTAGCAAAGGAAGATCATGCTCTGAGAATTAAATAATTTGTAACATCTTAATTATGATACTGCAGCCTTTTTATAGCAATTACGTATGTTATTCTGATTGAAGGCGGAGTAGTAGTTCTATGTGTATTAAGTTTATAGTTGCAGCACGGGTATGGTTATGGAATGTAGAGCGCCTATCTTCGAATTACACGGCCGCTCCCCGTTGGAAGGTCAGGTCCTCTCTGGGGCATGTGTGTGTGTGTGTGTGTGTTATTCTTAAACATTGTATAAGTAATTTTCGTGAGTTTTACTGATACAATACCATTTTCAGTGAAAATGGTATTGTACAGTTTTCACGGTTATCATTAATTTTGGCCACATCATTTACATATGCAGAAATTTTAAGCTATTTCTAAAATTTTGTTTGAAATACTTCTTAAAGATCACATTAAAAAGGTTTGTTTTATTTTACAATCAGTTTCAGAATATATTAGCAAACATACAAGTGATTTGAAACTAGAGGAAGAAAAGAAAACACTGAAAGAATGATCCGGAGAGAATTGACCCGCCTACAATAATAAATAATTGAAAATTGAGTAATCACTAAGTTACTTCCATTTAACAATTACTTCTAATAAGTACTTGTACCGTACTAATCCTGTCTTACAAGGTAACGGTACAATAAGACATGTCGAAACCTGCCCTGATATGTTTTACAAAGAAAGAAGACAACGAAAGAAATGCAATGTGAAAATCTTAGTTGCTAAGTAAGTATGCAAGTACTTTAAAAAATAAGTGAAAATTGCAAAATCCGTTGCGCGCCATGCATAGATAGAAATGTACACCCCTACTGTGCATGCGCAATTAGGTACACATTCTCAGCGGAGGTCGGCGGTAGATTTGGAAACAGCAGACGCGACGCAACCCGATCGTAATTTGTAAAGGACGTTCAGATTATCGTTCGCTGATACTGTCCCTCACACTACAGTACACAGTTCACAAAATCAAATGTTCAAATTTTTGTTAAGCTTATGGGACTTAACTGCGGTGTCATCAGTCCCAAAACTTACAAACTAATTTTTCTAAAGAGAACACAAACATCCATGCCCGAGGTAGGATTCGAACACCCGACGGAGAACGTCCTCGCGCATCGGAGCATAACGGCTCAGTTTGCTCGGCCACTTCGTCACACCTACACAGTTCTATTCTCTCGATCAGTCACTCACCGAACATTTATTAAAATTTATTAGTTGCTTTTTGCAGTATTGGTAAGTATTTACAATAACCATAAAGATGATTTTATATTTATTGAGCAAAGATGAAAGGTAAGGAACGTGGTTCCAGCCAAAATCACCTACTTCTCATGAAGGCCTACATATGTGTCATTTATTGATTGATTTCTTTGACATTATTCCAATGATATCGATATTTTATTTGGAACTGTGGAAACGTTAGAAGAACTAGGGAATGATTGTCACGATTCCACGAATTGTGATTCGGACGACGTCAGTTGTGCCAGTAACATTTCTGAAGAAGAATACCTTCCAAGCCTGAAAAAGAAAAAAGAAAAATAAATAAATAAAAAAAAATACTGCAACAGCATTCAGTGACAAAGTCAAAGGCGTCTACGTTTCGTAAAAGCTGAGGGTGAATTTTATAAATAGAAGAAAGAATAGCTTGAAGTAAGAATTATCTGCCAAAAGGAAACTCGATAACACCTAAAAGAAAAACTGTTCCAATGTTCTAGATCTGCTCGTGAGAGGCAGTACACCGTTACCGATGGAGGTATATAAGACTGGGCTCTCTGAATTGCATCTGGCATCAACACTGCTAATTTCCAGACTTAGTCGAAATGGCTGCACAGGTTCAAGAAATCGTACAGAATAGTAAGTCGCAAAATTACCAAACTTACGTCTCCTAAACGTGTAGAGGCAGCTTCCAGTGATGGACAATACTGTAGAGAAATTCATAGCTGACATAAAGACGAAACTAATGTTTTCCCCGAAACTACTGTTTATAGCGCTGACCAATCAGGTAATGTGAAAGAACTGCGTGCACCCCACATTTCATGATTTAGGGGTGGAAAAAAAAGACGGAGTCGGTTGCCAAATCAATGAATGCAATGATGCAATTACACGTTCATATTCGATAATGCAAGTGATAAGTAGTTGTGTATTGCTTCCGCAAATTAGGACCAAAACTAAAAAAAATACTTTTTAGTTAGAAAAAATCTTGCAATCGAAGTATCAAAATATGGAAAAACGGAAAAGAATAATTTTGAACATTTCATCCGGAAGGTATTCCCAGTAGATATTAAAAGAATTGACAGGTTTGTGACCACGACATAAGAAAACCTGACAATAAACAAAAAACTTTCAGTCCAATGGCGGTCAATTCTTTAAAAAAAAATTATATGACTGAGATTCCTGTCCCATACAAAATCATAAGTTCTCCTAGTAGTTGCAGAGAATAATTCGTTGCTTTTGTTTGATTAATGGGCTGGACATAACCAGTACGAGTACTCATTGACGGAATTAGTTGTTCACTTCCATTTAGTACTTCGTAAACCAGGCTTTATGTGCTTAAAATTAGTGACTGAATACTTTGGATAATTTCGCTAAGCGGCGCTGCGTATATGATTCGCTGAATCGCATGCTAGGCGAACAGGGCTGTAGAAGCCGCTGTTATAAGCTGTACTTTACACGGAAAAAATGCGTAACTTCAACATTTGAAAAATATGCTTGCAGTGCCTCTTCGCAGCAAAGATTTTGGCAGTGCATTTCCTTCGTTGTCTTCTTCCCGTGTAAAAAATTTCAGGGTAGATTTCGACATGCCTCATTGGACCGTTCCCTTGTTAGTGCGGCAGGGATATTTGGCTGTTTATTGACAGATCCATTTAAGTAACTTGAATCTGCCAATAAAATATCAATAAATAAGAGGTTTTGAAAGAAAATAGATCCTTTTGGCTTAATTATTCTCTCGCCATGTCAGGACAATGCCAACTTGCCCAAACGTTTGGGGGTAAGAATTTCGAAGAACCAGGCCTCACGAGAGCGACGTAGACCCAGTCACGGTGAACGCACCGTGTACACTCTCAGCAGTACTTGATTATCATAGTGAGAAATAATTTAGTACTTAAAATAAAAGTTCATTTGCAGTGACGACTCCCCTACCTCCCTATGCTGGTCTGCTTGCCATCAGGTTTAAAATCACCGCTCACTTTCGTAGGGTAGGTGTTAGCTGGCGAGCGGAAGTAACCCAGACGGTACTCGCACCCTTCTGTTGCCTGTCGCCAATTCGCGGAAGCACCTCGGTGCCGACAGTAAATCATGTCCACCGTGAGGCTAAGTTCCCCATCAAAGGCTCGCCGAAACCGCATTCACAATTACACGGTCCTGCAAAACTCAAGTGTTACCCGTTCATCTGTGGCTGTGTAACGAGAGGAAGCGCACTGTCGTACGTCATGGAAGGTGAGTCATGTGTTTTGTATAGCAATATGTTTCCTGTGCTCATGCTCATGATTTATAAGCAGCTACTATTTATATTTGAATCAAACTCTTATTTTCTTTTATCAAGTTTCCCCGTTTACTCGCAGTAGAATCGCGCTTTTTATGATTTGACGCTTCTAATGTATATCTGCTTTATTTAAGGGCTGGTTATTTTCCACTGGCCAATAACAGGGCTTTCAACAGACGCCACCTTATTCTCCGCCCTCGCGAGATTTCCCACGGTTTTACTGTTGCTGTTACGAATGAACACCGCCTTGTGCTGGGCCCAAGACACTAACGTTTAAATTTTACTAGCCTTGGCGCCGAAACTCCGTCGTTCTAGAAGCCCAGCCGTCTCTAAAACGAACTCGTAAAAACAGCTCTGCCATTAATATGGCAATAAAACGTTGACGTCCTGACCGACACATAAGCGGATGCTGGCAAGTCAAATTTGTAGTAGTACCTTTTTTATTTAAAACTACATTATAACAATATATACATATCAAAATCTGTGAAAAGTCGTGCCTGTTGCCAAATGCGTCCCTTGTGAAGGTACTGAAATTTTCAGTCTTTTTGTTAACGAATACATAAGTAACCTGAGTTTAACTTCTGAATATTCAAAATTATATGAACACATTCATGTACAACGCCAGTTATACAATTTTCCTTTCTCACAACTACATTTAATTTACTAAAATAAATAAATATGAACTACTCGTGTTTCATAATAGTAGCATCTTTATTGCTTATTTCAGTAACATTTGATATGCGATCTAGGGGATATGACTGTTTGCCATATTGTTTATAACAGACGTACCAGTCAAAATTACATATCAGATTTTAAAGTATTGAAGGTAAAATCAGATTTTTATTCTAAATTTCATCTCATTCCAGCCGAGAGGTCTGGAGCGCAACGTTGCGGACCGCACGGCCTCCCGCGTCAGATGTTCGAATCCTCCCTCGGGCATGGATGTTTGTATTGTCTTTAGTAAAAATTAGTTCATAAGTCGTTTCTAAGTTTAGGAACAGATGACTCCGCAATTAAGTCCCATAAGCTTTACAAACATTTGTACATCTCATTCGATAAATATGAAAGTGACGCTAATTTAATTATAATGACTAATGAATGTTTTCGATAGAAACAAGCAGTGGCAACGCGGGTGTAGCCGAGCGGTCTGGATAGCCACGTTACGGATCGTGCGGCCTCCTGGGTCAGATGATCGAATAATTCCTGGGGCATGGATGTGTGTGTTGCCTTAGGTTACTTTAACTTAGTTTTAGTAGTTTGTAAGTCAAGGGACTGATGACCAACGTAGTTCGGTCCCACAAAATGACAAAAATTTGAACATTTCAAGCAAGCAGTATTAAAGAAGCATCTCTGATGTACGTGCGAAGTAGAAGCGATGTATGTGTAGATAATTTTTGTATTCACTTCAGTTGATGCGAGATATTGATAGTAAATCTGAATTTTTTCACTGTACTACTTTTGTGGTCATAATCTTCTATTTTGCTACAAGAGGCATAAAGTGTTCCTAGTTGCATTCCACTGAGACTCTCCGGGTTAATTTGGAGAATTTTCTTGCATTTCTCAAAGCGTTTGAATGGAATACAGAACACAGAACGACAACAATAACTTTCTTGAAACCGAAAATAAAGCCTGACGCATGAGAATGCTAGCTGTTTCTTTCTCTCTCTCACTCTTTCATATATATTTTCTTCCATTTTTTATTCTCCGACATTCTTACCAAAGAATATACTTAATGTAACTAGTGAACATACGAAAGCATACACTTTCTTTAATCGAGATTAGAAACCTTTACCACAGTTGCAAAAGACATAAGAATTTGTAGTCGATTTGCTCGATGAGTCCTTGAGTCCCCACTGACGTTTACAGGTTCCATTTGTATTAGTTAACATCAGCCATTTTTTCCAGACCTGCATACACTTCGTTCAGTGTTATTTTCAAAGCGGCAACAATCATAAATGCTAGTAAAATGATAAATGGATAGTCAAATTCGATTCAGGTAACCCGAGATGAAGGAATGGACTCAGAAATCGACTAAGCAACAAATAAGGCGCAAGAAATCAGCATTGATGATAATTTATCTAAAAAAAAAAAAAAAAAAAAGCGGAAGATGACAAAGCAGTCTTTCATATTCAAACTTAGTAACGCATGATGGCTAACTCAGAACAGTATTTTAAGATGGAAATATAGTTATTTTATGATCAAATCCTGACAGAACTCACGATGAGGTATGAGGCAATGGCTTCAATATCTTCAGAATTCTAAATGGGCAAGCTCTAAAATAAGAGCAACTGATGTTCTCATTAAACATGGTGCAGATTTTGGAATGAAATTTGCTCATGATTTAGATGGAGTTGAGCTGTTAAACGAATTGGAAATTTGTCGAATGGAAGCTAAAGAACTGATTAACGATGTTGGAAAAGCAACACCAACTTGACATTCTTAAAATGATTAAAGAGCTTTTTATTTTTTAGAAGATACAAATCGGAATATACAAATACGTCTCACAATTTACTTAACACTTCTTGTAAGGCAGCCTATTGAGCGCGAAGCTTTAGTAAAATAAAGCTCATCACATCGTCAATGGGACAGGAAGGATTGTCAAATTTAGCCATTTTATCGATTGGAGACTAAGAGGTAGTGAAACGTAACTTAGAGAAATTAATTGATTATTTTTCGAAAATCAAAGCTATGAATGTAGCATTTAAGTAGATTAACTGAGCTTAATTACAGCGTTACGTTAAATTTCTAATAGGTATTCCTAGCAACTCAATATATTTTTAAATGACGAGTTTTTGTTTTTAAATGTGTGTTTCTGTTTCTTAATCCTCCATAACACTTTTTATTTTTCGCTGTAAATTTTTTTCATTCTGTATTGGTGTAAAGTTGGCGCCACTCCTCCAGAAGTGGGAACGAAAGAGCAAGAAGGCGGTGGAGAGCCTCTAGCCAATCACACAGGGGCAACACTCCCTCCACGCCGACAGCAAGTCGAGAGCGTCACCTATGAAGAGGATAGAGAAAGCGCCGCTCATTTCTGGATAGCCTCACTTATCCACTTCTATACTTCACTCCTTGACATCGTCCACACCGGGACGAGAGGACACGCACATCAACGGCGTGACCGGAAAAAAAAAAAAAAAAAAAAAAAAAAAAAAAGGCGAGGCAGCAGTCGACAAGCTACAGGACGTGAGACAGCATACTATGTCTTAAATTGCACCGACAGTCTCAGTTAGCCAGGAGGTCACACCAACCTAGGCAGTTAGTATTGTGCAGAATAATTAGGTATGGACTACAGCTCACAGAAGGAAAATCAAAGTTACCTAATTGTATGTATGTTTTATCATATTGATAAGTTTTGTTCAAAATGTTCAAATGTTTGTAAATCTATCGGACCAAACTGCGTGGTCATCAGTCCGTAGCTTACAAACTACTTAAACCTAGGTAAACTAACCTAAGGACAAACACACACACCCATGCCCCAGGGAGGACTCGAACCTCCACGGCGAGCAACCGCGCGCTCCGCAGCGAGACGCATTAGACCGCTCGGCTACTCCACCGCGGCAATAAGTTTTGTGTTTAAGTAATTTTGCCTAGAGTGATTTCAGCATCCCATGCAGATTGTCCTACGATGAATTAAGTTGTAGCCACAAGAAGTTACGACAAAATCGTAGACACGTGAATTTGACAAGAATTAACGATTTTCTGATTTGAAGGGGAGCCTGAGCATCTAACAGTATTGAATTTGTGTGAAAACGTTTGTTGCAGGTACAGAAAACGGACAGATAGTTCATACATATAAGTAATGTGTATTTAAAATTTTTCTAGAATAGCAGTGTATTTTTATCATGTCGACCCATATTGCTGTATCCACTGCACAAGCGCCTGCCATGCCTAGGCTAGACGTGACACAGCTAATTGTTTCAGTTTCAGATCAAACAAATTGTTTCGTTGCTGACTACAGTTCAACAACTTGTGTCCGGCCGCGGTGGCCGAGGGGATTGTGGCGCTCCAGTCACGGTCTGCAAGGCCACTACGGTCGGGGATTCGAATCCTCCCTCGGGCATGGATATTTGTGCCGTCCTTAGTGTTAGCTAGTTCATAATTAGTTTGTAAGTTTAGGGACTGATGACCACGTAGATAAGTCGCATAAGCCATACAAACATTTGAACATTTTTTGAACAACTTGTGGCCAACACTGCGGCCACAACAGCACCACAACCGCTGCAACGGCCAACAGAAGCCGCACCTATTCCACCGTTCCGACAAACAACAAACAAGAGGGAGAACGGTTTAAATGGCTGCAGCAATATTAAGTACACACAGTTGCTCGCAAGGTGCCAGGTACTCTGAAACTTTATTTACTGTTAACCAGTGTCGGACCCCAGACATTCAGACTTCTGCAGAAATTGTTTCCGAACTCAGCCCTTAGTGAACTTCTGGATGTACAGATTGTAGGGGCAGTCATTTTGTACTACGAACAGCAGGTCAATGTAGTAGCAGCTAGGTACCAATTTTTTCGAACTAAGAAAGAGGCAGAACAGTCTTAATCGGAATGGGTTACGTATTTTTTCCAGGATTGAAGCGAAAGTGTAAATTCAAGGGTACGTGTGGTGCTTTGTATTCAGGTACGAGGTTACGAGACAATTGTTTACAATGTGAATGATAGCAGGCTACGGGAAGAGACTTTGAAGTTAACAGACCCGCCATTTCCTCAAGTGATGCAAGTGTTGGAACATTATGATACGGGCGTAATAGTGGCCGAGAACTTTTGAAACGTTTCCGCTTTGCCGAGACGAGTTGTCAACTACTAGCGCCGCCACAGTCAGCATACCAAACAGCGTAGGTCAACTCGAGTCCCGGCACGAAAACAAGTTGCACGGCGCGAACTTCCGCGGTCGTCGCGAGTCTTGTCCACAATCATTCTCGCGGCATAAACGCCAAAACTGTCCCTCATGCAGCGCTCAATGCCATGCTTGCGGCAAGACCATGTTCAATCAGTGTGCATGCAACAGAACAAACATATCATACCTGCACACTCAACATCGCAACGACAGCACAATCATGTAATGAATGCTATATTTTCAAAGCCTAAGTCATACAGTGTCTCAAGTTGTTCGCCGGGCGAAGAAATTGTTTCTGACTCTGTGTATGAATGACAAGCCAGTAAAATTTCAGTTGGACCCAGGAGCATCAGTAACTTTGCTAAATAGACAGATATATGAACAATTAGGCTCACTATGTCGCTCACACGTGCTTAATGCCGCACAGTGGCAATGATGTTCCAGTATCAGGACAGTGATCTATGCTTCCAGAATATTGTTCTATAGCTGGCACAGTTACGTTTTCAGTGCTCAAATCATATGACTGTGAAAACAAATTTCGCCTTGATTCTTTCGATTTGTTTGTATTTTCTGTGCAGGACAATGTTTTGACAGTTAACACATTTGATGCATTAGACAGTGTAGCTAAATTACTGAAAGAATTTCCGGATTTATTTTTATAAGGATTAAGAAAAGCGAGATACTTTGAACCCGACATTACTTTAAACACACGGACGAAATTTTGCAAATCTCGTAATGTTTACCCGCTTTACGCGAAACAGTTGCTAAAGAATTAAGAGATTTACAAGCCAGTGGAGCAACTGAATCAATTCAGGATAGTCACTGGGTCAGTCCAATTTCGGTTTTGCGAATACTATCAGGATACATGAGCATTTTTATTGACTACGAGACTACAGTCAACCTACAAACTGTTGTAGGTACCTACCCATTCCTTCGACCTGCAGATTTGACGGAAAGATTAGGTGCAGGAAAATATTTTTCAAAACTAGATTTGCATGACGCCTATTTTCAGTTGCCACTAGACGATGCGTCTCAGAAAGTTTGTATAGTGAACACTGCGTTCGGATATTTCAAGTATTTGCGTGTACCATTTGGCAGTGCTTCCGCTCCCGCCATATTTCAAAGGTATTTAGAACAGTTAACTTCTAGAACGGCATGTTGTTCAAATTATTGCCGCCCGCGGTGGCCGAGGAGACCAAGGCGCTGCAGTCACGGTCTGCACGGCCACTACGGTCGGGGGTTCGAATCCCCCCTCGGGCATGGATATTTGTGCCGTCCTAGTTCGCAAGTAGTTCATAAGTAGTTTGTAATTTAGGGACTGATGACACCGTAGTTAAGTCCCATAGACTATACAAACATTTGAACATTTTCAAATTATTTGGATGACATTGTTGTTTCCGGTCGTACGCCTGATGAACACATGGAAAATTTGTGAAAATTGTTATCAGTTTTGTCAGATGCTGGTCTAAAGTACAAATTAGACGTGGTTTTTTTTTTTTTTTTTTTTTTTTTTCAAATCGGAATTGCAGTATCTAGGACACATAATGAGCAGTCAAGGTGTACATTCTATGGAATCTCAATTAAGTGCTATTCGTGACTTGCCAGTACCAAAGAATGTGTCAGAATTGCAGTGTGTCTTAGGTAAAACGACATATTACATACGTATCATTCTGCCTCCCTTGCATACATTGCACCGCGAAAATACTTCTCTTGTGTGGACAGATTAATGTCAAAAAGCATTTCAGCAATTAAAAGATTCTTTTCTTAGCTATCGATGATTGGTACACATAGATCCGGGTAAACCTGTGCTTTTACAAGTGGACACATCTTCACATGGTATTGCAGCAGTACTCTCACAAAATTGGTGAAACAGACACTTCAGTTGCATTTGCGTCAAACTTGTCATCGTACACTCATTGCATATATTCTCAAATTGACAACGAGGCTTTGGCTATCGTAAATGTTGTTACCAAATTTCATCACTACTTATGCGGGGGGAAATTCTATCTAGTGTCTGGCCACAAGCCGTTGCAGTCGTTATTTCATCCTTCGAAGCCGGTCCCCACTCGCACTGCTAATAAATTGCAACGATGGATGTTGTGGTTGTCCAAGTACAATATTAAAAATTGTATCGTCATACAGCTAGACACGGAAATGCAAATTCACCTTCCCGTCTTGTGATAGGCCCTGACAAAGACTTTGACACTTCTGCTGCATCTCGTCTACTGATCGATGCACAGGACTCTGATTTTCTTCAGTAAGAAAGCTGATCCAGATTTGAAAATTTTCGTTAATTATGTTTGTACGAAATGGCGTCGCACAATACTTGATATTGACAATACAGTAGTCCAACGATACTTTGCACGACGACATGGCCGATAGATCGGGCTGTTAATCTTGTTGCTAATGACAGTGGACACTCACTTTGCAAACTGAAATGCTGACTTTGCTTTACCAAGGACATCGGGGGATGGTTCGTACGAAACAGCGCGTCGACACTACTTGGCCGGGTATGGACGCCCGTATTGAAAGAATGACGTCACAGTGTCACATTTGTGCAAATCACCTTTCCGCAACACCACAGAAATTTTTTGCTTGACCAAAAGTGAAATCACCATGGCAACGATTGCACATAGCCTATGCTGGGCCATTTTGGAAAACAAGATAGTTAATAATGGTTGATGCTTTTAATGGATATCCGTTTGCTGTACCCATGTCATTTACGACATCAACTAGCACTATTCGAGCGTTGTCGTCAGGTTTTTGCCTCGAAGGATTTCCTGAGGTGGTTGTCTCAGATTACTGTCCTCAGTTCACGTCCCAGAAATGTAGTATATTCTGTGAACGCAATGGCTACAGCATCTAACAGGGCACCGTGCCAAGCGCAGTCGAACGGCGTTGCGGAACGATTAGTCCGGAATTCCCAAACAGCAGATGTCCAAGCTACGTTCTGTGTTCTCTCGGAAGGAAGATTTGCAACTATTCCTTTCCTCCTACCGTTTACATCCTCGAGTTGGTACATCGCCGGCGGAGCTCCTGCACGGCCACCGCTGTCTTGCCTTACTGCACCTGCTCCACCCACCACAGCATCCAGCGCGACCGTCCATCCGGAAGTATCGCTTTGCACCGCTGGGAGCAGGGAGGTATTCTTCGGCGAACTGGAGCTGCTATGTATCCGAATTCAGGTCTAGGAGGAATGCAGTAGCAACGCCCCGCGATTCTTCTGAGTTTATTTCCACAGATTCCCGCCTCCAACAGCCGGCGCGGCCACAGCGACCGCCGCAGCAGCCGATCAACACGGCACCAAGGGACGACCTCATGCAATCTTCGTCGCCTCCGCCTCCGCTCGACTTCCAGATGGAGCTGGACCAGCCAGTATCGCAGCAGCAGCTGACGTCATCCTCTACCGGAAATGGAACTCAGGACGTGGGCGTGTGTCCTCCGCAGTGTTTTCTTGGGGATGTTTCCTGGCGGGAACAGCCGGATGGCGGGGCACGGCCGGGGGTCTGACGTCCCCCGTCGCTGCAGATTCCGGCACATCATTACGTCCAAGCTTCTGTTTTCGGCCCCTGCCCCCACCCGGTGGCGAACGCCTTACACGAAAAACGATACGGAGCTTTGGGAGGGGGAGAGGGGGAGAAATGTAGTGGCGTATAGTTGTCGTCACTCATCCTGAAGTGGGAACGAAATAGTAAGAAGGCAATGGAGAGCTGTTAGCCAATCACACAGTGGAACACTCCCTTCATGCCGAAAGCAAGTAGAGAGCGCACCTGTGAAGAGGACAGAAAAGCATCCCACATTTCTGGATAGCCACTTTTCACTTCTGCACTTCACTTCTTGACGTCTTTCACACCGGGACGAGAGGACGCACACATGACCCATAACCACAGACGTGTATTTGTGTTACACAACCACAGACATGGAAACAAATTGACGCCATTTATTTCCTTTTTCAATTACTTCTTTCTTTCGCAACTTTTATTTTTTATGTACTTTTAATGTGCAATTAAGGGGTTTTGAACAATTACGGATGGGCAATCACTACGTTTTGTAACCCATAATTATATTTAACACTAAAGAATTCATAAAACATGACACTGATAGATGAGTTATAAAATGAAACTGTTTTCAAAGAGTTACTTAAATTAAGGAATTATTAATTTCTGAGAAAGTAATAAACAACTTTAATTCCAGTTGAAGATAATGTAAAATATAACTCTTTTACAAAATAAAATTAAGCGACTTCATATACTGCCCACAGACTGGACAATTACAATGTCTGCATACACAGCAATATTTTTTTAGTTTCCGGCTTATCTACACTGTTTACTGTTTGCTCCTCTTCTTTACCAAAAACCTTCCTGTTAACAGTAAGATTAGAAGGTATAAACAGTTCAAGTTGCATTTATATAAATAGAGACTTTTTCCCAAGTATATAATTTACAGAAAGAAGATCAGCATTTTTTTTTTTTTTTTTTCATATTCACCGAATATAACTGCGAATGGGCAAAGCTGAAAATATGCACCTATATGAAAACAATAGCAACTGCAGGATCAGAAGTGACATTTTTGTCATGTGTGGTCTCGACATTGCTCGAGCAGTCTGAGGAAGTATTAGTTTGAAGGTACTGAGAGTATGGTGCGGTTAACGGAATTACAACAATGTGTAGCCGATGAGATTTACCAATGCGGAATCAATCTGACTCCAGACTGTTAAGAGTTAACGACAGGACAGGAAAGTAGACAACTCAGCACTCTTCAAGCTATAGGACGTGAGACCGTATACCTAGTCTTAGAAAGCACCAGTGGCGGACTAAGGGAGGCCCGGGCCTCTAGTCCTTGGGCCTCTAAATACACGTTTTGTGAGCCCCATTGTCGCTCTCGTTCTGGAGCCTCCAATACGGAAAGCGGTTTTGCAGCTTTTTTAGGCTATCCCGTGCCTGTCATCATTGGGGGGGGGGGAGTTAATTTTTATTATTTTATATTTTATTTTTTTATTATTTTTTTTTTTTTTTTACATGTATTTACAAGTGGAGAGTGGTCCTCATTTTGTTTAGACGCCGCCCCGGACCTCCGACAGCCTCAGTCCATCACTGGACAGCACCGACAGTCTCAGTCAGTTAGGTTTCACCAACCTAGGCAGTCAGTGTCGTACAGGATAGTTAGCCATGGACGACAGCTCAAAACAGAAAAACATTTAAATTACGTAATTGTGTGTTATTTCATATCGATAAGTTTTCTGTTAAACTATCATCGTCTAGAGTGATTTGAGCTTCGAGTGCAGACTGCCCTACGATGAATAAAGTTGTAGCTACAG
Organism: Locusta migratoria; assembly: GCA_026315105.1. Classification (NCBI taxonomy): domain Eukaryota; kingdom Metazoa; phylum Arthropoda; class Insecta; order Orthoptera; family Acrididae; genus Locusta; species Locusta migratoria. Next base: position 36,144,483 of record CM048748.1, read on the forward strand.
AAAGCTGCAACACATTCTTTCTTAAATTTCTGTAAATTAACATATTATGAAAGCTCGACTTATGAGTCTCGAGGGAGTTTCCGCGATCGTCATATGAATAAAATTCTTGAATTCCCATCTCAAGATCGCATTTATTTTGTTTCGGGACAGCTGCTCATCTTCAGCTCTGTTAACAAATGTTTGAATTGAATGTAACCAACTATTTACAAAGTGTAATATGCAAAAATTTTATGGAGAAAAATATATAAAAAACACATACCAATTTTATGAAGTTACAGAGTCACTTGTCGCATGATGAACGGAGTGTTCACAGTCTTTAATAAAATGTGTTAGCCTCCTGATGCTTTATATAATATGCTTGCAATCTCTGATTGGTGGATACATTTTCTTTAAAATTATTCTCAATATGTGATTATTTACTAAAACATTAAATCATTTCTAAATTCAAAGTGTAAATTAGCAGTCAAGGTATAAAATAGCAATAACAACTGAGATGCATTAGCTGTCAAACTATAATAGGACTTAACAAATGATAAGATTGGGTTCTGAATGCATATTACAAATATTTTAAGTCAATATTTAAATAAGTTATAAAAAATTAACGTGGTTAAGTATTAATACAATTTAGAAAAATCTGTCAAAATGCTTTTTTTAAATGTATTGTGGACATTGTCTTCTTTTCCGTCTGTGGATGAAGCGTCAGTGTGTCATGCAGGAGCAGCGTCGTCGAGGTTTCCTCCGCCGTGTTCCATTCACCGTCGCCAGTGTGCTGAGGGCCGCCGTAGCTCGTGTTTAGCAGCGCGTTCCTTTCCAGGTAAGCCTACAAAATGTCTCTAAATATTTTAATGCACGAAATGAGTAGACAGATCTCGTGCATAAAATAATATCAATCTCTCTGTATTGATGCCGGGGTGGATCATTTGCTCCGTGGATGGTTCTTTAGAGGACGCCATTTTAAACTCTTACCAGGGTCGCCACATACCTAACGTACACGAATGTCAGAGAGACAAAGTGAGCCGTTGCTATCACTATCGCCTCTTGTATATCGATCTATCGGATCGTGCTCTCCTGTTTATCTTTTGCACGCGAGATCGTTCACAGGGGGCTCTGCCCTCGAAAGTGGAATAACCACGTGATAGTATGTTGACTAGGGCGATGACGGCAAGGACGAATGCGTCAGGAGGTTCACACGAGGTGGTCATGTGTGTCAGTGTGCCCGTCTGCGGCAGCATGGCACGGGGATCGCTGGTGCGGTGAAGATTACCGCTGCTTCTCCAGTTTGTCTACAAGCGGACGGCTGAGTTCGGCGGGGAGGGACTGTCTGCCTTACCAGCAAGTGGTTTCCGGGCTCTGGAACGATATTTCGAAGTTGTCTGTGCGCATGGTGGTGCTTTTCCTGCGGCAAGGACTGACTGGTATGATATTGCAAACTGCTAAAAGAAGTGCTCGGACTTACCCACCCTATGTGTTATTCTGTTACTAGTTGAGTGTTACTGAGCTTCCTAAAATTTTGCCCCCTTCAAGTCATTGTTCTGGTTTTGTGTAAAATTGCTTAAAGTACCCTTGTGGGAAATGGTTTCACACGCCTATATCTAATGTCATTGAGCCTCTTAAGTTTCGTGTACTTTCTGGCGTCCAAATTTAGGTGTTTTGTGTTTTTATTTTTAATGTCTTCCATAGTAATATTTGTCTCTGTGTGTTTTGTGTTAGTACTTTTAATGCCTTCCATAGTATAGTTGTCTCTGTGTGTTACAGAGTCAGATTCTGGCGCGCTGTGTGCGGGGACAGTTCCGTTTACCGGATTGGCTGCCGTCCGTGTGCTGCTGTGGCTGAAACTACGCCAGTTGGACTTCTGCCTGGGCTCCCACCTTAAGTTACGTGATTCTATATCTTTAAATCATGTAAACTCTTCACCAATGTGGATCCGGATTGTGAAATTCTCCTGTCTTAAAAGGGCGCCAGAATGTGTTTCTTGCTTCAGCATCTCAGGTGATTCCTGTAGTGTAGTTCTTGTAGCGAGATTCGTGATACCAGAGGCTCTGTGCACTTTCAGACTTAAAGTGGCTTGCCACGTAAATTTTTGTAAAATACTGTACCAAATAATTTAATTACGTAATTACGTCTACTAATTGCACCTCTTTAAGATACGACTTAAGTAAATTAGTTGGTCACATTTATTGTTTTTCGGAAAAACGTATATGAGTTAATGAAAACTTATTTAACTTGTATAAGAGCGTGGAGTTTTTTTCTCGTTACATTTGTCTGTTGTAAAAACTACTTTTCTTGTTGAACAATCATTGGACCCTTACGTTTACTGTAAGCTTTTAGAATTCAATTTAATTTGTTTTTTTTTTAAGAATTTTTTGGAAATTGTCGTTTTCTAAAATTGTTACATCTATTTAAATAAAATGTGGGTCTCAGTGGAAGATGTTCAATACAATCCTTGGGCAGCTCTTCCACATTTCCTGCTCTAACGTTTGTTAATCTACTACTCGCTGGTCAAGTGTTCTGTAATTGGCGGTGTCGCAAAGGTTGCACTTTAATGATGTACTCGTAAATCTCGGAGTAAAAGGAAAGGTTAGTATAGGTGGGCGGCGTCAAATGCCCCAGAGCAGTTCCTGAGCGTTCTTTGCTGTGGCAGTGGTTTACCGGGACTTGCCCGCCGCAGTCGCAGTCGCGCCGCCAGTATCTGCATAATGAACGACAGGCGCGCGCCGCGGCACGGGTGGGCTTCCCCCGGGGTGCAGAGTTACCAGCGCCTGCAGTCAGCCCCGCCAGACAGCTCTTATTAGACCTGGGGACACGTGGCCCACAGGCGGGTGACGCACGTCGTGAAGCGCACCAGCCTCTGGCCGACGGCTTTGGCGGGTCAGGTGAACGCAGCTAGCAGTCTCTGTTACGTCGCTCCGTGTCGGCGGTAGCAGCTCGGCTAATGATACTAACGATGGGGGAACGATGTCTCATCGTCGGGTCTTAGTGGAGAGTAGGGGAATGCCGAACACTTACAGCATTTAATTTTTCCCCCAAATGGCTTGCCCTAATTTTAATTAAATTAGTGCCAATTAATGTACATTTAGTGTACCACAAAAACGGACTATACAGTTCATGAGTACTATGATTCATGAATTTATATTTTTTTAATTTCTAAACCTTTGCACTTTTCGGTATTGCCCACCAAGTCGGGCAATGGCCTCTGGTTGTTGGCTTTGGCGGGTCAGGTGAACGCAGCTAGCAGTCTCTATTACGTCAGTCCGTGTCGGCGGTAGCAGCTCGGCTAATGATACTAACGATGTGGGAACGATGTCTCATCGTCGGGTCTTAGTGGAGAGTAGGGGAATGCCGAACACTTACAGCATTTAATTTTTCCCCCAAATGGCTTCCCCTAATTTTAATTAAATTAGTGCCAATTAAAGTATATTTAGTGTACCACAAAAACGGACTATACAGTTCATGAGTACTATGATTCATTAATTTATATATTTTTAATTTCTAAACCTTTGCACTTTTCGGTATTGCCCACCAAGTCGGGCAATGGCCTCTGGTTGTTGGCTTTGGCGGGTCAGGTGAACGCAGCTAGCAGTCTCTATTACGTCAGTCCGTGTCGGCGGTAGCAGCTCGGCTAATGATACTAACGATGGGGGAACGATGTCTCATCGTCGGGTCTTAGTGGAGAGTAGGGGAATGCCGAACACTAACAGCATTTAATTTTTCCCCCAAATGGCTTGCCCTAATTATAATTAAATTAGTGCCAATTAAAGTACATTTAGTGTACCACAAAAACGGACTATACAGTTCATGAGTACTATGATTCATTAATTTATATATTTTTAATTTCTAAACCTTTGCACTTTTCGCAATTGCCCACCAAGTCGGGCAATGGCCTCTGGTTGTTGGCTTTGGCGGGTCAGGTGAACGCAGCTAGCAGTCTCTATTACGTCAGTCCGTGTCGGCGGTAGCAGCTCGGCTAATGATACTAACGATGGGGGAACGATGTCTCATCGTCGGGTCTTAGTGGAGAGTAGGGGAATGCCGAACACTAACAGCATTTAATTTTTCCCCCAAATGGCTTGCCCTAATTATAATTAAATTAGTGCCAATTAAAGTACATTTAGTGTACCACAAAAACGGACTATACAGTTCATGAGTACTATGATTCATTAATTTATATATTTTTAATTTCTAAACCTTTGCACATTTCGGTATTGCCCACCAAGTCGGGCAATGGCCTCTGGTTGTTGGCTTTGGCGGGTCAGGTGAACGCAGCTAGCTGTCTCTATTACGTCAGTCCGTGTCGACGGTAGCAGCTCGGCTAATGATACTAACGATGGGGGAACGATGTCTCATCGTCGGGTCTTAGTGGAGAGTAGGGGAATGCCGAACACTTACAGCATTTAATTTTTCCCCCAAATGGCTTGCCCTAATTTTAATTAAATTAGTGCCAATTAATGTACATTTAGTGTACCACAAAAACGGACTATACAGTTCATGAGTACTATGATTCATTAATTTATATATTTTTAATTTCTAAACTTTTGCACTTTTCGGTATTGCCCACCAAGTCGGGCAATGGCCTCTGGTTGTTGGCTTTGGCGGGTCAGGTGAACGCAGCTAGCAGTCTCTATTACGTCAGTCCGTGTCGGCAGTAGCAGCTCGGCTAATGATACTAACGATGTGGGAACGATGTCTCATCGTCGAGTCTTAGTGGAGAGTAGGGGATTGCCGAACACTTATAGCATTTAATTTTTCCCCCAAATGGCTTGCCCTAATTTTAATTAAATTAGTGCCAATTAAAGTACATTTAGTGTACCACAAAAACGGACTATACAGTTCATGAGTACTATGATTCATTAATTTATATATTTTTAATTTCTAAACCTTTTTTACTTTTCGGTATTGCCCACCAAGTCGGGCAATGGCCTCTGGTTGTTGGCTTTGGCGGGCCAGGTGAACGCAGCTAGCAGTCTCTATTACGTCAGTCCGTGTCGGCGGTAGCAGCTCGGCTAATGATACTAACGATGTGGGAACGATGTCTCATCGTCGGGTCTTAGTGGAGAGTAGGGGAATGCCGAACACTTACAGCATTTAATTTTTCCCCAAAATGGCTTTCCCTAATTTTAATTAAATTAGTGCCAATTAAAGTACATTTAGTGTACCACAAAAACGGACTATACAGTTCATGAGTACTATGATTCATTAATTTATATATTTTTAATTTCTAAACCTTTGCACTTTTCGGTATTGCCCAACAAGTCAGGCAATGGCCTCTGGTTGTTGGCTTTGGCGGGTCAGGTGAACGCAGCTAGCAGTCTCTATTATGTCAGTCCGTGTCGGCGGTAGCAGCTCGGCTAATGATACTAACGATGTGGGAACGATGTCTCATCGTCGGGTCTTAGTGGAGAGTAGGGGAATGCCGAACACTTACAGCATTTAATTTTTCCCCCAAATGGCTTGCCCTAATTTTAATTAAATTAGTGTCAATTAAAGTACGTTTAGTGTACCACAAAAACAGACTATACAGCTCATCACTTCTATGATTAATTACTTTACATATTTTAATTACTAAGCCTTTGCACTTTTCGGCCGTCGGCCTTGGCGGGTCAGGTTAACGCAGCTAGCAGTCTCTATTACGTCAGTCCGTGTTGGTGGTAGCAGCTCGGCTAATGATACTAACGATGTGGGAACGATGTCTCATCGTCGAGTCTTAGTGGAGAGTAGGGGAATGCCGAACACTTACAGCTTAATTTTTCCCCCAAATGGCTTGCCCTAATTTTAATTAAATTAGTGCCAATTAAAGTACATTTATTGTACCACAAAAACGGACTATACAGTTCATGAGTACTATGATTCATTAATTTATATATTTTTAATTTCTAAACCTTTGCACTTTTCGGTATTGCCCACCAAGTCGGGCAATGGCCCCTGGTTGTTGGCTTTGGCGGGTCAGGTGAACGCAGCTAGCAGTCTCTATTACGTCAGTCCGTGTCGGCGGTAGCAGCTCGGCTAATGATACTAACGATGTGGGAACGATGTATCATCGTCGGGTCTTAGTGGAGAGTAGGGGAATGCCGAACACTTACAGCATTTAATTTTTCCCCCAAATGGCTTGCCCTAATTTTAATTAAATTAGTGCCAATTAAAGTACATTTAGTGTACCACAAAAACGGACTGTACAGTACATGAGTACTATGATTCATTAATTTATATATTTTTAATTTCTAAACCTTTGCACTTTTCGGTACTGCCCACCAAGTCGGGCAATGGCCTCTGGTTGTTGGCTTTGGCGGGTCAGGTGAACGCAGCTAGCAGTCTCTATTACGTCAGTCCGTGTTGGCGGTAGCAGCTCGGCTAATGATACTAACAATGGGGGAACGATGTCTCATCGCCGGGTCTTAGTGGAGAGTAGGGGAATGCCGAACACTTACAGCATTTAATTTTTCCCCCAAATGGCTTGCCCTAATTTTAATTAAATTAGTGCCAATTAAAGTACATTTAGTGTACCACAAAAACGGACTATACAGTTCATGAGTACTATGATTCATTAATTTATATATTTTTAATTTCTAAACCTTTGCACTTTTCGGTATTGCCCACCAAGTCGGGCAATGGCCTCTGGTTGTTGGCTTTGGCGGGCCAGGTGAACGCAGCTAGCAGTCTCTATTACGTCAGTCCGTGTCGGCGGTAGCAGCTCGGCTAATGATACTAACGATGGGGGAACGATGTCTCATCGTCGGGTCTTAGTGGAGAGTAGGGGAATGCCGAACACTTACAGCATTTAATTTTTCCCCCAAAAGGCTGACCCTAATTTTAATTAAATTAGTGCCAATTAAAGTACGTTTAGTGTACTACAAAAACAAAATACATACTTCATGAATACTATGTTTCATTACTTTATATATTGTTAAACCTTTGCACTGTTCGGTATTGCCCACCAAGTCAGGCAATGGCGAACACATTTATTCCATGACAAATCACAATGGAAATTAGTAATCCTCACAACATTTCAAAAGTAACACCTGGTTTATCAAATATTTAGGCAAATTTAGTATTAAAAGTTCTATTATTAGGTTAATTACGATAAGTACTCATCATCATCATCGTTGTTGTTGTTGTTGTTGTTGATGTTTAGAGGGGACTAGACTACGTGGTCATTAGTCCCCTGTTGCGAGCTAAGGCGATACAGCGTAATGCATCCTGCAAAACAATGCGTGACTCACACAGAAGACAAACTCATAATGGGCACGTAATGAGGGGAAATGAGTTCAGGACACTCCTAAAGAGGAAAGAAACGTAGAAAGAAGAAAACTGAAAGAGGAAAAAAAAACTGTACTAAAAGGTTTCAGCAGAAAAGTGTGGCTGGCTGATCGCGAGAATAATAAAGGATGAGCCAGCCACTCCGCACAATCTAAAACATACGGGTAAAAGCGGGGAGACAGCACAAAAGAAGAAGAGTCGAAATTTGTGAAAGATGGGTCCCTGAGATATCAGGCTAAAATACCCACCTTTAGATCAAATGATAAAACCCAGCTGCCCGGATAAAACGTAAAACACAATCAGCTGTAGCAGCGTCGTCACCGAGAATAAAAGGAAGTGCAGCTGGCAGGTCAAATGACTGTCGTAAGGCAGCTAAAAGGGGGCAGTCCACAAGGATGTGGACCACTGTCAATGAAGTGCCGCAGCGACACTGTGGAGGATCCTCCCGTCGAAGTAGATGGCCATGTGTCATCCACGTGTGGCCAATACGCAGACGACAAAGAACAACTGACTCCTTCCGAGAGGCCCTCAGAGAGGACTTCCACGGAGCTGTAGAAAGCTTCACTGTACGGAGCTTGTTTGGGGTAGGTGAGTCAACCCACTCAGTGTTCCAAAGCCCTACCACCTTCTTTTGTAACTGTAATCGGTGGTCCCTCTCCTGAATACCAATTTCTAAGGGGCTTGCAGTAATCGCCTGCCTAGCCAGCCGATCCACGCGTTCGTTCCCCGGAATTCCTATGTGTGCCGGGGTCCAAACGAAAACCACAGTGCGACCAGACTGAACGAGAAGGTCAAGAGTTTCCTGAATTGACCGAACCAGTGGGTGTTTTGGAAAGCACTGGTCAAGGGCTTGCAAGCCACTCAGGGAGTCGCTGCAGATAACATACGACTCCCCGGGACAGGCTATAAGGTGCTCCAGTGCTCGATGGATAGCTATCAGCTCCGCAGAGAAGATGGTACTCCCACAGGGTAAGGCGTGTAGTTCAGTATGCTCATTGTGGGTGTAGGCATACCCACAACGGCCATCAACTAGGGACCCGTCGGTGTAGACAATTTCCGCGCCATGGAACGAACGAAGTACCGCCTGGAACTGGCGGCGGAGAGTCATCGGTGCAACAGAGGCTTTAGAGTCACGTGACAAGTCCAGCCGAAACTGCGGACGCGGTATAGACCAAGGAGGAACACGGGAAGGGTAGTGGAAAGCAGGAGGAATAGGAAGGGATTCAAGTGAAGAGAGAAGGGAACGAACACGGACCGCGATCGGGAGACCCGACCTTGGCCGCCGTCGTGGGGAAGGAAGGACAACATCCGGAAAGAGAAGCCTGTAGTTTGGATGGTGGGGTAAGGCATGTACATGGGCAGCATAGGCAGAGAGTAAGCGCTGCCGGCGGAAGCGCAGGGGCGGAACCCCTGCTTCAGCTAGCAGACTTGTCACTGGACTTGTGCGAAAAGCCCCTGTCGCCAAACGGACACCACTATGGAGGACCGGGTCCAATACCTGTAGTGCTGACGGTGCTGCAGAGTCATATACGATACTTCCGTAGTCCAGGCGCGATTGTATCAGAGCCTTATAGAGCTGCAGAAGCGTTGGGCGTGATGCTCCCCAAGCCGTGTGGCCGAGACAGCGAAGGATATTAAGGTGTTTCCAGCATTTCTGTCGCAGCTGACGGAGATGTGGCTGCCAAGTCAGCCGGGCATCGAAAACCATACCGAGGAAGCGGTGTGTTTCTTCAACTCGAAGGATTTCGTTATCTAGGTACAGCTCTGGATCGAGGTGAAGTGCCCGACGACGACAAAAGTGCATTACTCGGGTCTTAGAACCCGAGAAGTGGAAACCGTGGGCCGAGGCCCATGATTGTGCCTTCCTAATGGCTCCCTGCAGCCGCCGTTCGGCGACACCAATGGTGGCGGAGCTGAAGTAAATACAAAAATCGTCTGCAAACAGGGAGGACGAAACTGAGGACCCCACCGCTGCTGCGAGACCATTGATGGCAATCAGGAAGAGGGGAACACTGAGAACAGAGCCCTGTGGGACACCATTCTCCTGGACATGGGGAGAGCTGAGACAGGTGCCTACACGAACTTGAAAAGAGCGAGTCGATAAAAAGTTCCGTATAAAAATTGGAAGGGAGCCCCTCAGACCCCAACCATGCAGTGTAGCCAGAATATGGTGGCGCCAGGTTGTATCGTATGCCTTACTGAGATCAAAAAAGACCGCAACGAGATGTTCGCGCCTGGTGAAGGCAGTGCGAATAGCCGATTCCAGCGAGACAAGGTTGTCAATGGCGGAACGGCCTTGACGGAATGCCCCTTGTTGTGGGGCAAGAAGTTCGCGGTCTTCAAGGAGCCACATCAGCCGCCGACTCACCATTCGTTCAAGCAGCTTGCAGAGCACATTGGTAAGGCTGATTGGGCGGTAACTGTCAGCCACCAATGGATCTGCTCCAGGTTTCAACACCGGGATGACGGTGCTTTCCCGCCACTGTGATGGAAAGACCCCATCTGCCCAGATACGGTTAAACAGGGAGAGGAGTCGGTGTTGAAACTCAGCCGAAAGGTGACGGATGAACTGGCTATGTATCCGATCAGGTCCCGGAGAAGTATCGGGGCATTCAGCCAGAGCAGTTTCAAACTCCCACTCGCTAAATGGAGCATTGTAAGGTTCCTGGCGGCGTGTGCGGAATGATAACTGCTTCCGCTCGACCCTCTCTTTGAAGGTGCAGAAGTCTGCACTGTACGTTTCAGTTGCAGAGCAACGTCCATAGTAATCCGCCATGTACTCAGCTATGGCTTGCGGGTCAATGCAGAGTGCACCCTGAATAGTGAGCGATGGAATTCCTGCCGGTGGGCGATATCCAAAGAGGCGACGCACTTGGGTCCAGACCCGAGAAGGGGAGGCGCGAGAGCCGATAGATGCTACAAACCTCTCCCAGGAATCATTTTTACTCTGGCGAATCAATCGCCGAGCTCGTGCGCGGAGCCGCTTAAAGGCGATTAGATGGTCTAGAGAAGGGTGTCGCCGATGCCGCTGAAGTGCGCGCCGACGTTCCCGGATGGCCTCAGCGATTTCCTGCGTCCACCAAGGGACCGACTTACGTTGAAGTGACGTAGACGCGGTCGGGACTGTGTTCTCAGCAGCAGAAACTATGGCCTTCGTGACTAGCTGGACAGCCACATCAATGCCGGCTGGAAGCGTAGTCGGTACCACTGCAGCTGAAGCATATGCCGGCCAGTCAGCCCTATGGAGCGACCAATGAGGTAGCCGGTTTGCGGCCTGAGTCTCTGGGACTGACAGAAAGATGGGAAAATGGTCGCTCCCACAGAGATCATCATGGACGCTCCAAGTCAGACGAGGGAGGAGACTCGGGCTACAGATAGAAAGGTCGATGGCCGAATACGTCCCGTGAGCTACGCTGAAGTGCGTCGGAGCGCCCGTATTAAGGAGGCAAAGGTTTCGCCGAGTAAAGAGCAGTTCCACATCCTTACCACGAGCCGAGGTCTGTGTCCCACCCCACAGAGGGTGGTGGGCGTTAAAATCCCCCAGAAGGAGAAACGGCGGGGGCAGTTGAGCGATCAAGGCATTGAGGTCAGCAAGAGAAATAATCTCATCTGGAGGAAGGTAGAGGGAACAGATTGTTAGTTCCTGCCTGACTCTGATCCTTACAGCCACTGCCTCGAGATTCGTGGTGAGCGGCACAGCTGCACAGGGGACAGTGGCAAGGACATAGAGGCACACACCTCCAGAGACCCTGTCGCAAAAGGGGCGATTTTTGAAATAGCCCCGGTAGCCACGCAGGGCTGGGGTCCTCTGCACAGGAAACCACGTTTCCTGTATCGCTATGCAGATAACATGGAAGTTGCTCAATAGCTGTTGCAGCTCAGCCAGATGGTGGAAGAAACCACCGCAATTCCATTGGAGGATGTGCTGGTTAGTGACGTTAAAAGCCATGATAAAAAGGAAAAATATAAAATATAAAATATTAAAAAAACGTTATTCCATAGGTTCATCTGCTGCAGCTGATTGAGAACCTACGGAGTCCAGGACAAGACGTTCTGGGGATTCAGTGAGAGACAGATCCTCACGTGACGCGAGGATCTGCACCTCATCGTCTGATGTAGAAGATGAGGTAGCGGGTGGCCTGAGAGCCACCGAAGACTCTTTTGTCTTCTTTTTCCGCCCCTCTCGCTGGCCCTTAGGTTTGCAGGGCCGGGAGGGCTTCTCTGTAGTGACACCAGGGGTAGAAGAAGAGCGGGAAGCCCTTCCACCCACAGGTTTTGGATCCTTCAGCCATTGGCTGGGATCTGCTGGAGCACTAGGAGAAGCCTCAGAAGGGAGTGCCCCGAGGGACCCCTTCCGAGCGAGGGGAGCCAGAGGAGGCTGCTGCTCTTCCTCTGGCTGGGAGGTGGGGACTGGTGTCCCCGGTGGTGGGGGTGGAGGTGCCCCCGCTGGTGGTGGTGGGGGGGCAGTGTGAGGAGTGCCCCCAACCTTGATAGAGGCTGACGAGCTTTGACGGCCCTTTGGGCCTACAGAAGGTGGTTGCACGGTAGGTCTGATCAGAAGTGGTGGTGATGAAGTAACTGCAGCGAAAGATGTAGTCATGGAAACTGGGTGAAGCCGTTCATATTTTTTACGTGCTTCTGTATAGGTCAGGCGATCCAGGGTCTTGTATTCCATTATCTTTCGCTCCTTACGGAGCATGGTACAGTTTGTAGAACAGGGTGGATGTTGCTGCCCACAGTTGACACAGATAGGTGGAGGGGTACACGGAGCGTCCGGGTGTGATGGACGCCCGCATTCCCTACATGTGGGGCTGGAACTACATCTGGAGGACATATGTCCAAATTTCCAGCATTTGAAACAGCGCATAGGGGGAGGAATGTAAGGCTTTACGTCACACCGGTAGACCATGACCTTGACCTTTTCGGGCAATGTATCGCCGTCAAAGGCCAAGATGAAAGCACCGGTGGCTACCCTATTATCCTTCGAACCCCTATGCACGCGCCGGACGAAGTGGACACCCCGTCGCTCTAGATTGGCGCGTAGCTCGTCATCTGACTGTAAGAGAAGATCCCTGTGATAGATCAGACCCTGGATCATGTTAAGCGATTTATGAGGTGTTATACTGACCGGAACGACACCTAGCGTATCGCAAGCAAGTAATGCTTTTGATTGGGCGGATGACGCTGTTTCGATCAGTACCGAACCGCTTCTCATCTTTGACATGCCTGAGACTTCACCAAACTTATCCTCGAGGTGTTCAACGAAGAAAAGTGGCTTCGTCGACATGAAAGTTTCCCCATCTGTTCGACTACAAACAAGATACTTAGGTGAGTATGCCTCATCCCTTTCTTTAGCCCGCCGTTCCTCCCATGGGTTGGCCAGGGAAGGGAACGTTCGGGGATCATATGTCGCTGCATTATAAGCAACTCTTCCACGCTTGAGACGCCGTTTTCGCGGCCGGCCACGCTTTTGCTTGCTCGTTTCATGTTCGTCCCACGAGCAGCTAGGGAACTAAAGGTCCACCCAGGCAGAGCCCCGCTTGCCTGGGTAAGCCTTGTACAACTGAGGTACGGCAGGTTCCTCAGAGGTTGCTCGCTAGCGGCTGTTCAACCTCAACAGCCATGCATCTCCTCGGCACGTAGCACACCTTGAGATTGAGGGGTTTTTTAGAGAGGTTTGTACCGTCCTCGCGACCCGGGCGATTAAGCCAAGATCCCCGGGCTCTGAAACGTACAACGTTCCACCGTCGCGCCGAACGGTGGTCGTTGAAGCACGCACAGATCTTACGGTGTAGCGGACTGTTGGCGCGACACAGCCCACAGCTCAGGACCCCGGGTTCGCCAAGCCCGTACCCAGCAAATTAATGCTGAGCCCCTGAGGGGCATCATCATCGTTAGAGACTGATTGTGCCTTCCTCCATGATCCCCTATTCAATGCTAACATTGATGCCTCGTCTGATGTTATGCCATTTACTTCAAAATCATTCTGCACCGAATCTAAGTACTTTCTTCTTGGTCTACCTCGACTCCTCTTACCCTCCGCTGCCGAGCTCATGAGTCTCTTAGGTAACCTTGCTTCTCCCATGCGTGTAACATGACCCCACCATCTCAGTCTTTTCGCTCTATCTGCTTCATCTATGGTGTTCATTCCCAGTTTTTCTTTGATTTCCTCATTATGGAACACCCTCCGGCCATTGTACCCATCTATTAGTAACTGCAATCGTTCTTGCTAATTTCACATATGTGACCTCTACCTTATGAATAAGGTAACCTGTATCTACCTAATTTTCACATCCATACAACAAAGTTGGTCGAAAGATAGAGCGGTGAACTGCTAACTTAGTCTTGGTACTTACTTTCTTCTTGCCGAAGAGAGTAGATCTTAGCTGAGCACTCACTGCATTAGGTTTGCTGCACCTCGATTCCAGTTCTTTCACTATGTTGCCATCCTGTGAGAAAATACATCCCAGCCCGGTCAACCTGTTGTAACTTTCTTCCTCCTATTTGGCACTCAATCTGTTTAAATCTCTTTCCCACAGACGTTAATTTCGTTTTGGAGTTGCTGATCTTCATATCATAATCCTTGCACCTCTTATCGAGCTCTGTTATTACCTTGAATCCTTTCAATCGAATCGGCCATTATTAATACGTCATCCTCATATGCGAGACTGCTTATTTGGTTTTCACATATTTTAATCCCACCCTGCGAGTCTACTGTTTTCAACATATGATCCATGAATAGTATGGACAACAGTGGTGACAGATTACAGCCTTGTCTTTCCCCTGAAACTACACTGAACCATGAGCTTATGTTGCCATATACTCTAACTACTGTCTGACAGTCTACGTAAAGCCCTTTAATTGCCTGCAGACGTTTGCCTCCTATACCATAATCTTGTAGAACTGACAGTAAATAAGAAAGTATATAAGTACTAATAAAAAAGGGCTACATATGGTTTTTCCGTTTGGCACATTCCACTTTGGATAAGGAAACTATATCAGTCTTACAAATAAACATGTGCCACTTATTTTTTACGCAAATATCACACGTGTACCCCTCTGGAGTGTCCCGGTCAGGGCACAAAGGATGTGCCTACATCCCACAAGATGTGCACCTGTACCAAAGTTCATCTTCCTGGCCAAAGTCATCAGAGATAAAACGCTTTTCTATGTCGGTCTAAATATCTAGAAATTCATCATCATTCCAGAAATCGACGTCGCTAAAATCGACTTCCGATGAGATTGAAATTCATTGAGGAGTTTTTCCTTACTTTTTGGCTCGACTTTCATTGGTAATTTCCTTTTTCCTGCAGAGACACCGCCAGATTTTCTTTAGATCACTTGGCTTTATATGTTGTACGTTTGCGATTGCTTGGCATCTGGGACAATTCAATACCACTATAAAACGTGTAGAGTAAGCGACAAGAATGGGGAGGGCAATTACGAACAAATGGCGAGGAATACCACACAGTGTACACCATTACCAGAAACTAGGACTCTATTTTAAAAAAAATATCTCGTTAAGAAACGGTTGCATATTTACTTAAATCTCAACTATATTCGTGTTAAATATGTGTTTCATAATCCAGCCGCCGCGGAGCGGCCGAGCGCATTGAGGCGCTATGCCTCGATGCGCGATGTCGTTCCCCGTCGGGGGTTCGAATCGCCCATCGGCCTTGGATGTTTGTGCTGTCTTTAGTATAAGTTAGTCCATACGTATGACATAAAAGTTTTCTGGGTATTGTACCCCGTCATGACGTAAGGCTATTACTTAAATAACCGACGTTTCTGTCATCGTTACAGTGGCCTTCATACCCAGATGAAGGCCACTGTAACGTTGGCCGAAACGTCGGTTATTTAAGTAATAGCCTTCTTATATCATGACGTGGTACAATACCCAGAAAACTTTTATGTAATCTGACTCTGGCCGCGGAAGCCTACGTAATTATAATGTTCATACGTAGTTTGTAAGTTCAGGGATTGATGACCCCGCAGTTATGTCCCATAAACTAACATTTGAACATTTTTTTGGATAATCTATGAGCACAATATTAAAACATCAACAGTGAATAATAATATATACATACCTCAAATAATTAGGTTTTTAGATCGTAAATACTGAAAACGCACATTCGTCATCGTCTAGCTCAACTGAACTGGCAAACTGGCGTGTTTGGCGCTGCTGTTTCGCATTGTTTCCATTGGGCTGCAGCACCTCACGGAATTAAGAAATTATACCTCTGGAGAGGGAAGGATACGATTTCGGTATTGCCCGCTGTTCGTCATTACCCGGTCATAGTCGCCATGGCAGCCTTCATTGAGAGAAACCTAAGAACGAAGATAAAGAAAATTTCTTCATTGAGAGAAACCTAAGAACGAAGATAAAGAAAATTTCTGTTGAAGAAACCCGAGAACATTTCTTCTATCTCGACATCAATGACAAGTGTAACACTGTATTGCAACTAGACACAAGATTTTTGTAAATGTTTATTTCACCGTTACAAGTTTCGGACGAGAGCTCATCATCAGATGGTATTGTTGATTTCAGATCTTCATTGGTGTCATCAGAGAAAGGTCTTTTTCATACATTATATGAGACGAATGCGTGTTTTTGTGCCTTTCCATGTTGATCTGTGAAATGCACTAGATTAAAGATGGCTGCGTTAGTTTTCATCAGCCGATTTGATGCACCAGAAAACGTGACATATTTACGGAAAAGGCCAAACTGGAAAGATTTTTAACACACGATACCATGAAGACATAGGTGCTCTCAGGCTCAACAATTTAGGCCTATATAACTCAGTGTTTTCTGTTAACTTCTCCCAGATTAATACAACAACGATAAGCGTTGATGAAAACCTACAAATATCACTTTTTGAAGAAGAAGGAGCACAAATGAATTTGCTTAAAGAAATTGAAATATATGGTTACATTTGCAATAAACCCCATAGTATCCTGAATAAAGAACTCACTTGTAGCCCCAAAATTTCATACAGCTTTTAAAATTTCAACCAACAAAGTTGACATTTAGCTGTTAGGCATTAGCTGTTAGGCATTGGGCATTAGAAGCTGTATTAAAATGTAAAATGAAATGTATTCGATTAAAAATGAGCATAAGTATCTTTGCATTTACACTGCACTATAACACATCTGTAAAGATGACAGATTCTTTGGTACATCAAATCAGCTGAAGTAAGCCGCGGTGGAGTAGCCGAGTGGTGTAAGGTGCCTCGCTGCGGAGCGCGCGGCTGCTCGCCGTCGGAGGTTCTAGTCCTCTCTGGGGCATGGGTGTGTGGGTTTTCCCTTAGGTTAAATGTTCAAATGTTTGTTAAGCTTATGGGACTTAACTACGGGGTCATCAGTCCCGAAACTTACAAACTACTTATGAACTACTTACGAACTAGGACGGCACAAACATCCATGCCCGAGGGGGGATTCGAACCCCCGACCGTAGTGGCCGTGCTGACCGTGACTGGAGCGCCTCAGTCACCTCGGCCACCGCGGCCGGCGCCCTTAGGTTAGTTTACCTTAGTACAAGTAGTCTGTAAAATACGGACTGATGGCCACGCAGTTTGGTCCGATAGATTTACAAACATATGAACATATTGAATTTTGATTCAGCTGAAGTGAACACACGCCACCATCTTGAATTTACTGCTCCTCACGGATCAACATGGAGCGATTAAAAATACTTATTATCCTCGCACGTTTACCTGTGCCCTGTGCAATCGGCAGAGGTCGGCTGCGTTCGTGCAGCTCCGGAATGTATATGCTCTCTACCAACCTTGCCGACGTAAACAGATGTGCCGTAGCCATCTTGATTGTTGATTCGTGAGAGTTGTTTTTATAAAAATAAACGAGGAGGCTGTATTTTGTAGCAGTTTTGTACAAATAAATTTCCGTTTTCGATTACTAAAACAGAATGGAGAGACACAGCACTGACAGCTGCGGACGATAAGGTGTGGAATGAGCTCGAAATATCGGTTAGTTTTTACTTACAGTGTTCATAATTAGTAGCATAAGTTAACGTTTTCGATTAGTCGTAAAAGTGATGCTTAATTATATATCCCTTCTGCGACACATTAAACCATTACACTTTCATTTCAAAGATGTAAGCTGTACGGTATGAGCTGGCTGCACTAGGAGGAGGCGGGCCCTGAGTGTTCTATCCATCATAGTTCCATTCCACGAAGTGCACAATTGGCGCTTTTGCTTTTATAATAGCGAGGACAAGATCTGAAGATCTGATGCGTGTTTATCAGAAAGCTGCCTCTGATTTACACCACGTGTGATCCTGGGCAACTTTTGGCTTCTGCTCTTGACTAAGAACTGGTATCTGAGCAAAGCTGTACGCGTTTCTACCATATGAATGCTAATAGTCAACTATACATGGATCACTTGAGCTGATTTAACTAGAGTAAGATCCATTTTAGCATTAATAGTAATAGAACTTGCAGGTTGATGGATAAATTGTATATTTATTTAAAAATATAGCACATAGATTTCGTCGTTGAATGAACATTGTCAGTGCAGTTCCAAGTCAAGGGGATTATGTACATAGGTTAAGTCCGCAAACTGGTTTGATGCAGCTCTCCACGCTACCCTGTCCTGTGCAGGACTCTTCATGAGATAATACGTTCGGCAACCTATATTCTTTTAAATCTGCTTACTGTATTCGTCCCTTGGTCTCACTCTACGATTTATACCCAACACACGTCCTTCTAATGCTAAGATGACGATTCCTTGATGTCTGTAACATTACATCGCAATCACAGCACAAACTAGCCATTTTCATCCAGATTCAATTCTAATAATTTGTAAGAGGCAGAATTTTTACGTATTTGTTAAAATTTCAGTAACAGTCAATATACCTTTGATGTATCGGAAGAGTACAGTCTCAGAGTAACCGCGTCTAAACACTCTGTCTTTGTTCCTCGATGTATTAACACTTCTTAGTCAACTTTCGCACTTAGATTGTTATGGTCGTATCTGAAATATATAGTCAGGTACAAAAATATTCCGTACTTTTTGTTTACTATGATTGAATTTATTTGTAAGTCTTAATTAAATCGAACTTATACGCGAGTACGTAAATCATATCTGTGGAATTTAATTCGGGATAGGTTACGGACTTGGAAAAATTCTGCCTCCCGATAGGAAAGTAATAATCAAGAAAATATTAATCATGGCTAAAAACGTTTTCTTCATTGACAAACATTAAAACAAATAACTTTAACTAGATTTAAAAAAAGGAATAATTTTTAAATATTGACTTTGCCAAGAATATCAAACTGCGATTTTGTGAAATGAACTGTAGGGAACTGCTTATTTAACAGTGTATTGTAAATCTGTGCTTATGGTGAAATATAGGAGAAATATTAATTTAAAATTTTGTGTCGACCACATCAATCGTAGTTAGCACCTGACCTTCCCACTGATAATTGAAATACTTTTAAAAATAACATTTTTGAATTATCTGTGAATGAAAGTGACAAAAAATAATTAAAGGACGTAAATACTCAGTAAAAAGACTTGCAATTTAAAATCAATGTTATGACTTTTATAGGTAAAGACTAGTGAATGTTTATGTGACGTGCTTCGTTAAATGGAACTGCCGGGAAAGAAAAGATTATTTTACAAAAAGAATTAATAATTTTTAAAAGAAGTCCCTGAGATTACAGAGTCCACGTTCATCAGTTAAAATATAATCCATAAACTGTGTTAGGCTACGGAAAGTTAAACCAGAGGCATCCGTAACTGAATATATGAAATATTATCAGGTGTACCAATTTACATAACCAACGTATGCCTCAAATAAAAATTTTACGTGCCTACTGAATCTGTATGTGAAGACGACGAAAGCTTGCACTACCGCTGACGTCGCTTCTATCATACCGAAGAATTACAACAAACCAATAAATTTCCACCAACAACCAAAATATCAAATAAAAGGACGTCACATATCTCAGAATATTTCCCACCAATCTATCCCGTCTCTTAGTCAGGATATGCCAGACACTCCTTTTCTCCCCCATTCGGTTAAGCACCTCCTCATTAGTTTCGTGTTCTACATATAAAATTCTCATCATTCTTCTGTAGCACCACATTTCAAAAGCGCCTATCATCTTTTTTGTCTGGACTCCTTATCGTGCACATTTCCCTGCCATACAATTCTACACTCCAAACAAATGCTTTCAGAGAGAACTTCCTAACATTTAAGTCAATATTGGATGTTAAAAGTAATGGGAGACGATTTTACCACCGGAATATTTTATCCAAGAAGACGCCATCATCATATATTTTTACAGTAGAGCTGCATGTCCTCGGGAAAAGTAGCGACTTCGAGCCGTTCGCAGTAACTGCAAGGCAAAGCCATATTGGCTGATGTTACCAGCGCAGTCAATTATCCAGAGTGTTGCCCCTGTAACTATTGAAAAGGCTGCAGCCCTCTTCAGGAACCACACGTTTGTCTGGCCTCTCTACAGTCTCCTCCGCTGTGGTTGCATCTACGGTATGGCTATCTGTATCGTTGAGGCACGCAAGCCACCCCACCTCAGCAATGACTGTGGTTAAGGGTGTGGACATACTCACTATGAGCTCAACATGTATTGCACATCTGTCGTGTAATGAATTTGAAATTAAAAAAAATTATAAGCGTTTTATATGAGTACGCTGGAATTGAAACTGCACCGAGGGTGCGAATTCAATGTACGAAATCGATCTGATTGAAGTGTAAACAAGTTATTCGTATTACAACCAATTAGCTGAAATTGCTATTGTTAGTAGTAACATTGTGGTGGACACATCTTATGACTTGTAATGGAGTCTTCATATAAGAAAATCTTTAGTATTGGCACATCACTGTGTCATATTTATAGTTTCTGTGTAGTTAGTCCAAGTTATTCAGAAACCCACTATCTCTATGTATGACTAACATGTTCTCTAGTCTGACAGTTTTTGAGTGACCAACAGCAACGATGATTTTTCCTTCAAAGTTCTTATTAATAGTTTTTATAAACTTCTCAAGCCGATAAATAGAAACTCTCATCCTCGAAATATAAAGTGCATACCTCTCTTTACATTGGACATGTTGTGCAGTGAAGTGTGACTCACATTTAGCAAAATGCTCCTACCAGTCTTCTTTGTGTTCGTCATATTGTCGGAAGGGACAACTTGAGTAACTTGGGCTTGTACCGGCGCCCTCTGCGTCACATCGTTTGGTAGGAACTTATTCAGCATCTCAATTAGGCTCGCCATCAGCCTCGGATATAGGGGTGGGGCAAACCGGAATGTCTGCTCCAGACGCCAAACGGTCTCCAAGGCAACGTGAGTGCTCTGCGTAGGGGCGGGGTAGTCAACAACGAGACGCAGTGTGGGACAGGGAGGTGGTACCAACAAAGGGATGGCGAGGTGCGAAGAGGGGTGGCGGAGCAAACAAAGGGAAGATAGAGATGGAGGAGGAAGTGGTATGGAAGTCAGCCACCCAGTGGTGGGGCGCAGAGGTCATGAGGTCGTGAGGGTGGGGGAGCGTGGAGTGAGCAGCGTTTGCCATTATCAGATTTGTAGCTCCTTTCAAAAACGTCATAAATTCACCACTCCTTGTCATTTGGTAGGTCCGAAACTCAATGAAATGGAAATATTGGCGATCATAAAATGAAAGGGCAAATTAAGTGCTCAACGCAGATAATCACATCAGACAAGAAAATAAAAGACGGGGCAATATGAACTAGGGGCAAGTTCGGACGTTTAGATTACAAAAACCCCTATTCCCACCTCGGCGTCCATTCGTTGGTACCCCCGGCAAATTCCACACCGCGTCGCTACTTCTGTTGCAAACTCTTCAAATGCTGCTCTAGACTGAAATTTTTACATCAATGTTACGGCTTATTTTTAAAACAAAGTAGATCCCGTGGTCTAATTTTAAAGCAGGGACAGTCCGATGTACACGTAAAGCAAGGAATTAGTAGTACAATACATAATTAAGAAATTAGAACTTTTCGAATCGTCCTTAAACAGCATAAAATATCCCATACAAATGAGACGAGGGTTATATTTAACAGGTTGTCGATCTCAGGGATGTGTAATGTCTAACATTCAAGATCACGGCGTTTTATAAAACATTGTTCTGGGTCTTTCTTGGCCATAATTTATCTCACAAGTTTTGTGTTAATCTTTTAACGTATAGTGGAGCTGATAAGCTACATACCCTGCTTTCCCCATTATCCCTCGAACTAATCAAAAAAATTTAATACAAATTCATTTGTAGCTGCTTCTATACATAATGTTACATACGCTAGTAGCTCGTACTAGAAATTATAAATTTCAGTTCGAAAGTTTTTCATTTACTCCTAACATGTGCGTTTGTTTACTTGATTATTTCTCCTTTGCCATGTAAAAGTAGTCAGCCACATACTACAGTTGTATTATGAGTTTCTTTCTGGAAAGAAGAGGCATAATAGTGACTGAATCAGATATATCAAGGAAGAAGTATATAGCTGACCAGCCATAAATTTCTTGTTGCTAGTAGTGCATAACAATTTTTGGAATCCATTTGTAAAACCACAGACATAGCCGAGGTGGGGAACATAACAAACTGCAAAAAGGTAGAAAAATTAGGAGATGTAACCTAGACAAATTGAAGGAACCAGAGGTGGTTGAGAGTTTCAGAGGGAGCATTAGGCAAGGATTGACTAAAACGTGGGAAAGTAATACAGTAGAAGAAGACTGGGTAGCTCTGAGAGATAGGATACTGAAGGCCGCAGAGGACCATGTAGGCAGAAGGACAACGACTGATAGAAATCCCAGGATAACGCAGGATATACTGAAGTTTGTTGATGAAGTGGAGAAAATATAAAAATTCAGCAAGTAAAGCAGGCAAAAGTTAGTACAAACGTCTGAAAAATGAGATTGACAGGAAGTACAGACAAGCTAAGCTGTTGTTGTTGGGTGTTTAAAGGGGGCTAAACTGCTGGGTTATCAGCCCCGACAGGCTAAGCAGGAGTGGCTAGAGGACAAATGGAGAACCATTGAAGAATGTATAACTAGGGGAATAACAGGATAGTAAGAGAGATATTTGGAGACAAGAAAATCAACTGTATGAATATCAAGAACTCAGATGGGAAACCAGTACTAGGCAAAGATGGAAAAGCTGAAAGATGGAAGGAATAGGGCTATATAGAGGGCCTAAAAAAGGAAATAAACTTGGAGGCAGTATTCCAGAGATGGAAGACGAAGTGGAGGAAAGTGAGATAGGAGATATGACAATGCGAGATGAATTTGACAGGGCTCTGAAAGATTTGAGTCGAAATAAGGCCCCTGGAGTAGATGATGCTAGGTATGAACTGCTTATTGTTAGGAGAGCCAGGAATGAAGAAATTGCTCCACCTGGTATGCAAGATGTATGGGACAGGGGAAATACCCTCTGACTTCAAGAATAATATTGTAATTCCAATTCAAAAGAAAGCTAGAGCATAAAAATGTGAAAACTACAGAACTCTCGGTTTAATAAGTCATGGTTGCAAAATACTAACTCGAATTATTTACAAACAAATGGGAAAACTGGTGGAATCCGACCTCGGGAAAGATCAGTTTGGATTTAGGAGAAATGTAGGACACGGGAGACAATACTCACATTACGACTTATTATAGAAAATAGCCTGAGAAAAAATTCCTGTAGTAGTTGGTGTTAGGCTGCACCTTTTTTAGACTGAAGACAGCTGATAGATATTCCTGCTTAAAGGAAGTCCCTCTAAGAAATGAACCACCTTTGACAAAGTCTAAGAATATAAGTAATAAGGGAATTACT
Organism: Locusta migratoria; assembly: GCA_026315105.1. Taxonomy (NCBI): domain Eukaryota; kingdom Metazoa; phylum Arthropoda; class Insecta; order Orthoptera; family Acrididae; genus Locusta; species Locusta migratoria. The sequence continues at coordinate 36,167,539 of CM048748.1, forward strand.
GTTTTTCATCAAAATATACAGGGTATCAGAGATAAAGTTAATGAAATGCCTATTGATACTGATTCTGACATTTTTGGAATTTCAGAGCACTTTTTAAGTGGTGTGATAATTCAGAGACTTCCTTTGCCAGGATACAGGTTAGCTGCCTTCTACTCTAGGAGTTCCTTGCAGTGTGGGGGAGTGGCCATGTATGTAAAAAACGATTTTTCATCGGAGTCAATCAATTTTTCTAAACACTGCACAGAACAGATATTTGAATATTGTGCAGGAGTTGTTAATGTTAATGGAACTAAACTAGTAATAGTTGTTATTTATAGATCCCCTGACTCAAATTTTAAAATGTTTCTGCCCAAGCTGGAATTGGTTCTGGGTTCACTGTATAGGAAGTATAAAAATTTAATTGTGTGTGGAGATTTCAACATTAATTGTGTAGGTGATCGCTCAAGGAAAAGTCAGCTCTTAGATCTATGTAATTCCTATAACATGATGCAAACAGTATTTTTTCCAACGAGAGTGCAAGGAAATAGCAGTTCTACCATTGACAATATATTTGTTCATTCTTCATTATTAGAGGGGCACTCTGTCAGCAGAATAGCAAATGGCCTATCAGACCACGATGCCCAACTTTTAATTCTAAAAAGTATTTGTTCTCAAACAAATGTTAAACATAAATATCAACTACTTAGAAAAGTTAATCTAGTTACAATTGAGACCTCTTTAAGCCTAATTAAGGAACAAGAATGGTAGGATGATTATAGTGCTGATAATGCAGATGATAAATATAATGCTTTTCTGAACACGTTTATTATGCTGTTTGAAAGTTGCTTTCCACTAGAACGCTCAAAACAGGGTACTTTCAGTAACAGACAGCCAGGGTGGCTGACAAAGGGGATAAGAGTATCATGTAGAACTAAGCGGGAGTTGTATCAAAATGTTAGAAGCAGTCAGAATGAAGATGCAGTAGCTCATTACAAACAGTACTGTAAGGTTCTGAAAAATGTAATTAAGAATGCAAAAAGTATGTGGTACGCAAAAAGAATAGCAAACTCTCGGGATAAAATTAAAACTATATGGTCAGTCGTGAAGGAAGTGTCTGGTCAGCAGCAGCAGGTAGAAGATATAACGTCAGTGCGTAGTAGGAATGTTTCTGTTACTGACAAGTTAGATATATGTGCAATATTCAATAATCACTTTCTGAATATAGTAGAGGAACTAAACAAAACTCTAGTTTCTACAGGTAATCATATAACGGTTTTAGAAAATGCCTTTCCGAGGCTGTTACCTGAAATGATCCTTCATGATACTTCCATAGGTGAGATTGAGGCAATAATTAAATCACTAAAGACTAAGGACTCTTGTGGATATGATGGGGTATCTAGCAGAATTCTAAAGTACTGTTCTCCATATGTTAGCCCAGTACTAAGCCATATTTGTAATTTTTCCTTTCAGAATGGTCAGTTTCCTAACAGATTAAAGTACTCAGTAGTGAAACCGCTTTATAAAAAAGGAGAAAGGGATAATGTAGACAACTATAGACCTATTTTTATGCCATCGGTTTTTTCCAAAATTATTGAAAAGGCTGTATATTCAAGATTAATTGATCATTTCAGTTCACATAATTTCCTGTCAAACGTACAGTTTGGTTTTAGAAGTGGTTTAACGACTGAAAACGCTATATTTTCGTTTCTCTGTGAGGAACTTGGGTTAAATAAGAGGCTACGGACATTAGGCGTCTTCTTTGATTTAACAAAAGCGTTTGATTGTGTTGATTACAAAATATTGTTGCAGAAGTTGGAACATTATGGAATACGGGGAGTAGCCCACAATTGGTTCACCTCTTACTTTAATAATAGACAACAGAAGGTAATTCTCCGCAGTGTAGAAAATGGCTATGACGTGCAATCCCAATAGGGCACAATTAAGTATGGGGTGCCCCAGGGGTCTGTTTTGGGACCATTGCTGTTTCTTATTTATATAAATGATATGCCTTCGAGCATAACAGGCGATTGTAAAATATTTTTGTTTGCTGATGATACCAGCTTGGTAGTGAAGGATGTTGCTCGTAATATTGACACAGTATCAAATAATGCAGTTCAGGAGATAAGTTCATGGCTAATAGAAAACAAGTTGATGTTAAATCACAGTAAAACTCAGTTTTTACAATTTCTAACACATAATTTGACGAACGCTGACATTCTGATTACACATAATGGGCATGTGATAAGTGAGACTGAACAGTTCAAATTTCTAGGAATTCATATAGACAGTAAGCTGTCATGGAAAGCCCATGTTCAGGATCTTGTTCCAAAACTAAATTCTGCTATATTTACCATTAGAACAATATCTGAGATAAGTGATTTTTCAACACGAAAAGTAGTCTATTTCGCTTACTTTCACTCACTTATGACGTACGGCATTGTTTTTTGGGGTAACTCGCCTGATGCAAAAAGGATATTTCTGGCTCAAAAACGGGCGGTTCGAGCAGTATCTGGTGTAAGTTCGCGAACGTCATGTCGACCCCTTTTCAGTAGTCTGGGAATTTTGACTCTGGCGTCACAATACGTTTTTTCTTTAATGTCGTTTGTTGTTAATAATATCAGCTTATTCCCACGAGTTAGTAGCTTTCACTCGGTGAATACTAGACAGATGTCTAATCTACATTTGCACCACACCACCTTAACACTTGTGCAGAAAGGGGTGCAGTATTCTGCGGCATCCATTTTCAATAAGCTGCCACAAGAACTAAAGAATCTTAGCAATAATACACATGCTTTCAAATCTAAATTGGCTCACTCCTTTTATTCTGCCGAGGAACTCCTAGAAAAGTTAAACAATTATGCTAATTCATTTTTTCTTTATTGATTCTTTTCACTTTGTCTTAAGATTGTCGTGTGCAAAGGACTACTTAAAATTTTTCTATTACCATTCTTGTGTAACAACGTATTGACTTGTTCCATGACCATGGAGTCTTACTCCTCAAGTGGGTCCTATGGAACAGAAAAAACCAATAAAAATAAAAAATAAAAGAAAAGCATTTGTAAAGAAGCGAAATTTGTTAACATCCAATATTAATTTAAATGTCAGGAAGTCCTTTCTGAAAGCATTTGTCTGGAGTGTAGCAGTGTATGGGAGTGAAACGTGGACGATAAGAAGTCCAGACAAAAAAAAAAAAAAAAAAAAAAAAAAAAAAAAGATAGATTCTTTTGAAATGTGGTGCTACAGTCGTATGATGAAAATGAGATGGGTAGATCACGTAAGTAATGAGGAGGTACTCAAAAGAATTGGAGAGTTTCTGGTATATCATAAGAGACGTTACAGGTTGCTGGGACACATTCTGAGACATCAAGGAATCGTCAACTTAGCATTAGGAGGAAATGTGTTGGGTAAGAATCGTAGAGGAAGACCAAGGGACGAATACGGTAAGCAGATTAAAAAAAAATGTTCAAATGTTTGTAGAACTTATGGGACCTGACTACGGGGTCATCAGTCCCTAAGCTTACAAACTACTTATGAACAAGCTAAGACTAAGGACGGCACAAATATCCATGCCCGAGGGGGGATTCGAACCCCCGACCGCAGTGGCCGTGCAAACCGTAACTGGAGCGCCTCAGTCCCCTCGGCCACCGCGGCCGGCAAGGATCAATGTGCAACGACGTATTAACGTCTGTTCTCAATGACAGCACATACCGAGCCAGCAACCACGCAGCGCCATCACACGATTAAACATGAAACCCAACAGCAACAGCGATAATAAATATCAGTTCCAGTGGGTGAGGTGGAATGAAATTGTTCCAGAACAAGTGAGAAAGCAGGATTGCATGGAGAATTCAAACAAAAATCTCCATCCAGCAGATTATTTGCAAGTTTCATTTAAATCGTTCCCTTGATAACAGAATCTCAGTAGCTGTAAGGACACGCCAAGAATTCCGTCTTGATGTATTCTATCGGGTGACCTGTGTCTAAGTAGTGTTTGCCAAGAGCTGACCTTGTTAGCTTGTTGCAAGCCTGTGTGACGTTTTGCTCAATACATAGGTCGTCGACGGTCGTAATTGTTTGCCACCGCGGCCGGTCAGATTCAAAAGGCTGTAGGTTGACGAACGTATTCTCAGATGAAGAGACTTCCACAGGACAGAGTAGCGCGGAGAGCTGCATCAAACCAGTCAGCAGACTGAAGACCGCAAAAACAACAACAACCTCTAATGGGTTGTTACACTCCATCAACCAACCACCTGCTTAAGCATGAATTATATGAAATAACGATAGACAGAGCCATGTCACATGTTACTGATTGGTACCAAACTCAAAAAATACGTGAAGTAGTCATACCATCAGTATCTGCTCCTGTGATGCTCTTAATGGAGTTGATTGTTAACCAGTTTTGCGGAAAACGCCAATTTTGCAAACGTACCGTAACATCACCTGAGATGGTGTCAGAACCAAAACTGTAAGGCAGTTACCAGGTGTAGTTCATTATACCACCTGATTCAATGGAGGTACAGACTATTGCACATCCAATGGTTAGAGGTTGTTGTAAAGGTAGTACTAACAACACATAAATTGCAATTAAATTTAGTGTAGTAATACGTGTTTTTACCAAAGAATGGAACTGTCAAACAGTTCGGACTTATATGTCAAACTATTATGCATTCACTTTCTAAAATACTTAAGCACAATTTAACGAACAATTTTTTTCAAAATGTCTTAATTATCAACTTCGGTGGTCGACCCAGTCTATGGCGGACATTAACTCCATGTCCTTCCTCTCAGACCTAAATGGGGGAGTGATTCAGTGTGTCTCTTATCCACTGCAGTTCAAGCAGGCCGGCCGCGGTGGCCGAGGGGACTGAGGCGCTCCAGTCACGGTCTGTACGGCCACTACGGTCGGGGGTTCGAATCCCCCCTCGGGTATGGATATTTGTGCCGTCCTTAGTAGTAGCTAGTTCATAAGTAGTTTGTAAGTTCAGGGACTAATGACCGCCGGCCGCGGTGGCCGAGGGGACTAAGGCGCTCCAGTCACGGTCTGCACGGCCACTACGGTCGCGCCGTCCGCAGTGGCCGAGAGGACTAAGGCGCTCCAGTCACGGTCTGCACGGTCACTACGGTCGGGGGTTCGAATCCCCCCTCGGGCATGGATATTTCTGCCGTCCCAGATCGTAAGTAGTTCATAAGTTTGTAAGTTTGTAAGTTTAGGGACTGATAACCCCGTAGTTAAGTCCCATAGACTATACAAACATTTGAACATGTGACTAATGACCCCGTAGTTAAGTCCCATAAGCTCTACAAACATTTGAACATTTTTGAAGTTCAAGCAGATGCGGACGAGCTACGATCCTACTGGGTCCACCAAAGCCTCCGTCTTCCCACCAGAGCAACCTCGATGTCTCATAACCTTATCTTCCCCTTGTTATAAGAAATATGTTATGTGCAAAATTTTTGTAATGTTATTCTTCAGTAGACTGCATTTCGCCAATATGTAATTGCAACTAGTAGACAGACAGTACAAATGCGTTTCCTGGTCTCCGAGGCCTAGGACTTCAAAATTTTGCCAAACAACAAAGAGACTTACTCATTTTAGGGTCTCTTGTAACCCTAATGGTGTTGATTAATTTCGGCCCGTGTCGACACTTGCTACCATCAAGTAAGTACTTACACTTAATGTTCAAATGTTTGTAGAGCTTATGGGACTTAACTACGGGGTCATCAGTCCCAAAACATACAAACTACTTATGAACTAGCTGACACTAATGACGGCACAAAATCCATGCCCGGGGGGATTTGAACACCCGACCGTAGTGGCCGTGCAGACCGTGACTGGCACGCCGCAGTCCCCTCGGCCACCACGGCCGGCTACACTTAACTGAATTGCTTGCTCGACCTCTGGTTAATTTCTATTAATGTAAAAATTCATCTGAAAGCACAATTGACTAAATTTAAGAATGTAGAGATTAATTCAATCTAGGCAAGGTCATTCAAACTAGTAAATTTTTCTGAAGGGGGAAGAATGAATGGGGTGACGCCCGTTCACCTGGGCTAGGTACCGATTTAATTTTTTAAATTTTTAGTTTCTGTCCAACCGCTGCCAGGCCATGCTGTTGCGTGGGTGGGTTTTTCTCCTCACGTGCCCCGATACGTGCTGGTACCTCGACGGCACCTGATGGTTCGGTATTGCTCACGAGAATACGCCACACTTAGCAAGCCCGCAGTACAGACACACCAGCCGAGGACGGCTACTACTCTTTTGGTTGAACAGAAACTTCTGTGTTCTGATTTCACTGACCCATGGCCACACCATCCACTCCCATCGTGGCACATCTTCTACGGTCTTCTGGTTAGGCTTACACAGACACAACAAGACTTAGTATAGGGAAAGGATCTTGTTAAATGCCGGCCGCGGTGGCCGAGGGGACTGAGGCGCTCCAGTCACGGTCTGCACGGCCACTACGATCGGGGGTTCGAATCCCCCCTCGGGCATGGATATTAGTGCCGTCCTTAGGAGTAGCTAGTTCATAAGTAGTTTGTAAGTTTATGGACTGATGACCCCGTAGTTAAGTCCCTTAAGCTTAACAAACATTTGAAAATTTTTTGATCTTGTTAAATGTGTGAAACTAGTTAGTTGTAGTACATGTACCGAAATTACAAATTTTAATTGTATGCTTCACCATTAACTTAATTTCTTAAGTTTCTATTTGGCCGCATCTAGAAGGGAAACCTAATATTAGATATGGTTTCGGCCACGAATCACGTTTCGTTCGGACTCACATTAAAAGCATTGAGTTGTCATCCACCATACAGAAATAAACGAGGAAAACCACTTAAGAATAGGAAATGGGTAAACAAGGTTTAGAAGGAGATTGTATAGACTAGGACAGATGGAGTATTCCGTGCGGCAATGATGTTACAAACACTTGCTATAATTAAATTAAAAGAAGTACAGAATATTTCATTATATACAGAGTGCAAATTATGCTACCAGAACACAATTTCTTTTAGTAAGTAAATGTACGTGATTTTTAAATTAATTTTTCTGCAGTATTGTTTATTTCCACGACCACGTTTCGGCCTTGAGCCATTGTCAAGCGTTGTGCATAACATTATTACAATTATTAAAAAGCAATCTAATTGCAGATGTAGTAGGGCACATTAAAAGTAGCAATAGTTTCATAAATATTATGATGGTTCCACCATAATGTGAACATGTGCCTCCCACCCCCTAAACCACTACCTTGGAGGCCGCCCTCACTCCCCCATTCCACACAAATAGACATCCGAACCAATTGCGTTTGTGGTTTATTTAAAGTTACTTTTACATCCTTCAAGCTGTCCAACCCTCCCCCATTCCCCCGTTTCCCTACTCATGAGCTTGGTTCTTCTAGGAACATTCCGCAGGTAACCTAAACATAACAGTCCGCTTGTGTATTGTAAATATATACACTGTACCTATCCCCCAAAGATAATCCATCACTTTTCTGACAGACATGCCACTACAAACATGAATATGGACCGCGGCGGAATAACCGTGCGCACTGAGGTGCTGTGCTGCGGTGCGTGCGGCCATTCGTCGTCGGAGGTTCGAGTCGTCACTCAGACATGGGTGTAGTGTTATACTTCAGTTAGCTTACCTTAGTTTAAATAGTTCGTAAGCTAGGGACTAATAAACAAGCGTATGAAGGAAGTGAGATACCAGCAGCTGTATATATAATAAAGTATTTATTGTATCACAACCAATTTCGGCATTCCACTATGCCATCTTCAGGTCCCACATCGGAGTATAATATCCATTAAGCAGGGATATCAAAACTGGTCTCTTAGTGGGAACCAACAACAACAACAACAGTTGTTATTGGTTCCCACTAAGGGACAGAAGTCCACGAAACCAGTTTTGATATCCTCCGATGTGGGACCTGAAGATGACATAGTGGAATGCCGAAATTGGTTGTGATACAATAATTATTTTATTATACATACGGCTGTTGGTATCTCACTTCCTTCATACTCTTGACCAGCCGCTGTCCCGTTTCCACCAGCAATGTTGGATTCAATAAGACTTCATAAATAAGCTGTTGAGTCTTATAAATTTACATACATTTGAACACGAATATCTTTGTAGTAATCTTTGGCATATCCTCTGTATACATCAACCAGTTGCTTTTGTAACGTTATAACGAACACATATCGGTATATTTGTTTTAAACAAACATGCCGGTGCAAATGTGGCACCTACTTTATGTTAATTACATGGGCTTAGCAACTTGTCCTAACGATTTTATTGCCATGACAGTGACTCAGAAAAACTTTCTGAAGAGATTCATGTAAGTTACCAACAGATCATGGTACTTTAATGTACCCTACATCTGTAATTTATATTGCCCTTTAATAATTTTGTAAATAATGTTCTGCACAACCCTTGATAATGGCCTAAGGTCGAAACCTGGTCGTGGAAATAAACAATATTTCCGTCAAATGACGGTAAATTCCTTTAAAAGGTTTAACATGACTAATGCCCAAGATGCATACAAAATCTACGTGTGTGGGATGATTTTCCGAAAGATATGTGAGAGTTTTTCACTGTATTTTTCAGGCGTTGCAATGAGCTGTATATAAGTAAACGTATTTTGTGTTAGTTTTAGTATCCATAGTTTGAGAGACATCGATAAATAAATGAAACAGGAGACTGATCTGTATGATGCGATGCGATGCGATGCGTTTGTAAGGCTTCAGCGTAACGCCTGAAACATAGAAAAAAATTGGTGTAATACACAATATAACCAACTGAACGAAAGGTCAAATAATGCAGAGGAATGTAGCAAAGAGTTTTGGATGTGATGGGTGTAATTGATAGAAGCCGGTGGGCAGACTGGACTAGCACTAGAACGAATTTAATGCATCCAGTTAGCCGAAAGACTGAAACTCGTGAGATAATTTCCGGCAACAGTTTCAAATAGGTTAGAGTAGAAACTCTATTAGTCTCGATCTCTAGCTTTAGAGATTATAGAGAATTGCCTGTCCTCCCTGAACTCCCTGGTATTTACCTCACGAAATACACCTCCTTGTAACTGACATGCTTGTGGGTGCTACCTAATCGACACCAAGTGTATTACAGATGAAATCGCCTGCCACAGTGCTAAGTGGTGTCGGATAGCGCTAGGAGGACTTACAGGGTGCGGCAGGCCGGTGACTGCTGACGTCACAGCCGAGAGCCGAGTTCCCCAACACGGGCCCGGCGTCACGGTGCAGGTATCCGCAGCGGGCAGAACTTGGCCGGTGGCTGGAAGGCGCCCCTGGGGGTGGAGAGCCGGGCAGGCGACGCTAACGATGATGAGCCGCGGGCTCAATTACGACCGGGCGGCACTTTGCCGCTCTGCTTGCCGGTCCCCGCCTGTGCGGAAGAGTCGCGCTGCTCGACGTGGATTTGCATCGAGGGAGGGAAATGAGAGGCGCATTCACGGGACTGCGACGTAAATCTGAAATGTTGCACAGCCTCGATGTTCCACTCGCCGCAAGTGCCGCTTCAGCTGCCTGCGGGTGGGATGTATCCACATATACACATACATCTACATCGGTACTCTGGAAAACAAGTTTAAGTGCATGGCTGAGGCTTCATAGAACGACTTTTATAATATTTCTCTTTAGTTCCACCCTCTAATAGTTCCGGGAAAAGGAACACTTAAATATTTTTATTTTCAATCTGCTTTTTCTTGTTTTATTATTATGGTTATGTCTCCCTATGTAGGTGGGTGCAAACAATATATGTTCGCCTTCAAAAGAGAAAGTTTTTGAAAGAAATTTCGCAAATATATCTCGCCGCAGCAAATAATGCCTTTCTTTCAATGATTTCCACCCAAACTCGTGCATAATTTCTGTGACACTCTTTCCCCTATATCGCGATAACACAAAACGAGATGCCATTCTCTGGATTTTCTCTTAATCATCCCTCAGTCCCACCTGGTGTGAATCCCACAATGCTCTGCAATACTTCAAAATACGATAATATTTTTTATGTGTTTTCTCCAATTTAAGTTGTCCGTAATCGTTACTCCTAGGTATTTAGCTGAATTTACGGCCTCTAGGTTTGACTGATTTATCGTGTAACTGAAGTCTAACGGACTTCTTTTATTGGTATTATGTTTGTCATCAAAAACGTTTATATAAATAAGGAACAGTAGGGGCCCCATTTCAATTTAGTGGGGAACGCCTATTATCACTTCTGTTCTACTCGATGACGTGCCGTCAATTACAACGTACAATGTCCTTTCTGCGAGAATATCATGAATCCAATTGCACAACTGTGGCGATATTCCATAAGCATGCAATTTGATTACAAGACGCTTGTGAGGTACAGTGTTGAAAGCTTTTCCGAAATCTAGAAATATGGAATCCATTTGATATCCGTCATCACATCAATCACGTGAGTAAAACGATACTTTCTATATCTGTGTTGACTATGGGACAACAGGTTGTTCTCTTCGAGGCAGTTCATACCGCCTGTCACGACAATAAATACGCCACCATCTAATTTGTTCAATCTATCATTTCTGAACACCATTTGCCCCTTTGTAAAAATTTCAGCTGATTTCCGGCTTCAGCCAGCTTTCGGAACCTATAATGATTTGAGTGATCCTGAGACTCTTAAAAAAAAAACAGACCTTCCACATAGTTCCCGCTACCCGTGTCGCCGCATCTTGCTTGTAGTTGACTCCTGATCTATTCAGCGGAACCCCATGGCGCAAGTCAAGGAATCTTCAGCCCACATAGTCGCAGAACCGCCTGAGACTCTGATTCAGACCCTCCAATCGGCTCTGTACGAGAGGTCCACAGTCAGTCCTGTCAACTATGCTGCATATGGCGAGCTCTGATTTCATCTTGCAAGCAAGTATGGCAATCTTTACCACTTCCTATAGCCGCTCGAAACCTGCGAGAATCTCTTCAGATCCATAGCGACAAACTTCACTGATACCGATGTGAGCCACCACTTGCAGTTCGCTGCAACCCGTAAACTTCATGGCATCCGGAAAGACCCGTTCCACATATGAGCACACGGAGTGCACGTTGGCCTTCTCCCCCTCTTTGGCAGCCATCTCTGTAAAGGGCTCAGTTACCCACCTAATGTTGTAGCTCTCAACCACTAGTAAACCCACACTATGTGACAGGCTGCGTGGTGACTTCAGTATGAGCGACACCATCCGGCTTATGAACGATGTCCTGGACAGATAGCAGCTCAAAGCTGTTCGCAAGACTTACCGGGGAATCTTCATGATCGCGTCCCCCCCCCCTCCCCGGAATGGCTTGCGCCGCCCGCCATGCGCTCGAGCGACCTCCCACGCAACCACGGGTGGGGTGTCTGCCTCACTGCTGGCATTATCAGGGCATGTCGCTGGCGCAGGCCGATCGCTGGAGACGCTGGGAGTCCGCTAGGTCCCCACGACCGGCCAAAAACAACGACGCCCCTCGATCGCAGTCTCTCATGTGAAAATGAGGTTAACACACCCTGAAGCTGGAAGCGAAGTGTCACCATCTCAGACTGCATACGCACACAGCTTTCACAGTCCTTAATTATGATTACAGGGATATGTTCTAAAAGATGTTCTCTATATCGTACTTTCACTGCCCTGCCTGTTTGGCCAATATAAAACAGGGACAACCGTTACAGATTAGTTTATCTTCATTGTTTTGGGCAATATGTAGAATGTGTTTCTTCAAACTGTTATTTGTATAAAATGAGACATTGCAGTTGAATTCCATTATTAGAAGACGTATGATTCTATATGAAATGTTGTCTAAGAATGGAATGGAAATGAATTTAGTGTCTTTATTAATGCAAGAAAAGAAACATCGCCTAAAGTAGAACATTTCTGGGATGGATTCTTACTGAGAATGTGATATATCATGTGATGATCATGAGCTACATTTACTTTTCAATTAATTGAATGAGTATCATGAAAAAATTTGCTTTACTAAGGAACTTCAAATCGAAAATGACGAACTTAATTTCTTGGATTTAACTATTTCGATCGCAGATTAGTCATTTTGTTTCAATATATTTTGTAAGAAAACTTTTTCAGGTAACAACATACCTGCTGATTCAATGCATCCCAGAGCTCAAAAACTAGCATTTTTTCACTCGGTCATACACCGTATGACAACCACTCCTTTGTCACTTGGTAATAAAAATAAATAAATAAATAAATAAAATAAAATAAAAATAAACTGTGATTAAATTTATCACTGTCAACAACGGGTACGATCATCACATGTTAGATCACATTCTGAGTAAGAAAGCAACCCAGAAATGTTCTACTTTAGGCGATGTTCCATTATCTTGCAGTAATAAAGACACTAAATTCATTTCCATTCCATTCTTAGGCAACATTTCGTATAGAATCAGACGTCTTCTAATAAAGAATTTCAACTGCAATGTCTCATTTTCTACAAATAACAATTTGAAGAAACACCTTCTACATAATGCCCAAAACACTGAAGATCAGTTATCTAATTCTGGCGTTTATAAACTAATCTGTAACGATTGTCCCTGTTATGATATTGGCCAAACAGGCAGGACAGTGAAAGTAAGATATAGAGAACATCTATTAGGAAAGAATGGAGAAAATATACGTAACTCCACATTCGCTGAACACCATTTTATTGCTAACCATACGCCGAAAAAGCTAGAAGACACTTTGGTTTTACGTAGAGAAGACAAGGGTCGATAGCTCGAACTTTGGGAGGAGTTGGAGACTTTTAAACATTTATAATCTATAGATGGTAACATATTAAATGATCAACTCCATCTCGCATGCAGTTTTTTGAAGGCTCTAAACCAATATCATTTATAAAATTAAAACAGTCAGCGGTAACCTCTGCGGTGTCAATTCCTCAAAATTCAATTGTATTTCGTTTTAAGCTTCTGTAGATGTCCTATTTCATAATTGGTTATTAACATGTATTGACAGCTGACACTGTATCATCGTCACTAGGCGCATGCGCCACGTGTCATGTTTACCTGGCGTCCACATTTTGCTCAAACGGTCAGTCGGCGGTTAGCACGCCGCACAACCTGTTACACAGCATATGTTAACATTTTATATGTTTGACGTGTCTTTATCTAAAGGCTACATTATGTGTACAAAGATCGACGCGTGTAACTTTTCCGCAATAATAATGTAATGTAAGTATTTGTTTCCTGTAGGCTAGAATTTGTTGTAATTTTATAGGTAAGCAATCTATGATTTTAATACGGTTGTACATAGCTTGATTGTTACTTTCGTACTCACTATAGGTTCATGTATCGTCTGAAGAAGATTGATTTATGTCAATTGAATCCGCGGTAAAGTTTATTAAACATTAATCTGCAAATATTTGGCTGTTTTTCTTCTGCTTTGAATTACCGTTGCTGTATGCAGTCATGTTTAAAATTTTTCACCAAAATCAGTTAAATCTACAGGCCGTAAATTCAACTAAATACCTAGGAGTAACGCTAATCACGATCAACTGCAATTCGAAAGAACACATGGAAAATATTGTAGGGATCGCTAACCAAAAGCTACGTTACATTCGCAGAACCCTTGGAAGTTTAAACTGTTCTACCAAAGAAAGTGTCTTCACTAGACTAGTCCGTCCTATTTTAGAGTACTGGGATCCCTATCAAGTAGGACTGACGGAAGATATATAGTGCAGAGAACGGCAGCTCGTTTTGTATTATCGCGATATAGGGGATACAGAGTCGTGGAAATAATGCACGAGTTTGGGTGGAAATCCATAAAAGAAAAGCGTTATTCATTGCGGCGAGTTCCAAATTTGAAAAACATTTTTTTAGCATCCACCCACATGGCAAGCCATGATTATAGTAATAAAATAACATGAATCACATCGAAAACGGATAGATTTGTGTGTTCCTTTTCCCCGCGTGCTCCTAGAAAATGCAATTGTAGACAAGTATAGTAAACCGGTTGGATGAGCCCCCATCCATGGACTTCAGTGTTACGTGCATAGTATTTATGTTTCTGTAGATGCAGGTATTAGTACACTAGGTTCTAAACTAAACCGCCAGAAATAAGAATTAGTACACATTAATGTAATTACCCAATAATTTTTTCCGAAAAATAATTTTAGGTGTTAGCCTTGAATTTTCTCGTTAAATGTGGTGTTGTATGTTATCTTGTAACTTGTTTTGAGTATTTGTTGAGTTAAAAATCATTTTTGTGTATCTTGATTGTACAGTATGGTAATGTTTATTGTTATAAATGGAAGGAAATTGTCGTCTGGGTCAAACGCAAGGCAAGTAATAAGATATTTGTAACGTAAAACTAATGGTACTTCCCCTTTGCTGACGTCGAAGGCGCCAAGGTTTGCCACGTAAATAAGAAGGCAGTAATGCGTACAGTGTTGCTTAACGAGAGAACCGAGTGTAGACAGCAAGTGAGAGAGCACGTATGTGGCGAGACGTAAGGGAGGCAGCAAAGCGAGAATTTGGAATTGTACCACGAGTTTCCAGAAATTAGCCTCGGATGCTGGTAGACTTTCTATTCTGTCGTGGCGTTGAATAACGGCCATAATGTAAATTTATTCATCGCCTAGAAGAGAATACAGTGCTACACAGCAAGAGCCAAGATTAACGACGATTCAACTCTAGTTGTGCAATCACTCAACTGGTCGTCTGCAGCACGGAATACTTGACAGGTTATGTACTTTTAGAATTATCTTGCGAATGTATCAGACAAAAAAGTAATGACTTGTTTCAATAATCAGTGAATTGAACTAAAAATCTGTGAGAACCCTTGTTTATCCCTACCACTTACCTTGTCAGGGTACTATCCAGAACTTATGAAAAGTTGAATGATTTTCTTACCAAACTTATTAATATTTTTAAGTGCTTAGTTTCATTTTTGTAGTAGATAATTGAAGAGTAGTATGAGAGTTTTGCAGTTTGTTTCCTAATAATCCAATGATTGCACTTCACTTTTCAAATTTATAGAGAAACAAAATAATTGAAATAACAGCAAATAATTTAATGTGTCAGTATTGATTAGTTGGTGATCGCAAAATGTGATTAATTGCATCAAATCTGTATGTTCTTTCTCTCAAATTTTGTAAGAGCCAAATAAATACAATAGTAATAATTGAAAATTATAAACATAGCTTAAAGAAATTGCAAAAGTAAATAAAGTGGCTCAAAATTGAAACCGTTATATAGTGTAATATACCAATTTCGGGACTACCATTATATCTTTAGAAAATCTATCAGTAAATTCCAGTAAAATATTTTACAATGCTTAATCAAAAGGTAGTTCAATATGGGTTGGTGATTGATAGCTTTGTGTAGTTTATGAGTGCAATCCAGAATTGACTGAACTAGGGTTAGCTATGATCTAAAAGTGTCGTTTTATAAAGTTCCAACACTTCTTTCACTCTCAGGGCTGAATCTAAGTGGTAAACATGTAATGTGGTATGCCTTGTCTTACATATTGCTTTAAAATAGAAGTTATAGTGATTTTATTTGACTATAAACTTAACGCTTTCTAAATAAAATTCTTGGATATCAGTCTCCAGATCGCTTTTATTTTCTAAAGCATGACCGGTTTAGGGACAGCTTCCATTGTTTTAGAAAATAAAAGCGATCTGGAGAGTGATATTCAAGAATTTTATTCATATGACGATCGCAGAAACTCCCTGGAGACCCATAAGTCTTGCTTTGATTAACGCTTTCTGTTTCTAGTTGCCGTAAAATAATACTCACAACAGATTTGAAGAAGGTTATGAATAATAGTTTGAAAATTTTAATGCCTAATGAGGCAGGAGACTATGTGAATAACTTTCACTAAACTGCTTAATTCTTGTACACAGCATTTTGCCCCCGTCTGTCCATAGTCCGACACACGTCAAGAGTGTCTTATTCTTAGGTGCACTCACGATCGAATAAAAATAATTCCACCATGGCTTGTGCCCTTACATTCATCTTAGATGCAGTTTTATCATGTTTGGAGTGATTGGTAGTTACACCCAGAGGTAAGGGGTTACACATACTCTTACAGTTTTTAAAGGTACTTATAGCTTATAGTTTTATTCTGAATACTTGAAATGATTACAGATCATCAGATTAAGTGATACTGAGGTGTCTGTTGTTCATCCATAGTGAAACACCACTGCTAATAAACTTTAATGGTATAGTCTCACATGTGGTAGTGCAGGTATTGATTCTAGCATCCATTCGATCACTCAGATGGCTAATTCCTGGCTTGGTTTATTCAACTCCTACTCGACCTGTTCACGTAGTTCTTGGTTACCAAGTCATATGTGACATGTTTAGTTCTGTAATGTCCCCCAAAGTCCTTGATTAGAGACTAAATCAGAGATTTTGCTGAACAGAGAAGTTGCTGCACACCTTCTGGAGCACGTTCAATTAGACACGTAATGTATTGGGAGCATTATCTTGTTAAAACAACACTTTTCTGTTCTAAGACTAACACTAGGAAGAGTATTAAGGCACATAAGTTAGCATCAAAGGTGAAAATGAGGTTCAGCTTATCACATGATATTCCATAAGGCCTGGGATGGAGCCAGTGTCTCTTGGACGAATACACTATACGAGACAGTGATTCGCAAGTCTACATTGATGGTCAAACTACCATCAGTTGCAAATAGGCAGAATCTGCTTTCATGATGAAGGAGCGCCACTATACTGGAAGGCTGAGCCGAGTGGTATGCTTAGAATGGAGGCGAGGGTTGGGTCATGGAACAGCGGCTGCCATTGTATGAATGAGTGCCGTGTGGTCACTAACGACGGACCCGCCCCTGACCAAACAAAAACATGAAGTGGTCTGGCAGCGGGTGTACCTGAGGGCCACTTTAAGAGTCTTAGTGGACGCTAACTAGCGTAAGTCGCTGAAATCCTCGGAGATAACAACTACACTAACCAGTGTCAAGGGCTGGTAAGCCCTTGTGGCAAAGCCTAGTCACTGTGTGTGCTTGCAGTATGAAAACACAATGACGCCCATAGAATGTTCTCTGCCTTGCCCAGTCACTGGACTTTGCTCACTCTGTCATATACAGACAATTTTCTCTCATTCATTTAAGAGTTAGATTGTTTATTCTCTTTGCATGTGATCCTGTTTCATTTAACGAACAAAAAGAAAGTAAATACAGATCACAAGTAACATTCTGTTTTTATTATGTCTAATTGTTATTGTACTGTTATGATATTGTACAATGTAAATTATGTGAATGTTACGTATGTGTTCTTGTACCACATCATCATTGATTCTTGTATGTTGATATGTGCTTGAATATCTGTAATAATTTATTTTCTATTTCTTGGTCTCTGTTATATTAAATGTTGACCACTGGTAGTTATGCAAAAAAGTAATGTGTGTACAGTTTGAAAGACACAATATGTATTTTGTTGAGATCCTGCTTGATTTTAGATTAATTAAAGCAATAATACAGATCACAGTGGCTTATTGTTGTAGAAATGATTACATTTTAATTTTAAGTCAGTATTTGTTAATATCATTTTGTGACACTGCTTGTAGTAATATTGTGTTTTTAACGTCATTGCAGGTACCAACAGTTCAATAAAATAGAAAGTGGTCCTGATTGCTAATTAAATATACTCATTATGAAGTTGCAGGGTGGACGGCCATAGATTAAATGATTTTTCATTTAGTCATCCATTTTCATTTATGGTCGGTCTGTGATGATGAATGGGGATGCGAGAATGAGGTAGTTTTGTGAATATTTTGTTGCATAAGAGCATTCAGTTAGGTGGAGACTGCCCTTAATCAATAGCAGATCTCTCTCTGCAATTATTATAGCTTGCACTGTTTTATCTTTTATGGGCCTGAGTCATTTGGATAGAAACACTGTATG
This sequence comes from Locusta migratoria, assembly GCA_026315105.1. Lineage (NCBI taxonomy): Eukaryota > Metazoa > Arthropoda > Insecta > Orthoptera > Acrididae > Locusta > Locusta migratoria. The sequence goes on from CM048748.1 coordinate 36,185,398, forward strand.
GAATCTCACAGAAACAGGTGACATATAGTGAAGTAAATAATGACGATGGGCATTAATACATAATTCATTTCGTGGAGTCTACAAAGAAGGTTAAGTGTGCAGATAGGTCAGCTTAACCGAGAGAGGAATTGGGGAATATCATTGCAGTAACTGCATCACGTGGTATGCAAGATGTATGAGACAGTTTAATAAGTCATGGTTGCAAAATACTAACTAGAAATAATTTACAGACGAATGGAAGAACTTGTGGAATCCGACCTCAGGGAAGATCAGTTTGGATTTAAGAGAAATGTAGGAACACGGGAGGCAATACTCACATGACGACTTATCTTAGAAGGTAGGCTCACGAAATGGAAACCTACGTTTTTAGCGTTTGTCGATTTGGAGAAGGCTTTTGACAATGTCAACTGGAATACACTCTTCCAAATTCTGAAGGTAGCAGGGGTAAAATATATGGAGCGAACAATTTTATTCAATCTATACAAAAACCAGACAGCGGTTATTAGAGTCGAAGGGCAAGAAAGGGGCGCAGATGTTGGGAAGGGCAGTAAGACAGGGTTGTAGCCTTTCCCCAATGTTGTTCAATCTGTAAATTGAGCAGGCAGAGAAGGAATGGAAGGAGAAATTTGGAGAGGGAATTAAAGTGCAGGGAGAAGAAATAAAAACGTTGCGGTTTGCCGATGACATATTAATTCTGTCAGAGCCCGCAAAGGATCTGGAAGAGCAATTGAATGGAATTGATAGTCTTTAAATTGAAGATATAAGATGAACATTAACGAGAGTAAAACGGAGTTAATGGAATGCAATGTCAGCAAAACAGGCGATGCTGAAGGAATTAGATTAGCTAATGAGAAAATAAAAGTAGTAGATGAATTTTGTTATTTGGGTAGCAAGATAACTTCTGATGGCCGAAGTAAAGAAGAGATAAAATGCAGAATGGCTTTGGGAAGAAAGGCGTTTCTGATGAAGCGAAATTTTTTGACATCCAATATTAAAGTAAGGAAGACCCTTCGGAAAGCATTTGTCTGGAGTGTAGCATTGTATGGGAGTGAAACATGGACGATAAGGAGTTCAGATAAAAAGATGATAGAAGCTTTTGAAATATGGTGCCACAGAGGAATGATGAAAATTAGATGGGTAGATATCGAAACTAATGAGGAGGTGCTTAACCGACTCGGGTAGAAAATGAGTTTTTGGCATATCCTGGATAAGATAAGGGATAGATTGGTTGGACACATTCTGAGACATCAAGGAATTGTCAACTTAACATTAGAAGGAAGTGTGTGAGGTAAATATCGTAGAGGGAGACCGAGGGACGAATACAGTAAGCAGATTCAAAAGGATGTAGGTTGCCGAATGTATTCTCATATGAAGAGACTTGCACAGGACAGGGTAGCGTGGAGAGCTGCATCAAACCAGTCTGCGAACTGAAGACCTAAACAACAACTTGTCTTTGTTGGAAACGGGAACACAGCCAAGTCAGTGAGAGAGGCCAGCAAGCGGCGAGGGGAGTCTGACGGTATCATGAGGGTGCAGCGTGTTGACCCACAAGTGCGAGGTCACAGGTTACATACCGGCCCATGGCCGGTGCTGTTTCACGCCAAAACTCGCGAGCGACGATTCGATTGGGAGATTATTTCAACCGCCAAATGGTCGAAACGTTCTACAACTTTCTAGAAGCTTCTTTTTCGCGGGTAATGTTTTGGAAGGATGTGATGGTGGAGGAGAGGGATTTTGTGTTATTGCTGTGATTGGCTCTTTAGAAATCTGTCTGGAGAGACTTGTGGCTTGCTGAAAAGTGAGTCGTGAGATTCGGCTAGCTGCGTTCGTGGTGTGAGGATGCAGGTGGGCAGTTGCCGTCAAAATTAATTGCAAGTGCAGATTCCATTGCTTGAAGAATTCATAACTGCTTCTCCATGAGCAGAGGAACCAAATTATCACTTTAGTGCATTGTATTTACATTTCGAAGCCTCACTGAGAAGCTTACAATTCACCTTCTACTTCTGGCCAGTGAAGCAAGCAGTTTGCGAGAACCTCTTTACCGGCTTTGATTTCAACTTAGGAGTTTATTTGAACAAAGTATTTCGTTCTGTGTGTAGTCATCGTCTCACAGCTTCAGCTTCACATCGAATCGACCCATCCCACGATAAGCCAGCTGCTGTTCGTCTTATCAGAGCAATTTTGGGTGTTGGTGATACACGCGCAATGCATTTGCTTTAGCGCAGTTAATGATAGATGTACCTTCCAGTAGATTGCTGTTTTCTTGAGTTTCTGGTTGTTTTCTCTACCGAGCTGGATAGCGATTTTTAATTTTTTTTAAGAACAACTAACACGTTCTCAGTATCAACCATTATTTCATAATAGGTAGAGCTTGTGCTTCATTGTTTTAGATTCATTACTTTTGTATCACGATTCATTCCTGAATTTTTTTGCAGTCCCTTTTTATAATTAGAGAACACTGAATCCTCCTATTTCTTATTTATTAGGACTAGGAATCCCAGCTATTCCTAGTGATAAGAAAGTGTCTAAAATTGAAACCAAGTGTTTTTGTATCGATAATTGCCTAATTGAAAGGCGTGAGTCACATTTATTTTCTTAATGATACCGTAAGGCTGATGAACCACACGAAAATTAGTGATAGGGCTGTATATTCAATTTCACTAATTACGGCACAATTACACTCTGGCCCAGAAGGCATCAATTGCCAACCATGTCAATGACCACGCTGCCCACTAAAATTACCTCTTAAGGACGCTACCATACGCGCCCCCTCGCACGAAACCGCGGTAAGGTCCGTTGAACCACGACGAAGCTTCCTGTTCTGATCTACGTCCAGAGACCGTAAACCCATAAAACGTCTATGAGATGTGGTGTCCATATAAAGGTGGACCAGACGGACTGCCTTGACTCAAATATGTTCGCGAGTGAGCAAGACAATTTATCTGGCAATTAAACTGTTCCCAGACACCGTGAATTCCACCTCCATTGTCACCTGAAAAGCTACGTCACGGACTGATGTTTCGATTCCAGGTAGAAATCCCATTGTGAGTGCACGCGGACCGTTTCGATTGTCCGTCTCCGCCAGAATGTTTGCCACGCCCTGCTCACATGCCGGAGTTTTACCATCGAGTGCATTGTCTACCAGTCGCTAGCACACTCTGCAAGTAGAACACAGGCGCCATCGCCACCTCCTGCCTCTCCTGACTTGCTCTCCAAATTTCGGCTAGCAAACGCCGGTCGCGGCAATGGTCTTAGAACCTCCATCCTAGAAACGGTCCATATGCACAGCGGTTGGCCCGCTCCACAGCGTTAGCACATCCCCAACTGTATGACGACTCCCTGTTAAACCGCCTCAGCCAGAAAGAAACGCTCCAGAAACAGCGTCAAATTAATTAAATATTCCCCTGCACAGAATAATGTCAACTCATGACTCCTATCAGCATCTCACGTATACAAAAGTAGCTGAGAACCCGGCGCTGCCCGGGCATTTATTTATTTATTCTTCGCATTTTTCAGGTATACACTCATTTGTATAAGAGCTGTGTGCCTGTAATATCTCTTGGGAATAGAATCAGTAGTAAAGGATAATAGATTAAAACTTGGTGCTTGATGGGGCGGTTTTCCATGAACGTTACTGTTTATGTGCTCATATCTCATGAACTACATGAACGTTACTGTTTATGTGCTCATATCTCATGAACTACATGTCGTACTGTGATACAATTTAGAAAGTACATTCAACTATACATGTGTATACTGCCTGTAAAATTTCCTGCTTCTACATCTTGTACTGTACACATTGTAAATTGTAACGTCGTACCGAAAGCCTTAGTTTTACCCTCCATAAGCGGCGGGAAAGTAGTAAGCGAGAAACTTTTTTCCTTTCATCATTTTGCTATGGTTGTCAGCGAGAAAATTTTAATAAATGTTTGAAATTATGTTTAAAGTTTGTTGCAAGTCGCTAAGTACTGTTATTCTCATATAGTGTATTTATAATATATTGCCGCATTATGTGGCAGTTTTTGTGATTCCTATTATTTATAACGTCATATCTTCTGAACTATGTGTCATATGTGATTCTTAACCCTGGAGCAATTCTTACCTCACGGTAAGGAATGTGTGCACCAAATTTTGTGGAAATCGGTCCAGTGGTTTGAAGGAAAATGAGCAGCATTGTCGCTAAATGCAGCAGTTTCTCGCGCATCTCATTCTTTATGACGTCATATCTCGTGAACTATATATCAAACGTGATTCTTACATTTACGACGACCGTTCTCATGGATTGAAGATTACGTGTACAATTTTTCATAAAGATTGGAACAAAACTGTAGGTTTGTATGCAACACGTACAAACATATGGACACTCTGCTTTATATTTTGGATTAAATTAAATTCAACTGAAATAATAGAAACTGACAATATGGCTCCCGCCACTTCACAGGACAAATAAATGAATAAAATTAGCGTCAACAGATTCAATGAAGCAAGGCACCACACTTCTTCCACCTATCATGTGTTTGAAATGGATGATAAGGAACACTTGCTCCTAATCTATTGGTTATGTAAGTAAATGGAACAGGAAGTGCGACGACATTTTCGTACGTAAATTAAACACGCAAGTAGGATGACACCATCACACGTTTCCACTTTACATGACACTTCTCCTCAGTGGTGCACAGTATATTCTCATGCATTTAACTGTGGATATTTTGCTAAATAAATAGTCTGTATTTGATATTCTGTCTGTTTACAGTCAACACGAGCAAGTAAACGATCTTCAGTGCAGATGATACTCGCATAGTGATTTAGTGCTAGAGAGTAATGTGTTAATCTGAATAACGTCATATTTATGTAATATTCTTGGTAATTAGGAATGGAACTAGTTTGGAGTAAACAATGTGGGGTGACACTTCAGACAAATTCACTGCTATCAGAAAATTGTAATGAGCCAAGTTATAAGAGAGACAGTCATTGTGTTTAGTGGCCTGCTGGATTTGAAATAGCATGTACTGCCACATTTCTTCAGTAAATTGGCTGTACACGGTAAACCCTCTCACAGCAGTAGTGTTCCATGGAGTTTAATACGCGGGGTAGCCTCAATCAGATTTTGAATCATGACCACTGTGCAGGCCAGCATATGGCAGTTGGATCACCACCACAGATAACTATCACATGTGTGCGAGACTCGTGTCTTCTTCCTCTTAGCTTATCTGTCCACATCAGACATTAGTAGTCAATTTTATCTATTGCAAAATGTAAATGTCCCTCGAGAGTTTCTCTGGAACCGAGTGATAGGGTTTTGTAACCAGGAATGTTTTCTTCACAAGGTCAGGAGGCAAACTGGGTTGGTTGCCTTTTTTTAATTTTCTATATAGGATACGTTGAATATGCTCATACCTTTTTCGATTTTTTCGTTTTTGCCCATATATGGTAGTTTTATATTCCTGATCAGCCATGGTCTTTTGCTGACTCGGGGTAGGATTTTCTAATTATTAATTTGTAACATTTTTAGTTTGTTACATGAACAAAATATTACTCTTTATAAGTGGAACTCAAAGGCATCAAGACTGAAAATGTGTGAATTTGTAAGGAACCGTTCCTAAAGCAATAACAGAGAACTAAAAAACGACAGCTGCTGCAAAGACGATTTTGGTCTCCCTGGTAAGTTCATGTTCTTCATCCAATAGTAAACACTTTTAATACGTCACTTAATTCCTGAGGTAATGGAGGTAGACATGTACCGATACACTGAACTTTGCTCTATGCTTGAGCATGTAATATACAGATTCACATTTTTGACATTCGTGTTACTGAAAATCACAAATATTGATTTGTTTGTGCTGATGCCGGCCGCGGTGACCGAGGAGACTGAGGCGCTTCAGTCACGGTCTGCACGGCCACTACGCTCGGGGGTTCGAATCCCCCCTTGTGTCGTCCTAGTTCGTAAGTAGTTCATAAGTAGTTTGTAAGTTTAGGGACTGATGGCCCCGTAGTTAAGTCCCATAAGCTTTACAAACATTTGAACATATTTGTTTGTGCTGATGTCCGGCGGTGTTGGCTGTTTAACAAATTATGTTCGTAAGTTTATCTAGTTCTCCCATTGTATCCGCAAACGCAATGGCGTCTTTTGCGTGACGCTAATAGTTGAGTTCGAAATTGTTACAATGTTAACATGTACTAGGAGGATATTTTTATTTATTTTATGGAACTGACTTTAGGTGTTTTGTGTGGAGTACATGTGTCGTCATTACTTTCAATCTGCATTGATGATGTTCCATCATGGGAACGAAATCGATATGTAAATTTTTTAAAGAAATACCTATTTCATATCGCACTACCAAGCTGGAAATTTCTTATTTTTATTGCAGTACTAGCTTAAACCAGAGGCACCGCTTGCGTGTTGGTTGATTATGACAATGCGCGAAACGTCAAATCGATTTTTTAAAGAGATGTATTAAAAGAAATTTCTTTTCTACTGCTTTATTTATTTATTCTTATATTTCCTTATTCTTGTGCTTATCCTTACAGAGAAAGAGCTGAACACATAGTATCAGGCATAGACCAAAGGTATGGTGTGTTGCATCACATTTCACTGTATGTAACCTCCTTGCTATAGAGTCGCAAACGTCATCCCTGGCCTTCAGTCCGAAATTTTTTATACTTTGACGACTTTCAACCACCATATTTTTCACCTCCTTATTGCTATCGGCATGAAACTGCTATGGTGTACAACGGGAGACTTCGGACAACAATCACACACAGACCGTTCGTTTGCATTCTGTAGTTTTCGCAGCAGAGCGAAATATTAACACACACACAAGAAGTATTTTATGTACACCGATAACTTTCCATCCCAATATACTCCACCTTTTTATCATTATCAACCCTCAAGTAACAATGAAACCAATAAAACAATTTTCTAACAGTAATTATTGTTCCGCATTTCGCGTTATATTCTTGAAATTACTAAATATCTATCAGATCGCTATAAAACCGTGTCTAAAACCTTCCTCAGGTATAAATTTGTAACTGTACAAATATTCACGATCGGACGTGATAAGCATACAACGAACAGACAATCACATTAATATATATAAATAATTATCCGATCGCCATAAAACCGTGGCCAAAGCCTTCATTAGTAACTGTACAAATTTTTAGCTCTTTATGTCTTGTGGTCCAGACGTAATAAACGTACACCGGACATTCACATTTATAGATATAGTTTGTGGTGTGCTAGCGCAATCTCCATTATGCAGTCAACTTGTAACTAGGGGAATTGTGTAAGGAGTTCTACGCTGATCTCAGCCTGCCTGCAAATCTCGCGGGAAGATGCCGGAGTTTCCACCGCTGTCTGGACTGGGACGCAGTACAAACAGCGCAGCTTTTTAAGGACGCTCGGCATGGGGCTGCTGCTCCGCCCCAAAGATGGCCGGCGTCCCAGGAAAGACAAACAAATGCAAATGGCAACCCCTCCGAAGGAAGTGGAGGGGGTGGGGAGGTGGGGAGGAAGATGCCTGCAAGCCGCAAGCTACGGCCTACCTACCAAGCGAGCTGCTCTCACACACACACACACACACACACACACACACACATATTGGAGCCCGGGTCCGTGACCGAGTCTGGATCGAGGCCAAGGAGTCGACGAGAATTTATATCGAGTTCGGCGCTCCAGAAGTAACAAGATAAGGGCCGGGGGGAGGGGGAGGGAAGGTGCGCAGCAGGCGACTTCGCGCCAGAGATATAGAATAAACATCAGTGGCTGCGGTGTTGCGCGCGGTTTTACACCGTGCTGCTGGCGCCGCCACTAGCGCTTTTTCTTCATCTTCGGCGCGGGGCCTGCCAAGAAACGAATTATCTCTCCCCGTGGCTGGAAGGAAAATGGGGGAGCGCAGCGGCGGCCGCGTCATATTTCGAGCCGTCAGCGGAGGCGCTCACCTATCAGCGTCACGGGCGCGTTACCGGGAATTTCCTGCCGGCTTCGACGTACTCTCCTTGCCAGCAGGGCGTAACACAAAAACAGGACACTACTTTCTCTCTGTCCTCGATGATCTGTAGACACTTATGTTATCAGTGTAAGCATGATACTCAGTTGCGTGCTGCGACGCGAGATGTACCCCTGATGTCTGACGCGCACTGCACTAGCTCAGCGCAATGAGTCTTCACACTGCAAGAATGTGGATCGATATTTCAAGGTGGATTCCGTAGCGCAATATCGTTTAAATATAAAATAAAAAATAGTGTCAATAACGTTGTAACTTTTTATTGAGAACAATATTTTACTTCATGTACAAGGTGATCACCTAAAAGTTGCAACGAAAATGGTAAGTGCTATTAATGTGTGATTTTTGCATGGATTGGTACTTCAGAAATTCAAATATTCAAAAGTTTGTAATATCAAGGGCTTAACTGCTGTGGTTATCAGTCCCAAGGCTTACAAACTACTTAAACTAACTTATGCTAAGGAAGTAATGTAACAACACGAGCAGTCCTCTAGTGAAGTCCAGGATACCATATCTCTACTTTACTTACCAATACTAGCCACATTACTTTTGTTCCTACTGTTCCCAATCTTTTCGTCCTTTCTGTTCCATTTCTGTAATTACGTAGTAATGTGTGTGTGTGTGTGTGTGTGTATATATATATATATATATATATATATATATATATATATGTGTGTGTGTGTGTAAAGACTGCAATGTACATAACGAAATTATTTTGATGCGGTAATATCATGAAATTTAGTATCTAATCAAATTGTGTAATGTAGAAACTTCTAGAAGTACAATTGTTCCTCAGTGTTTCACAACAAGTAATTATGTCAATTGCTGTCTGTCAATCGCAAACATTAATCAACTCGCCTTTAAAACAAAGGAAGCATGTTATTATGAATCCGTTAAGTTCAATTTCATACTGTAATTTACATCGGATGTGTTATTTCTACTGTAATTAATATACTTAAGAACGTACCGAATTTTACTAATTTTTGGTGACTTAAAAGAGCTTAGCAGCATGGTTGTTAACTGTGGAGCTTTCTGTATAATATGTATTTTCTATTGCTGCAATTATCCAGTCTGTATTTGCAATGTTCTAATTATTGATATAAAATGTAGTTAATGGACGCATCCGCGCATCAAATGTTAGTTACTTTTATGTTGTTGATTGGCCTGGAATTATGTCAGTGTGTATAGCAGTCATTGTTAAATAAAAGTGACGGTGACTTTACGAAATCTATTTCATTTCTCACCCCTTCAAAATTTCAACGAAAGATTGATATAATAGCTAAGACTTAAATTTTGCTGTTAGATATGACGATTTAATTACATCTACCACAGAAAGGAATCGTCATAATCAAGGGCTTAACTGCTGCGGTTATCAGTCCCTAGCCTTACGAACTACTTAATCTAATGCTAGTGACAAGATGTAAAAACTCCCATGTTCGAGAAAGGACTCGAACCTCGGACGGCGAGCTACCACGCACTCCGCAACAATGTACCTTAGAGCGCTCGGCCACTCCACCGCGGAGACTGGTGTTCGTAATTTTAGCTAATAATACATAGAAAGTGTACTTTTTGTGAAAACATTCAGTATTAATGGAACTCAGCCTATTGACCCTAATATACTGAAACCAAATAAATTTGAATGTTACTGGTGTTCGTTGCAGGACTACAATAGAAGTCGTTCACGAGATATTCTACTGTAAAGAGTTTCCAATGCGCCTCTTGTTCCCTTTGCAATCTCCGTAGTTGCTGACATTGTGCATGCGTGTTCCTTGAGCACAATGCGACTTGCTAGTCAGCGTGTACCTATAACAACAGCTGTTTTCTTAGTATATTCATTACATTGTTTTTACCTCAGTATTTGTTCACATATGTAACGACCCATTACGGAATGAAATTAGTAAGTATTTATTATTGAACTCTGATAATGAAAAAAGAAATATTTCGTTTCGTAGTGATGAAATCTTTTGAATTACTGCTTATGTGTCAGTCTCCTGTAGTGGAAAGTCTGTCCGCATATGCGCAATTGCTAGTGGTACTTAAAATTAATACTTATTAGTAAGGGAAGAAATTACCCTATATCGAGTGTGACTACTTCTGAAGAGTTCCGTACAATTCGTTTTGAAAGTGTAACAGGTGTTGAAAACTTTATTACGTTACTGTTAAGAAATATCATTGGTATACATGACTAGTGAAATATTTTTGTAGTGTCTGAACTATTCTCGGCTACTGTTAGAAAATTGATATTTTACGTTATATGTTGCTGGTTACTCTTAATTTCACATGAAAAAGTCAGAGCCTATTATTAATAATACAGTTAGCGTAAGTTAAGAAAAACACATCAGCTGTAATGTATGCATTACCTAACATTCGGATTAATGAGGCTTGATAGTCGCTTTACGTTTCGAAATAAACAAAAGGCGCATTACCACGAGGAAAAATTTTTACAAGTAATACACTTGAATATAATACCTTTCTACGCTATTTGAAATACACCTTATGAGTTTCGACCTTCGTTATTTCCAAAGGCCACAAAATAATCGGTTATCAGTACAATATCACACAGTTGATTAATGCCATGAAAAATTGTAAAAAATGAAAAATAATGTATATTCTGCTCAAATAAAAAAAAAATGTTACCGTCTCATCCCACTACATTAAACAGAACCCTTTTAAAAAGCCTCATCTGTAAACTAGCATTTTTTCTGTAAGGGGAATAGCATTACAATACAAAGAACGTAACAGCCACGAAATTGACTTTTTTATGATTCATTTCAAGATAATTATAATGTTTTCTTGATTCTTGTCGGAACAAAGCTTTTCATCACCACAGAGGTGCACACAGTGGGTTATGACGCAAACTGCCTCATTGAAATATGTGGTTTGGGGGGGGGGGTGGCTGAAAAATTAGTACTTTTGTCCAGACTGGGGGGAGGTAGCTTTATGAAACAATTTACAAAACGTGATATTTAATTTCAATATTATATGGAAAAACAGGACCTAATATCTCGGGTATGTGGGGAGGTGAGTGTAGGTCGCAGTTATGGGGAGGGAGGCTGAGTAATTGGCCAAATGGGGGGGGGGGGGAAACCTCTGCTTCACCATAAATATAATCGTTCTCTTCACACCCCCATTCCAGGGAAAGAAGTGTACAGTTCATATATAATTTGTAAAATAATGTTTGGTAGTTAAGTAAAGTAAAGGCCGGTTAGTCCGTCTCTCGTTAATCTTCTCGTTAGTTAACGGGAAGATGACTTTAACGTCAGTTAAATGTGTTCGTTAAGTGCATTGCGTTTGTCACTGCTAGATACACCTCTCGTTTGCTAACCCGCAGAAAACGAGAAGGTATGATATATTTCGACTATGTTGGCAATAGAACAAATGAAAGTGCCGTGTGAATAAACAGCTGTTCGCCATATTTGACTGTCAGGGAAGAGGTTAGCAGACCGTAACAAACGTGAAAGAAGCTGGTATTTTACAAGAAGTGAGTGAGTGTGTCTTGCGGCCTTAATAGAGAAATATAAGGACACTTGGGACTGACAAGGGGAACACCAAGAATGGTACAAACGAATTTTGATGGGTCGCAGGTATGTTTTGCGGGAATTCCTCCAGACCACCAAGCTAAAAGGACTTGTTCCAATGAGACTTGGTTTCCACGAAAATCGAGATCAAACTCCTGTAATAAGTTAGCCTGGGTACGTGTGGCAGCGTGGTGTAATAGCAAGGCGCTCCACTGTGACACAGACAACCCGAGTTCAAATCCTTGTTGGACGATTAATTGAGTATATTTATATTCCTGTTTCCCATTTTATCAATTATTATTACAAAGGAAAAGTTATATCAGGTAATTACAGTTAAATGTGAACGACACGCTACGAAAGACTAGCCATGTGGCCGCAGCACAATAATCCGCTGGGACGAGTCAAGTGGACGCACACTGTATTCGGCGTTATAACAACAGTCGGGCAGGGGACTGTAAACTCAGCTAGCAAAGGCTGCACAAATGTTGTGACAACTACAGACGTATAATCATCTTTTTGTTGCTGCTGTTCTTCTTTCTTCCGTGCTTGCTTGGATAAATTGGTATGGATTTTCCGCCGTATGCAAGACACCTGATTTTTTACATTAGGCTACATAAAACTCCTTAAGAAGCCTACGTATTCGGTGTTTTTTTGGTACAAAACTTGTCATGATTCTTTTCCTTTTCTGTTGTAATTTGCTTGTTGCTGTTGGTTTGAATGTGTATGTCACTCGTTTTCCACGTTTTTCGTGCTATAATGCATAGCACGCAAAACGTGGAAAACGAGTGACATACACATTCAAACCAACAGCAACAAGCAAATTACAACAGAAAAGGAAAATATTCATGACAAGTTTTGTACCAAAAAAACACCGAATAAGTAGGCTTCTTAAGGAGTTTTATGTAGCCTAATGTAAGAAAAAAAAAAAAAAAAAAAAAAAAGGACAAAATAAATCATCCCACTGATGATAGCACAAAATGTGCTGAAACATGTTTGGGAACAATTACAAAATCAGGTGTCTTGCATACGGCGGAAAATCCATACCATTTCAACTACAGACGGTTTACTGATATTTCAGTCGCCGTAAGAGTATGCTTCGAAATAACGAATTAAATAAAATAATCGTCGCGCAATACATAACATATTGAGCAATTAACACAAGTTATTATTATATGACCAATTACACAAGCATTAATATAAGAGTGACTATGAAAGCATATAATTATGCAGAACAAATCGTCGGTCAAGTGTAAGTGGGATTTGAACTCGGGTCGTCTGTGTTACAGTCGAGCGCCTTTCTAATTACACCACGTTGACTAACTTACCACTGGTGCATTAATACAGATATAGCTGTTACGCGCTGGACTTTGATATCGATTTTTGTGGAAACCAAGGAGCATTGGAATGAATCCTTTTAGCTTGGTGGTTTGAAATCCTCTTCATTGTCAACCAAATCTCATATTCCCGCCATTTTCATCATACCGATTTTCACTTAACTAGCCGTTACCTGTTAAGCTTGTATTTTTATATCGTAACAATAATTTTAAGGTTGTGTTAACGTATCTGCAGTAAATCAAACTCATCGCTACTGACATGGATGGGGCGATTAATATAACGATAAAATTTTCCAGTTAAGGTGCTTTCCACACAAGTTTTTCATACATGTAGTGCTTCTGTTATTTTGTTTGATAAATCGGTCTTTATCACGTAATATATTGCGGATTTTAGCGTTTTGGAGTCCTGCCATTTTCATACACATTCTCACTTAACCGGTCGTTCGCCGTGTAACGAGCAAAATTCTACTCGTTAAGTTAACGGCCAGTTTGAGGTCATTTAACGTCAGGTTAACTCATAACGAAACATTGACTAACGCAATTCTCCGCTAACGATGAGCTAAAATCTTAACTGGGACTTAACGAGACATTAACAAACCGGCCCTAAAGGCAATTAACAATCACAATACCTACGTCTATCTTGATAATTGCTTCAAACAAATAGTAGCAGAAGATTACGTACAATTGTTGAAATTAATGCATCCATATTGTTATCAAATGGGCTATTCTTAAACATTTTACTGACTTTGTGAACTGTCATTGTAATTCTCTTAGTAGCTATGATCCATTTACCTCTCCTTCCGTTCTTCTTTTCCCCACCCCATAATATAATTACAAATATTTGAATTATACTTTGTTACATTAGGTACTATGGATTCAGCACTGTAATAGTTCCCTGATGTGTATTATACGTGAGATTGAAATTAATGAATAAATAATGGGCACCACCCAGATTCTCATACTTGTACTTCACACTTTACCTAGTCCTTTATTTTTCCTCCTTTCATTCTATTCCCCATAAAGTAACAATAAATACTGAATAATTTGTGGTCATTGTTTTACGATCACTACAATATGTTACTAAACAAGATACAATCTGCACAGTTATAATATTAATGATGGTACATTTTGATAGCCATGTAACATTTTTTCATCACATCACCATACCCACCTTTCCTTTACTCTGTAAACCACTTCGTTACATGAAGTTCTCCTTTCATCGTTTCTTGTTACAGATATTAGTGGAATATTTTGTGAGGATTTTGAAACTATTTTAATATTACCATAGGTTACACAGCTGGAGGCTGCGATGTTGGACCTCCAATGTTCTGGGCCGATCGTGGGGTACCACGGACGTCAAACACGTCTGAAGTGTCAACCAACTGACCCACAACTCCGGTCCGTCCTGTTACTGTTCGCATTGGTTTTGAAGCTTCATCCGTGTTCAAGGTCCCTTCATGGAGTTGCACGCAGAGAAAGACTTCTTTTTGGCGTGGGGGGGGGGGGGAGTCAATGCGGAGGCGTCCCCAGTTACCCTTACCAACAAGTTTCAGGTGTTATATGTGATGTATAATGTTGGTGATGCGGATGGTATTCCTGGTCCTGAGAGCATCTGTCAGCTTGCAAGATTTGTGAATTTATAGAGGGTGGATAAACCTTTATTTGGGAGCTTCATTTGTGCATACCAGATGCAGTTATTACAGATGTAGAACGGGGCCTTCCTCATGTCATTTTGAGTGAAGAAAACTGCAGGGCATGACTTATGCTGGTAATAAATATATGCGTCGCTTTGAGTCAGAATCTATGCTTCTCGGTTTTGGGTGGCTATCTGTGATTGTAACGACTGACAGTCCTGCCAGTCTTGCTTGTAACATAAGGGTAGAACTCACCATCTGCAGCGTAGTTGAGAGATCAGGCTGTAAACGAATGGGTTGGGTGGTCGGGTGGCGTGGACTGCTCGCTACTGTATGTAAGAGGATCTCGGTAACACAAAAAGTGTTGCAATGCATGTTGCTCACTCATAGTACAAACGTTGTTCTAGGATCCGTTAGTTTAAATGTTGTATAATTTCGTCGCTGTGTAAAGAAAGTACCACATTTCCAACTACTGAAGCAGAAATAATTTTATAGAGTGTAAGCTCGCTGAAGCTGGTCAGTTATGACGTTACTTTTACTACTGCCGAATGCTATTCTGGAAGGAAAGATTGAATAACATAGGTGATGGCGTGTTCGTTTCTGTAACAAGCTTTACATTGTTGGTTGTAGATCTTTGCTTCATGCAGTTCTCGTTGATCGGAGTTCTCGGTAGCGGCTGTCTGGGGCAAAACTAATGCGCTACAAATGATGTAGGCAACACATAGGATTGCAGTTCGTTGACATTTTAATTCATATTTTTGCCCAGTTGTCCCCATTTATGGCCAGTGTACAGATCTCATTAATTACAATCAATAGCACCAGGTACGTACATTCCAAACCAGCGATGGACTAAGGGGGGGGGGGGGGAGGGGCGGAGGGGACGAACCGTCCGAGGCCTCTCATCTTTGAGTGGGGGGGGGGGGGCGCTCCAAATACCTAAATAGCACTTTTTTGGTGGGGGCCTCAGTCCACCACAGCTCCACACACCAGTAATACGGATTTAGTTACACAGTTCGTGCGTGGAATACACAACTCTGAAGTGTACAAATGTTAATGGTCCATTCACAATACCGGCAGAAACACTTTCCACAGGACCAACATGGAAGAAGTTTTAATTTATTTTTCAAAATTAAAGTTCAAACTGACGTGTGTTGTATCTTATGTACATCAAAAAATAAGACTCCTTACTGCCGTGGATTATGCCGCCGTTCAAGCATGAAACAATACACTAAATAATACTCGGAACAGGCGCGCAGTGTGCCTCTTAACATGTAACAAGGCTCCTCTACATGGCGTGGAAGCATCGCAGTTGTATCATCGAAACAATGTCACTGAAAATTACGTATTGTTAACTGAGTTTGTAACATTAATTATAATGGATTGTAAAGGATTGCGTAAATAATACTGATTAATTTACTGTATAAATTTCATTTAAGTTGATAATGCTTAATTTACTTATTTAATGAAATAGGTTTGCAGCAATACTTTCGTAATTAGCGGTAATTATACAGAAACTAATGAGGGCAAAGTTTTCCTAAGATTAATTGCGAAACATCGTAATACCCACTTTAACGAAACGAGAAAGTACTTAGTTTTATCAGACATACTAATTAGCATACTATCTGAACTCTAACAATATACATCTGGCACTAACTAATTAATATTTTCTAATTAAACAAACTTCTGTGACACCAAATAATACAAAACAACTTCAGCTAGTTACGTTAGAAACAAGAGTAACAAATGATTTAGAAAGGAAAATGGTAATAGAGTTATTACATTCATATCTATTATTATGCAACAGTGGAACCGGGAGGTACCATAATGCAAGTAGGTGGGAATAAATCCCAACATGATGCGTTACAACATCCTTTAGCGAAAATGAAGTGTATAATTCAAATGTTCAAATGTTTGTAAATCTGTGGACCAAACTACTGTATTCACCAGCCAATACGCTTAGAAACTACTTAAACTTACTTAAACTAACATAAATCCAAGCCCGAGGGTGGACTCGAACCTCCGGTGACAGTGGCGTAGAGCCGCGGGGCCATTCCCACACGGCGAAGTGAATAGTTCGTTTAAGTTGGTATGTTTACAGGTGATACCTGGCAACCAGAACCGAAGAAAAATAAAATTTTTATTTACCCCATTACACACATGATACTGATGCAATTTATGGTAAGTTCAAAGAACGATTAAATCTGATTGCAAACACGTTCTCAATCATATTGACAAAGAAAATTTTTCCGAAACAGAAGCAAGCATAAAACAGTGTCCGAAATTGTACTGAATGGATTCTTTGCAAAAGATGTCATTAAATCGTTGAAAGAAGCCACTAGAACAGTAAATGCATGTGAAAAAAAAATGTTAGTAAATCTATCGGACCAAACTGCATGGTCATCAGTCCGTAGCTTACAAACTACTTAAACTAAGGTAAACTAACATAAGGACAACATACACACACACCCATGCCGAAGGGAGGACTCGAACCTCCGACGGCGAGCAACCGCAGCGAGGCGCCTTAGACCGCTCGGCTACTCCACCGCGGCTGCATGTGAAAACTCACTTGGAATCACAGTTGACCTACTAACAACAAATATCCGTGAGCTAATGGAAAGTATCAAAACAGGTATAATTACGTAGGCTTCCGCGGCCAGAGTCAGATGACATAAAAGTTTTCTGGGTATGGTACCGCGTCATGATGTAAGGCTATTACTTAAATAACCAACGTTTCGGCCAACGTTACAGTGGCCTTCTTCTGGGTAACTCAGATGAAGGCCACTGTAACGTTGGCCGAAACGTTGGTTATTTAAGTAATAGCCTTACATCATGACGCCGTACCATACCCAGAAAACTTTTATGTTATCAAAACTGGGTTTAGTGAACATAGAGGTGTGTTGGAGGACAATGAAATCCACCAAAATAAAACGAAAAAATATATATTTAAAGAAGGAGTCAGAATTATAGTTATTTTACCCATTATAGATGCTTCAGGACCTCGGGCTGCTAATTTCAATATAATATTAAAAAGATGCCAGATATTTTATATATATATACATCTTCGTATGATGTAGGATGTTTGTAGTTCATTTCAAATCGAGAGGTTGGCTGCAGGCTCTGTGGTAGGAAAAAGAAGCACGCTTTAATAGGCGTTTTTATGTCACGTTTTCGGTCTAGAAATACGTCAGATTTATTCTATTGCTTACTGCGACAAAAATGTTCTTTATAATTTCCTGAGTGTCAGTCTCCCTCTGTAAGTATTTGAGTGGAGATAAGGTATGGGATAAAGTCAAAGATTAAATGATTTATGAAAAATAAAGATTGTTGTGGCTGACTCTCAATAATACACAAAACAAGTGACATCACTTTCGCAGAAGCAACAGTGATGACAGTGCTGCTGAAACAGAATTACTTAACTCAGCTTTTCGAAATTGTGTCTCCAAAGAATGAAGAACGGCTACCAGCTCGCGTAATCAAGAGGAGATATTTATGGAGCAGTACAGCAAATCACTTAACGAAAGTAATCCTTCTGTTTCAAATTGTACACCAAAAAGGGTACTTTCAAATTACGCTGAGTTAATAGGTCCAAACATGGTTCTCACATACAATTTCTAGCTCAGTGAAGAATCCACTACCAAAGACTGGAAAGCCAATATTCAAGAAAGACAATACGAGTAATCGAAAAAGTACAGGGCCATACGAGTAATCGAAAAAGTACAGGGACATACAATATCAAACAGAACACGGATACAGAAAGTATCGTTCTTATGAAATTTAGCTAGCTCTTTACTCACATGAAGTGACGTGTGCTATCAACAAGGAATCTTAAATGGATTCCATATTTTTATATTTCCTGAAATGAAGCTTTTAATGCAGTTGCTTGGTGTAGAATACGTTTCAGTTGTACTATTGGATTAAGATTTCCTTTCAAAAAGGGCAAAGTTCGCAGAAATTAACGGTAAGTCATCGAGTGCAACAAGACGTTCCCGAGAGAAGCGTTATGGGGCCCATAATATTCCTTTTCCGCATAAACTTTTTAGGAAACCATCTGTGCTGCTCTTTTCAAGAATGATGCTAACGTTTATCGATTAGTAAGGTCGAATGAGGGTTAAAACAATTTATTTTAGGCATTTGCAGAATGATGAGTTGAAACTTCAGCAGAAGCATTTCTGACATCAGGGGTGTATGTGTTAAACATAAATGCTTTATTGATCAACTAGCTGAAAACCCGGCTTTGTCCGGGTATTTATTTATTTATTCTTGCCTTGAGGTATTACTCCTCCTATCCCTTCTCTCTCTGTTCATTTCCTTTCTCTAAAAACATGCTATATTTGTCGGCGAATAAATAAGAAATAAGGCTGTCTCGCATAATGTACAAAGTTATAAGTGCAGTTGACATATAAAGTGCGTACGACCTCATATTTATTGAGTTATACGTTGCACAATTGTTTAATTTTGTAGGTATATACTCATTTATATATGTGCTGTACGTCTGTAAAACGTGTTGCGAATACAATCCGTAGTAAAGAAGTAATACATTAAAACTTGGTGCGTGATGGTTTTTTTTCCACGAACATTATTGTTTATGTACTCATGTCTCATGAACTCTACGTGTCGTACTGTGATATAATTTCGACGGTACATGCACCTATATGTGTATATACTGTCTGTAAAAGTTCCTGCGGCTACAATTTGTAGTGTACAAATTATAAATTGTAACACCATACCGAATGCCGTCGTTTTACTCCATGAACTGCGGAAAGTAGCAAGCGAGAAACTTTTTTGCTTTGATAATTTTGCCATCGTTGTCAGGGATAAAAAATTTAATAAAGGTTGGAAATTATGTGTAAAGTTGGTTGCAAGTCGTTAAGTACTGTCATTCTCATATATTGTATTTATAAAGTCTCGTCGCATTATGTGGCAGTTTCTTGCAGCACATATAGCTTTTGACGCTATATCTCTTGAATCATGTGTCTTATGTGGTTCTTACGCATATGAAGATTGTTATCTCACGGAAGGAATATGTGTGCCAAATTTGGTTGAAATCGGTTCAGTAGTTTAGGAGAAAATGAGCAACATTGTTAATGCAGCAGTTTTCCGCGAATCTCGTTGTTTATGATGTCGTATCTCGTAAACTGTGTTGCACGTAATTCTTACACTTACGGCGACCGTCCTCATGGATTGAAGCTAACGTGCACAAATGTTCATAAAGATTGGAACAAAACTCTAGATTTGTATGCAACACGTACAAATATACGGACACTCTGCTTTATATATTAGACTAGCTGAAAACCCGGCGTTGCCAGAGTATTTATTTATTCCTGCCTTGAGTTAGTACTTCCCCTATCCCTTATATCTCTGAACATCTCCTTTTTTTTCTAATAATATATATATCGGAGAATATGTAAGAAATAATGCTGTCTTGTATAATGTACAAAATTATAAGTGCAGTATCCGAACACAGAAAGATAGTAATAAAAATAGAAATGACCTGTAGAATTCGTACGATAGCATATTTATTGAGTTATGTGTTGTACAGGTATATAATTTTTCAGATATATATTCATTTGTATAAGTGCTGTATGCCAGTAAAATCTTTTGCGAATACAATTAGTACTAAAGAAGTAATAGATTATAACTTGGTGCGTGATGGGGCGGTTTTCCATGACCGTTACTGTTTATGTGCTCATACCTCATGAACTATGTGTCGTACTGTGATACAATTTAGAAAGTACATTCAACTATATGTGTGTATAGTGTCTATGAAATTTCCTGTCGTTACAATTTGTGGTGTTGAAATTATAAATTGTAACGTCATACCGAGAGCCGTAGTTTTACTCCATAAACAGCGGAAAAGTAGTAAGCGAGAAACTTTTTTTCCTTTCATCATTGTACTATGGTTGCCAGCGAGAAAAAGTTTAATAAATGTTTGAAATTATGTTTAAAGTTTGTTACAAGTCGCTAAGTAATGTCATTCCCATACAGTGTATTTCGAAAGTCTTGCCGCATTATATGGCATTTTTTGCGATTTCTATCGGTTATGACGTAATATCTTTTGACCCATGTGCCGTATGTGATTCTTAACCATGAAGCAGTTGTTACCTCACGGAAAGGAATATGTGTACCAAATTTGGTTGAAATCGGTCCAGTGGTTTAAGGAGAAAATGAGCAGCATTGTCGCAAAATGCGGCAGTTTTTCGCGCATCTCATTGTTTATGACGTCATATCTCGTGAACCATATATCGCATGTGATATTTACACTTGCGGCGACCGTCCTCATGGATTGAAGCTTACGTCTACAAAATTTCATGAAGATTGGCACAAAACTGTAGATTTGTGTGCAACACGTACAAACATACGGACACTCTGCTTTATATATTCGATTGCAATAATACACTGTTGTTGTAAGGTGCCTTTCTACTTCCAGTGAGCACTCACCAACTGCTCCCCATATATGTACCTGGTGTAATTACATGCAGATGGTCATTGCTTGACGGTAGCTTCGCCGTAATAACAGTTAAGGGAATAGTCGCTCGGCTTGGCGGTGGGGAGCGAGGGTGACCACCGCGGGGAGAACGCGTGCTTCCCTCGGCCGCAGCCGCCGTTCGTAGAACTCGACGGGAGACCGGCCGCAATAGCAGTGGTATGCTAAGCGTCGCTGGCGAGATGGGTTGCTCACGCAAACACAGACGCTGCAGCCCAACTGTCAGAGAAACAGGTTGACGACCTAACACGGACCATGACCGTCAGGAGATCTGTTTGCATGTAGTGGTAGGCCGAATAGCACCTTTCCTTGTACCACTCTGCATAAGACTTGGATGGAGCGATCTGTGAGACCCATAGGCTACTTTTTGAAATGATTGTCAGTTTTGAAAGAAATGTTTCGTATTCCTTCAAACAGTCTTGATTGCAAATTATTTTATTAATTAATGACGCGTTTCGCCCATTAGCAGGGCACCCTTCAGATTATCTGCGTGACAGAATTTACACAAAATTACAAGGCGGAATTACAAACGGGTATAATGGTACATGGGCTAATTTTGTGTTAAGAAGATAGTATAAATGGCAAACAAGGCTTACAATGCGCCCTCCGTAGTGTGACATCGTAAGTTGTTATTGCAGTGTTTCTATTTTTGGAAGTTTTGGATTTCCTTGTCGCCCCTACAAATGATCGAGTAACAACGAATTACAGTTGGAACATACTCGGTAAAGATGTGAGAAACAGAAACCCGATTTTTATTATTATCTTAATAGAAGCGGTTGTCTCTGGTGATACAAGATAAGCCCATGTTTACAATTGCGCTCACGGGCGGTGGGCGGGCGTGGTGTGCTGCTCCGCCGACTTGTACAGACTATCTAAGGCAATGTGGGTAGGGAGTGACATGGGAAGCCGATGTATAAGACAGGACGGGTGAAATCTAGCTATCTGAATACAAATTTAACGAAAGGGAGGTTATTAAGCAGGACAGAAGTTTTTATGTTAGTACTTATAAATGAGAGGAATTTTATTTGAACAGAGACATCATAATATCTAGGAATGTTTGGTCTTTGCATGCCAACTGATCGTTTAGGAGGTGTGGGTGTCCAAAGTAAGCGCGCTTCGCTATCTCAAACTCTTCCAGTAAATTTAACTTGCGCCCTTTCTGCGCAATATGTAAAATTTGCACGTTGCCAATGGTAGGTTGTTGATGATCGGATGCTTTAGTGTGTTCCGCAATGTTTTTTGAGTTGGCCTTTTTTTGTAAGAAGGTGCTCAGTAAAACGTACTGTCCTATATATTCAGCTGTAGTTTGTAAACTCCTGAGGAAAGGTATCTGTCCTTATTGGCTTGTTCGTTGTCTGGGAGAATTTGATGGATGCTCAAAGGGCTACTAAATACGACTTGTACATTTGTGACACGAAAGAGTTTAGCCAGGTCATAAGAAAAAATCGCATGAAAGGAATGGGGATACGTTAAACTTCATCGTCAGGTGTTACCGAGTGAAGATATGGTACATCTTTAGAACGCTTTTATTTAGCGAACCATTTTTAGAAATATTTCGTGTTTTTCCTGCCAGCTAGTGCTGGAGAGCTGTTGGCGAAGTCTGACGAATCTCTCCTCGAGCGGTTTCTTAAGTGACTAGAGATTTTGCTTGGGCAGTGTTCCGTTCTATATGTCCGTTTCGATGCTGATTGTAAATTGAAATAGTGTCCAGGAACTCTCTTTTCACTCCTAATTTATACTGAGATCTGCCGACGTACAGGCACGGCTAAATACTTCTTACCGTTCGTGGCTAGTTGGTTTTTAGAACAGTTTAAGCTGGCTGAGTGTGTGCTCTTTTACTTGAACGTAGACGTAATTCCGCTTTCGTGTATTTTATATTGTGTGGATTAGTAGTTGGAGAATCGTCTGTACTGACAGTCGAGACTCAAGTTCACTTGTTCACAATCGCAGTGAACAAGCGGTATGCAGCTTCCTTGTTGATCAACCGCCTAATCACTAACTTGTATGTCTCTCTCTCTCTCTCTCTAGAAGAGCACAGACACAGGCTGATTTCTTGTCAAGTGACATCAGGAACTCGTACGAGTTAGATAAGCACCGAGAGCCGTGCACGCGATATCACACTATTTATTTATTTTTGTCCTTTCCAACAATCGACGGCGTCCGCCGCATCAGCCGTCTGCGGCACTCAGCACGGAGTATGGTAACGCACTTTTGCGCATCAGCATTGTAACCATTTTGTTGGCTGTTCATCAAGATAGGCAGATTTAACGCATCTATTCATCGTCCAGCAATGATTATCATTATCAATTTATACGCCATCCAGTTTAGTGTGAGAGTAGTCATTACGGACCGCATCATTACCGAAGCTTTGCCAATTACATCGCAGAAGTATAATTTTTTTTGATCATCTGTATGTGTTTTCCATTGTAATTTATTATCCTTCAGCAAAAGGCTGGTATGACAGCACATACCACGCACTTCCCTGCAACGCTTAATTAAGGATTACTTTGTTTATGAATGTGTCTAACCAGTCGATCCCTTCTTTTAGACAAGGTATGAGACAAGTTCCTTTTCTCCCCAAATCTGTTCGTACTTCCTCATTAGTTGCGGCATCTACCCACCTATACTTCAGTATTCTTCTGTAGCACAACATTACAGAAGCCTCTATGATCTCTCTATCAGAACTATTTATGGACCAAGTTTCATTCCTGTACAAGGCCACACTGCACGCAAATGCCTTCAGGAAAGACTTCCTTACGCTTAAATCAATATTCGATGTTAATAAATTTCTCTTTTCTTACTATTGAAATTCTGCGTTATCTGTACTGTCCAAATAACTAATCTCACGTACCACTTATTGCTTCGATACGAAATGTAAATCCATGTCGTCTCTAATGACCAAGCTATTAAAGGGACGTTAAGCCCCAAGCTTCCTTCGTTAAATCCTGGAGCATCGCATCGTTTTCTTAGAATTTGATCCATTACCTTTATTTTGCTACCGTTAATATTCGTCCTAGGCGCTCCTTGCAACACACTGTCCACTGTCGTTTAATTGCTCTTTTAGGTACTTTGTTGTCACAGACATAATTACAATGTATGCAGCAAGACACATTTTTTTTTTTCGTTTCTTAACTGTCAACTTTAATTCACGGATTTCTCATTGAGCATATTGAATAACATCGGAGAAAGGCCACAAATTTGTCTTATTCCTTCCCAAACGTGCTTCCTTTTCATGCCATTTTTCTTATTCCTTCCCAAACGTGCTTCCTTTTCATGCCATTTTTTAACTGCTATCTGGTTTTTGAACTAGTTGTAAGTAACCTTCCGATTGCTGTATTTTACTCCTGTTGATATCTTGACTAAAAGAAAGGACGATTGGTAGGACACATTCTTAGACATCAAGGGATCGTGAATTTAGCGTTGGAGGGAAGTGTGTGGGGTAAAATTCTCGGAGACCGAGAAATGAAGCAGTAAGCAGACTGAAAGTGATGTAGGTTGCCGTTATAATGAAGGGATGAAGAGACTTGCTCAGGATGGACTAGGGTGGAGAGCTGCGTCAAACCAGTCTCCGGACTGAAGACCACATCAACAACGATACCTCATATACATAACTTTACAGTTACTACGGTCAAAGGATGTCACAACCCTCAAGACGAAGGTTGTGTAAACAGAGCTACACAATGGTTTCTTTGGTAGAAGTTAAAAGTGTTCTGTACCTAATGGTGAACCTCGTAGAGCAGACTGTTCCAGCATTCGCGCTCCCTCGCGGCCTACGGAGCGCCCAGCTGCTTGCTGGGTGCCGCTTCTGCGGCCGTCAGCTGTTTATCTGTCAAATGCGGCACTCCACATGGCTGAGGCTGCGCCGAGCGTGAGTGTACTGTGTAGGCGAGGCAGATGAATGGGCTGTGACGTTACTAGACACTGCGGTCGCACTGCAATTCCCGCCACGGGAACAACTGTTTCTTAAATAGCAAGCCTACACAACTGAGACTGGCATTTCACTTCATGAAAATGCAGTACACGTGCTCAATCGTCAGCAATGATTTTTCTTAATTATAATTAATTTAAAAGCTCTTTGATCCTGAATATTGCTTTGATTTCATAAAGCATGTTTATGGTGGCATTATTTTACATTTTTAAATGCCTATTACTTGGAACCAACGTAAAGAGTATTTCTTATGAATTTTGTAACGAATTTTCCCATTATTTCTAATAAAGATGTCATTGATTTTATAAGTTGTTGCTGCAATATGAAAACAAGCCAGTTTATTTATCACGCCGAGCTCTATCGCAGTTCCCACCACGTTAAATATGGCAATATGAATTTTTCAATCAACATAATAACTAATGCCTGTCTTCGAGGAACGTATATTTTTCATTATAGTTCAAAGAAATGGTTCTTTTGCGTTTAGGTATAATAGCTCACTTCCGGAAAATTACTAACGGACCATCTTAATTGCCAATAATTATAGTAGTCATCGTCTACGTAGGCGGCCCAGTTTTCAGTCGTTCTGCGCTTTCCTCTCCTTTACCGCAATGAGAGACAATAGCCGCGGTGGAGTAGCCGAGCGGTCTAAAGCGCCTCGTTGTGAAGCGCGCGGTTGCTCGCCTTCGGAGGTTCGAGTCCTTCCTGGGGCATGGGTGTGTGTGTTCTCCGTAGGTTAGTTTACCTTAGTTTAAGTAGTTTGTAAGCTACGACTGATGACCACGCAGTTTGGTCCGATAGATTTACAGATATTTGAACATTTGACAGGCAATAACGTTCATTCTGTAGGCGCGTGTCTGGGCTCGAGTTTCGCAATGTTTCTCCCGCAGGCGCAGCTGTTGCCGCTCGGCCGTAGCTCCTCCCCTCCACGCTTCCCCTATCGCTCCGCCTCTATGCGCGGAAGCGCCTTCTTATATGACGTCAACTATACTCTTACCAAATGACGCTTGTCTTAAATGTCCACAAACAGTAACTCCCTAAACAGTTGCAGCAATAAGTGGCATATCACCCAACCCAGCATTTATCATAAGAAATGCCACAAATACTATTTTTTCCAATTTAAGGAGACAGAACCAAAAAATACGGAACCAATTTTCTTCCTTATAAAAATTGTGAGACACACAAGCAAAAAAAAAAAGAGACTGCACGTATTTTTTATCTGCGTCCAATAAGTCATAATTACTAATTTTAGACGACAAGAATGTAACATCATGAGCTGGCTATGCGAATGTGACAATCAGAACAACTGACGCGTAAAGTTTGTACAACTTACAGATTGACTTTCTTTGCGACACAAGTGAACAGATATGAGGTGTTATTTGTTTGCTGCAGCTATGCTCAGCATTACTGTTCATTGAAGGGTTCTGAAGCAATGAACTTTCCTTGTTTATTTTCTTCATTTCAGAGAACCTCTGCCGGCAACAGTACATTATACTGCGTTGGCTGGCTCTAAAGTAGCAGCAGGCACTGGACTTTCGTGACTAGACATATTTGTTGTCGCCATAGCTAAATATTGGGGAGAACCTTCAGCGAAATCTAACGGAGTCCGTTTAGTTTCTGCCAAACGAGAACCAAAAAAAGATAAAGCTAAATGAAAAGAAAAGATAATAAACCAACAATTAAGCCGAAAATTCATAAAATTAAATATATTAAAACTCCCAACTAAAATAATTAATGATAATAAAGCCAATATTACTTCGTAAGGAATAGTTTGAGCAACAAAAGGCGTCTGTTTGCTTTTGGTCACCAATTACTAGCATACTTGACATTAGCTTCCCCCACCACAGCAGTTCGGAGCTGGGACTGTGAGCGCTCGTGTGCGCTCCGGCTAGCACAGCAGCCTTTTAAAACAGCCTGTCGCAGAGCACCTGATCTACTGCGAAGAATTACGGGAAAATCCGGAGGGTAATCGTAAGTGGGGATGTGGAGAGATGGAGGTCCTGTGTGTATTAGGCTAGTCCACGTATGTGTACGCAAGTGCATTCACGTGAGCGAGCGTAAATGTTTGAGTGTGGTAAGTGTGTTTGTGTGTGCGGAGAGCAGGCGGTGGTGCGGGTGTGGGGGCAGGTGATGGCAGGTGGGGGAGATTGTGCGCGCAGACGCCCGGAGCCGTGGTATAACCGCCGCTGCCGACCCGAGCCGGCCGCGAATAATCGCATCTGCCTTGGTAATGAGCGCCGCTGCCGAAGTCGCCCAACTTCCTGCCCGGCATGAATATTAACAGCGCCGGCGCTTTATATTAATGGGGGCGCGGCGGCCGGCCGCCGGGAAATCTTTCTGTGGCAAAAGTGGCCGCCGTGTCACCGATTTCCTTTCGGACGTGTTCACGTCCGGTGCCCAATCCTCCGAAAGTGACATCGCAATTCGCCGATGAAAAGTTCCAGCGAGATTTCCTTTTCCTCGGAAACGGACGCAATTAATGCAGTATTTGCATGGAAACCTACTTCCCGGAATACAAAACAGCTACTTCTCTAAGAAGGACGCGCTTAAATCACCTTTTTACTGCTCAGAGCTGCTTCTTCTTCATCTTTCTACATGTACTATATTCGAGTGCGGCAATAAAGTAATGAGAGTGTTGTGAAAAAAAAATGTTTACCGTTTTAGTCTAGTGTTGTCTCCTTCAGTGTAGTTCCCTTTCTACGGCACACACTTTTTCTAGCGCTTCTGCCATTGATGGTAACATTTCTGCAACTCATCTTATGCAATATCATCTAAGACCCTCATCACAGCTGTTTCGACATCTTGTGTTGATTGTAAATGGTGTTACTTCATCGTAATTTTGAGTCTTGGAAATAGAAAACAGTCGCACGGAGAGATACCTGGTGAAAATAGTGGCTGTGGTAGTACTGAAATATCTTCTGAGGTTAAAAACAGCTGTACTGACGGAGCAATATGGGATGGCGCATTATCGTGATGCAGAATCCAATTATCAGCAGTGTTGGCGCGAAGAAGTCTTTTACGGAGCCTTTCTAAAATTTCTTTGTAGTAATATTGGTTAACTCTTTGTCCAGGAGGCACCCACTCTTTATAAACAATTACCTTGGAATCAAAGAATCACACAAGCATGCGTTTCACTTTTGACTGTGACATACGAGCTATTTTTGGTCTGGGTGATACCTCTGGGCACCATTGCAAACTTTAGCGTTTTGTCTTTGGATCGTACTGAAAAAAACTATCTTTCATCACCAGTGATAAAAGGGCTCAACAATTCTGGATTGATTTCTGTTTGCTCTAACAGATCAGCTGCCAAATATTTCCACATTTTCGCTGTTGTGGTGTGAGATTTTTGGGGACCATTTTTGCACATATCTTTCTCCAACAAGATCTTCAGTTATTATTAGTCGAACCGTTTCTCGATTCATGTCCAGTTCTTCAGCATTAATTTTCACGGATAATATTCGATCAGATCGAACGAATTCACGCACGCTGGCCAAGTTGACATACATCCATGAGGTTGATGGTCGTCCACCTCTGTCATCTTCAACATTCGTTCTGCCTTCACTAAACATTTTATGCCAACGAAAAATTTGAGGTCTTAGCAACATCTCCTTTTCAAAAGCCTTCTGAGGCTTACTGCAAGTTTTTGTAGCGTTTTTGCGCAATTTAACGCAAAAAGAAGTAGCATACCGTTGCGTAATGTTATAGGGTTCCATTTTCGTGACGAGAGACAAAAACACGTGTTAATTATTACAGCACAACTCACGTCTGAGCAGTTGCATCGATGTGCTGATTGGACTAGAAGCAGCTTATAGACCAAGGTCACAGATATTGTCCCTACTGAAACCTGCATTGTTGCCAGTCTCAGTACTTTATTGTCGCACCTCGTATGTTCTTTTCATGTCTTCTTCATTGACATTACTTAACCTTTCCATTCTCTCTGCCTCCCACAGATATCCTGCTAACTGAACATTAATTAGTTTCTTATATTCTCCCACGGATGTCCTGGTAACTCAACATTAATTCGTTTGTTATGTTCTTCCACTGTTTAGAGTGTTGGCTAGGATCTCCAACTGCCTGAAATATGGCGATCGTGTGTGGCCTTAAGAAAATCTTCGATTTATTTCCAAGGATTTAAACAGGCCAGAGTTTTCATTTCAGTTCTAATAATAACTAATTTGTAATTTAAATTAAGCAGCTACCAGTTGCTTAGTCGTATATTTTATTGTCGACCGCATTCTGACAATTATTTCCTTTATTCAGATGTACATTTGTTTCCTATGTCTTCGATTTCGAGACAATTATATATCTGTCGAAGAGCGATAATTTTTAAAAAGTGTCGAAAATAAAGTCTACGTTCCTGCAAATGGTCGTTGCCTAATTTAAACTAGTATCAACCACAATTTGTAAGATGGATCAAAAACGACATAACTAATTTCCCTCTGATGAATTGTTAGTGTGTTTCACAAACTGTGCACAAATTTATGGAAAAATTAATGACTGTCAGGAAAATTTATTTTACAATATATTTCTGTGTTATTCATTGTAACTTTCCATGTAACTTTTGTGTCAATATTAGTAAATGTATTCCCAAATGTATTGCCGTTTCTTTGACATATTCGTTTCTTACAATTTCATTGTAATTTTATTGCTAATTTCGGTATTTTCCATTACGTAAATTCCGATAATTTTTTTCATATCCAGTGCTATCATTGTGTCAGTTACGAATTCTCATTTCTGTACAAATTGCAGAGCTGTTCCCTGTAGCAATTTTAATTATTTTTACCAGTTTTGTTGTCATTCGCAACATTCGGTTCCGTTTGATTGTAGGTCAACCTGTGCCGAGGACAACAAATAGTCGAAATGCAGTTGCAACATTCGATAATAATCAGATACCTATTTACACTAAAAGGGACAAATTAGAATAATTTTATGGTTACGTGATACACGTTAATTTCGAATCGTTACTAACTAGATAAACGTCCAAGTAACAACTATAAGTTTAACGATGAGTACTACATAAAGGAAGGGATTAATTGTGTGAGCTTATGAGTTCACGGTGTCGTGACACTTGTAAAATTAGGCTTAAATGCAGTTACATTCTAGAACACGCCATAATACACATCGGCCCGCGACCTACTGCCACAAAATGAAAATTTAAAACGGTGTCGGTGCGCTCAATAGGGCTCAGAGCAAATTTCATTATTTACCGTTTAAACAGATGAGACATCAGTGCGCAGAGTAAATTACATTAATTAGCAGTTAAACATTTGACTAGCACATAAAAAGGTTTATGAGGAGGAGAATAATACGGACAAAAAAAAATAAATAAAAATAAAAAATAATATAAAAAAAGAATCATACCAAATAAATTCCAACTACTTTTCATTCATCAATAACAATTGTGGCAATCCAAAGAGCTGTTCCAAGCACATAAGTTACAGCAGCCACATTAACTTGTGCTATAACACGTTGCACAAGGATCGCATTATATGAAGTGAAACCAGTGTTTCGTGTCTCGAGTTTACTTTCTCATGTCATCGTTTTATAATCACTTTTAGCGAGTTTCTCTAACTCTAGTGAACTCTCTTTGCGTTTTAATATCCGGCCGTTCGTTGCCTCTTCCTTTTATTTTACACTTGATTTTGTCCCAGGATACAAAAGGGAATTTCCTCTATTTATTTACTTACTGTATTTGTATTGTCCTGCTTTCTGATGTCCGCCCATACCTTCCTGTGAAAGTGAGTTACAAGAATAACTTAACAGGTGGTTTTGAAGTTCAAAATGTTAATATTTAATAACAAACTTAGTAACAAATATTATTGTAAAGGGAGCATCTGAGGTTCTTTGAAGTAAATGTCGATAGTGAACAGGGAGGCAGTAACTGTGGGTTGAGCAGGCGAGTCTCTGCTAGGTTGTAACCAATGGAGCGTTTTCGCGCGGAAGACCGCGGGACAACCGGGATGTGGAACGCTCGGTAGCCATTGTGCTGAACACCGAGATACGAGACAGACGGATGCTGAAGACTACTATTTGGTAAGATTGCTTTGGTGGTTGAAATACAAGGTTTTATGTAAGGTATGGCTCACTCAATAGCTGCTTCACAGCTATTATGTCTAGTAAGCGTGTTCTAAGTTTTAATAGTGGTTTTTATTAAGTAAATACTTAGATTAGTAATACGTGTGCAGGACAATGACGAGTGGTTACTTTGTCATAAGTTTAAGTGTTTGAAGTTTCATTTTTAGTGTCTTTCATCCTGCAATGATCGTTTGGAGTTAGTTCCATTACCGTGTGTGATGAAATTTCGATTCCATAAATTAAATTTCAAGTGCTTTCATTGT
The DNA here is from genome assembly GCA_026315105.1 of Locusta migratoria. Taxonomy (NCBI): domain Eukaryota; kingdom Metazoa; phylum Arthropoda; class Insecta; order Orthoptera; family Acrididae; genus Locusta; species Locusta migratoria. Next base: position 36,216,634 of record CM048748.1, read on the forward strand.
CTGATAGTGCCATAATGGACGTGGTCAACGATTCAAAGGGTATTATTACTTTACAATGAACTGAGAACTTTAACGCGAGAGATAATACACAAGGGCTGAGTACATTTGTTTAACTAGCCAGATACTTAGGCTACAGAAGTGAGAAGGGTTCCTTTGCGATATTAGGTGAGTCTGTTTGCTTGATTCTTATTGACCAAACGGATAAACCAACAGACAGAGCCAGTTCATTAGCAGATTTAATAAGTAAACAAGAGCAGAGGGCCGGCCGTAGAGAGTATACAAATGAAGAAAACGATGAAATCGTTGTTGTTGCCAAAGAAGCAACGTGATCCGCTGGTCAACATTGTTATTGAAGAACCGGAGAAGACTTGAACATTGCTTGCCACAACTGGTCACATGTCATCCTGTAGGAACGTGGCAACGGTAAGATTTGAGTTATTGGAGGACAACCAACTCCGACACTTCACAGATGCAGTGTTGGCTGATTAGTGTACCGTCGGTGCGTATGAGCGAGGTGTACATCTACATACATATTCCGTAATCCACCGTAAGGTGCATGGCGGAGGGTACACCGTACCACTACTAGGCATTCCCTTTCCTAATCCATTTCCAAGGAACGAACTTCTATATGCCTCCGTAAGAGCCCTAATTTCTCTCATCTTGTCTTTGTGATCATTACGCGAAATGTAAGTAAACGGCTGGAAGACCATACTAAACTCAACATCAAATTCCGTCCCTCTAAATTTCCTCTCAGAAATTCACTAAAAAAACATCGTCTTTCCTCCAGTGCCGGCCGCATTGGCCGAGGGGACTGCGGCACGCCAGTCAGTCTGCACGGTCGCTACGGTCGGGGGTTCGAATCGTCCCCTCGGGCATGGATGTTTGTGTCGTCTTTAGTGTAAGGTAGTTCATAAGTAGTTTCTAAGTTTAGGGACTGATGACCCATAAGTCCCTTAAGTTTAACAAACATTTGAGCATTTCCCTGACGCGTACTGTTTGAAGTTACCAGTAACGAATGTAGCTGTTCGCCTCTGGACTGCTTTTATGTATTACTTTATACTGATCTGCTGCGAGTCCCAAACACTTGAGCAATACTCAAGACATGGTCATAATAGCATTTTATACACGGTCTCCTTTACTGGTGTCTTCCCAAAATTCTCCCAATAAACCGAAGTAGGCTGTCCGCTTTACTCCACTATATCACTATATATATATACCACTATGTCTCCACCCCGTAGAAACGATAAGAAGACGTTGAAAAATTTAAGTTCATTATGCTGATGACAGTAATTCAGAACGTAGAAATCTCAGCCTTATCCTCAAACAGTTTTTACCATAGTACTAAAAATATTTGTATATCTAAGAGACCTAACTTCTGCAGTTATCAATCCCTAATCATACAAACTACTTCAACTAACTTACGCTAAGGATACCACAGACACCCATGATCAAGGGAGGACTCGAACCTGCGACGGTGAGCAATCGCACGCTCCGCAGCAAAGCGCCTTACAGCACTCAGCAAATCTCCTGCTTCTTAGTGTATTGTTCCTTGCTCGAAAGACACTATATTCACTAGACACAAAAGCTTCTAAGAAAAATAACCTTACGAAAGAACAATTCCAATACGTGTACAAGGTCGTATGTTCTTCATTATACAACACCTAGAGGTCGCGCTTTCGACGTCCAGTAGGTGCGCCTGCGTTGAAATGCTAATCACACACATGTCTCGTCACCTCAGGCCGAAGCTACAGATTGTTTCCTTCGGAATGCTGCATTTTGGAAGGCTAAAAAATATATATTCAAATGTTGCTAGCTAAAGTTTCGTAACGTTCTCGTCAGATCATAGATTTACGCAATACTGTAAGAAACATTATGAGATACATTACTGTACTTACTTTTCAAACTATAGTGTTAAAACGTCCGGGAGTAAGTTGTTGTTTTTTAGTGAAAATGCGTGCTTCATTTAAATTAATATATATATATGTATGTTCTTACGAATATACATGACATACAGTGTAAAGAGTTCGAGTAAATTAGTCAACAATTTTCCCTGATTCTCGCAAATAATATTTTCCCGTTATAAGCAACCACCTTAATTCACATGAAATAAAACACCCCGTTTATTCCTTGAAATGTTCTAGATAGTTCTAGACAAAAGGTAGCGCCCCAATGCTCTTGTATCCATCCAGATGCTGAAGCTAGTATTCATTTTTCCACGCAATATTAACAAGCGCAATATCACTGAAATTGTCTTTCCAGGAATTAATAATTGCAGTTATGCAGAGTATACAGTTACATTAATAAATCAATACCTTGATCGGCGAAACAAATGCGATTCTACGTAACCGTTAAAATACATTTATGTACCGAACAACTCGTTCCGATACCTGGAACCATTACGCGAAATAAAAGACGTGTGACAATTTACGTACTCATCCTGTATAAAACAAAGATATAAAAGAACACTTTCCCTATGTACGTCTCATGAAGTTCATTACAGTGTCGTAAGAGTTTTCTGTAATTTACCGAGAACTGTTATAATAATAATAATAATATAGTAATGATAATATAGTTTACTGTTCCGCAGGACTTAACTGAGGAGGAAGAATCAATCGTAACCGAACAAGTAAGTACAAAAAATTTTAACACTAGAGTGATTATAGAAAAGTTAAGGTTGTCTTATGTGCATGACAATCTTCTGTGTAAGAAAAAGGAATTAAAAACGAAACAAAGGAATCAGCTTATTTTTTATTTATTTATTTACTGTGGTACTCGAAATAATTCATTGTGGCAATTTAATTTCTCAATTTTCTCGTCTCTCCCGTGTCTTATTTTTAATTAAACGCTGATGAAAAGTGTTTATTGCATGTAATAATTTTATTATTCTTATTTTCACACACTTTACGTTTTTGTTTGAGTCTGACTTCTACATTCAGTTAGGGAGGTTGGAAGAGATCTGCGAGTCTTGTTGACTGATTTAATTAATTATTAGAGTACTTCAGTTATTCCATTTCTTTGGGTACTCACGGCAGTGGTGAGCGTGCTGTTACGAGCTGGAGGAAGCTGTGGCGTGAGTCATATGCGCGAGTTTTCATATGCAGGAGCAACGTAGGAATAAGGTGTTAAGGTGTTGTACGGGCTGACCATTAGTTTTTTCGCGGAAAGGTCTCAAAGCATTATCGAAGAGAAGCACTCTGCGCCATCGCATAAATTCCAGGGATGCGCATTGGGGGGGGGGGGGGGTGGATATTTCTTTGGCAGGCAGAGCTACACTCCCTGCTACCTGGAAATTTATGGGCGACCAGCGTGACTGTAGAACGTAATGCTTTACCCTAAAAGCGACTGGCGCCAGTCGGGTCAGCACTGAGTGTTCTTTTGTAGTACCCGAGGAATTGTCCTGGCGTCTACGAATTTCTGAGGTGAGTGGTGACGAACGGTGACACGTTTTATGGTAAGGGGTGACTCCCCGCGATCTCTGTGCCCCATACTGGTTTACGACACAATAAATGGCACGTTGCTGCGCGAGTAGTTTCCTGAGAGGAGAGGGTGTCCGGATCGTCTTGTGTCCGGCACCCACGTTCGTAAAAATCGGCGCCAAAATTATGGCAAGAGATCATTTCGCAGATGTATTAAACGTAAGGAAAGGCGTTGAATTAAAATTGGTGTTGTGGTCGTGATTCGAACCCGGGACCGCCTACTTACTACTTAGGGGCTTTACACCACTCAGCTAACATAGCGTTGCCGCAGTGGAGTAGCCGAGCGGTCTAAAGCGTCTCTCTGCGGAGCGCGCGGTTGCTCGCCGTGGAGGTTCGAGTCCTCCCTGGGGTATGATTGTGTGTGTGTTGTCCTTAGGTTAGTTTACCTAGGTTTAAGTAGTTTGTACGCTACGGACTGATGACCACGCACTTTGGTCCCATAGATTTACAAACATTTGAACTATTTTTTTAACATAGCGTTGCAGCTAAAGTGGGTGGCTCAGCTTTTTTATTACAGAGATCGTTTAGCGCACTGACCAGGCGCGCTGAGCCACGGCGCCCGGCCCGGCGCTCGGCATTCGAACCCCCGACGGGGAACTGCTTCGCGCGTCATAGCACAGCGCCTCAATGCGCTCGGCCGCTCCGCCGCCCCGCTGCGGCGCCGCTCAGCTAACACAGCGTTGCAGCCAAAGCGACTGTACGGACTGTCTTAATGCACATCTCCCTCCACATATTTACATTCTTTAATTCATTTCACAGGGAACATTAGGCAGAATTAAAGTAGGAGGTCCCGGGTTCGAATCCCGGCCATAGCAAAAATTTTAATTCAATGCCTCTCCTTATGTTTAATACCTTTGGTATAACGAGATAATGTTGTCTCAAGGAGTTGTATTATTTGTTGATATTTCGCAGTTGTTTCGGGGATAAATGTCTCGGCTACACGAGCTTGCGTAGGAAATTTGCTGTCGGGGCTGAGTCTGCGGTTGGCTGTGTTTTCTATCTGACAGGTCGAACATCTCATTGGACTGCGCATTAAAGCTGACATTGGCTTCCTAGGTGTGAAGCGTGAAGGTCATGGGCGTCGATAGCTGGCGTGTGTAGGTTGGTGGTGTGAAAGACAGTGGAGAGTCTTGCAAGAGATATTATCGAGTACGGTTTGCTTGACGTTTGAGTCACCGCAGTGTGTGGTACGCGTTGTGGAGACTCCATATGGAGACTCTGATTACTTTGGTCATTCAGGAACTTTACGGCAGACGCTGCAGTGCGTTGTCTTCCATGTTGAGTTGCGGATTTGTTTGTTGCAACTACACTCGTTCTTAGTTCTTAGTGGCTACGACGTCTGCGACTAAGAAGAGTAAATATCGTCGCAGCTACGTAGAATGAGGTTATTGATTTCGCAGTCTGGGATCCACAGCATCCTGCCTTAGGCTGCCAACATCGACTCTGATGCTGCGAGATCAGCGTTGCTGTGATTAGTAAAGTATCGGCTTCACTACCCCTCGTTATTACTACATTATTACTAGTATAACAGTTCCTAAGCGAATTACTGAAAATTCTTACACGACACTCTAATAAACGTTCAGAGACGCACAGGATATACAGGATGAGTCATATAAGTCTTTTACTATGAGTCTTTTACTTCGCGTAATGGTATCAGGTATCGCATTAAGGATTTCGCTAGATAAATGCATTCTAACGGTCATGTAGATTCCTAGCTATTTCGTCGTGCAAAGTACTGAAGTAAGTATTGTTTCCATTAATGTAACCGTATACTCTTCATACCTTCCACATTGTGGGTGTTAACTGACTTTGTTCTATCTTCTCCTGTCACATTAGGATAATACTTACGAGTAGGCCTATTTCTTCTTTAATTCCTGAGTAGTAAGATCTCCGAAAAAATAGGCAGTCACTTATTTCATTTTGTATACTATTTTGTCTTTTATTTTTGTACTGTTATACAACAGCTTATTTCACATTTTCATGGGGTTGCATTGTGATACTTGGACACGTAATAATGTATATAAACAGGTTATACCTTCGAATTTTGCAATACGATCTGAATTTAACAACCACAATCACTATTTTAGAGCGGAATTTAAATGTTGGCCTATGATACCTAAGACGAGCAAAAAGATTTATGTGATAGAAGTAGGGAAAATAGAGTCATTAACAAGTTTAGATCCTAGTATGGTGTATGCCACTAGTCGGATATATCAAGAATAACTCTTCTATGGTTAGGAAAACAAGAGGTGAACCAATTTATCCTAACGATTAATCAGGTAATTGGTGTATAAAAAACATAAAATTGTTTTGCTTACTAAATTGTCAGATTTATATCAAAGCAATATTATGGGTCTCGAGGGAGTTACTGCGATCGTCATATGAATAAAATTCTTGAATATCAGTCTCCAGATCGCTTTAATTTTCTAAAACATTACCGGTTTCGGGACAGCTGCCCATCTTCAGATCAAATTTTTGAAGTTACAGAGCAACCTCTCCTGTGATGAACGAATGTTCACAGTCGTCAGATTTATGTTTTGTCTTCTTACAATCTGCATAGCAGAAGAGATAACCTGCAGCCAAACATTAACTACAAAAACCAAGACATGTTCCAGAGGGGCATGAGATAACTCTTCAATTTAGATTTAAAAGCGCATGGGTTAGGAGTAATATTCTTGAATTCTTGTGGCGGCTTATTAAAAATGAATGGTACAGAATATTTCATGCCTTTCTGCACAAGAGTCAAGAAGGTACGATCCATAAGTATTTTTGATTTGTGTCTAGGTTTCACTAAGTGAAAGCTGCTTACTTGTGGGAATATGCTGAAAATGTTAACAGCAAACGACGTTAAAGAATATATACATTATATTTGGATTTAGGAGAAATGTAGGAACACAGGAGTCTATACTCACATTACGACTTACTTTAGAATATAGGTTCAGGAAAGAGAAACCTACATTTTTAGCGTTTGTCGATCTGGAGAAAGCTTTTGACAATGTAGACTGGAATACACTCTTCCAAATTCTGAAGGTATCAGGGGTAAAATATAGGGAGCGAAGAGTTATATTCATCCTTTACAAAAACCAGACAGCGGTTATTAGAGTCGAAGGGCAAGAAAGGGACGCAGAGGTTGGGAATGGAGTAAGGGTTGTAGCATTTCCCCAATGTTGTTCAATCTGTACATTGAACAGGCAGTGAAGGAATGGAAGGAGAAATTTGGAGAGGGCATTAAAGTGCAGGGAGAAGAAAGAAAAACATTGCGGTTTGCCGATGACATAGTAATTCTGTCAGAGACTGCAAAGATCTGGAAGAGCAATCGAATTGGATGGACAGCGTCTTGAAAGGAAGATATAAGATGAACATTAACAAGAGTAAAACGAAGGTAATGGAATGCAATGACAGAAAATCAGGCGATGCTGAAGGAATTATATTAGGTAATGAGAAAATAAAAGTAGTAGATGAATTTTGTTATTTGGGTAGCAAGATAACTTCTGCCATCAGAAGTTAAGAAGATGTAAAAGTCAGAATGGCTATGGGAAGCAATGCGTTTCTGAAGTAGCGAAATTTGCTGACATCCAATATTAATTTAAATGTTAGGAAGTCCTTTCTGAATGCATTTGTCTGGAGTGTAGCATTGTATGGGAGTGAAACGTGGACGATAAGGAGTTCAGATAAAAAGATGATAGAAGCTTTTGAAATATGGTGCTACAGAAGAATGATAAAAATTAGATGGGTAGATGACGTAACTAATGAGGAGGTGCTTCACCGAATCGAGGAGAAAAGGAGTTTCTGGCATATTCTGATCAAGAGAAGGGATAGATTGGTCAACTTAGCATTAGAAGGAAGCGTGTGGGGTAAGAATCATAGTGGGAGACCGAGGTACGAATATAGTAAGCAGATTCAAAAGGATGTAGGTTGCCGAACATATTCCCAGATGAAGAGACTTGCACAGGACAGGGTAGCGTGGACAGCTGCATCAAACCAGTCTGTGGACTGAAGACCACAACAACAACATTATATTCCTTTTGAATCTGTAGTTACCCCAAAAAATAACACCATACATCATAAGTGAATGAACGTAAGCAAAGTAGACTTTTATTTTTCGTGTTGAATAATCACTTGTTCAAAATGTTCAAATGTGCTTATGGGACTTAACTACGCGGTCATCAGTCCCTAATAATCCCTTATTTCATACACTGTTCGAATGGTAAATGAAGCAGAAATTAGTTTTTGAACAAGATCCTGAACAAGGGCTCTCCACGACAGCTTACTATTTATCTGACACTAGAAATTTGAACTGTTCACTTTCCCCAATTATATGCCTATTATGTGTAATCAAAATGTCAGCTATTGTTGAATTGTGTGTTACAAATTGTAAGAACTGAGTTTTACTATTATTTAGTATCAATTTATTTCATACAAGCCACGAACTTGTCTCTTGAACTGCTTTATTTCATACTGCATCAATGTTACAAACAACATCCTTCACTTCCAAGCTGTTATAAGCAAACAAAATTATTTTACACTGTCGAAGTTATATGATAAATAGCTGCGGTTCCAGAACATACCCGTTGCACACCCCACACTTAATTGTGTCACTTTGTGAGTAGATGTCACAGCTATTTTCAAGATTGCGGAGAATTACGTTGTGCTATCTGTTTTTAAATTAAGGGATGAACCAAAAAATTATGAGCTACTCGTCTTATTCCATAATGATCAGTTAACCGATGGCATAGAAATAGCTCTATAGTTGTTTACATTACCCCTTTCACCTTTTTATGAGGTGGTTTCACTCCTGAGTACTTTTATCTGTCAGGAGACTAACCATTCTGATAGGAAAAATTTCAAATATGTCTAATTCGTGGTCGAATTTATCGCTCGAAGTAAACCCAACGCGCATGTAGTGCACGTCCAGAAACTCGAGCATGAGCCTCACGCAGCCCGTAATGATGTGCTGTATGGGTATTTCATTTGCTTGAAGCGTCAAATTGGCTTCTCAATTTGTCTGGATGTAATATGCGATAATAATACCAACGACATTATTCTTGTGATTATTCGTTCTACTGATTCTATATAAAATAAAATCTCGTGTTCATTTAAAAATAATACAATTTTGTATTGAAAATATATTTTTTTTATATTTTAGAATGTCACAATGCACTTACATTTCAATGTCCTTTCTGAACTTTCCTGAATATGAAAGTCATTTTTCAATATCTATTGTAGTTTCAGAGATTTTTGGGATGAACAGTATAAGTAGGGCATCAATACTTTTGTCCCTGATTAACCCCAAACCTACTCAGCAGAACTAAATTAAATTTTTTACAAAGATTAATTTGGTCTTACTTAAAGGACAAGGTATTTCCTGTCTCTAGTAACCTCAATATTATTTTCACAGAAAAATAACTGTTATTATTTAGTTTGATTCACTTCGCAAATAATTTGTTATTTGAATGAAGTCTGAGATAGCATATAATTCGGTTAACACGTTAAAATGTAGCTCCCATACCCCGATGGCTACCTGGTGTAAGATAGGGATATGTTAGGTGCCGAAGTGGCGTCCAATCTACTTACAGTAGATCTTTGCGCCCCACGAAATTATTAATATGTTCGTTTTAGGACGTTTCCTTACGACTTATCTTAGAAGATAAAGTGAAGACGAACATACATTTGTAGCTTTTGTAAATTTTTTACAAAGTTTTTGACAATGTTGCTGGAATGCACTGTGTCAAATTCTGCAGTCAGTAGGCGTAAAATGTAGGGACCAGGGGGTGATCAACAACATATGGAATAACAATTCCACCGGACTCCTCATACGTCATCATTGACACTCACAAATACGACTTCATAGTACACTCCCTAAAACCTCCCAATTACACATTAATAAATAATACTGTTGCATCCTCGAGCCAATGATTCTCGTTGTACACTATAATAGTTCTTGGCTGACGCGACAGTTTAGTAACTTTTTCCTTATGTTTCTTTGTAACTGAGTTCCGTTTTAAATGCTTTTTCTGAAGTAGGGTTTGGGCATATACTTTATTTCTCATCCACAATGATGCGTTACATCACCAATCATTACAAAATTGTCGCGGCAGCCGAGAACTATCATAATATACATCTAGAACCATTAGCTGAAGAATGCAACAGTTTCCTTTATCTCTATACTTTGAAACACGTCCACATAACGTGTTCCATTTAACTGACTCCCCATGAACAAATGTTGACGAGGTTCAGACATTTTTTTTTTTTAGTGTAGCAAGACACTCCACTCTCATTATTCGAGATACCAGGCATGATATATTGATTTAGTTTTATCTGTATGTAAAATTCTAAGTGTCTATGTTGTACATGAAGCCCCCAATATCTATTAGTGTATACTGTGATGTGCTCCCACTGGCCCTGGCTTCTGCAAGAATGAATGAAACTTTGTATGTAATAGAATTTAGGAAGTGCTAGGCACGCCTCGTCTGTTTTGTGTCGTCGTTTCTTTCAAACTCTGGGCGTTGAATGTCTCTGGGCGAGAAATAGGTTTGCCAACTGCTGAGCAGAACCCAGTCTTAGCAAAGATTCCCTAATAAAGCTTGCTCTTAACCTCCTTGGCTGGGAGTTGGTCAGGTTACCTGCCTGACGAACAGTGACACTTGCTGGGCTCCCCTCCACTACCCCTCCTCTAATGGCTAGGCAGTGGTCAAGAGAGCTATTCATTCGCTTCTTATTTCCTGGTAGGGTAAGTACCTCTGGCTTTGGTTCTGCTGTGGTCTCATGGCTCGACTTAGTTCAGGGTCTATAATCATACTTATGTCTTTTTGCGAGTTTAATTCCGGGAGTAGCAGCTACACTATGTGTAGTAGTGAGATTTTGCTTAATATCCTAAAGAATTGCTAATTTTATGTCGATTTTTGCTGGAATCTGATTGCGAGGCTCTGATGGTGTTTCATTAGCATAGTTCTTGCACTTTATAACTTTTAAATCATTTCTTCGCCTGTTTAAATATGTTCAGTGTCTCTCGCATTCTTATCATAGTTGAATAACAATATTTTCGGGGACTCGCGGTGCCTATACTGTTCGTACTTTGTCGACAGGACACGTGGACGATATCAGACTAAGCCTTCAGCTATTCCATCATTCAGTACACATGAGTGGTTATCATTCCTCTGACCAGAAAGAATGATTACACAATATATTTTGTGATCTTATTCTCTTCGAAATTGATTTTGTTAACTTTTTGCATATTTTGTGTCCTGACTTAGTAGAGTGCTGTATTGATCTAACAACTCTAACCTTCTGTAGTTATCTTCTCCCTGTGCTAAACGAACGCCAGAGCGACCGTTTATAGATATTATTTAATGAAATCTTGATTTAATGTATGGTTAAAAGTTCTAGGGAAACTTTAGCATACATCTGTACACCGTACTTTGTGGTCTTAAACCAAGTGCATTTGTTTCTGATAGTTGATCATGAGCCTAAGCCACTAGCTTGACACGTTATGGAAGCGAAGTACTATTTCATTGTGCGTGAGCGAACCTTCGATCTGCATTCTCCGCATTGCTTGGCGGTCATCTTGCTGTATTTGTGTCGGGTGCTTGTTAAGTACCTGCACGACTTGGCGTATGAATCTGTGTGCGAATGTGCTGCAATTCCTCCGTTTCCCCCTATGAAACGTGATTGTAATTAACCTGTACTCAACTTTGCAGGTGGGCAATTTTAGGACCATGTAATTGTGGATATTTTGTAAGGTGTGTTTTTATTGTAATTTAAAAAAAAGAAATGGTCATTCCCCTTGTTGTTGTTGTTTTGAACAATAAATTAATTTGTTAAACTATAATCCTTTTGTGCTAATTTAAATTCTCCCATCATCATTTATTTTGGATTAAGTGGGGTAATTTTTTCATGTATCTTGTGTCTCTGCTCCCTTCTGGAGTAGATAATAGTTGCGTTTCCGTTGCCAACATCTATTTTTATTTATATCCATGACTGCGGATCATTATTTAATTGTGTGCAGATTCCTCTAAAGATTACAGTAAAGGTAGAACTGTTTGCTTAACTTATAGAATCAGAGTTTTGCTTAAGGGAACTGTATACTTCCGCTGCTGTGTCAATATCGCCGTAATTAGTTTTTGTGAGCAAGCAGTCAATTGTTAACTTCACAAACATGGCTAGTTAACAGTCAAAAGAACAGCAGGCGAGTTTCAACTTATAAGACGCATTTGTTGTCTGTCTGTTCTCTTGTAACTTAAGATCCAGACAACCAAATAAAGTGCAGTTTGGTAAACGTACACAAAATTACATGGGGACGTTTCTGAAACAGGTTTCGTTCCATTTTTTTGGAAAAAACCCGGAAAAATTTAGAAAAAGTGAAAGTGTGTTTTCAATGTGTTCATGAAATCTTTATCTTTGCACTGATCTTGATGAAATTATGCACAATTGATCTTCAAAACAAGAGGAAAGGCACTGTCTTACATAAAATTTCTTCAGAGCATGGTGGAGGGTACTTATGGATTTCACCAAAATCCAGTTTTGTTCCGATCTTGATTAAATTTTGTACACTTGACTTTGAAAAGAAGCTGAAGGTTACTATCTACATAAAATTTCGTTCGGTGCATGGGGTAGAGTACTTTATTTACACACTTCGATTGCAATGTCTATACATATAAGACGCATTTGTTGTCTCTTTGTTTGTTCACTTATAACTCAAGATGCAGATAACCAATTAACGTAAAATTTGGTACACGCGCACAAAATTACATGGGGAAGGTTCTTAAATAGGTTTAGTTCCATCTCAGTCTCACTCTGGCCAGCTGCATGTTCTAAGCCGTATTATAATCAACCCCCTCCCCCCCCCCAAAAAAATAGGAGGAAATAATGCGTTGGTTACTGAGGGTGAATTTGATTGTTTTTGTGGCGATGATGTGATGATGAGGATGTAAGTAAAAGTGATGGTCATACATGTGTAGGGTGGGACAGGGGGGAGACGGTGGTAGGACACCCACCCCTTCCACCCTCCAGACCCATGTTTGTAGGATGGACCAAACCTTGAGCAGTCATCTTACTTGGGGTAGGTTCTCAAACAGGTTTCGTTCCATCCCAACCTCACTCTGGCCTCCTCCAGACAAACGTTGAGCCCCATGTACCTGTTCTGAGCCGTGGGTACATTTTAGAGAAAACTTTACTTTCTTCTCTCAAGGACTGTTGTATGTGGCCTGCTCCAGAGTGGGCAAAGACCAAAATATTTTTGTACATACTCCAAATGGAACTGCCGAAAATGTTGTTTATCACATTTCTTTAACTTACAAGTACCCTTTTATACACGCAAATAAACGGTTTTGTACTCTTCTTATTTTAAACCCGGGCAAAGCCGGGTCTTGCAGCTAGTTAACGTATAATTGATGGTTTATTGGGGGTGGGGAAGCATTGTGAAGTAGCTTTTGTGTCATTGATGTATGAAGAGTCGGCAGGTAGCCAGACTGCACGATGCGCAGCCTTTGACCTTTTCTGATATGACAACTTTGTTCTGGCCGACGCTCCCGCGCAGACGCGTTCATCTAGTGCGACTACTGCACGCGTACGCAATATCGCTTCTTGGAACTTTCGGCGCGACGGTCCACACTAACGCGATATAAGTAATAAAACTGGACAGACGGTATCAGTCGTCGGTCGACATCGCTCTGAACAACATGCCTCGCTACAAGAGATGTAGAAGATCACGTTTGCCAATGTATAAAGGTAATGATAATCTGAAGACAGAATCCGATGGTAATATAGATGCGCAAGTGATTCTTCAAGGCCCATCATTGTTATACGAATGTGTCGCGAATTTTGCGATATTTGGCCAGCAGATTGCTAAACACGGAAATGTATGGTTAACCGTTGCGGTTCTTCGTTGTAACGATGGTGCGGTAAAAGCCCTAAGTGGTTTGGAAAGTGCTGATAGTAAGAGATGTTATTGCTTATCGTACGTTTAATATTATTGAACTAGGTAATACGGATTACGGTAAATCATGTTTAATATCAAATATGCCATTTGTAATCCGAAATATGAATCGCCATAGAATTAATGAGATGGATTCTATGTTATAAAGGTTTTGTTGTGTGTTCTAAAATAAAAATTTGAAGGGCATGAAAGGAAAATATTGGATGGGACGGGAGTAAGACATGGTTGTAGCGTTTGTATAGTGTTACTCAAGTTTTACATTGAGCAGGCTATGAATAAATGCAAGGGAAAATTTGTATAAGGAATTAAAGCTCAGGGAAAGAATTAAAAACTTTGCGTGTTACCGATGACATTGTGAGTCTCTCAGAGACAGCAAAGAACCTGGAAGAGCAATTTGATGGAATGGACAGTGTGATGAAATAAGCGTTTAAAATGAACATTAACAAAAGTAAAACGAAGGTTATGGAATGCAGTCTAAGAACATCAGGCAATGCTGAAGGAATTATATCAGGTAACGAAATAATAATGTTTGCTGTCTCTGAGAGACTCACAATGTCATCGGCAACATGCAAAGTTTTTAATTCTTCCCCTGAGCTTTAATTCCTTATACAAATTTTCCCTTGCATCTTTTCATAGCCTGCTCAATGTAAAACTTTAGTAACACTCTACAAATGCTACAACCATGTCTGACTCCCTTCCCATCCAATACTTCCCTTTTGTTACTTGGGAAGTGAAATAGAATTTTTGGTTGTAGTACAGAAGATATAAGAGGCAGAATGGCACTAGGTAGTAAAGCATCTCTAAAATACGGGATCGATTGGTAGGACACACACTCAGACATCTAGGAATCGGGAATTCATCTATGGAGGGAGTATGTGGGGTAAATACATTAAGCAGATTCAAATGGACGTGGATTGCATTTCTTTCTAAGAGATCAAGAGGCCTGCTCTGGATTGGGTTGGCTGGAGAGCTGCATCAAATAACCTTTGTGGACTGAAGACCACAATAATAACATGAAGTTCCATTGATCCTACAACAAGTTTTTATTTATTTTCAGAAATTTACATACATCATCAACGGTGTTTTTTTAATTTATCGCGTATTTTTCTTTAACGTTTTCCCTACTACTCATGGGGTCTGCTTTCTTAACAGGCTGTCTCCACTTTTAACGATCTTATTCCTGGTGTCAAGGTAGAAGAATAAGATCTAGCGGTCTCCACGCAGTGAGTCAAACCATCGTCACCTAGGTCGTCCTTCTCGGTATAATCAATGAAATCCATTCTTTGTGACGTGGTCGTACAGTTTTAATCCAGTTATATATTATATTATTTTCTGTTGTATAGGATGGAATAAACAGGAAATGCAAAAAGGAGGGGATTGGCAGTGGGGGAGGTAATGTAAGGACGATGGGTAGGTGGATAGAGGCGAGAAAGTAGAGGAGGAGGACGACGACCATGTAGAGGTACGTAGACAGAGAGGATAGAGGAGCTGACGCACAGAGAAGAGTACATGAAGTAATACTGGTATAATGAAAAACCCAAGCAACGCCGGATTTCTTGTTAGCTATTACAGTTAGAGCCTGATAGGACAAAGAGATAAGAAATAACCATAGGGATGGGGGAAGTGATGGACATATTTATCAATTGCAGAGCATTTCCTGGTTTACTATTATATGTATGAAAATATATACACCTGTCCAGAAAAAAAAATTGTGTCGCACCAAGGAGTTGGAGCCGGCCGCGGTGGTCGAGGGGACTGAGCCGCTCCAGTCACGGTCTGCACGGCCACTACGGTCGGGGGTGGATATTTGTGCCGTCCTAGTTCGTAAGTAGTTCATAGGTAGTTTGTATGTTTAGGGACTGATGACCTCGTAGTTAAGTCCCATAAGCTATACAAACATTTGAACATTTTTGAGTTGCAATTTATTAAAGCTATGGGACGTAATTGCACTGATTACAGTATGGGATGAAAGAGGCAAGGCCGTTGGCATTTTTAGGTGAAACCATGGTGTGAGGTGAGTAATGTTCTACACCCTCGGTGGTCACAGTATATGCCCTTACGCGATTCAGATTTTTTTGTAATGGTCAACATCGGCTGGAGCCCCACCGTGGAAATTTCGTCCACAATTGTTGCTCCTGTCTCTCCAGATCCTGATGGTTGGTACTTTGTCAGAAGCCCCTTCCACTGCCATTCCACACTTGCTCAACAATGGAGAGGTCTGGGGTTCTTGATGACCTGAACGTACTGCAGACAATACATATACATGCTGTGTGAGCATGCATTATCTTGTTGGAGAACTGTCGCAGGGTGCTGTGAAATCAGGGTAGGACGTGCGGACGCTGGCATATGCTCAGTGGCATATGGATGTTCCGTCAGTTTCTGCTGAAGCGTAACTAGATGTGTCCTGCATGCATATCGATTCGGCACGCGTTGACGCCCGGGGTGAGCCTGTGTCTGTGCATTGCAGTAGGTACCCTCTACTCAAAGGCAGCCAAAACGGCACATAGGGGTTATTGAACATCTGGCATCATCACTTAACATGAAGCTAACCCATTTACCCCCATTTCATTCTTTCCACGCACGGGACTATTTCAAACATCGCACTTATGTTCTGGTGCCAATGACAACCACCGCGCATGACGCTGAGACACCAGTCCGACAGATGCGAGTCGTCCTTACACTGTTCAGGAGCTCAATAGGCTTTCCAGTACATTTTCGCGGATGACAGATGGTCATCCACGATCCCAAGTCGAGATAGTGTTTGACCTAAACCTACTGGAAGTTACTGGCTGCCCTCATATACCCACTGATTCCAACACCTGCTATCATTTTTATGTTATGGCCTACGTACCCGTTATTTACATGAGACGACGAAATGGCTTCTGTCAAAAGTATTCAGTTGGTAGACAGGCTTTTTAAGGTGTCAGCGAGGCACTGACTGTGCCCCGTGGTTTAGGTAAAACCCCTGCTTCACCATCTGCCTTTCGGCAGCTGACTGGAACGAAATTCGCATCACTTTGGCACTATTAAATTATTTATCGATAATTGGAGACCGCGCGGGTGGCCTCGTGTTCTACAGGCTGGGCGGCAGTTCACATTTGTAAGTCCGAGTCCTCCATTAGGCAGGATTGGGGGGGGGGGGGTGTATGTAGTTCATAGTGTAAGTTTATGTAACAATTAACTATTTGGTGTAAGTTCTTTTCGGACATATCCAAAACGAATAGACACCATAGCAATGAACCTGTATAGACCCCTAAGAGGCAATTGACAAAATCAATGTGGACTCATTAATACGCTGGATCCCTTGCGAGAAACCAGTATTGGCCGCAAGCAAAAGGAAGTAACACGCAGGGGGCACTTCCATCGTAGTGTGCTACAAGATGATAATTTGGATTGCAAAGGAAGGGTGCCTGCATAGCCTAATTGATTAAGCCGACCGCTGACGAGAAGTGAGATATCCGGATTCGAATCCAGGTCCAGCACAAATTTTCAACTTCGCTGTTGAATTTATTTCAGTGCCCTGAAACGATGGAAATGTTTAAATGTTTCAAATTAATTTATCTAAGTTTAGGGACTGATTATCACAGCACTTAGCTCTTATAGCTTTACAAACATTTAAACACTTTAATGACCGTCCGAGAGGGTGTGCCCTTAATGACTTACATTTCACACACAACTTTCCCAACTAACTGCTGCTACACAATTACGAAAAAAAAAGTGTTATCGCTTGCACCGTGAACGGCCCTCAACGCAGTGGTCATAACGTTACAATTGAGCAACTCTTACCCGCTAACGGCAATCTCGAGACATTTTACAGATAGTTTGCAGAGATAACAGTAAATTCCTTTTAAAGGAAGATGTAGTACAAAATATTATTCAGGAGATATAACGACTCAAATAATGGGATGCATGATAGTCCGCCCTGTGACGCACGTGGATGTAATTTAGTTTGTATTACTATGTCTGTTCCCAAAACGTTTGGCAGACGAATTTAAAACATTCCATTAAATGTAAACGACTCCATCTGGAGTCCGGTGCAGAGCGTCCACAGTAAAAGTATTAAAACAAGGAGAAAGAGCTCTGGCGCATTGAGACCTATATTTGAATCACATTCAAATAGAGGTTTCAATGCGGCCAAAGCTGTTAATCCCTGTTTTAATAATTGCATTACATTTAATTTGGGATGGTAGGGCTTTTGAGGAAGTGGTAAGGTGAGCCTTAATTAAACTACCACTAAATATAAACAATTTATTGCAATAATTAATTAAAACCTGGTAAGTCTCGATTTAAACCTCAACATATAAATTTCTTTACAACTAAAGGTCACAAAACTTGTCAGTACCCAAACAGTCCAAAACTTTAGTTAAAATACGTAAACCTGTAGGCATGGACAGCGTTTCATTCTTCGCTTGTAGAAATTAACAGCAATACCCAAATCAATCAGTTAACAACTGTAACAGTTGGTTAAACTAAACAGCGCTTCATGCAAGACTGTAAGGTAAACAAGCCAGTGAAGGTGCTTTTTTCCTCGTCCTTTTACAGGATCAAGTAATAACATTACAAATGACAACGTGAACAATTTACTCAAATAAAGAGCCTGGCTCCCAGTAATACACCACCAACAGAGACACAATTGAACAGCCTCCTGGTGTATTCTTCTTTCAACAGTCAAACATTTCCACTTTTTAATTTTATATATATATATATATATATATATATATATATATACTATGCTTGACAAGCAACGCATCTTTTCAGGAAGTGTTAGCTGAGTTCTCATAAACGCGGCCGGCGATCCTCAACGTGACACTCCAGACCGCTCTGCAAGTCCCGCACAGCTTGTTTCTGTCAAATAAACTGTGAATATAAAGACAAAGTATTGACGGTCACGCACAGACTATCCAATGAACAGTAGCCTGGTAGGCTAATTCGAAATATTTTCTGGGTATTTTGTCTGGAGGCTCACATGCTATAGTAGATTCGCCAACGTACAGGGCTATTAGCGGTCACAGTGTTTTGGTCCGATAAATAAACAGACTACTTAAAAATTTTAACAAAAATGTTGTGAAAGTAATTTGTAGGTAGTGCTCCCTACCTCTCAATTTTAGTTGTGTTTTAATTAATAATATGCAGGAGGGGACTGTGGACGAATTTTTATCATCCCCTAGACAGAGCAGAACTTCAGGTGTAGTGATCTTGTTAGTGTTAATATATGGTTCTCCACAGACAGCCCTCAATTTAACCTCGCACAGGGATCCCACATGATGAGCAGTATCCAAGCACTGGCTGAACGACAGCTTTGTCACCCACTTCCTTTATTAACGGAGAATTCTTCCAAAGTAACTCAATCTGCCATCTACCTTACTCAACACTGATTTTATATGACGTTTCATTTAAAATGTCTACTGCCAGACATTTGGTGGAAGTAACTACTTTTAGTTTCTGTCCAACTATTGTGTACTTATATAATTAAGGACCATTCCTTCTACGTAAAGGCTGCACTTTAGACAAGTTTACGTAGAGGTTGAATTGCCATTCCCTGCACCATACGCCAGAACGCTGCAGATATTCTTGCATTTCACTACCCATTCCAGTGTTGCGAATACACTATTAACCACGACATTATTTAGAAAGAGCTCCATTGAAATTCTGATGTATATAAATTGTGAAAACCAACGGTCTAATAACACTCCCCTGGGACACATCTCAGATCACTTTAACGTCTGAAGACTTCTCTCCCTTGAGAAGAACAAGTTGCTCTCTGTTAGACATTAAAGTCTTAGACCTTCCAGATTTTGCGTCCAATATTTTGAACGTAGACTTCTTACCCATTTTATAATACTGTACGATTTCGTTCATCTCTGACACCCTGTAGCCTGTTTACTGGACGTTTGTCACTTTAAGTTTCGTGTTCCATGCTCCCCCCCCCCCCACCCACGGCCAAGATAATTAAATTATACAATGAAAATCAGAGACATTGAGGGTCCCATTGCGGAGTGCATCAGACATATTAGTAATTGAAGTTACTTTAGGTGTTCATTTATATGTTTTCTAACACTTCCACATTAAGATAGAAGTGTCATAATAAATATGGTTTGTCAACTTTTATTAATGGTAAGTTATTTCCCATTCTTAACTGCGAACTAGACGATGTGACCAATTCATTGGACAATATTTTATCCTTGAAATCAAGTATGACAACTTTTCCCCTCAAAAATACGATATACAGCGTTTAATATGCATGCAAAATACAAAGCATATTTGACTTATATTTTCAAAAATTATTTAGGACTGAAGGGGCTAGTCCAGTAACACTATTGGTGTGATATTCCATATGCTCTCACTTTGTTCATTTAGGGACGGTGTGGAGAGATATGGAACATCTTGCAGAAATCAATAATCTCAGCATCCATCTGAGATTCTTTATCTACTGCCCTCTGGATTTTGTGGATGTACAGCACAAGTTGTGTTTCAGTGGGGGACTTAGGGGGGGGGGGGGGGGGTTGGGCAGGGTGCGGACC
Source organism: Locusta migratoria (assembly GCA_026315105.1). Lineage (NCBI taxonomy): Eukaryota > Metazoa > Arthropoda > Insecta > Orthoptera > Acrididae > Locusta > Locusta migratoria. The sequence continues at coordinate 36,236,565 of CM048748.1, forward strand.
GCACCGGGCGAGTGAATATATAAATTCACTCATGAAATCTGTTATTAACAATCCGACCCAATTCAAAAGTAATAATAGTGTGCATAGATACGACATTGGGAGAAAGGCTAATATTCACTATTCAAGGTTAAATCTCACTTTGGCACAGAAAGGGGTGAATAAGTAGCGTAAAAAATCTGACAGATAGCCAACTGTTATTTAGAAAGAAATTAAAGGAGTTTCTGAATGGCAACTCCTTCTACACTTTAGATGAAAGGTATAGACAAAATAAAGAAATAAGTAAAAAAATGGAGATTAAAAAATCCTTAAGATATTCTCTCGTATAGACACCATTTACTAAACTGACATGTCTCACATCATTACGGAATGTCATCTATATGATCTATGGAACAAGTATTAATCTCATCTCGTCCTAGGGGTCCCCAAATACCTCAAAAGCACTTTTTTTTGGCTCCCGTGCCTCTCACTTTGTGGCCTCCAAATCTCCAAGGTAATTTTTCTTAGATTGTCCCGTTCCTCTCGCCTCGGGGCCCCCCAAATCTCTAAAGTTACTTTTTTATAGTAATACATGTAATTCCAAGTGGACAGGGAGCTTCATTTTGGGGAAGGGAGAGACTGATGACCTTGCAGTTTTGTCACCTAAAATTCGAACAACAGCAACAGCCTCATTATGTTTTGCCGCCACCCTGGGCTTCCGACAGCCTCAGTCCACCACTGAACATGATCCCTGCTTTCGGAAGCCACAATGATTTCTACAAAAGGGGATTTCCCGACTCCAGAAACGACATAACATTGGAACTTAAATGTGTTCAAAAATTCCGCAGCTGACTTTCTAGAGAATTTTGTATGACGGGCAACCACAGCTAAAATATTTATACATATTTAAGAAACTTTCACACAGTTAAAAATTAGGTGTCTGAATGAAAATCTTTGGGCCACTTGAGCTGTTATTTTATTGGAGTCGTGAAGACCCGCACAACCGTTTTCGCAACCTACAGTCGCATCTTCAGGCGGTTTTTAAAAGTTTTCCATATAAGTCGTTTATGATGGATAACGGGGTTAATGGTTAGGTCGTACCGCAAGCACCTTGGCCCTTTTCATCAAAAAGATAAGAACCGCACGGTAGATTTCTTTTTTATTTTTTTTGACGAAAAGGGCCAAGGTGCTTGCGGTACGACCTAACCATTAACCCCGTTATCCATCATAAATGACTTATATGGAAAACTTGTAAAAAGCGCATGAAAACTGTAGGTTGCGAAACCGGTTGTGCGGGTCTTCACGACTCCAATAAAATAACAGCTCAAGTGGACCAAGGACTTTCATTCAGACTCTTACAATTTTAACACCTAATTTTTAACTGTGTGAAAGTTTCTTAAATATGTAATGTAGCTTTGCGTATCTGAAATGTAATGTCTAATTATAGCTATTCCTTATCTGTAATGTAATGAAATTGTTCCACCAAGTATCTGCGAAAGTCTCTGTCACATTCAAAACTTACAAAAAGCGTCTTTTGTGCTTTGGCATGAAGGAAGTGGCCTGCACACAGAGAAACACACACACACACACACACAGAGAGCGAGAAAGAGAGAGAGAGAGAGAGAGAGAGAGAGAGAGAGAGAGAGAGAGAAACACACGCACACGTTGCGCATCTTCCAACTCAAAGATATTCCACAAAACAGGCTCTAAGGGAAAATAAATGAGCACTACTCCACCAGCAATTAGAAACGGGTATGCTCGTGGCAGGCTCTGAGGAATGGCTGCGCGGCCGTTCTTCAGACCGAAAGAAAACTCGAATTTTCCGCCTCATTTCTCAGTCGGGCCACTGTAATTAGCAGCTGCACTTTCGGCATAAATAATTTCTTCTTCCCGCTTGAGAAACATCTGAGGTAAAACGTAAAATCTTCAGTAATTAAAGCGGCAGCGACTGCCACCCTTTTGTCAGGCTCATCCCGCGAGGTGGCGCTATTCGCTTTGCTTACGCCGTCCTCGCCACCCCCTGCAATATTCTGCAGCGTACCGTTAGCAGCGGAAAATATTTCCTCGTTTTGCAACTTCGTTTTTAATTGGTTCAGAAGCTCTGAAAGAGGAGTCCGATACATTTGTTAGAAGGCAAAGCCTCTGCCTTCAGCCATTCTTTCCACTCTCAACAATAACCTCGTTACGGAAGCGTTAACGGAGGCGATCCTTATTCCGACGTCCGCCATCTTGCATTTTGCAGCACCTGTATGAATATATACATTCAGTTCGTATCATCTGTTTAGTACTACAGCAGCATTTACTTATAGTAGTAAAAAAATGTTCAAATGTTTGTAATTCTATCGAACCAAACTGCGTGCTCATAAGTCCGTAGTTTACAAACTACTTAAACTAAGGTAAACTAACGCAAGAACTTATTTTAAATGTGTTTATTTCCGTCAACAGTTGCAATATAATTGTTTAATAACATGTTTCGATCACTTGGATCATCTTCGGGTCTTATAGTTGCGTCCGCAACTCGTCTGGCTGAGTACTAATTGGTACTCATAACCTAAGGACAACACACACAACCATGCCCCAGGGGGGGGGGGAGGGGGCTCGAACCTCCGACGGCGAGCAACCGCGCGCTCCGCAGCGAGGCGCCTTAGACCGATCGGCTACTCCTCCGCGGCTATAGTAGTAACAAACGAAGTATACGTACAGTTGGAAATACTTGGCAAAATCAAGCAGCTACTCAATATATAATTGGATCTTTTCCAAAGGAAATTTAGTAAGTAAATGTGACGAAAGCGAAGGCAACCTGGCTTGTTCTGGCCCTAAGTGGACCAATCCAACCCATCCGTAGCATCTTGTGCCAGTTGCAACTATTGTTTGGGTAAGATTGATCTTGTACGATAAACAGACCTAATTTCGGGCAGTTTTTAAAGTTTTTATATAAATTTTAATGTGAAGACGAAAACTGAACATTTTGATCACATTAGGCACCATTCTCTGTGGTATGTTGTAAACAATGAAAGAAGAAACATAATTTTTAAGTCGCGTTGCCTTCGCTTTATAAAATTTATACCAGAGGACGATTTTTTTTCTGGAAATGGGGCAATATTGGCCACGAATTAAATGTTACGAAAATACGAAGATTTTCATGTACATGTGGCGTCTATTACGAAAGAAAAGACGTCACTTCTGGTAATGCATGTCTTTCTCTTTCATATTCACAAAATATATGACATCAACTGGGAATGGGCATACGTGAAAATTTGTATCCAGACGGGATTTGAACCCGGGTCTCCTGCTTTCTAGGCAATTGCGCTGAGCACTACACCATTTTTTTCGATGCCTCTCAACTCCCCTTCCAGCTCGGAATTTTTCTCACAAGTTTATTCCTTCACCGGCGACTTTCTGTTGCTTTAATGAGTTGATTCGCAGAGGTAATAACGTTGAGGAACAGAGTAAATTAAAGTATTGCTTCTCTTCGAAAATGAAAACAAATAGTCTCTCTGCGATACTGAATTTTATATTTGGCATTAAAATCTTGAAAATAATGCTTATATACAATCTTCTACATTATTTGGTGTTTTTGTCTTTATCTTGGAGCATCTTCAGTTGCTGCAGTACTGTAACTCAGGTGTAAGTTCTTCTATTAAAATCTTAACAGAAGAATACACATTCCTCCGCTAAGTTTTCTACTTCCTTATGAATGAGCACAAGGGAATAGAAGCTTCTACGTCAGTGAATTACTTGGAAAACAAAATAAAATGTGAAACAGAAAGTGATGACCTCTTTCACCAAATAACTCGTCAGTCTTCACCTTTTTCAATCTGGTAGGTCTGTCATTGAAATAAAATGGTGATTTCCGTTTGTTTTCTTTCTAGTACTCAGCACAGACACCGGTGTACCTATTTATCCTATTCCTTCATTTTTGAAAATAATGTCAAGCATATTTCCGAAATTCTTCTTCACGTTGGGGTATTCTTTCATTTTCCACCTAGCAATTATCATATGTGACTCAAAACTGGGTAGATCTTGTTCACTGTGTCGCTTTACGTTTTATGTCACATAGTGGCCTGACACCCACATTATCGTGTTGTTTTTGGACGCTAGGTAGAACCTGGTATCCGGCCACAGTAATATGTCTGTGGTGAAGATAGCCACTATGCTTTAAGTTAGCATAGTGAACCCAATTCCAGTTGTTGAGGTGGCCGCCACAGGTGAATCTGTGGCGTATATTATCCACCAGGCCACATCGGACACTTTTATCGCAGTTATTTACTCCGATTCCGTATAATCGCTCATTGGTAGCTATGACATTGTTAAACACTTTGTACCACGCGGCTGTTACTTCTTAGCTATGGATCGGTAAGCTGAGAATATCCCAAACTCTTTTCCATTCGACACTGGGATTCTTATATTCAATTGGGTTTCGGGTCGTGGTTTGATTTCGTGTTTCTAAGATCTTCATGGTCGATATCATTGTCTGGTTCAGTAAGTTGTCCCCCATGTAATTGAGTTCAAGATAAAAGTGTCTGACATGTTTTAATTGGAAATTTATTTCCCGGACATCAGTGGGTAGCGAAGGTCGTCGGGTCGTACTGCTTGGAAAAGCCAACTAGTTACACTACGAGGCTCCTTTTTTAGTAGTGTAGCGGTTCTTTTGATGTACAGGGCTGTGCACCGCCTATCCACATCAGGTAGGTTAAGGCCTCCAGCCTGTCGGGGCAAGCAAATCGTAATGTGTTTCACTCGAAACATGCTCCCTTTCCAAATGAAACCATTGGCAACACTCATGATCTTCTTTGCTTGCAGTTTTGGAACAGGAAAAATATGCGCCATGTGGTAAGCTTTGCTGAAAATGTATGTCTCCAGAAGTGTAATGCGTTGGAGGAGAATCAAGGACCGGCAGTTATTCTCATAAACAGCGCCTTGCATGTTTTCTGTGACTTTCTTCCAGTTTTGGCGCACATAGCCAGTGGGCATTTATCAATAATAATTCCCAGAGTCCTCTGAGTGTCTACGAGTGTTGCCCAAGAACCATTTTGTTGTACTATTCCCCGGATATTTATCATTTTGCATTTGCTTTCGTTGATTTTGGCCGTAGAAGCTCTGCAGTAGTCGTCAATCGTGGCCTTTAATGTCAACATCTTGACTTCGTATTCTCCGACGTCGTCAGCGTACGCTTTAACGGCGAAGAATGATCCTGCTATGGTCAATCCAGTCAGATGTGCGTCAGAGGAGTACAGCAACGGCTCTAAAGACAGGACGTATAATAGGATCGCAAAGGGACTTCCTTGTGAAACCCCTCTATAGATAGCAAGCGACTTTAACTGTGTCATCAAGCCTAAAGATCAGATAACAAATTTCAACAACTGCATCGAACTTCAGAATATTGTCAGATAGGTCAAATTAATCGACACGTGGGAACTCAAACATCGTGATAAGCCTCATTTCAACTACATCACCAATCATTCCGCAAGTCGTATTGATAGGATTTACGTCACTTCCAATTTACAACATCATATTCTGCAAGCGGAACTAAGGCCCAATATATTTTCATATCATGCAGCTAATCTCCAAAGACAAGGAACATATAGACGAAGAGGACAATGGGAACTAAACATAACGCATCTGGCAGATCCAGAATGCCACGCAACTTTCTGCAATACATGTACAGAATGCGAAAGAAAATGTTCAAAATACGACTCGGCATTGAGGTGGTGGATGAAATGCCATGGGGGAAAGGTGTTTAGAAAAAGAACACAACAGACTTTTATAATCAGTATCTCAGAGACCTATACAAACAAGACGCTACAGTCAAAGAAAATTATACTCAGATCAAAAGAATAAAGGCCACAATTTTAAGCCTCAAGCGGAAGCAATTAGAAGGCTGCAAGGTTAGAACACATCTACAAAATACAGTTCAAAAATTCAAATGTTTGTTAAGCTTATGGGACGTAACTACGGGGTCATCAGTCCCTAAACATACAAACTACTTATGAACTACTTACGAACTAGGACGGCACAAATATCCATGCCCGAGGGGGGATTCGAACCCCCGACCGTAGTGGCCGTGCAGACCGTGACTGGAGCGCCTCAGTCCCCTCGGCCACCGCGGCCGGCTAATGCAGTTCAAGAAGAAATTATGTCAATGTACCATATAATACATGAACAAAACAGAACGGATCGAAGAATTTTAACGGAACTGAATACAGAAGACGGGAGAACTTTGACAACATAAAATGACATGAGAGAAGAATTCTATAAGTATTTTACAATTCTGTTAGCTGAAAAACCAGTAGATGAAGTGGTGCAACAAAGAATCCTCGCAAGACCCCGAAATTAAATCTGGGAGAAGCACAAGGATTATCGGTGGACATAACAGCAGATGAAGTGGCAGATGCCATACAAAGAAGCACAAAAAATAAGTCCCCGGGGCCTCGACGGATTACCAGCAGAATTCTATCACACTTTTGAACAACAGCTAATCAATAAGCTAACGTTCGTATATAACGAAATTCTGAACGCCAGAAGCTACAATTTGCAGGAATTTTGTGAAGGTATAGTGGTGTTAGTTCCCAAGACCTTAGGAGGGAAGACCATAAAAAACTTGCGTTCAATAACGTTACTCAATGACGATTATAAAATCTTCACGCGCATCATAACCCAACTATCAACTTCGGCATTGACGAGTATCACTGGGCATTACCAAACGAGCGTCGGGAAAAATAGAAAAAATCATCAGACGTTATGTGAATACCGAGATATTATTGCAACAGCTGAAGCTTTGGACATTCCAAGTGCAATAGTATCTCTTGACTTCAAAAAAGCTTTCGATAGAGTTAACCATACGTATCTTTTCCAAATCATGGAAGTCATGGAATTTCCACAAAAAAATTATCACGACAGTCAAAAACCTATTGACAAGTTCCACCTCTCGAATATGTTTTCAACGGAAAATTAAATAGACCGGTCAGAATCTCGAGCTCAGTACGCCAGGGATGCCCCATGTCCCTGAGCTTGTTTGCGATGGCGATTGAACCTCTGCTGTGCTCACTGAGCAGGAATTCGCAGGCCACAAGATTACATTTCAAGCGTACACAGACGACGTCAGTTTTGTGATCACGAAAAGTGATGAACTAGGAAAAGCATTCCAAATAATAAGGACCTATGAAGCCGCGTCATGAGCAAAATTAAACCGTAACAATTCGGGAATAATGCGCATCGGCCGGGGATTACAACTTAGAGCTGACGAACAATTAAAATGCATAAAAGCTATTATAACGCTTTGAATTAAATACACGCAAAGTATCCGTCGCACGGCTGCCCTTAATTACAAACATTTGTTGGCGAAAATATGAGCTGCCATACAACAACATTATTTACGCAATCTCAACGCTGTGCGAAAAGTGCAATTAGCAAACACTTACCTAACATCCAAAGTAAATTATGTCGCCCAAGTACTGCCAATACCGAAGATTATAGCTCAACAGATGCTAGCAGCACTCGGCCACTTTTTTACCAGAGGACAAATTTTTAAGGTCCAATATGATACCTTAACGCTGCCTTTATGTAACGGAGGCCTAAGGCTAAGAAATATCTATAGCAAATTGCAGGCGTTGTTCGTCAGCAAGTTGTATAAGCAGTGGCAACGATTTGACACTCTCGCAGCTCATCTATTATACGAAATAGCACCAGCCAATACGGACCAACCAGTAGACGTGCATCACGTTCCGAACGCCGTCTACCATATTAAACATTTTCTTATAGAATTAAGCTACATTAGACGAAATACTCCAGAGAAAGACCTCCACAAAGTTAAACAAATCTACAATATCATGATGAAAAACAAAAAGAGGAACATAATAGAAGGGAAATATAAAATCACTGGGGAAAAATCTGGGAAAACGTTCATGACCCACACTTACCGCAAAACTTCGGTCAACATGTAACTTGACAATTAACAGAAAACTCACAACAAATTGAAAGTTGCATGCAATTTTTCTAGAAGAAACGCCAAACTGCATCACCTGCAGTTTTGTTGACACGGAGGAACACCGTTTCACATGCGACAGCGTTAAAACGATCTGGACCCTGTATACAATAAAACTCGCAAGTATACTGCGAACATTCCCCCGAACGATAACCTCAGCCAGACTTCTCCACCCAGACGAAGTTCCCTACCCAAGCGCAAAACGAAGAACAGTAAATTGGGTAAAAGGACAGACGGTGTATTACTTTTTTCTCAGAATTATCTTGGACTCATCTTCTGATCCGGTCTCCTCCAGGCATCTTTCCTTTGAAAATGTACACAGTATTTACATCCTTACCCAACAATTATTTTTATTAAGAGTCTCAAGTCGTTTGGTGGTAAAGGAAATCCCCATAAAGTACACTAATAATTAGATACTTCTTTCATATGGCACGTAGGTATATGGTGATATTTAAGAATTTCAATTTCGAAGTAAATATACTAAAGAAAGAATTTAAAAACCTCAGAAGAAAGAATGTAAGGACACACTCTAGATACTGTTTCATTAATTTATTATCCAGGAGAATGTTCCTTGATTGTGCAAACATTTCACAGGCTTCTCGTAATGATAATTTTCTTTTTTTTATCTTTTGTAAATAAACCTGGTTGTAATTACAATATGTGCATTCTCATCCTATGTATTTCTGTTACGTTCGAAGTTAACCTGAAAATTTACACTAACAATCTTAAAACTAACTATGCCGAACACAATTTTTTTTCTGAAATATACTTTTTGTGTATACGTATTAAGAAATATTTACCTACTAGACTTGCTGACAAATTAATGACTTACAAAAGCAAAAGATTCGGTTCCTCAAAAGTTTATTTTACCAATACAAAACAACACCTGCACGAACTTCGAAATCAAGAATCACTGTGAGGTAGTTTTCGAGCAGAAAGTTAAATACGTAAGTTGGGTTCTCAGAGACTTCTATCGACTACACATTACATCCGTGGAAGTAGTTCAGCCATTGATCTACTAGACGGCAGAAACAAATAACTGTTTGACAGACAAGTAGCCGATTTTTCCCACTCTGTCGGGTTTTTTGACTTGCAAGCTCCACATTTCGGTCTGTTAGCTTCTCAGTTGGCCTCACGAAGCTGAATGAAGCCCGTTCAAGACGTTTTGTAGAAGAACAGTCCATAGAAGGACAGTAGTCAGTCCTGTTGCAGAGATAGACGAAAGAGGGGAATTCCATGACTATAACAAATTTTCATTTGACCACTGGGCAGCTACAGAAAAATAGTAGTCTCATTACTATTTACAAGTTGACAGACCCCCTTTTTTGCTGGCCACGGTGGCCGAGAGGACTGCGCCGCGCCAGTCACGGTCTGCACGGTCACTATGGTCAAGAGTTAGAATCCACCCTCGGGCATGGATACTTGTGCTGTCCTTAGTGTTAGGTAGTTCATAAGTAGTTTGTAACTTTAGGGACTGATGACCCCATAGTTATGTCTCATAAGCTATACAAACATTTGACACCCTTTTTTTCATTTATTGTGGCAGATGACGATTGCGGTCAATTTCAAGTTGAAGGTAAATTTCACACAGTGACCGAAATGTGGATCTGCTACAATAAATGAAAATATAAAAGGTTGGGCAACTTCCGGAGAAAGTAAGGAAATTAATAAAATCATCTTGAGTTTCAAGCCGCGTCATATGGTTTACTGCCCACTAGCTTTCGATAGAGGTCTCCTCTGTGACTGTCAAGTAGATGACATTTCGTGACTATATTGCCGTGCCGCCGTCAGTGACGTCACTGGTGCCCAGTTCCTTGACCATATATAGCAATGTTCCATTCATGCCGGTTATTTGCTGGAGGCTTGAAGATTGTGTCCATTTCATGTCTCTTCAGGAGCCGGTTAATGTTCCCTGTTGTGGAGCCACAAAACAGTAAACCAGCGGTCTTCTTGATTTCTTCTTCAAATATCTTCTGATTACGTGACTTAGGTGAATCTGTCTGAGATAATTGTCTCTTGCTGTAGCCGTTATACTTGAAAACTTTACGTCATTGGCTAAGTTCGTTTGACAGGTTTTCAGCATCTGAGACGGTTTCAGCTCGGTGTACCAAGATCTTCAGCAAAGATCCGACAACTAATGAATCCTGTGAAAGCTTATGTAGGTCTCAGAACACCAGAGATATATAAAATTCCGTGTGAGTTTGGGCTGTTACATGTCGGCCAGACCATTCACAGAGAACATGAATGGTGTCGATTACTCTATCCCTAAAAATCTGCTGTACTGGATCATACTTTGGAAAACGGACACCCAATTGCATTCGACGAGACTTCTGGGACAGCGTAATAAACGAGGCTATACAGATCAAAATTTCTGAAAGCACCCTCAATAACGACGGTGGTATGAAACTTAGTACGGCATGGCAATCAGTAATTGTGGAATTGAAGCGGGCGCGGCGTTCTCGCGACCGAAACATTTCTATATGTGGTCAAGGAGCTGGGCACCAGTGACGTCACGGGAGGCGGCGCGGGTATAGAAGCATGGCAGCCGCCTAGAAATGACAGTTATCCACTTGAAAATGCAAAGGGGATCTCTGTCGAAGACTCGTGAAAAAATAAATAAATAAATAAAATAAAAAAATAATAATAATAAAAAACCATGACACAGCGTGAATCCCGAGAAGATTTTATTCATGGATACCACCGCGAAAACACGCACTCAAGTAGGTAAATATTTGTTGAAATATGTTCAAATTTTTGTATAGCTTATGGGACTTAACTACAGGGTCATCAGTCCCTAAACTTACAAACTACTTATCAACTAACTAATACTAAGGACGGCACAAATATCCATGCCCGAAGGGGGATTCAAACCCCGACCATAGTGGCCGTGCAGACCGCGACCGGAGCGCCTAAGTCCCCTCAGCCACCGCGGCCGGTTAAAAATTTGTTGTTTGAATACGAAACAGCAATTTTCTTGCTGCAATCCTTTTATTTCCTTCATACTGGTTTTGGACCTTCATGTTAGGGCATTATCCATGGAGTCTATATCTGGAAATACCTTTTCGTACTGATTGAAAATGGTTTGTGTTACTAAGCTCACCTCTTATATTCTCGCGATTTTAATGGTTGTCTTCCCACATAGTCACTAGTTGAATTCATACACCTTCGCCACAGTTTATTTCCCCTTCATTTTATCACTATTTCAATGGTTACTATTTCACATACTGAAGGTGTATCTCGCTTAGAAATTCGTTAGTTAACATATGTTGCTGACTTAACTGACCGTATGTCTGAGGCACCCTGATGTGTGTGTGTGTGTGTGTCTGTGTGTGATAGAGAGAGAGAGAGAGAGAGAGAGAGAGAGAGAGAGAAAGAGAGGGAAGGAAGGAGGGAGAGTTTGTGTAATCTCATAGAGCAATTGTTGTGTTTTGAGGTTATGATGGTTGATTTCTATGTTTTGTTGACGGTGTGGTTAATGGGATATTGAATTCACTGAAGATGCCGTAAAATAAAGGGAGGAACGCGTATGCTGAAAATAAAAGGAAACGGTTGTTTCATTACGCAAGAGGAAAGTATTTGGGACTCACGGCTACTGTCTTCTATACATCACCCACTTGGGCCTATGATGACGAAATGGAATTAACTTGATTTTTATTCGTTATAGCTACCAGATAACAAACCTGGAGTGTGTTTTGCATTGTGAACGGATGAGCTTCAGCTATTTACTATGAACAGCACTCTAAATTTCACCGTATTAAAACTGTGTGATCGAAAGGGTCACACATTGAATTTCACGCCAGAATCGTTCAAAAATTACGAATCTGTAAATATCAGCCGCCGATGTATGAATTAATGATGCTGGGGAGAGAGTTCATCGCACAACTAACCGGGATAGTGCAAACAGCTCAAGTTGGTACCGCGGTGGTTGATATGTTCAAATGTTTGTAATTCTAAGGGATCAAACTAATTTGGTCATGAGTCCCTAGACTTACAAACTATTTGAATTAAGTTAAACTAACCTAAGTACAATACACACATCCATGCCCGAGGGAGGATTCGAACCTCCGACGCGGAAAGTCGCCCGATTCGTATCGTGGCGTTACAGACCGCTCGGCTAAGCCCGCCCGGCGTACCGGGTGGTAAATCTTCGCGAATTTCATTCCCTCTGCTCACTCCAGCATAACCACTCTTGGCAGTGAGGCGCTAAATAGCATATGTAACTAGTGAACACTATTCTATATCACCGTAGTTGTTTTAAGTTTACTTAATTCAGTGCAGCATAGTAGCCACTAGCTGCATTTTGGTCTTCAGCAGCTGTTAAGCTTTAGCCGATCAGATCGAGAAGTGATGGTGAACTGCAGAAATACCACCAAAAGTACATCGCGCAAGCCTTCTTCCTAAGTCCATCGCAGAATTGGGCAGCTTTGTCTTCAGGAGACCAGTGATCCTGTCGACGAAGTGGTGCCAACAGGCGGAAAGATTGCTTATGACTACACGGCAACCGACATCAGTGACGGTCAGAATGTGTCCACAAGAGGATGATGGGATGGATCACACCTTCCACGGACCTTGTCCATGTTTCGACGCTGGGCGAGGTTCCGTAAACTCTGGGGTCGCAGGCGATATTGCCACTACCAGAGGAAAGAAAACGCGACAACAGGCGACGTCATGGGGTGAATCAGCTCACGTCAACGAGAACGCGGGTCGGACGCCGGAGATAGATTCCAAACGCGACTCAGTGTACCACAACAGCAACTGTTAATTCACGAGAAATATGTTTCATTAGCATTTCAGATTAATGTAGAATAAGATAGAGGAGGTGTTTGGCTTTCGCATTTAACGAATCATTGAGTTATGAATGAAATACACAAGATCACTTTGATATACTCTGCAAATTTATTGGTTTACGAACCGGTTTTCGGCTGTTACGCCATCGTCAGGTAAACATTACAAGTTTAAGTTTCAAAGATCTTAACTTGCTAGATATATAACTTGCTAGATATATAACATTCAAAGGAGACTAGTGTTTTGGTTTATAACTAACCTGCGGGAAATATTACAATTCAAGTTGTGGTGTAAATTCCTGACATTGATGAAATACGTGAGAATATAAAAGATTATGTCACGTATTTTATCAATGTCAGGAATTTACACCACAACTTGAATTGTAATATTTCCCGCAAGTTAGTTATAAACCAAAACACTAGACTCCTTTGAAAGTTATATATCTAGCAAGTTAAGATCTTTGACACTTAAACTTGTAATGTTTACCTGATGATGGCGTAACAGCCGAAAACCGGTTCGTAAACCAATAAATTTGCAGAATATATCACAGTTATGTATTTCATTCATAATATATCAAATATTCTGTCAAGAACCAACGGAACAGTCAGTGAATATGAATAATTAAATGCCGAAACATAGCTAAATGTTTTAGTTCATCTTTGCTTTTATTAGCATTATGACTTAATATTGGCACAGAATGTATCAAGAATATATAAGAAAAATAGTAAGAGATAAAGGCAGGACGAGAACATTGTCTCCTTTCGGAGAATAAAAGTGCACTTCAGGTTTCCTTTGTTCTGCTTCGACTCTGCAATAGGTTAGGATTAAATTTTAGAATTGTCGTAAGAGATATATCAGTGTGTGTGTGTGTGTGTGTGTGTGTGTGTGTGTGTGTGTGTTTGTGTGTGTGACTGGAATTCAGCCAAATAGCTTATAAAGATAATAGCGGAAACTCTTCCCTGAAACGTGTAACATCGATCCGGAGCTCCTCCTAGCGACGTGAGTTGTAAACTAAAACTGTGCGTGAACAGCCGCTTAACACAGACTCAGAACACTTACATCATTTGTCGGTTTACTTTATAGAAATAGGCAGTGACTGGTAGGGGGCTTAGTGTATATGCTCCATACGGCTGTGCTGTAATAGCTAATTAAAACAGCGATGTGCTCCAAATGTTTTCTTCAAGTTCCGTAGACAATTCTAAATATGATAGTTCAAGGAGACTGGTATTAGGCCTACTAAGATAGTTGACTTTTCATAAACAGTGTCTTTACCCTTTTTTAAGTTGTTTAGAGATACAGGCAGTGTGTTATACATAAGCGAAGAGCGGACTTTGATAATTTTTTGAGAAAGAAGGGCCCTGAGGATTTCAATGAAAGCTATGTATGAGGGTCACTCCAAAAGAAATGCACACTATTTTTTAATACAGTTTTCATTCTGCATGTTTGAAAGTCTTACAGTGTGTAGATACATCCTTCCCGCTTGTTTTCAAACTTAGTTCCCGTGAGTGGTGCCGTCACAGCATGTCTTCAAGATGGCGGCTACACTTGACGTTCGTCAGAAGCAACGTGCTGTCATTGAATTCATGTGATGTGAAAACGAGACAGTGGGAAACATCCACAAGAGGTTAAACAAGGTCTATCGAGATGTTGCTTCGTGGAACAAGGTTTGAAGATGATGACTCCCTTGTGCACGCTCCCAAAAAGTGGCTTCATCGTGCTGGTCCAGAATTTTACCTTGCGGGTATACAGGCGCTGGTTTCAAGATGGCGTGAGGCAGTTAAGATGGATAGGGATTATGTAGAGAAATGAAAATATTGTTCCTATAGGATGTATCTGCACACTTTAAAACTTTCAGACATTTATAACTTTATTTATTTATTTAATAGTGTGCATTTCTTTTGTTTTGGAGTAAGCCTCGTATTATGCCCAGACCATATTGCGGAGAAATATTTCAGAAACAAGATTTGTAGAGCTAAAGTTAAATGTATTTTTTTCATTGCATGTATTTTAAAAATTGTTGATTATTACAGCAACAAAAGTAGAAGTTTTATTTGAATCTCTCTATTTAAAGCACAGACGAGGCATTAGAAACAGCACAATACCTTCACTGTCAGATGTTTTTATTTAAGCGAAAATTATATTTTACAAAACAGGAGGGTAAACAGAAATTTAAAATAATGTCTAGCATTTTCGTTGTGATTTCCAGTATTTGAACTGATGCAATACCTTCCGTTCTGCTTCGTAACTGCTCCTGGAAACTGCGTTCATGTATTTGGTTAAAACATACGTAAAGTATTGTGTTATTTTCAATTCCAATTCTATCTAAATAAATATTACACATGAAAAGTATTGTTTGTCCGTCTACACAACTGCAATGAGTGCGATCGTTTTTCATTAGATGCGTTTCGTTTCATCTATATATATATATATATATATATATATATATATATATATATATATAAAAAGAGCTTGGTTTATTATGTCTGAAGATGGCGTCTAGCACGCCGAAACCGAATATGTAATTAAATGAAGAAAACGATCTTGGCTGCAAACCTCTTATTAAACAATTCTAGATCGCCCCAATAATGTGTTTCCTTATATAATAAAAATGAATGTTTATGTGTTCGAATTTTATGCGCGACCGTACCGTTCAACCGATTGTGATGAAACTTTGTCAACATATTGCTTGCATTTTCGCGACGGTCATAGGCACCCTTAAATGACGCACGACAAATAGTTCAGGAGATATGTCGTAATAAACAATGAAATGCGCGCAAAAGTGCTGCATCATGCGACGTTTGCTTCGAAACCGCTGAACCGATTTCAACCAAATTTGGTACACATATTCCTCCCTTGAGGTAACAATTGACGTAGAGGTAAGATCCGTTTACGACATATAGTTCAGGAAATATGACGTCGTAAATTATATGGCTGAAAACCTGTGGCATCATGCGACATGCGAATAAGGACATTTTCATCCTAAAATCTTCATGTGATTTTGGACACTTGTCCTTCAAAACAAGGCGAAAGTCACTGTCATATAAAAATTTTGATTTTGCATGACGGAGAATACATATGGATTTCGTCAGATTTTACAGTTGTATTCCGATCCTGGTGAAATTTTTAAATATGATTGAACATTTCAGTTTATCAGTTTCTCAGTCCAATATTAATACATTCTGATTACCTACAATCATTTCAATTAATTGACGTGATTAAACAGTTAATTTTCAGATTTTAGCGAAATTTCGAATGAAATAAAATTTCTGAAAATTTTAGTAGCTCTCTGGCAGTTACGTTACAGTTTTCGAGGTGTTAATCATCAAAAAAACATTTAAAATATAAATATTGTTCACATAATGTGAATTTTACGTAAGCAATTTACGGTAAGAAATTATTTAAGAAATGTTCTTTAGCAGAAAAAAGCATACTTCAGATTTTTAAATGACGGTTTTTAGCTGTCAGCATTGATGCATACCAAGCGTACCGAATGATTGGGGTGAAAACCACCAGAAGGAGGAATTTGTTGTTACCAACGTATTGTTTTAATGCGAATTTGGAAATCTAATATACAAAAAATAATGTTTGTTTGTGTTTTTATTCGTATTTTACGCACGGCCATACCGTACATCCGATTGCAATAAAACTTTGTCATCTCATTCCTTGCACTTTGTATTGTGCATGGCGGAGAATGCTTTACAGATAGTTATTTCGTTTCTTACGCCTTCACGCTGAAATAGCTGAACGGATATGTAAGAAATACGTTGGCTACCTTTCGTAAGGCACCGTTTGCGTTTGCTGCGTGGCGGAGGGTACCTTACAACTTGTTAATAGGCTTGCTACTCCATGCTGAAAAGGATCGACAGATTTTATTGAAAGTTGAAGTGGAGCTATCATTTACCCCGAATTAATACGCGGGCTACTTTTCGTAGGCCTCCGTAAGTGAATAGCGGAGGGTACGTTACAACAAACATCCAAATTGTTTGACTGGTCACCACGAAAGACAGCACATAAAGGTGATTTTTATAATCTTCAAGCCAGTAAATGTAGCATGGCGGAGGGTACCTTACGACTTTAATACCGTTTGATCAGTCACCATGAAATGAATATATGTATATAGGAGGGAAAGGAGTAGGTGGAGGAGACGGAGAGAAAGGGGAGGGATGAGACAGAGGACAGATAGAGGGGAATGAAGGAGATTGACAGAGAGAGAGAAGGGCTAGAAAAAATACTGATTTAAGGATGGGCAACGCCGGGATTTACAGCTAGTTGAATATAAAACATTTACAGCCGTCTGAAATGAGTCATCTACGAACTGATTTGTTTCCATAGTTGATTAAATTTTTTTGAAATGTTGATTTTTTGACATACATAAATTTTTTTCTTATATTTTGCCTGACATTATGAAGCGCCAACGTGTTGTATAGTTCATCGCAAAGACGATTGCCTTAGTTTCTTCTGCCTTACACGTTAAACAAAATTATCATCTAATATAATATGTTATAAATGGATTCTTCCGTCGCTTCTTGGTAGAACGCTTCCATATTAAAGGTTGAAAACAAACAAACTGTTTTTGTTCTACATTCATTTTTTTTCCTACAGTGTCAATAATGTTAACATAGTTTTTAATTCATTAATATTTGATATGTAATGTGTTTCACACTGTTCACTCGCAAATTACAATTTAAAAATGTTAAGGAAGCGACTGATTACGTGAAGATAATTCTACATGACAACAGGTATTGTTTACAAGTCCAACAAATGTCATATTCAAAGAACAAGTAATTCTGTGTGTTGTATCTTTGTTTTACCATCTTTGAAAACCGAAGCAATAGCGTCTTTGTCAACGCATGTCAACAGTTTACCTGATGATGGCCCAATAAGCCGAAAACCAATTAGTAAATAAATAAAAGTTTAGTAGAACAAAAACAGTTTGTTTGTCTTCAACCTTAAAAATTAACATAATATGTTTAATTATGTAACAAAGGTAAAACTTGCAAAGTAATTTTGGTACGCACCGAAATAAAATACGTAATTGCAGATGCCGCGGCAAATATTGCCTACACCTCGAACCAGCAGGTAGCTCTGCTAGCGGTGTAGACTGACAAACGCATGTAAGAGCCACGGATTTTCCGCTATTAACTTTACAATCCATTTGATGTAGCCCATTCACTAGCTAAATGAACAGCATTTATTTGCACGTAGAAATTCTAAATTAGACAGGTAGTACATCTGCAGCTGCGAGAAGAAAACGAAATAATTGTGCGGGGAAATAAGAGTAACCCTCTACATTGACTTAAAAACGTATTATATACGAAATATTTGAAATATTATTCGGAATTGACTGTTTTTATTCGTTAGAAATAATTTTGAACATTAATAAGAACCGTCACTGCGCGACGAAGTCAGCGATTAGAATATTTACATAAAACGTTTTTATCTCCAGTATGTGTGAGATAAAAAGACCGCTATTCGAACAGTTTCTTTATTATTATTTTTTTTTATTTCAACTGAAATAAATCCTTTAACGACAGGTGCAGTAAATAAGGACTCCCAACGACCTAAAGCATTAATATTTTAGGTCGAGATCGTTAAAAGTCGTGTATTCTTCTTACGAGATAAAACGACGGCGATTATTGCAAATATATGTTTACGGGGCTACTTGTTGTGACGTGCTTCCTCCACAATAATAGAGATTCCAGAAGTACAGTTAAAGTTACAGAGATCGACGGGGTATTCCTGTATTTTCTCTCAACCTTGCCGAAAATGTATGTCAGAAACTGAATCTTTTTTTACACAGCTTCTACAATAAAGTATTGACCATTGTTTAATAACACAACAGCGTATCTAATATCACTCAAATGAACACAAAAATGACAACCTTATCCAACTAAAGGAAACTGTCGTGGTATTCCGGCTTTAATGAAATTCCACGGTGCTTCCTGATATGATATATCTTCCACCAACAAACTGCAAGGTACCATGAAAGTATGGCCATTGAGTTGATAAGTATTTTTCTTACAATTTCAGTTAAAACATTACCCGAGTTCGTTTCAGTACACCGGGTATTTGCTTGAGCTACAGGGATTAACAAAGTTCCGCTGATGATTTACATTTTGATGACCAAAGTTGATGCCAGCCATGTTTGGTATGTTACGTAAGCTGTCCATTCTTCATACCAGATCATAGTGCCACGGGCAGCGTTGTGCTGAATAACTGTTAGGAATGTCTGTTCATTACGTCTACGTACATGGATCATACGAAGTTCCAGTTCCCTATTCCCACGCTTCCATACCAAGCACCCACACCGCACAATTTTATTGCGGGTCTTAATTTGGGCTCTTAATATAGGAGCTCTAGGGTTCATACCTTTAGTTTGAAAGTTTGGAGACATCTTCAAGGGGGATGATTCAAGGTAATAATTTATTTGTTTCTAGTAGTTTGCTGTGGGGTATTGAATCACGGTGAGGTGGGCATTTAGTTAACGCCTTCGGGCAATAAACGTGACTAAACCGTTAATTTTCAGATTTTGGGGAAATATAATTTCTGAAAATTCTAGCTGCTCTCCATGGAAAGTTTTTACATTATTTGGGGTAATTATCATCAAAGAAACATTTAAAACGTAAATATTCTTCATACCATGTGAATTTTAAGTAAACAATTTAAAGCAGGGAATTTAAAAAAAAAATTACACGGTAATTCGAGTTTAGTTTGCTACGAAAAATGAAAACTGTCTTAGGCGAGTTTTACATCAGTAGCTAACTAAGTAATCAACCTCTCCTGCGTTCGTCGTTGTACACTGCACTTCATGCTTTTTTCTAGTACAGCGTTATGCCTAGGATTGAAAGTAATATCCGTCAAATTTATCAGACGATCGACGAATTCAAATGTGTTATTGTAACGGTTAATCACAGTGCGGGTAGAACGAGAATAAATATCTCTTAACTTCTTCAACTTATTGTTGTGAATTCTGCTAATCAGCTGGCTGCTTTTCCACGTATTTACATTTATTATTCTCTTGACATCATCATCATTATGAACGTCAAGAATCCTGGTAACATTGAAATGAGTCTTGAAAGCTTGCGCATTAAAACGTTTTCCTTTATACCAGCGTTTAATTTCGCTGGTTATGGTTGTCTTGGCAGAAGATCAAGCACAAGATTACGAAGATCTAAATGATTTACAGTAGGTGGTATCTATCTGAGAAACGGATCCATATCTACATCCATTAATATCCGAATGTTAAGAAATTTCACAGTCCCCTCATTACGTTATTCAAATGAGCCAAGATAATCATAACCAGCTAAATTAAACGCTTATTTCAACACTACCAGTATTCTTCACATTGATACTGATGATGATCTCTTGAGAATAATAAATGTAAATACAGGGGAAAGCAGCAAACTGATTAGTATAATTTACAACAGTAAGTTGAAGAATTTAAGATATGTTCTCATCCTACCCGAAATGTCAATAACCGTTATGATGTTACATTTGAATTGGCCGATCGTCTGATACATTTGACGGACAAGGCAAACCGCTGTACTAGTAAAATGCATAAAGTACTGTGAACAACCACGTATGTAGGAGAGGTTGATTACTACGTTAGCTGTAGGTGTAAAAATCGCCGTAGACAGTTCCCACGCTGAAGTTCGGCAGTGCAAAGTCATGTTGTATCAGGCGTAAATCGTTACAAGAACTTGAAATACAGGTGGTATTCAGACGGCAAATTATAGCCAATAAGCCCTACAATGGCGGCCCAGGTATTCACCACGAAAGTTATTTCATGTTGTGATTCCTCTACAGCGTGAGTCTTTTTCTCATGCCACTTATGACTGTTCCAGCTGTTAGAAATACCTTCACGATCATATGTGGCCTTGTCAGTAAACAGCACGATTTGGCGTAAATTTCTTCACTCAATATTCATGTTTTAGACTTTATTATGTAAGCAAGACGGAAATTAACAGACTTTGAACGTGGAATACTATTTTGTAAATAGAGAATTCATTGTTCCAAGTATTGGGAGGAATGACCCTTTTTTTCTTTCCCCTATCTCTCTCTCTCTCTCTCTCTCTTTCCCTAGGGGAGGCTGTAGCAAGATCTTTGGGGTTTCCAGGAGGGACTTGGGGGATACGCCACTGCCCGTAATTTAATTACAATTTTTCGAGCTAAAATACCGTGAAGTTAGCGCTATTTTCCGAACCCGACACTTCGTGTCTTGTGTAACTCAAGAACCTCATAACGGTTTTAAGGGAACTTCAGTTCATGTTGAAGCTGAATATCTGAAGTTAATGCAGGTTCATAACAACAACATGGTTACAATTAATTCATCGTTGTAAACTATTTTCCTCACTTATTAAACTCTCAAAGGTTTCAGCTGCTTTTATTAAAAGTTTGCTTTAGTTTTATGTATTATGGAGTCACTTTATTGAAAGTTTCGCGGGTTCGATTACGCCTGGCGCCAAATTTTTTTTCCTCCTTGGCAACGCATACACTAATGACTTCACAATTAAACGCAATATCATATAGGTTTTTTGGAGTTATATGTGAACAACATCTGCATGGGACGTCATTATTTAAAAGAAGCATATTATTTTGCAAACTTGGGGTTGTGAACGGTCCATAAGGCGAGAAAGAAGAAGAAGAAATCACTTTCCGAGAAGCTTGCATCAAACTGTTTCAGGTGTAACGCAAATGTCTCACTAAGCAAGCTCTAAACGACATATATTAACTCCAAAGTGTTTATTTCTGTTTTCGTGATTACAAATGTATACTTTCATGTGTATACACTACGCTAGTAAACACGTTACAATTCTTGGAGATTACTTCTCATACAAATTTCTCATAATTTCATTTTTTTAAAGATCCATATCAACGTAGTTGCTGTTATACAGTTGCAGTTAGCCATCGTTTTTAGCTCTAAATTATTTCTATATTATATTATTTGATCAATTCCGAAAATTACTTTAAAAAAGTTAAAACAATGCTGTTCCTACAGTTGATAAGACACCTGTGATCTCAATGTGGCTATTAATTACGGTTGCTATTTCCCCTACAGAAACTGTATTTTTCTGGCCTCTAAAGAGTTTGTCACAAAGGCAAGAAGACGGTCTTATTTTCATGTCGGTAGACTAAAGCAAACAACATCCAAATTCGAACAGTTTTGCGGCACTTTTAACACTGTACACTGCGGAGCTAGACGATAGTCAACTTGCGACACACCTGCTTAACTGATTTAGAACCAAAGGGGTTTCCATAATATCAACAAACGTACAATAGTATGTAATCTAAAAGGCCGAACTACTGACCTGTTTGAATGAACGCCAAAAACCATTCTAAGGTCCGAATCAAAGAAACATGACCTAATAAGAGGATTTATTGTTTGACCATCTAATTTCCTAACAGAAAATGGTAGCTGGTGTTATCTTCGTAACAAGAAACATTTTTAAGATTTTCGAAACTTTTGTATGAAAACATCAGGGAGTCGAACTCAAGTCATCCCAGTTTCTCAAAGCAACAGCCTAAGGCGGATTAGGTATTAATTTATGTCACTTTCACTAGTTAATAATGAGTATAAAGTTAAAATACCATTAAGTTTGACTAACAAAGGAACAAAAAATTATCTACCAATAAATTATTTAACCTGCTCTGGGACAAAGACTCAAAATAGGCTATTAATCGGATTAGTAGTTACTTCAATGATAAGAAACTGTTAGTGTTCTTCGCTTCAGTCCGGATTAGTATTAAAAAAATGATAAACTGTTCTTGTTGTTGTAAGCTTCAGTCAGAAAGCCTGATTTGATGGAGCTGTCCATTCGACGCTACTTTTATATATTTATATCATAAGAATATCGGCCCACGTCTGTTTGTGACTGCCGACTGTATTCATCTCCTGGTCAACATCTCTGCTATCCTACGTACTATCCTCCAAAGCTAAATTTACGATACCTTGATGTGTAACATTATCCTACATACGGTCCCTCCTTTAATTAATGGTGCAGGTTGCCACAAGCTTCTTTTCTCCAAAAATCTGTTCAGGATTTCATAAATTATGTGAACTACCCACTTTATCGTCAGCATACGTCTTTAGAACTACATTATATTCAAAAGCTTCTATCCCTTTTCTTTATTTCTGAATTATTTGCTATAGTTATTCTCTACCACACATGGCAACAGTCCACTAACATGCCTCCAGAAAAGACTTCGTAATACATCAATTAGATTTGATGTTAAAAATTTTTCCTTATCCGAAATGCTTTTCTTCTCATTGCTATTCTACAATTTATGTAATCGGTACAGCGTATGTTATTTTACTGCTACAGAAACAAAAGACGCGTAACAACATTGTTGTCCTCTACAATCAATAACCAAAAAGATGTTGACAAATAAGTCTCTGGATATGTCTGTTTGGAACCTCGTTCCAAAATGTACGTATTACAATTATAAAATCTCCGTTGTGCCCTCCGGTGTTTCCTGGTCTCTGCACGTAAACTGGCTTCTTTCATGGTACTTATACGTTCTTTTCGTTGTGATTGAATTACGTTTCTTGCAAAATTCTCCTAGGTGGTTTCATCTTTCATTCCGTCCATCTACTATTTTTTCTTCCTCTGTCGAATTCCAGTCACCTTTCTCAATCAAGTTTCCCTCTTCCTTAAGTGTACGAATAATTTCCCTTAACTCCTGATACATTCTTTCGCTTTCCTCATTATCGGCAGGGTTAGCTGGCATACAAAATTTCACTTCTGTGGTGGGTGTTGGATCTTGTCTGCGATAAAACGATTACCGTGCTCTTCACAGCAGTTCTCCCGAATTCCTATTATCTTTTTCGTTATTACACCTGATTCTGTAATATCCCAACTGATTTTCTAATTATAATCCAGTTCTGACCTGCCGAAAAACTCTATTCATCCTTTCACCGAAATTCTCTAATGCCTACTGAATCGAACTTCAACCAATATATTTCCATATTCCAATCTCCATACCCGCTTAAGGGGCTAATAGTCTACGCTCCTTTCCGTAGAATGCCAGCGATGTGTTTCCTGATGACATCATCTAGAGTAGTATCCTCCCGGAGATCGGGATCGTGGTCTATTTTAGCTCCGGAATGTTTTATTCAATAGGATGCCATCATTATATATTCATAGAGTAATGTTACATGTCCTCGGGAAAAGTAAAGACAGTAGTTTTCCTTTGCTTTTGGCCTTTCTTAACTCTCTGGCAAAGCCACGCTAGCTGATCTTAGAAGGAAAGATCAGTCAATCATCTAGATTGTAGAATCTGAAACTAGGGTATAAACGAACCATACGTTTCCTTCTCCTCTCCACAGATACCCCTCTGCTACGGTTGCAACTGCGGTCCGGCTGTCTCCATTGTTGAGGCACGCAAGCCACCCCGTCTCGGCAATGTCTGTGATTCATAGCGTTGGAGCAGATTGTTCACAAAGGAACTTATACCAGTTTATTACAGACATACAAGAATTTCAGTGACCAGAGGAAAATAAAGCACTAAACAAGAAGCATACATTCTGTATGAACCTTAATACAAAAATCTTATCAAATTTAATAAAGAGTTAATACAGTATATCTTCATTCTGTGATATGATATCCTAGATTTTTGCACACACTGTGAATAACCACCCAGTTTACCACTTAACTGATTCTGGGTGGGGTCTCTGCATCTTTTATGCTACTTAGGTCACTTATAATTTCACAATGTCTCATTGAATGGAAAGGATAAGGAATACAACAATTTTCATCTATTAGTTATCAGTTACTGAAACTTTAAATGAGGTATCAATTGTCTGCTATTCAACAATTGTAATTTTATATGTTCAACTCAAGGAAAGGACATATAAGTTGGTTATTATTTGGTACTTATTAGTCTTTCTCAGATAACTAAATTACAAGAATTTATTATAATAAATTGTACGCAGTTGTTATATTTTCTTAGGATGTTCAGAAAAATTAACCTGGAAAGGAGAGGATCCCTCTCGGGAGAAAGACGTCATTATCTTTATATATAAGGCCATAAAGTACTGGGAGATATCTAATATATAAAGCAGTGTGTCCGTATATTTGTGTGTACGTATTGCACAAAAATCTACGGTTTTGTTCCGATCTTATTCAAATAGTGTACACGTAAGCTTAAATCCATGAGCATCGTCGCCGTAAGTGTAACAATTACATACAACACATAGTTCACGACATATGAAGTCATGAACAATGGGATGCGCGGAAAACTGCTGTATTAAGCGAATATGCTGCTCATTTTCTCCTAAAGCAGTGGACCGATTTCTACCAAATTTGGTACAAATATTCCTTACATCACACAGCAATTGCTGTATGAGTACAAACCTCGTAAGACACATAGTTGAGGAGATATAATGTCATAAAGAATAAGAGTTGTAAAAAACTGCCACATAATGTGACGAAAATTTATAAATACTCTATATAAGAATGACAGTAGTTAGCGACTTGCAAAAACTTTAAACATATATTCAAACCTTTATTAAAATTTTTCTCTCTGAAAACCGTAGCAAAATAATGAAAGGAAAAAACGTTTATCGCTCACTACTTTTCCGCTGTTTATGGACTAAAACTACGGCATTCGCTATGATGTTACAGTTTATAATTTCTGCACTTCAAATTGTAGCCGCAAGAAATTTTACAGTGTACATACATACAGCTAGATATGCCTTCGAAATTGTGACAGAGTACGACACATAGTTCATGAGAGATGAGCCCATAAACAGTAACGTTCATGGAAAATCGCCTCATCACGTACCAACTTTTAATCTATTACTTCTTTGCCACTAATTGTATTCTCAACAGATTTTACAGACATACAGTACATATACAAATTAATACATACCTGAAAGATTATACAATTGTACAACATATAACTCAATAAATATCAGATCGTATGCATTTTGTATTTTTATTACTATCTTTCTATGTTTAGATACTGCAAGTATAATTTTGTACATTATGCGGGACAGCCTTATTTCGTACATATTCTCCGATAAATATAGCACGTTTTTAGAAAACAAGAGATGGACAGAGAAAGAAGTGATGAGAGAAATACTAACTGAAGGCAGGAGTAAATAAATACCCGGACAAAAGCGGGTTTTCAGATAGTGCAGTATATACATGAGAGTGTCGTTGTGTTTATGTGTACGTATTGCATACATATCTACAGTTTTGTTTCAATATTTGTAAAATTTTACACTTGCAAGCTTCAATTCATCAGGACGATCGCCGTAAGGTTAAGGATCACATACAACGCACAGTTTTTGACATATGACGTCACAAACAATGAGATGCAAGAAAAACTTCTACAGTATGAGACAATGTTTATATTTCCTCCTAAACCACTGGATCGATTTCAACCAAATTTGATACCCTCACTCCATTTACATGGTCTCCCAAAACCGGATGTCGTAAACCGATTTTCCGAATACACCTTTGGTTGGACATATAAACCAAAGTCGATTCTGGAAATTCACTTCTGTAAAGCGTTTTTCCAGTTCCACAATAGATTTATGTGCTCACGTTAACGCAACCGTTTTTGAAACGTTCTTGGCTTATCAGATAGTGCTTTATTGTAAAGAATTTTCGGCTTTTATGGACAAAGTGACGTTTAATGCAGTGAAAGAGAAGCTTAAATATTAGACTGACCCCGAATCTTTGAATTAAATTACGAAAAATAGCGATTGCGCTGACTTAAATCAAGAACTGAATCAGGTGTCGTTCAGCCGCCATTTTAACTGGACTACGAACTGTGTAACATTACAAAATATAAATCGGAGTATACATTATATTTTTACGCGTCATCACAAATGTTCTTGGGGGCGTTTGCCGGTACACTAAGAGCACGTAATTCTTGGACTTCTTCCTGTCTTACGCGTAGACTGGTACTCCTTCTAGAACCAGCTAGAACTCGCTAGAACTCGCTATTTGGTCGGCGAGGTTTCCCACATCTTAAGAGGCACGTCACCACATCACGTCCTTCGGAGATTAACAAGACTTTCTTGTTTCATTTAAACAAAACCTAAACCAGAATATCTATCATTGTATAAATTTACACAATGTAATTGCAGCTTTCTCAATGGGAATTATATTTCTTAGCGAAAATATTACAGTGCTGTTTTGTTTCGATAGAAATAAATACACATATTTTGGTAATAATCTATTGAAAAGAAGTTTTCAAGTTTCATCAGAACAAAAAAATGTATTGCGTCACAAATTGTGTAGATTATGGAAGGTAGGAGTTGAGGTACCTGGCCGAGATTAGGTCATATAGAGAAGCCGTGCGAAGCGCCTAGTAAGCTCATGTCATAGTGGCATGCTGGTGGACATTTCGTAAATACTTATTTGGAGCTTCCGATCTTCTCCCTTCTATGATACCTACAAATATTTATTGCTACATGCTTTATATTCCATCAATATGATGAAGAGCTATACGTGCATAAATTATGGAAGCAATATGAAAGTGGAACAGATTTCGTGTCGGTCGACTGCATTCCACAGTAATACGAAATCTCATTTACCGCAATCCCAGATACAAAGCATTTGGTGGAAGCGTTATTTCATGTGAATCGAATTGCAGCCACAGTTGTCTACAACAGTACGGCGCAAATTATCAGAGCCGTGAAAAGGTTCCCGCCGACGACGGATGATTCCGGGCAACTAAAATATTTGTTCCGACAAATGGTAGGCGTATAAACGCTATGCTGTAATTCTCATTTGTGCTCCGCTTGCGTGTTGGCGCGTGTGGATAACCGTTGCAATAATTGCGCTAATTAAGGGCAGGACGAAATCAAACTCAGTTTTCAAATAATGACGGTTTTTAATGAAAGCAGCGATAAATTTTCCGGATCTGGTAATTGGGCAGACTATGCTCTGACAACAACGCGGTACAGCTTGTATATTCCCCTCCTGCCCCCCTCCCTCGATTCATACGTGATTGATTACGGGTCGGGTCTTGATTAGTTACATTTAGTGTGTGTTTACCCACTTGATGAAGCTGCCAGCTTCGCATATTGGCTGGTAGGCCACCTGGCGTAAATTACGCTACTTTGTGCTGATTGCAAAGTAAGCTGAGACCGGTCTGCACCTGTTTCTGACAACTGCTTCTATTTGTGTTTGCAACATTTGATGTCATATTTGTGGGAAATTTGCAACGTGACTTTCGCAAACAAAAATTCTGAAGAAAATAAAAAGGATCTAGCTTGTATTGTAGGTATTTCCTTACCAATATTTCACTACTAGTTTAGGAGCAGATAAGAAAAGCATCTTGGGATCACAATATAACGGAAACCTCTCAAAAGGATGATCGCTCAAGTTAGTGGCTGCAACGAAGTTTTGGACTGGATGTCAGGTGTCAGGTGCACACCGTTTTACCATCGTTAATTTCACATCACGTTATAATCGTGAGCATATTCATAAAGCGAGTTGGAAAACTCTGATCTGGAAGTTCTTACTAAAATACGAGGCGCGTCCAAAAGAAGTTCCGTTTGGTAATAAAATGAAATTGTACACAGATACAGAAGAATTTTTTTTTTGCACAAAATTCTACAACTCTTAAACTACTTTTCCACATAACTGCCGAAATTTTTCAGGCATTTGTCATAGCGTGGCACCAGGTTTTGCATACCTTCTTCATAGAAATCTGCCGCCTGTGTCTTCAACCATTTTTCATTTCATGCATCAGTGATTGTGAAATTTGGGGGAAGTCCGTATTGAGAGATCTAATTGTAAACCTACGGTTTTCCTGGATCTTGTCATCAATCGCGTGAACTAGTTCTTCTGTAACCAAAAGTGGACTCCCACTTCGTTCTTCATCGTGCACATCACTACGTCTGCCTTTGAACTGTCGGACCCATCTTCTCACCATCAAATCACTCATCGCATTTGGTCAGTAAACATCGCAAATTTGCCGATAAATTTCACTTGGTTTCACTTTGCTCGCATTCAGAAACCGAATCGCCAACCTGATTTCACAGGTGGCAGGATTTTCAATCAACGCCGAAATTTCAAACAAGCACAACAAAGCGTACGCAACTGACAGCGATCTCCAAATGGCACACGTTCTTCTCCTTGATACACGTCGTCTACAGCGCATTTGCGGAACTGCAATCGCAGCGCTGCAGCGGAGATAAATTGAAACGGAACTTACTTTCTGGACGCGCATCGTATTACGAAGATGGAAATAAGCACAGTTTATATAATACCTGAAACTGAATGCAGTTTCCCAAGTCGAAACGCATTACCATATTAATACGTTTACGTTACATAAATTTATTGGCGGTCTGTTCTAGGAGTTCTAGATAAACAAAATAATATCGAGTGGAACAGCAAGTATTATTAATGTTGGTGTCTGCCCATCATTCAAGACTGGAAAATGCGATATATCGGACTATTCTTATTATTAAGTATGATTAACATTTTCTGTGCTGCAATGACTTTTCTCTTGCTTGCGTCGTCTTAGCATGCTATTAATAGCATTTTTTCAAATTTGCTATAAAACCACTGAATTTATATTACCATTTCACGTGTTGTTGTTTAGGTGGGATATTCATTCTTTTCCTAACCTATTCCTTTGGAATGGATGCCCAGATCTGAAGTATTGTTGACATACGTTATGTTCAATTTATGTGTATGTGTGTGTTTATGGATATGTGTTGATTTACTGCGTTACCATGAGCAGCATAGGGGTGGTAATTATTTATGATTTGTCTCACCCTACTGGCTGTGAGAACAGTGACGAATGGAGGAACTGCAGTTTTAGAGTCATTCAAAGAAAGTGTAGGCCAGGTAGTGCATAGGTATCCGGGCCATACAATATTAGTCGATGGAGACTCAAAAGTATAGATTGAGACTTCTCTAGTTTCATTTCAGGCGGTTCAAGTAAGCAGTCTCGAGAACTACTATTGAACACTTTTCCGAAAACTGTGTTGAGCAGTTAAACCGACATCCCACATGCAATTTAGGCCATATAGCTACAAAAAAGCCCGATGTCCGTGTAAGGACAGGAGTTAGCGATCATGATATCGTCCTAGCGTCAATGGTGACCAATGTATAATAATAAGACATCTAGGAGCGTGTTTTTGTTAGAAAGAGCCGATAAGCAATTGTTATCATCACAGAAAAAGAAAAACACTTATTTCCGGTACAGTGGTTCTACAAGGATTGTGGGCTATATTTAAATGCATTGTAAGTAAAGGGTTAGAGAAATATGTGCCTGTAAAGCCAATTAACGATGGAGAAGATCGACCGTGATATAATAATAACATTAGAAAGCTACTGAGAAAGCAAAGGCTGTTGCTGTCTCGTTTCAAAAAAGAACACGCAAATCAAGACAGGAAACAGGTAGAGATTCGTGCGTCTATAAAAAGATCGATGCACGCAGCATACATTAATTACTACAGCCATATCTTCGTTTAAGATCTTTCCGAGAAGCCTAAAAATTCGGGTCAAAGGTGACTATCACGTCATTCGATGATTCCGGGTCAGTAATAGAGGAAAGCAATCGGAAATCTGATGTTCTGAATCTAACCTTCAAACAATCATTCACACGAGAGGAACATACAAACGTACCATCATTATTTCAACGCACTAACTTCCAAATGGAGGACATTTTAGTAGGTATTTTCGGTGTATAAATGCAACTGAGAAAGCTGAACACAAAAAAGTACCTTGGTCCGGGTGGCATACCAATTATGTTTTACAGAAAGTATTCTGCAGCATTGGCCCCTTGCTTAGCTTGCATTTATCGTGTATCTTTAATACAGCTAGATGACCAGTCAGCTTCTTCGCAACATTGATCCCTATTACGAGGCTGCTTTCCATATATATAAGTCAATAGTGACTTTCAAATTAATGTAATGACGAAATTGCCTAAGTCAATGATAATGAATTGTCTCCCGAATTCCATAAAATCGTTACTACAATTTAATTATCCGTTTACTATCGTAATTAATATTATTACTGTTGTTATACTGACCATGTTCTTTGAGTATTGTGAAGCTGATACCTTTATATTGCCAACGATATTTTTCAAGATTCGTAAAAGCCTTAACTTACTGGGAGACATCTCATATATAAAGCAGAGTGTCCGTGTGTTTGTGTGTACATGTTGCATACAAATCTACAGTTTTGTTCCAGTCTTTATGAAATTTTGCACAAGTAATCTTCGATCCATGAAGACGGTCGCTGTGAAAGTTAGGAGCACGTACAGCGCATTGTTCACGAGAAGTGACATCACAAACTGCCGCATCAAACGACCGTGTTGCACATATCCTCCTAAACCACTGGACCGATTTCAACCAAATTTAGTGCACATATTCCTTACCGTGAGGTAACAATGCTGTCGGTGTAAAAACCACATACGACACATGGTGCAGAAGATACAACGTCATAAACAATATAGTTGCAAGGAACTGCTACATAATGAGACGTGACTTTATGCACACACTGTATTAGAATGACAGTACTTAGCGACTTGCAACCAAATTTAAACATAATTTTAAACTTTCATGGAACTTTTCCTCGCTGACAACCATAGCAAAATTATGGAAGGAAAAAAGTTTCTTACTACCTTTTCGCTGTTCATGGAGTAACACTACGACATTCGGTATGACATTACAATTTATAATTTCTACACTACACATTGTAGCCGCAGGATATTTTATAGACAGTATAGACACATATAGCTGAATGTACATTCGACCTTTTATCACAGTACAACACGTAGTTCATGAGATATGAGCACATAAACAGTAACGTTCATAGAAAACTACGGTATCACTCACCAACTTTTAATCTATTATTTCTTTACTAGTAATTGTATCCGCAACAGATTTTACAGACTTGCAGCACTTTTCCAAATGAAATAATAATAATAATGGGAAAATTATACAATTGTACAACATATAATTCAATAAATACGAAATAGTGGGAATTTTATCCCTTTCGCTGCTGCATCCAGTTTGTCGGATCGCGCACGCCTTTGCGGCCACCTAATCCTGTTACCTGCGGTAACGGTTGCCCCCACGGCCTGTTGCAGGCCGCTGAGGCAGCCGATCGACCGACATAGCTCTATGCTGAATATTCCTGTCCTTCTTTCCGAGCATGATCCCATACACATAATATATCCGGACACTTTTTCCGTGGCTTCGAATCTGCAGATGTATTACTACACAGACATGCGCATTCAGACTGCTTATTGATCATTCCACGTCAAATGGAGTGATTTCGATACATTTTGCCGCTCTATCATCACGGATTTCGAAGAATCTATATATGAACATATAAAAATGTCGTCTATGAACACTTGTAAAGCTTGGGAATCGACGAACTAATAGTGGATTAGATATCGTCACTTGTTTGACTTCATGAGAAAAGTTGCTCCGAGTGAGCGTCAGTTCCTAGCGACTTTGAGTTGTTCTATCTCGTGCAACATGTTCTGAAAATAAATGCAATGTAGCCAGTGTATACAACTACACGCGTTCTCTTACGTATAATAGAGAAAATAATTTTGTGAACCATATTCAATCAGAAAATATTAGGCTAATTCGCCAGAATAAATATGTGCCTAACAAATACTCTTCAGCTAATACTTTTGTCTTATACCTGAGAGACTACAAGTATGGTGAACATGTAGTTGACATTTGTGTCGTGGGCTCCAGTCGTCAAAGTCGTAGTTTAACGAATAGAAATCGTTGTTTTCTTTTCAGTCATATGTGTCACAAAAGCGTGTTCTTTTCCGAACCATTTCACGGCCACTATTTACAGAATATTTTTTTCTCTCTACCTTCACATGACTTCTATGAACGTTGGTAAGTTTGGCACAAGTCTACGTAATACTTGATGAGATATAAACACGTTCTTGACTTCCTGACAAAGTTGCGCAGATTGACCGTGAATTGACAGTGACTTTGAGCTAGTATATGTGAGCCCATATTTTGTTAAAATAAGTGCAATTTGGCCATCTACTACAACAACACGCGTTCTCTTAAGAATAATAAAGAAAATAATTTTGAGTCATATTCAGCCAGAAAATGTAAAAAGATTTTCAGCCATTAAAACAGCCGTTTGATTGCTTTGGTACACAAATATCAACTGAGTAACGATTCAAGTATTCAGTCATTTTTTATGATATTTATGTCAGAAGACTTGTTACAGTTTGTAGCAGATGAAACAAATCGCTCCTAGTGTGAAGAATGCACCACTAACACTAACAAAAACACAAAATGCGGAACAGAACTCGACCACGAAAGACCGCAGCAGTGAGTGGAGATGCACGTTAGAAACAGGCGACCGAAACTCTGAACAGCTACTGAAACGGTGCGGAAATACAGCTCTTGCGTCTGGAGACGTCCACAGCACACAGGAAGTGGGGGCTCGGCGCGTCTGAACACGTCAGCAGCACAGATGGAAAGTCCCAGCCGCAGCACAGCAGTCCAGAGCACCAGGGAATGGCACGAACCGCGTCTACAGACGTCCACAGCACCAGCGCAAGGGCGCGGAGCAGCGTCTATAGACGTCCACAGCAGTCAAAGGGTTATACGCCATTTGTATTCTCATTGCTATCTTTCTTTGTTTGGATACTTCACGTATAATTTTCTACATTACGCAAGGCAGCCTTATCTAATATGCTTTCCTTCCTCTACTTTACCCGTAACTGAGCGTGAGCTCCGTCTCTTATGACCACGCCATCGACGGAGCGTTAAGTCCTAGGCTTTACTAAAACTATGTCTGCAACGCTTGTCGCTTGCGTATCAGTTCTCACATAAACAGAGACCTTTCTTTTGCCATTATCAATTTTTCAATTCAGCCTGGAGAGAGAACATAAGCGCTCATCGTCTTTCTGAACTCCTGTACTGAGCCGCGGTGGAGTAGCCGAGCGGTCTAAAGCGTCTCGCTGCGGAGCGCGCGGTTACTCGCCGTGGAGGTTCGAGTCCTCCCTGGGGCATGGGTGTGTGTGTTTGTCCGTAGGTTAGTTTACCTAGGTTTAAGTAGTTTGTAAACTACGGACTGATGACCACGCAGTTTGGTCCGATAGATACACAAACATTTTACTTTTTTACTCTTGTACTGATCGGACGCCTCTTCATACTGTCTGCTACTAACATGTAAATGTGAGCTTCCCTTATTCATTATTATTGTAATAAAAATCTGTTTGATTTCAAACTTTTTTTTAAATTCAAAATTACCTATTCCCAATAACTTTTGTTAATTGTCTTCAGCATTCTCCAGTCAATCGTATAGAGATGCTTGGTCATTTTTACTATACATTTCCCGATTACATAAGTTTGGTTCACCTTCATTAAATTTATACATATTTGATTTTTAAAACCTGTGGTTATAGGTTTTATTCAGCGAAGTCCGATACTTT
Organism: Locusta migratoria; assembly: GCA_026315105.1. NCBI lineage: Eukaryota > Metazoa > Arthropoda > Insecta > Orthoptera > Acrididae > Locusta > Locusta migratoria. Next base: position 36,270,706 of record CM048748.1, read on the forward strand.
GTATGTAATTTTATCCCCCTATTGCGTAAGTAATTTAAGCGTATCGTGAAACTTTGTTACGTGAAACGTGATATCGGCTTATGGTGGATGGTTTAATTTCATTTTACTATTACAGCACAAAATGTCTACAGCTGATTTACACCGCATTCTGCATTTGAAAATAACTATTCGCCGAGGTTTTTATTTTATTTGTCGTGATGCTTACCGTTGTCATCTTAACATAAACAATGCCTGCCGAATATTTTTAATGCGTACATTACCCTAGTTGTAATCTGACATCATCTTTAAAGACTTTTATTCCTGTAGATATTCAGAAATTTATTCATATCTATAAGCTGTATTTAATATATTTGCAGCACCAAATATAAAATTACAGCAGCACCACTTCAGACTCCCTTGTTACCTTTCTTCTGGGAATATCTCCCTTCTGTCTGTTCATATAAACGAATATCGTGTAGTATGCATGCAGAAGGAGATGCTGAGCGAGAGCGCAGACACCCGAGCCAGACGGAATGGAGTCGTGTGATATAGTGGCCGGTAGCGCGCACACAACGCCGCTCTTCGCCGTCAGTTTATTGCCCCGGCGCCTGGTGGGGCGGCAACCGCGCGTTACAGGGCCACCACCTGGGCCTCGCTGGCACTCGGCTGGCCGCTGCTGCCAACGCGCAAAACCTGCGCAGGCCAGATGCGCGCTGTGCGGCGCCCTTCCCACCGGTCCCACCCTCGCTCCTGAATAAAGGAGTGTGACAGTTACTATGGTTATGGTGGCCGGAGGTGGGGAACTTTTACCGGCTATTTTGGACAACGAGATTTTTTTTTTTATTTCTATCGGTTTTTCCCACTCTTCAAAAGAGTAAACTTCCAATTTCTGCCACGAAGTGCTGCGCTAAAATTTATTTCGGTTGGACAGGTGTGCGCTTGCGACAGGTGGGACAGTTCAGCCACAATAAAATCGAGTTTGTATCTCACTTACTTGAGTAATTTACGTATCATTCTTTATACTCTCTAATATGTTAGGTTCACGCTTTCGAAATGTGAAGTATGGAATACAGCAGGTAATATCTGATGAACGAAAGATTTAAAATATTTGAGTTATCTTAGCCGGTATCAATGTCAGCTTCTAGGAACGTTGGGTCGGCCCGTTACGCAAGACAGTATCTCTTCAGAACCAAACCATATCTCAGCACTTACTCCATCATAAGTGGTTACACTTACTCAGGTCTAAAAAAGCAAATTCCTTTTTAGTACTGAATGTTGTTTGACACTAAATTCCTTGTTGCGCTGTTAACTAGTTTCCATGCCTTCATCCCATTTCGCTAATCAAACCCATCACCTTAAGCATCTGCTTCAGTTTTTCTCCCATGTTCCATCGCTGCCTGGATCTACAATTACCATTCGCCCCAAGAAAGTATGAGACATTACGAAAAATATTCTAAAAGAAAAAAAATCAGATGTGATTCACAGCCATGATATAAGATCGTACTTTCTGCGGTCTTCAGCTCCATACGATTACCTGTTGTCTGACAAAATTTCATATCTACACCAACCAGCTTGAAGTAGCCCAACGTTGTTCTGTCTTCACAATCCTCACCACTCGCCACCCCTTCATCGATCCCCTTTCCTTTCTCCCCCCATTCAACCTGGTGTTACCGGCATGACACCAAACGATGGTTTTGCGAAATTATGTTACAACTCTCTTTTGCCACAATCAGGTGCAGTAGCCTTTCATAATTTATTGAATCTACCAATTTCATCTTCAGCATTCTTGTACACCACCCTATTTCCGAAGCCAATATTCTTTTCCCGATTGCAGCACTGTCTTGCGCAGTGTCATATTTAAGTGCCGGTTTAGTATTCTTCGTGGATGTCAGCACCTGCACTTGTTTCTGCAACTACTCCAGAAGTCAGTATACTCTTTGTGCCTTGTGCACCACTGTCACACCATTCTTATCATTATTCTGTCGCATGTGAAATTAAGCCTTCTTGTAGGCATCCTGTAGAACTTTTCGTGTGATTTATGAAGGTGAAATCAGGACATTCATTAAGTAACCTAAAATCGTAGATTCTAGGAACCGGTATCCATACCGTGGCCAAGTGCGTCTGTTTTGTAGTTGCTGCTACTCGGAGTGGCCCAAGATCCACGAGAAGATTTCGCACTTGCTAAATGAACCTTTAAAGGAGCGTGTTGCTCTACATTCTGTATTATCTCGTCTATCAGTCCTCTTTGACACGTCACCCACACTGACTAGAAATATTCAGGTATGGGTCCACTGAGTACTTTGTATTTTTGTTGATTACTCTTTCAGTAAATTTCACTCTATAACGTACAATTCCCACAATTGAATCTATTCCTAGTTACCATTCAAACCGCTTTTTTCCAACGACAGTAATTATCTAGAAATTGTGTATTCATAAAAGACACTTATTTCTATGTATTCGGATTACTCACTATTTTGGCCTTTTGCGACGGTGAAACATTAACAGTTTCCCTGAGACAAAGTTGAATAAACGGACTTGGAGAGGAAAATACTCGCTAAAACTTTGTTCGCGTATGTTTTTTCGGTATCTCAAATCGGTTTAAAGATTTGCAAGAATAAAGACGATTAGGCACTGTGTGTTTTTAACGTAACCCACGTTTTAGGTCACGACGTCACCGTAAATGTTTGCCCCGAGCGATGGGAACCTCCATACGGTGTCATAAATAACCACCGCTAGAGGGCGGCATATGCGCTATCTGGGTGGTTATGCGTCATATCGGAAGAAATTTCAAGTTGGTCTGAGTTGAATATCGATTAGTTTTTGTTTGTAATTTTTTTCGATATGCGATACGTTGACTCTGAAAGTTGGTAGACGTATAAGGACTAAAGTTTCCACATGGGTCTACTAACATATTGCTGTAAGTCACTTAACGAATGTTCCAAGGTGTTTTTTTTTTTTTTTTTTTTTTTTTTTTTTTTTTTTTTTTTTTTTAAGAATTGGCAGCTATTTGACTGATAGTTTTATATTTATGTTCAAAACCAGTTATCAGCCTTAGGTCATTATCAAGTGACAAAAGTTGTCAGACAAGTTTTCTTATGTCGTGGTCATTATAATAAAAGTAATAAAAATATTTGGAGTTGAGTTCCGGTCAGAAGCATTTCATGCTTCTGACATGTACTCAAAACCAAATGATTTTATTGCTTTCATTATCATTACCACGACATAAGAAAACCTGTCTGACAATTTTGTCACTTGAGAATGGCCTAAGCATGAAACCTTCTTGTGAAAATAAAGATAAATTTATCAAGCAAATGGTAGTCAATTCTTTTAAAAACTTTTATGTGACTGAGATTCCAGATATATACAAAATCATAAGTTAGAATAATTGTTTGAGGTGATATTTCATCTAAGGATCAATGTATCGCAAGAACATACTTTCCTTGTAAATGAATAACAAAGTTTTTCCATTAATGATTATTTTATATGTTCTATCGGATACATTCATTTCAGTCTCATAACATTCGTGTTCTGATGCAACGTGCAGTCTTATTTTGTTCATAATTCAACACTGCCGATCTACTCAAACGTCTACAGAAAGTTAGAAAACACGTTACGAAATTTGTAGCAAATCTGCATTACTTTCTGGGCATCGTGGATGAACGGAGCCATCTGGATTTAAGACGAACTTTGCCCTCGAAATCCGTATTCATTCATACCCAGAAGATATTCAGTCTACAAAATATCATAATACACTAACATAAAACGTGTACCAAAATTCTACAACAGATCAATGTCAGGTCCTTAGTTATGCGTACCTGATTCAATAGACCTCTTTAAAACAGAGATATCCTTTTATGTCATACATTAGTAACACTTTTCCTGAAGCATCATGCGATACACAGTTTCTACAATGGGAGAAAGTTCCTACAGTGTTTCCTACTTTTGAATTAGTAAATTCTTCGAAGAATCTGGTGGTTTTATCTGTTAAATATATCTTGTGCTTCAGGTGAAATGAGTTTACCGTAGGTGGCTCCAGAAAGGATATCAATAAATACTAATAAATGTCATATCTACCGCGGTGGTCGTTCCCGCGTGTGAATGCTTTGTCAAATGCCTCTCTCAGTATTAAAATCCTCCGTCTCGTATTTCTTTATTTCTTCCTCTCTTTTCACAATACAGACTTCCAAATCAATTTCCTTTTACAGCCCTTATGTATGTTCCTTTCACCACTCAACTATTTGTCTTCATTTACTACTACCCTTCAGTATGAGATTTAATATTCACATGTGTTTTTCTTTCTCCTCTAAATGTAAATTTTATTATACCATATGTGACATCTATCTACCCCTAGTCATACTTCTTTTAAAACACTGCATTTGGCCTCCAATCACTTCCTTTTGCAATTTTCTATTTCTAATCACTTGTGTCTCAAATTTGTGTTGTGCCATTTCAGCTCATTCTCCAACGTTTATTCAATTACATTTACTTTGATTACTTGCTCCAATCGAATTATATTCCTGATATCTGTCCCTGAGTATTTCTGTTCTCATGCACTAACGGTTACGTTATTTCTACCTGACATATATATTGTGCGACTGGTTTTTATCAGCGTAAGTCAACAAATTTTACACTGAGTAAGGTAGCAAAAATCATATTACATCATTTTATCCTCTTTCCTATTTATATGATTGTATAGCTTATGGGACTTAACTATGGGGTCATCAGTCCTTAAACTTACAAACTACTTACGAACTAGCTAATACTAAGGACGGCACAAATATGCATGCCCGAGGGGGGATTCGAACCCCCGACCGTAATGGCCGTGTAGACCGTGACTGGAGCGCCTCAGTCCTCTGGGCCACCGCGCCCGGCTCTTTCCTATTTATCGAGTTTTACTTGCCTAGTGTGTTTTGCGGGTCATGACTAAATATTATGTAATTTAGTAATTATTTCAGGTGTTGAGGTACTGTTGTTCACAAAATTTGTTTTACCTATCTGCATGCGCATTTTGGCGAAAAAGAATGGCGGTGCTTTTACCCTCACGCATAGGCTTAAGCAAATACCACCTCCAATATCTCAGTTTCTTCAATATCTCGGCGCTAAAACCATTCACTATACAAATTGTGTATGCCCCTCGAGTCTCTAGCATGTGCCTAGAACTGAATTCCGATATATGTAAGTATTCACAAAATAAAAGTGGTGTGACGTCTTTCGTGACTCCCTCTGTCTGTACGGTGTTATTTTAACTGAAGGCATTGAAATATCACGGGTATTACACATCGGATCTATCAGAGAGGGCATCCAATGATTCTAAACTCGCACCACAACCAACCTCGTGGCAGAAAACTGCCTTGAAATCTTCCATGAGAACCCACGTTTTTTATCGTAGAATACGATTTTACACAAAAAAAGTTAAATATAAAAAATAAATAAATAAAAAAATTGTTTTGTCTTAAGCATTTTTTCGTGTCGCCAAAAATGCGCTTGCAATCAGTGGAATAGAAATCAAGAAAGTAAATTACAATATGCACCTCAGTATCTATTTAATATAAAATGGCACACGGGACCCCACCGCTATTGTTCGACATTAGGAAAGGCGAGTAATTCAGTTTTCAATTGTACACTCCATTCACAACGTTTTATGCCTCCGAAATACTGATTCGGGTGCTACCTCATGCGTCTCCGTGTCAGAGGCTAGAAACAAACGCTCCGTGCTTTTCCATTTAAAGTAAATTTTCACGTTCTGCAAATGACTTTAATCAAAGTATAAGCCTTTCGGGCCCGATAGAGACTACCTGGGGGCGAGGATGCCGAACTTAACCTTTATCGCCGGCCGCGGTGGCCGAGGGGACTGAGGCGCTCCAGTCACGGTCTGCATGGCCACTACAGTCGAGGGTTCGAATCCCCCCTCGGGCATGGATATTAGTGCCGCCTTTAGTATCAGGTAATTTATACGTAGTTTTTTTAAAAAATGTTCAAATGTTTGTAAAGTCTATGGGACTTAACTACGGGGTCATCAGTCCCTAAACTTACAAACTACTTATGAACTAACTAAGACTAAGGACGGCACAAATATCCATGCCCGAGGGGTATTCGAACCCCCGACCGTAGTGGCCGTGCAGAACGTGACTGGAGTGCCACAGTCCCCGCGGCCACCACGGCCGGCCGTAGTTTTTAAGTTTAGGGACTGATGACCCCGTAGTTAAGTCCCGTATGCTATACAAACATTTGAACCTTTACCTATTTATGTTAAGTACGCGTAAAATATATTGCGCCGTTTAACGATTTCAAACCTTTCGTGGAGTCCACAATTTATTTCATGTTTCAGGTGATTTCCAAATACATCATACATGTTTTCATGATTTAATTTCAATTATGCCACGCCGGGGCTTTCTTGCCAGCAGAGTTACGAAGTGTACTTGCTGGACCGAGCAAAGTGGCGCAGTGGTAACACACTGGACTCGCATCGGAAGGATGGTGGTTCAAATCCACCTTCGGCAACCAGATTTAAGTTTTCCGTTATTTCCCTAAATCACTCCAGGCAAATGCCCGGATGGTTCCTTTCAGAGGGCACGGCCGATATCCTTCCACATCCTTACCCACAAACCTTCCGAGCGTTGGCTCCGTCTATAATGACTACGCTGCCGACGTGTAACGCGACAACAAAGTGACCAACGCCACTAACTGCGTGTGTAATCACAGTTACATTTATAATATGGAAGATGTGTATGATTTGTTTATTATTTGTGTATTGCATGTAAATCTATTTGTTATTTTATGCAAATAATTTATGTGACCTACAGTTGTCAAAATGATTACATAATGCATAGAAGGAAATGATGTAATGTATTGGGTTGGCTTAGCGAGGGCAAAGTTGGCAATATCTTTGTGCAGAGCCTTATTATCGCTGAGCGTAGAGTTGTGTAGCGCGAGGCGCGAGAGAAGGAGTCGTTGGTGAGCTCTCGAAGTGAATGTAACAAAGTCAGACAGCAGCAGCAGACCGTAGTAGCGTGGCACCTTATTAAGTGTTGGTACGAGCACCAATTATAGCAAGTGGTCATTGGCAAATAATTGGCATGGGTACAGTGTCAATGTATCAAGAGGAATATGTCAAGAGGAACGCTGTATGCCCAATGCATATAATGTTCCGTCGCCAAGAAGATACCATTTTGCCCGCAATTATTAAGTACCAGCAACAATCGCCAGCTACGCCGCACCGTCGCTGCAAAAGATCTGCACAACTTACCGTCTTTAGAACTGTACAGCTAAGCCAACGTTTAGTTTTGCTGAATGTCAATAGCGAATAAGAGTGCAAGTATTCAGCGTTAAAGAAATTATTGACCCAAGTCACTACCAAACAGGTTCCTTATCCACTACCTTTAATTGTCCGAGGCTCAACATGAACCATAAAGACTGGTTGAAATAAACTTTAAAGTAATTAAATCAGTATAAAATATTTAGCAATAGTATAAAGTTAACAACAGTGTGCAGTTAATAGTAATGAGTGCAATGAACAATAATTGAATAACACAGAACAGTGATTGTTAATTGTGATCTGAATATTGAGTTTAGGAGAGTTAAAAAGTTACGTTGCAAAGTTCAGTCAAAGAACCCAAAAAGTGCGGTTTTAACAGAGTACAAAATTCAAATGTTTGGAGAGTCTATGGGCCTCAACTACGGGGTCATCAGTCGCTAACCTTACAAACTACTTATGAACTAGCTAATCCTAAGGACGTCACAAGGATTCGAACCCCCGACCGTAGTGGTCGTGCAGACCGTGACTGGAGCGCCTCAGTCCCCTCGGCCACCGCGACCGGCTTAACAGTGTAATTATTAGATACCATTTGATATGCTACTTTGTTGTTAGTAATGGACAATAGTGAAGGTTAGATTTGTTATTAGGAACAGTAATTACGTTAAGCAATTTACTCTTTCTGTAAAATATTAATGATGCAGTCAACAATTTTGCATAAATATTCAACCAGTCAAAATAGATAGAAACACAATTACGACAGTTTTCATTAGTGTTGGTAGTCAAAGTACAGTCAAACCTCATGCAAGCATTATGGTGATGGTCTCTTTCGTTATGTTGTGCTAACTTTTATTACAAATTTCCAGTTCACTACAATAATTTTATTGGTTGATGCTATTGTATGAGAAAGTTGGATTTGCTGGTTCTACATTGTTTTATGTTTCCTGTTGTCGTTGCTGCGCTCACTTAACCTGCAGTCTGTGTCTGTGTTGTTTCCAAATTAATCAGTCAAAAATGTCCAAATGTTTGTTAAGCTTATGGGACTTAACTACGGGGTCATCAGTCCCTAAATTTACAAACTACTAATTAACTACCTTATACTAAAGACGACACAAATATCCATGCCCGAGGGTGATTCGAACCCCCGACCGTAGTGGACGTGCAGACCGTGACTGAAGCGCCTCAGTCTCCTCGGCCACCGTGGCCGGCAAGCGGCAACACTCTTAGCGGGAAATCCACTATTTCGGTTGCCACGCTGTAAAAACTTCACAGTACATATCACCATCCCTCATCGGTTTATGAACTAAATAATGAGAAGTGTGAAGTCGTCCACATGAGTACGAAAAGAAATCCGTTAAACTTTGTTTACAAGATAAATCAATCAAAATTGAAGGTCGTAAACTCCACAAAAACCTAGGAATTACTATTACTTCAGACATAAATTGGAAATAACACATAGGTAATGTCGTGGGAAAGCCGAACCAGAGACTGCGTTCTATTGGCAGAACCCTTACAACATGCAACAGTACTAGAAAAGCAACTGCATACACTACGACTGTCCGTCCATTTTTGGAGGTTTGTTGCCCATTGTGGAATCATTAGGTGGCTTTGACGGAGACCATCGAAAACGTCCAAAGAAGGGCAACTTATTTCGTATTGTCACGATACAGGGGAGACAGCGTTACGGAAATGACATAGGATCTGGGATGGAATCATTACAACAACTGCGCTTATCCACACTTGGAGGCAGCGTGCAGAACAATGTTCCGGACAAGTTCACCACCCACATCGTCCTTGTCGGCCTCAGCACTACGAATCTCCACCCAATCCACAGGAAGACAACCAAAACTAAAAGCTGATAGAACGCAATGCAAAAGCTTCCATCGATCTGGGAGGCCTCCACCCGTACACCGATCAACATTCTGGCATTTCTTCCACCCTAGTACACAAATTGCAGGACACTACCAAACACCACAAAGCATCCGCCGTCCAAGGCGCCTGCCACTCGCCCCCATATGGCAGAGAAGCACCCCGAAGACACCACCCATGCTCGTTCAAATCATCTAAACAGTCCTGCTCAAGACCAAAAACACCACCCATCCGCCGGCCGCGGTGGCCGAGGAGACAGGCGCTGCAGTCAAGGTCTGTACGGTCACTACGGTCGGGGGTTCGAATCGCCCCTCGGGCATGGATATTTGTGCCGTCCTAGTTCGTAAGTAGTTCATAAGTAGTTTGTAAGTTTAGGGACTGATGACCCCGTAGTTAAGTCCTATAGACATTACAAACATTTGAACATTTTTTTGAACCACCCATCCGACAATCGCACATTGCAACCTCCAGCCCTGCAACACCCCTGCCTTCGATCCAACGACGAAGCAAGGGCTCAAATGCAACAAACAGACCTACATCTCTCCTCATAGGGCAAATCAGGTCACACCCCAACCGGCGGACTACCCCCCCCCCCCCCCCCAGCAAGACTCCAGGACGCTCTCCAAACCATGGTCCCGACCCACATCACTGCGGCGTGGGCTACTTACGAAACTCCAATCGCCAACATTCTCCTCCGAATGCGACAATACATTGTTGACTCCCACGTACATAGGTAGATACGATCATCAGAATATAATACGAGAAATCAGATCTCGAACGGAGAGATTCAGGTGTTCTGTCTTCCCTCACGCTTTTCCAGTATGGAATGGGAGATAAATAGTATAATGGTGGGTCGACGTACCCTCTGACAGGCACTTAAATGTGATTTCCAGACTATCCCACGCAGATGTAGAACTTAGTTTTCCCTTACAAGGTTTACTTTACATGTGAAATATGTCTACTTTTCATTCCGCGTGAGTTTTTACTTTCACAATGCTTCTCATTCGATTCTGAAGAAACTATGGGGCTAAAGGTTTAATTTTTGGACATGTGATAGTACAGAATCTTAGCTTTGTAACAAAGCATTCAGATATTCCTAATTATTCTTAACTGACTTTTTAACATGACTCTATTTATGAAGTATGTGGACGTCATTTACAAATCGTGTATTGAGAAAGTTTGATAGCGGACAGTTTACTGATCTATGCATTTTAGATAATACATTACCGCGAGTGAAATAGAGATATCTCATTTCATGAGTAATTGCGAGTTAATGAGCAGCATCAGTGCTCCAATAGCAATTATACGTACTCATAGCGTGTTCGAACAGCGTATTTGTGGACATTTCTCTAAATGGCTTGATGTATCCTTGCTATAAGGAAAAAGAAAGATAGGGTTATTACGTTCAGTTGCAATCGAGGTCGTCAGAAACGATTAACCACTCCACGCTAAACCACTCCATGGAAAGTAAACTAATTACTGTACATCGATACAGGCATGTGGTTTTTTTTTTTTTTTCCCTTTGCCTGGGGCAGCTGAAACCCCGAGGCAGTCACCACTAATCGAGAGGTGACATTGTATCTTGAAAACACTTTTAATTTTTCCTCACTGAATTGTCAGTGCACTATCAGTTGCAAGGAAAGTGCGCAGTAACGCATCTGCTAAAATACAGGAAACGTCCGATTCTGTAAACGCGTGTAGATTCCCTCAGCGAGTTTCCAGGAAACTTTATTTTTCTTCTTCTGATCGATGATCTCCATCAGCAATCGGCGAGTTTCTATCGACTCATTATCTTTGGCAGAAAGCCTAGTGGAAGGGTCTCGGCAGGACGTGGCTAGGAGGTGTGCTGGAGACGAGAGGGACGCTACGCGCGGTATGGGGAGTAAACTGGATGTGTAAGTTACGTCGCTGTCTGGGAAGTAGCCAGTGTCGGCTGCGCTGCGCGACGTGTTAGTTGCAGCCATACCGAGCAGTGGAACGGCTGGCCGAGCTGCCTTGATGTCTTCCGAAGGCTATGGGGATGACTCTGTCGGTGTGTGATGCACACATTAAGCTTGGAACTAGCTACCAACGCGTCTTCCAAGACAGCGGAATCAGAATTTTAAGCTACGGCGAGACAGTGCTATTGCGAGTTTGACAGTTTAACTGTGCGTTTAACCTGATTTGGGATCCTTCTGCTTAGTTAACAGTTTTGGTTGATAGCAGTGTAATTGAATTGTCTCGTCTCCGTTGTTGAACAGAGTGATGGCTCAATACCCTCCTGCAGATCAAGTTGTTGTAGTGTTATTTTTTGCTCTCATGCTATGTACATCTACTCTCTGCTCGTGGTTAACGAACAAGCTGCTGTTACTAACGTGGTGATGTCTGAAGGACATGGAAAATGAAGCGAAGTAGTGGCAAATATTAAAGTTAAATCTTCTGGAAGTCTGGGGCCTGCTACAAGACAGGTCGAATATGAATTTTTTTGAAGATTTATTGTTTTATATCCTGGCTGTATTATTTAAGTTTTAACCAAAGATTATTTAGAGGCTCACATATTAAACACCAGCCCTTAAGGGGGGTATAAGGTTTATATTAACTTCATTTTTTAAGGTCGCCCTTCAGGCGTTGCTGTTATTTGTTTTTAGAATTGCAAGAATACTTTCAGAGAGCCCATCAGGCGTGTTTGTTGTTTAATTGATTAGGTGTTGAATTATTAACTTGACCTGAAAATTTTCCCTTACGGCGTTGGAGTGTTTCATTTTTATTTATTTCATTTAATCTACAAATTGTATTTTAATTATCTGTTTGATGATCCTCCTGTGAGATTTCTTTATTTGCCCAGATCGCTTATTTACATAATTGCTTGATGACTAGTTTAAACTCATTTTAGAATCTGTAATATTTAAACAACAATTACAGTGACTTCCTGATATCTACAATAGGTATTACAAAAGGCAACTAAATATGCTATACACGAGTAAATGTTGTCATTGTACAGTAATTGAATACTATTATAAATCTAGATTACAAATGTAAAATAACGTATTTGTTACAGTCATACATTAATTGTCCAGGCATAATAAAATGTTTAAAAGATACAGCACTGTGGCATGATATAAATAGTATGCACATATTTATCCATCCAATGTGCCTTGGTGTCACGTTCTATTCTTGCATTCAGTTCGCTTTCCCACATCAATAGGCAGCATGACATGACTGTAAACGTTGCTGACAGCCTGATAGATTGAGTTTTAAACACTGGTGTGTCCTTATCTGCATATAATTCACTTCTACACATCACTAGGCAGCGTGTTATGCCTGCAATTTCCACTGATAGACTAATGGCTCCAGTTGTAAATACTTATGTGTGACCTATCTGCCACCAGGTAGCAGTAGGTTAGGGTTAAGAACGATATGTCTAGTGTTCAATCGGATACATTTATGGTATGGTGCCTGGACAATTAAGGTAGGACGATGACAAATATGTTATTTTACATTTGTATTCTAGATTTATAATAGTATTCAATTACTGTACATTGCCAACATTTACTCGTGTATAGAATGTTTAGTTGCCTTTTATAACATCTATTGTAGATATCAGGAAGTCACTGTAGTTGTTGTTTATACATTACAGATTCGAAAATGGCTCTTTAATGAGTTGAAGCTAGTCATCAAGCAATTATGTAAATAAGCGATTTGGGGAAATAAATAAATCTCACAGGAGAATCATCACCAATTTTTAGATCGCCTCCTAAACCTTAATAATGATGTCAGGTAACTATAATTATCTGTGTATTACAGACTAAATAAATTGTGTGTAAACTGTCCATCAATTATGAGCGAGTGAATAAAAACTGGCTCAGTCCTTCCTTGATCCTTTGGTTACGTGGGGCCGGTTTCATGATCTGTCCCACGCTACATACGTAATCAAAAAATGTGCGCGATGCCTACGCTCTGATTAATACAACGTCTTGCGCCGAAAGTCTGCATTCCAGCGCACGCAGCGCTGTATGTAGTGCTGTTGCACGGGCCCGGCGGGTAACCGCTCGTCCGGTGAGTGTCGGGACTCGACGGCGCACAGTGGCTCGCTCGCTCTGCAGGCGGTGCAGTGGGGCCCCATTAGACTACCCGCGGTGCGGGCAGCAGAGCGCAGCGCCCGCGCGCAGGCGAGGTCGGACAGGTAAATGTGGCGCCCTGCACGGCTCTGGACAAGAGCAGCGTGATGTTTAGTCGGGCTTGATCGAGGTCGTTGGCGATAGTGTGGTGGTACGTGTGGTTGCACAGAGAGTTCTGGAGTGCTAGGCTAAATATGTGTTGACAGTTGTTACCTCCATATACTTGCCGAGCGAACGTGTGAAGGCTCTAGCCAGCGCTCAGCACCCAAATGTATGGAACAAAACTTTTGCTGGAGAAGTTTCCATTTGGTAGCGAATCGTCTATGCTAGTGCCTATTGTACTGTCCACGCACAGCGGGTCCAGAAATTATTTGAACCCTGTGTACGCCACCACCTAGTTCGCGCAGTGACGTTAATCTGCTATGTGACGTTTAACTATGATTTTTTATCTGGTGTTTCCATTGTAATCTACCTGTAAGTGTGATTAACACTATGTATGTAAGAAACTTGTGGTAACGAATTCTGTCTTGCAGGTGCTCTGTCCAAGCGTTATTCGTTGTGCATTGCAAATATAATATAATATATAAAAATAAATAAATAAAAATAATTAAAAGTAACTGTTGAAAGAGGAATACGTCAGGAGGCTGTTCAATTGTGTCTCTGTTGTTGGTGTTTTACTGGATGCCAGGCTCTTAAACCAGCACTAACTTATTTACAGTCTCATATGTAGCACTGGTTCTTTTAACCAAATGTTACAGTTGTTAATTCATTGAATAATTCTGTTAATTTCTACAAGCGAACGAATAATTGTTTTTAATGCAACATTATTGCCTACAAGTTTACGTATTGTAACTGAAGTTTTGGACTGTTTGTTTACTGGCAAGTTTTGTGACAGTTTGTTGTTGTTCAGAAATTTATGTTTCTACGGATGTTGAGGTATAAATAAATTTTAAAACAATTGTTGTAATAAATTGTTTACATTTTATGATAGTTAATTAAGGCTCAGTACCTTACCACTTCCTCAAAAATGCTACTATCACAGTGTATTATTTTCTGTAAAGTGAGTGGTTACCTGGAAGGTTTAGATGCAAAATTTGATCCGATGAGTAGCGCTGAAAACTCAAATGTTCAAATGTTCGTATAGATTATGGAACTACGGGGTCATCGGTCCCTAAATTTACAAACTACTTATGAACTAGCTAATACTAAGGATGGCACAAATATCCATGCCCGAGGGGGGATTCGAACCTCCGACCGTAGTGGCCGTGCAGACTGTGACTGACGCGCCGCAGACCGCTCGGCCACCGCGGCCGGCGCTGAAAAATCCAAATAATGTAAATTGTTAATTATGGTAAATCCGGATTATATTCGTATTTAATGCGTTGGTTTACAGTAATTCTGAACACGATGAAGTGTTGCGCACAGACCTGTAAAAGAAGAGAAGCGACATTGTCAACGTAATATTTATGACTCACTGACTTACAACAGAATTCGACACCACTCTACAGTTTTAGACATACATCAGTGACTATGTAAGATATCGTACCGTTCATGGCGGAGGCTGACGTATTGCATATTTTGACAGTGTTTGACTGATCAACACTTGGCAGATGTATGTAATTTTCATATAAATGGGAAGGAGAAAAGAGACATGGGACAGCAGGTGGGATGAAAAGCGGGGTAGGTAATGTCATCGGCTTGCGGTGGATGTATGGGTACAAAGGGTGGAGGACGATTTTGATGGAGGGGCAGGAGGAGGTGAACGAGGAGGAGAATGACAGGGGCAATGTGGGAACGCGTGGGGTAAAAGAATATTGCAATAAGTAAGTATCTGAGCAGCTCTATAGTTTCAACTAGCTAATAGAGAGAGTAGCCTAAGATGATAAATGGGATGGTAGAAAATTGGTATAAAGGTAAGTGAGGTGACTCGCAAAGATATTGTGGGAAGCATTCAGCGGCATATACAGAGTGTCCCATTTATCTTAACCACCCTAAATATCTCTGTAAAAACAACAGATATTGTTGAACGAATTTCACCGGTATCAATGTAATGCAGGGACTCATGAATGTAAATAATTTGAAACCTTCTAAGCCGCGGGGGAGTGGCCGAGCGTTCCAAGGCACGTACCGTCGGAGTTTCTTGTCCTCCCTCGGACATATGTGTATTTGTTGTCCTTAGCGGAGGGTAGCTGAAGTAGTAAGTCTAGGGACTGATGACTAGAGTACTTGGGTCCCATAGAGTTACAATTATTTGAATTTGAAACATTTTTAAACGAAAGCGTATGTGTTTTTAACACAGACTTGTGTGTCTTTAAATGACAGCCTATATTATTTCATCAGCAGTCTACAGTATGATAAATAGCATAAGAATGGCGTTCAAAAGTGTTCAAATGTTTGTAAATCTATCGGACTCAACTGCTGGGTTATTAATCCGGATATTACAAACAAACTAAGGTAAACTAACCTAAGGAAAACACATACACCCATGCCCGATGGAGGACTCGAATCCCCGACTGCGCTCACCGCAGCACGGCGCCCCAATGCACACGGATAATCCGCCGCGGCACAGTAGCGTTGATTGAATCGCAACACGCTAATTATATCCCGAGATATTGTGAAGCGAAACTGTCGGTCTGAATACGAGAAACGCGAGGATAGCGCAAGTCCTGAGACTCAGGCGAGAACCCCATGCTGCTCAGGACGTGCGCTAACCGCGCGTTTCGCTTATTCCAAGTGTCATATTCGCTTCGCAATATCTCGGGATGTAACTGGCGTATTGCGATGGAATCAACGGCATGGTTTATGTGATTTGTCATGCTCTAGACTGCTGATGAAATAATATAAGGTGTGCATTTAAAAACGCGTATGTTTATGTTTATGTTTCGGTTCAGAATATTTTGACATATTTACATTCATGATCTCCTGCCATACATTGATACCGGTGAAAGTCATTTTATATCTGTTGCTGTTGGGTTGTCAATATAAATGGGAAACCTAGCATAGTTTGTTTCTGAATAAGATGAAAGCATATGTGTTTTATAAAACACACTTATATGTTTTTAATAGACACCTGATATTATTACATCAGTAATCCATAGCATGACAACCAACTAAACTTCGTCCGAAAGGCGTCGAGAGTCCTACTGGGTACTGACCGGCCGCCGTATCATCCTCCGCCTAAGCGTCAACGGATGCGTTATGGAGGGGGGGGGGTGGTCAGCGCCTCACACTACCAGCCGTTATAGTCCAGTCAAATGGTAGTTTGAAGTCGAAAAATTTGGTGTTATTGTTTTTAGAGGTTTATCTTATGTTTTTTTTTTTTTGGGGGGGGGGGGGTGCTGAACACGAATCTGAAGTTTTCCAACAAAAATTCTTCGGTAAATATGAGAAATCAACAAAAAAAAAAAAACACTAAAAATCACATTTTCTTGCGGTTATCAACTTATAACTCATAAAGCAAGCTATTTACACGGAAAGTGGCCGAGTAGTAAAATAAAGAGGAGAAAATTACCTACAATTTATGTCTGTAACATTTTTCTGTAAGTCGTATTGTTTCCACAAAAAACAGTGTTAAAATATCAGGAAAATCAGTCATTTTTTGAAAACAGCAAAAAACAACATTAATATATAGTTTTTATTTCATGACATTAAACATTATTGTAAATCCTTATAAAAGATACGAAGTTCTGTGCAATTTTATATGATTTATGTGGTGATACGGGCCTTCTTAGTCACGGGTTGCCTTCAACGCCTAAAACAAACAATCAATGCCGTAATCCCAAATACTTCACAATTTATTGAATAGGTATGAAAGCAATTCTTATTAAGAAACCTTTTTCAATGACAAATCTGTAGTAAGTGGAGAAATAAAGGTGCGATAGAATTATTTCTGCATAGTTACCTTCAGGTAATTCAGAGAACTCGGGGTCATCTCCAGTTTGTTCTTCAATTTCTGCGACGGCCATGTTATTGCAGTTGTTCTCGCAGTTCAGGCACACATTGGAACAGTTGAGACCTGCTTTCTTGCATCCACAGTTGGTCTGACAGGTTTTCATACACTTACAAGAAATAAGTTTCAAAACTGCTTCTGGTGCTGGTGGCTGTAGTGTTGACACTGACTGCAGACCATCTTTGGTTTTCTTCCAACCCTACTGTTCAGGATCTTTTTCAAGCCACTGCTGCACTTGAAAATATACTTTCCAACGTATGTTGCTGTGCTGCAGCCTCGGTAGGAGGTAGAGCCGCCAAATGGACTGTTGTTCTGTATGCTGACCTTATGTAGTGGATATGCCGCAATTTATTCAAGGACGTGGCTTCCTTTACGGTCAATTTATACAACGCAGTGAGAAACGTTAGACCAGCATTAGTGACAGCGTTAGCATGTACAATAGGATCTTTAAACATTTCAATGGTCTAGGTTAGAGCAGGCTTTTTCTTCAGGATTTGTAGAGACCTCATCGTTCGTACTCTGAACAAGGGCGAAGTTGCGTCACATCCTCCCATGGCATGCAAAAACAATATTTTGTCGCTAGTAGATTTTTCTGGTAGGCAGTCAGGAGAAAAAATCAGTTGTGGCGCTGTCCCTTTGCCTGGCTTCAGAAATCATACATTACAATGTACACCCTGACAACGACCAATCATGATCAGAAGCAAATCTACGTCTTCACCCATAATAACTACAGAGTTATGTTGTTGTGCAAGATCAGTTGCTGTGGTTACAAGAAGTGTATCTGCATCCTCTTGTGCCTGCTTCATTTGAATTCCATCTGCTACAAACTTGCACTTCAACATTGAGATGAGACGGCTTTTGTTTCTCATATTAATTAGAAATTTCTCTTCTGAAACTGTCGGGATCATTCTTTCGTCGAACATGACATCTACTGACATGTGTCTGCGTGACCTTGCTCTCTCTCTGCATATTTAGTACTCTCTTGAGAATAACCATCGAAGACAACTACAGCACTGTCCTTGTACTTTGCTTTACCAAATGAAATGTAACACTCACAAATCGATAAAAATGATTGAGCCCTGGTCCACACGACTCTGTGCAGCAAGTATCCTCCGTCTATGAGGTACACATATCCCTGAAGATTTACCTGCTGAGTTGGAATGAATGCTTTGTACAATGAAGACTTTGTTCCTTTCCTCTTACCATACCCATCAAAAAGAGACAATGGATAAGGGCAAAGTTCGTACTTTAAGAACTCTTCAAGTTCTTCATCAGACTGTTTAGCAATTGCCATTCTTTGAAAAATATTCATAGAATTGAATGATCTTAATTTTACTGAAGATGTGCTTGGTTCAGAAGCTTTCTTCAAATAGGCAGCTATCATTCTTTCATTTATGTAACTTTTTTGGCATGAAACATGTACGCTGACAGATGTTTTACCCGCTAAAACAGCCACCTTCCTATCATTTCTTTTTTTAATAGCATGACGTAAAGTTTCTATTCCTTTTTCCTTGACCACTATCACTGCACCCTCACCTTAAGTCTTTTTCACAAATAAAACACTTATCACTCGACGTTGCGATATATCTCAACGAAAACATTCAAACATAGCTTCACGTCTTTGACAAAAAGGAAAATAACACGATCCCGGCAGCGAACGTACACAAACTGGAGAATTGAGGACAGTTCGGTGTTACGGCAGGAAGAACCCCCTTCGCCTGTCATAAATTTAAGGGCAGCGGCCGCAAAGGTGGGACGAAGGGGCGGGCCGCAGCCACAGGTAGCCGGACAGCGTGGGAGCGCAGATGAGTGCAAAAAGGACAAAAGGAACAGCTGCTTCCATGGTTCGCAAGGTAAGTACGCTGAAAGACAAGGAACTGCTGATGAAATAATCCACCCGAAAAAATATGCAATTATTTTTCTATTTTCAAAAATTTTCTGATTTCACCACTTTTTCAACGCTGTTTTACGTGGAAACAATAAGACGTAAAAAAAAAAAAAAAAAAAAAAAAAAAAAAAAAAAAAAAA
This sequence comes from Locusta migratoria, assembly GCA_026315105.1. Taxonomy (NCBI): domain Eukaryota; kingdom Metazoa; phylum Arthropoda; class Insecta; order Orthoptera; family Acrididae; genus Locusta; species Locusta migratoria. The sequence goes on from CM048748.1 coordinate 36,289,880, forward strand.
AAAAATGTTACAGACAGAAATTGTGGGTAATTTTCTCCTCTTCATTTTATTACTGGGCCACGTTTTGTGTAAATAGCTTGCTTTGGAACTTATAAGCTGAAAACCAGTGACAAATGTGATTTATAGTCGTTTACACCAAATTTTTCGACTTTGAGCCCTTTTTGTGCACGATTTGACTGGACTATTACGTCAGTCTTCGTGACCGGAGCCGCTACTTCTCAGTCAAGTAGCTCCTCAATTGACCTCACAAGGGCTGAGTGCACCCCGCTTGCCAACAGCGTATGGCACACTCGGGCGGTTACCCATTCACGTGCTACCAAGCCCGGCAAAGCTGAACTTATCTAACTGGAACCGGTGTATCCACTGTGACACGCCCGTTGGCACATAGCATGACAAATCACACAAATAATGGCGTTGCTTGCATCGTAATACGCCATTTGCATTCCGAGATATTGGAAGAGAAGTCGACGCTTGAAACACGCGAAACGTCCTGTGCACAGGCGAGAACCCAACGTTGCTCAGGAAGTGAGCTAGCCGCACGTTTCGGGTATTTCAAACGTCGACTTCTCTTCCAATATCTCGGTATTTAATTGGCGTATTTCGATACAATCAACGGCATGGTTTATGTGATTTGTCATGCTATAGATGGCTGATGATATATTGTGTCCATTTCCAAACGCACACGTTTATGTTAAAAACATATATGATTTCGGTTCTGAGTGTTTCAAAATATTTAAATTCTTATAAAATGTTTGTAAAACTATGGGACTTAGCAGCTTGACTATTAGTCCTTAGGCTTACAAACTACTTAAACTACTTTAAACTATCATATTCACAGAATATACGACATCAACTGCGAATGGGCAAAGCCGAAAATGTGTAGCCAGCCGGGATTCGAACTCGGGTCTCCCGCTTTCTAGGCAGTTCCGCTGACCACTACACCACTGGGCCGGCCGCGGTGGCCGAGGTGACTGAGGCGCTCCAGTCACGGTCAGCACGGCCACTACGGTCGGGGGTTCGAATCCCCCCGCGGGCATGGATATTTGTGCCGTCCTAGTTCGTAAGTAGTTCATAAGTAGTTTGTAAGTTTAGGGACTGATGACCCCGTAGTTGAGTCCCATAAGCTTAACAAACATTTGAGCCCTACACCACTGGGGACACGCCGATCACCGCACCTGCAAGACTACCTAAGCACGCTTGCCGTCAGATACAAACTTCCAGCTCTACCCTGCCCACAGTACTTAATCTTGTAGTTTTGAAACTAATTCCTGTAAGTGTAAAGGCCCCAAACTTGCCCACCCCTCTCCACTAACGAAAGTATCATTGTCCGTAACCGGCATATCATATACATATATTTGGCGTCTGTTCCGAAAGAACAGACATCACTTCTGATCCTGCAGGGAGGCGTGCTTAGGTAGACCTTGCAGGTGTAGGTGATCACTGTGTCCGCAGTGGCGTAGTGGTCAACGCAACAACGCAACTGCCTAGAAAGCGGGAGACCCGGGTTAGAATCCCAGGTGGATACACATTTTCGGCTTTGCCTATTCGTAGTTGATGTCATATATTCTGTGAATATGAAAGCATAACAACTGAGGGATCAGAAGTGACGTCTGTTCTTTCGGGAAAGAACAGACGTCAATTATATATATAAACTGAATTAAACAAAGGACAACACTCACACCCATGCCCGAGGGAAGACTCTTGCCTCCACGGCGAACGGCCGCGCGCACTGCAGCACAGCGCCTCAGGGCCCACGGCTATTCCGACGCGGCATTCATGATCCCCTGCCTTACATTGATACCGGTGAAAGTCATTTTATATAGCTGTTGCTGTTGCACAGAGATTTTGGGTAGTGAAGATAAAAGGGATATCCTGCGTAGTTTGTTTCTGATTATTAGGCTTCAACAGCGTGCGAGTTGTAAACTCGAGATTTGGCTGAGGCAAGTAGTTTTTCATTGTCAGACATTTACGTACCCCTCGAGTTACTGCACTACTGCACGCTGCATGGCAGAGGGTACCTTATGACGGACTTCTACTATGTACTTTCAATCACCACAAACTCATGAGCTGAACGTAATTTTTCGCGTATAGAGTAAGAGGTTCGAAAGGATGATAAGGATATAGACAGGAAGAGGGCAGAAGGTGTTGGACAGGGAAGAGGATATAGGGGAGATATTCATAACAAATAAATTCGCACGAAACGCCTGAGTTTTCAGCTAGTACAGGACACAGGTTTGTGCTGATACGTAGTTTAAAGGTCGGAGCGAGCTCTTAACCGGAACAGGTGAACGATGTTATAGGGGGATAATATGAACGGGCAGACAAAATTACACGTACAAAGTATGGTAGAGTTAAGGTGTGAAGCCGTTAAGAAATGATGAAAAAGTTTTCGCGCTGAAGGAGAAGATGATGAAAAATGTGAGGGGAGAAAATTGGAGCAACGCTCGAAACAAAGTTGCGAATATTTATTCGGGTGGAAGGTTGCGGAGTATTACACAGTCGTTGGTGGTAACCTTCGGCCTCGTGGTATATTGCAGTTCGCGCGTCTCAATATAAAGATTCGTTCAGCTCGTTGCACAAAGACCGATTTTGGACGGCCGGTAAAATATCAGCCGGTATTTTATCGGTGGAGCGCTGCATGCACTCAAGCCGGAATTTTATTGGTCAAACGAGCAGTCGCTTCGCTGTCGTGGAAGAGCTGATACCAAACATAAATTAATGAATCGCAAACGATTTTGCATAATATTATATGACAGATATTACTGACATGATATAAAGAACTAATTAAATATTGTATTATATATTAGCACGCCATTTAAGAAATCCATTTTTTCTTCTTTTCTCTCCATTTCCTCTAAACCATCATTCAGTTCGCAGAAAACGTTTTTTTACATATCTGTAGTCAAACGTCTTTATTCAAACGTGTCTAAGGTTTTGTTCCACGAAACTGGCGGTGCTGCCATTAGCAGAATACTTACATCATAAATTTTCTATTAGTCACTTAATGCATTGCAAACGTGTGAATATATGAATGTATTCAAAGGCGGATTTACCAGTAGGCTGCGTAGCCTCGATCCTCGGCGGCAGAGTTTAGGAGCGGAAAATTTGGGGCCAAAATTTTGAAACTGTAAGTAAGTGTAATAAATGAAATATAATTACGTTTATAGAAAGCACATTATTCTGTAAGATGTCTTAAGATGTACCTTACACCACATTGTTAGTGGTATTTGACTGTGCTGTCATTAGTCCAGAAATACATTTAAAAACTATTTATTGTAGAATCGTGTACAAATAGTTGGTTTCTAAAAAATATATGGGAAGTGACACCTCGAACCCTGCTGGTGGCAAATGTGAAAAATCCTCCACTGAATGTATGTATATATACCTCAAACAAGCAAATCACCATTTTATGCGGATAATGCAAGCTGTTCGATTCGTTGCGGAATTACAGATAAAGCTGCGATAAGTTGATGATTTGGACAGGACAGGACAGGAGAGATTTTTAAATGATGGTTTTTTGGCTGTCAGCATTGATGCATACCAAGCGTACCGAATCACTGCGTGAAAAGCACCAGCAGAAGGAATTTGTTGTTACCAACGCATGGTTTTAATGCGAATTTGAAAATTAATATATAAAAATTAATGTTGGTTTGTTCGTGTTTTATGCACGACCGTACCGTACATCCTATTCGGTAAAACGTTGTCAAATTATTGCTTGCACTGGCGCAGAGGGTAATAGGCATATTAAAAGTAACTTCGTATAGTGCAAGCCGGAGGGAACTTGACAATTAGTTAATTGTCACGCTGAAATGGCTGGACGGAATTGAATGAAATTTGGAACAGAGGTTGCTACATTCAGTAAGCCACTGTATGGTGCGTGGCGGACGGAATCTTACAATGGGTTAACACGTTTGTTACTCTTCACGGCGAAACGGCCTGACGGAATTGAATGAAATGTGGAATGAAATTATATCTACCTTTCGTAATCCTGCATGGCGGAGGTACGTTGCAAGAAACATCCCAATTGCTTGACTGATCACCATGAAAGTTGGCACATAAGTGTATGTTTACATAAAGGAAATTTTTCGTATAATATATAAGAACTTATAATCTGTAACATGAAAGTTAGAACGTAAGTGTAGGTATTGGTTGACTGCTCACAATGAAGGTTAGCACATAAGTGTATGTTTACAAGAATATTATTATTATTATTTTAATAATCTGTAAGAACATGTAATCTGTAACACGATAGTTAGGACATACATGTATGTTTACATGAAGGAGGAAATTTTTTTAATATAATCTGTAAGCCAGTGAATTTAGTATGATGGATGGTACCTTGCAACTTTAACACCGTTTGAACAGTCACTATGAAACTTGGCACACATAGCCGGCCGCGGTAGCCCAGGGGATTGACGCGCTCCAGTCACGGTCTGCACGGCCACTACGGTCGGGGCTTCGAATCTCCCCTCGGGCATGGATATTTGTGCCGTCCTTAGTATTAGATAGTTTGTACGTTTAGGGACTGATGATTCCGTAGTTAAGTCCCATAAGCTATACAAACATTTGAATTTTTTTTTGGTCACATATGTATTCATACATAGGAGGGTGAGGAGTAGGTGGAGGAGGAGGCAAACAGAAAGGGAAGGGGACGGGCAGAGAGAGGGTAGAGGGGGAGATGGAGAGAAAGAGAGAGAGAGAGAGAGAGAGAGAGAGAGGTGAGAGGGGAAGGGAGACGGTGACAGACACGTGAAAGGAAGGCGGAAATGGACAAAGAAGAGGACAACAGAGGGAGGAGGAACAGGTGAACAGGGGGAGATGTACTAACGAAAGATTTCAACGATTAAATAAATAAGTACGCAGGCAACTCAGGGTTTTTTAAACTAGTTGTGTGCAGAACTCACTGCTGAATCAATATTTTGTATTTTAGTCATTTAAGCGCCATGTTGACTGTATGGACAGAAGGCACAGCGAGAACTGTGCAGGGCGGACGGCCAGTAAAAATCTGTGCGTGTGCAAGCTGCCATTTGCCTACGTCCGCCAATGTATGGCCGGCACCGGCCCGGCGCCGGCGGTCTGCAGTGTCAGCGACCGGCAGCTGACCGACTTTTTGTCGGTGCCGGTCCGTGGTCAGCGGATGTGCCAGCTACAAAGCCCGCCAATGGGCCACTGCTGGAATGTGGACGGCCCATATTTTACCGGCCGTCTATAATCGGCGTGTGCGCAAGCAGCCTCAGGTCGCGGGTCCGGGCTCGGGCCGCTCGCGGCCACCGCGGAGTCGGGGCCGTCCTTTTTCATACGCTGCAATGGAGTGCGGCGAGTGCAAGGCGCAGGCAAGAACGCGCGCGCTCATCAATCATTCGCGAGGCTGGCACACGCACACACGTGCACGCGCGCGCGCGCACACACACACACACACACACACACACACACACACGCACACACGTGCACGCGCGCACACAAAAAGTGTGCAGCGGCGCCTCGCACAGCCAGTGTGCCGCGCGCCGTTTCCGATCAATAGGCGGCGGCGGCAGCGGCGGTGGCTATCGCGGACAGCCAGCCAGCACAGCGGAGGCCACCGAAGTGGCTGTTTTGCGTGCGCCACATTGATAGGTCTCATTATTAGCAAATCTTAGCCGACGGGATGTTGTCTTACAAGGAGATCACATGGGTATCGGACTTTAGATTTTTTAAATTCTTTTATTTTACTTTTCATTATTATTTTTTTATTTCTTTATTTTTTGTTTTTTATTTTCTTTTATTTGAGGTATGTTAAGTTTAGAACATAAATAACAATCTGCCAAAGTCTCAGAAATTTTCGAGAAAATCGACTTTGAAGTTTTGCGAGTGGACATAAGTACCAATAATTAAACAGTCTAGCTCATCTTGTAGCGTACTAGCCTTATATCCATAGGGTCAATGGCTCTAATCCTGCAGGAGCCGCTTTTTTATTTTTTTATTTTTTTTTCTTCTTTTTTGTTCGAATATAAATGAATGCAAAAACTTGTGGAAGCCGACCTCGGGGAAGATCAATTTAGATTTAGGAGAAATGTAGGAACACGGGAGGCAATACTCACATTACGACTTATGTTAGAAGATAGGCTCAGGAAAGGGAAACTTACATTTTTAGCGTTTATCGATTTGGAGAAAGATTCTGACAATGTTGACTAGAATACACTCTTCCAAACTTTGAAGGTAGCAGGGGTAAAATATAGGGAGCGAAGAGTTATATTCAACCTATACAATAACCACACGGCGGTCATTAGAGTCGAAGGGCAAGAAAGTTACGCAAAGGTTGGGAAAGGAAGTAAAACAGGGTTGTAGCCTTTCCCCAATGTTGTTCAACCTGTACATTGAGCAGGCAGTGAAGGAATGGAAGGAGAAATTTGGAGAGGGCATTAAAGTGCAGGAAGAAGAAATAAAAACATTGTGGTTTGCCGATGACATAGTAATTCTGTCAGAGACCGCAAAAGATCTGGAAGTGAAATTGATTGGGATGGACAGTGTCTTGAAAGGAAGATATAAGATGAACATTAACAAGAGTAAAGAGAAGGTAATGGAATGCATTGTCAGAAAATCAGGCGATGCTGAAGGAATTAGATTAGGTAATGAGACACTAAAAGTAGTAGATGAATTTTGTTATTTGGATAGCAAGATAACTTCTGATGGCCGAAGTAAAGAAGATAAATGCTGGATGGCTACGGGAAGAAAAGCTTTTTTAAGGAAGCGAAACTTGTTAACATCCAATATTAATTTAAATGTTAGGAAGTCCTTTCTGAAAGCATTTGTCTGGAGTGTAGCATTATATGGGAGTGAAACGTGGAAGATAAGGAGTTCAGTAAAAAGATGATAGAAGCTTTTGAAATGTGGCGCTACAGACGAATGATGAAAATTAGATGGGTAGATCACGTAAGTTATGAGGAGGTGCGTAACCGAAACGGGGAGAAAAGGAGTTTCTGGCATATCCTGACTAAGAAAAGGGATATATTGGTTGGACACATTCTGAGACATCAAGGAATTGTCAACTTAGCATTAGAAGGAAGTGTGTGGGGTAAAAAGCGTAGAAGGAGACAGAGGGACAAATACAGTAAGCAGATTAAAAGGGATGTAGGTTGCCGAATGTATTCTCAGATGAAGATACTTGCGACAGGGTAGCGTGGAGAGCTGCATCAAACCAGTCTGCGGATTGAAGACCACAACAACAACAACGAATCGCATCGTTGCTCGTCGTTGCACTATATTGTTTAATCTGTGTCGTGATTTACGACCTATGGTACATCTCAGTTCGCAGTGGAATATTCATACATTTTAGTACTTAGTCTCCCTCGTTATCTGCAAGTACTATTCTGTTTTGCTATGAAACACACAACTTAATTTACTACTGGTCTTGACTTTTACAATAATCAGTGCCTAATGTTACAATAATTTTCTACAAACAGAAGTACGACACTTCATCGCTGTAGTAATAAACCATTTAACAAAATCCTTACCTTTTGCAAATCGAGCGACACTTAGATGTTAACAATTCCTCAACACAGGTTTTTTTATTTTACACAGACCCGTTTGCTGTTTAATTTATGTTTGAAGTAGGATCACCTTTTTGCTTATTACGGTATTATTTTTTTACGTCTACACTTATCAGTACATATATTTCTGAGAATTTATCTCGTTTAACCCGAATGTGAAATTGTTCTTTCCTCAATTTATTTACGTCTTTTTACTCTTCTAGGAAGATATACTGTTCGTAGTTTTACTTATTCTGTTACACATAAGGGGTTCTATCATTTAATTTCTTACTATTCATTGTAACGAAAACGTAATTAACTACTTTACTTGGAAACTGCACAGTTTTGTTTCTAGAACTTAATGCTTTATTTATATGGAAATTAGTTATATCGCTTTCCAAGAGAAACTACAGTTCGATATCATTGTGATTCCCTATACACAGTAATTGTTTTTCACAGAAATATACCACACACGTTAATTCGTACAGTAATGGCCACTCATATACTCTAGAAACAGTAGAGGATAATTTAACAGTCGCAGTACACAATTTTATTCCTAAAACCCTGGAGGAACAGAAGGAACTGGGAAACCTAATTAGTCTAGTTAGGTATGTGTGAGATGCTCTATCTTTCACGGAATGTACCGAACTTGGCAGAAATCTTACAATCTTAAGAGGGCCTATGGGTACACGAGATAACATCTGCGTTTTCTGACAGGTTTATTCCTGATGACAGGAAGTTACAACTAGATCCCTCTTTTGCCCAAGGTAACGTGCTCTGCGTTGAAGCATCTTTTTAGTGGCTTCATTCAACCGCCACAACTATAGGTATTGGAGTCACCAGAAAGCTTCAAAGTTACTTGTAAATTTTAGAGTGTGGTGTAGACATGTAATTGTCCCAATCTTCATTGACCAGAACCTAAATACAAATAGCTACTTGAATATCCTGCAATAGGTGGTCATGAAAGATGACGGCAGGTCTTCCTTTTACATTTAACAGGATGGACTTCAACTAAAAGGAGGAGTTACTGCTCAGTGGATAGATGGTCAATTTCCTGGTCACTGCATTGTCCATTGAGATCTGTAGATTGCTATCTAGATCACCTGAAGTATAAAATGGGCCGTTTTAATCCAATAATATGTGCAGATGTAATAAGAAACAGTCACCATCTCGAGAGCCGGCCGCGGTGGCCGAGGGGACTGAGGCGCTCAAGTCACGGTCTGCACGGCCACTACTGTCTGGAGTTCGAATTCCCCCCTCGGGCATGGATATTTGTGCCGTCTTTAGTATTAGCTAGTTCATAAGTAGTTTGTAAGTTTAGGGACTGATGACCCCGTAGTTAATTCCCATAAGCTATACAAACATTTGAACATTTGAACCATCTCGAGAAACGCACTGCGTAAATACTTCTGTGATTAAACGACCATCGGATTCAACGGATTAGAATGTACTTTCACCAAGAGGCCAAGAGGGAGAGCTTGTCGATAGAACTTGCAAAAAAAAAAAAAAAAAAAAAAAAAAAAAAAAAAAAAAAAAAAAAAAATTGTTTCTGTGTATAAATAGCGCATCACTCCAAACAGGGACAGTCTGTTATGAGTGTATGCCGTGTTAGCAAGAAAAATTCTTTGTAATTTGTTGTGCTCTGTTTACGACGAGCCTTCGAATTTCGAACCACCTGCAGTTATGAACGTGACACTTTCTGGTGGAGGCGCAATACATCTGCATCATCGTGGCTCCAACTAGACAGCGTAATAGCTGTCGCCTACACGGACAACCACCGGAATACAGAGGGTATACTATCTCCGTCCGAAAGTCCGTGTCATCAAAAGAACCACGGATACGAAAACAGCTGTAAGCAGATGCACATTTCTCCAAGTATGATAGGTGGGATCACATTATGTGCATGGAAAACGTGTATTTCTGCCTAGATGGCACGGCCCAGAAGTAGTTTCAAAATAAGAAGGAAAGGCGCGATAGCTGGGGACCATTCCATACAGAAAAATACGTTTGGAGACCATCAACAACAAGTCCGTTTATCGGGAGAGCGATATTGACGACCAGGGTCCAGCGACATGGTGAGTCAACACAGTCGTGTATATACAAGGTGTTTTGGCGCTATGTCACGTAGTTAATCCGGATATGCCGGAGGCCGATAAAATTTCAAACCTGATGAAGATCCCTTCTGTTGAAAGACGTTTCAACAATACAAGAGTTTATCCAATGGGACCAGAAAACTGGAAAGATGCAATGGAGGAGGGTTGGACGAAACAACAGAAATGAAGTTCTTGTGGCCGTTGTGGAAGACGAGCATGATTTTTCTTCTCTCATACGACAAATTGTGAGAGATAAAATTAGAACAGTTTATGGCAGCTGAGACTGGTGGACCAAGCAAGCACCCGATTATGTCATGAATGTGGGGCCTGTACGTCATGAGAAAGCCGACGCCGCGGAGGAAGAGATATTTCAAACATTTGCGCCTTTCTTCTCCGCCAGTCGCCCCAACGCGAAGAATGGCCCCGCCTTACTATGGCTTAAAGCTGCAGCCTAGGAACATACCAACGCGGCCACAACCAACTCTCCAAGCCACTATGACGCCTGGGAGGAGGACAAATATCTGGATGACAGACAACAACAAGTCATTGTTTATTAACTGTGGGCTTCCTGGCCATGTCGTACGACGCTGTAGGGAGAGAAGACGTGTATTTCACATTTATAATGCCGCATGACGGCAACCATCGCAGCAGTCTTATCAACGGCAGTTGATTGCATATGATTAGTGTCGACCAGTGGGGCGAAGACCGTCCCCGTGTCACGGATGTCTACATCTACATCTACATGGGATATACTGTAAATCACATTTCAGTGCGTAACAGAGGGTTCATCGAACCACCGTTAAACTACATATACATGTACATACATACTCTGCAATTCACCGTAAGGTACATTATACCACTACTAGGCATTTCCTTTCCTATTCCACTCCCAAATTGAACGAGGAAAAAAAGAATGCCTATATGCCTCCGTACGAGCCCTATTTATATCCCATTGCATCCTCGAATAGCGCGCGGGAAGAATGAACCCCTCAATCTCTTCGTTAGAGCTCTGATTTCTCGTATTTTGTTCTAATGATGATTTCTATCTATGTAAGTGGAATTCAAGAATATATTGTCGCATTCTGAGGAGAATGGTGGCGATTGGAGTTTCGTAAGTAGCCCACGCCAAAGCGATATGTTCCGTTGTTGTAATTATTCCCATCCCAGATCCTGTATCATTTCCGTAACGCTGTCTCCCCTGTATCATGACAATACGAAATGAGCTTCCCTTCTTTGGACTCTTTCAATGTCTTCCGTCAAACCCACCTGATAAGGATCTCACACTGAGCAACAATACTCCAAAAAAGGAAGGACAAGCTAGTGTATGCTGTTTCTTTTGTAGTTCTGTTGCATCTATTAAGGGTTCTGCCAATAAAACGAGTCTCTGGTTCGCCTTTCCCATGACATTATCTACGTGTTCTTTTCATTTAATGGTAATTCCTAGGTATTTTGTGGAGTTTACGACCTTCACATTTAATTGATTTATCTTGTAAACACACTTTAACGGATTTCTTTTCGTACTCATGTGAACGACTTCACACTTCTCATTATTTAAAGTCAGTTACCAATTTTATCATCATAGTGATTTCTTATTCAGATCGTTCTGTAGTTCGTTTTGATCGTCAGATGATTTTACCAGAAGGTAAATGACGGCGTCATCTTCAAACAACCTGAAAGAGCTGTTTAGATTTTCCCCTAAATCGTTTATGTAAATAAGGAACAGCAGACGACCAATAACACTACCCGATATCACATCTGTTTTAGTCGATGCCTTACCATCGATTACTACGATTTCGCCTTTCAAAGAGCAACCGCCGTTCGCCGTCGCTTTAAAGAGATAACTTCCGCCCGCAAAGCCGCCATGTTCAGGAAAACTAGGCGAGGCGACCATCTACAGTGAGGTCCCAAGATCCTGCATGAAAGACAGTCACTAAGATGTCGGGAAATCTCATTGACATCATCATCAATGTAAAGTAAGGCTTCCTCGGCTGTTGTCATTGTTGATAAAACTCTTCTGGGTATTGGACCGCATCGTCAATACATCAAATATATCACCGACGTTTCGGCCACTAATGCAAGCGGCCATCTTCTGGACGTTACGAACAGAAGAGTTTTATCAACAATAATCATCAATGTCCAACCTGTCCGGGCAACAGTCGATTCAAGAACTTCCTTCTCTGTATTGTCGATTGACTACCGCCGCAAACTAAAGAAGCGACCGCGCAAATGGAAAATACACCCGGTCGGCAGAAACATGTGTCGCAAGAATATCTATCAACACCGGGAGCAGCCGTTTGAATTTGTCGTTTTAACATAATTTAGCCATAACGGCATCCTCGGATGGGCTTACTTCAGGCATCCCAGGCTGTTATTGACGGAGGAAGATCTGAGATACAAATTCAGGAAATCCTTCTGACAATTAACACGTACTCGCCTCTGAGATTATTTGTTGTCGAGAATGTTGAGATCCCACCGTTAACAATGAAATCATCAGGCGAGGTGGCCAGTTGAACCGTGAAGTGCTTGTCGATCGCAAAAAAGCTATCAGTATAACGAAGGAAATCTACATACCAGTGGCTATTACAAGCATTGCAGTCAGTTCAGGAGAACTTTGTATCATTAATTTTCACGAGCAATCGCAACTCATTCCTAAAGAAATGTGTATTGGAACAGTTGAACCAGTCCAGGACGGTAAGCTTAATGTCGTCGACGAAGTTTCATGGTCTGATGTTACGGCTGACAACGCAGTAGAAGAAATTACTTTGGAATTGCATATGGGCACGGTGTGACCCATGAACAAAGTCAGTGTTAGCCATACTACTCCAATTTTCAGATGCATTCAGGGCCCGGCAAGAGAAGAGATAGGTGAAACTGTCCGAGAGGCTATTCCGAGAGCGGTGGGTAGTTAGTGTGTGAAGTTAAGCAAGCATAATCAGCTGAGGTGTGTTCGTGTGCGTGTGCGTGTGTGTGTGTGTGTGTGTGTGTGTGTGTGTGTGTATTTTATATTACAATCAGACGCTGAAGGCCCAACAAGACAGTTCAGTTAAGGGTGATGCAACGCAGAAGGCCAAGATGAGAGAACCAATTTTCTGATAAGTTAATAAGGCTCGAAATTTAGTAAAAAGGACACTTTTAAAATAACAGACACTATGAGTTCAACAATTTAAGCGAAAGTAGAAAGTCTTAGTTGAAAGCAACCCTTGTAAATATAATATCATTTACTAATGTGCCCTGCCATTTAAATGAAAACAGCTCAACTTACTTATAAAAATAACACTAAAGAGGGGCTCCAAAATTTAAGTGAAGCCCTTTAAAAATACTGTTACGAAAACACATTAAGGACGAGCTCAAAAATACAAGTAGCGCTTAAGTTTATTATGGAGGCTGGTAACAGGAAACTGCGCTCAATGACATGAATAGGCAGAGGGCCAATAAAACAGCACAGAATAAAATTTACAAATGAGCCCTGTAATTTAAATGAAAACAGCTCAGCTTATCTATCAACATCTCACCAAAGGTGGTTACTCGTTAATTACGTTAATTACACTCTCACTGGTAAAACAGGTGAGCTAACTCAAAACAGGAAGGCGTGGAATAAGGTGCCCAACGGTCAACAGGAAGTACAGCTCTGACACGAAGGGGTTTACACAAACGAATATAACGCCAAATTAAAACCGCGGGGTGGCAATTCCTCACGGAGAGAATATTTCCTGAAACGAGAAGATTAAAAAAGGAAAACAAAGAGCTATACAACTACCGCCCCTGCAGATGCGAGCCAACAGACGGGGAGAAACCAGATACATTCCACAGTTACGTTAACCAAGTTAATGTACATAGAGTACCTGATACTCAGAGCAAAGAGAAAGAATAATTCAATTGAACAGAACTAAAAGTGCGTTCCCATAGCTCAGACGGCAAGGTCGCTGACTACCTCGCAGGGAGCCCGGGTTCGGTTCCAGGCAGGGGTCTCGAAAATGCCCGACTCAGTCGGTGACCATGAGACTGATCTTCTCGGTTCGAGCTCCACGTTGGGCGCCAAACTGAAATTTAACACATTATTATTGTTTTGATTTTTTTCTTGGAAGAAGAGAAATAAAACATATATATATATATATATATATATATATATATATATATATATATATATATATATATATATATATATATATGCACGTAAGAGCAAGCTATTGTAAATAATAAATCAGTATGCTGTTGATTTACAATCAGTCTGAAAATATGATTTTAGGTAATCGAAATTCCTGTTTGAGCAAAGATTAGTTAATTTTAAGCGTCGCAAGTACTAATAAAAAGAAACAATGCCTCCCACAATGTATTATATTTCCTACGTAATGGCACCGTGTTTATCATAAACTGTAAAATTTGTAACAGCGCAAATTTAATTAAATAGTTGGCTTCTTGGCTTAAATAACAAGCAGTGCACCATAATTTAAAAATCGGTACTTGTTGGCTTTTTTTTTTTTTTTTTTTTTTTTAGCGGACGACTAAACTGTTGGAATGAGGGATACCGATTTTAGGATTTTGGTTTACGTAACCCACGGCCTGCTCAGAATCATAAATCTGATAATATTTAAATAAATCGGCAAATCTCAGGGACAAGTTATTAATCGTTATTTCTCTTTTATATTCCGTGAACTACATCGGTCTTAGCACCGTACGCATCTCCAACAATCGTATCTGTTCAACGCCATGATGGAGGTCCGCGAATAGCTGAAATAGAACAGCCCATAGTATTACAATTTTTGTAAAATTATGAAAAGACGATCAAGGTTGTTTAAATTATCACAACGCGTTAGGAATTCTCAGTTAGTAAATTATTATTGTAAAATCATCTTTTACAAACAGACACAATTACATACAAGACAGAGTGTTCTTCAGTTATAGTCAAGAGAAGTTAACTAATACGTCCTATCAGTACCAGGTACTAATCCAGAGAACGATTTTTCTGTCCGCGCTCTTGGCGCTAGCTCAAAACAATTGACAACTGAAAATATTCGTTTTTCTTTCTGGTTAGTTAAAATAGTTCTTTGCCTTCGGCGTTGTCAAATTAATTAAGTAACATCATTTACTGTTAATCTGCCATAGTTTTTGCATTTATCGTTCGCGTTAAATTTAATTAATTGTCACGAAATCATTTCTTATTCCCCATAATATTATAACTTGAAAAAGCAACTAACGACGTAGACACAGGCAACGACGGCCCTTTGGGAACGACCACCGACCCTGACAAATCCACACATACACACACAAATGTGCAGAACAGGACTTATCTATTTCTTACTACGCACCAGTTGCAGGTACCCTCGCGATGGTGTAGGAGGCGGGTGTGAACCAAAGCCCTGAAACATTTCCTACATCCCAAATGAAAAGCGGCTGGAACGACGCGAGGCGCAGCCGGGGCTGAGTGCGGAGTACTCTAGCAGTTGTTGACAGCTCCGACGTTTGGCGAGGGACGGACGCGGTGTCGCACGGCCGCTAGGTACGCGACCACATAGCCGGGAGAAGACGTAAGCAGATCGCACTGAGGTGCTGTTATAAGTTGACAGAAAGGCCTCTGCGGACCAACCTCTACAGCTCATGGCATGAATGGCTCCCTACGGACAGACAGGGTGCTACCCAGAGAAGCTTCGATGCACACGCCGGGCCCGGCCACAAACTGACTCTTAATCAAAATCACTCGACCCCGGCTATGCCATGCATTGTATCAACTCACTGCCTGATCCCATGTCCATCTCCGACTGCACCAGCGCCACAGTCGCGCCACACGCACTTTCGACGTGCGATAGATGAAAAAGTCCCGCGAGCGGTGCAAGCACAGAGAGATCAGTGGTATTAGCACCAGTCATTCGACGAAACAGGAGCTGGGACAACTCACTGTCCAAGCTTAAACACCGTATCAATACTGGGGATGATCCACCAATTAGCCAGTGTCCGTACTTTCCCAAGCTGAACGACGGATAATTCTGGAAGCGGTGGAGAAGATGTTGCACGATGAAATTATTCAAACTTCTCTGAGTCGCTGGTCGTCTCCTGTGACCATCATGAACAAGAAGGACGGCACGTGGCATTTCTGTGTCTACTATCGGCGGCTGAACAACATCAAAAAGAAAGATGTCTAACCACTGTCGCACAAGGACGACACCTTAGATTGTTTGAACAAAGCTACATACTTCTCAACCATCGATATGCAGACAGGTTACTGGGAATTCGAGGTTGACGGAGCTGACAGGGAGAAAACTGCTTTTATTACACCTGAATTCACATGATTACACATGAATTCAAAATCATGCCGTTTGGACTATTTAATGAACATACGCTAGCGGTTATGGAATTGGAGCAGTGCTCGAACAAATTCAGAATAGTGTTCAAAAGCTGATGGCCTTTGCATCCAGAGTTCTCTCAAAGTCCGAGATAAACTACAACCGAGAAGGTGTCTCGCCATTAAATGGGCTATCAACAAGTTCCAGCCGTATTTATTCGGTAAACCATTCACTGTCGTGACAGACCACCATTCTTTATGTTGGATGACCAGTTCGAAGGATCCATCAGGTCCACTAGCAATATGGGCACAGAGTACAAGAATATGATATCACAGTGGTGTAAAAAAATGGCCGCAAACACGAGGGCGTCGCCTGTCTTTCGAGTAAACCATTAGCCGAACACAACAGAAGGGATGAAATTTCAGCCCTCACTAAGATGTTACAGCTGAACAGAGGGAAAATACAGCATTATTATAAACCATAGAGGCTTTGGAGAAAGGAAATCCCACCAAAGGAGAGTTTCTGCTTATAAAAGGAACATCGTCTAAGAACAACTACGATTCACTAGTTCCCAAATGGCTACTGGTCGTTCCTGCTCATCACCGGCAAGCTCTACACAAGTATTTCAACTATTCTCCAATATGCGGTAATCTGGGATTCGTGAAGACACTAGACAGAACCATACGCAGCTATTACTGGCAAGGTATCTACCGATCTGTCAAGCACTAAGTGAGTCACTGTAAGGAGTGCCAGAGACAGAAGCATGTGGCGCCATTTCCTCTAGGGCATCTGTTGCCAATTCTCCCTGCAGCAGCTCCATTTTAGGTAGGTTCACAAAGTAGCCTGAGGATAAATCGTGTGAACTATCTCAACCACTACTTTATCACCAAACCTGTGATGACTACAAAACTCCCGAGATGGCAAAATTCCTAGGAGAAATTCGTGTCAAATCTGGTATCAGAGGTAAGATCACGTGGCTACATTTTCCACAAAACTGCGTACCATCATCAGACAAATGGTATTACACAACGTTTCAGAAAGACGTTAGCACATATACTGTCGATGTACGTCAACGTTGAGAAGAAGGATTCAGATAAAATACTGCCATTTGCTTATAATACATGCAGTTTTCCTGCTCCATGGTCGTGAAGCTGAGATGACAACAGCGGCCTGGAGCTCCATGTTAGGGATCGCACGGCGTCTCGCATCAGAGGTTCGACTCCTCCCTCGTGCGTAGATGTTCGTGTCATCTTTAGTGTTAGTTCATAAGTAGCTTGTAAGGTTAGGGACATGATCCCGAAATTAAGTCCCATAAACTTTACAAACATTTGAACATTTTTTGAAACGACAATGATAAGCTGTTTCCGTTCCAACCGAATAACATCCAGGATTATGTGAACAGCTCATCACCAGAATCGAAGATGATAGACAACAGGCTAGCATACGGACACTGGACGCCCGTCAGCGCTATAACGACAAGCACCGTCCTGTTGTGTACAGTCCGGGGGATATGATATGGATTTTTACCACTGTACCGATATTTGGTCTATCGGGAAAATTATTGAAGCGATACTTTGGTCCGTATCGTGTCATACGCCGCCTGTCAGACGTCACATACGAAGTCGAGGATTATGAGCCGTCCTCAAAACGACAAAAACGAAGAGACATTGTTCACGACCTCCGTATGAAGGATCACCACGATCCCAAAGAACAGACAGAAAGAAAGGACTCTGAAGACCGTTATGATAATGATGAAGCCACGACAGGAAACTATGTTTTTAAATAAAACAGTGGACTGATGACCACGCAGTTTGGTCCGATAGAATTACAAACATTTGAACATTTGAAATAAAACAGTGTGCTGCGACCGCTGTGTCATCCTATACACGAGTGAATGAAAATGCAATACATGGGATCATACCGATATGTACATGTAATTGATCTTGCATAAATTACTGTATTTAACCAAGTGTCATTACTAACTGCGATACAAAGGAAGAGTTTAAAAGCTAGGAAGAATACCGTGTAGTTACTCAGCAAAGTAATTAATTACTGTTTTCTGACACAGGGAAACAGCAAATAAAATGACAAAACCTCGTATGTGTAATTGAAGAAACAGACACAGTACAAATCTGTTAAACTAGACGAGATTTCACTTTCCTTTGAATGCCGGAAAGAACAGCTTCATAACCGATAACAAGGGAAATTCACAGTGATGCGAACACTAAAATGTATAGTTCCTAAAAATTAGTTGCCGTATTTTGTGTGCAAGCAGAAACGACATCCTATATCAAGCATAAATTAAATTAATAATAATAATAATAGTAATCTGTGAAAAATTAGCAACCTACACAGACTAGTAGCTAAACTCGAAGTGTCAAACAACTGAAGTATATGTTGATTCACAAAAAGTAAACAGGGTATTGTGGACTAGTTTTCAGTTACTCAATCATGCGTGATTTCATATCACAGGGTTGACAAAAGTTGTAAATCCCATCAATTATAACGTATTATTGAAGTCAAGTTTTCCAAAGGAAATCAGAAAAACTACTCTAGTTACTACAGAAAACGAGACCGAACGAGTTATTACATGTGTGCTGTATTTTACTGTTAACTGTGATTTAACTTTCATCATAAGTCAAACCCCAGTAAATTTACGATTAATCAGTGTATCACCTGTGAAAAGAGAAACCAGTTCTCTGGTGGAAGACGACTATGCTCTCTCAGTTTGATTAATAAAGAGAGGGATCTTTTTAAATACAAAAATTAAAGATTAATATTATATTGTTTCATTTTTGTAAAAGATTTAAATTTTCTGACAGATTTCCAATGGATTTCCTCGTTTTCTGGCACTGCTGTTTGCCGTTGAACAACGCTTAACGTGAAATGTCCTAGTAGATTAAAATTGTGTGCCGGAACCGGGACTCGAACCTGGGACCTTTGCGTTTCGTGGGCAATTTTAATCTGCCAGAAAGTTTCAAATCAGAGCACTCTACGCTTCAGAGTGAAAGTTTCATTCTGAACGCATAACTTGATGATAATGGGCACCTCAGGACCAGTGGCGTACCCACGGGAGCGTTGGGGGCGGCTAATGGGGTTGAAGCCCTCCCTCCTGCACCTCCATAGATTATTAATTTTATTATTTTTTCTTGTTTTAATTTTTTATTTTCTTAAACAGGTCGGCACCGGAAATTTGAAATAATACACATGTAATAAACCCAACGTAACTATAATTTGCCAAACACAACGTGACAGTGGGTCGCCAACGTGATGCCGGCACTGAGGACGTGTGCTGCTGTTACTGTGAGCGCTGTTTTACTGAAGTTATGAGCCGATTGTTCATATGAGGCGACCCGCTGTTAGCAGGTCAACGGAGGCACCGAATGGAAGCTTGAGAACAATAATAGTGTTAGTTAAGTTCAATATTCACACGTAGTCTCATGTGTAATAAACTGTAAAGATCTTTCTCTTTGGCTAATAACACAGAAGCGACTAAATACAAGCTGATTATACATATACATACTCCATTTCCACCACTGTGCTCCACTTGGACTTTCAATTGAATGATTGCCTACTCATTTTATTTCTTGTGCAATTGTCTCCGTAGTATGATTGATTAAATTTTAAAAAGTGTAAAAAGAAGTCATAGATTAATAAATTCAAGTGTCGTAATTGTTAAAAATTTTAACGTCCTTCCTCCGCACCCCCCCCCCCTCCTCCCAAGAACCAAATCCTGGCTGTGCCACTGTTAAGGACATACCATTTTCAAGTGTAACAAAGGGATTAAATCACAATTTTATCATCGCTACTTTCATCCTGCAAGTAAGACCAGCAGCCTTTACCATTTCAGATAGCCGCTCAAAACCTGTGACAACCTCTTTACATCCAAAGCGACACACATAATTGTTATCGACGTGAGGCAGCACCTCGTACCCCTTATGGGACCCGGAAGGACCCGTTCCACATCTGGAAAGACTCCACCTGGTATGCACACAGTGCACATTAGCATTCTTCCCCTCATTGGCAGCCATCTCCATGAGGGGCAAAGGCACCCTCTGTGAGGCTATGTTGTGACCTCAGAATAAGAGAAACCATCCAACTCAGGAACATTGTCAGTCTCAAATAGCGCCTCAAATGTATTCTCAAGACTAACTGGTAAGACCTCACGATAGTTCCCCTGGAATGTCTTATGCTCCCCGTCACGGACTGGTGCGACCTCCGACGCAACTACGTGTTGGATGTTGCCTCACTGCGAGCAGTAACAGGACATATCGCTGCCGCAGGCCGATCAGTGGACACACCGGGCATCCGTTCGCCTTTCCACCGCAGCCTCGAGCTGTACAACGGAGGTCCACACAAACGGAAGCTGGAACCAACTCAGTCTGAATCCGCACACAGCAGTCACAGTCCCTATTCATGGTTACAATACCCAGGAAAACTAACGACTAGCAAAAGGCGATGAAAACTCGACAGAGGGTAACTAGTCGAAGGAAAACAAAACAGACGACTGTCGGGACTCTCATGGCGGAAGAATACACTAACCAGATACTTCATGCGAATCTGAATCTAATATACACGCGGGAGCCAGAACCTCAGAGAACAGTCAAAATCTGTCTCTTCTAGCAGGAATTCTGTTACTTTTACAAGTAGTGGTGTGCTCTGTACTGTGCTCAAAGGAAGACTACAAACGTGAATTTGAATCTAATATGTACGAGAGCACGAGGTAAATTTGCAAACTGAAACGAAAAAGCGCAGACAATTATCAGTTTAATTCAATTTCACTTACTTAATATGAAGACGACGTCCGCTGTGTATCGGCTGGCATCTAAACAGACACTGATTAAGCTCTATTAACAGATGTCACAATTAAATCAGAAGAACAATCGAGTGTCGCAATGCGCTCAAAAGAAGACTACACTGTTTCACAAAAGCGAATTTCAGACTAAAAATTACAAACTGAAAAGAAAAAGAGCAGACAGACAGTTATCAAATATCAGCATGTTACTTCTAATCAGAAGCCGGTTTCACTTACGAAAATTGAAGGCGCGTCTGCTGTGTATTAGTAGGTAGTAAAACGACACACTTTCGCGGGATAAAACGCTGGCACAGACACCCGAGGAATCTTATATTCCCTCATTTGGATCCAAACGGACTGAAATATAACTGAAAAGATCCATTAACGTGTAAAACAGAATAATCAAAAAATTCAAAGAATTACTTTCTATCAGAACAGTGCTCGGTCCTCTCTGTAGCTCATCGGGTTCAAATGGTGAACAACCTATCCTGGCAGTTAACAAGCAGCACTCTAACGTAAAAAAAAAAAAAAAAAAAAAAAAAAAAAAAAAAAAAAAAAAAAAAAAAAAATTGTTTTTCAAAATGTTCAAATGTTCAAATGTTTGTTAAGCTTATGGGACTTAACTACGGGGTCATCAGTCCCTAAACTTACAAACTACTTATGAACTACTTACGAACTAGGACGGCACAAATATCCATGCCCGAGGGGGGATTCGAACCCCCGACCGTAGTGGCCGTGCTGACCATGACTGGAGCGCCTCAGTCACCTCGGCCACCGCGGCCGGCAATTGTTTTTCATCCGCACAATGCACGACTCCCTAAATGGTCCGTTTTCTGGTTTGTGAATAAATGAGGAATTTACTGCTACAAGAGTCAATAAACGAACGACTCTCTACTTTGATATTGAATTAATTGGAAAGTGGACCGCTTATCGTCTTAAGTGGATAGCGCTTATCTGATATCTGACAATTTATTAAGAACTGAATATGGAGTTAATAGAGAATTAATTAGCTGCCTGCCAATCTTATTAATCATCCCTTCTAAAATAGCAAAAAAAAAAAAAAAATAAAAAAAAAATATACTCGCATCAAATGGGAATGATAAGAGTGGCTAAAGTAAAATAGTTCATCCAATATTCATATTTACTATGATTAATACTGAACCAGCATTACATACACGGTTACAAAATGGAGGATGTTTGAAGTTCAGCGAAAGACAAAGCTAGAGATCGGGGGAATAGCGAATAATTCTATTTACTTGAACGCCACCACAAAATAAACGCAATAGAGATTTAGCAAGTCTTGTCAGTGACAGTTAGTAACTATACAAATAGCCGGCGTCGTAAGCTTTGCGAACGACAGACAATAATTTGCAGATGAATTGCGGTAGTACATTACCAGTACATGGTCGTCAGATGGATAGCTGGATGGTGCTGGAAACGAGCAAGACGGTTGCGCTGATGACTGAAAAACCCGTCGCCAAATAAGAAACAATTCCGGTGCAGATCCAGAAGGGACGCTGCTGTACTGAGGTTAAATACAGCCACGAGTCCCAGTGACAAGTTAATGCCTCACAGTTCTGTTGTACACCACTAGACCACAATGAAACTTTAACTAAGCAGCCGAGTTTGCGCTGATATGAAACTTCGTGGCAGATTAAAATTGTTTGCCGGAACCGGGACTCGAACCTGGGACCTTTGCCTTTCTTCCAGGAGTGCTAATCTTGCAAGTTTCGCAGGAGAGCTTCTGTGAAATTTGGAAAGTAGGAGGCGAGGTACTTGAGGAAGTAAAGCTGTGAGATGGCATCGTGAGTCGTGTCCGGATAGCTCAGTCGGTAGAGCGCTTGCCCGCGAAAGGCAAAGGTCCGTGGTTCGAGTCCCGGTTCCGGCACATAATTTCAATCAGCCAGGAAGTTTCACCAGTAGACCAGTTCGTACACTGCAGCAGTTAATTTTTATTATTATTATTTTTTATATATAATTTATGGGACTTAACTACGGGGTCATCAGTCCCTAAATTTACAAACTACTTAACAACTAGCTTATCCTAAGGACAGCACAAATATCCATGCCCGAGGGGGGGATTCGAACCCCCGACCATAGTGGCCGTACAGACCGTGACTGAAGCGCCTCAGTCCCCTCGGCCACCGCGGCCGGCACAGTTAATCTCCATGGATGCAGAGCGGGCATCAGAGACAGAGAATATAGCTTGGTGTGACGAAAAACGGATTCGTCAAATCAAACAGAGCTGCTGGTCACTGTTGCGAATCCAGGGCTCAAGACTGGTTGGCCTAAGTCAGTGGTTTTCAGCAAGTGGGTCGCGACCCCCAGCGGGGTCGTAAAGCCTTCTTTGAGGGTCGCGGTCAAAGGAGGTAGTAATTGCATTATAAAACAACCAGACCAATGCACGCTTGGCTATTTGGGTTTCTGAAATATCAAAATGGCCTATGTGAAGTAAAGCATATTTTATACGAAAATTACGTAATTTCTTATTATTATCAATTTTGATTGGAATAGAATTGTCTTTTTTTTTTAATAAATGTGCCACGTTAACAATGAATAAACGAAAAGCCTGAAAACTGTTTTTAGGAAACAATCGATACCTAAATTAATGAGATACAATAAGAAATTTTGAGAAATTGAAAAAAAAAAACTGAATTTCCTTATAAATTACCTGTACATTTTTCTGTTGAAACTAATGTAAAAATAGTAGATGTGTTCCACTCCGGAAAATCCACTAAAATACACCTTATAATGCAGAACACATTTTAAGAATGTTTTAAGATCAGAAGAAAATATTAAATTCGCTGTCTTTGAATTCACACACCTAGTTGTGTTACAGTAAATTGAGGATATGGGTGGGGTGGGAGGAGTCACCAGAATATTTTTACTTGGAACGGGGTCGCGAACCCAAAAAGGAAGAAAAACACTGGTCTAAATCTTCGAACTTTACACTAGCTAGCATCCAACCGAACAGATAAACCTGGCGGTACTTTTGCACAATTAAAGAAAATTCCCTGAGACTTCCACATTACGTGGTGCCCTCCTACACACAACTGCACGCTGCTACGTCTTGTGGCGATATCCTTCTAAGACTCTCCTGTGAAGAAGCTGTCTCTCTCACCAAAATTTCCGCCCTCAGGTATTGCTGACGAATTGCAGCGCCTCACATTTGCGAAATTGCCAGTAAGATGCTTGGACATTGTCCCGAGCTGTCCTATCACACGGATACATGCATCTGGCAAATCATACGCCTTCGTACAGTCCTAGCGCGGGAAAAAAGGTATTTGCAGCGGTTCTACGAAACCGAACCCGCACCATCGCATGTGTGGGTAACGTGCCCATGTTCCCTTTCATGTGGCGCTCATAATAACTTAAGACTCGTCAGCCTCGCGTTTGTTTCTGCCACGTGCGACAGCCTCGTTACGGCTCTGCTGCCTCTCGCCTTTGACAGAGTCCGCCATTCCAAACCTAAATTTAACGAGCAATAATTATTCTAACCACCAAAAGAGTTTGCGGAAATTGATCGTAATTGAACTACACATTGTTATTTCTACAGACACAGAAGGATTAGTCATATTATCGCCATCTCGGATTAAATAAAAAAATGAGGTAGTGCTCACGCCTCCATTTGAATTAAATCAGGTACGAAGGGTCATCATCTATCCTGGCAGGGTCGCCATTATGTAATGTTGACTGTTCTATGGCCATTCCGGACAGACAATTTATTCCATTTTGTGTTACACGCAAAGATTGATCTGCAATGTGTTGTACCCTATAAACGCTGGATCAACAGATGTAACAAATTTACCAAGACATTCAGTCTTAGATATTAGAAACCAGTTACCTCTCAAGAAAGGCACTTTAGTGTACTGACGCACTCCCAAAATCCACATTCCTTTACTCCGTGAGTTCCCTTACCAGTTAATATTCATTTTTCTAATTTATCCCTTGAGGCTTTTTTTTTCTAGTTAAATGAGTAGTCGTTCGGTTCAGTCTGAATACAATTAAGGATCTCTTTCCTGCCTTAGATTGAAAAGTGCACTGCTTTTTCATTTCTAAGGCTGCCTGTCCATGTCACAATAGCTTTGTTCAATCGGCAAAGCTACCGTCTTTAGGGTACAATACCAGAGATAAATCATGCTTCTTGCATTTTCAGTGCTACTGTGGAGACTATGATATTTTTATATCCATTGTTGTTGTGGTCTTCAATGGGCAGGCTGGTTTGATGCAGATCTGCATGCTACCCTGTCCAGTGAAAGCCTCTTCATCTGAGAATACAAATGGCGACCTACATCCTTTTGGATCTGTTAAACTGTATTTGTCCCTCAGTCTTCAGATGTTCAGAGAGCTTATGGGACTTAACTATGGGGTCATCAGTCCCTAATCTTAAAAAGTACTTATGAACTAGCTTATAGTAAAGACTTCACAAACATCCATGCCCGAGAGGGGATACGAACCACCGACCGCAGCGGCCGTGCAGACCGTGACTGGTACACCGTAGACCGTTCGGCCACTGCGGCCGGCCTCCCTCGGTCTCTCTCTTCGATTTTTACCCCCACGCACTTCCTTCTAATGCTACGTTGACGATTCCTCGATTTTTCTGTGTCTCAACAACCTACCCATCCTCTTAGTCAGGATATGGTAGAACTCCTTTTTTCACCAATTCTGTTGAGCACCTACTCATATAATGTTCGTCTGTAGCACCACATTTCTAGAGCTTCTGTCATTTTTTCTCTGAAGTCCTTATCGTCCACGTTTCACTCGCACACTATGCTACAATCCAGACAAATGCTTTCAGAAAAGACTTCCTAACATTTAAACTAATATAGGATGTCAACAAATTTTGCTTCTTAAGGAACAATTTTGTTCCCATAGTCATTCTGCATTTTATATCATCTTTACTTAGGTAATCAGATGTTATCTTGCTACCCAAATAACATAACTCATTTACTACTTTTATTTACGTGTTACATTACCTATTCTAGATCACCATCACTTGATTTTCTAACACTACATTCCATTACCCTCGTTTTACTCTTGTTAATGTTCATCTTATATAGGGTGTCCCAGCTATCTTGTCCACCCAAAATATCTCTGGAACAACAACAGCTATTGGAAAACGACTTTCACCGGTATCAATGTACGGCTGGGACCCATGAATGTACATATTTGGGAACATTCTAAAACGAAAGCAAATGTGTTTTTTAACACAAACGTATGTTTTTTTTTTAATGGACACCCTATATGTTTGCTTCAGCAATCCATAGCATGACAAATCACATACACAATGGCGTTGATTGCATCGCAATATTCCAATTACATCCCGAGATATTGCGACGCGAAGTTGACGCTTGAAATACGCGAAACGCGCGGGTGGCTCACGTCCTGAGCAGCATGGGGTTCTCGCCTGAGTCTCAGGACGTGAGCTTGCCGTGCGTTACCTGTATTTCAAGCGTCAACTTAGTGTCGCAATATCTCGGGTTGTAATTGGAATATTGCGATGCAACCAACGTCATTCATGGGCCCCAGCCGTACATTGATACTGGTGTAAGTCGTTTTCCAATAGCTGTTATTGTTCCAGAGATATTTTGGGTGGACAGGATAGCTGGGACACCCTGTATTCAAGACATTGTCCATTATATTTAATTATTTTTTCAGGTCTTTTGCTGTCTCTGAAAGATTTGCAATGTCTTCAGCAAAGCGCAACGATTTTGTTCGCTCTCCCTGCACTCTAATTCCCTCTTCCAATTTCTTCTTGCATTCCTTCACAGTTTGCTGAATGTAAAGTCAGCCATTAAACAAATATATGCATGTAAGGCCCTTTCAAGATGATAGCTAGAGACAATAAGCTATAATCTAAACCAGAGTTAGTTGAAATTGCATGACACATTCTAAAGTTGGTCATTTTAAGCTTGATTTTTCTATATTTTTGTTTAGTAGTGATAAATATTTGTAATATTTGAGCTTTTTAAATGAGATGTGCGTAATTATCTCCATATTGTGGATGTCTTAAATGTGTATGGCATATAATTTTATGGATTATTACATTTTATTTTTAATTAATGGAATGTGGAACTCATAGATGTTCTCCAGACACCCTTACGAAACGCTCAGATAGCTGCCAACATTAGTCCAAAGCATGGGCCTTTCCCAAATTTCTCCTGATTTGGACAAACCCCAAACTGGCCAACTGGTTTAACCATCCCCTATCCGCGTCCACTGTCGGTCCCTTATCTTTCCAAACAATACCAATACTTATACTAAATGCGCGACTCAATGGCCAATACTTCCTTAAAGACACAATGTGTACATTTCACAATCGGAGTACATATCGTATAGAGATTTACGTAAATGAATACCTTCAGATTAACCAAAGACATAAAGAAGGAAGCTTCACCACCTAAGGATCTGAGCATTCGTTTGCTGCATTTGCGATTGGTTAAACCCTGAGAACCTGAAGTTATTCTGAGTCTTGGGGGTAACGGAGCTGTTGACTGCGTCTAGCCAACAGCACTCTATGCCATAAGCACTTTGCGTGCCTGGCTCGTCAATATAATATTGTATGCCTCATAGACCAGGGTTGTATATATATATATATATATATATATATATATATATATATATATATATATATCATAGAAACCTTAGATGACATTTTGGAGAGGTAGAGAGAATGTGCAAGATGATATTTAGGTTAATGCTGATAACAACGGCGTCCTCTGCCCAGCACCGGCCTTGCTCATATGTGAGAAGTAGGTTGGTGTCCCCGTTTCGATCACAACAAATTCGAGGTTCAAAATAGTACAGAGGATTATATTCCTCGGAGATCTCCTTTTACAGTGTGATGACTAAAAACAAATCTTATGGAATATTAGAACCTGGATAGGCTACCGTATGAAGAAGCAAAAAGAAAATATGAGGAACTCCACCCTCTGCTTATGGCCTCATGCCTGTCACACCACATCGTGACCATAGCATTAGAATATTCCAACATCTTTCATCGTTACATAATTTTAATTATTTCTTTAGAGGCAGAAATTTCTCATTCTTCAAAATTTTTAGTAAATTCAAATTAGGTCAGAGTAATTCATAATAACAGTATCCAGAGAATACCTAGGTCAAAACACTTCGTATATCAAAGAACATTTGTCGCTATCATAAATAGTACCCGCAGTTCAATTACTCTCTACGTTACTTGCTCTCTGTTACTAGATCTCAAAGTGTTTAACTCTCTATGTGACAGTTTTCCGTGATTAGTTTCAAAGTATCATACGCGGTGTATTTCCAAAATAGGAAGGAACCCGTGAAAAAGTATTTGCTTATTAATATAAACTTTCATATCTTGATCATACGCGAATGCGTACATTATCTTTGGACTTTGGTCGGGATAGGCTAGGAGGGAAGAATTAGAAACTTTTGCCTCCCGTAATAAACTGATTAATGTTCGTAATTTTGGATTTTGAACTTATTGTCAAGTTTAATGAAATAACTTAAAAAAAACGTATCTCGTAGAGTTAAAGTTCGTACGCAGAGACTTTAATATAAATGAGACTTTGACGAAAATAATCACGCATTGTGAACTCATAAAGTGTTTTCTGTGAAAGTGAGTTTGTTGTAAATATTAAATTCAAAATAGAGAATATGTGATACGTAAACAAGTCCTAAACAATTATTCAAGTATTTAGTTCCCTAAAATTATCCAAGAAGATTCTAATATTGAACTTATATCTGTGAAATTCGTAATAAATCAGTTAATATGTGAAATAAAATATCTAACAGTTTTGATTATAAAAAAATTCTAATGAAATTTTTTCTAAAGAATAATTCAATAGAAAGGAATCAGGTAGAAATAATTTCTTTTGGACGGGCTTCAAACTGTCTGAAGTACCGGACTCAATGATTCAATTTTTTCGGTTTATTAAATATCAGCCCCTGGGAACCGGAATTTCATGCTCAAACATTATAAAGAGTCTTTCATTTTAGATGATACACAGAACCAATATTTACAGTATAAAAAATTCAACAAAGATAAAAATTTTATTAATTACGAAGATATACCAGGTCTACCAACTTAAATTCCATACTGAGGTGACAAATAAAATTTTGAACCCATCCATCCACTATAACTGTGAAAGTCACAAGCTAAAACCAAAATACAAGACCAACGTGAAGCCCCTCTACGAGTCATATGCTATAGCATCTTTATCCCTGGCGACAAGTAAGCTGCTTATTCAGCCACTCCTAGAGGATCCTCAAAACCTCTCCCTAACTTGGGAGGCGTACCCGTCTTCCCCACCACTACGACTATAGGGAAATAAATACCTGCCTCCGAGCCAAAGATCCAACGGCCATTACTTGGCCCTCTCGCTTTGAAGGACTCAATTGGAAGACTACCTTCAAAGGTTTCTCCCGCCTTAGGAGTAAGCACCAGCTTCTTATGGTGGTGCATCCATCATCTTGAAATCTTAGTGCGCCAAGTCAACGTTAAAGTTGCAAAGTTGTTTATTAGTCAGTAGGCTTTATTTGTGTACGTGAGTTGGCACGAAAGACGACTGCCTCGGCCTTCTGAATTCTGTAGCTTCGATGATCACTGTGATAACTACGTTTCTTTCGTAGTAAGATGAAATTGATATTGAGGGAAATACTAGTGACCGTTATTCTAATATCCGTCTCACATAATCTTCATTTTTGGCTCTAGTAATAAAATTACTGTTGCATCAAAATGTGTTACATCGATTCTAGAGGATCATTATCCTTTACGTTAATTACGTTAATAATGAGTATAGATGTACAGTACGAAACCGAGAATTCATTTCTAGTTATCGCTCAACAAAAGAGCAATTTGACGACATACACAATGACGCTGACATTCCGAATCTGTGTTCCAGACTATAGAATACACGAGTACCCGCAATACCCAAGGCGCCTTGTTGCGAGGTGCGCTGCTGCTCGCCGTCGGAGGTTCGAGTCCTCCCTCGGGCATGGGTGTATTTGTTGTCCTTAGGTTGGTTACTTTAAGTAGTTTGTAAGCCTAGTGTCTGTTAAGCAGGTTAGTTAAGTCCCATAGATTTGCAAAAATTTGAACATTTTGAATGTTAACTTTCACTTACGGTGCTGGCAGCCTAACGTGTTAAAGTTGGCAGCAGTTGAAAATCATGGGAGTTGTGTGACGTTCTCATTAATAAGTCGCGTTAGTACTTAATGGCATTCACTGGTTTTTACTCGTAAAATAATAACGCATTTTTTGTTTGGTTGAAATGTAATGCTTTGTCTTGACGGAACATAGCACGAGGGCTAATACTGATATCGAAATGTTCCTTTTACAACTAATGTGGTGATTGTAAAATGGTGTATACAAGAATATTTCACACACGAAGCAGGAACAAATTGAGTATTTATTTTAATGTTAACAGAAGACATTAGGCCTATTTCCTCATACGTAATACTTTCTGTTGACTATTGTAACAATACTGCTGACCCCCTCATATCAATCTTATCGTACGATACCGTCTGTCTGGTCCTCTCATCTCAATGTCATCCTACGATACCGTCTGCGTCGGATCCGGAATCGTGTGGTTCAGTAGTAATATATGTTGCATGTGAAGTTAAAAACGAAATAGCCAGCCTACGAATCAGTGTAGGACAGTGTCTCGGTGATTCTGTGATAAAAACAAGTGATAGAGTTCATTAATTAAGAGATTCGTTTAAATACTTTCTAGACAGTTCTATGAACAATAGTTTCGTCATTGTATGTTATTGAAAGACTTAAACAGACAAATTGTAAAATCTTTTGTAAAAAACAAAAAGAAATGAAAATTAATAGCATTGTATATATGTTAGGCTCATAAACAAGTTGTGTTAACCAGCTAATTGTGTTATTTCGACTATTACATTAATTATCAATATTGATTTCTTTGTATATATTGACTGCCGAGAGATTTTGAAACTATTTTCAGATTTGCGAAGATAATTGATAGTCCAATTTATGTTAGGAACATGTATGATGTATTCATTAACAAATTAATTAACATTTAATATCGCACTTTGTTGTCAACAGAAAGATCGAAAATTTCGTCTTAAAAATACATGCGCCATCTAAAATTATAGTTTTCATTTTATATTGTGATTATTTTTGTGTACATGAAATGTTTTTCTGTTATGTTTGTTAATTGTAAATCAGTATATTCTATTGTTATGAACAATGCGTAATGTAACGTCATTATTGCCGATGTTATATATTTGCCTCACCGATTTGCGTGGGGGTGGTTCGAGTTTCAGTCGTTTGTCAAGTGCTCTGGAAGCTATGTCACTCTATGTTTTAAAATGAAAGTACTACCGTTCCGATGCTTTGTTCATGTTATTAAATTGTAATGTTTTGGTGGAGGAGAAGTTTGTTTCAAATTAAAGAAGAAGTGAAAAATTCTACATATCGAGTATTTATTACTACAACGACGCCCCAGGAGAATAATGTTGCGGCCAGCAGAACCCCCATACATCGCAATATTAAAAAGCTGAGTATCCATAGAATGAAACTGTAATTACTTAAAATTTATTAAAAGTTTCACTATGAAGTAAATAATAAAATTTGTTCCTGCTGTCTGGTGAGTAAATTAACTATAATCGAAAGGCAACATTTCCTTGTCAACATTTGTTTACTACATCGCTCTATGCGACACTTAACCATGTTGCGATTCATCGATAAGTGCCCTTTCGTCGTTTAAGTAGTTTTCCACGTAACAAAACCGGCTGAAGTTATGAGTAGCCGTGCGAATCCGCTCCGTCTCTGATCGCCATTTTCATCCGTCGCCACCACTGACACGCAACGCCGGCAACATCATATGTGGAATTTAACCCCCGTTGATACATCGCCTAGTAGAGAAACATTCTTGTATTCGTCGTGGCATATTGTTCACTATATTATCAATGGATTTTTCGTCTAGACTAGACTGATCCGTACTTCAAAGGCGATTCGGCGTAGATATCACCCAATGATAGGTGGGTCGTTTCACCCAAAATATCGCATATTCGATAGTTCAATGTTTTAAGAACCCAATCTCATCTTCCGATGGTGTTATCATGAATGAACACATTCATGTAATCCACAAGATGAGCAAGACAATTGTCATCCTTTACAAGGATACTATCAGAAAGCATAACAGAAGCAGCCAGCTTGTTACACTCGCCAAACGGTGTGTCTAACACGTTCAGGCTGCCCAGATTTCCTCCAAAATTGTCTTCGCCGATTTTTTGTTCAAAGCGAAATGCAAGTCTCATTATGAATAGCGCTTGATGCCGATTTTAACGAGTCCGTTATGCAGCATGGTGACGTATTGCTCAGGGTGTCTACGAGCTGAAAGTGGGAGAAAGGGGGATCAAAATCGGGAATATGTGGGACGGGAATACCAGTTCCGGCATACGTCTTGCAATCAAGGAAAAGATTCAACTCAATGATATAACAAAAAATTTTGTTTTCTCTGAGAAATAGCCAAGATCACTTATAATTTCCTAATAATAATAATTATTCAACGGATCGCACCCCCCTCCCAAATATAAGAACCTTTTATGAAAAATTTTGGTACAGAATATATATGTAGGGGCCCCTTGCCAAGGTTCATTTGAGGAGGATCAACGGCTTTGATGGTGTATGAAAATGAAGATATCACCGGCAGAAATGGCGGTAGAATTTTCGTCTGTTGTGGAAACCACCGGAAACTTGGTAGGTGACTGTTCATCCACAGGGTGCCGCTTTAGCAACTGCTACACGAACTAACAATCCATGGTTCTACACAACCAGCGTAGATGGACAAAATTTAATTACAAGCACTTTGGTTCTTGAGAGCAACACGAACGTTGCCCTAGGTTGTAACCAATCCACCCGTCGGCAGACGGCAATCGAGCATTAGGATTCTGGGGGACCCGGGCAACCACGAACTCAGAGAAAGTCGGAGTTCTTTGGCAAACTACCCACTAAAATGCCAACATTCATTGGCATACTACGTATTAATACGCTGATACAACGTGGATAGCTACTAAAACGTACTGCAGAACTCGACAGACAAAAAATCCTATTACTAGCATTTCAGGAAACACTATATACTGACGATAAAACAACAGATTATAACGAATTACCGAAGGTGGACGTGGCGATACCTACAAACAAGATCATAAACTCCATCAAGGAAGTCGCTCCCGTCAACAACAGACTCATGGTAGCACGTATAAAGTGCGGTAACGCTCATGCCCTAACCAACGTAGACAACAAGAGAAACCCTATCGATGTGGAAAATTTTCTGTAACCAACTGGAAGAGACTATGATGATGATATCCGAGAATGATATCTTACTCGTTGGTGACTTTAATGCACAACTGGGCAAAGAAAAATAACGCAGGAAGACTGTAGGCAGATATCCTGCGCACAAATTTACTAAAAGAAATTAGGTGACTAGTTGATCTGTACTAGCAATTCAACCTCAAGATAATGTCGACATCTTTACGGAAGCACCCCGGAAAGGAAAAAAAATTTCGCTCTCCTGTTCAAAAACTTGGGGAATTCCAGCTTCGCCATATGGCAATTACTCACACACCGGAACGAGAAAGCAAAGCCTCCAGAAGAGCTGAAGCAACTGTAGAATGATTTAAATATCAGTATGGAGCAAAATTGGTAATTGAACCTTAACAGTGGGAAATGTGAAGTTATCCATGTGACCACCAAATACGTTAAATTTCATTTACACGATAAATCAGTCAAATCTACAGGCCGTAAATTCAACAGGTACTCAGGAATTACAACTACGAACAACTTGAATTGCAAAGAACACACAGAAAATATTAAGGGAAGACGAAGCAAACGCTGCGTTTCATTGGCAGAGCAGAAGATACAACACTACTAATGAAACTGCCCACACCACACTTGTGTGCCCTATTTTGGAATATGGTTGCGTATTTTGGGATTCACGTCAGGCGGGACTGTCAGACGGTTTAGTGAATGTTCAGAGAGAGGCAGGTCTCGTATATCACGATATAGATAAGAGAGTGTCACGGAAATGAGGCACGATTTTGGATGGAAATCATTGAATGAAGTCGTCATTCGTTGCTACCAGATTTAGGTGTTCCTTTCATTCGCGAGACCGGAACTGTTCGATGGACCATCTCTATGCACTTCTATGTGATTCGCAGGGTATTTATACAGATGGGAATAATTTATGTAGAACAATTATGTCATACTTGCTGCGGCAACCAATCAAACGCTTATCATGCCTTTCTCTTTTTAGACTTCATATCCGACTTCATACTGCTTCATTTGTTAGACTGTCAGGAACCGCACATATTGTTTCAGAAACTAGCAAATCACATTCTACGTTCTGTATCGTTATGGCACTTGCCTGCGTTATCTGCCGCAGCAGCTGACTGGCACCTCCTCCCAGTCTACAAAGTGAGCTTCAACCTTCTCACTCTCTGAATACAAGGGGTTGATCCCTCCTGCCGGCTGTCTTTGAAACACCTTGAGGCGTGCTATCCCGTTTAGGAGCCGTTCCCGTAGGAGTTTGGCGCTTTGCAGTGGGTAGCGCAGCTGCCTTTGATCCTTCCCTTCTTAAGCTCCACAAAGAAGCGCCGAGAGACAGACTGCAGGCCGGCTTCTTGACTGACAGATCAACTCGCTTCCTTTACGTGCGGTCAGTCTTCTGCTTCCCGCTAGCACGTTCATTGAAAAACGTTTTCCGTTGACAGTTCTACTTTTATTCCATTGTAATATAAAGTGTTATACACTTCTCTTTAGAAACGATTTTAAGACATTGAGTTTGACGATTAGCAGACCTACTGTAATAATATACATGACATGACAAACCCCTACTCCAGGTGCATGACGCAAAAAAAAAAAAAAAAAAAAAAAAAAAAAAAAAAAAAAAAGAGAGAGAGAGAGAGAAATGCAGTCAGACATTTTTGAACAGATGACCAGAACCATTTAAAATTTGAAACGATTTTATGTATCTGAAGTCGTACACGTAAACTGCTCAAAACAATCAGGAGTTCAGGAGAGATATCATTAGCAACATATGTGCGGTAACGTATATTATTAAATTAATACAAATTGACATAATGTCAGTTAGGTGTTCAATTGGAATAATCCATATACTACAGAATACAAGTGTATTCTAAGCCACAGTTGTTTGGTGAGAAAGAAAGTTTTCTAATACTTCATATGTAATGCACAACCAGTTTCGATGCAGTATGGCGTCATTTTCAAGTGCTCCACAATAAAGAAACGATTTATAAAAGTATAAAGTGAAGACAAAAGTAAGATACATTACAATTTTGGAAACGGTCAGAATAGTGTTATAACATATGATCTTGTATGTATCATTTTGGCGAGCAGCTCCCCTTTTTTATATAGTTCCCCTTTGACTGGAACAATCTGACTTCTAGGTAATTTTAAATTTTTGACTCTTATCCAGTTATATAAACATATATATAAAAGTTGAGGTACTTTTTTTAATATGACTGAGCATTACCAGTTCAATAATAGAATGAAAGATAGTATACAATTTATTTTATTTTTAGGTTGAATTGCACTGACCATCTCTCTCAAGCACAGGCTTCAGTACAATTTGGTCCTAAATCAGATCATATGTTATAACACTCTTCTGACCATTTCCAAAATTGTAATGTATCTTACCTTTTGCTTTTACTTTATACTTTCATAAAACATTTCTTTACTGTGGAGCACTTGAAAATGATGCCATAGTGCATCGAAACTGATTGTGCATTACATATGAAGTATTAAAAAACTTCGTTTCTCAACTAGCAACTGTGGCTTAGATTACACTTGTATTCCCTAGTAAACGTATATTATTAAAACATTGGCCGCAATTGTAATTTATCTATGATACAGTACGATATTTTGATTTGCCTTTACCTAGAGCTAGGAACCATAACGCTACCATATGTCATTCTCATTGCATACTGATATGGTTTGCTATCACATCGGACGGCAAGTGCAGTTGTACACCTACACGGCAAGCAAGTGTACGAGGTTTTCAATTAGCTCTTGAGGGATATTTGTCCATTTTTCCATCAGTGCAATATCGAGCTCTGGAACCACTGTGGGAGGTATTGGTCCCGTTGCAATGCATCTGCGAAGTGCATCCCAGACATGATCAAACGGGTTTCAATGCGCTGAATAAGCGGGCCATTCCATTCGTACAATCCCCGCAGTTTTAATCATGTACTGCACCAGTGCACCTCTGTGAAGACGAGCGTTATCACCCAACAGAAGGAACTCGCCTGCAATGGCACTAGCGTAGAGGCCAAGAAAAAAGGTCGAAGGATCTCGTTCCTACACTTCTTGACAGTCAAAGTACCATTCTGAACGAATTATACGTCTGTACGTCAACCAATACTGACTCCTGCCCACGTCATTCTTCTACAATCATGAAACTGTGATGATCCCAACACATAATCACTGTTGTTCAGAGTTCCGCGTTCTCTCCAGATGAGTGATCGACGATTGTCCGGTTCAAAACAAAACTTGACTGATCTCTTTGCAGAATCCTGCACCATTCGTTACATTACCAATGCTGATGTTCTTCCGCCCAGTTTCTGCTTGCTAAATGTTACCGTAGCTTTAATGGGACTCACACCAAGGACGTCCCTGCATCGAAGCCACATTCCCGATGGAGACTTCGGACTGTTTGTGCTGTTATTGCGCGTCCTGTTGCAGCTGGGTTGCACTCCGTCTTCTGTGTCGACAGACTGTTAACCAGACATAACGGTAATCTCTTGCTGTTGTTACCCGTGAAAGACCTTGGCCTTGCCTTCTTTCAATGGTTCGCGTTCTCTGTAATCGGCTTCAGATCACGGATATTAGACTTTCGGTCACTGCAATAGCTACAGTCACCTCCTTCTGTGAGCCGCTGCCAACTTTCCTATTGCTCTCCATTTCATATCTTCATTTAAGTCAAGTTGTTGTTCAGTTTCACTACCCGCCAACTACACAAGTGCTTGTCTAATTCATTTTCCAGAGTAAACATACAATATCAACTTCCTTTCTTTTATTACCACCACCACGGTTGCCGTAAAGTTGTTGTCTCCACTCCGTAGAACGGGCAAAAAGACGTAGGTAAAATTTCCTGGCTGATGTGCCGTAGTCCAGATGTAAAACTTCCTCGCGACGTTTCGTTTGCAACTGCGGGAGACATCTTCAAGCGTCTTCCGGCTACTGCCCCTGTGGACCGAGGGGCTCTCACATTTATAGAGGGCATAGAGGGCGCCACCATACGTCACGTGATGCTGACTTTGTAGCTATCTCTGGATGACGTCGTCATGCTCGATTAAAAATAATCGATTGTCGATTTGTTGGTGAAGTGTCGACATCCATATTTTATCTAACTGCAAACCGTCTTCTTTCCTATTAAAATTATTCTGGTGTTTGTGGATCTCTATTGCTTCTCTATAAATGCGTGCATGGTACTGAGATTTCCTAGCTAAAACGCTCGTCTCGTTAAATTTTATTTCATGATTTCCTTTTTGAAAAACATGTTCAGCAACTGCCGATTTTTCCGTGTGGCCCAGACGACAGTTCCTTTTATGTTCAGATATGCGAGTGTTGACGCTTCTTTTTGTTGTACCAATATATACTTTACCACAGCTGCAAGGAATGTTATAAACCCCAGCTGTTGCTAGGGGGTTCGTGCGTCTTTTGCTGATCTAAAATATTCTTTGATCTTCTTCGTGGGTCTGTAGATTGAATGATAGAACCATTATAGTTCGTTCTCCCGATGACACTACTTCAGAACTTACATATCTCAGATGATAGCCCAATTGTTTCGAACCATGTTTGTTGCATCATATTCACGACATGTTATTACGAGGGTGAGTTAGTAACTACGTCGAAAACTGAGGTATACACGCCAGCACTGCGCTCAGAATCCTGAAAATTGCTTTACTTTTCAGCTGACTCCAACTGAAAATGTAAACATTCTTCCCTTTTTCCCGTAGGTCTTAAAAGCCCGGAACTTTTCATTTTTATGGCAGAGTTTGCATCCTATAAATCAAGCTCTTGAGCTGTAACTTTATTTGCTTCCTTAAACGTCGAAAACTGAGGTATACACGCCAGCACTGCGCTCAGAATCCTGAAAATTGCTTTACTTTTCAGCCGACTCCAACTGAAAATGTAAACATTCTTCCCTTTTTCCCGTAGGTCTTAAAAGCCCGGAACTTTTCATTTTTATGGCAGAGTTTGCATCCTATAAGTCAAGCTCTTGAGCTGTAACTTTATTTGCTTCCTTAAACTGCCGCGACCCACAAGACGGATGTGTCGTACTTGTAGAGAAATACCCCAACACAGCGCGCAGTACTGGCGTGTGTACTCCAGTTTGCAACTTATTTACTCACCCAAGTGAAATTGGTCTTTCATCTGGCAGGAGCTATAAACACGACTCATTACCGCACAAGTACTCCTATAATAAATCTGCTTCCTGAGGTCCTCTTCAACGGCATTAACATTGTTGACATATTGATTAGAACGACTGTGTAATATAATCAGGGCAAATATGGTCCACAAAGTTGCTCTTTCTTTAATTTTGTACAACTAAGATAGACGGGGTGGTGGGGGCATAGGGCGTAAGTGCCTTGAACGGATTTGAGGAAAGGTTGGTACGGGTCGCGGTGGAATGGCCGTGCACACTGAGGCGCCGTGCTGTGGTGCGCGCGGCCGTTCGTAGTGGAGGTTCGAGTCCTCCCTCGGGCATGGATGTGTATAGTGTCTTTAGGTTAGTTTAACTTAGTTTACGTATAAACGAAGGCTTCCGCGGCCGTTGTCATTGATGATAAAACTCTTCTTGGTATTGGACCGCATCGTCAATATATCAAATATTTCACCGAAGTTTCGGCCACTATTGCAAGCGGCCATCTTCTGGGTGTTACGGTTAAACACCCAGAAGATGGCCGCTTTCAATAGTGGCCGAAAAGTCGGTTAAATATTTGATATATTAGGTTAAGTAGTTTGTAAGCCTAGGACTAATAACAAAGCAGTTAAATCCCATAGATTTACAAACATTTGTATATTTGTATTGTACGTCTGTGCGCTCTCCATTTGTGGTTGCATACAGTAACACTCCAGACCTGAAGACCTTGAGCTGACACTGTAAGTCTTGCACCACTTCAGTCACTGTAAATCCGCACTCCCTGCTTGTGATAAACAAAATCAAGGCCATATTTTACATGTAAACAGAACGTAAATTCGTCTTACCAGAACCCGCTTGGTTACCCGCTTTCCGAGACGGGATTCGAATCTGCCCGGCGGATTAACGAAAGCGGTCGGAGTGCCGACCAGCCTGGATGTGGTTATTTTCCACATTCCCGTAGGTGTGGACCGCGCTCCTCCCCAAGTCCCTCCTCAGTTCCACGAGCAGCAAACATTTCGTAAAATTTTAAACTTTCACACATATTACACTATTCGCAGACATTTGGGGTACACATTTCCTCCCGGGAGGCGTGGTTTGGCGTCAGGAAGGGCATCCGTCCACGCCGCAACTATTAACACGCGAAATTCTATTAACAAAGCCGACCCTGCATGTGCGGGAACGTGGCTCTAGAGAAAGAAAGAAAGAAAAAGATCGTTTTAACAGTTCTGGAGACAACGATGACGCTGGCTCTTTAAAGCACATCTGCCTCCTCTGACCAAGTGACGTCATTCCGGGCACAAGGGCAGTCTAGTACATTTCTGCACATTAATCAAAAGTAACCGTCGAAGAGGACGGAGGGTATGTAAGCAATGTCTCAATAAACGGCCATGAACGTCATTCGTCCGTGAATAACGGTGTTGAGGCGTCATGTCTTTGTTTGCACGGTCGGTCCCCTCTTAGCTTCGATTACTCCCTCAGGCACAGATGTGTGTGTATGTTGTGACCTTATCCTAAGATAGTTTAGGTAGTTTCTAAGTCTACGGACCGATTAGTACAGCAGTTTGGCCCCTAAGGTTTAGCAAAATTTGAACAATTTGGACGGGTTGTCATCCCGATAGTGTACGATGTGTTCCACTGCTACTCTGTTGCACTAAAGCAAAAGAGGACCAGATTTTTCCTGCATTACCATTGGGTTATCGACAGTCTGTGACGTGGACTGATTGGTGTGACCCTACACATCTCGTCGTCGTCTACTGCCTTCCGTGAACCATTCTAAACACACCTATTGCACTGCGAAAAGCTCCCTTCCAACAAGATCACCAATTTTCCGGATGGATGCAACGGACTGTCTAATGCCAATCATGCACTGTTTTTCAAACTGACATGTGAAGGTATGGTTCAAAAATACGTCTGCCATACATCTTGCGTGTCTGCTCAAGTCACACTGACCCACTTTCATAGTGGTATAATGACTGCTAGCCGCAAGCACGTTTAAATTGCAGGTGGTGTTGCGCAGCAATATCAATGATGAACTTGAAGCACAGGGGCCGCTATGTCCTGTTACGAAATGTATATCTCTGGTCTTTGCAGGGATTATATATTTTCCTGAACATCAGTCCACATACTGAATCTTAGGGTTTCTCAATCAAAAGTTGCATTTTGGGATTCTTTAAGAGATTAGGAGACTAACAAATACACAGGGAACATACTGAAGCAAAATATGAGATTTCGGCCGTAATAATGATCAGATCGGGTACAGGACGACACAGAAACAGACGAATGATTATACGAATATTAAACACAACAAAGTATCGCGAAACAACCTTAATGAAGTAGAATTTTCTACGTAGGAAATAAAGGTCAATATTATGAGGGCTAAACAAATCCACTCCACTTCCTCACGTTTATGACAGATAACAACGGTGTTTACAAACTTGGAGGTAGACAATATATAACCAAATATTTCAATACCAGGTAAGGACGCAGAAAAATGTTGACTAAATGTTTCAGTATATTTCCAATATAAGAAGGAATACCATATTATTTATTCATCGCTTGATCCATGTATGGGTGCCTATGTTTCCACGTTTACGGTTGAAGATAGGTACCTGTGCGTAATTATAAGATGTCGCACGCGTCTCCACAGCCGTGGCTCACATACTTTTATACACCAGAGACCATAATGATTTCTTTGTTGTGAACAGCGACGACTTCCATAAAAGCAATCAAAACTAAAACTAATCAACAACCGTCAGTTTTAACTAGAACAGAGATGTACTCAAAACAAATGAAATATTCGTTTCTGCCGTACAGAACAATGTTCTTTTTCCATATATACAGATTTGCTCAAAAAGTGTGTATCATTGTGCTGTTTTGTTTTCAATGTTCAAATGTTTGTAGAGCTTATGGAACTTGCTGGGTTATCAGTCACTAACTTACAAACTGTTTATGAACTAGCTTATACTAAAGACGACACAAACATCCATGCCCGAGGGGAGATTCGAACCCCTGACAGGGAACGGCCTCACGCATCGTAGCATAGCGCCTCAACGCGCTCGGCCACTCCACCGCGGCTACAATCAAAGCATTTCACAAGATACTTAAAGTTAAAAGTAATATGTATTAATGTTCTAACTGTAATAGAAACACCTAGTAGAAAATTCATTTCAATTACGGATTTCGCCGTATTCAGTAGTCGTAGGAGTAATACTGTCGCTCGAATCTACACCTTTATCATCCCTTACCTTCAATGTATTCCTGCTCTTTATTCGAGTAGAAAATTCTTGTTCATCTAAATACGTCGTGCAGAACAATGTTGAGATAGCGAGAGGTCATTTCCGTACTGTTATTACATGATTTTCACTTCTTCCAACGAACTACCCAAGTGGATGAATTCAATTGCATTCCTCGCCATTTTTGATTTCAGTTAGAGCGCAAAACACTAGGATACAAACAATCATATCATCATTCTATTATGCCTTTCAGAGCACAAATAACACTCCTCCGTAATTATTTCTTCAGTACCAACATGTTTCTTCAAAATAATTCTTGACCAAATCCAAGTATTTCCTCCTTGGTCTATCTCAAGCCCCTGATAAGTCTCGTTGATAACTTTGCTTCTCCTATGTCTGACGTGACGCACCATCTCAGCCTGCTTCATCTATGGTGCACAATCCCAGTGTTTTCTTGATTTCTCGTTATGAATATCGACCTGCTATTGTCTCCCCCTATTAGGACCTGCAATCATCCTTGATAGTTTCATATCCGCAACCTCAACCTCAAGGTAACCAGTGTAATCCGAGCGTTCACTCCAATACAATAAAGTTGGTCTAAAAATTAAACGGTGCAATGCTAAATTAGTTTTGGTGCAGACTTCCTTCTTTCAGAAGGGAATAGATTGCAGTTGAGCACTCACTGCATTAGTTTTGTTACACCTTCCTTCCAGTTCTTTCATAATGCTGACTCCCGTGAGAAAATACATCCTAAGTACCTGAAACTGTCCTCCTACTTGGCACTTAATCGTTTTCTCCATAGACATTACTTTTGTTTTTGAGGTTATGGTCTTCTCTGATCTGGCTCTGAAAAATTTTATTGCAATATTTCAATCGAATGTTTCATTACAACTAAGTAATCTGCTAATGCAAAACTGCTTATTTTGTTTTCACATATTTTATTCGCAGCCTGACCGTCTACCGTTTTAAACATATGATCCATAAATACTTTGAACAACCGTGGTGACAGGTTACAGCCTTCTCGTGCCTCTGAAACTACCGTGAGTCATGAACTCAATTAGCCGTCAAATGTAACGACTGCCTAACAATCTACATAAAGACGTTTAATCGTCTGCTGAAGTTAGCCTTCTATTCAATAATATTGTAGAACTGATAGTATATTATTCCTCCTAGGAACGCAGTCATAAATGGTTCCTACATCTACAAAACAAAGACACAACTATTGTTCGTTTACAAAATATTTGTAGTAAGCAAAATATCTGGCTCTGTCTGCTTGTAAGAAGCATAAACCCACATAGGTTTTAATCTCAGCTATTTTCGAGTAATCCACGCATTGTCCTTTCAACAAGACCTGGAAATATTTGCCCACAACGGACATTCTACTATATTTGATGCGCGCTTTACTGGCAGTCTATTTATATTTCTCTCCACATCCTCAAATATGAAACTGTTTCGAACATGTACATCATTCTTTTCCGAGAGTACTTCAAAATAGAAAACAGCTGAAAATTTCACCTGCACCGAGCAATCCTTCAAATATCCACTTCATTTTCCACAAGGCAGTCACAGGCTTCACTAGTAGCTTTGCTGATCTGCCCAAAACACTTATTTCGGTCTTTCTTCACTTACAGTTAATCAAGCTCAAGAATGGTTTCTCTTCGGCTTGATGCAAAGTCTCTGCACTGTTTACAAAGTGTTCACATGATTTCTGCTTGGATTCCGCAATTATATGTTTGGGTTTGTTTCTTTCTTAATCATAAATTACTGCGATAACTTGACCTGTAATATGCAGTAATTTTTTGAAACATCTTCTCTTTTCTTCTACCGGGTGTCTTGACAGTGTCATTCCATGAAGCTGTGATTCTTCCTTCCTTTATACACTACTTTTAAATTACATTATCTCGGAACTTCTATTATTGGGTCTGTATTCCTTGTCCATTCATTTTGCAATGCCTGTTCATTGCATTCAGCTATCTACGATTACAAAAATTATTGTATAATTTTAGTAAGTTACTGGAGATTAACAGTGATCTTGATATGATAGTTAACATTAAATTTAAAAATGGCAAAATTTTTGATATTATCAATACCGGTTTCAGTCTATATAGATCATCTTGAGAGGAATGCTACCATGATTGCAGGCGGTAGCGCTAGTCACAGCAGGCCACACAAACGTGTTGGTGAAAGAAACTTCGCAAATAGATCTCGACGCAACAAATAACACATTTATTTTAATGATATCCACCGCAATTCGACCATCATATCCGTGACACTCTCTCCACTATATTGCGATA
Organism: Locusta migratoria; assembly: GCA_026315105.1. Classification (NCBI taxonomy): domain Eukaryota; kingdom Metazoa; phylum Arthropoda; class Insecta; order Orthoptera; family Acrididae; genus Locusta; species Locusta migratoria. Next base: position 36,333,480 of record CM048748.1, read on the forward strand.
ATACAAAACGAGCTGTCCTCTGAATTTTCTCTACATCTTCTGTCAGTCCTACCTGCTGTGGATCCCACAATGCGCAGCATTACTCCAAAATAGGACGCACAAGTGCAGTGTAGTTTCTTTAGTAGACATAAAGCTAAAGCTTCGGTAAAACGTGTTTTATAAGAAATTTGGAACACAATGTAATGTAAGATTTAATAGACTGTATACAATTCAATTGTTTATTATGCATAGGAAAGTGAGCAAAATAGTTGCAGCTTAATTGATTTTTTAACCAATAAAACAAAAATTTACTATCTTATATAGTGCAGCTGCAAATGTAAGCACTTATTAGCAGAGGTTTGTTGTGTCCTTCTCCGTCGACCGCCACCGTCAGGGATGATGCTGGAAATCTTCTGAAGAAAGTCTACATAGAGTGAAACCTGTTATGAAATAACAACAATTTAGCTATATGTAACGTTTTTTTATTTTAACTTAAACAAATGAATATATTTAAATTATTATCGACGTTACTTGCTTTCACCAGTGTAGTGTCAATCCTTCGTGGGGCACAGCACGAATGACTGGTCACAATTACGAAGGAATGAAAGTTTCATAATTAATTTTGTAACGAAACTATAGTAGGGTATTTGACTGTTTTCTGGAAATCGTTTTAAATTGTTAATTATGTCATGTTATGGTCCGAACATGCTTTTTTACCTCGTGAATTTCAGTACTTTTTAAAAAAAAAAAAAAAAATGAAATTCAGATAATTTGAACGCCCGCTAAAACGCTACATTGGCGTCACATGATGCCTGTGACGTCATACAACACGCCGCCGCTGCTGCTCTCGTAAGATAAACAAATACCTGTATATTGTTTGGGCCGAGGCTTCGTGTTTGGGCGTTAACGTTTGCATAATGACCTACAAATATTGCTTACTTCCGTGTTGTACCAATACATATGTCAAGACTCCAGAAAAATTGTTCTTGCAAGTACCAAAAAATAAGATATGCAAAAAAGTGGCTGACACTGGCGCGAAGAGATCCAAATGAAATAGCGGCTACTTCATGTGTGTATTTCTGTGAGGATCATTTTGATCTAAGCAAACAATATTATTCCATTGGTAAACTAAACTGTTTAGTATCATTCTATTTTTCTGCAAAGGTGTAAAGTAGTATTATTTGTAGGATACTGACCTGATGTTTACATTTGCGAAGTAAAACTTCATAATGTTACACGCCTACGACTTACGTGTAATTAAAGCCGTTTCCTAATATATTTGATGAAAGAACAACATGAATATTGTTGTAGCCCACTATAAAAGTATAGCACTGATTATTTATCTCCAGTAAGTGCAATTTTATCACCAATAGATCTTTGATAAAATAACGTAAGCCTTTTCTTTTGCACAGGACTCTACCAAGCAATTTCCATTGCAAGTAAATAACGTTTCAACTGCTTAGCGGTTTTTTTTAAAATTAAAGCATGGGGCTTCGTATGTGGACGAGTAAACGTAAATGGATTAGCTTGTAGTATCAAAAGTAGTGACACATTCATATCAAACCAAATCTTGAATATGTAATGAAAATACTGATTTGCATAGCAGAAAGTTTACACACAATCGCAAACATTCACTCACAAAAACAACAAACTAAAAAAGCGCTGTAATTTCGGCGCTATAAATTTATTCCATCGTGTCTCGTTCGCAATGTTTACGTGAAAGTGACATGCCTTTGGCTACGCGAAATGTGCGTTGCCAACCTACGAGCGATATGAAAACACCACCGACGCAACCCACTGACCCTGTTCTAGAATATAGATATATTGTATCACTATACACAAGGCATTTTTTCTGTATTTTACAGATTTTGATGTTTCACTTTCCCCCAGTATGGAAGTAGTTAAATAAAATTACTCCCTTAACTGCGTGCTTTACTGGGATAAATTTTACTAACTATCCCGGCGGGCCGGCCGCGGTGGCCGAGGGGACTGAGGCGCTCCAGTCACTGTCTGCACGGCCACTACGGTCGGGGGTTCGAATCCCCCCTCGGGCATGGATATTTGTGCCGTCCTAGTTCGTAAGTAGTTCATAAGTAGTTTGTAAGTTTAGGGACTGATGACCCCGTAGTTAAGTCCCTTAAGCTTAACAAACATTTGACATTTGAACATCCCGGCGGCTTCCTGTGACTATGTTGGCAACAGATTTTGAATAGCGAGAAATATGAGACGTCGCCATTAGCCAATCGCGTGACAGCGCAAATATTTTGTCGTGAAACCTTTGATTTACGAGGGCAGTTACTTTTACTGACCGGACAAGGCTACATACAAGAATCATAGAGCAGGAACAGCATTATTTATTTACTTTATGATCTGTACGATACACTAGCCATTCTAAGTTGTCTGAACATCTGGACAAAGATGTTCTATCTTGTTGTTGATGTTGCCAACATAATCACTCAAGGCCGCTTGGATAGAAGATAAAATTTCACCCTTTATTGCATAATATGGTGACTTCAGATTAAGTCTGTCAAATGTCTGTTGTCAAATACGGTACTTTTTCCAATGGCATAAAATATCTCTCGAAATAATCTGCTTTAAAATGTAGGTATGCGTTACTGACCATGCAGTTTTCACGTTTCATATTTCTGGCACGTAAAAATTTGGATTGTTTTTAAAGAATAAAGACACCATAATTGCGTAAACTTTGGGGAGGTTTCCGCTGTCAGCCTTCACATAACCATCTTCCATTGTGGCATGAAAACTGTAAACGCGTTTAGATCACAAAAAACTGAACTTAAAGCTGCGAAATGGAGGCAACGCGTACAATAATACAGCTCCGACTTCTAGTTGCCGCGCTGTAGGTGTTCTATGACGTCACCAGTACTTCAGACAATAACGGGGCGTTTTCGATCACGTGATCTAATCGTGAAATTTGATGATTTTTAAGCTTTAATTACGTAAAAATAACAGATGTGTTGTAAGAATTATGAGCAAAAATGCTGTCTGAATGTTATAATCATTCAGAATAACAACAATTCGAACCATATTTTTAACACATAAAAATACCCTATTCCAGTGAAATTAATAATGACAAGACTCCAATATACAATCAATGTCAAGATACAGAAAAAGTCAACAGGTCCATTAATTTATATAGAATTAGTTAAAGCTCCACCTTTGAAACTTCTTGAGTTATTAGCAGTGATATTTGACAAAAGTCCCAGAAGTGTCAAAAGGCCGCAATTTTATCAATATTTATAATGAGAAGAAGACGAAGTTGTGGAAATTATATAGGTATTAATGTATTTCCATCCATTTTAAGAGTCTATGGCCTTATGCCAAACAGGAGAATAAAGGCAGAAATCACTGATTCTGAATATCAAAATGAATTTAGATCTGGTCTCTCCGATAGTGATGGATTTCTCACTTTTCCCGTTGCCATAAAGCCTTTGTAAAACTGTTTGACAGTCTCGTATAGCTGGTGACACGCCATTATTGGTGAGACTTGTATTCAACTTTTTTATAGTTTTTTATTTATTTATTTATTTATTTATTTTTTTGTCGAACTGTGTCATGAGCTTTTCGCAGGTCTTTAAAGACAACATCGGTCCCTGTCCTTTTCTCCAAAAGGTTTTTGAGGGTAAACACTACGTCAGTACCGGATGTTTGTTTGTTCAAAAGTTTGTAAATCTATCGGATTCAACTGTTAGGTTATTAGTCCGTAGCTTAAAAACTACTTAAAATAAGGTACACTAACCTAAGGACAACACACACACCCTTGGCCGAGGGGGGAGCTCGATCCACTGACGGCGAAGGCCCGCTCGCACCGCAGCACGGCGCCCCAGTACTCACGGCTAATCGGCCGCGGCATAACATTTTGAATAGTAACCCATGTCCGGGAACGTATCGTTTCCGTTCCACGATGGTTTCTACTCAGATATCTCACCCACTCTTACTTCTTGTTGCAATCAATTTGAAAAGAACAAGCTTCGTAGGTACAATCTGTGTAACAACGTTGGTGGTCGCCACATCGAGGCGCTGTTGTAATGCATCAGTCGTTGCAGCTGGTGTAGTAGATGCTTGTAGTAATTCTTGTTGTTGTCGACTGATGTAAAACATAAGGTGTAAATTTTAATGAAAATGTGTGATAACGGAGCGATTCAGTATTATTTTCAAAATTGATTGCAACAATTGTACTGGGTCACGCCTAATTACATTCTTGAAGTAGGAGTGGATGAGTTAATCATCTGTATTGAAACCGTAGTGAAACGGAAGTGATACGTTTCCGGACATGGGTTCCTAATCACTATCCTCTACAAGTCCTTGAAATTTGTAACGGGAATTTCCGACCACCCTCTATAAATAAGAAATAGCAACGGTCCCAAAACAGACCCCTGCGGCACTCCACACTTAAATGTACCCCCATTGTGATTGTATACCAAAGCGATTTTCAACACTGCTGAGAATTACCTTCTGCTGTCTGTTATTGAAGTAAGAGTGAAGCAGTTGTGTGCTACTCCTCGTATTCCATAATGTTTCAACTTCTCCATCAGTATTTTGTTATCAACACAAATAACTACCAGTACGATCAAGCGCAGCGTTTGATTTGACAACCTGTTAAATACGAGTACTGTCAGACGATTCTGAAATCACTGAGGCATGGGTACTAAGACTTCTGCAGGGTTGTGAAGGTACCGTGAGGCGACAGCCGCTCCTCGCTGGAAACAAGAGGATAAAGAAGGCAGGAACGAGCGACCGAAAACCGCGGAGGCATCCGGAAACTTAACTCATAACGGCGTGCGGCGCCCTCCTTCCGCAGAACTCGGCAGAAGTGCTACGGGGCACCGAGCGCGCGATCCTGGCGCTGCGGTGGGGCCGGGGTGGGGCGTCGCGGCAGATCTGCGGACCGAATTTTGCGCCAAGTTGGCGTGCGCGCCCCAGAAATGTCGCCGGGCGACAGCGAGGCGCCGGGCCAGATGCTCTGCTCCCAAATCGTAGGCACCAGCACCAGCCCCAACCGAAGGGGAAATTTTCTCACAGGAAAGTTCATTTCCGCTTCCTTTAAATTTTTTCCCCTCGAGAAAGTTGTTGTGGAGTACCCAGACTGCATCGTTCCGAACACTGGAACAGAGAAACCTACTTGCTCCCTTCCCGTATTCCTCCAGTCTCAGTAGTGTCAAGATTGTCAATATAGAGGGTGATTCGAATAAAATATCGCAAATTCTGAAAATCCGTATTTAATTAAAGAAACGTAACTTAACATTCTGTAATCAATGTAAAATATATTAAGAAAGTTTCTTTCAGTTGGAAACAAATTAATCAGCGTTCAATACTTTCGTCTTTTAATAGTAATGAAACAATAATGACAGTAGTTAATGGGATGTACCGCGATAATCAGAGCTTGTGCTATGCACAAATTTCTTTAATAGGCAAAACAGACTACAACTGATCAGCACTCATCAATAACTTAAGAGGAACTGTTAAATACAGGATCAATCAGTGCCCCAAAGGTGATATACTAAGTAGGCAAAATTGACTGGAATGAACTTTGGACTAACTTAACCCTTTTGTAGCGTGTTTTACTGAGATGTGACTGACACCATAATTGTCAAAGATGGCATTCTCTTGTGGAACATGGGCTCACCCGACTCATAGGGAGAGGGATGCGGAATAGCACAAGACTCCAAGTTTAGACATTTATTTAACCTAACTTTTACAACAATTCTTAGGACTTGAAACCCTTATTCTTGCTGTCACACAAGTGTAATGCTAAACAGAACTCTGTACTTGAACGCAACGGTCTGGCTGTAGAACATTTACATTGAGAGAATGAATGACCTACTGTTGGACACGTTGCGGTGCGATACTCGGCTGCAGGAAGCGCTGAGTGAAGATGCTGGCGCAGCGGAAGCCGGCGTCTGCTACTCGCGCTCGCCATGCGCTGTGGAGACAGTAGGCCTCAGGGCACCGTGGAGGCAGGACCGTGCCGCTCTGTCCGGGATGGCGTGTGACAGCTACGGGAGTCGAACTCGCGTTCTTCGCCGGGCGATGACAGGAGGCTGCGCCTCACCCAGGAGATGAAGGTAGCGCTCACCGACTGGGTCCCAGGTAAGCTGCCATTGTCGCCGCTGCTACGCTTCCATCCTGCGCGGCGCTAAGTCCGGCATTGCGTGGGAACTGACTGGCTCCCGTCGGCCCCTGGTCTTCTGGTGTCTAAAACACGACCCTCCGATCACGGCTGTGGCGCACGAGCGCTTCCGGCGGTTTGGTCCGTTGTCCGTCTTCCGATGACTGTGCCGAACTGTGCTTCGAGGGGTCCCTTTATTGTCGAAAAGTTGCTGCTAGTACGTTCTGGTTGCTCCAGTGACTTGCTTACGTTAGCGTAAGACACTTTAGTAAGATGACAAAGTCACGCTCTACACGTAGCCTGTGTTGTTGCAAGTGTTCCCCTTTCGGGCGCGCACGTGCGTCTGACGAAGAACACTCTGGCCACCACTGTTTACAACTAATTTTCGTAACCGCTGCTGCTGCTAAGCCACTGTCTGTCTGCTATTAAACTTCACTTGTCCATTCAAGTACAATTCCCATAGTTATTTTATTATTAAATACTATATCCTCACACTCTCTATTGATTTATTTTACACTTTTCATAATTACACTCTACACTTTAATGGATAGTTTAGCTGATTAGATGCATACCTTATTTTTTTTCCAATATCTCTCAAACTGATCAAAATTTACCACAAATTCATTTGTAGCTGCTTGTATATGTAGTGTTACTTACGCTAGTAGCTTGTCCTAGAAATTATAAATTGCAGAGTTCTACTGAATCAATTCGAAATTTAGCTGCATTAAGTTACTCCTAATGCGTGAGTTTGTTTACATTAGTATTCCTCCTCTGCCATGTAAAAGAAGTCACTTGAATACTACTGTTGCATTATGAGCTACTATCTGGAAAGATCAGGGGCGTAATACTGACATTTAGTGCATAGGGTACATAGTGAAAGCACTATACAGCTGAACAGCTATGAACTTTTTGTTGCTAGTAGTGAATAATAATTTTAAAGAATAACTTTTCATAGCTTCAAATAAAACGTTATGCATTAAACGGTTAAAATTTAATGGTTAAAGACTCACACACATGGCGATTCAAAAAATTTTATAAAAATATCAACCACTCTTCTGTGCCACTAAATGTACTGACAAATGGCAGATGACAATTTCTACTGACAGAGGGGGGCTGATACCAAAAAACGCTAAAAACTATATCAATTTATATTTAAAGAAAAGAAAATACACAATGACTTATCCATCAATTGACACTCCAGATCCATGCAAGCAGACTATTAAAAAAATAAGATCAAAACAGCATGCATGTAATACCGAATCAAGAGTAGTAGAATACAAGTCGCTAAACCGCCATTACCAACATATAAAATTTACAAACAATTACACCCACTGCAGTGAAAATACAGCTTATCTCATGTTCAATAAGACAGTAGTGGCTAGAAGTGGTGTACATAAGTTAATTTCAAAATTACACAAGTCCATAATTTTAGTCATAGCCATCTACCTGGTGCCAGTGCTCGGAGTAGCAGTGTCTCGGCAAACACTTATTATGCTGCGTAACCACTGCTGCGGAAGGAAGAGGAAGTTGCAAAATCTGAAAGCAGTCGGAGTGCCGCAACTGTAAAGTAACTGTCACAACAATGTGTGGACAGAAAACCATGGAAGAAAAATGGCACTACCCAATATTATGCCTGCTCCCCATGTGCGTTACGGACAAACAGATGGGCACGAGCCAGGTAAATGACCCACACTTAAAACCCAAGGATAATCATTTGATTCAATATTAAATTTCTATAAAACCAAGACTGGGTATGTAACACCAACTCCACCAAGCCACTTCCAAGAAAATTTACAAGAACATACAGGGTGGTCCAGTGATAGTGACCGGGCCAAATATCTGCACAAAATAAGCATCAAACGAAAAAACTATACAGAAAAAACTTTTCTAGCATGAAGGGGGAAAACAAATACCGCTATGGTTGGCATCGTAGTTAGCTCTGCCATAGGTTAAACGGATATCAAATGCATTTTTTAGCCGGCCTCGGTGGCTGAGGGGACTGAGGCGCTCCAGTCACTGTCTGGGCGACCAGTACGGTCGGGGGTCGAATCCCCCCTTGGGCATGGATATTTGTGCCGTCCTTAGTATTAGCTAGTTTGTAAGTTTAGGGACTGATGACCCCGTAGTTAAGTCCCATAAGCTGCACAAAAATTTGATTTTTTGCATTGTTTTAAAATATGTATCCCCATTTTATTACATATTTGTCTAGAACGCCGGCCGCGGTGGCCGAGGTGACTGAGGCGCTCCAGTCACGGTCAGCACGGCCACTACGGTCGGGGGTTCGAATCCCCCCTCGGGCATGGATATTTGTGCCGTCCTAGTTCGTAAGTAGTTCATAAGTAGTTTGTAAGTTTAGGGACTGATGACCCCGTAGTTAAGTCCCATAAGCTTGACAAACATTTGAACATTTGAACATTTGTATATAACGTAAATAAATTTGGATGTTTTATTTGGAAGACTTTTGTCGCTTTGTGACAGATGGCACTGTAATATTCACAAACATATTGCTCACAATTGTAGACGAACAGTCTCCTCGGCCACCGCGGGCGGCCATTTAATCTTCCACCCATAATTCCGCACCGTACATAAACCCCACCAAGGTCGCTGATGTTCCACTTGTCGCAGCCATCGTGCGGTTTACGTTACCTCTGTCTGTGAATAACGCTTCATCAGTGAAAAAAAAAGTTATCGTCCCGTAATTCATTTTGTGCCAAGTGGAAAAACTGTACACGACGTTCAAAGTCCTGGTGCATAGAAATATGGTACGGGTGAAATTTATGTTGTAGAATTCTCAACACCGACATTTTTGAGATTCCCGAACCTCGCTCAATTTGTCTGCTACTGATGTGCGGATTAGCCGCAATCAAAACATTTATTTGGGCATCATCATTTTTTGCAAGTCGTGGTTGACGTATCACTTGTGGCTGAACACTTCCTGTCTCTTTAAATAACGTAACTATCCGACGAAATGTCCGGACACTTGGATGATGTCTTCCATGATAACGATCAACATACACACGCCGTTGGGCATTTTGATCTCAATAGCCATACATAAATACCACATTGACCTTTTCTGCGATTGGTAAACGGACCATTTTAATATGAGCAAATACCGTCCGCACTGGCGAAATGTTACGCGATACCACCTACTTATACGTTTGCGACTGTTACAGCGCCAAAGCGACAAAAGGTGTACCAAATAAAACATTCATATATATTTACGTACTAACTGAATATTTAATAAAAATGGAGGTGCCTGTTTAAAAAGATGCAGTTGATATCCTTTTGATCTATGACAGCGCCATCTAGCGGGACAACCATAGCGCCATTGTTTTCCCCTTAAGCTTGAAAAGTTTTATTCTTTGTAGTTTTTACGTATGATGCTTATATGAGATATTTGCCCGGTTACTATCAGAAGACCACCCTGTAGGCATTAGGCGCTGCTAACAGCTGGGGCTCCGTTAACAAACCTACTGTGATCGACAAACAAAACAAATAATGAAGGCTACGAAACAAGAACCGTTGCGGGGGGACGTGACCGCAATTCAAGTGGAACGGCTAGCACAACGCTGTAATGAAAAACAACAGACGGAAAAGGAAATTCAGTCGATTACTTATCTTTAGAGGCAGCCGCTGTTGAGCAACAGATTGGTGAAAGTTGCCGTAAGCAGCTTCCTTAATGAAGTTCAGAAAGTAATGCCTAGAACATGGAACCAGCTCGTTCCCGGGCGTCGGAAGGCCTGGATCCCAGGTCTTCGGAACCAAGCGTAAGATCAGCTTTCCATAAACTCCATACTAGTACAGACAGACGATCAACACTCGTCGGCCGTCGGATCAGACAGACGACACTTCACACCACATAGGTGAACTAACCACCGCACGGTGGGTCACCTTCGGCGCTAGCTGCGTGCCGTTGTAAACACGTCTGCTTCGCCAGCAAAAGTGTCGATAGTCCGGAGGTGACCTCTTTCGTTACCGAGGTGTACAGCTCACTGCATTTTCAGACCGGCCGCGCAGCAGAAAACCTCAGAGTGGCCGTCAGAGACCTCGCAGTAACAGGAACGAACGAATGAGGAAAATAAGCAGCCCCACCGACGGCGAAAGCCGAAAGAATAGTGGATAACACCCCTGCGAGTTGCTCAGAAACATGCGCCAGCAAATAACAAGTGATCCAGGAGTCCGCCATGACTCAAATATATTCCTCTCCCGTCTCTGAATGTCTCCCTGATACTCAGAATACGTTCAACACGCTCTGCAGCATCTCAGGCGTAGCAGTTAGCTGCAGTTGCTCCTCCTTATTGTTCCACAAATACCACCAGCAGGAATCAGCGTGGTTTCCGAAAGCCATGATCATGTACAACCCAACTCGCGATATCCACGAGACCAGGAGGCCACTAGATGCACGCTCCCAGATAGATGCCACTTTTGTTGACTTCTACGTTTAGCTCTGTAACTGCAGATGACTGATGTAAAGTATCACAACGATCTGACTTTGCAGGGGTGGACCACTTCTAAAATTCTCTAGGTAAGAGATATTCCTTCCAAGCAACTACCCCCGTCCACGAGAGAAAACGAAGTACGTTTAAGTGTTTAACGTCTCGTCCACAGCATGGTCATTAAAGACGGAAATTGACAAGAGGGTGGCTTCTTACAGCAGTCCACCTATTTCAAGGCCCAATTACAGTTGACTTCTGTAGATAAGGCGATAACTACCAATTTGACATTTCATATCTCTTTAGGGGTGGTTTCATAAACATAAAATTATATATGTTTCACCATCATCATCATCAAAGGCAAATTATGCCTTTTAGTGTTCAGAGCGTAGTCCCACTAATATAATTCCTTCATGATTCCCTATTCAATGATAACATTGATGCCTCGTCTGATGTTAAGCCTTTTACTTCGAAATCATTCTTCACAGAATTTAAGTACTATCTCCTTGGTGTAATGACATAGTAATTTTGTCATAGACAACAAAGGACCAGGAATAGCAATTGAACGGAATGGAAAGTGTGTTGAATGGTACGTATAAGATGAACATTAAATAGAGCAAAACAAGGGTAATGGAATGCAGTCTTAAAAAAATCAGGCGATGCTGAAGGAGTCAGATGTAACAAAATAATAAAGGCGATAGATCAGTTTCGCTGCTTAGGCAGTAAAGTAAGATATGACAGTCGCAGTACAGAGGATATAAAATGCAGAATGACAGTGTTTCTGAAAAAGAAAAATTTGCTGACATCGAATATTAATTTAAATTTAAAGAAGTCTTGTCTGAAGGTAACTGTGTTAATATTTTTCTTGTACAAAAGTGCATCTTGGACTGGAAGTCAGAGACTTCTGAAATGTGGCGCTACAGAAGAATACTGAAGATCAGGTGGGTAGATCGCGTAACCAATAAAGAGATACTAAACAGAATTGGAGAGAAAAGGAATTTTTGGCATACATTGACTAGAAGAAGGCACCGACTGCTAGGACACCGTCTTAGGCATCGAGTAACGCGTTGACGTAAAGTGTGTGGGGTAAGAGTCACAGAGGGAGACCAAGACACGAATATAGTAAGCTGATTCAGATCGATATGGGTTGCTGTTGTTTTGGAGAGAGGATGAGGCTTCCTCAATATAGAGTATGGTGAAGAGCTGCATTAAACCAGTCTCTGTACTGAAGACGACAACAACAACAATTTAAAAATTTGTAATTCCGAAATGCGATGACTGTATTCCAGTAAACTCAGAACGTGCAGTTCAATGTCCTATAAAATTTTCATGACAGTGACCAAGGTGGTTCCTGTAATACAGTGAGGACTCTAAATTTGTCATTGTCGGAATAGGGCACTCCAACGCCGCGCTCTAATCATAAATTCCGAGTTTGGGGAAGGATAACTGCTCAAGGTGAAATTTTTTACGCTAACATACGTGGTTGAAGAAAGTATTGTCTACAACTGGAGACTAGCTGGAAATGGACTTATAAAATGATAGTTATAAAAATGGTAACACACTAGCTGCAAACCTAGCGTTACCTTCCTTTATCTAGCAATGTACCTCCATTACGATCGCTTTTCCCTGTATCCATTTCTTCCTATCCAATCTAGCTGCCCGTCCTTCTATCTCAGCCAACTTCCTCCCCCTCACCCTTTGTCGCCATCACCTCATCGTCTCTCCATGAATTCCGCATTTTCGGTTATCTCCTCGTGATACTGTCCACCTTCGTGCTGATTAGTGAAACACTATCAAATTTCACTGCAAAGTAACTTTTCTCATACACTCCACTAAATTTTCATACATGAATGAACTTTCTGATAATTAGCAAATCGCTAATCTGTTTTATGGAACCACCTTGATCTGATGGTGACATGTGCGGAACAGCCTCATTAGACAAATAAAAATGTTGGTACATGTCGAAATCAGTAAATAAAGTACCCTCGGACATGTGACGTATGACAACTTATGTGTTATGTGTGTGACATTACAAATACAGGGGGAAGGTGATTGTTTTCATATGAAAAACGGGTTTTGTCAGGCTGTTGGGTTTTCCAGCCGGTCGGCTAACAGTTTGGACCCATTGAATAGAATACAGGTAGTTAGGGTGATTTAATCTGCTCGGAACCAGGAAACGGCGGCCTTGGATGAGCGAAAGCGGCTATTCCAGATTGAAACTGAAATACAATGTAGCCCCACACATTATTCTAAAAATCCATGTAAAATCAGAGAATCATCATACGGAAGATATAATTATATGAGAGGATTCAGGAGACTTGGAAGAATCAAAAGCTGTAATTACCATTTCCATATCCCTTACAGATAAAACGCCAATAAATTTCAGTACTATAATATTAGTATAATAAGAATTTCATTTACTATTATTGATACGTAGTGTTTATCAGTAACAGTTTAAGAAGCAAATGGGCAGCATTGCACTCCGCTAACAATCTTAAACGCACCACATTATATCCGTATTCTTTTGTTTGCAGATGATACAAGTATTGCAATCAATAACATGTCGAACACAGATCTAGAAAGGTCAGCTAATGATAATTTCATTGACATTAATAAATGATTTAAAGTTAACTAATTGGCATGAAACTTTGAAAAGACTCACTACATGCAGTTAAGAACATGTAAGAGATTCTCATCCAGTATATGCATGAAGTATCAAGAAAAGGATATAGAAGAGGTTAACAGTATAAAATTCCTAGGATTACAGCTTGATAATAAAGTTCAGTTGGGAGGAGCACACCAGAGAACTGCAAAAACGACTTAACAAATCTGCATTTGCAATAAAGTGGTATCAGACATAGGAGACATAAAAACATGAAAGCTGGCATATTTTGCTTACTTCCGTTCCTTAATATTTTGGGGTCACTCTTCAAGTCAAGCAAAAGAATTCAGAGTCAAAAAGCGTGTAACAGATTTTGTTTGTGGTGTAAATTCACGGACATATTGCAGAAGCCTCTTCAAAAAACTGGCTATAATAACTGCTGCCATTCAGTATATTTATTCCTTAATGAAATTTGTCATAAACAAAAGTCCCTTATACCAACAAACAGCTCAGTTCATACCTACAATACTGGGAACAAAAATGATCTATACAAGGACTTAAAAGCACTTAATTTAGTTCAAAAACGTGTGCACTACTCGGGAACACATATTTTCAGTAATTTACCAAAAAGAAAAAAAAATGTGGCTAGAAATAAAGATCAGTTTAAGACGATCCTAAAAGACTTTCTAGTGGCCAACTCCTTAGGTTCGACTGACTAATTCTTAATAGAACCAAGTAATGCATGTATCTGTAGTCATACTATTAATATTATCATATTATCAGCTTTTAAAAATGTATGTACCTGTATTACTACTATTATAGTATCAGATTGTAAATTTTAAACAAAAAACTTACACGTTACACATCCACGAGGATGTGGGGATCCTCTGAACACGGATCTATGGAATTAACAACTAATCTAATCTAATCTACCACAAACCAATGTCTGCAGCTGATTTAGACTTCATCCGAAATATAAAGGTAAATTTTCACCAACTTTCTTTTGTAGTGATGCTTTTGGGCGTTGTCTTAGCATTCACAATGACTAACGTTATTTTTAATGACGGTATGATTCATAATCTGTTTTCACTTACCCTCCTTAAAAATGTAATCTCTGCAGCTATTCCAACATTAATGTCACTTCATCCAAATACTAATCTTTAGGACAACGCCAATTCAAAACGAAAGTAACAATACAAAAGCGTCCCTGCTCTACACATAATGTACAACGAATAATTGATTGATGCGTTTGGCTAGGCTGCAGAATGTGTGTAATATTTAAAATTTGAGACTTCAGAGTTTGCTGGCTGTTCTGCTAGGTAACACACTGGACTGGCCTTTCAGAGAGCGGTGGTTGAAATCCAATACCGGCTTTCCAGATTTACGCAAATGAAGGATGCTTCGTTTCGAAGGACACGACCGGTTTCCGTCCTCATGCTTACCAAAAATTCCGAGCGTCAGAGCTCCTTCTCTAATTGCCATGCTCCTGATGGAACGTTAAACGCTTATCTTCCTTCTTTCCTTCTTCTGACACGTACTGAAATGAGCAACAGGGCAAGTGATATCTACAAGAAAGTTACTCCTTATCTAGTGGATCAAATAACCCGAGATACATACACGAATCTATAATATATCGCTTTTTCGCACAGGCACTTTCAAAGATATTAATACCGTGCAAACTTGTGTCAATATTGACTAACGAAATATGTTAACTTTTTAAAGGACTTGGGCTGTTAGACAACAGAGCACTGAAATTTCAATAATATTCATATGACAGATCTGCGTTAAAACTAACATACAGTAATTGCTGTTCTTCGGTGTTTCGTGAGACGAGGACTCACGTCGTCGAGAAAACGGGATAAAATGTCGAGATGTGCGGTTTTCATCCCTCTGCATACCTCTGAGATATTAAAGTTCTCTGAATTAAGCACCGAAATAATGATCCAGATTCATATTACACTACTTTCCCGATGGACGTTCAATTGACTGGGCAATTCCGTCGTTTAACAAAGAGGATTGGCAGGCAATTAAACGAACGGTATTGGAAAAGTTTGACGAGCGCAGACACTGGACGAGTTTGATCGACCGTCTGATGAGGAACGTGGTGTTCATTACAAAGTGGACTCCGACAGCTGGTGCTGCCATGTATTTACACTGGAGCCATCAATCTCACAGAGTGGGGCTTCTCGTGCGTAAAGAGGGCAAGAGGAGCTCCATCATGCGTTTATACGAACAGCATGTATGCGCAGCGCGAGGAAGGCGGTCAAATGCTTTCTGTCGATGTATATTTTTTCTCGTTTTGTCGATTTAATCTGATTTTTTTTTCATCTATCTTGACAAGGCCTAAACAAAACTTAATGTAGGGTAAGGTGGTACAATTGCGATCATTTCGGACACTTGTTATTGTAACTGAAAATATATTGAGAAAATAAATAATTTTAACAGTGGCATTTGTTCTTGGATTCTTAATGAATATGTATCACAAATATTATACAGTTACAAAAGTTGGTATAAACACAAAAACAGGTTACAGAATTGAGAAGAATCGATCGAAAATGTACCACACTAGGTACAATTGTGATCACTTCCTGGTACAATTTTGATCACTTGCATCTTCCACATATAAAGCACTTTTTCCCTCGGGCACCAACGCATACTTCGTGGTACCAAACATTGCATTTTTGGCAGCAAATCCAGTCACCTTTAGCTACTGATTCTGCACTACAATAATTCAATAAACAAAATCCACAATTATTTTTGTTGTTTGCTGGCGAATTGAAGCTTGGTAAACTTCTTTCACCATTACTCACAGACGTACATTTCCGTTTGTTTTTCTTGTTGCATTTGTTCATTGTTTTCCTTGTGCCCTGTTGAAATAGTTTCCTCTTGCTGCGGAGGTTATCCAGGTTTTCATCTGAAGTGAGTCTAGCTGATGTCTGTGTTTCCTCTTCCGAGACGATTTTTTTTTTCTCTGGACTTAGCAAAATGTCCTTGACAGCATCGTGCTGAGAAATTGTACTGGACCCTGGCGTTACAGTTTTGCCGTGGTCTTCATTTACATCATTTGACGATGAGGGTTCTTCTCCCATAATGCTGTTAGTAGCTTGACTGATGGAGATTGAAGGAGCAGGAGTCTCGAATAACGTTGAAGGTGCAAATTTCTCGCTCCTTTAAAAATTACCATTGGTGGTAAATACGCACCACTTGCATTCATGCATGCAGCAACAGTCACATTTTGTACTCTTTCCACGTTATTTAGTGAAACAACTTCTCGCTTTCCTTTACGACTTACTACTTTTGTGGGTCTGTTGTTAAGAGGAAAGCCGGATTCATCCATATTATAAATACACTCTGGTTTAACAAACCAATCATAATCCTTTAAGATTTTCTCTAAATTCTGAACATATTTACTTACTTCTGCTTTATTTAAACCTTCATCTCTAGCTCGCGAAAGACCCTCGGGTTTTCTGAGGCTAACAAATGCCCTAAACCAGTCGATTCCAGCAACCTTGCTTTCTAAGTTCCAAGGATGTTTCAAATTATTTTTCTCAGCTAACCGAAATGCAGCTTTTCGTAACTGGAGTGGCGACAGACCCAATCCGCGCTGGTCTAGAAATAAAGCTCTCTGGACCAAAGCATCTTCCATTTCAGAACTGAGTACCGTTGGATAACCAATTCTGTTTTCTATAGGACTAGTTGGAGTTAATTCAGCTTGAATTTTCTTTCATTTTCGTGGCAACTAGAAAATAAGAGGTGGCTTTAAAAATCGCGTAGGAAAATCTTTAAATATACATAATTTATTTGCAATAATTGTGTATAATATGTCTATGGTAACCAATCGTGTCGGACTAAACTTAAAAACTGCATTGATCGAAATTGAACTAGGGTATCGAAATTGTACCATTTTTCTGATCGAAAATGTACTATTGGCGTGAGTGAATTCACGAGTAAATAGTAGTGAATTCTGCCAAGAAATGGCAGCACATGTCACAGAGGCTTTCTCTGTAGGTGCCTCAGAACACGCCCGAATGGAAAACAAGTTTCGAACTTCACTAATATAGAATTTGTAAGCGCGTGGAAACTAGAAAATTTATAAGAGCGCGTTAGACTAAGTAGCTTCACTTACCTCTTAAGAGGAAAAAATTTATATCTCCGTAGTACAAAGTGGTGTATTCTTGGAAAACACAGGAGGAGCTGTAGAAACCTGCTATCCTACGATGCCACACAAAGGCAAGTGCTACCTACACTTCGAGACTGACAAATGGCGCGAAACCTTATGTTGATCGGAATTGTACCGATATCGAATTTGTACCACCTTACCCTATAAGACTACTGTAAGCATTAAGATGAGTTTCCCGATACTGTGATTGTCTGGCCAAGCTCGTATAACTGATCATGGAGGTAACATCCAGAATACTCAGTACAATCTAAATCACAAATGGGGTATCCTGGGATACTTCCCTCTCCTCTGGCATGTTATTTGTCTAACAGCTTCAGGGACAAACAAAAATCAATTTTAAATATTTGGCGTAATTTGAGACGATTTTTAAAATTATGAGGTATGATTAAATTTAAGGTTTAATACAATATGACAAGCCTTTTGTACAAGCTGTCCGAAAAATAAATGGCCGAACTTAAGGAGCGAATTTAGGCTTCAAAAATGAACAAAAGTCTGCAACGAAATTTTTCTCCATTTACATTTACTTTGGAGATCATCGAGAAAGTGTAGTTCGAATGTGAAACCTAAACTACAGTTCGATTCAATGAATGATCCTTTCGATTGACATTAAAAGTAAGTAACCAAAAAGATGTAAGGATATCAAAACATTCGTCAATAAGATTCGGACGTACAATGTATGGAAATGCTTACCACCGAGATTGATCACACAGAGTTTCGGGGCGTTCCTGAAGAAGTTCCTCCCAGATTATCTTGAGGAGTTCACATAACAGCAACATGTGAATCCAATTACGAGGCGTGTTTTTTTTTTTTAAAGTAAGTACCGTTTTGAAATTAAAAGAGACGTGCCAAGATATCTCAACAATTTTATTTTTACATGAAAGCCTGTACCGTAATCTACTTTTCTACATAATTTCCGACTGAGGCACTTGTCATAACGATGTACCAGTTTTTGAATACCATCCTCATGGAAGGATGCCGCCTGACTTGTTAACCACTGCATCACAACTGCTTTGACTTCGTAATCGTCTTGCTCGGTCACAATGCCATACAAAACACCACGAGAAATATTAGGAAAATCATCCCGCAAGAGGGAAAAAGTAAAGCTTCTTTTTTCTCACACCTTATTGTCCACTTCCTTTGCACCGGCCATCTTTAAATGCTCCCACCCACTTTCGTACCATTCAGTAACTCGTAATGTTTTCTCCGTAAACTGCACAGATCTCACAATGAATATCGTTCGCTTTTAGGCCTTTAACAATAAGAAATATTATAACAGCCCGTACTTCACAGTCGGCTGGACTCACGATTATCGGAGGCATCTTAAACACTCAGTACAAAACGTAAACCAGGAAGAATCAGACTGTAATGACGTCAGTGCATAGGCAACAGATGTAGTACCCAGTGCGCATAAAATTATTGAGATGTCTTTAGACGCCCTTTTTTAATTCCAAAACGGTACTTGCGTAAAAACACGCCTCGTACATGGATAGCCATGTGAATGCCGTCCAGGTAGTCGTGAATGGTTGAATGGAAGTTATCCAGGTTGCTGGATTGATGAAGGAGGACCTGTACTAAGGTGCTTATGCTCACCTGACCTTACACCGCTGGGCTTGTTTGCATGGGATTCAGTACAGCAGTAGGTGTATTCGGTGCCATTAACGTCAGAACGGCAGCTTAGCGACAGAGTCATGGCCGCAGTTAAGCGAATTACCTGACATCAAAGTTTAGCAGCGGTACGAGCTGACATATCACGGTGCAACATGGGAGATCAACACTTCAAATATCCTCACTAATGAAACACTCTATTTTGTATATGTTTCTTATTACATACCCTCGAGCGGCAGTGCTGGTGTAAATGTGATACCACTTTTTTTTAAAATGCTCACTGTTGTCGTAGTAATGGAGATGACATATTTCCGCTTTAGCTATTCCTCAATTAAGCCTTAACAGTGATGTCTGAGTTCCTAGTGCACGACTGTGTCCATCCAAAAAATGTTTTGTCAGGGAGCTCATCACTCGTAGCAGATTTGCAGCGCGCTACCTGTCACGTAAGTAGATTTGAATTGTTTTGTATTACGTCTAATTTTCCTTGAAAATTGATGTGTGGCAGTTTCTAGTAAATATTTATTGTATAATTTTACCCTTCATATTAGAATGCTCAAAAATTTAAATTTATTTCGTAAATAGAAGTTACTCGATAAATTGTCCTCTAGTTTATTATAATTATTAGTCATACTGCAGTTCGCGTCAATCTCTTTTTTAACCCTTTTAGCGTTATAACCGCAAAAAATTAGTCTTATTCTACTACATAATTATATCTCCATGTCTCGTAGACGTAGTATGGGTCTAACATATGAAGTAATGAAGATCTTTGTGATTCTTGTCTAGATTCCTCATCAGATCATGAACAAGATACTATTATTCACATGTAAGTCCTAATTCCGATCCAGAACAAGATTTCAGACGCAATGAATCTGATATTGAAGACGGTACCACTTTGTGGAGTAAAACGCCATACAAGCAGCACTGAAAAAGAATATAAAAATCTTCCCTCGTTGAAAAGGGAATACAAGGGGCGTGAGGTCAGAGATGCAAGCTCTTTCATTCATGATAGATGACAATATGGCTGATGAGGTAATTATGTGTACTAAGTTCCACATAACACAGAAGAAAGATGTCACTAATTGCTCAAGAGAGAGGAACTACAGGGAAGTAACGTAAGAGGAAATGATAGCACTGCTGGGTCTATTATACATGATTATTGTACACTTTCGGAATAATGTAATTTATATACTAATTCATATATTAACAAATATGATATTTTTACCTGTGCATTAAACTATTTTTATCATTTCGATCACTTAGTAGCTATATACTAGGTTTTTAACCGCAGCTGCTGCTGAAGTTATAATAATTGGCGCTGCCGCCCGAGCGTTAAACATATTGTTAATATTTAGAAATACCATAATTAGCTCATTGCAATGTTAATTAACTTTACTCGTGTCGTTTATGTTACAAAGAATTTTGTAGATAGTTGCAAAGTACTTTGTGGATAATTACTTCAATCTAGTACCTATAAAAAGAAATAGGTATCCACACGAATTGTTCTTGAATTAACCGTTTCATACTTCATGTTAACCATCATGTCCGTAAGCCGTTATTATACGAAGACGACAGGAGGCGCAGTAGTTACGTCACTGGTTGCTCTGCTCTTGAGTGGCAATGCTTTCTTGGGGACCTATTACCTATTAGACGATGTCTGCGGGTGGTGCCTGGGCATTTTGGCTGCAATTAGCTGCCTTGCCCCATGAACAGGTCGACAGCCACTAGGCCAGTGGCTATAGTTGGGATTCGTACAATTCGTTCACGATTCTTTCTAGTATTCAATGGCACGATTATTAGGGAATGCCAAAACGTTCTACATCCTACCCATAGATGGCATTACATGTCTGTAAATGTCAAGCCGCGGCGGATTATCCGTGCGTAGCGCCGTGCTGCGGTGCGCGCAGCCGTTCGCCGTCGGGGGTTCGAGTCTCCTCCCTTCCTCGAGCATGAGTGTTTGTGTTATTCTTAGGTTAGTTTGCCTTAGTTTAAGTAGTTTGTAAGCTACGGACCAATAGCCCAGCAGTTGAGTCCGATAGATTTACGTACATTTGATCATTTTTTAAACGTCATGGAAGTTAGGAATCAAACCGTGTGATTAGATTAGATTAGATTAGTACTTGTTCCATGGATCATGTATACGACACTCCGTAATGATGTGGAACGTGTCAGGTTAATGAAAGGTGTCTTATTACTTTGTACTAAATATTACATGATACGATACGTTTATTTAATTTTTTTTCAGATTTATAATTTATTCTAAAAATTCATCTATAGTATAGAAGGAGTTGACATTCAGAAATTCTTTTAATTTATTTTTAAATGCTAGTTGGCTATCTGTCAGGCTTTTGATGCTGTTTGGTAGGTGACAGCATAATTCACCTCTTTCGGTGCCAAAGCTAGATTCAACCTTGAATAGTGAAGATCATTCTTTCTCCTTGTGTTGCAGTTATGCACACTGCTATTGCTTTTGAATTCGGTGGGACTGGTAATAACAAATTTCATAAGTGAATAAATACACTTTGAAGCTACTGTGAAGATCCCTAGCTCTTTAAATAAGAGTCTGCAGGATGATCTTGGAGGTACTCCAGCAAATATTCTGATTACACGCCTTTGTGCAATGAATACTTTTTTACTCCTTGATGAATTACCCCAGAAAATGATGCCATACGAAAGAAGAGAGTGAAAATAGGCTTAGTAAGCTAATTTACTGAGACGTATATCACCAAAATTTGCACTTACCCTAATAGCATAAGTAGCTGAACTCAAACGTTTCAGCAGATCTTCCATGTGTTATTTCCAGTTCAACCTCTCACCAATCTATACACCAAATTTTTTGAATATTCTACTTTTGCTAAAGATGTCTGATCAAAGTCTATATTTATTAATGGTGTCATTCCATTTACTGTACAGAACTGTATGTAGTGTGTTTTATCAAAATTTAATGGTAGTCCAACCACTTAATGATTTTTTGAAAAACGTCGTTTACAATTTCTTCAGTTAGTTAATGTCTGCCAGGTGTGATAACTATACTTGTATCATAAGCAAAAAGAACCATCTCCGCATCTTCAAGGATATAGAATGGCAAGTCATTAATATATACTAAGAACAGCAAAGGGCCCAAGAACGAACCTTGTGGCACCCTATTTTTGATTGTTCCACAGTTTGAAGAATCAGCGGTTTTTTGCATATTATGTGAATTACTTATGTTAACTTTCTGCACTCTTCCTGTTCCATTCATAACACAATACTTTAGTTTATCTAGAAGAATTGCATGATTTACACAATCAAAAGCCTTGGAGAGATCACAAAAAATCCCAATGGGTGATGTCCTGCTATTCAGTGCATTTATTATTTCGTTGGTGAAAGTATATAAAGCATTATCTGTTGAAAAGCCTTTCTGTAAACCAAACTGCCATTTTATTAGAACTTTATTTTCACCTATGAGAGAAACTACTCTAGACACATTACTTTTTCAAGAATTTTTGCTAAGGCAGTCAGAAGTGAGATTTGGCGGTAGTTGTTGACATCAGACGTATCCCTTTTTTGTGTAGTGGTTTAACAATAGCATATTTCAGTCTATCAGGAAATTAGTACGATTCGTTCACGATTATTTCTGGTCTGCGGTGGCACGATTCTTACAGACTGCCGGAGGAGACCACATGGGTATCGGATTGTTTTATTCATGGTATGTAAAATTAAGACCCATGGGATGGCCCAAAAAAAATTTAATCTGAATCACAGAAATTAATATAAAACTATGTATCTGTCTTTGATAAAAATATCCGCAACTAAGTCTGTGTCTAAGTATACATATACTCTGGTGCAGTAATAATTATCATTGAATGTTCATAATGAATTACGGTGCTCAATTATAAAAGATCACGCCTCTTGTTACGATTGCCTTTTTATTTTCTGATCGTGTCCTTTCTTGTTGCCGGCATATGGTTTTTACAGACAGCTCTTCCTTTTGTCATGTGGCCGTAATAACTGATGTATGGTGCGTAATGTATATGTTGCTAAACTTATGAATGTATGATCTTACAGCATAAAAGTAAATGTTCGTTTTAATATGTAACTATTTGGTGTAACATCAGACCCGCAGTTGCCAAAGAATGAACAATTTTTTAATGAACGAAATATATTAATTGTTGGCAGCCATCTTTGCAATAAAAATTATTTTCAAAGATTACTGGGACAATTTTACCTTCTAAATTTACTGGTGTCTTTTATTTATTATCCATAATATTTCTGTGAGGTTGATGAAATATTTTCACCAGTATTTAGGCGAAATAATAGTTCTGTTGCACACACCAGATTTGTTTCTTCTCTCAGTACTAGAAATGATTACCAGCCTGTTGTAGTAACGCTATAAAGAACCCGCCTTAAATTGCCGTGCTCTATAAAAAATTAATTTCTGGCATTTTAAAATTTTATTTGTGTGACTTTAAAATAACGTAACGCAAATCAAAGAAGCTGCATATCATTATTTCAGACGATAGCCCCAAACCGTATTCATGAAACCATACCCATATTTATTATAAGTAGAAAGAAAAGAAACGTTTTTTTTAATTTTTTAACGTCATATCAGCTAAAGCCATTCAAAACTAAGAAATTCTCGAGGAAAATAGACTTTGAAGTTTTTCGAGGGCATATAAATATCCCTATAACAATATCAATAATTTCGATTGTTGCGTAGTTCATTTCTTAGCGCAGCTGATTGTCAAATAAGTTTAATGTAGGTAAGATAGTTCGAATCCTGCAGTAAATTTATAATATTTTTCGTTCCATTCGAATACTTCCACCATTTTAATATAAATATCATTAAATGTCTGGTAATTATGTAAAATCTCGTGGTTTCGGGAAACACGTATATACAGATAAACTTTAAAAACCAAAATCCGTTTCTAAATACCACATATTATTCGAGATCGAACTATAAGGAGGAACTCAAAAAATACATAATTTAATCCTTTCTAAATACAATACATAATCCAAATCACTAGAGCCGTTCCCAGTTTACGCGAAATATAAGTGTGCAAGAATTGCTTTTTTTTTAAATATATTACATGTAAGCGTGTGTGTGTGTGTGTGTGTGTGTGTGTGTGTGTGTGTGTGTGTGTGTGTTGCAGTGAACAAATAACAGGTACCGTACGTATTTTTTCACGATACTTAGATACTTTTATTTTCATCCTGTGTATTTGCTGCTGTGTATTTGGCTGCGTTTCGTTTCTGTCATCTGTAATTTATGTATAATAGTTAACGCCTCATGACCTTCCTTCAGTTCTTCCTTTGTTCACATCCGTCCTCCTCATTGTCTGCTCTGTGGCTTTCGTAAACATTCTGCACGATTCCACAGATGCCTTGGAATTATGAATCGTTCGGATTTGGAATTGTGACGAGACAGACGACTGTTTTGAACGACGATTCGTCGGAGACACTATTTGATTCTTACTATTCTTTATTTGTATTCGTTCACATGAACGACTCATTCAGAAATCGCCACAGTTCGACCAGTGGCGGGCCACAGCGTTATATGGAGCCAGTGACTCCGGGCTGCCAGTCCCTCCATCCCCCTTCGGTTTGGCCGACATACCGGGCAGTGGTGTTGTGTAACATGTCGGAAAATAAATAAACATATATCCTCGTCCAAGTAATTTTAATGAAAAAGCGAAGGGAGATAAAGATGCGTGTAGACCCTTTGTTGTCGTTTAAGGTAATCAAAAGGGTAGTACTCTCCTGTTTTACGGTGAACTGTGCTCAGATGACAACAAGTACTTTAATTACTTAACACTAGAACCGCTGGATTTTTAACAACCTAAAGCCGCCAACGGGAAAACCCTGTATATAATAAGACAAGTAGTACAATTAGAAATTTCATGTTTGCCTTGAAGTCGAAATTCGTCCTTCCATCATTCCATAATGATAACAAGTTTTACGCATGACTTAATACCTTTATAAATACTTTTTTCAATGCCCCCTCTTAAGTTGCTGAATTTCGACGTCTCGGATGCAAAGGGCAGAGTTACGTAGTTCGGTACCAGGTGCCGCGTTATTTGTGCCGTCCTTAGGATAAGCTAGTTGATAAGTGTTTTGTAAGTTTAGGGACTGATGACCCCGTAGTTAAGTCCCATAAGCTGTACAAACATTTGAACAGTTTCTTTGAACAACAGGATTGCAGTCGCAACAAAAAGCGCACGGATCTGTTCACTGATGAGTCAAGATTTTATGTTGACCCGGACAATCGTTGATCCCTCGAGTGATGAGGATGTGTAACACGGAACAATTCTCGTTATCTCTACGAAAGAGTGGACGAGACGAGACGAATGATGTCGACAAGTCAGTATCGGCGGACGTGAGAACCTCTGAGTCGTTCAGAATGGGGCTTTGACTGCTAAGAGGTTTAGGGACGAGATCCTTGACCTTTCGTTGTGCCCTATCTGATGGCATAGGAGATAGGTTCCTTCTGGTGGACGATAATGCTTGTCCTTACAAGGCTGCACTGGTGGACAATATGCTTCAAGATTATAGAACTGAACGAGTGGAGTGGCCGATTTAGCATGTGTGTGATGCACTTGGCAGGAATTTCGAAATCGGGCCAGAACCCTCCCCCCCCCCTCGCACCCCAGCGCACTACGGTTGCATAACAGGGTATTGCACTCATGGAAGTATGGACAAATATGCCTCAAGTGCCGATTGATAACCGCATACTGTCCACAACTGTCCTTGGCTGTCCAAGGTGATCACACACCATATCATAGATCAAAGAGATTAACGGTAGCTCCATGGTACCTCGCACTAAGTAAATGCCATGTAAACCTCAAGGAATGAGTTGAGGTAGCAAAATGTCGTACTGTAGGCACTTGTAGGCACCCAATTGAGGAGTGAGACTCCATGGTCATGGAACAAGTCAATACATTAATTGTTACACAAGATTGGTACTAGAAAATTTTTAAGAAGTCCTTTGCACACGACAGTCTTAAGCAAAGTGAAAAGAATCAATAAAAAAATGAATTAGATTAATTGTTTAACTTCTCTAGGAGTTTCTCGACAGAGTAAAAGGAGTGAGCCATGAGATAACTCTTCAATTTAGATTTGAAAGCGTGTGGAATAGTGCTAAGATTCTTCAGTTCTTGTGGCAGCTTATTGAAAATGGATGCCGCAGAATACTGTACACCTTTCTGCACAAGTGCCAAGGTGGTGTGATGCAAATGTAGATTCGACTTCTGTCTAGTATTCACCGAGTGAAAGTTACTAACTCGTGGGATTAAGCTGATATTATTAACAACAAACGACATTAAAGAAAAAACGTATTGTGACGCCAGAGTCATAATTCCCAGACTACTGAAAAGGGGTCGACATGACTTTCCCGAACTTACACCAGATATTTTCTCGAACCACCCATTTTTGAGCCAGAAATATCTTTTTTGCAGCAGGCGAGTTACCCCAAAAACAATGCCGTACGTCATAAGTGAGTGGAAGTAAGCGCAATAGACTACTTTTCTTGTTGAAAAACCACTTATCTCAGATATTGTTCTAATGGTAAATATATCAGAATTTAGTTTTGGAACAAGATCCTGAACATGGGCTTTCCATGACAGCTTACTGTCTATATGAACACATAGAAATTTGAACTGTTCAGTCTCACTTATCACTTGCCCATTATGTGTAATCAGAATGTCAGCTTTCGTCGAATTATGTGTTAGAAATTGTAAAAACTGAGTTTTACTGCGATTTAACATCAACTTGTTTTCTACAAGCCATGAACTTATCTCTTGAACTGCATTATTTGATACGGTGTCAATATTACGAGCAACATCCTTCACTACCAAGCTGGTATCATCAGCAAACAAAAATATTTTACAGTCACCTGTTATACTCGAAGGCATATCATTTATATAAATAAGAAACAGCAATGGTCCCAAAACAGACCCCTGGGGCACCCCATACTTAATTGTGCCCCATTGGGATTGCACGTCATAGCCATTTTCTACACTGCGGAGAATTACCATCTGTTGTCTATTATTAAAGTAAGAGGTGAACCAGATGTGGACTAATCCCCGTATTCCATAATGTTCCAACTTATGCAACAATATTTTGTGATCAACACAATCAAACGCTTTTGTTAAATCAAAGAAGACGCCTAATGTCCGTAGCCTCTTATTTAACCCATCAAGTGACTCACAGAGAAACGAAAATATAGCATTTTCAGTCGTTAAACCACTTCTAAAACCAAACTGTACGTTTGACAATAAATTATGTGAACTGAAATGATCAATTAATCTTTAGAAAAGACCGATGGCTTAGAAATAGGTATATAGTTGTCTACATTATTCCTTTCTCCTTTTTTATAAAGTGGTTTCACTACTGAGTACTTTAATCTGTTAAGAAACTGACCATTCTGAAATGAAAAATTACAAATATGGCTAAGTACTGGGCTAACATATGGAGTACAGTACTTTAGAATTCTGCTAGATACCCCATCATAACCACAAGAGTCCTTAGTCCTTAGTGATTTAATTATTGACTCAGTCTCAAAAATGTTCAAATGTTTGTGAATCTATCGAACCAAACTGCGTGGTCATCAGTCCGTAGCTTACAAACTACTTAAACCTAGGTATACTAACCTAAGGACAACACACACACCCATGCCCCAGGGAGGACTCGAACCTCCACGGGGAGCAACCGCGCGCTCCGCAGCGAGACGCTTTAGACCGTTCGTATGACTCAATCTCACCTGTGGAAGTATCATGAAGGACCATTTCAGGTAACAGCCTCGGAAAGGCATTTTCTGAAAACGTTATATGATTACCTGTAGAAACTAGAGTTTTGTTTAGTTCCCCTACTATATTCAGAAAGTGATTATTGAATATTGCACATATATCTAACTTGTCAGTAACAGAAACATTCCTACTACGCACCGACGTTATATCTTCAATCTGCTGCTGCTGACCAGACACTTCCTTCACGACTGGCCAGATAGTTTTAATTTTATCCCGAGAGTTTGCTATTCTTTTTGCGTACCACATACTTTTTGTATTCTTAATGATATTTTTCAGAACCTTACAGTACTGTTTGTAATGAGCTACTGCATCTTCATTCTGACTGCTTCTGACATTTTGATACAACTCCCGGTTATTTCTACATGATACTCTTATCCCATTTGTCAGACACCCTGGCTGTCTGTTACTGGAAGTACCCTGTTCTGAAGGTAAAATAACAATAAATGAATCTTGGATTAGTATGGAAGGAACCACAATTTTTGAGTCGTATAATATCTGAAGATAAAATTAGGACTAATCCAGATAGGATCGAGGATATTGGTGAGGCACCTGAACCCAAGAATAAGAAACAGATCAAACCATTTTCAGGGCTTTGTAATTTCTATCGTCACTTTGCCAATAATCAAGCAATGACTGCACCATCGATACTGGAATTGATTAGAAATAATACCCCATGAGTTTAGGAATGAAAAATGTAAGCAGGAATTTCAGGAAATAAATCAAACTTTGTGCGAATTTGTGAAATTGGCGTATCCGGATCGGTCCAAAGATATATGTGTAGCAACAGATACTTCAGACTGTGGTATTGCAGCCGAAGTATTTCAGGTTAGAGAGACAGAACAAGGTACTGAATAGAGAACCATTAGTTTCGGAAGTACAATTTTTAACAGATGGGAAAGACACTATACAATCACGGAACATGAAGCGCTAGCCATTGTGTGGTCGTTAAAAAATTTAGAACTTATTTTACTTGTCAGAAATCTAATTTTGTATACAGATTATAAGGTGTTGAAATTTTTACAGTATTGTCAGTTGATGCATACCAGGCTCACTAGATTGGCAATATTGTTGGAGGAGTATGTTATTGAAATCAAGTATCAACCAGGAGGTGAAACCGTAGTGGCTGACGCCCTGTCAAGGTTGTCGATTGGAATGGATGGGGAAGATTTTAAAGAGAATAGTGTGAAAAATATTCTAATACTTGCGATTAAAAATATGGCATTAGAAGGGTGCCTTAAGAAAACATTGAAGAAAATAAGACGAGTGAAGAATGATGATGAGATTTTAAGAATGATAAAAACAAATTAGGAGAAAAGAGACGACGTGCAACTGCATAAGCACTGTACTATTAAGAATGGGGTGTTGTTTCGTAGGGTGAAACAAGAAACAAATGGCTGGAAGATATGTTTGACAGTATCAAAGATTTTCAAATATTGGTAAACTTATGGGACATAAGTGCGGGCTCTTCAGTACCTACACTTAAAACTAGTTATACACTAATTTATACTAAATACAGCACAAACATCCATGTCTGAGGGAGGATTCGAACCTCCGACGGGGAACGCCTCGCGCATCGGAGCATAGCGCCTCAATGCGCTTGACCACTCCGCTACGGTTTGCCAGAACATGTTACTGACAATTTTATTCAGAACGCACACCTTGCATATGGACATTTTTGTCCTAAGAAATGTACTAATAAACTTAAGGAGACTGGCATCTTTAATAATATGCAAAAGAATGTTCGTAAGAGTATTGAGAAATGCAAGTTGCGTCAGAAAACCAAAGTGTATAATCAGAAGGCAAAAGGGTTGATGTACAGTACGTACCGAGTGAGGTGTTGGAAATGGTAGCTGTAAACTTATACGGTTGTTTACAGACAACTGCAGGTAGATTTAATTACATACCAGTTGCAGTGGATGTGTTCTCAAAATACGTAAGGCTGTATCCATTGAGGAAATGCACTGGTAAGGCTATAGCTAATGCTATGAAAGAGTTGTTCAAAACGGTAGGAAAACCGCTTAAAATATTAAGTGATAATGGACCACAGTTTTTGTCGAAAGTATGGTTAAATATGTTGGGGGAGGAAAAGATAACCCCTATTTATATGTCGAAGTATCATTATTTGCCAATACTGCAGAAAAAATTAGCTGCCTGCTGTGGCGCCGCTTGCCTTGGGCATGGATGTTTGTGCCGTCTTTAGTATATGCTAATTCATAAGTAGTTTGTAAGTTTAGGGACTGATGACCTCGTACCTAAATCTCATAAGCTCTACAAACATTTGAACATTTCTTAGAAAATATTATGAGGGAAATCGGTAGGCTCTTTAGGACATGTTTTGCCAAGAGACATGCCAACTGGGAAGATATGTAAAAGAATTTGAAAAGATTATGAATTAATTACCATATTCCACCACCGAATTGTCGTCACATGAAGTTATGTTTGGGGAGAAACTAAAGAACATTACTGACGAAATGTCCGCGTTTTCGCTGAGGAAGCAAATGACGTTGGATGAAAAAGCAGACAGGAGAAATATTATCAGTAGAGAACAGCCACGGTGTTTAATGTGGGAATTATAGTGTTAGTTTAATCTGAAATTCTCAAAGATAAAGAGTGAGATCAAGAAATTTTGTGAGATCTATGACGGTACATATAAGATAATTCGTATTGCTCATGAGAATGCAACTCCTGTCACGAATAAGTCGAAAGGTGTGGATAAGGTCGTAGAGATTAGGCATTGAACTCAGAAAATTGTCAATAATTGTTTAACGTATGTAAATCTGTTATCTTTTAATAATGTGTATACAAAGATTAAATGTTGTAATTGATATAAGAAATTATATATATATATATATATATATATATATATATATATATATATATATATATATATATATATATATATATACGACAAGTTGTAGGGTAGGGCGACTAATAGTGCAGCAGTGTTGGTTAAAGACCGGGGCCACCTGGTGGTCTGTGCGTCAGCGAGACATTCACTGCTTACGTTCCTGTCATGTGTGGGGCCCATGTTTACAAACATAGCAGTGTGTACAAACATAATGTTTAGTACTTTGACATATAAGACTCAAGTCCCTGTACAAACTCTTAATTAGAATTTAGTATCAATACATTGTATGTGATTTTATTAAATACAGAGGGCATCAGAGCCTGAATTAAAAAAAGAAAAAAAATAATTTCGTGAATATTTACATATTAAGGGAAACAGTCATAAGCAGTGTTGCATTTTTGAAAGTGTATTTTATTATGATGTTATTGTATGATGTATGTTTTGAATAAAATGGCTGTGAGATGCGCAGCAATGTATGGATGGTAAGTATTTGTTGCATGTATACAACAAAAGAAAAACTTGATTTATTTACCCTTGATTTTTATTGGAGTAGAAACAAGACCGTTGGAGTTGATGATGTCCCATCTGAACTGCCATTATCTTTAGAAGAGCCAGTCATGAACTAATTGTTCCACCTGGTATGCAAGATGTATGAGATGGGGGAAATACCCTCTGACTTCAAGACGAATATAGTGATTTCAATTTCTAAGAAAGCAACTGCAGACCAATGTGAAAATTACAGAACTATCAGTTAAAATAATTCGTGGTTGTAAATACTAAAACGAATTATTTACAGACGAATTGAAAAATCGCTGGAGTACGATATTGGGGAAAAACAATTTGGATTTAGGAGAAATGTTGGAACACATGAGGCAATACTCACATTACGACTTATCTTGGATTAAGGAAATAGAACGCTACATTTTTAGCATTTGTGGATCTGGAGAAAGCTTTTCGCAATGTTGATTAGAATACGCTATTTTAGATTCTGGAGGGCTAAGATATAGCGAGCGAAGAGTTATATTCTACTTGTACAAAATCAGACAGCATTTATTAGAGTCGGGTTTCCAGCTAGTCTAAAATTAATTAAAATGACACGTGTCTACAATTAATTAGAGAGACGAGGCTGATTAATGACAGAAACGCGATTAGTGGTTCACTTCTATGACACAAAATACATTTGGGATCTTGCAGTTTAGGCAATCGGGGTGGAGTAGTATATGGGAAACATCTCGATACTATTGTCACTATGGTCTTCGACAGCTGAGCCATTGCGGTTTAATAATTAAAATAGTATATTGGCCCACTTCAGGCCACGGTAGTAGCACTAGAAGTGGGCCATTGCGATCGTCTTTTCACAGTTCGAAATTTAAATGAAAGTAACAGCTTAACCATTCATCTGACACGAAAATTGAATAACCGACTGTGTACAGGAGAAAGTTCTCTACAACATTACTCTTTTATGTTTTTTTTCATATATCGTATCGTTTTAGAGATATTTGCAGAAATAACGGCGATTTGACGATGTCTTTCTCGCTGTAACGTGTTCCCACTTTTTAGGTCTAACCGTTCAGTCGATCGGCAACAAATTTTACAGACATAATTGTTTTTCTACCAGAGATCAGAACCTAGCTTTTTTAAATGTTTCGGATAAGAAATACGTTAGTAATAAAAAAAGCCGTTTGTAATGTAATTTTAATTGCAAATAAACCATCCATCTAACGCGAAAATTGATAAAACGAATTTGTAGCTGCGAGAACTGTGTACAACTTTGTTCCCTTATGGTTTTTTTTTCATATCTCGTATCGTTTGAGAGATATTTGCAAAAATAACGGAGTTTTGACACCCTTTTTTGCATTAACGAAAACCAGCCGTTCGCAGATGTGACGCAGATGTGATGATCTTGCGTTGCGTTTCCTTATTGTAACTTACATGTTGTCATTTCAAAGCAATGTCACACTGAATAATTAACAAAAACTCGTCGTTCTTTGTACGATAAATGATAATCTAGTGTCTACAAATGCCATATTAGCATCAGTTAACAACGGCCATGAATAGTTTGAGAGTAAAGAACCCGACTCCTAACTGTTAGCTGTAGTGTAGTGAGCAACGCATTGCACTGTGACGATGAAGGTCAGTGGTTCGGAACCCGCCACTACCAAATTTCTTTTTTTCTAAACGGGTTTCAGACACTCTTAATAATTATTTTTTTTATTATTTAGATTATTATTTTGGTCCAAAATGTTAGCAAAAATTTATTAAACTACAATTCTAAAGTGGGCCGTAAAACACGTCAGTGCGATGTTTTTCTAGGTTATTCGTAGTTTCGTAACAAATATCGTAATGTGATTTCGTCACACACTACTATTCTTGTAACGTTTTGCCTTCTCTAATAGACGTACCCGTCTGCAAACAGAAGAGGGAGACGTTCATCCTCGGCGGCAGAGCGGAGTTAACACGTGACTGAAAACCGTTTGCGTTCGGTGTCAGGCCTTCCTTCTCATTGTGGGCGCATCGCTCAGCACGCATCCCGCAGTCCGCAGCAACAGGTGAAAGCTCACGGCCACGCATTCCTGGCGTTCCCGCGCTATAATGAGCTCTCAGCCGGTTAGCGGACAGGCTTTACGCACAACTGATGAGCGCCCGGCGCCACTTACGTTATTGCCAACGTCTCCAGTCAGAGTGCATTCGTTTCCTAACGTCGCCGCTACAGTGGTAGAAGGGCTTGTAAGCGTTACACAGAAGACCACTGTCATTTATTTACGACGTACGGCCGTGTCACTGCCCACGTCTCAATGAGCAGATGTGCCTGTCACTTATTGGATCGCTAATTAACAAGGCCATGCGTTTGATGATAAATACCAAAGTATACATTTCCGGAATGAAAAGTTAGTGCATAGAGCTTTCCAATTCACTCAA
This sequence comes from Locusta migratoria, assembly GCA_026315105.1. NCBI lineage: Eukaryota > Metazoa > Arthropoda > Insecta > Orthoptera > Acrididae > Locusta > Locusta migratoria. Next base: position 36,366,953 of record CM048748.1, read on the forward strand.
GATTAATTGAAGACACAGTGTACCTGGAGTGCTTACAATGATTACACTTCCACACATAATCAAAAGTAATCGCATTACCGAAACCTAGTATAGATCCTTACACACACAATCAAAAGTCATCGCATCACTGAAACCTAGCAAAGATCCTAATCTTCCCAGCAGCTACAAACCCATCTCTCTTCTATGCCATCCATTCAAAATTAATAAAATTCACAACTATTTGTACGTAAAGCTAATTGTAGAACATGGACGTTTCCGTCCAGGAAGATCATGAACATGGCAGGTAGTGGCACTGTCTGAACTCATAGAGATAGGCTTCGCGGAGAAAAATATCACTGGACTCTTCTTCGTAGACATAACGGCGGTTTATGACACCATAAACCAAAGAACTCTCATTGCAAAGGTACACAATATTACCAAAGATTACGAACTCACCAATGTAATCGAATCCCTCCTACAAGATAGGAGATTTTATGTAACCTTAGAGGGAAAGATGAGGATGTGGCAAACACAAAAATGTTCAAATGTTTGTAGAGTTTATGGGACATAACTACGGGGTCATCAGTCCCTAAACTTACAAACTACCTTATACTAAAGACGGCACAAATATCCATGCCCGAGGGGGGATTCTAAACCCCGACCGTAGTGGTCATGCAGACGGTGACTGGAGCGCCTCATTCCCCTCGGCCACCGCGGCCGGCCGTAGTTTTTAAGTTTAGGGACTGATGACCCCGTAGTTGTCTCTTGCTAGATTTTTATGTAGTATATTTTATCGTCAGGTTACATAAATACTATTATAATAGGACAATCCCCGTAATGCAGAAGAAATTGTAAAACTACTCATGCATCTCACTGCGACCGGCAGCGAAGACAAAAGAATGGCCTCCCCAAGGCAGTATTCTGTCCCCAATGCTGTTCAACATTTACACAAACGATCAACCTACTCCTAGTGATACAAAGCACTTCCGTTACGCTGATATCTTGGCCATAGCAGCTCAGGGCAAAAACTTTCCAGTAGTCGAAGAAAGATTGCAAATTGCCTTGTCACAGATGTCGGCCTACTACAAGGAAAATTCATTGAAGCCGAACCCAGCAAAGACCAAGGCGTGAGCCTTCGATCTGAAGTCTAAGGAATCCAGGAGGAAACGACAAATTAAATAGGATACTTTCTCTGTAGAATACACAGTTTGCCCAAAGTACCTTAGAGTAATACTTGACCGGTCTATAACATACAAGTCTCAGCGACAAGGAATCAACTTTTGAAGAATGTGATCGCAAATAATTGAAGAGCTAGCTCCCACGTGATCAGAACGACGGCTGAAGCAGTGTGTTTTTCCACAGCTGGGTATGCATGCCCAGTGTGTGGAACAGCTCTGCACACGCGAAAGAGGTGAACCTCGCCCTCAACAAAACATGTATACTTACGACTGGCTGTTTGAAGGCAACGCCACTGGGACAACTCTATAAAGCTGCTGGTTGTGAAGCACCTGCAACTGGACCACTGACTGTAGGACATACGGAGAATGTTAGGCAAGCATTCGATGATAGCTCTGTCAGCATGGAACCACCAGACAAATATCCACTAACTCAGAAACCCCAACCAGGCAATAACTTTGACTGGAGAAGCTGGAAGTCCCTGAACCGACTCAGAGCAGGAGTCGTCCCTGTAAAGACGAAACAAGTGAAAGGCTGAATCAGTAACGTAAACGACATCAGATGTAACTGTGAGAAGAAACGCTAGAGACAACGCCCTAGACGTGGCCCGTTACTGGACTGGATGTGCTATGACACGTATGAATTTGACAGTGCACTAAAAGATTTGAGTAAAAACAAGGCCGCTGGAGTAGAAGATGTCCCGTCTGAACTGCTATTATCGTTTAGGAGAGCCGGTCATGAACAAATTGTTCCATTTGGTATGCAAGATACATTAAGACTTGAAGAAGAATATAGTGATTCCATTTTCTAAGAAAGCAGGTACAGACAAGTGTGAAAAATACAGAAGTCAGTTTAATAAGTCATAGTTGCAAAATAATAACATGAATTATTTACAGACGAATGGAAAAATCTGGAATCCGAATCTGGAGATCAATTTGGATTTAGGGGAAATGTAGGATCACGCGAAGCAATACTCACATTACGACTTCTCTTATTAAGGACAGGGAAACCTACGTTCTTAGCTTTTGCGGATCTGGAAAAAGCTATTGCCAGTGTTCACTGGAATACACTTTTTCAGTTTCTGAAGGTAGAAGGGTAAAATATTGGGACCGAAGAGTTACATTCAACTTCTACAAAAACCATACAGCAATTATTAGTGCGAAGGGCAACCATAGCAACAGTACCACACACTTTAAACATACTCGAAGCAGCCATGTCTTTCTCAGTAAGAAGACGGCTAGTGGCCAACCTGCTCCCCCCCCCCCCCCCCCACACACACACGAAAAAAAAGGGAATAGTTGAAGGAGTGTGCGAACGAGGTAAGGAGCTACAGCCTTAGCAAGAAGGGATACTCTAAAAGTCCCGCAAAAGTGACTAAAATACGGCTAGGGGTTGGCATAATTTACCCGTAGAAGGAAAATACTTCGCCTCTGATTACGACTGTCCCCCGGATGGGCCACAAGACAACAGACGGGTAAATTTTACAAGGAATAAACCCCAGAGACACTTAAATATGTTGTCATCGACCAATAACAGTTAAGAAAAACATAAAGTATCAAAATTCAAGGACGAAAATATCTCAAACAGAAGATCCACTTCCAAACAACCACTATCGGTCATTGAAGTACACACACCTTCACAAGGACATAGGCGCGGAAACCCGCTGGGGTTCAACCAACCACCCTTTACTACATAACGACAGGGCCGGAACATACCGAACTGCAGACTTACTCACTGTCGCCAAACTCCCCGTGCCCTTCCGATCGAGGGAACTGGCGACGGTCGCGAAACAGATGACAAACGAAAAATCGATATGCGAGTTGGAGCGAGGTAACCGGCGCCAGTACAAGTAAATCGATCCAGCACGGCTTCACTTTCTCCCCTCATTTTAAAACCACCTGAGCAAATCGATGATCAGAACCACCCCCAAGACAGCAAGCCAAAGGCGTCGTGAATTAATAAAAGCCAAAACTTTAAGGTAACAAACCTAAATCAGATTAAGAAATCAAATGTTCAAATGTCTGTAAATCTATCGTACCAAACTGCCTGGTCATCAGTCCGTAGCTTACAAACTACTGAAACCTAGGTAAACTAACCTACGGACAAACACACACACCCATGCTCCAGGGAGGACTCGAACCCCCACGGCGAGCAACCGCGCGCTCCGCAGCGAGGTGCTTTAGACCGCTCGGCTACTCCACCGCGGCTCAGATTAAGACGCAAAGGCTTACACCAATCGGAGTTGGCACAGCTAAGACTCCTCCCATCAAGCTAAAACAACTCACGAAAATCGATGATCAGAAGCAACCTTAACAAATATTTTGATTAAAACTCAATATCAAAAGCCGCGTCAATCACTAACATCCAGAAAACGTAGTTGAAAAAGCGACGAATAAAGCTCTAGACCAGATATGTTACTCCAAAACAAGTCGGTATGACTCAATAAGAGTAAGCAAAACTCGAACGGGGAGATGTAGTAGTTCTTCCTTCCCGCGCTTTATTCGTCAATGGATTGCAAGATAGTTTAAATGTTGCTGGATGAAACCTTTGCCAGGCACTTATGTGTCATTCCCAGAGTGCCCATATGAATGTAGGCGTTGCATAATCTATTTTATTTCAGGAAAATTTAGTTATTGTTTGAAGAAAATTATTTTTCATCCTATAGCTGCCCTTGAGTATTAAGCAGACATGCTTCTTGTAAGTGAAATCCCATTAAGAACATAAAGGATGAGAGCTGCAAATCTCTAACGAATACATTCTACTGTAAAATGTTGTAACATCTCTTAGGAAAGAGTCGGTAATTCTACTTGTTCAAAGTACCAGCTATTAAAAACTATGATATTATCTTGTCTAATAAATTAGTCTTCTACAAAGTAGAAGCGAATATTGCTACATCATACATATGTATTTCTTTTATAAATATAATGACTGGGCAATCATATAATATAAAACATCAAAGGAAATATAATAATCTGGCAATGCACATAATCGTAATGAAATATGAATAATTTATAGTTCATTATGTAACAGAACGTAACCACATAAGAACGAAGTAGACTGACATATACGTATAGTATTTTAAATGTTAGTTTATGTTGCCATGCGTGTGACAAGTCATTGTAATTATTATAGAGATGTACAATGTTACAATAGTCGCTATAAATGTTGGTATATCACTAATTAGACTACAAATTATGACAAGGTGTTGAAAAGGCGGTGCCGGCCGCGGTGGCCGCGGGGACTAAGGCGCACCAGTCACGGTCTGCACGGCCACTGCGGTCGGGGGTTCGAATCCTCCCTCGGGCATGGATATTTGTGTTTAGGGACCGATGACCCCGTAGTTAAGTCCCATAGACTATACAAACATTTGAAACATTTTTTTGAAAAGTCGGTTGTTTGAAAAGTAACTGAAGTAAGCGACTTGGTTTCTTTGAGATATAATAACTTTTTACAGTGGAAGGTATTCGTCGCGAGACTAGAATTTTTTCACATTTTATAGTTTTCTTCAGATTTCATTTTTTTATTTTGGATAATCGTTCTGTTTAATCTTGGGTTACATTTTTGGACATGAGCCACAGAGTTTCTTAAAACCCCCTCGCTGTATCTCTTATGGCTTGCTGTAACAGTGTATGGGAAGTCTATTGTACTGTTACTTTACAATCCTTTTATTATGTACAGGTAGAGCAACGTGTGCTTGGAGCACCTCAAAATATAAAATACTGAGTCTTGTGCTTTGCACTGTTGTGTAATTCAGAATACACGAAGTTGCGAAAAGGTATATTTTCCTGTATAAATGAATGTAGTGCTTGTTTGTTATTCTGCATGGTCCTTTTTTTTTTTTTTTTTTTTTTTTTTTTATTATCAGTTCATTTCATACAATAGGTAGTAATTCAAAACTAATTATTTTAGTTCATAATAAGAAGCCTTTTTTCAGTGTACAGCCTGATAATACTTAAATATAATTGTATAAATCTTGCTACTAGAGTCAGTACAATTATAACTGAAGATAATTACAGCGTAACAGTCTTTCTCCAGAAAACATCAAGTCTGATAACGTTAAATATAACTACGTAAACGAAACAGGGATATCTTCAATTCTCATCATGGTGGGCTCTAGGTGGAATTGCTTTTGTACAGGAAGCTCATTTTGGCGTTATTATTTAGTGAAAATTCTGTACAGTGCACGCTGCATCCGTTCCGCAATTCACTCCCCACGTGTTTGTGAGATACAAACCAATAACTCCTATTCCAGGGCGGTCTATAGGCTTAATGGTGCAATCTCACCCTTAATATCGAATCCATAAATCTTTCTTCTGTGATCACGTACGGCGTAGATTTTTAAGACAATATTGTTGAGTTCATATGAAAATTTTCGTGCAAGAAATTTGGGAAAGATTTCTAATGAAGTAGCAAAGTTTTTTATTATCATTCAAGTTCAAGGCAGGTCGCATTACCGCACAAGATGCTATGCGATGCGTAAATTCAGTTACTGTTGTTCCTGTACCTTTTCCTTTCTTTGTGATCTCCATAAAGCTGTTATCAGTATCCACTGCACTGTCCATGTGTTACATCAGTATCAGCAACGGCGATCACTTTTATCTGATGCTCTGTCTTCACGTCTGCGTTCAGTTATGAACTGATTTGAAGAGAACTATGCTTTTAATTTATACCTGCATGGTTTCCATTAAAATACGTAAATACTTTGTCATACTGTGCATACTGTGCACTGTATGCCTAAATACCTTTCATTGCACATCAGTATTTATCAGTCCAGAACCTTAAGTGTTTCGCACTCTAATATTGTCTAGATTGAAGGTTGCTTTCTCAATAATGACAAACAAGCGTTTGTTATTACCTTTCTCTCTATTCACTTGTGAAGGTGACTTTAGGTACACTCAATATAGATGTTTTTTTTTTTTTTTTTTTTTTTTTTTTAACTGGTATTTCGACTGTTTCCCAGAATTGCCGTAATTATTTCCTATGTTTAAATTCTCTTTCGTTAATGTAATGACCGCAGCGTAGACATCATAACCCGTTTGTAGTTCATAAAGGGGCGCTATAGAATTTTATTTTTATTTATTATTTATTTGACATGCCCAATTACATAGTAATGTTACATTTTTTGGGTTGAATTCAGGTACATCAGGTATGTTAGTAAACACAAATACAGTACATAAGTTGGCAGGATTTACAAAAGAAAGCCTTTTGGCTATACATTATTTGTCCCTTTACGTACAGAAACCACACTATTTTAAACATCAGGATATCTTATTGAATAATAAAGTGTAAAAGTGTGTAGTGAATCTATGTACCAAATCAAATTTACTGACGGGCCATACTCCTCCTTTGTCAGCTATTTTTTTCCTTAGATGGTCCCTCTCTTTCAATATGTTGCAGCAGTCGAAAAGCACATGGTCAATAGTTTGGACGGCTCTGTTACATTTTCACGTTCCGTCTTCAATTATTCTGAACCACTAATAACAGGCTTTCAGTTTTCCATGACCTGTTAACATTGCTGTAGAATTCGTAGATATTGGGAGTTTAATGATCGGATCGTAGAAAATATGGTTTATTGCTGTCCCCGTTTTTTTGTTCTTTGCCACTCAATGTCCCATTCCTAAACTTCTCTCGAAGTTTCTTTTTTACGGTACTTCTAGGTATTTTGTTGTAGGTATCGATTCTCGCGATCGAGCTGCTCTTTTAGCAAGATTGTCAGGTAGTTCATTTCCCCATATCCCTCGATGTGCTTTAACCCATTCGAAATGCACCAGCCAGTTGTGTGTCTGCAACCTTCTGATTTGACATCGTATTTCTTCAATCAACAAGTTGTCGTTCTTCGGATTTCGTAACGCGTCCAAAGTAATTCTGCTGTCGGTGTAAATTACTGCAGTCCTATCAATGTTCGAGAGATTGGATATTAATTCAAGAGCACTGAAAATGGCAAATTGTATGTGTTTTGCCTTTTGTTGGTAGTCCTCCTTCCTTGTCTGGTAACGTTTGTAGTACGTCAGCTGCGGGTTTTCTCAGAGCCCACTCCCCATCAAGAGTTTTTATTCTCATCAGAGGCTTTGATGTAATAATTTATGACGTGTGGGAGGTATATGCTTCTACGTCGATTGTATTCTGCGATTATATTACTGATGGGCTATGTTAATAAAATGTAACCATTCTGGAAATCGGCACGTACGTTTTTCCGACTATGTACAGTGCAGAAAGAATGTCCATCGGTGCATTGTTTATACTTAGTTCTGAACGTTCGAAAACGGGATATATATTTAGGGATATTTGCATTTTCATTACCGGCTTAATACAAACTAAATACGATATTTTAAGTCTCTGTGTAAGCTAGATGTATCCCAGAATTATGATAATTGGGGAGTAAATTAACCAATTAATCATTTCTGAGTATCAATATTTCCTAAACTATAAGGTATATAAATATGTTGGTATATAGCTAGTTATAGTACTTTTTCTATAAATTTCTTTTTAAATTTTGTGACGTAAGCTATACAGCTGAGTAGTATATTTTATTATGTGACTTCTTTTGTTTATATTTTCTGATTGTGACAATCTTAGTCATTGCCGAAACCTGGTCAAGTAATTTTTAATTTGCGGCCGAGGGCTGCTTGTTTATTCATTGACTTCCTAATAGAACTTAAATCATTAGACATTGTAAATTTCACTGTTTTACAGATTTGTGTGGTGACTGTTCTCTCGGATACGACCGGCCCTATTGCATTTGCAAATAATTTTCTAAGCAGCGGAAGGAAGAAGGGTTAGGAAGGAAAGAATTGACATTAGCTGTTGGGAGTACGAAAATGTGAACCGCGCCTGGAATCGAACCCTTGTATTTCGCTTCGGTACAGCGGTCGCCTTGTCCTCTTCTCTACCCGCCCTCGCCTCCGATACGGCTAAACTTCCACAACTCACACGCTATGGCTTTATTACCTCCATCGGCCAAGCCCCTTACACTCACCATTACGGAATCCCGTGCGAGGTCGACCGTCGTACATGTCCGAAAGAACAAAGACGGCGTTCGTTTCACTTACTTCACAGCAGGTGGGGTCACGACCTCGCACGGGAATCCGTAATGGTAAGAAAGCGCATCGACGAGGGGGGGGGGGGGCGCTGCAGCCGTAGCGTACGACTTGGGATAGTTTGAAATTTGGAAGGGGGAGACTGTGGTTCGATTCCCGCCCGGGTTCACATTTTTTACTTGTCGCCATTCTATAATTTCAACACCCCAATGTTCTCATCATTCCTTCCCCACTTAATAAATAATTTGAAAATCTCCCAATATTAGTGGTAAGTCGTTTTAGGATGATATACTTTCTTTGCAATCGTGCTGAACGTTGAAGATGATGAAATCCAGTTAAAGATTCTTAAAATCAGGAGTCTGTTCTAAAATTTAGATGAGATGATGGCAACATTGCTTACCAAAACCACAATTTTCAAATAAATGATCAATATAGCTATAGCTGAAATTTGAGATCAGTCCTGACTCCAGCAAGTGTACATAACAAGCTGTTTTGTAAACCACTGTCGCACAAGAAACTTTTTATTCCGCTAATGCTAGCATCCCCTTTCTGTTTGTGTCTGCCGTTGATAACACACCACGCAGCTCACACGCTGCCTTCACTTCTAAGAAAGCACCGCTTGTCAAAAGCTTGTCGTATGCCACGATGAAGTTCAAGCAATTTTCCCCGAAATCCTGTAACAAGTTAAAGTCTTGCGAACAATGCTTTCTCCTCAGTGACCGGAAATGTTGTCTGCCGCATCCACTAATGTTTCTTTTGCTGCCGGCGTGGTTGCGTTCAGCAATAATGTTCTCAGAAGTCGCATTCCAAGGAACGTTCCAATAACAAAATGAAACCTGTAGTTATGGAAAGTAATGCACCCAGTTCTTCACGGAAGTCGCGTCGATATAATAGTCGCCAACCAGCATCCACTTCCTCTTCTTTTGCTATTGCTAAACAAGTACAGAACACATATACAATCGCAATAACTTCTAATACATTTTCCATTTCTCTGGAGACGCTATAGTAGGAAACAAAATTTCAATTACACATAGGAATGTCACTGAATTTCCTTAACTTCTGAACTTAAAAATAACTTGTAGTTAAAAGGCATTTTACGTCACTGGAGAGCGGTCAACAGTTTATATAAAACACTTCATTCAGCCAATAATGTACTGTACTGTACTGGACTTTCTGAAGATGGTGACTGAGCTCACCGAAACCCGTTAAGGGACGTAAATAAATTTCTAGCTATCTTGGCTGAATGAAGTGATTTATATAAAATTAACTTTGCAGCCCACCTCTTCGTGTTTTAACAGATCTGTTACTACGTACAATCACTCAAAAGTAGATGCTGTGGGAACTTCTACTCTGGATGCTACCTGCAAACATACAAAGGTATCTACGACATTTACTGTTCTTTATTCACCTACTGGGCAAACCCATATTGGGATAGATACCTCTGACATCTTTAGATTTCAAATTGAAGTCACTGTGCTCCACCGTGCTTGAAATACATTTTAACTACTATCAAAGCTTTATGTGAAGAATTAAAAGATTTCTTTGACGATTCGTTTAAATGCACTCTGCATCCTAACACACAGTGAAATTTTGAAAAACTAATTTACTGGAGTCCCATATAGTTATAAGGCAAAAGTTAAATGGTGACATCAGGATTTATGCTGTCTACAAATTCACTTTGAATGCACGGACCACATTTAATACGAATTTTTATTATCTCACCCTAAGGAGTTTATAGAAACGCTTCTAGGTGAAAAATATTTCTATAAATTTAATTTAAAAAATGGGTATCTTCAAACATCTTTGGTTGAATAAACCCAATTTATGGTAATTATTTCTAATATCGGCCTGTCCCATTTCAACGCTTAAATTTCGAAACCTCGTCTTCACCAACTTTCTTTCAAAATTACCTTGAGCAGTTTTAACTAAACGTTCCCCGTTGTGCAATTTATATTATTCACATTTGACATTATAGTTTCTGGGAAGACACCAAGAAGTAACTTGTACAAATATTATTTCCATTTTCCGATCTGCTGGTCGAAACAGCAATCGTTGGAACGGTGTATTTTTTCTTTCAAAATTGGAGTACTTATAGCAATTCGGGTATTCGCCCTGCACAGCTATATTTTTATGGAAATCTTCGGTTACTAGCAATGAATAATTTTTTTCAAACTACTATGAGTTTTGCGGAAGTTGTTGTATTATTTCAAATTGAGCCCAATTCAGCCTTAATCGTCGTTCTACATCATCGACTTGGCCGGTACATATATGATTTAAATCGCTCCATGAAAATTAAAGTGATTTTCAAAAACTTAGAGATGCACTTTCCTGCGATCGTTGTCTCATGCCTATTGATAATGAGAAGAGCCTGTTACTTCCCTCTTCCCTTGTGGGTTTGCGCGCTGTTTTGTCGCACAAAGTAGGCACCTTTAGACTACCCCTGTCGTTTGAAATGTATTTATTTACAGCAAATCAAAATAATTACGACAGTAAAGAATATAGTTTATCTCCAGTGTTTATGCTGTTACTAATTTCACCAATAACATGGCAGACGTTTTACGTTTATCACAAATCACAAGCCACAGAAATCCTTATTTCATCCTTTGAAATATATTGACGATCGGATGGCACAGTATCTAGAGCCCTGGACACGGCTACTCTCTCATTACAACATTATTTATCGGTCTGATAACAAGCATGCAAACGCAGATACTCTATCTCGCCAACCAATCGCCGGAGGCAGAGATTTTGATTCATCATAGTCGTTCTTTTTTCAACTGGATTAGTCCCTCCAGGAAAATCAGCATTTTTTTCTTTTCTGGAGCGATGCGAAGGTGCGCAATCCGCAACTGAAATAACTACCCTATATTCAGACTCTATGGCCAACAAGGAAATTACAGATTACACATACTGATTTCCGACGATACTTTTCACAACGGAATGCTGCATCTACTCGGAAAATATTTGTTTTGCTACACTCGGGGAAACCCGAAAGGTGGATGCATAGTTCTTCTCGATTGCCAAGTAGCCGGTTCACGCCAGCTTAGCAGAGTTATTAGGGTTACGTCAAGACCAAGCAAGAAGTTAGTCGCAACTTCATGTGGCGATTCAGTGCATCATAGAACACTTTCACGCCTGCTCTGAATATGCTGTAGCACCTGCGCAACTGCATTTCAGTTGGCCACGTCGCTCTCTACCATGGGAATACATTCCCATTCACTTCTATGGACTTTTGTGGTTTATTAGACTGTTTATTATATTGGACACTTGAAGTAGATTCCTGTCTTTGCGCATATGAATTCTACTACATCTGCAAGCACTACCAGAGCTGTGCACACTATTTTATGCTCGAAATGATGGTAAAAATCGGTTATGTTCATACAAAGAACATATTACCAGGGTATCTTTCTCGCTTCAGAGCAATATAAAAGCTCCGTTTAATTTGTACGTTAAGGAATAAATGAGTTTTTCTCAAGATCCGCAGAGACAATTTCTTCTTTCAGTCCTCACTTCTCATCGCGCAATGCCTTTTAATGAAATGTTTCCTGCATACAATTTGAATGGAATTCCTCGTGATGCAATGTTTACCTTGTTGCATCCATAAACGGTGCAATTTCCAATGGATGTGTGTGCGTGTTCGTCCGTAGGTTAATTTACCTAGGTTTAAGTAGTTTGTATGCTACGGACTGATGACCACGCAGTTTGGTCCGATAGATTTACAGACATTTGAACTTTTATTTTTCTCCTTTCTTGGAGAATATGGTATACAAATTTTAACTCCTTTTACGTTTGAAATTCCAATTTGTGACGGTTAAAAGATTTATGATTAACGTACCAAAGTAATGTTGTGCATTTCACGAAATGGAAACCTTATAACAGAAGTTACCAGATGATGGTACACCAAATATACCGAAACCGGTTGCATCATTAAATTGAGATCCTGGCATTTTAATGTTTTAAAGAAAGAAGAGCGCCGTCCTACCATGAAAAATAATTAAAGGTCTTCAAAAAATTCAGTTGCGAGAACCAAGAAAATAAGTGTCTATCTGCTTACTGGAATATTTTCTCAGCTTTGTATGAAATAATCTATATCTATAAATGTGAATGTCTGTTCGGTGTACGTTTATCACGTCTGAACAACAAGACGTACAGAGCTAAAAATTTGTACAGTTACTAATGTCTACCCGGGGAAGGCTTTAGGCACGGTTTTAAGGCGATCGGATAGTTATTTATCTATATATATATATATATATATATATATATATATATATATATATATATATATATATATATAAATCTGAATGTCTGTTCGGTGTACGCTTATCACGTCCGAACAACAGAACGCAGAGACTTAAATATTTGTACAGTTACTAATTTATACCTGAGGAATGTTTTAGGCACGGTTTTACAGCGATCTGATGGATATTTAGTAATTTGAAGAATATAACGAGAAAAGTGGAACAATAATTAATCTTTCAAAATTATATTTACTCTTTGAAAATGGCTTTATTGGTTGCATTGTTGCTTGAGGGTAGATAATGATAAAAGGGTGGAGTATATTGGGATGGAAAGTTATCGGTGTATATAAAATGCTACGTGTGTGTGTGTTAATATTTCGCTCTGCAGCGAAAACTACAGAACGCAAACGAATGGTCTGTGTGTAATTGCTGTCCGAAGTCTCCCGTTGTACACCATAGCAGTTCCATGCCGATAGCTATAAGGGGATGGAAGATATGGTGGTTATATATTATTAAAAAATTCGGACTGAAGACCAGCGATGACGTTTGCTACTCAATAGCAAGGAGGTTACATACAGCGAAACGTGATGCGACAGACCATATCTTTGCTCTTTGCGTGCTACAATGTCTTCAGCAATTTCTCTGTAAGGATAAGCATACGAATCAGGAAATATAAGAATAAATAAATGAAGCAGTAAAAAGTAAGTTCTTTTAATCCATCTCTTTAAAAACATCGATTTAACGTTTCGCGCATTACATGAAGTGATCGATCTGTGATATTATTACAATCATTATTGTTGAATTTCACGATTAGATTCTTCGAAACGAGTGCATTTTTACGTGTGATTTCTTATTTCTTATATATTCTCTGATAAATGTAACATGTTTTTAGAATAAAGGAGATGGACAGGGAGAGAGTACTAACTCAAGACTCGAACAAATAAATAAATAAATACCCTGGCAACGCCGGGTTTTCAGCTAGTACTTCAGTAAAATGTTCATTGTGCGGCTCCGTAGCACAGTGGCAGAGTGCCAGCCTGCAAATTCAAAGGTCGCGGGTTTGATCCCCGCCAGGTCCTAGGTCTTTTATCTGTCACTTTCCACATCTTTCACTTCTGGCAGTGTTCTGATATGAAAAATACCGAGTAGCACCGTGGTTCGCAACCCACGTTAAACTGTTGGTCCCCCTATAACTGGCTGGGTAAGTCAGTTCAAAGGTTCAAAGGTCAATTAGTCTCCAATGTCACTGAGGTGATGTGCATCACACAACAACCCCTACACTGTCTCAATTCCGTTTACGTTATACTCAAATCTGATTATCCTTGGAAGAACACACGTGAATGCAAATACTTTGTTTTCCTACAACTATGTACCTTATTAATTAACCTAACAATGTGGTATTTCATCAATGCAACAAAACTCTCTATGAATTTCACTTTGACTACTTGTGTGTGACTTTTATCCTCACCAGTTATGCAAACTGATCTCATCAAAGCACCGGTGTCGGTTGGCCAAATTCCAATGGCCTATGTGAGGGACTATTACCTGGACAGAAGTTTTGTGTTGCAGGTGACGACAGACCAGCACTGCACCACTCGAAAATTGTATGATACATTGCAAGGCATCCGAACTCCCCACAAACTAGAGATTCGATACCCCGCGCTCACCTGGCGACAGGTATGGGCTAACATCTCCAGCCCGTTTCTGCCGATTGGGTTCAGTGGTCTGTGGTATTGACTAGTTCATGACGTCTTCCAAAGCAATAGGAAACTCGCTGCCATCCATAAACACCCTACTGGTGATTGTGCGATATGTCGGATTCCGGACACGCGGGAACACAGATTAGTGTGTCGCCAGATATTGGCAGCATGGCGGCTACGCCGCGGCATGTTCGCTGTTGTCAACTGCACCACTCCAACAAGTATTACAGTGGACTGGTTTACGAGGCTGGAAATGCAGCTCACTCCGCGCACGAGGTACAATGCCACTATGTGGCTAATAGGACATTCCGCGTTTGCACTCATTGATCTGGGGATGGTGTGGACTACATGACATACCTATGGAACGCCCACCAGCAGGTCAAAACCCATCGGTCAGTTTGTTTCTGCGGCTATTATTTATGGCAACCAGAAAGCACCAGAAAGATAAACGACAGATTGTCACTCTTGTGAAATACTGTGTTTTGTGTGTGGGTTTTTGGCCCTTTGCTTTTTAACCACATATTAGTGTTATTTTTATGAATATTGTATTCTTCTATTTTCTTGTCAGTCGGGAGTCATGTCGCCACTTCAGTCTGGATGTTCTGAATGGTTCTCTTTCAATGTTCAGTGGTGGAGGAACGCCACATCCTTCCTAAGTTTTATTCTTAATTTAGTGGTCAATTCCAACATTGAGCTTGGTCCGCGTTTCCTTGGTAGTGTGCGGGTAGCACTACTTCTTTTACTCTTTTTTCTTTCTAATCTTAACTAAGGAGATGGCCAAAGAAGGCTATCGTTGTACTCTTTGTTTCTTGGAAACGAATTGTTTTACTCATGTCCGACAGTGATTTCATTTGCTTGGAGTGGAACTGACTTTCAGTTGCGTGGTGCCAGAGGAGCTTTCCAGTTGCATCAAGCTATGGTTTGTTTCCTTTTGTTTTCGTTGGTGTGAGTAAGGCGGGGTTAAAGGGACGGTAGGAGTCCCACTGTATTAAATATATCTACACAACTGGCCATTAAAGTTGCTACACCAGAAATAAATGCAGATGATGAACGGACATTTCATTGGACAAATATACTAGAACTGACATGTGATTACATTTTCGCGCTATTTGGGTGCGTAGACCCTGAGAAATCAGTACCCAGAACAACCACCTCTGACCGTAATAACGGTCCTGATACGCCTGGGCATTGAGTCAAACACAAGTTGGATGGCTTGTACAGGTACAGATGCCCATGCTGCTTCAACATGATACCACAGTTCATCAAGAGTAGTGACTGGCGTATTGTGTCGAGACAGTTGCTCGGCCACTGTTGACCAGACGTTTTCAGTTGGTGAGAGATCTTGAAAATGTGCTAGTCAGGGCAGCAGTCGAACAGTTTCCGTATCCAGAAAGCCCCGTACAGGACCTGCAACGTGCGGTCGTGCTTTATCCTGCTGAAATGTAAAGTTTCGCAGGGACTGAATGCAGGGTAGAGTCACGGGTCGTAACAGATCTGAAATGTAACGGCCACTGTTCAAAGTGCCGTCGATGCGATCTAGTGGTGGCCGAGACGTGAAACCTGTGGTATCCCATACCATCACGCCGGGTGATACGCAAGTATGGCGATGGCGAATATACGCTTCCAATGTGCGTTCACCGCGATGTTTCCAAACTCCGATGCGACCATCATGATTAAACAGAATCTGGATTCATCCGAAAACATGACTTTTGCCATTCGTGCACCCAGGTTCCTCGTTGCGTACTTCATTACAGGCGCTTCTGTCTTAATGCAGCGTCAAGGGCAACCGCAGCAGTGATCTCCGAGATGATAGTCCATGCTGCTGCAAACGTCATCGAACTGTTCGTGCAGATGGTTGTTGTCTTGCAAACGACCCCATTTGTTGACTGAGAGATCGAGACGTGGCTGCACGATCCGTTACAGCCATACGTATAAGAAGCCTGTCATCTCTACTTCTAGTAATACGGGACGGTTGGGATCCAGCACAGCGCTCCGTATTGCCCTCCTGAACCCATAGATTCCATATTCTGCTAACAGTCATTGGATTTCGACCAACGCGAGCAGCAATGTCCCGATACGATAAACCGCAATCGCGATAGGCGACCGTTATCAAAGTCGGAAACGTGATTATACGCATTTCTCCTCTTTACACGAGGCATCACTACAACTTTTCACCAGGCAACGCCGGTCAACTGCTGTGTGTGTATGAGAAATCGGTTGGAAACTTTCCCCATGTCAGCACGTTGTAGGTGTCGCCACCGGCGCCAACCTTGTGTGAATGCTCTGAAAAGCTAATCAAATGTTCAAATGTTTGTGAATCTATCGGACCAAACTGGGTGGTCATCAGTCCGTAGCTTACAAACTACTTAAACTTAGGTAAACTAACCTACGGACAAACACACACACCCATGCTTCAGGGAGGACTCGAACCTCCACGGCGAGCAACCGCGCGCTCCGTAGTGAGACGCTTTAGACCGCACGGCTACTCCACCGCGGCAAAAGCTAATCTTTTGCATATCACAGCACCTTGTTCCTGTCTGTTGAAATTCGCGTCTGTAGCACGTCATCTTCGTGGTGTATCAATTTTAATGGCCAGGAATATGTATATATACTTTCACTGATACTCTTATCAAATTTTATGTCAGTGACTTGCTTTGTCAGACGGCAATAGCACAGGACAAAATTAATCTTCGCAATGACGAAATGAAAGTGAACTGATAATTGACTTCAGGTTAAATTAAAACTTCCAACTTCTGTTAACTAACTTCATTAATGAGAAATGCTAAGCACCTACTACAAAAATAATCATACAATACTACAATAACAATAACAAGTGCAGAAAATTTACCTTGTTCTTTCTAAGTTCAAATGTGTATTCACAGCTAGTAATAAAATATTCTTCACCACATGGCACTCGTCTATAAAAGAGATAATTAAAGAGAAATATACATGCAATGCTGTTACCTAAGCTACCAAACTAACTGACGGACTGCGCCTGCTTCACACAAGCGTCACTCTTCAAGTCTACCTACCGACAAGCTGCTCGCCACGTGCAGTTTGGCTTGCTCGCTACTACTCAAATGTTCAAACGTTTGTAAATCTATGGGACTTAAATACGCTGGTCATCATTCCCTACACTCACAAACTATTTAAGCTAACTTATTCTAAGGACTACAAATACACCGACGCGCGATGGAGGTGTCGAACTTCCGACGGCGAGCAATGGCGTGCTCCCCAGCTAGGCCCCTTGGAACGCTGGACTACTCCATCCTGGCTTCTCGCTACTACTCAAGTCAAAAATAATGCATACTTTCTGGCTTATTGCACACATTACGACTTTTCCATATTAACAAGTACATTCAAAATGAAATCAGAATATGACAAAGAAATGGAACGTGCAAACGTACAGCTCAAATACCAGTAAAATGTGCCCAAGGCAGGATAAAAGGAGAATTCTAATAATTATATGCCCATGCAGTGGCGGACTAAGGCTGTCGGAGTCCCGGGGCGGCGGCCAAACGGAATGAGGCCCAACGTCCACTTGGAAATACATGTCTAGAAGGAAAAAGGGAACTTTTGAGATTTAGAAAAAATAGCTTTGGAGATTTGGAGGCGCCAGATCGACGAGAGGCCAAGGGCGTTCAAAAATAAATGAATAAATAAAAATAAAAATTAAGAAATGAATAAGAAAATAAATAACAATAAGATAGGTGCTTTCGATATCCGCCTCCTCCCCCCACGCCACCCCCTTAGTCGGTCACTCTGCCCACGCCAGAATATGTATAGTCCTTTCACCATTTTATCACGTTTCATATTCTTCAGAAAATGTTCAAATGTTTGTAGAGCTTATGGGACTTAACTACGGGGTCATCATTTCCTAAATTTACAAACTACTTATGAACTAGCTAATACTAAGGACGGCACAAATATCCATGCCAGAGAGGGGGGATTTGAACCCCAGACCGTAGTGGCTGTGCAGACCGTGTCTGGCGCGCCTCAGTCCCTTCGCCCTCCGCCGCCGGCCTCATATACTTCGTCAGGGAAGTCTCCCATGGCTCGATGACGGCTCGAGTTATAAAGTTGTGGAGTGGGAGTTACATACTTATGAGACGAGGCCACCAGGCAGCGCAGCCAGCTGCAAAATAGATTCCAGTAACCCCCTGGTCCACCCCACCCTTACCCATCCCGTGCCTCTGCCACTGTATCCCTCCATGCCTTCACCTCCACTCTCTCCACATCCTTCCCAGGGTAAAATCCGCCACCTCCCGCTACCGGATGACGCCCTCCGTCCTGAAAACTATCCCTCCTACCAACCCTGATCCTCTCCATGCGGATGCAACGCCTCCTCTTCCGCACCCCTCCTTTTCCCTTCCACCACTTGCCTCCCCTACCCTTCCTCTCTAACCCCCCCTTAGAGTGACTACTCCATCCTTCACCATCCCTCCTCTTTCTCCTGCGCTTCCTTCCCCTCACACCCACCCAACCCCTGTGGGGTCCTCCACACAGCACCATTTATATCAGTACACTGACCAGTTTTGTGTCAGTGCGTCAGTTATTGTGTTTTACCAGTGCGTCCACTGTACAAGAACAAGAGTCGCATCCGTTGTTTTATCCTTGTCTCCGTCAGTGTCTTCATGTCTGATCTAATGTTCTATAATACGCTTTTAGCGCCACCGTGGCACGCATTTTAAGTCAACAACTTGTTTTTATCCTCTGTTCTATTTTATATTTACTAAATAATTCTTCTGGTTAATATTTTTAAATCACCATGTTTTTACCTGCATGTCAATGTTTTTTAAAACAAACTTCATGTCCATTTTGTTAAACCGCAAGGCTTCAGAGCTGCTACCAGCCTGTTGGCTATGTATTTACTTAACATAAAAATATAATAAAGAAAAAACAAAGTGGTCGATGATGGTGAGCCTGGCTGTGCCGCCTGACGGCCCAGTGTATATGCTCCATATGACTGCAATGGCCCACTTCACCACGACTGCCCGCCGCTATATATAGGCCAGTTGCTGCCGTCGGGGCCGAGGGCCACGGCAGCGAGTCAGCAGCCAGAATACGGCGGCGCCACCGGCTGCCCTCGCCTAATAGGCCCCCATAAGAATGCAATTACAGTGACGAGCAGGGCACCCAGAGATGTAACTGGTTTGCGCCGCCTTGCGTCGCTGTGTAATAAGGCCCTTAGTGGTACCAGCGATTACGACACACAATGACAGCCAGCACATACGGCCTGTGAGTACACTGCTTCGTGACAGTGACTATGTGCCGTGCTACGATGTACTTCCTTAGGACCTATTGGTAAACACACCGCGGTTCAAGTAACGCTCTGTGTCTGGAACTAAACTTCACCAGTCTCGAAAACATAGTATCTTCTCAAAAAGCCAAAAGATGTGAGTTTACTTCTTTTAATAAATGTCACTTGTAGTAAAGTGATGGGATACTTTTAATAGACTGCATCTTCTCCACCACTCCAAAAGATGCACACTACAAGCGCATATGATGCGTATTTACTGTACCCATGCATTTGGTGTTTTCCTTTAACCTGTCCACTCATATTAAGGCGATATAGATATTACAATTAAGAGAGTACTATCTAAACAAGCAAGCAGCTAATCTGCGTGTGGACAACATGTAATGAACGTTTATGGTTGTAACTTTACATATAATTAGCAGTTTACATGCTTTTCAGTATATTCGATTTTCATTTAATGTCTATTTAAAGACTGGAACTGAATGAAGGAGATTACGTTTTAAATCATTATATCAATAAATTGTGTGGCTCGGTATCACAGAGTTTTAGGTTATGTATCTAGAGGTCGCGGGTTCTATTCCCGCAAGGTCCTAATATTTTAATGTCACTTTCAACTTCTTTCACCTCTGGCAATGTGGCTGATTTGAAAAATATCAAGTAGCGCCGTAGTTCGGAATCCACCATACGCTGTAGGTTCCCCTATAACTGGGTGGGTGAGTCAGTTCGAAAGTCGGAGTAAGGCAGCAGCATACCACCTCCAAACAGGACCATGCCCAGTAAAGCACTGGGGTGTTCAAACCAATCTTCGCATTGTAGACTGCTGTACCTTTAGCGTACCTTTAGCAATAAATTATACTGAAGGCAGCGGCTGTTCACAACAACTTCGATACACTGCGAGCCACACGTTGGAACCTGAACTTTCAACAGAAAATTTAATCTTATGTTTTCACGCAGTATTACATATTCAATTTTGTATTAATTGGGGTGTACACCTTACATTACGCCATTAATCACTATTTCTTCTGGCCTTACATATTATTACGGTTCTGAACAGAACAATGACCCTGAAACCTCTAGCGGCAGCGCTGGTGCAGATCTGCTACCACTTTTCTTTAAATGCTCACTGATGACGCAATACTGCAGACGCCGTAATTCCGCTTTACCTATTCCTCAATTAAGCCTTAACAATGATGTCAGTGAAGGTTCTGAGTTTCTAGTGCACGGAACTGTCCACCTAAAAAAAGTTGTGTTAGGAAGTGCATCACTGGTAGCAGATTTGTACCGCGCTGCCTGTCACGTAAGTAGATTTGAATTGTTTTGTGTTACGTCTAGTTTTCATTGAAAATGGATTTTGGCAGTTTCTAGTAAATATTTATTGTGTAAAATTTACCCTACATATTAGAATGCTCAAAAATGTAAATTTATTTCGTAAATAGAAGTTTAACTCTCGATAAATTGTCCTCTTTTTTCTCCTGTTTATCCATGATGCAGTTTCCTTCAATCTCATTTTTACTCCTTTTAAGCTATACACAATGTGAAAATGACGTATTGTACTACATAATGTAATCTTCAGGTCTCGTGATATGGGCCTAATACATGAGGATATAGACTTCTTTCTACAAGTAATGAAGATCTTAGTGATTTTTATCTAGATTCCTCATCAGATCATGAACAGGATACTATTATTCAAATGTAAATCCTAGTTCCGATTCCGAACAAGATTTCATACGCAATGAATCTGATATTGAAGACTGTGCCACTCTGTGGAGTGAAATATCATTCAAAACACTGAAAAAGGGAACGCAAGAGGCGTGAGGTAAGAGTCGGAAGCTGTCTCATTCATGATGATAATGTGATTGATGAGGTAATTATGTGTACCAAGTTCCACATAACACAGACAAAAGCTAACACTAATTACTCAGGAACTACAAGGAAGTAACGAAACTGGAAATGATAGTACTGCTGAGTCTATTATACATGATTATTATGCACTTTCGGAATACTGTTACATTTGTTGTATTTACACACCAAAGGTAATTGATATACTAATTCAGATATTAAGAAATTTGATATTTCTGCGTGTACATTGACCTATTTTTGTCATTTCGATCATTTAGTCGCTATATGCTAGGTTGTTAACTTGGAATACACAGTGGTAGCAAACCTGCACCGCGTTGCTGTTGAAGTTATAATAATTGGCGCTGCTGCCCGAGGGTTAAAGTTAGGCCCCTTAAATACAAACAACCGGTCTGAACTTAAATATGGAACTTGACTTTTATGGTGAAGGTCACATTTGCAACTGAAACAAAATTTTGATTCAATTCAAAAGCATCAAAACTTTGCTTCCACGTAGAAGACTTCATTTAAACGATTAAAGTAAACTTTTCAAAATTCTACAATGTAATATAGCTGTGCTATATGTAAAAATTAAGAAGGTAGGCATAAAGTACCCTACTTCCCTCTTTGTATTGTTATATTTCTGCAATGCAATGTTTTCCAGTTATTCTCGTCCTGTGAAGGAATCACAGACATTTAACAACTCCAAAATTATCTTATATTGTTGGAACACGAGGGCGAACTGAGAAATTTGATAAAAACTCACAATGGGAAGTGACAGCCGGGAACGAAAATGATTTATAAGTTCTTTACTTATGTGACGAAGTAATCATCCTCAGTCTAGATGTCTTGTAGCCTGATCCAAATATGATACTTTCTTGTTGAAACAATAAACTGTAAAATAATTGACTATTAAATAAGTAGAGAAGGAGGATGTGACTTCCAATTGGGAGTTTTCATCACTTCATGACCAATATCAAGCTATATTTGGCGGTATGTTGCATACAGAAGTTTGGGATTCTCTGGGAGGCGTGGATCACTGGTGTAATGGTTAAGCAATGGCTCAACAAAAGCGGATAATCCAATACTGAGTCCATGTGCAACATAAATTTTCATATTACAAGTTCCTAAAATATGTTATTTTGTTGCTGACATCTGTAGTCGCCGTAGAGTCCGTTTTCGTCAGACATTTCCTTCAGACATGAATTCCTCTTTGATGGCAATTGATTTTAAATCGTTAATCACAAACAATGTTGCATCAGAGGAGTGAATGTCTCACTTGCATCCTTGTACCCACTGACAGATGTAGACCATTGGTTGTGGCATTGATGATGATGTGAGATATAATTTAAAATTTTAAAATGAACAGTGATGCGTCAGATACAGTACTAATGAATTCAATTACCTTCAGTGGTGCCCACGATAATTCACAAAACGTATTACAAAATACTGCGTACTTCTCTTCAACGACAAAAATATATTACTAAGAAGCCTACTAGAATATTGACAGGATAGTGACCATTACTGATGTTAGGTTACTCTGCATTAGTAAAATAGTAACACAATACTAATAGACATATTTAAAGCCACTAACATAAGTGTCTAAAATTGAAAAAAGTCATAAATCACAATAAGCAGGGTAAATCCCAATTAAGGCAAAATTCAATTCGTGATACTGTATGTAAACAAAAGCAAAAAAATTTTACTGAAAGTGCAAGTCTGAACGTGCGATATGGCAGATTAATACACTTGTTGTTAACAGCCACTTTCTTTAGTATAATTTATTGCTATTATAAACGAGATGAAAATAAAACACAATCTTCTTCACTCAGTTCAAGGCTTTAAAGAGACATCAAATGAAAATGGAGTATATTGAGAAAGCATGTAAATTTAACTATTTCTAAAGTAACAAACATAAACCGTCATCTCACGTGTTCCACACGCAGACTACATACCTGCTTGTTTAGATAGTACTTTCTGAATGATATATCGCATTAATATGAATAGACAAGGAGACGATGGTAAATTATCAATCGTAAAGTAGCTTGTGGGTGGTATTGATTAGCCACTGTCTTTAGTATAATTTATTGCTATTATAAACTAGATGAATATAAAACGCAATCTTCTTCACTCAGTTCAAGGCTTTAAAGAGACATCAAATGAAAATGGAGTATATTGAGAAAGCATGTAAATTTAACTATTTCTAAGGTAACAAACATAAACCGTCATTTCACGTGTTCCACACGCAGACTACATACCTGCTTGTTTAGATAGTACTTTCTGAATGATATATCGCATTAATATGTATAGACAAGGAGACGATGGTAAATTATCAATCGTAAAGTAGCTTGTAGGTGGTATTGATTAGCTGCGGCTGTATCAGCGTAAGAGATGGCTTCGAAAGCGTCTGTGACCAGTAGTGGTTAAGAGGCCAGCATTATAGGTAAATGGCACCAGGGCTTTAAAACATGGGAGGCATGAAGTTAATAACACACACGTTTCACCATAGGTGACAGGTATATATGGAAATTGTGCAGAAAGCATACCAACATTGGCTTTTTAATGGCGGAAAATCAAGAGGCGGTCGGACAATTGCAGTGTCTACCACCTGAAACTCAGTACACGGTGAGTGCATTCTTTGGGGCATTCTGAGATGAGTTCAAACGGGAGAGAGGTGGTGAGTCATATACCACCTCATCAGACCGTAAACGATGAACGTAGCCTGACTAGGTAACTGGTCCCCTCAAGGTGCGGCTTTCCTTGTAGTTTGCCGAAAACAGAGCCTAAAATCAACTAGCGGATAGTCTTCTGACTAGATACCTCTCTACTCTAACAACGTATAAAAGATATAATAACACACTGGAAATGGGCTACAAACAGCTTTCAGCAATTAGTACAAGACTGAATTCCAAGAATAGGCAAACCAGAGAGGATAATAAATGCTTCACACTTTACTGTCAAAGCTTGGAGGGAATTCCTCAGAAAACATGGAAGAAAAACAAATTCTGGTTAGTTGCTTCCATCCCAACTCTAGTCCCACTGAAAGAACATTCAAAGATTTCAATACAAATGAGAACGTATGCAGCCCACAAAGAGACCAAGCGGGTTGACCTAGTTGATTACAAGGGATCACTAATTTTCCCTGGCGAATTAGTATGATCAGTACATGCATAAGGATAGACAAATGCGAAATTAGGCAGGTCTGCGTTGGGTTACCTTAAATTCAGTACTTCGAGTACCTATACAATGTTTACTATATGTCAGTGGGAAATACACAATTATAATACTTTTTAAATGGCAAATATTTGACAGATAAACAAAAGATTGACAAAAGGCATGAGTTTTAAATCCATAAAGAGAAAAGCAAGTATTATTTAAAATTTCAGAAAAGGCTTAATTTAATTTACATCAAAATAACTTCACAATGGGTGCCAAGCAGTTTAGCATAACTTAGTCCGATGGGCACACTTGAAAAGTTACAGAAATAAAATGAACACACAATAAATTCAAAGTGAAAGGCAATTAATATGAAAAACTAACACGTAACAACAACAGACAATAAACACGATATCAAGGCGCAATTTCCTAATTAAACATGTTTGAAGGGCAAAATTTAAATATCAACAACAATTGATTTCACTAACCTAAGATTAAACACTAATTAAGAACAAACACAAGCCACAAACAAGACAATGAGATTTAAAAAGCTCTGAATTACTTGTAGGAAGTTTAGGTAAAAGGTTTACGCTACTTCACTAAAGTTTCTTTTTTTACCTTCTTTTTTTCTTTTCTTTTTTTTCTCAAAAACTAGAAAGATTGCCGTTAAAGAAGCCTAAAGGACACAGTTAAAATATAAAAGGAACAAAAAAAATTTGATAATATACATTTGCCAGCAGTCCATATTAATTAACTTCCAAGGGGACTCATAAAAGTAGTACTACCACACACTTTATAAAAGTACCCAAGTATATGCTGCATGTACAGGGCTAACAGACACAAAGCCCTGAAAAAAATTACATTTCAGGTGAGTAATAAATAATAGACATACCACAAACGGGTAACACTAATCACAGTCCCACTGCAGCAAACTTGAACCAGCAATGTCTTTCGTAGCAAGTGAATGGCAAGTGGTCACCCAACTAAAGAAAAAAATGGTAGCGAATGATTTAAGGAGTGTCTGAACGAATTAAGGAGCTACAGCCCTAAACCGAAATGAAGCTCTAAAAAGCCCAAAAAATTGCTCTAAAATACGACTACAGATTGGCATAACACTCCACTTGTCCACCTGTGATTACGTCTGTCCCCCAGATGGGCCATGAGGTAACTGTCGGATAAATTTTACCAGGAAAAACACCCCACAGACACTTAATTATGTTGCAATCAGCAAATAGCAGGTACGAACCATGAGAAATCTAATTTCATGGGCGAATAGCCGCACAAACAGAAGACTTAGTTGCTATCAAGAACAACAACCACTATCGGTCATCAAAGTACACATATTCACAAGCACATAGGCATGGAAAACCGCTGGGGTTTAGTTAACCACCCTAAACTAACACGTGGACACAAAGACAGGCAAGAACATGGTGCTAACTAACGCAAATAATTAGAAACGGCAAACCAAAGCACTACTTCATTTCTAAATCCAACAATAGTTGTACACGACGTACCGGTGTGCCTGGATAGACTACTCGGAGATGGAAGCCAATCTGATTTTAATGCAAGTTGAAGACTCCGGAGAAGCAGGTAGATCGCAGGCTCAAATGTACACGCGGCCGCCTCCGTCTCACATGGAATGTACTAGGTGACACCGTTCGCACGGCCGGTAGCACACCAATCGGTAAACATTGTCAGCTTGCCTGCCTGATGCCAGTTCAGAGTACCGCCACTGAGCACACCACCTTCCGGCGACAGACCCACTTTCCGGCTGAAGACACACTGTCCCACTCCTCCCACGATCTCCCTCGTAATGCCCTCTCGCCGTCTCCTTAGTCGGCCCCGAACTCCATGCCTTGCGCACACACCACCAGATATACCCACCAATCGAGGCAACTAGCGGCGGCCGTGAGAGAAATGACAAACTAAAACTAGCCACCCACCCATGGTGAAGTATCAGAGACATATCGATACGCAAGTTGGAGCGAGGTAACTGGCACCAATATCAATAAATCGAGCCAGCACGACTGAGAATCCTTCCAAAAAATTGTTCATAACCTGCCCAAAACACCTATCAATTACACACAAGCTGAACTTATGTGTCCACTTAAAGAAAATAATGAATGGGGAAATTCCAATTCTCCCTAGGAAAAACGACCTTCAGCACGTTGGAGAAAGCATTCATTTTGTTAAATAAAAAATAAGACAAAGTAAACTAAATTTCACACTCTTATAAAAATATGAACAAAGATTTAACTCATCATCATCATCACTTTACAACTCCAGTTTCCCGTGTGTGATGTACAAGCTCTCGCCATCTTCTCCTGTCTTCATACATCTTCTATTCCAGAATGTCTTCCCATTTCTGTCCTTTTTCCTCAACAGCTGATCTTACAGTATCTATCAAGCGTTTCCTTGATCAACCCCGTGCTCTTCTTCTGTTGTGATATGTAAAATTACATTTTATATATATGGTATTTGACTTTCCTAAGCAGCTAGTTTCTAAGAGTAATACAATAAACAGTTGATAGTGTAAAACAATAAAACGTTACTATAAAGAAGTAAAATCCTGAATCAGTGTGTGTGTGTGTGTGTCATTATAAATATTAAAAAATAATATATATGTGTTTATATATGTTTATATATGACAGCAAACAGGAAAATCTCTATAAAATTACAACAGGTTATGGGCCCAGGGCTCTAAAACAAAAAGTGTGCTAGTGACTATTTATACTATCTGGTGTTGTGTTTCTGCGAAGGTTAGTTTTATAAAACATTCTGAAATTTATTGTTAAATAAAATAAAATAAAAATGCTTCAACAAGAAATGGATGAAACTAGTGGAATACAAGTGCTTTAGGACTCTTCAACATATCCACTATGGAATGCTGAAGTAAATATCTTGTTCGGAGAAAAAGACTTAGGGTCAGTGGTAAGTGGTGAAGAAAGACTAGAAAGCTGTGGTATAGATGTAGAAAAGAAAAAGAAATGGAACATTAAAGACTCATGAGCAAAGTACATTATCATGAAGACTTTGGACAAGAGTATAAAGACACAAGTGATTACTTATGACACATCTAAAAAATGTATGAAAAACTGGAAAAGATGTTCAAGAGAGATACTGTACAGAGGTCTCAGGCATTGCTTCAGGACTTTTTCAATTTTAGATTTGATAAAGGTAAGGATATTGTCACTAATATTGGAGATTTACAGAATATTGTGTTTCAGTTGAACAGAATAGAAACAACAAATCAGATATCTGATTTTATGATCATGAACAAAATAATGACAGTGTTGCCAGAAAAATAAAAGTATTTTGAAGCAGCGTGGGATTCAGCTCCTGTTGATGAAAGAACCATGGAGAACTTAATTGCTAGACTTATGAAAGAAGAAGAAAAATTTCACAAAGAGAAGAATAAAGAAGAAACAGTGGCATTCAAAACAACTTACAAGAAGAAAATGCAAGAAAAGTCTTTTACCAGAGGAAAAAAAAACAGATAATAACTGGAATAAAGAGAAGAAAAAATGTGAATATTGTAACAGAGATAATCATGTTGTTAAAGATTGTCTGTATAAGCCTATACCAAACAGAGAAAACTGCAAATATTGTAAAAAGAACAATCATCAGAGTGAAAGATGCAAATTCAAGGATCAGCACATTACAGAAAATAATAAGAAAAATGAAAAAGCAGTCATGCTAGCAGCAGAAGTCAATTTTGCAGAAAGAAACCTACAGAATTTTTCTGAAGAGAATATTGACACTTTGTTTGCAGCAGACAGTGCATGCACAGGACATATGTCACATGAAGAAAGAACAATGACAAATCTGAAGAAAATAGAAGATGTGCAAATAAATGTGGCCACTGAGAATGGTTTCAATATAGCTGACAAAATGGGTAAAGTAGAATCAGATACAGTGATTATGGAAGAAGTTCTTTATACTCCCAAGCTGAGAAGAAATTTGTTCTCAGTTCATGCAGCAACACAAAAAAGGTGCAATAGTTATTTTTAATGATAAAAAGGTACAAGTAATGAAAGATTCTCATGTTCTTTTGGAAGGATATAAAGATGAGAATGGTCTGTACTTAATTGACATGAAGCAAGAGAAAGAACAAGCTCTATTGACAGAGAAAGAAGAAGATGACATTAAAATATGGCATGAAAAACTAGGACATCTTAATTTTTCTGATATGAAAAAAATTGTGATTTGTGTCATGATGTACCTGACATTTTGAAGAAGACTGATGTGACAAATATATGTGAATCTTGTCAGTTAGCCAAGAAAACAAGAAACCCGTTCAATACAGAGAGACAACGAGCAACTAGAATAATACAAAGAATTCACACAGATCTTTGTGGAAAAATATCTCCAGAATCTGTAAATGGTGAAAATTATGTCATGACTTGTCTAGATGATTATTCAAACTTTCTGACTGTGTATCTACTCAGAACAAAGGATGAAGCTGTTGAATATATGAAAAAGTATGTTAACGAAGTGGAAGCTAAGTTTAACTCAAAAGTGTCAGAAATAAGGTGTGACAGAGGTGGTGAGTTTAGAAGTAATATGTTCAAAGACTGGTGTAAAGAAAAAGGAATTTTGTTGTATTACACCCTTCCCCATAGTCCAAGACTAAATGGCAATGCTGAAAGAGTAAATCTCACCCTTATGAACAAAACAAGAGCTATGTTGAAAGCAGCAAAATGCAGTAATGATATATGGGGGTACTGTGTTGAGACAGCAGCATATTTGACAAACAGAAGCCCAACTCATGCAGTAAAAACCACTACTGCTGAAATCTGGTATGGAAGAAAACCAGACCTTTCAAATTTAGGCATCTTTGGAACTGAAGTGTACAGTAAACAACTTGGAAAAATCAAGAAATTAGATGACAGAGCACAAAAAGAAATTTTCGTGGGATATGCTAGAAATGGTTACAGAATAATGCATCTAGTAACTAAAAATGTAAGAATTTCAAGAGATGTGACATTCACAAACAAATTCCCTGAACAGGAAAGAAGACAGAGGAGTTTATTGGCATGGGAAGATGAGGAGCAAGAAGAAAATAACTTAGACAATTATAGAGATGAGAATAACCCAGAAAATAATGAGCAAGTAGAAGAAGAAAATAATGAGGACGAAGAAGAAAACAATGAACAAAATGAAGAAAATCTGCACGATGGATACGAACTGAGGAACAGAAACCGTCTGAAGAAACCATCAAGATTTGTTGATTATGAACTCAGTGAATCAGATACAGAAGCTCTCTTAACATATCAAGAGTGTATGAAAAGCGAAGACAAACTAAAATGGCAAGCAGCTATAGAAGAGGAGAAGAGAAGCCTGCAAAAGAATAATACATGGACAAAAATCAAGAAAGAAGATGCAGAAGGAAAAAAAAAACATTATAACCAGTAAATGGGTAATGAAACTTAAAGAAGATGGTCGCTATAAAGCAAGATTTGTTGCAAGAGGTTGTCAACAGTCACAAGAAATAGATTTCAAAGAAAGTTTTAGTCCAGTGGTGGATACAAATTCCCTTAGATTGATTCTTGCGATAGCAGCTGAGAGAAACTATATTATAAAGACATTTGACGTAAAAACTGCTTTTCTGTACGGAGAACTTGATGAACCAGTGTATATGAAGATTCCAGAAGGATACAAAGATAAAGGCGAAATTTGCATTCTAAAGAAATCCTTATATGGATTTAAACAAGCCCCTTTAAAATGGAATAAGAGATTAAGACATTTCCTAAGACAACAAGGAATGCAGCAGCTGAAGACAGATCAATGCATTTTCAAAGATGAAACCGGAGAATTATTTCTTGCTATTCATGTGGATGATGGAATCCTCATGGGAAATAACGAAAACAGAATGAATATACTGCTTGAAAATTTAGAGAGAGAATTTGATATGACAGTAATAGCAAATCCAAACACATATTTGGGTATAGAAATTGAAAGAAGCAAAGATAGTCTACTCCTGCACCAGGAAAACTATGCTATCAAAGTGCTGAAAAATATGGTATGATAGACAGCAAGAAAATGACAACACCTATTGCTGAGAGTAATGAGATGTGCAATTCTGAGGATGATGAGAATTTTCCTTATAGACAAGCAGTTGGAAGTTTGCTGTACTTATCCAAGAAAACAAGACCAGATCTATCTTTCAGTGTAAATTATGAAAGTAGACACGTAGAAAATCCTAACAAGGCTGATGTCAAAAATATAAAAAGAACACTGACGTACCTAAATGGAACAAAGAAAGCGGGGATATTTTACAAGCACAACCATAAATATGACCAAGAAGAATCACAGCAAGAAGTGATCCCAAAAGCATATAGCGATGCTGACTTCGCAGGAGATTTGAAGACGAGGAAAAGTACAACTGGCTATGTGATACTACACAATAACGCACCAATAGCCTGGAACTCAAGGAAACAGAGTATTGTAGCACTCTCCACAACTGAAGCTGAATATATTTCAGCAGCAGAGAGCTGCAAAGAACTTAAGTATTGAAAAAGTCTACTCAATGAACTGACAGGAAGAAACGTGAAAATAATTTTATTGGTGGACAACCAGAGTACCATAGAATTAGTCAAGTCAGGTCAACTCAGCCGTAGAAGTGAACACATTGATGTTAGATACCATTTTATTTCTGAAATGTAGCATGATGGTATGTTTAAAATATGTTATTGCCCTACTGAAGAACAAGTGGCTGATCTCCTGACCAAAGCCGTGGCAAGAAGGAAGTTTGAGAAGTTCAGAGACAAGATTTTAGAGTGCAAGGAAGAGTAATGTGTAAAAAAAAGAACCATTGTAATTTTAAGGAGGGGTTTTGTGATATGTAAAATTACATTTATATATATGGTATTTGACTTTCCTAAGCAGGTGGTTTCTAAGAGTAATACAATAAACAGTTGATAGTGTAAAACAATAAAACGTTACTATAAAGAAGTAAAAGCCTGAATCAGTGTGTGTGTGTGTGTGTGTGTCATTATAAATATTTAAAAAATAATATATATGTGTTTATATATGTATACATTTAATAATATATGACAGCAAACAGGAAAATCTCTATAAAATTACAACGTCTTCCTATGAGGTTGAGGTTGAAATACTTTTTAGCAGGTCTTTCACTATTCATTTTTATTAAATGCCCATACCACTGAAGTTTTCGTTTCCTTATGATGCTGCTGACAGGAACCTCAGTGCCAGCTACTTTTCTATTCACATCCTTCCTAATTTTATCCTGTCTGGTTGTTTGATTCATAGTTCTAATCAATCTCATTTCCATTGCCTGAATTCTACTAAGGTCTCTGGTTAGTAGGGTACATGTTTCTAAGCCGTATCTAAGGATTGGAGCGAAACAGGTATGATACATGGTTGCTTTTGCTTTTTGTGGCATTTTATCATCCCAGAGATAATATCTTATTTGACTGTAAAAACTGGATGCATTCTGTGTTCTGTTGAGTATTTCCTGCTTAACGGTGTTGTCTTTAGGTATAATACTTCCCAGGTATTTGAAATGAGAAACAGATTCTACTTTGGCCCCATCTAGAAATATATTTGATGTTGTTCCTTGCCTGTTGAAGGTCATTTCTACTGTCTTTGTTTTACTTTTCTTTAGTCCAAAATTTTTGAATGTGTTGTTCCAATCATTCAGTTTCCTCTGTGCTTCAGCTTCTGTCTCTCCCCATACCATCAAATCATCGGCAAACAAGGGCATTATGTTAGCTGTCTATTTACTTGATAGATTTTATAATTCTGTCCATTACTATTACAAACAGGAGTGGTGATAGGGCACATCCTTGCTCGACAGCTCTCTTTGTTTTGAACCATTCTGATCGTCCGTTGCTTATCTGGACACAACTATAAACCCTTTTGGTATAGCATTTTGACTTTATCAATCAGATACTTTGGCACCTTTAGGTTTTCCAAACATTCCCATATCTTGCTTCGAGGAATAGTCATATGCTTTATCGATGTCTACAAATATAATAACGAGATGTCTTCCATATACCCAGTAGTTTTCTGTTAGCTTTCTTATTGCAAAAATAAAATCCATAGTATCTCGGTCTTTGCTGAATCCATGTTGTTCCTCCTCAAGCAAGGGTTCAACTACCTTTCTAAGTCTCCATTCTACGATCTTTTCTAACAGTTTCAGTTTGTAGGACAGCAGCGTGATGTCTCTGTAGTTTCCACATATTCGCCTATTGACGTTTTTAAACAGAGGGATGATGACTCCTTTAGTCCAATCTTCTGGGATTTTTTTTCTTCGCAAATCACTGATAACACTCTGTGCAGCCACTTTAAGCCTGTTGTTCCTGCTGCCTTTATCATGTCTGAGCTGAGCTCATCAAAGCCTGTTGACTTTCCATTTAGAATGCTCATTAATGCTGTTTCTACCTTACTCTGGAGATAATATCCTCCTCAGAAATCACCCAAAGTCTTCTCTGTCAGAAAAAAAATTAATATAAAACAGCAACATCCAAATATAGGACCATTTGCGATTGCAAATATATCAAATGATAGTAGTTAATTTCTCATTTTCCCTCAATCGCTTAAACCTTTTCCATTGTATTACCACTTTGATTTAAGGAGATATATACGAAAACAATCTGATATTTAAAGAGATTATCCAGGTTGTAAGACAGCGGAATATGATGAACAGTTTTATGGAAAAATATGGATCTGTAAAGTGATAATTACCTAATTTTTTACCAGAGACTGACAATTTCCGATTATTATTATAATTGTGGAGAAGGAATAAAAGTTCACAGTGAAGAAATAAAAACCTTGCGTTTTGCTAATGACACTGTAATTCTGTCAGAGACAGAAAAGGACCTGGAGGAGCAATTGAACGGAATGGACAGTGGGTCGAAAGGAGCATATAAGATTAACAAGAGCAAAACAAGGGTAACGAAATGCAGTCTTAGAAAATCAGGCGATGCTGAAGGAATTAAATTAGGTAACGAATCAATAAAGATGGTAAATGAGTTTTGTTACTTGGGCAGTAAAATAAGATATGACGGTCGCAGTACAGAGGATATAAAATGCAGAATGCCAATGGGAAGAAAAGCGTTTTTGAATGAGAGAAATTTCTTAACATCGAATATTGATTCAAGCCTAAAAATTCCTTTCTGAAGGCATTTGTGTAGAGTGTTGCCATGTATGGGTGTGAAACATGGACTGTAAACAGCGCGGACAGGAAGAGGATAGAGGCTTTTGAAATGTGATGTTAGAGAAGAATACTGAAGATTAGGTGGGTGGATCGCATAACTAATGAAGAGGTACTGAACACAATAGGGGAGAAAAGGAATTTCTGGCATACCTTGACTCAAAGAAGGGATCGCTTGGTAGGACATATTCTTAGACAGCAAGGAATTGTGAATGTAGCGTTGGAGGGAAGTTTGTAGGATAAAACCGCAGAGGGAGACCAAGAGATGAATATAGCAAGCAAATTCAAATGGATGTATCTTGCTGTTCTTATGAGGAGATGAAAAGGTTTGTTCAGGATAGAGTAGGATGGAGAGCTGCATCAAACCTGTCTGCCGGCCGCGGTGGCTGCGGGGACTGAGGCGCTTCAGTCACGGTCTGCACGGCCACTACGGTCGGGGGTTCGAATCCCCCCTCGGGCATGAATATTTGTGCCGTCCTTAGTGTTAGTTAGTTCATAAGTAGTTTGTAATTCTAGGGACTGATGACCACGTAGTTAAGTCCCATAGGGTATACAAACATTTGAACATTTTTTTTTTCAAACCAGTCTCCGGACTGAAGACAACAACAACAACTACAACAACAACAATTATTATTATTATTATTATTATTATTATTATTATTATTATTATTATGGTAAATTGTAAACAGTAGGTGAACTCTAAAAGACCTTTTCTTTATGAAATAAAATTCAACTACAACACGGCAAAGTAATACAAAATGCATAAATACTCACCGTAATGAATATAACCAGTATACAACATAAAACACAAGAAGGACCTTGTACAAATATTATGTCATGTTTTACTTGCATAGATTTTATACATGCAGTCATTCATTTGTATATATGTTTTTGTGTTTATTTGCTATGAGGGCAGAGACAAATAGATTTAACGAAATTAACGGATAATGAATTAAATATTCATGTTCTCAACTTGATGACTGATAGGAACATCGACGCATGTTAAGCAGCAGATGGGACGTCAAAGCTCTTTCTCTATTTGGGTACCAATAATATGGGGTGACGCCATAGCATTGGGGACATTACATCCATACCTCTAGTCCTCGGCATTTAAGGCAGAACTGTGTAAAATTGTAAATTAACATTAAGAGTATCATATGACATTATTTAGGAACTGAAATGTAAACAATCCGACAACAAAAGAATGATTGAATTGATGTTTTAGTCTTCTAAATTATAATAATCAACCATTAATCTCTCAGCGAAGTGAGAGTGAATAAGAGATCACCAACCTTCTTATTATTTATTTATTTTTTAAAGTGAGATTTGCCTTTAATAAAGAAGCGTAGTTGGATTATTTCCCGGACGTGAAGTAAACGTTTCTCAACACCTTCCAAACAGAGAGGGAAAAGATTTATCTGTGAAAACTGTAAGTTCAAATATGTGGTCTCTTAAACATCGTAAAACCTTTCATGCCTTAAGGCATCAAGTATCTTTACAGACCATAAATGAGTAAAAATATTTACGTTTCCAACGTGAAAGCAAATTAATTACGAGAAATTTAACCTCTAAGTTTCAATTATTGTGGTACAATGTTTTAATGACCGTTTCGGATAGAGACGTTTATCTGAACTACGGTAATGAAACTTCAGGAAATTAAACATTAAACACAGGCGTCTGAACGAATATGAACCGCATTTCGTTCCAACATTCCAGTGGTGAAAAATATTTCGGAATGTTTTAACAGAACTCCAGTAACTGAAGTAGAAGCACTTACTGTCCAGGAGTCGCAAAAAATTGTTACATCGAAGTCTCTGTGAAAATGTTTTCTTTGTATTATGCCCACAAAATTACATTAGATAATTAACATCTACATTCGGTCATCCAACTAAAGCAATCACATAGTTAAAATGTATCAAATAGAAAATTCAGGGCCAGCCGCGGCGTCCAAGCCGTCTGCGGCGCGCCAGTCACAGTGTGCATGGCTATTACGGTCGGGGGTTCGAATCCCCCCTCGGGCATGAATATTTTTGCCGTCCTTAGTTTTAGATAGTTCGTAAGTAGTTTGTAAGTTTAGGGACTGATGACCCCGTAGTTAAGTCCCATAAGCTCTACAAACATTTGAACATTTTGAATTTAGTGAATTCTGGTGCCGTGGACGGCAAAAGCATTATATTTTGTATTTGAAATAAAAGTAGGTAATTTTGATATGGCCACTTTAAATGGTGCTACTAATAAAAATTTATGATAAACTTATTGAATTGGTTATTCCATGTATACTATGTGATCTGTCACTTGGTTTAACAAAGATATATCAAATTTTAGCGGGATAAATGTTGGGTTAAGGGACTTCCATTAATGTGCTTGGGAAGCTAATAACCACCTATATAAATTCATCCCATGTTAGAGCTGAACACCAGATAAAGAGGTGAAGTGTAAAACTGTTAACACTACTCCGCGATCGTGGCAGTAATATTACAATATTTTAGTCGATATAAACCTTTTTTGACGAGGCATAGCTGATTTTATTAATTTTAATGCAAAATCAGATACAACGTTACTTCCACAGTACAATTAAATCTCAAAGGGCGAAATGGTCAAGGCACCGCATGTAACAGAATTGTTTTGTCTAAGGCTTACTATAAATACGAATAGCAGAGAGGTCTTTGCCACTGTTCTTTTCTTGGCTCTGATCCGTTCATGGCCCCCTTCATTTCGTAGTTCCTTTCAATTTGAGTCAGGTTTCGCTGTTAGAATGTTCTAATAAAACATTTTCAGTTAGATTAGCAACAGCGTATTTAATCAATGGGGAGAATTAGAACAGGAATTCACTGTGAATATTAAGATCTGTGAAAAGATTTCATTTTTTGGGTTAAAAGTGAATAAATGTGACGAATTTATTTCAAGCTTATGAAAAACTATGTTATTTGTGTTAAATGTTTTACCGAAAATACAGCAACTTTTCCCAGTGGAAAAGCTTTTAAAAATTCATTTCATAGATGGAACCTAAAAATTATCTTCGAATTTTTCAAAATATTAGGAAGTGATATCTGTGAAGTAAGCCCTACAATCGGAGAACATTTACTTACGAAATATTTGATCAAGGACGATTTTAAAAGGAATATCGGAGTGTGATCGATGACTGTACCCATTTCTAACAGGCTTCGTATTAGATTAGAGTTAACAGGGAAAAAGTAACATCTACTCGTTACATAAAATTTATAATATCAGAAACTTAATTTCCTGAGAGAACCACGCCAAATGCTCATAAAATCAGACTATTATCAACTCAAGAGCATCTATTAAAAATAGAAGAACCATGAACTCTTATTTAAAGTAATACGTTGAAAATCCAGCTGTTAGAGACTAGGGTAATATTTTAAATAATAGTATCGTGTGGATCATTGGCCTGGTGCAAGTCTTTCAATTGGACGCCACTTCGGCGACTTGCGTGTCCCTAGCCTACCCCAGTTATCCAACCTTGTATAGGAGACCTAAAGGTTAACGTGGAATCCGAACCACGTGTCGGTTATGGAGACTCCTCACATCGTTGAGAGGTGAAAGGTGGGTTACCACATACTGAAAAAATTCGAGATCCGACCAGGTATCGAACCCGCGACATTTCGGTTTCAAGACGAGCACTTTACCCCAAGACCACAGGGCACGAAATTCTAAATAATAAAGCATGATTACTACCTATCATAACTATAGACAAGACAATTCAACAGAAATTCAGAGCCCATTCATTCGATACGGAATAAAAGCGTAAAATGCAGAAGAAGCCACTTATTCACTTTAAATCAAATGTCTCACAAACACTTTCAAAGATTCGCAAAGTTATATATCATAAATATTTTAAACTCCATTGCGGAGAATACTGTCGAATCCTCGAGCTATAAATTACAGCAATTACTCCATTTTATCACTGTATGCATATTTAAACGCGTGTGCGCCAAAATTTTTACTCTCGGTACGAGAGAGGGAGAATAGTGCAAAGTTTCTGCGTAGTTAGGGGACGGTGGTGGTAAGGTGTTGGCGGCGGCAGAATGAGCTAAATGCTTAAATTGCGGTAACATTTTTATCTGATTAAACCCGGCGAGCACATAAATATTCACGAGAATATTTTTAATGCGTCTCATTCGCATTCAGGTAACGACCACGTATGGCGGCGGCAGCTGCTCCAGGCTAAAATGTGACCCCCTCCCCGCACCAATTTAAATGAACGCGCGCGCGCGTAGCTTTTAAAAAAGGAGAGTTTCGTACTAACTAAGAGCTTATGGACGCCGGACAATAATTTTTCTCCCTGCAATATGTTTATCTGGTCTGGCAACCGGTGAATTCTTTTGTGAGAAAAAGGAACTGTCACAGGTAATGAACGTTCACATACGCCACCGTATCAGAACATTACTGGGACACTATTTTTTTGTACGACTTAGTAATGAATGCTCCAGCATCAAACAAAATGTGATGGAAGCGGAAGCGGAATGTGGAAGAATACTGGATTACATAGCGTTGACTCATCTCTGAAAAGATGTGTTTTTAAGAATGACTTCATACAAAAACCTGCCCATGTATCCCATATAAAGTATATCATATACTAATATTCTTATCAGCTTCAGACACATGTACTACGCATTTAGTGTTAAAAGGGTACTTTAGATTGACGCTGTGGCCCTGAACACGAAGTGCATACGAACAAAGGTTCATTGTGATTCTAGAATCCAGAATGTCTTTGAGACTGACTTTATACGACATCAGAACTGTTCTGCTCACGCGTGTAGCCAAGATGAATATATAGGACCATAAGATATGCCTCATTATGGTAAGAACTTGATGTTTGACTCTCAGTCATGTGCTTGACAAATTCGTTCTGTATAAATTGTAAATATCATTCGGGAATTTCTTGAATTTTACCTTACCTTTCGGCAATCGGTCCTCTCGGTATTTCAGATGATAACCAGATAATAACAATAATTTTTTCCCAATGGATTTGTGGAAGACAGGTGATTATATCAAGTAATAGTTATTGTTCCACCTGGAATGCGAAATGTATGAGACAGAGAAATACCCTTCGACTTCACAAAGAATGTAGTGATTCCAATTCCTAAGAAAGAAGTTTCAGACACATATGAAAGTTCAGAACCATCAGTTTAATAAGCCATGGCTGCAAACAAAAAACATTATTTACAGAAGAATGGAAATCCGATCTTCGGGAAGATCAGTTTGGATATAGGATAATAGGATAAATGTAGGAGCGTGGGAGGCAATAATCTCATTACGTCTTATCTTAGAGAATAGGTTGAGGTAAGTCAAACCTACCTTTTTATCACTTGTAGATCTGGAGAAAATCTTTCACAATGTTGAATGGAATACACTCTTTCAAATTCTGAACTTAGCAGCAGTGGCGGACTAAGGTTGTCGGAGGCCCGGGATGGAGGCGAAACAAAATGAGGCCCCCCCGTCCACTATAAAAAAGTAACTTTTGAGATTTGGAGGCCCCTAGAACGAGAGGCACAGGACAGTCTACAAAAACAACTTTCGAGATTTGGAGGCTACAGAAAGAGACACGAACGGCGCTAAAAAAAAGTAAAAAATTGATAATAAAAAGTGCTTTCAGGGATTTGGAGCCCCCCGCCCCCTAAGACGAGTGGCTAGGAGCGGTTCACCCCCTACGCCTCCCCCCCCCCCACATAGTCCACCACTGAGTAGCAGAGATAAAATACTAAGAGCGAAGATTTATATTCAACTTGTACAAAAAGCAGACAGCAGTTTTTAGGCTCTAAGTGCATGAAAGGGACGCACTGATAGGGAACGGAGTACGACAGGTTTGTAGCCTTTCCTTCCCCAACGTTGTTAAACCTGTACATTGAGCAAGCTTTGAAGGAATGAAAGGTAAAATTAGGAGAGGGCGTTAAAGATCAGCGAGAAAATATAAAAAATATGACGATGAAGAAGAGCAATTAAACGGAATGAACAGTGTCATGAAGATGACCATTAAGGGTATGGAATGTAGTGTTAGAAAATCAGGAATTAGATGAAGTAATGAGACATTGGGTAACGAAATGTTTTCTGAAGGACGAAGTAAGCAAGAAATGAAATGTAGAATGGCTATGGGAAGAAAAGCGTTTCTGAATAATTTTGTTGACATCAAAATTGATTTAAATGAAAGCATTTGCGTATAGTATAGCATTGTGCAGGAGTGATACAAGGACGATAAGGAGTTCAGACAGATGATGGAAGCTTTCCAAATGTGATGCTACAGACGAATGATTAGATGGAGAGATCACGTAATTAATGAGGAGGTGCTTAGCAGAATTGAGGGAAAAAGGAGTTTGTGTTACATCCTTACTAAGAGAAGGGATAGGTTGGTGGGACACATTCTGAGACATCAAGGAATCGTCAACTTAGCATTAGAAGGAATTGTGTGGGGTAAGAATCAGAGAGCGAAGGACGAATACAGTAAGCAGATTTAAAAGGCGGCCACACTTTTTCTCAGATGAAGAGGCGTGCACGAGTGAGAGTAGCGCGGAGAGCTCCATCACACCAGTCTGCGGACTGAAGAACACAATAACACAAACTCACTCTATTAAAATTTTTGTGGAATTTGACCGCGGACCCCTTGAAAGAATCGGCCGACCCCTAGTAAGTCAGTGGATCACACTTTGCGAAGCCTTGCTCTGTAGGAAAATACATCTATCAAATTCCACAAAGAACTATGTATTCTTACTGTTTGTATATTACATTAGAAACATGTCTGTATGTACGAGTAATATGTTCTACCGCCTGACTTTTTGTCAGTCGTCTCAACGTCGGGCAACCACGAGCACGTCAGAACCTGCTAGCATATTCAGAAGAGGATGGCCGAAGAAAAGAAGATATAAAATGCAGAATGGCTATGGAAAGAAAACCGTTTCTGAAAAAGCGAAATTTGCTGACATCCACTATTAATTTAAATGTTAGGAAGTCCTTTCTGAAAGTATTTGTCTGGAGTGTAGCATTGTATGGCAATATAACGTGGACGATAAGGCGTTCAGATAAAAATATGATAGAAGCTTTTAAAATGTGTTGCTACAGACGAATGATGAAAATTAGATGGGTAGATCGCGTAACTAATGAGAAGATGCTTAACCGAATCGGGGAAAAAAGGAGTTTCTGGCATATCCTGACCAAGAGAAGGGATAGATTGGTTGGACACATTCTGAGACATCAAGGAATTGTCAACTTAGCGTTAGAAGGAAGCGTGTGGGATAAAACTCGTATAGGGAGACCGAGGGACGAATATAGTAAGCAGATTGAAAAGGCTGTAGGTTGCCGAACGTATTTTCACATGAAGAGACTTGCACAGGACAGGGTAGCGTGGAGAGCTGCATAAAACCAGTCTGCGGACTGAAGACCACAACAACAACAACAAAAATTGAGTATAATATTTGTTCTCCGACTTCCTTCGACTATGTACAGCCCTCAATTGTCTGCTCGACATAGATGATCATGAAACGGAAGTCCTAAGAAATACAGTCATCGTAGTAGCGAAGAGCGATCGTTTTCTGTGTTGAAAGACGGAGAACGTTACTTACGGTCAACAGATGGATTTTAACGCACATTTTTGTCGTACTATTTTTACATCGCATTTACTTTTAGCGACATGAAAATCCCGTTTCATTATCATGGGTTTTATACCGATTTGTAGTATGGTTTGTGCAATGTATACAATTTCCAGAATATCGATTTGCGACACAAAGAGTTATGTGTAAAATGCACATAGTTTTGTATACTGCCCAATCTTATTTTACGTGGTAAAACTTGTCATGAAAGACAATATGCTATATTTGATTTCAGTGGAATATCAGCGAACACGTGAAAGCAAATTGTCCGCCTCCGTATCTGAGCGGTAGCGTCGCTGACTACCACGCAGGTGGCCCGGGTTCGATTCCCGAGAGGGGACTGGGTGTTGCGAGTTGTCCTAATCATCATCATCTCATTATCATTGGCTCGTAAGTCG
This sequence comes from Locusta migratoria, assembly GCA_026315105.1. Taxonomy (NCBI): domain Eukaryota; kingdom Metazoa; phylum Arthropoda; class Insecta; order Orthoptera; family Acrididae; genus Locusta; species Locusta migratoria. Next base: position 36,408,509 of record CM048748.1, read on the forward strand.
CCCATGCGGCGTCATATAAAAACACTTACACTAAGGTGGTCGAACAATCCCGCAAGGGATCTCCCGGCCAAGAAAGCCATACGCTCATGTCATTTGTATCTAAAATGTTCAAACGTATGTGAAACTTAAGCGACTTAACTGCGGGGTCATCAGTCCTTAAACTTACAAACTACTTATGAACTAACTTATATTAAAGACAGCACAAACATCCATGCCTCACGCATGAGCGCAGAGCATAGCACCTCAATTCGCTTGGCCTCTCCGCAGCGGCTAAATATATCTCATAGTGTCAACATTTACTAAAAATGTTTGTGTAGTCTATGGGACTTAACTACGGGGTCATCAGTCCCTAAACTTACAAACTACTTATGAACTACTTACGAACTAGGACGGCACAAATATCCATGCCCGAGGGGGGATTCGAACCCCCGACCGTAGTGGCCGTGCAGACCGTGACTGGAGCGCCTCAGTCTCCTCGGCCACCGCGGCCGGCCAACATTTACTGATTTTCTTGATAACCATGTAATGAAATTAGGTAACCATATGCATTAGACAAAATTCCACCATGTGGAGTGGTACACGGATTATTTTCCCATAATGATATTTTGGAATCCACTATTATAGTACATGGTTTTAATGGCGTTAATTACTACCAAATTTCCGCAATTGATTGCTGTTGTTAGTATTATTTAACGAAATACAATATTATTGAAAATGCCTATAAATGTGCTTAAGATTGTTAAGTAAACATTTATATCAAACAGTTTGATTGTCATGGTTTCATTGATAATCGCCCAAAACCAAATGTACAATATTACCTTTCCGGGAATGTTTTACCTTTTGAATTGAACCATCGACGATAGAAAAACATATATCTCTATTTGCGTGTACTGTGTTTTCTGTAGAAAAGGTAACCGCGATATACTATTTTTCTCGTTTTACGATCGACCAACTCCAGTGACACCAAGAGACGCAGTATGTAGAACAATAAAGGCTTCTGTGAAATTTTTGGAAGCGCAAAGAGTAATCCTGTAAATTGTTTCCTCCTACGCGTAACTCGGAAAAAGACCAAGAGGATTTTATCAGATTGGACCAGCAGAGAGGCTAACCCTACACCGTTTCCCCGCGACACGAACTCGACTAAAAACAGATTTCTAGGAAGTGTCAGTAATGCACGAAGCACACTCTGCCGCATACCGTGAGGTAGTTTGTGGACTACAGATGTAGATGTATAGTGGCTTTCTACTACTTACTTTACATATCCCATCATATTCATTAGGGACAGTTGAAATTCTTTTAATTGCGACACTCCTTGAAGAGATTCGCGCGATTCGGATCTGTCAGCACCGTGAACGTATGATTGTATGTACGAGTTGCATACAAATCTACAGGTTTGTTCCATTTTTTTTAAGTTTTGCACGCGTAAGCGTAAATCCATGAGGACGGTCGCCGTAAGTGTAAGAATTACGTACAACACACAGTTCATAAGATATAAAGTCATATGCAATGAAATGCGCAAAAAAATGCTGCATTAAGCGACAATACTGCTCATTTTCTGCTAAACCAATGGACCGATTTCAACCGAATTAGGTACACATATTCCTTACATGAGGTAAAAATTGTTGTAGGAGCAAGAACGAAATACGACACATGGTTCAGGAAACTGACACATAATGCGGCGAGACTTCGTAAGTACGCTATATGAGAATGACAGTACTTAGCGTCTTGCAACAAATTTTAAACATTATTTCAAACTTTTATTAAACTTTTTCTCGCTGACAACCACATAAAGGAAAAAGTTTATCGCTTACTAGTTTTTCGCTGTTCATGGAGCAAAACTACGGCTTTCGGTATGACGTTGCAGTTTTATAATTTCTACACTAAAATTGTAATCGCAGTGAATTTTGCACATAGTATACACACATACAGATGAATGTACTTTAGAAATTGTATCACAGTACAAAACGTATTTCATGAGGTATAAGGACAATAGCAGTAACGTTCATGGAAAGCGCCCCATCACGCATCAGGTTTTAATCTATTACTTCTGTACAATTAACTCTTATCGCAACGGATTTTACCGACATGCAGCACTTATACAAATGAACATATACCTACAGAATTATACAATTTTCCAACATATAATCAATAAAAGTGAGATAGTTTTTACTGCGATGGGAAAGGAACAGAATGAAACAGTGGGCATCCACCGAATACCACTTACTTCCGGCAGTTGTAGCTTTTAACTTCAAGAGACTGTGGTATCCAGTGCGATTAATAAATCACAGGGCAACCCATTAAATACTGCATAGTTGTTTCGATATCTCCATGTTTCTCACACAGACATCTACGTGTCGATGGCTCAGGGGTGGGCCCATGCCCCCCCCCCCCCCCCCCCCCAAAGAATTTATTAATATTAGATTTGGACAAGTAACCTAAAATTTTGTTTATAATCAAGTTTTGAATTAAATGAATTATTACGGTTACATATCATTTGCATCTTGATGACCATCTTCCTCTGTCTGTGTACTGCAGTTATTTTGTACAATATGCAAGACAGCGTTATTTCTAATATATACTCGGATAAATATAGCATAATTTTAGAAAAAAAGGAGATGGACAGAGAGAGAAGGTACATGAAAAGTACTAAACTCAATGAAGGAATAAATAAATACATAAATAAATATCCGGGTAACGCCGGATTTTCAGCTAGTCTCTATCTAATATATAAAGCGGAGTGCAATTTTGTCGCCGCAAGTGTAAGAATCAGGTACGATACATAGTTCACGAGATATGACGTCATAAACAATGGGATGTGCGAAAAAATGCTGCATTTAGCGAAAATGTTGCTCATTTTCTCCTAAACCACTGGACTGATTTCAACAAAATTTGGTAAATACATTCCTTACGTGAGGTAACAAATGCTGCAGGGTTAAGAATCACGTACGAGATTAGGTTCTGAAGATATGACGTCATAAACAATAGGAATCGCAAAACACTGGCACATAATGCGACATGATTTTATAAATACGCTGTATCAGAATGAGAGTACTTAGCGACTTGCTTTAAACATAATTACAAATCTTTATTAAGCTTTTTCTCGCTGACACCCACATCAAAATAATGAAACGAAAAAAGTTTGTCGCTTACTACTTTTCCTCTGTTCATGGACTAAAACTACAGCATTTGGTATCACGTTACAATTTATAATTTCTACGCTATAAATCGTAGCCGCAGGAAATTTTACAGACAGTGTACACACATACAGCTGAAATTGTATCACAGTACGAAACGTAGTTCATGAGGTATGTGCACATAATCACTAACGTTTATGTAAAATCGCCCTATTACGCTCCAAGTTTTAATATATTACTTCTTTACTACTAATTGTATTCGCAACAGATTTTACACACATACAGAACTTATAAACATGAATACATATCTGAAAAATTATACAATTGTACAACATATAAATCAATAAATATGAGATCGTACGCGTTTTATATTTCATTTGTATTTTGATTGCTATCTTTCGTTGTTTGGATACTGCACGTATAATAAATAAATGCGAGACAGCCTTATTTCTTATTTATTCTCCGAAAAATATAGCATGTTTAAAAAAAGAGATGGACAGAGAGAGTACTAACTCTTCTTAAATTTAGATATGGAGGGAATAAGTAACGTTCGGTGGCAGGTTGAACAGGATTCCTGATCAAGGGAGTACAGGTTTATAAAAACGAATTCAGTTGGTGGTAGCGCACGAGTAGGTCTGATAATGAATAAGAAAATTGGAATACGGGTAAGATATTATGAACAGCATAGTGAAAGCATTATCGTAGCAAAGACAGATATGAAGCCGGCACTGACTACAGTGTACAGGTTTAAATGCCCATGATGAAGAGTTAGAAGAAATAAATATATGCGGCGATAAGAGATTTTTTTAGACTGTTACGGGAGACGAACCCTGATTGTGATGGCAGACTGGAACTCGGTACCAGGACAGAGTATAGAATGAATTGTATTAGGTGACTATGGACTGAGGAAAAGGAATGAAAGAAGGGATCACCTGGTAGAATTTTGTGGAGAGCACAATTTAGCTACCACAAAGACTTGGTTTAATCAACGTGAACGAAGTCTGTATACATGGAAAAAACCAGGCGACACTGTAAGATACCCGACTGGGTTTAATTGGCAAGGCATAGGTTTAGAAACGAGGTTTTAAACTGTACGACATAAGTAGGGGCCAAACGTAGCCTCTGACTATAACTTGTTCGTTATAAACTGTAGATTACAACACAAGAGACTGCAGAAATTTTGAAAATTAAGAAAATGGAACCTGGAAAATTTGAAGAAGCCAGAGGAATTTGACAGTTTCAGAGGGAGCATTTGGCAAGGATCGGCTGAAACTTGCGAACGTTATGTTGTAGAAGAAGAACGGGTGGCTGTGAGAGATCTGCGAAGGCCACAGAGGATAATATAGGCAGATGGACAAGACCTAATAGAAATCCTTGGGTAACACAGGATATATTGAACTTAATTGATGAGAGGAGAAAATATAAAAGTTCAGCAAGTGAAGCAGAAAAAAGGGAATACAGACATCTGAAAAATGCGATTAACAGGAAGTGCAAACTGCCATTTGTGCTAAAGGACAAATTCAGAACCGTAGAAGAATGCCTAACTAGGGGAAATATAGATACCGACTACAGGAAAATAAAAGAGATATTTGGAGACAAGAAAAGCAGCTGTATGTATATCAAGAACGCTAATGGAAAACCAGTACTAAGTAAAGAAGGGAAAGCTGAAAGGTAGAAGGAATATATATAGGGCCTATACAAAGGAAATGAACTTGAAGGAATTATTCTATAAATAGAAGACGAAGAAAAGGCGAGATAGGAGAAATGATACCGCGAAAAGAATTTGTCAGAGCACTCCAAGATTTGAGTCGAAACAACGCTCCTGGAGTAGATCATACACCCATCTGAAATTCTGATATCGTTAGGAGAGACAATAATCAAGAAATTGCTCCACCTGGTATGTAAGATGTATTAGACTGGGGAAATATCCTCCGACTTCAAGAAGATTATAGTGATTCCATTTCCATAGATATCAAGAGCAAACAGATCTGAAAATTACAGAACTATCCGTTTACTAAGTCATGGTTGCAAAAAACCAACACAAAATATTTACAGACGAATGCAAAACCTTGTGGAATCAGACCTTGAGGAACATCAGTTTGGATTCAGGAGGCAATAATCACAATATCACTTATCTTAGAAGATATGTTAAGGAAAGGCAATCCTACTATTTTAACATTTGTAGATTTGGAGAAACCTTTTGACGATATTGACTGGAATACAACCTTTCAAATTCTGGATTAGCATGGGTACATTAGTTTGTACGCTTGTGTCCAACCGGGTTGCATCGGATCATCAGAATTTCGCCAATCCATCTTCGTGTCTATTCGAGCATCTAATCCTTCACTGGTTTTTGTGAGATCAGTCCGCTCTTTACTTTTGTGTTTGCTGCGCGTTACGATCACTTTAGGCTGTTCAAATGTTTGTAAATCTATCGCACCAATTGCGTGGTCATCAGTCCGTAGCTTACAAACTACTTAAACCTAGGTAAACTAACCTAAGGACAACACACACACCTATTCCCCAGGGAGGACTCGAACCTCCACGGCGAGAAACCGCGCGCTCCGCAGCGACACGCTTTAGACCGCTCGGCTACTCCACCGCGGCACTTTAGGCTGTACCTTTTTCTTTTTTCGAGAAGTAGAAGGCAATTTTTCAACGGTTACTGACGCTGGAAAATCTTACGCCATTTCTGTCAGCTGATTTGTAGCTACCGCATCTTTGCCCCACGCCGCGCATTGCCCGTCGTCAATGCTAGTGCCTGCAATGGTCGCTTGTGTGTTTACATTTCCTGTGTCAGGTAGTGTGTATACAGTACTGACGACACATTGTTTGTTACCGGTACCGCCAGCGGCGTTGCTTTCGTGTTCTTGTTGCCTGGATACGGCGTGTTGATCTGCAGTAGTTTCCATGCTGTGTGTGTTTACATCGAGTATCGCTTCCTGGTGGGATTGTGATGGCACCGCGCTTTGGAGTATCGACGGCGAGGAACACTCTTACGGAGGCTCTACTTCCGGCTGTACTTTCTGCTCAATTACGGGTTGTGTCACGGGTTTCTTTTTGGCGTCATCGAACATTTCTACGAGAATTGACGTTCGGACAATGTCTGTCATTTGAAGTGTGTATGGTGTTTCGGGATCCTGTGTTTCCTCATCGGTACCATTACCATCACGAATTTTGTGACCGGGCGCATGGATATTTGTGTCGTCCTTATGATTAGCTAGTTCGTTAGTAGTTTGTAAGTTTAGAGACTGATGACCCCGTAGTTAAGTCCCATTAGCTATACAAACATTTCAAACATTTAAACGAATTTTGTGCCGCTTGGTAGGTGCAGTGGTTTTTACACTGTTGAGCAGGTTGGAATCCGCATCCGGCTTTTGAGGCAACGAAAGGAACTCTTTGCTCTGAGTCTGGTCTAGGTACTTTTCAGTTACAGAGGATCCTGGTATACTAGCTGCTTCAAGACGATTTTCTGGCAAGAGGTCAGTTTTTTCGCTGGGGGAGGATAGGTTTCAAAATTGTGACATACTGTGGACAGGTTTGTCTTATATGACCACTTTGATTACATACATACTATGTCGATATCTGACCAGAGTACTGAACTTGCACTCTGTACCTCCAACACTGTGTGTTCAGCACACATCTTGTACAACAGGGAATTAACCTATAAAGTTACTGCCCGTAATAGTTTCTGCACTTTTTGAATATGGAGGTAACATGGGAGAATATTTTCATATACAAAGGGGATAAAGAAGGTAAACTCATTCATTCACAGACATGCGCATAATGCTTGCAACACTCACACAAGCAGGAACACTTCAAAGCAGCGATAACACGAAGCTTCGTCAGCATTTTGACGAGATGGTGGGAGTCTTCAAAAATAACTGAAATTATACTATGCACAAACGAACTCATGTGCAGAGAGGCAGTGGCATACTAGCTGGCCGCAGTGGCTGAGTGGTCTGCCGCGCGCCAGTCACAGTCTGCACGGCCACTACGGTCGGGGTTCGAATCCCCCCTTGGGCATGGATGTTTGTGTCGTTTGTGTGATCAGGCAGTTTTGATTTATCAATGATAGATTTTCTTGAGTAATTCCTTCGCTGTGTGTGGCGCAGTGTTTCCTTCCTATCACAACTCGAGTAATTCAGTGTGAATTTAGTATTCGTATTTTTCATTCCGGTGTCTCAAGTTAGAATACACGTGTGTGTCCTTCAGCCTTTGCGTAAACTTAGTATGTTTGAATTCCTTGCTGTTTTTAACTAACGTTTTCGTGTGGTGACTGTTTTTGCAAGCATGCTAAATTCTTTCTCGGAATTTCTCGATCGATACCGTCTGTACTATCTTGGTACTACGAATTGCACAATGTGCTTTCATAACGGTCAATTCTTTGGCCTTCAGCCACGCTTTTTACTGATACTAGCTTTCTTCTATTGGATTCTTGCGTGTTCTTTACTTGCTATTCTAAGTTAATTTCTTATTGTATATTCTTTTTCATTGTAATCGTATACCATGTGTTACATAACGTTAGTATGCCACTGTTCAAATGTTCAAATGTTTGTTAAGCTTAAGGGACTTTACTGCAGGGTCCTCAGTCCCAAAACTTACAACTACTTATGAACTACCTGATACTAAAGACGACACATACATCCATGCCCAAGGGGGGATTCGAACCCCGACCGTAGTGGCCGTGCAGACTGTGACTGGCGCGCCGCAGACCACTCAGCCACTGCGGCCGGCTAGTATGCCACTGACTCTCTGCACATGAGTTCGTTTGTGCATAGTATAATTTCAGTTATTTTTGAAGACTCCCACCATCCTGTCAAAATGCTGACGAAGCTTCGTGTTATCGCTGCTTTGAAGTGTTCCTGCTTGTGTGAGTGTTGCAAGCATTCAAATGTTCAAATGTTTGTAAAGCTTAAGGGACTTAACTACGGGGTCATCAGTCCCTAAACTTACAAACTACTTATGAACTACTTACGAACTAGGACGGCACAAATATCCATGCCCGAGGGGGGATTCGGACCCCCGACCGTAGTGGCCGTGCAGACTGTGACTGAAGTGCCTCAGTCTTCTCGGCCACCGCGGCCGACGTTGCAAGCATTATGCGCATGTCTGTGAATGAATGAGTTTACCTTCTTTATCCCCTTTGTATCTGAAAATATCCTCTCATGTTACCTCCATATTCAAAAAGTGCAGAAACTATTACGGGCAGTAACTTTATAGGTTAATTCCCTGTTGTACAAGATGTGTGCTGAACACATCACATATTACTGTTTGGAGGTACAGAGTGCAAGTTCAGTACTCTGATCAGATATCGACATATTATGTATGTAATCAAAGTGGTCATATAAGACAAACCTGTCCACAGTATGTCACAATTTTGAAACCTATCCTCCCCCAGCGAAAAAACTGACCTCTTGCAAGAAAATCGTCTTGAAGCAGCTAGTATACCAGGATCCTCTGAAAAGTACCTAGACCAGACTCAGAGCAAAGAGTTCCTTTCGTTGCCTCAAAATCCGGATGCGGATTCCAACCTGCTCAACAGTGTAAAAACCACTGCACCTACCAAGCGGCACAAAATTCGTTTAAATGTTTGAAATGTTTGTATAGCTAATGGGACTTAACTACGGGGTCATCAGTCTCTAAACTTACAAACTACTAACGAACTAGCTAATCATAAGGACGACACAAATATCCATGCGCCCGGTCACAAAATTCGTGATGGTAATGGTACTGATGAGGAAACACAGGATCCCGAAACACCATACACACTTCAAATGACAGACATTGTCCGAACGTCAATTCTCGTAGAAAAATTCGATGACGCCAAAAAGAAACCCGTGACACAACCCGTAATTGAGCAGAAAGTACAGCCGGAAGTAGAGCCTTCGTAAGAGTGTTCCTCGCCGTCGATACTCCAAAGCGCGGTGCCATCACAATCCCACCAGGAAGCGATACTCGATGTAAACACACACAGCATGGAAACTACTGCAGATTAACACGCCGTATCCAGGCAACAAGAACACGGAAGCAACGCCGCTGGCGGTACCGGTAACAAACTATGTGTCGTCAGTACTGTATACACACTACCTGACACAGGAAATGTAAACACACAAGCGACCATTGCAGGCACTAGCATTGACGACGGGCAATGCGCGGCGTGGAGCAAAGATGCGGTAGCTACAAATCAGTTGACAGAAATGGCGTAAGATTTTCCAGCGTCAGTAACCGTTGAAATATTGCCTTCTACTTCTCGAAAAAAGAAAAAGGTACAGCCTAAAGTGCCGCGGTGTTCTTTATTTTTTATTTTCCAGGAGTGTATATTGTTGCGATATAAATTTAGAAAACTCTTTCTCGGAATTTTAGGAGTTGTTGTTGTTGTGGTCTTCAGTCCGGAGACTGGTTTGATGCAGCTCTCCACAATACCCATATGTTCATACAGTAGAGCTGCATGTCCTCGGGAAAGGTAACGGCTGTAGTTTCCCCTTGCTTTCAGCCGTTCGCAGTAGCTGTGTGGCAAAGCCACATTAGCTGATGTTACAAGGCCAGCTCAGTCAATCATCCAGACTGTTGCCCCTGTAACTACTGAAGAGGCTGCTGCCCCTCTTCAGGAACCACACGTTTGTCTGGCCTCTCCAGAGATACCCCTCCGCTGTGGTTGCACCTACGGTACGGCTATCTGTATCGTTGAGGCACGCAAGCCACCCCACCTCGGCAATGTCTGTGGTTCATGGGAGTAGTGTCCTATAAAACGTCTCTGAGTGGGCATCCTTAAGGTATACTACTGACATGCGAATTCTTATCCCGAACCGAATTTCCGAGACCGGGAGTTTTCCTTATTGGTGTAAGTGTTAAAGAAAATGCTTGCTACGAAAGACCTGAGGAGGCTAGGCTGAGAGTGGTGCTGCTGTGATTGGACGCGGCAGCCCCTGCGCGCCTCGCCGGCAGGCCCCTAGTCCGCCTGCGGTGGCGTCAGGAGGCGGAGTCGCGCGCGGCGCGGTTGACTCAGGGCGCTCGCCCTGCCCTTCAGTATTCGGCGTCCGCGCGGGCCGGCGGGCGATGAGGCGAGCGAGCCCCGGCGTAACCGAGTTTCGCAGCGGCTGCCGGCTGGCGGCTGGCGGGATCAGGTAATCGCATCAGACGCCGGGGGCGGCGCCGCAAGCCTCGGGGGTGTGCCGCGACCGAGGGGTCGGGGCAAGGGAAGCAAACTGGGGATGCCGGCAGCAGCCAGATCGAGCGACAGCCGAGGAACGCCTGCTGCTAATGCCGCCACACAATTCCGTCCAAAGGCACGGCGCCACAGCAAGTTAGCGTATTTCCATGGTGTAGTTTACACCACTCACATCACTGCAGGAATGTACTATAGTCTGATTAAGAATAGAAGTACCAGACTTTTCCGTACCCCTAGTAGCACCAACTGTGTCATTTTTGACCCCTAGTAACAGACATCAGAAATACCCTCAGACTTTAAGAAAAACATAAAAATCCCAATTTCAAAATAAAGCAGGAGCTGACGTGTGTGAAGTACATAACTATCAGTTTAATAAGTCATGGTAGCAAAATTTTAACTCGAAGAAGGATGAAGAAACTGATGGAAGCCGAACCTCAGAGGAGATCAGTTTGGATTCAGGAGAAATATAGGAATACGGAAAGCAATACTCACAGTACGGCTTATCTTAGAAGACAGATTAAGGAAAGGCTAGCTTACAATCCTAGCTTTTGAACATTAGGAGAAAGCTTTTGCAATGTTGATTGGAATACACACTTTCACACTGAAACTGAACGTTATTTACAACCTGTACAATGGCCAGACGGCGGTTGTCAGAGTTGAAAGGCATGAAGGGGGTGCAGTGGTAAGGAAGGGAGTTAGACAGGGTTGTAGCCTTTATGCAGTGGTATTCAATGTGTACACTGACCAAGCTATAAAGGAAAGTAAGGAGAAATTTTGAGAAGGAATTAAAGTTCAGGTTGAAGAAATAAAAACATTGCGTTTTGCAGATGACATTGTAATTCTGTCAGAGACTTTGAAGGATCTGAAGAATAGCTGAACGGAATGGACAGTGTTTTCAAATATCAGTATAAGATGAACATTAACAATAGCAAAACAAAGGTATTGGAGTGCAGTCTATAAGAATTATGCGATGACAAAGGAATTATATTAGGTAACCAAACAAGAAAGGTTTTTAGATGAGTTTTGTTACTTGGGCAATAAAATAACACATGATGGCTGCAGTATAGAGGAAATAAAATGTAGAATGGCAAAGGGAGGAAAAGTGTTTTTGAAAAAGAGATGTTAACATCCATTTTTAATTTACACGTAAGGCAGTCCTTTCTGAAGACATTTTTGTGGAGTGTCGCCTTATATGGGAGTGAAACATGGACGATAAACAGTGCGGACAGGACAAGGATAGAGGCTTTTGAAATATGGTGCAACAGAAGAATGCTGAAGATTAGGTGGATGGATCGCGTAACAAATGAGGAGGTACTGAACAGAATTGGGGATAATAGGAATTTCTGGCATACCTGGACGAAAAGAAGGGATCGATTGGTAGGACACATTCCTAGGAATCGTGAATATAGGGTTTGATTAAAGTGTGTGGGGGAAAATAGGAGAGAGAGAGAGAGACCAAGAGATGAGTATAGTAAGCAGATTGAGTTCGATGTAGGGTGCCGTTCTTATGAGGAGATCAAGAGGCTTTCTCGTGGTAGAATGGGGTGGAGAGCTGCATCAAACCAGTCTCCGGGCTGGATACCACAACAACAGTAACAATCCATTAGTTTATTGCTTTTTTGCTGGCATTTTAGGATTCATCATAGTCGTATTATATTCAAGAAGACTCTTCAGTGCAAGAAAAATATAATTTGTTCTCTGAAGTGCAGAGTTTACAGTCAAAAATAAATGTAGTTTTATTTAAATTCAACAATATTGAATCAAGCATCACTAAACAAGTAAATAAATTAATTTTACAATTTGTGTCTATATAAAAACATCTTCCTACATATATTTAACTTAAAAAGCGTGTGAGACTGATTACTGCAAGGTCAACAATTTTGTAAAAGTCACGCAAAGGCCATCAGAGGGTGCCAGCTTGGACACGTAATGTTTTGCCATTTGCTCAACTGCATCGATTCCACATTGGTATCTTTATAAAACATCACAGTCTGTGGAGTTCGTTGTTACTATTTTCATTGACCTCACATCCAGTAGGCTTGTTATTTAGAATAAAGAGATCCACAAACGCTGCACCTAAATAACAGAACAGAGCAAGACAAACAGTGGACTGCGAGCTTATTGGTTGCAGAATGTAGGTTCAATGGTCCATGCTTATGTTGTGTAAGAGATAAATTTGATATACTTTCTTTTTTTTTTTTTTTTTTTTTTTTTTTTTTTTTTTTTTTTTTTTTTTTTTTTTTTGAATAGGAGAGACTCTCAGGATATGTAAGACTGCATCGTCTTGCCCCCGCAGGTTCAATGACGCAAAATCACGAAAATAAACCACAAACTGAATTCGCTGCTACCGCGAATGCATCAGCCTTCTCGGCTTGCCCAAAGACAATGATACGCAGGCAGGAAACTTCTGTTAGGGTGACGCGTCTAACATCAACTGTTTTGTCATGGAACTTTTAGTAGTGCCTCAGACGGAGGTTCGGGAGGTTCGATTATTCTGTGACTTCCCAGTATCACTTCATTGGCCTGAATGTCACCAGTCCACAGAAAAGAGAAAGCTGCGGTGATATAAGGCGTCGCCCGACCGAAAAAATTTTAGTATTTCGCATTATTTCTGGTCTAAAATGTCGTAATAATCTCCAACATCTCTTGAACAACATTGAGGCATGTCCATAAATTATTTCATGTCTAAGAATGGTGTTACTGACGTTAAATTGTATTAAACTGTGTATGGGTCATAAATGATCCATATGTGGCCTAGGTGGGGATGAAATTTTGGTGAGTTCTACAACTCCATAAATGATTAAAAGTCACGAGCGGGTTCTGAGTTACGATGAATACGGAGGGGGGTCAAGTACTCGAAACACCCCCCTGGGTCAAAAATGACCCACTTTAAAGTTACTTGTTAGTTGACAGTTCCCGCGCCACAACAATTACTGGTCAGTTCACTTCCATTTCCTTGTACAGCTCTCTCTCTCTCTCTTAATTTGTTCTTTGTTGCCTATTCATATGTCTGTCTAGCCGTGCACAGTGGAGCGCCGTTCTGCCATGCGCGCGACCGTTCACCGTCGGGTGTTCGAGTCCTCCCTCGTGCATGAGTGTTTGTATTGTCCTTATGTTAATTTACCTTAGTTTACGTAGTATGTAAGCTACGGACTAATGACCAAGTAGTTAGATACATTTACAAACGTTTGAACATATGTCTACCCTTGTCATTTTACATTTGATCAATAAGTGATAACCAACATCATCATCATCATCATTAGAGACTGATTATGCCTTTCAGCGCTCCGTCTGGAGCGTAGTACCTCTAACAAAATTCCTCCATGATCCCTTATTCAATGCTAACATTGATGCCTCGTCAGATGTTATCCTTTTACTTCAAAATCATTCTGCACCGAATCTAAATACTTTCTTCTTGGTCTACCTCGACTCCTCTTACCCTCTACTGAAGAGCTCATGATTCTCTTAGGTAACCTTGCTTCTCCCATATAAAAAATAGAATTAAAAAATATATTAAAAAAGAAAGAAAAGAGAGAGAGAGAGACGAAGAATTGAGCTAATGAAATAGGTACTCACGTACTCATTTACAGCACTAAGAAGGGGCACCTTAGACCTCGAACTCTGGGAACCGCACGAAACCATGCTTGGAATACTAGGCAGTCATAAAGTGGACAGTGATGCGTGTCTTATTTACGTGCAAAACTTTGCATTGTACCTCAAGTAATATTTCAGCACAGATAAGATAAAAAGCTATCAATATCATAGGAAGAAAATTATACGTCACTTATTGGCGTAAGTGTATCATTATTTATTCGATCAGCGGCATCCAAAACTATCTCCTTGGAGTTCTTATAATAGTGCAAATCACACATATAAAGTAGTACCACACACCTGATAGTGCTTATGTAAGTCCTCAAAGTGCAGATGCGGGATTTCGATGAAGTGGTTAGAACTTAGTGGGCGACTACAATGTACACACCTTTCTAAAGCCACTTTGTCACATTACAAATCACTTTCGCATTCACGCAATCCAATATCAAAAGCCACAATACACATTGTCAGATTATGATGTTGGTTTGTCACTGTCATACGCTGCCTTTCGCCAAGTATATTGCTACATAGGCTTATACGTAGGTGCACCAAATTGATTGTAAATCACAGCGTGAAGTTTAACGATGAAATAACGATCACGTTGCTGTTGCTCTGCAGATGAATGTTGTGTACTGCTTGAAAAGCCTTCTTCGAATTCATGTTCCTCCTATCCTTCAAATTCGGTATATCTTTACAGCGTAACGTCGAGATACTTATGTCGGCTCCATTATATTTCATAATTATTAAGTTATATAATATATCCACGAACACATTATCATCGGCCCCGATTTCATTTCCATATTCAGCACATTGCAACTTGGTCCCTAATATTTGGACCACATGAATAGAAATAATTCTATTCATGATATCACTGCACTGTATGCAATTTATATAGTTAACTCGCTTGCGAACATTCCAAGAGACAAATACGAACTGCAGCTATACCACTCACACAATTGGAGCACTGGTTAGTACGGCTAAACTATGCCATCATCGCTTGGCGCTAGGAGACAAATAGGGCGTTTTGAGATGGAAATGACGTACACCACTGTTTTGTTTATGATTGTCCCTTGTGAGCACGAGCTACTGAATCCTTTCATTCAACCGTGTTTTAGTGACACATATTCAAGTAAGATATCAGCTTACATTTACAGAAGCTTCGTGTGATTTACTGCAACACGATCTCTAAACAATTTATGGTTGTTACTGAGTGTACATTCTGACGAACTGTACTGCGTAGCGTAGTGATGAAATCATAGCTTTCCTAGTTGAAGTTCTTTTATTCAAAACTCGCCGTTGGAGAGTATTTTAATTTCTCTATCAAAATACTTGATTGTTGTTTTTATTAACTTAATTGAATTGTCGAAGTTTTAATATCTCGTTACATACATTTCACAATTGTATTTTAATCCAGTTTTTTTATTGTTTAAATTTATTAATTAATTATTTTTTTACATTTTTTTAGAATTTTCTTGGGTCGTTAATAACGTGTAATTTAGCTTCTAGTGCTGTGTCTGAAATAATTCTGTTTGAGTTTGCTCCTACAGATAAGCTTTATTCGCCGTGAACAAAGGCATCTTTATTTTAGTTCTGTTGCAACGCCGTTTTGTCGCGTACATCAGTTGTGGTTAGCTAACAACTTGGAATTAAACTGAGTCTTCTGCTGCAATTCATTTACTTATCAGTTAAAATTGTCTGTCGACAGAGCTTTTTGGATTACCGCCATTAATTTTTGGCGGTCTCTTACTATACTGACCCAGGTTATAAAATGTACAGAATTTTTTAAGTGACCCGTCGTGTTTTTTTCGTTGCCTGCAGCCGAGTGGTAGCCAGCTGTTTATGTGACAACGCTGTAGCGCAATGTGACAAGCATCAACTAGCGAGTTGTTTTAATCGGACTATAGTAGACGCGAGACTTCCTGCCGAAAAAGAAAAAAAGATGCTGCTGCACCATCTTGCCCAGTCCTTATGACAAGGGGAGTGTACATTAACCCTTAACTAACATGCAGCGGTCCTGTGGACTGACGTAAATTTTTTATCGCTTCCCTTTCTTGAAGTAATGGTCTGATAACTTTAGTCTCTGTCAGCCTTTCAATATGAGTGTGGAAGTCGTGCAATGAGGAGCTTTTTTTCTAATGTGTTTAGTTTCTTAATCATTGTGACCTTGACTCCTCAGCATAGCAGTTATGTAACTTTTCAAACGTTGAAAAATTTGTAAAGCTATGAAACCTAACTGCAGTGGTCTTCGATTCCCCAACTAACAAACCACTTAAACTAGTGTATGTCAAGAACAGCACACACTGTCGTGCATGAGGGAGAACTAAAACCTCCAACGGGGTACGGTCGCGCACTCCACGACGTGGCACCTTGGAGCGCACGGCTATTCCCGCTCGGCCACGTAACGTTTCTGAGGTACTTTGTTTTCTACTTATATGAATTTCTTTTTATTTCTTTAACTTCATATATGTTTAATAAGGTAGGAAAACTTATCTCTAGGTTCATCCTTATAGAAACAGGTCAGACCATTTTCATAGAGCATAGAAACGAGTGGATATTCTAATGATAACATTCATTTTTCAGGGTTGGTTTGACGAGTGTCTAGGTAATAAGGGTGACGTGGAAAAACATTATGAATTTGAAAGCAATCATAGCTCACATTCAGAGTTATGTATCGTATCAATATACTGCAAATTCCAGATGGAGAACATCCACAACTACAGGTCTTTGAGGAGACTTTCAAAAGCAAAATCTGTCAGTAACTTACCTGATTCTGAAGAGTATTTTATAACTTTCAAAAATGTGGACGTGCAATATGCATTCAACATGTACAAGAATGTTCCGTTAAGTTACGGGTGTATAGCCGCTAGAAGGCTCCTTCTTCTAATATTTCGGCTGTGTAACGTTCAACCATCTTCAAAGGTAGCCGTACGACTGACGCTGCACGTTCCCCCAAATTTGTTATTTCACGCTAACATACAGTGAGCAGCATGATACGCCGCTCTTCAGATGCGTGAAAATTAAAACATTGGACAATACGAATATAAAACATTCACATGGAGTTAAAAGATGGAGTATTTGATATCTTTAACAATTGGAAGTCGTTGGCGAACACATAGCAAGACACATGATAGAAACATGTAACAAGTTCAAAAATCTTGTGGCTTTAAAACCACATTGAGAAACCAGCACACATGACTCGACGAAAACACTTGCAGACACTGGTTAAAGCGACGTGTGCGACACTTGGTTGTGACCGGTGGACTTACTGATAAAATAGGAGACTCACTGAACGAGGCACTAGATTAGAAACTCGACTGAGAACCCCGCAGGGGTAGGGAGGGTGGAAGGGTAGAAAACGCGGGAGGTGTGGGAGGAATGGGGTAGGAGGGGAGTGGACAAGGAGCGAAAGTACCCCAGACATGGGAGGGGGGATAGCCAAGCGGTGGAAGGGAAGAGGATGGGAGAAGGAGGCGTTGCAACCACGGGGAAAGGTTTTGTACGAGGGATAGTTATGTGGATGGAGGGCGTCATCCGAGAGGGACAGGTGCCGGAAGTTACACTGGGATAGGATGTGGACGAAAAATCACTTTCACTTTGTTTCTACAAAGTATCTGTCCTATTTTTGAAGAGAGGCTACCTACAGCCGAAATATTAAATGTAGAAGAAGAAGAAGAAGAATTCTTGCGGCTGCACACTCGAAAAGTAATGAAACAGTCTTTGCACCACCAAAACCTGAAGATTCACATGTACGAGAATGTTTAAAATATGCTTAGAAACGAAATAAAGTGAGATTTTTACTCAGACAGAAACAGCGTAAAGTATACGTTTTATGGTACCCTTTTTTCTAAACATTTATTATTTTTATCTCAATAATAAATACGTAGGTTTAAAATAGTTCACTAATGATCTCTCACATTTATTTAAAATAATTCCCGATGTCTGATAGATCGCAGCATATTTGTTGAGGGTTGACTTTTGTCTATACACATTCCTCACAGCTCGGTACATCTGCGTCATATTCATTGTCACTTAGAAGATCGTGAATGGCGTCATCTAAGGAAATGAGCTTCCTAAAAAATGTCCTGAAGGCTTTCTATGTAACGTTCAAAATCGTCCATCGGAAGAATTGGGTGGTGTTGTTCTCTTGTTAACGTTGGAAACTGTAGACGTCCTTAAATACGAATATGGCCATCATCCAAGAATGGATTAAAACGAGATATTTTAGAATTTTGTGACAGAGGCAACTTTTATGCAAAATATGCAGTTCAGCTGCAAAATGTTGTTGTTGGAAAATATGAATCCAATATGTAGGCCTACGTGCTTCTTCAATTTATTGCTTTTGTGGCCTTATGTATTGCGCGTTTAATTTTATCTCATTAACAGGTTATTTACATTTCGCGCTGAAACGGCTGGACGGATTTGAATGAAATATGGAGTGAAGATAGCTTATACTCCGAATTAATACATGGCCTACCTTTCGTTACCCTTATGACGTTCTTTACGTTATAGTATGCATGATTCACTCAGAGAGCAGCATAACGGGAGTTAGTGCAGAGACAGAGATAAATTTTTTCTTCGCTGTTTACGAGGTTCTGGTTGTTACGTTGGCAACACACATCCCTGACTGTCCGTTACGCATTATCATATAAACAGAATCTAGAGGGGAACATAATGCATTAAAATTTTTTCAGAAGGAGATCATGATATTCTTAATTTAATGTTCTTAGGGCCCCTACGAAGGAGGTGTCCGTTGCTAGCTCTAAACTGATTTTAGGACGACTAACATTTCAAAATAGGTACTACGTTGCTATTTTTTGTATCCCATCCTCGTCGCCACTTTTGTGTCCCAGCCTCGTCGACGCTATTGTGTCTCGTTTCCGTCGTAGGTGTCGGTGGCCGAGTAGGAAGACCGACACAGGAATAAAGGTAACACGCTTGTGCAGGTACGGAGATGAGCAGCCAGTGGGACAGCAGAAACTAGAAACACTAGAGTAAATTAGACAGAGATAAATTTTTTCTTCGCTGCTTACGAGGTTCTGGTTGTTACGTTGGCAACACACATCCCTGGCACGCATTATCATA
The DNA here is from genome assembly GCA_026315105.1 of Locusta migratoria. Classification (NCBI taxonomy): domain Eukaryota; kingdom Metazoa; phylum Arthropoda; class Insecta; order Orthoptera; family Acrididae; genus Locusta; species Locusta migratoria. The sequence goes on from CM048748.1 coordinate 36,427,487, forward strand.
TAAACAGAATCTAGAGGGGAACATAATGCATTAAAATTTTTTCAGAAGGAGATCATGATATTCTTAATTTAATGTTCTCAGGGCCCCTACGAAGGAGGTGTCCGTTGCTAGCTCTAAACTGATTTTAGGACGACTAACATTTCAAAATAGGTACTACGTTGCTATTTTTTGTATCCCATCCTCGTCGCCACTTTTGTGTCCCAGCCTCGTCGACGCTATTGTGTCTCGTTTCCGTCGTAGGTGTCGGTGGCCGAGTAGGAAGACCGACACAGGAATAAAGGTAGCACGCATGTGCAGGTACGGAGATGAGCAGCCAGTGAGACAGCAGAAACTAGAAACACTAGAGTAAATTAGAACGAGATATATATTGCACAGAATGTATACAATACTTAACTTTTACATAGATCAGTACTGCAGAATGCTGATACATAGTTGAGCTAGAGGTCTGCCTAGTGCCTGTCCGATAGCCAAGTCTTCACTGGTGCCTATCTGATTCCTAAGTGTTAACTGGTTCCTATCTCAGTCCCAAGTGAACGATGTTCAGTGGTGGCCACGAGCGGAGTTGTAGCAGAGGGCGCTCGTGGCTGACGTCGTAAGAACGCCGCGCCGTGCGTGCATGGTGGCGCGCGGCGAAAGTAAGTGGCGCGCACTTTGTACTTGTGCGACACCACACTGTTTTATAATGTCTGCTCTTAAAAATGAAGTCAGCCTTCAGTAAAACTTGTATCTTTCACTTCCGTAAGAGAATGTTCATAAAATGTTATGTTCAAGATTATAATAACAATGTAACAGTCGATCTCATTCCAGTATGTGGTGATTGGACTTTAATGTTCTTACTGCACAAGCTAATGAAATTTAACTTCGTTTTGTAAATTAATATCTTTCAAAGTATAAATAGGTAAATATTCTGTCACTTTCAGGAAACATTGTAATAGCAAAAACTTTAAACGCTGTTTTTATGAATGGACTAGTATCCAGCCGCGGTGGAGTAGCCGAGCGGTCTAAAGCGTCTCGCTGCGGAGTGCGCTGTTGCTCGCCGTGGAGGTTCGAGTCCACCCTGGGGCATGGGTGTGCGTGTTTGTCCTTAGGTTAGTTTACCTAGGTTTAATTAGTTTGTAAGCTACGGACTGATGACCACGCAGTTTGGTTCGATAGATTTAGAAACATTTGAACATTTGAACTAGTATCCAAACTTAGGCAGCGTCAGGGATTTTACACTTGCGGACTTAAGTGATTAGGAAGTTTGTCAATTCTAGACCATATTAAATATTTCCTTTCGGAGATATTGCTTTTACGACCATTCTTGAATAAACCCTTAAACTTTTAATCAGTTAAGTACTTTTGATCACTGAAATCATCTGCACTTTTATCACAACTGTAAATTATTTACTTCGAGGATATTAAAGAAAAATCACAGATACTAATTTTTCAAAAAGCAGAACGTAAATCTCAACTACTTGATGTAAGAATGAGTAACTTTTTAAGTATTCTTCCGTCATATTTTCAGTAATTATAGACATCCACAAGACAGAACTTATCGGTTTAAGACCTTGAACAGAACATATATCATGATCTCTACAGAACTGGTACGGTACACGGAATACTTTCACTTTGCTTGACAATGATCATGGATATTCAATTACACGAAAAACCTTGCTTTTAAAAACATTCTGATACAAAGGGTATCTCAATACAGCATTTCAAATTTCAACATAGTTTTATACAAAAAAAAGTATGATTACTTCAATAAATGATTTTTAAAGTAATGACGGACCGCTGTACCTGCCACACGTGATGGAAATACGTTCAGCCTCCGTTCGTGCATGGCAGAAGGTTCGTTACAACAAACATCAAAATTTGTTGCCTGGTCACCATGAAAGTCAGCACATTAAAGTGTTTTCATGGAGATTTTTATAATCTGTAAGTCAGTGATTTTAGCATGGCGGAGAGTAAGTTACGACTTTGACATCGTTTGACCAGTCACCACGAAATTTGGCGCAAAAAAGCATGTTTTTATATATAGGAGGGAGAGGAGTAGGTGGAGGAGACGGATATAGACTGAGAAGACGGACAGAGAGGGGGACGAGAAGGAGAATGAGTGAGCAGAGATGGTTCAAAATGTTCAAATGTTTGTAGAACTTATGGGACTTACCTACGGGGTCAACAGTCCCTAAGCTTACCAACTACTTATGAACTAGCTAAAACTAAGGACGGCACAAATATCCATGCCCGAGGGTGGGATTCGAACCTCCAACCGTAGTGGGCGTGCAGACCGTCACTGGAGCGCCTCAGTCCCCTCGGCCACCGAGGCCGGCAGTGGAGATGGTGACAGGCAGTTGAAAGGTGGTGAACACGGAGAGGGGAGGAGGAAATGGACAAATTAAGGGATAGGAGGAGACGGGAGGAGAAGCGGGTGAACAATGAGAAGGACTAACTTAAGCTTGCATGAAAAAAGAACCAGGGCGACGCCGGGTTTTCAGCTAGTATGTTAATAAAAATTACACACTCTATAATGCGGCACGTAAATGTTACCAATAAAAGCATCACATTACGTAATCGCATGTGTTGCTATTCATCTGTTTCATTTACTTTCAGAGGCGTGCACATGTGCATCGATATTCCTCATATGACTGTTCCAATTTCGTTAATCGCGTTTTTATGTTAATAAAAATTATACATTGCGAATTATATTCGCCTAACAGTTTAGAATACAGGCACCACATGGACTTAATCGCAAATTCAGTGAAGTGACATTTCGTTCACTCCTGGCAATATTTTTTCGCAACAAATTTGGAGACAGCTAAATGCCAAATGCTTTGCAGACATGCCAGTGCATGAACTCACAATTATGGCTGTACTTGGATTAATGGAAGCTTATAATACTATTGTGCAAGCACATACAAATCGGACTCTCGTGGTCAGAATTCAGGAAATGGTATCAGTGAGCTGTCTGCGGAAGCATAAGAAGGACAAGACGTCACTGAGTGACATGTGTTATCTTTGATGAAGTAAGCCACAGCACAGTTGATAATATACCTATTAAAGATATTAACAAACAGACATGTAAAGAAAATGCAGAATTTCATGCCCTTTTAAGTATTATATCAACTCTAGGAGAAACGCTTGCATTTAGAAAAACAATTAGAGGTGTGCTACTGATTGAAAACAATGGACAACAAGGTCAGAAGTGGCAGCTATTTGTACATGCACAATCCAGTGAAAGTAAGAGCACTGTTCATCAGACGCGCTGTTTCATAAATAAAAAAAAAGGAAATAATGTAATTACACTAATCACATTGCTCGAACCTGTCCGTTTCAGGATTGAAGAAGAGTTCTCGTCCACCAGAAACTACAACTAATTACTATAATGAACGTAGTGAACTGAGTGTATGTGTAGTATAATAACTCACACAGTGTGTAATTGCATAACGTCTTTTGAACTTAAGGTCGGTTGTAAGCGTATAAACAATGACTTTATTTGTGATACTGAAATCTAATGCTGCACCAGTACATCAGTCCCAATGATAATGCCTCAGGAATGTTTACCTTTATAATACAAAAAGGTATGCTGACATTTTATTCGCATATGATGTTTGAATATATAGTTTTATTTGCGTTTTGTTTCCCAGCGATACACAAATTTTCGAACTAAAGAGTTTATTGTAACCAAAATTGTCATCTGTAGTGCAAAAAGGTAGCAAGATAAAATGAAATAAATTAATAAGAACAAGTTGTTAGTAAATTTGATGCCTTAACTTTTCCAATCTAAGAAAATGAAGAAGGAAACACTTTAAAATGTGGTGCAGAGCGAAACACTTTACATTGTGTTACAATGTAACAACAGAATAATATTACGTATAACATCCGAGAGACAGCCGCAAGAGCAGCAGAAGATGTGCACTCTCATGGATTCTTTCTAACCTCAACAGTCGCGAAAACCAGCGACTGGCAGACATAGTTCACCACTTGCTACCCAAGAGAGAGATAGCTGTTTTTTTATGTCTGTTAAAATGTTTACTTAGGGGAATTCCTTTATCTCTACTTAGAAACGAGTCGGAAAGTCGAACTGCAATAAATTTTTATAAAACACAGTTCCATTAGTGTAACACAGGGGCAACCATCTGTGTCTCATCTTACTGTGTTCTATGTCCCTCTGTAAAGCAGTTCTCGACTATCGAATATTCCTCTTGCTGAAGCAACCGTGTGTGTAGATGGTATTCAACAAATCTATCCTGAATGGTACAAATTGACTGTGCAATGTAAACATTCTACAATGCCAGGGGACGTAGTACTCATGGGGCTTCTTAATTTCTGTCATTATTGTCTTTTGGAGGATCCTCTCTACCACTGGCTGCCAAGCGAGAAATAACTTTTAAAAATTTCCTGCAATTATGTATGTGGAGTTCACTTCGGTTTCGGTGAGCTTCTGTAACAGAGCACTCTACTCAAGATAGTAGCCAGCTGGATCGCCAGAAATATTTTGTCATGAAGACGTGATGATACGGCTCGAAAATGTAGAAACATCTCGTCAATTACTGCACCAAGAAAGTTTACGAAGTCCATAATTTGTACTTGAGTATAACTGAACAGCGAAGTGTAAACAGCTGATTAAATCAGCAGACGAAGATTCAAGTGACTAAATGAAGCTTGTAGAGTTGTACAGTTTGGTACATGGTGAAGACGTTCATAACATCACTAAATATAATTAATTGATTTTTCCGTCGGTACTTGACAGACCGTGATAATATAATATCAGGAAGTTGTTCCTTTTTTATGTTAACCTTACTAAATTTTTAACTGCATAAGAATTTCTATTTAGTTGAAAATAAAACACCGAAGAAGTTTCAGCTAATTGGCTTCGAGTCTCTCCAGTCTCGATAGCATACTTAGCTTTTCGAGGAAAACATTAGCTGCAACATGGCTATTTCAGAACAGGAAAAAACAGTAGTTCTTAAAAAACTTGTGAAAGTATAGAACGTGTTTTAATTAATCATTTTGGTATGATAGATAACGTGAAGTCCACGTTGAATCACACGAAAAATGATGACACTTACTTTTAAGTACTTAATTCATAAAATTATAACACAGCTTTCGACCCAGCTACATGAAGTACATTTTCCTTTCGCGTGTCTGTGTCTATTATGAAAGCAAGCTGGGAGGCCATATATGTAGAATTCCCAATAATTGAAATTACTGCGAGTGATGCGAATCGTTTAATTCTCTATTTCAATTCTTCAATATGAAATGACACTACGAAATTCCGGCAGATCACAATTTCGGAGCCGGACATAAAACTAAAATAAGCATTCACTGCTTAATACTGCTCAGGTGCGTAGCTCCAAGTTAGTCGTCTACTGAAACACAATGTTTTCACGTAGAGCTAACCGGAGAAATGTTCAAATGTTTTTAAAGTTTATGGGACTTAACTGCGAGGTCATCAGTCCCTAAACGTACAAACTACTTATAAACAACCATATACTAAAGACGGAACAAACATCCAAGCGTGAGGGGGAATTCGAACCCCTGATGGGGAACGGCTTCTCACATCGCAGCATAGCGCCCCAATGCGCTCGGCCACGCCGCCGCGGCAGCTAATCGGAGATTATAAATCATAGTGACAGGCAACTGGCTTTTGGTTATCATAATCACTACATCGGGCAGAACTCGAAATCACTCATCCAGTAACAAACAAAATTAGACCCCAACCTACTTATTAAAAAATGTTCAAATGTTTGTTAAGCTTAAGGGACTTTACTACGGGGTCATCAGTCCCTAAACTTACAAACTACTTATGAACTACCTACAACTAAGGACGGCACAAATATCCATGCCCGAGGGGGGATTCGAACCCCCGACCGTAGTGAACGTGCAGACTGTGACTGAAGCGCCTCAGTCCCCTCGGCCACCGCGGCCGGCCCAACTTATTATGCAGAGGTATTTGCGCTTATTAACCCATGGTCGCCGGGGATTTTCTGATTTATATTGACTTCTACTTTTTACCATAATTTAAATCCTATATTGTTTGATTAGTAATTCCCTCTCCCCCCCCTCCCACTCACGTGACAAGTGATTCATACATCGAACACCCCAAGCCTCAAAGTAATGGCCAATGTAACTTTTTGTTTTTCTCGTTGCGAACCCTGAGGTGACTTCACGATAATCTAAAAGGTCCAGAATATTTTTCCAGACATTGGAGACGTACCTGAACGCAGGGCCGATTCAAGAGGTCACTATGTTTGAAAAGAAGATCAAAATTGATTATACAATGAAGTCTCTCACAGCAGGAGTAATCATTACTCGCAACTTCGCAGCAGATACGCCGTGGTCTCAGCATAGACCTTTTCCCTGACGTTTCTTCTTCGAATACGGAAGGCATCCTCGGAGGTAAACAAGTACAATATTTCCTCTTGAAGTATAAACTCCAATAGTAGGCGCTGTAGTTAACCTTATATTGTATAGAGTCACTTAATATTTCACTGCCACACTGTAGTAAAGTAGCACCCATTAAAAAAATGGTGATGGGTTATTGCATAATATGAGAGTAAAGAATTAAGAAAAAAACTGCAGGTAGAGATGCAATGAGTGCCGTATTTACGGGCTATCCCGAGGGTACCACTGTCAATCACATGACATCACTTTCTTGATAAACACTTTCCGTTGTGGCCGACTTGTCTGTATGTCTTACCCGGCAGTTCCTTATATGTTCGCTCAGATGAGTGTTAATAGTTATTTTGTTGTACCGATGTAAACCTGTCCTCAACTACAAAGAATTTTATAAAGACGTGGTGTTTATGCCGAACTTTCTCTTATTTTCCTAGTACATAAGTTTATCTAGGCGAGCGTCATAGCAAACACATCGTATCATTATGCTCGTATGTATGGAGAAGCAGAGATTTTCAAAAACCTAAATAATTTTAATAGGAAAGAGGTAGGTGTCAAACTGGATAAAATTTGGATATCAACAGTGAAGCGGCAAATTGACAATTACTTTCAATCTAGAGTGTCGTCAAATTCAGAGATCACAGAGCAGGTGTTTGACAGTGGCACCCGCTGGATAGCCTACACACACGGCGCTGGCCTGTAGCTCTCTACTTGCAGTTTTGCGCTTCTCTTCCGAGGGTGCCTTCTGCAGTTGAAGCGAAACATCAGGGGAATGTTTCATGCTAGGATAAAGATCAAAAACTGCTTGGATAGGAACCAGCCGCGCCCGAGTAGCCGAGCCGTCTGGAGAGCCAGATTGCGGATCGTGCTGCCGGCCGCGTTGCAGCTTCTAATCCTCCCTCTAGCATGGATATTTGTCCGTAGTATAAGTTAGTTCATAAGTTTAGGGACTGATGACCCCGTAGTTACGTCTCAATCAGGTCCCATGTTTCCTGCCATATTCATCGTCACCAGGTTCAAGACCGTAATGGATTGTTGTACGTTATTCGTGATAATGTTTCATCTAGCGGTGTTCTAGAAGAGGATCGTCAGTCATTTTAGCGTTTGTTGTTCTGTATTTGATTTGAGTGGTGTTGTTTGTGCCAGGGGGTGCGCCGGCATCGACGTCTTAATGTTTTGTTTACACCTGGTGGCGAGCATTTCCAGCCGTAGCGTTCTCCAAAAAATAAGTTACAATACGTGTTGTGTATTGTAGTTAAGTTATTGACATCTGTAGATTTCTATAGGTGTTAGCACGCTAATTATTTGTTACATTCAGTAGTTTTCAACCGGTGTCTTCTTGCTGTTTTTATGGTAATTGTGGGGGGATACTTTCCGTTGCGGTGTTTAATAACTCTTGCGCTCTCACTGTCATTTGTTAGTTTATTAGTGACGCTTGAATTTGTTCTTGTTTATACAAGCAACAGTGCAAAGTTTTTGTAGTAGTGTTATCTGCTCTGTATTGATGCTACTACTAGTAGTAGTTGTTTTTACTTGATTCGCAGAGACTCAGAATTGATTGCTGTAGTTAAGGTACTTTACAAGCTCGTTATTGGTAGAAACGTAACTTACAGAACATAGACGTCAAGTTTTTCTTAAGAAGTTGTTGTAAAATTTTACCATGAGTGAAAAGTGTGGGCTCTGTCGTAGTTTCGTGAGTAGTGTGTAGCAGTATGGGATTTGTACAAAGTATTTTATTGGGGGAATGCCATGGGGAAATCAGTTGGCACTGTGGTGAGGTTCTCTCCTGGAATTGCAGTGTATGTAGCAGGAATAAGGCGATAGAGGAGCAGGAGCGATTGATCTACGCCCTTCAGGTGCAGTTGAAAAACGCTGTGAAGGAACTAGGTAGGCTGAGGAGGGGAAGGGGGGCTGGGGAATGGGAAATAGGCACTGTCTGTTGGCAAGAATGTAGCTAGCAGGAGTTATTCATATAGTTTCACTTTGAAAGTTGCAAGAACGTTTGATTAACTCTTAGAAATGGTTAAAGCTTACAGAACGACATCCAGCGAAGCACTTTGTGTTTTATCAGTTCTGATGTCTATAACACTTAAGATACAGGAAATAGCTAAATATTATAACTTGGTCAAAACCAAAGATGCCAAACAGACAATCGACATCGCCCTAGAGTACAGAAGCTGGGCACACCCAGCAGACTTTACAAGGATAATTGAGAAGGACGCCAGCAAAAGCTACGCTGTTGAAGTATACACAGATGGAAGCAAATCAGACGACGGAGTGGGTTCGGGGATAGCAACATTTGTTAATAAGAGGCTTACTTACCAGATACAGCTAAAACTTTCTAATGAATGCTCAAACAATCAAGCGGAACAATTTGCCATCCTCAATGCTCTTGTTCGAATACTGATAAACTGCAGTAATTCACACCGACAGCAGGATTACTTTGGACTCTTTGCGAAATCCGAAGAACTACAACTTGTTGATTGAAGAAATAAGATGTAAAATCAGAAGGTTGCAGACACACAACTGGCTGGTGCATTTCGAATGGGTTAAGGCACATCAAGGGATATGGGGAAATGAACTAGCTGATAACCTTGCTAAAAGAGCAGCTCGATCACGACAATCAACACGATATAACAAAATATCTACAGGTGCCGTAAAGAAGAAACTTCGAGAAGAGTTTAGGAACAAATGGGACATTGAGTGGCACAGAACAAAAAACGGGGGAAGTACTAAACCGTATTTTCCTACGATCCGACAACGTTTAATGATTAAACTTCCAATATCTCCGAATTTTACAGCTATGTTAACAGGTCATGGGAAACTGAAAGCTTACTATCAGCGGTTCAAAATAATTGAAGACGGAACGTGCACAAGTAACAGTGCTGTCCAAACTATTGACCAGACCACGTGCTTTCTGACTGCTGCAATTTATTGAAAGAGAGGGACCATCTCAGGAAAAAAATAGCTGCCAAAGGAGGAGGATGGCCCGTCAGTAAATACGATTTAGTACATAAATACACTACATACTTTTACAATTTTTGTAATTCAATAAGATTTCCTAATGTATAAAATTGTTTGTTCCTTTGTAAACCCTGTAAACTTATATACTGTACTTGTGTTTGCAAAAATATTTGATGTAACCGCCTGAATCAAACAATCAAACATGTAATATTACTATGTAATGGGGCATGTTAAATAATAAATAAATAACTGCCAGAGTTGAGTGGAGATGAACCTTCTGCTGCTGTAGATGTTGGAAGTATGCTGCAGACCTTAGCTATTGGGGTGAAGAAGGTTCTGCTGTTAAGCAGAGGTGTTGGCCAACAGTTGCAGGAAGTAATGGGAATCACTACCAGGTCACCACTTAATGAAGCCTAATGCAGGGTTAGCTCAGGTTACTTGTAACATAGGGGACATATGTAGGAATTTCTCAAAAGAGGAACAGCTAGTGACAGTGGGTGGTGCCAGGAATAGTCTTGATAGGGACGGGAAGTATGATGTAGGCGGTGATCTGGAAATGACAGCAAATGAAACTGGTGGCACAAATGTTCATTTCGTGCAGCTGTTTCAGCATCATGATAGGCCTCGTCGTAATACAGCTGTCAGGCATAATTACACGAGGCTTGAGGAGGCACTGATGACTTGGAGCACATTGCGGTGGTGCCGTTTGAGAGTATCCAAAGGTCTGATTTCACTATGCAATATATATTCACTATGTATCTCAATAGGTATGGCGAAGGGAAGTTGGCAAATCTTATAGGTGACATAGTAGTAGGGGGTGGGGGTGTCGTTTATGGAAAAATACCTATAACAGTTGGTGTTAGGGCTGCACCCATTTTAGACTGAAGATAGTCGATAGGTATTTCTGCTTAAAATAAATTCCCTCTAACAAGGGAACCACTTTCGACGAAGTTTAAGAATCTAAGTAATAAAGGAATTACTATATTTCAACAAAATATACAAGATATTAGTGATCAAGTTAATGAACTGCTTATTAGTGTTGACTGACATTATTGGTATTTGAGAGCACTTTTTAAGTGATATGACAATTCAGAGACTTCCTTTGCCAGGATACAGTTTAGCTACCTTCTTCTCTAGGAGTTCCTTGCAGTGTGTGGAAGTGGCCACATATGTTAAAAACGATTTTTCATCGGAGTCAATCGATTTTTGTTAACACTGCACAGAAAATGTATTTGAATGTTGTGCAGAAGATATTAATATTAATGGAACTGAACTACTAATTGTTGTTATTTATAGGTCCCTTGACACAGATTTCAAAGTTTTTCTGTCCAAGATAGAATTGGTTCCGGGTTCACTTTAAAGGAAGTATAAAAATTCAGTTGTGTGTGGCGATTTCAACATTAATTTTGTATGTGACAACTGAAGAAAAAGTCAGCTGTTACGTTTATTTAATTCCTATAATCTGATGCACACAGCATGTTTTCCAACAAGAGTGCAGTTCTACCACTGACAATATTTTGGTTCAGTCTTCACTTTTACAGGGTCAGAATAGTAAATGGCCTATCAGACCATGATGCACAAATTTTAATCGTAAAAGGTTTTTGTTCTCAAACATATGTTAAATATAGTTATAAATTACTTAATTCAGTTGCAACTGAGACCGTTTTAAGTCTAATAAAGAAACAAGATGGGCAGGACGTTTATACTGTTGATAATACGGATGTAAATATAATGGTTTCCTCGACACATTTCCTACGCTGTTAATTTCCACTAGAACGCTCATAACAGGGTACTTCCGGTAACAGGCAACCAGTGTGGCTGACAAAGGGGATAAGAGTATCATGTAGAACAAAGCAGGAATTGTAATAAAATACAGTCAGAATGAAGACGCCGCAGCTCATTACAGGCAGTACTTTACGGTTCAGAAGTATGTCATTAAGAAGGCAAAAAGTATCTGGTATGCAGAAAGAATAGAAAACTCTCAGGATAAAATTAAAACCATCTAGTCAGTCGTGAAGGAAGTGTCTGGCCAGCAGCATAAGATAGAGGATATAATGTCAGTGCGTAGTAGAAATGTTTCTGTTACTGGTAAGTTTGATATATGTGCAGTATTCAATAATCCCTTTCTGAATATAGCAGGTGAAGAAAGCAGAACCCTAACTGCTATCGGTAATCGTATAACATTGTTAGAAAATAGCTTGCCGAGGCTCTTACCTGAAGTCCATGATAGCTAAAAAAGGGATATGCTAGCAGAATTTTAATGTACTCTTCTCCATATGTTAGCCTAGTACCAAGCCATATTTGTAATTTTTCCTTTCAGTATCGTGAGTTTCCTGACACATTAAAGTATTCAGCAGTGAAACCACTTTATAAAAATGTTGAAAGGTACAATGCAGACAACTATACACCTATTTCTATGCTATCGGTTTCTGAAGTTATTTTAAAGGCTGTATATTCAAGATTAATTGATCATTTCAGTTCACATAATTTGTTATCAAATGTACAGTTTGGTTTCAGAAGTGGTTTAACGACTGCAAATGCTATATTTTCGTTTCACTGCGAGGCACTTGATGAGTTAAATTAAAGGCTACGGACATTAGGCGTCTTCTTTGATTTGACAAAGGCGTTTGATTGCGTTGATCACATAATATTATTGTAGTGGTTGGAACATTATGGAGTAAGAGGAGTATCTCACAACTGGTTCACCTCTTACTTTAATAACAGATAGCAGAAGGTAATTCTCGGCAGTGTTGAAAATGGCTATGACGTACAATCACATTGAGGCACAGTTAAGTGTGGCTTGCCCTAGGGTTCTGTTTTGGGACCATTGATGATTCTTATTTATATAAATGATATGCCTTCGAGTATAACAGGTGATTGTAAAATATTTTTGTTTGCTATTGATAAGAGCTTGGTAGTGAAGGATGTTGTTGAAACTTCCTAGCAGAATAAAACTGTGTGCCGGAACCGGGACTCGAACCTGGGACCTTTGCCTTTCGCGGCCAAGCGCATTACCGACTGTGCTATCCCGACACGACTCACGATGCCGCCTCACAACTTTACTTCCGACAGTATCTCGCCTCCTACTTGTTCGTAATATTGAAACAGTATCAAATAATTCAGTTCAAGACATAAGTTCATGGCTTGTAGATAACAAGTCGATGTTCAATCACAGAGAAATCAGTTTTTTCTAACACATCATGTAACGAAAGCTGACGTTTTGGTAACACATAATGTGCAAATAGACAGTAAGCTTTCGTGTAAAGCCCATGTTCAGGATTTTGTTCCAAAACTAAATTCTGCTTTATGTAGCATTAGAACAATATCTGAAATAAGTGATTTTTCAACTCGAAAAGTGGTCTACAACACTTACTTTCATTCACTTACGACGTACGGTGTTTAATTTTTGCGGTAAATCGAGTGATATGATAAGGATATTTTTGGCTCAGAAACGGGCGGTTCGAGCAATATTTGGTGGACGTTCACGAACGTCATGTCGGCCCCTTTTCAGTAGTCTGGGAATTTTGACACTGGCGTCACAAAACGTTTTTTCTTTAATGTCGTTTATTGTTAACAATATCAGTTTATTCCCGAGAGTTAGTAGCTTTCACTCGGTGAATACGAGACCGAAGTCGAATCTACATTTAAATCACACCACCTTGCAACTTGTGCAGGAAGGTGTAAAGTATTCTGCAGCATCCATTTTCAGTAAGCTGCCACAAGAACTGAAGAATCTTAGTAGTAATACACGCGCTTTCAAATCTAAATTGATGAGTTACCTCATGGTTCACTCCTTTTTATCTGTCGAGGAACTCCTGGAAAAGTTAACCAATTAAGCTAATTCCTTTCTATTTCGTTAGGGATTCTTTTTACTTAATCTTAAATTTATCATTTGCATAAGACCACTTTATTTTTTGTATTATCATTCTTGTGTTACACCTCATGTACTGACTTGTTCCATGTCCATGGAGTCTTACTCCTCAATTAGGTCTTGCGGAACTAAAACCATATTATTATTATTATTATACTTTTCAAAAACATTGCTTGGAACTCTTTGCCTAAAATATTAATATTGAAATTCACGCGGAATTGTAATCATCTAGGTCACCGACAGGTATTGTATTGAGTCGTGTACCTGATCTCACATGAGGGATGTTTTTGTATACAGTAAGTAAAACCCAGGAGCCCATACCCTTTCAGCGTAGGCTGTACGCCGGATTTATAAATACTTTTCTCGACATGAATCATACTCTCATTTTTTGTAGAAAAGTTTGACGGTGTGTCGAGATACAGAATCCGTCAAGTGAAGACATTTCCAGCATTCATGAAGAAAAGGGTTTCAATGTTTGAGGATGGGTGCATTTATCCATCAACAAAAGATTTCAGAGTTACCTCTGAAATAAATATGTACATTTCTATAACAGGAAATAAACGCTGGAATGTTTCAATTATTTGTGTGACCCTTTCCTATTTGAAAAAAATTTAACATGTTTATGAAACCAAATGTACTCTGACATAAAGATCCCATTTCAAAATGTTGGATCTTATCAAAAAAAGAATTAAAATGAGCTGAAGCGTCTGATTTATCTTTTATTTCTAATGGACCACGGGAAAGAGAAAAGATATCTTCAGATCCATTACTAAATATTCCATTTTCTTTCTCAAATAACGACATGTGATAATGCTTCCATACTCTCCAAGATTTAAGTTTCCGTAATGACGAACAAATTACCATTTACTGGAAAAAGTCATATCTGTGATCGATGACTTAAAAGAAAAAATTGCGGCAACAGTTATTCCAGGTGAAACGTGTGCATTGATAAAGGTGTGTTACTATAGAAGGGTAGGCTTCGATACAACATTATTTTCCATTCATCAAAAATCGTTTTCCGATCTAGCTTTTCATGGCAGTAGACTGTGAAACTGGATTTGTATTGTGCTTTATTGTATTTACAGGTGCAGGTTGCCAAACTTATTCTTACAACCTTATATTTGAACGAGGCATGTAACATTTGTAGATAATTGAAATACATTTCCCAGTTTAGGTTACTATCTCCGTGATACAAAGATATGTGGAATGGTCAGAGCGAACAGAAAGTGGATGCCTCGTCAGGATAGTAAATTACGTCGTGATGAGGGACAAGTTGCTCATGGTGAGGCATAGATGGTAGTGAAATAGAATGATAAACGCAGTGTGCTGCATGTTGACGACTATGCATGATCTTAACTTTTACGCAACAGGAAGGACACATAAACTGAAGAAAACATTATGAAGTAAACTTGTGTGTATAATTAAAAAAAAAAAATGGTTTGTCCATGAAGGAGTCGATCGGGGAAAAATATGAGGTAGTATGGAAAACTTTTCTCGTTCCTCGTTGGCTTTTGGCTAACAAATGTTCACTTTGCAAATGACATGAGAATTGGGGAAACTATGCAATTTTCTCATTTAAGATTGGAAATTTCTAGATTATCGAGTCTTGAGCCCGCTCTAAACTAATGGCTATGATTCTTTAACTTGGTTGATAGGTCGACACGTCCCTGGGGAAAATGCAAGACGCCGTTTATACACTTTACGTAGGGAGAAAAATCAATATCTTGTCACCTAGTACCATGCTTTGAAATCAAATCAAGTCCAACATTGGAACAAGAGAGAGAAGGGGTTAAAAGGATGGTATAAATGAACGTTAGAGGCAAGGGCTCACGAAAATCGATCATCCCTGTTGGTTTATGCTTCGCCTCGTCCATGACTTTGTACCTGGGCCACACTAAGAATGAAGTGCTACACAATTTTCCCCTTGCGTCCAGTCGAGGCTTGATGAAATTTCTTGAAGGAGTCCAAGTAACGTGGCACTGATCGGACTAGATATATTCCTGGGAAAATACTTTGTATACTGAATACTTTGTATCTTTTTGTTTTTAGTAATGCCGCTCACTTCCTATATAACGAACCTGAGAGTTATTTGTGTGTATCAAGATATTTGTGTAAAGTTAAATAGTCGTCGCCATAGTACAACGCCCTTAAGATAAATCTCAAATAATAAGTGTTAACAATATTCAGATTATAGCCAAATAATTCACAAAATAATTCATCATATGTGACATTTCATATTTAATTTATTTTATTTTCATTAAGAGAAAACAATATCATTTTGATTTTCGGAATAACAGTGAAATTATATTCCATAGAAATCAGTTATTTAAATGCGTCCATCTAAACAATAATTCATAGAAAAACACATTAGTGTTTGGAGCAGAGGCACGTAGCATAGTTTAGAAGTATTTTAAAGCTCCTGTGGTATTCCCGCTTCGCTTATATAACAACGGGGCTGGCGACCAAAATAACAAGCAGCTATGAAAACGGCCATTAACTGGAGCTCGCAATATTTACGAGTTAAAAGCAGTGTTCTGAAATATTAACTGGAGAAGATATACGTTTCCCTTCTAGCCACATGCTTTGTAATTCTTAACAAAAATTAACTTTCTGATTAAATTAAAATTAATTATATACAACCATATTATCAGATTACATATTAACTAAATTGTCAAGGATAACTTCAATGTAAACAATGCTTAACATTATCATTGTTAGACATCAGTGCAGTCACAGGAAAAATTATATTTTTTATTAAATTTCACCATTCATTTGCAGCTAACTTCAAAGGTTAATCGATTATTCACAAGAGCCATCTGTAAAACTGCTTGCAGCATTTCAATTAAAGGATGGACGTGAAGGTTTTTGCTCATACTTTAATAGTAGGCATACTAGTTTACTTAAAGCTACTAGCAAAGGATCTGTAGCAGAAGCGCATCACATAAGACATTTCCTTCTGGCGACAGGGATATTTAAGCAGCTTAATTTCAATCTGCTATACAACTAGTCTACCTGCCACTCTTTTCGGCATCTCTGATCCGACTGCCGCTTCCCGACGTGAGACTCGCGAATGACGAAGGTTGTGGCTAAAGGCTAAATTGTGTAGCTGTGTTTGTCTATTGTTTTTGCCTCCCATCGGTTCTGCAATTGAAATTATCACTCAGTTTATTTAATCTAGAATTATACCTGATAAATAAAAATAAATAACCGCGTGGATGCAGGATCATTAGTTGATGCTGACACGATCAATTGCGAAGACTTTTCTTCTTTTGTGTGTTCGGCAATTGTAATATGGTCTGTATTGAATAAAAATATGATAAACTAATCAGGCAGTTGGTAAAATTTGGGAAAACTCATAAAGTGTATAATAGTATTTTCTTTGGACAAAGGAAATCAATTCACAATTCAAACGCTAAATATACATAAACTTTTATTTTGTTTTGTAAATGATGGTTCGGAGAAATAGCATGACAATTATACACGGAAGTTTGAAAATTCTGACAAACTGAAAAATCATAAGTTTTAAATTCATTATGCAGAATAACTAATGACAGGAAAGGTATATTTGACAGGTTACTATGTAGTATAGCATATCTATTTTTTCATGCAGATGTTTGAGAATGCGATGTGCACGTCATAGGATACCTTACATTGTCCGTCGATAGGCCTATTATTTTAGCGATTAACATGAAAGTTGGCCCTCATATGAACTTTTATATTGAGAAGTTTCTTAGAAACCACAAGGAACCACATGATACAATTACAAGTGAAACTAGTTAACCAGTCACAATGCAAATTTGCTGATGTTTATAATTTACTATGGATAACGGGGAGGAGGTGAGGAACAGAAGAAGAAGCAGGAGTAAATTGATGTAGAAAACTAAGAAAGAATTGTGAAATCCATTCCGATTTCATTCCATTCAATTATGGAAGATGCAGCCACAGTGGATAAATGATACATTTTAGCAAGTAATTTCTAAGAAATCCGCGCGCTCCGCAGCGAGGCGCCTTAGACCGCTCGGCTACTCCACCGCGGCATCCGCACGGCTACTCCACCGCGGATTAAACGAACTGAAAAAACCGTTACCGTAGGAACTCTACGGATATGGATAAACTATAAATTTTGTCAATAGGCTAATAAGGTTTCGATGACGGCATGAAAAACTGGGAAATCTTTACGATAGTTGCACTCCGACGTCTTTGTTAACCTTCACTACCAAAAGGGACATAATATATGTATAAAACTTGTATAGTCTTTCGCTCAATTAGAGCGCTCTTCTACTGAGCGAATATCCTGAAAATCTGTGTATTTCTCTGGTCGCTTTTTTCTCGGATCACCAGTAAAACACCACAAAGACGAACTTGTGGATTAGTCGCGGAATACTAACTACTGTAAAGTAATGTAAACCACAAATAAACTGTCGCTCATCTGCTACCTCCATACGGTTAATGACTACATACTTGTGTTTTAGCGGTAACAAAAACTATGAAAAGTGACGACGGTGTCACGTAACCATTTTAAATGTAGTGGATGGTGACTTTCTTATATGTAATCGTTCTATATGTCTGGGAAGAACACCATTACGTGTCAGTGATGTCAGGTTTTTTCTACATTTCTGACCTTGCAAGCACACTTCAGTAATTTGAATAGCATGTTAATGCTACTGTAGTGTTTGCTTCTTTCTTGAGTAAAAACGTTTGGATGAAATGCCTAACTAACTTCGTAAATACGGAGCCAAACTTCCAAGGTAATATTCTTTCTAATGGGTTTTGTTTAAAAAACAACTTTGTCTGCTACCAGTCACGTTTTTATTATTTACTTATCCTTCGCACGACGCATTGCGGGATATGAATCCCATTATCAAATGCGTTTCATTGCGTGCTATCACATTATCTTTTATTGTATCCTATGTGTGAGGTGCTGTGATGTTTCTGTCGTTTTTACTGCAATGTAAAAACACGCGCAATTTTATTTTATGTTGGTATAAAAAGCGAGTTTGTGGCGAAATTTTGATGAGTTTCTACTTACGATTTCCCTATGTTCCATTTACACAGAAGGTCATACATATTACACATCATATATAACATTTTGTACACAGCACACATTTTATATACAATAACATATAAACAGTTGCAAAGATGATTGTAAGATGTAGTCAGTAGAGATAATGGCTTCATATGTCCTCCACAGAGTTTGGTAAAAATTTACAGATATATATATATATATATATATATATATATATATATATATATATATATATATATATATATATATATATATCACGTAATTTTTACGTGACACTATTTAAGAATATTGTCAAACATGTCAAAAAATTCACCCTCCAGCTTTTCGTTGAGTATGCTCTCTTCGTATTTTTTGTAGTGTGCATATACCTCTAGTCCTTCTAGCAGATCCATTTGATGGCCTTTCTTTTGTTCGATGGAGCACTTTGACACTATTTTCTATTGTACCAAAAGGGTGTCCTTGTTATGTATGTGTGTGGCTGTAGCTGATGTGTGTTGTGTGTGTAGGTTTTTATGTGTGACTGGTAGCAGAAAAAACTTGTCTTTTAAACAAAACCCATTATAACTTACAGTCGCAGGCTTTCACAAACCATTTATAATGGATCAAAACAAATATTCTTTCTCATACATAAAACTCATAAGCCTAAGAATTATTATTATTATTATTATTATTATTATTATTATTTTTTTTTTTTTTTTTTTTTTTTTTTTTTTTTTTTTTTTTTTTTTTTTTTCTTTGACAGGCACAAAGCTCAAGTCATAATTGTACGTCTGTTGGACCATACTGCTATGTTCATAATTTTCTAGACTTACACATTACTTAAAGTAACTTACACTAAGGACGACATACACACCCAAGCTCGAAAGAGAACCCGAACGTCCTGCGGAAGCAGCCACCTAGTCCGTAGCATGGTGCCTTAATCACGCTGCCGTTCCGCGCTATTCAAGTCATAAGAAATATCCAGTCTCACCAATTTTTAATATAATTTCTATTCTTACCAACAAACTAGTAAATATCACTATTCTAACCTTTTACATAATTATTTGAAAATAATTCATACAATAGAAGTTTGTCATTCTTTGAGGGCAATGTGTTCCGCTGATCTGTTATGAGCTGTTTTTTACATAATACTAAATTCAATATCAAATAAAACCATATACGGACTAATAAATTATCATGTGCGTCAGAAATTAAATACTAAAAGCACTGAAGAAACTTATTTTATGTTCCTGTGTACAATTTTGAACGCGCGGAAAGTGTTCCATAAACAGTGGGTGACGTTGCACAACAGGAAAATTTTCAACGTTTCTTTGTATGTCAAAAGGGCGAGAGGTGGTTGTAACCCAATGGATTCGCATTCTGGAGGATGGTGGTTGAGATCCATCTCTGGACATCCAGAATAGGGTGTTATGTAATTTCCGTAAATCATTTCTGGAAAACGCAGGGATAGTTCCTTTCAAAGCGCACGGTCGATATCCTTTTCCATTCTTACCAGAAAGACTGAGCATCTGCTCCGTCTCTAATAATCATGCTGCTGACGGGACGAGAAGACCCAATCTTCAATCTTCCTTCTTCCCGTTTTACATCTGGAACCAGCTCTAGGTGGTTGTTAGCTTCTTTTGTAGACACGAAATTTTGAGGCTGTGTTTGTGAAACGTAATAGTGACTCTACTATCTTTAGGTGTAAAGAATAGTTTTCAGTGTATTTTTAAGGTCTCTAATTTGGGGTCCAGAAATACGCCTTACTTTATTTCTGGTGTAGAAAGGGGAGTAGACGTATTTAAAATAGTAAACCGTCATTGAACTTAGGTGCGATCTGATTCATTATTGCAATAATAAAATATGGCCAAGATCGCAAATTATTTTATTTTTGTTATAGCAGGTGATCGGTTTCAACCGATTTAACTGCCATCATCGAACCTGAATACTCATGTCAGTTTCATTAGATCAGTGTTTTACAACCTTTTCGAACATGCAACCCCCTGACAAATAAAAATATTTTAGCGAGCCCCTTCCAAATAAAATATTCTGGTGACATCTCTTTCACACGAACCATTATATAAATAAAATGTGTGTGTGTGTGTTATTTCGAAGGAAACAATTTAAGCTTATTGATTTTGCTATAGCTTTCTATTAAGCTGTTG
This sequence comes from Locusta migratoria, assembly GCA_026315105.1. Taxonomy (NCBI): domain Eukaryota; kingdom Metazoa; phylum Arthropoda; class Insecta; order Orthoptera; family Acrididae; genus Locusta; species Locusta migratoria. Next base: position 36,447,873 of record CM048748.1, read on the forward strand.
GACGAAGGTTTTTGTGTGTATTTTTAGTAAGTGGAAGACACATTCTATTTTTCATAATTATGTGTTTCGCATTTCAGACAAAACTCAGAAGCGAATTATACTCATTAAGAAAGGTCCCGATATATAGACATTTCGTAAAGAAAAAAATTTTTTTTTCGAACTTTTCAGAATTTCTTGTCTTATCAGGCTATTTTACCTATCGATTAGTTCCTAAAAAATTATCAGGCTTTCCGCTTTTTCATCATTAACGCACTGTATTACAAAAGACTTAATGCTTCATTCAACTCTTAATTAATGTTAGACAAGGAACTGTGTAATTTTAACATTAAATAAATTTCACTTAGGCATATGTGTTTGCTTTTTTGAACTCCTAATTATTTTCTGGTTCAAGTACTTTCTCCTGTGACCGTCATCCCCTGAGAAAGACTTTGCGACTGCCTCGAGGATGGCGACCCACACGTTGAGAAACACTGCATTAGATCATTTTAAAATACTGTAAATCTGAAACAATCGAATGAAACTGATATGAGTATTCAGGTCCGTTGATGACAATTAAATTGGTTGAAATTGATCACCTGATATAATAAAAATAAAATAATTATCGATGTCGGCCATATTTTACTATTGTATTTGGAAGACACACAAAACATATTCCATATCAACATTTTACTTTTACAAACTGTTAATTAAGGCGTTTCCTGAGGTAGTAGCCTAGGTGACACAAGAACATTATGACTCGTTCTTAATTCCTTGTTCTGTATATTTTAGACCCTTTTATACTCCATAGAAATCTTGGTGTTATAGTGGGAATTTGAGTCAAGACTTTCACAATGACACAGAAAACATCCGTATCTCCACAATTACATCTGTACGCTGGAAGACAGGGCATGTAGCGGAGGTTGCTATTCGTACCACTGTCAATTCCTCCAAATCCAGTAGATCAGATAGATTAGATTAGGCTAGCTAAATTCTCGCTGCTTCGCACGCGTAGACTGGATAAATGCTTTCCTAATCAAATATTTTCATAGAACTTGCCACTATCTACTGCAGAATTGTTGGCAGAATTCAAAACATCCCGAAAAACATTTTTGTCACTTATAACCATGGTCCCAAACACAAATTTTCACATTTGTAGCATCAAAGTAGTCTTAGTAGCACCCTTAAAAATCTACCCTTATTTCACCCGCTTAATGGTTGAATTTCCAAAACTATCTAAACACGTTTTTTTAAAATTTCAATCACAAATCTAAATCGGAAGTTTTGTATTTCTTCTTGAAAATTGGCTGAATTGCAGCGTATTAAAAAAAAAAAAAAAAAAAAAAAAAAAAAAAAGAAAAGTTTATCCCGTTTTTCACCCTCTTATGCATGGAAATATCGAAAAATCGCTGATGCCTACAGTGTAAGATAAACAACGTCTACACATTTCAAGTTTTTATCGTCTGTATATTCACTTTTTCAGCGCCGTTTTCTGTCTTTTAGAAACGGATCGAGAACGCGAAATTTCTTTCGTACGCTTTGGCATCTATCTTGGTAGTTTTCGTTTCCAAACTTCAATATGCACTTATATTTCTTTATTCGTACGCTTGTTGCAGAAAAACAACTGAAGAATGTGCGTCACGTTTGCTATTATACTGACAAAAGTCATCACTGCTCTTCAGTCCGAATTTTATATAAGCTGACGACTACATCATCCACCCTCTTATAGCTATCGACACGGAACTGCTAATACAGTTTTCAGTATTTTGATCCTAAGCTCTAAGGTTGTCTTTCCAGTGTTTATATTGAGTTCATTGGTGTTTTGCCAGTGTAGTTAATGGTCAATTAATGTATGTCTATGTTTCCCAGTGGTTTATCTTTGAGTCTTTTTATCTTTGTGCATCTGTTGATCGTTGTATTGCTCCACATTTTACGGATTCTTGTTCGCCACACTCACCCACCGCCACACACCGCGACGAAAATACCATAGTGCACACTGCGAACCTAAAGGCTACTCTCATGTTGGTCTGTAGTGGATAATTGTGGCAACCAAGTGAAATATACGGACACAGTCCAACGTTTCATTTTAATATGTATATTGATTATACTTGTCCCATAGATACGCCATTTCCTAATGATGTGAAACGTTTCAGTTTAGTCAATGTTGTTTTTACTTGACAATATTTTAAGAATATTTTATTTCAACTCTTTAAGTTTATCTATAAATTCATCTAAAGTGTAGATGGATTTGCCATTCAGAAATTCCTTAATTTCTTTATAATACTAGTTGTCTGTCACACTTTTGATGCTACTTGGTAAGTGACCGACGTGTTTGTGGCAGCATAATTCACTCCTTTCTGTGCCAAAGATAGATTTAACCTTGAATAATCGCGTATGCTTCGTGGGTAAAGAGATTGCCTGTATGTCTCCCTGTGGGCCCTAATCACTCTGATTTTTACCCTTTTGGTTGCTTCGCGAGATATGCATAGGAGGAAATAATATTATGGTTGATTAATCACGAAACGTACTCTGTAGGAACTAGGACTCCTACCGCGATACGTAAGTCTCTCTTCCGGCGTCTGCCGCTTTAGGTTCTTAATCATCTTGGTGAATCTTTCGGGCTTACTAAATGAGCCACTAATGAAGCGTGCTGTACTTCATTGGATCTTCTCTATGTTATCTAATAAATTTCCTGGAACAGATCCCACATTCATGATCAGTACTCAAGCAGTGGACGAACGGACGTTTTGTTACATACTTCCTTCGGTGACGGCTGCACTTCTGGGGGATTCTTCCAATCAATCTCTGTCTGGCATCTGCCTTACCCACGACTGATTTCATACGGTCCTTATATTTTAAATCGCTTCTTATATGTACTTCCAGATACTTTATGGAAGTAACTGCTTCTATAGTATCTCTTTTTATTGCGCCGTTATATAATACAGGATATTTCTTTCCATTTAAACGCCCAACTTTAGAGCTGTTTGTGTTGAGCCTCAACTGCCATACCCTGCACCATGCGTCAATACGCTTCAGATTATCCTGCATTTCAGTATCCTCTTCCAGTGTTGTGACTTCTCGATAGCCCACAGTATCGGCCAGAAGAAGACTTATTGAAGTTACGGTGCTATCTACGACGTCATTTAAATATATTCTGAAAAGCAAAAGCCCAATAACACTTCCTGAAGCCTTATCTCCATTCAGAATGACATGCTGCTTTATGTATCCAGTCACACAATTAGTTTGATATTCCATATGCTCGATGTTGCGGAACGAATTGGAACGTGTAAAATGTTCGCTAATCAATCTCATTACCCAGATTTTATATGTTCTTCCTGCTTAATTAATTGCAACCTATATTTCAAGACATAATATAAATCTCAGTATAGCCAACTGCTGCGAATCAGATTTCGCCATCTTTTTCATATCTAAATGTCTTGGATGAATTACACGTTTGTCATAACTAAGAAATTGCGCTTGATTGCGAATTTATGTCAGATTAGGATTGATCATACAAAAATAATATTAAACACATATTTTCAAACGAGAAAAGAGATCCTGGTAGCTCAATGCTGACGGATATTGTGGCAAGTACAGAAGTACTTCAACGTGTGTGACTCCATTTCACATTCCGTGCGTGGAGGCCACAATTCCCGAAGGCGATTTCGATCTGTTTTGTTGATATTTCGCGTCTTGTTGCTGCCTGGAGGGTGCGTTGTGTTCATATTCCTTTTTTGGCGGCCTGTTAGCCGGAGATATCGGTCACCTATAGCTGATGTTACCCGTGTATAATGTTGCCCTTTTCTTCTTTTAACGGTCGCTAATGTCTTAAATCACTTTAATGTCCTAGAAATGTTCCTAAGGCTTTTAGCGGACGGGATATCCCCATAGTGGTTTGGCCGCCTACTGCAAGTCTTTTTATTGACGCCACTTTGGCGACTTCCGTGTCTATAAGGTCCTTGAAATTACACTTCTGGGAGCTGCGTGTGTCTGACCCGCGTCCAAAATTCTTATGTCTCACAGAGCCATAGCAGCGGGTAAGTAACATTGTTGTTGCATTGCTTCACCTGCCACTACATTATGCGAACCTAAATGCTTCTTTCGTTTGGTAAAGTAAACACTAGTCCACACTCAACCCTCTCTGAACCGTCATTCTGTTATTATCATTATCTCGGTTCCAGAATGAAACTTTCACTCTACAGCGGAGTGTGTGCTGATACGAAACTTCCTGACTGATTTAGATCGCGTGCCGGAATCGGGATTTGAACCTTGAACCTTTGCTTTCCGTGTGCAAGTGTTATACCGACTGAGCTATCCCGGCACGCTTCACGGTCCGTCCTCACAACTTTACTTCTGCCAGTACTCCGCAACCTACTTTCCAAACCTCAGAAGTTCTCCTACGAAACTTGCAGAACTAGCACTCCTGGAAGAAAGCATGGCGACCTAAATGTTGATTAAGATTAATTATGGGTGTAGTGGCTTGATAATTTGGTCTGTTCGACCTTTAAATTCTTACACGATCTGAGCTCAGACCAGCGTGAGCAACATCGGTTTCTATTCCAACAATTATTATATTGTATTGGTACGAAAGGACTATATAATGAAAATATTTATTGTTTATTGATTAAAATTATTTATCTACTATTTTCACAGATTAATGTGTTGAATTTAGAATTCATTTATGTAGATATTTTCTACAAATAGTATTGATAATATATGATTTATTTGCATTTATTATGAATTTTTTATTGATTCTTTGTGTTTTAGAGTTGCTTTTTTAACTTTAATGGAGCTTAAGATATTAGGTGATATTCAGATCGGTCAAGGTCCAAACAGGTTTTTTAAGTATTCCTCAGCCTTTTAGTGATGCTATTAAATTAGTTTGTAAGGAGCAACCTATTCCTTTTATATCAAATTATTTTTTCTATTATTATTCTCCTGAATTTAATTTCATGATTTCTTTGTTAATTTGAGTTAATTTTCCTTGTGTAACTTATATATGTTCTTTTCCTTATGTTTTTATTATATATTTTCTTTGTTGTACTAGATTACGAGTTTAGACATTAATAATTGCTGGTTGATCTTCTAATGCAAATTACTCAATATTAGGTTCTTTGAGTTCTGTTACTCGGACTATTTCTTATGAAGTTAGATTGGCATTTATTTTATTATCATTAATTATTTTAGTTTGTAGTTTTAAAATATTTGATTTCATGAATTTTCCGTTTTACTGTTGATTTATTGTCTTTTCTTTTACTTTAGCGTCGTCATTTTTTTCTGTTTTCTAAACAAACTCTCTCAGGAGCAGTTTATAAGTGCATATGGTATCGTATCAAAATTCCGTTTACTTCCTAAATGCTTAGCCATCTGGAATTCCTACTTGGTGCACTATCATATCTCACCACGCCCTACAATGTACCATAAATTTGGACGATTTCGGCGATGACGAGTAGACGTTCTATCCTTTTATCGTTACCACGCATGACGAAATGGAATCACCACTTCGCGCTGTTGGCGGTCACAACTACTCTGACCTCCAGCCCCGACAGTGTCTGCCAAAAGCAAAGCCGTCCTCCCCCTTCCCCAACCGCCAAACCCCGACCAATGCTGTGTGCGCCGCTGCCCAGCTTAGGACTATGAGGACGAGGAGCATCACCTGGCCTGCTGAGGTACAGCCTTGAATTTTTAGTGGCATTTGACGACGCTTGCTTCTCGAAACTAGATGTCGCAATATGGTTTTCCAAAGCGGCATGTTCAATTCATACAAAAGCCAGTCTAGAACGCAAATTTATTCTCGGCCACTTAAAGGGCCATAAGAGTTTTAATCAAATAAGATCTCTGGTATTCTATGATTTTTTATATAACGGCTTATTCAAATTTCAACCGGTTTGGTTATTAAGACGTTTAATATCTTTTTATTTGAACACGCCTCCTACTTCGATTCAATCACGCTTCTCTGTAACAGGTCAAGAAAATCTTGCAATTAATGGAAGGGATGCGCACTCACAGTAAAGTGCATAACAGCTAAACTGCAAGACTGAGTGAGGCCCACAATCTGCTACGGAAGTTTCGTCTTTTTCCCGCCTATAAACAAGGCTGTCAGGAGCAGAGAGCGCAACTCGAAGCCTACCTCGCTGTATGTCTGGCTCGGGATACAAGCGAAGTTTCACGTTTCTCGTCGGCATTTTGGTTTTAAAGTCTGCCGAGTGACTTCTAAGCTTTTCGCCACAAGCCGCCCCCGCTTTGTTAGTGCCAGTGATCTCTACACCACCTGCAGGTTGAACTTCAGTTGTCTGAGCGTGTCAGCCGAAATGTTCATACTTCGTGACTTGCCAAAAAATGAATATGGCTGTTATAAAGTATAACAAAAGAAGAAAAAAAAATAGAGAGAAAGAGAGAGAGAGAGAGGAAGGAAATACGTTATGAATACGCTTCCATATTAGCCTGTTACATCGTGCATTGACAAAAATTTCAAATCCAGAGGTAAGCACGCAATTCTTTGTCACGTAATAACTGATGGAAATTCGTATACTATAATTAAATATTCCACCCCCATGAACCACAGACATTGCCAAGGTGGGGTGGCTTGCGTGCCTCAACGATGTAGATAGCCGTACCGTAGGTGCAACCACAGCGGAGGGGTATCTGTGGAAAGGCCAGACAAACGTGTGGTACCTGAAAAGGGGCAGCAGCCTTTTCAGTAGTTACAGGGGCAACAGTCTGGATGATTGACTGAGCTGGCCTTGTAACATCAGCTAATGTGGCTTTGCCACACAGCTACTGCGAACGGCTGAAAGCAAGGGGAAACCACAGCCGATAATTTTCCCGAGGACATGCAGCTCTACTGTATGGAAATATGATGATGGCATACTCTCGCGTAAAATATTCCGGAGGTAAAATAGTCCCCCATTCGGATCTCCGCGCGGGGACTACTCAGGAGGATGTTGTCATCAGGAAAGACAATACCGGCATTCTACGGATCGGAGCGTGGAATGTTATATCCCTTAATCGGGTAGGAAAATTAGAAAATTTAAAAAGGGAAATGTATAGGTTGAAGTTAGATATAGTGGGGATTAGTGAAGTTCGGTGGCAGGATGAACAGGATTTCTGGTCAGGTGAGTACAGGATTATAAATACAAAATTATTTGGGGGTATGACAGGAGTAGGACTAATAATGAATAAGAAAATAGGAATGCGGATAAACTACTATGAGCAGTACAGTGATCGCATTATCATTGTCAAGATAGATACGAAGCCAACACCGACAACAGTAGTACAGGTTTATATGCCAACTAGCTCTGCCGATGATGAGGAGATCGAAGGAACATATGAGGAGCTAAAGGAAATTATTCAGACAGTTAAGGGAGAGGAAAACTTAATTCTGATGTGAGACTGGAATTCGGTAGTAGGAAAAGGAAGAGAAGGAAAAATAGTAGGTGAATATGGACTGGGCAGGAGGAATGAAAGAGGAAGCCGCCTGGTAGAATATTGCACAGAACATAATTTAGTTATAACAAACACCTGGTTCAAGAATCACAAAAGAAGGTTGTATACGTGGAACAGACCAGGAGTCACCGGAAGGTATCAGATAGACTTTATAATGGTAAGACATAGATTCCGGAACCAGGTTATAAACTGTAAGGCATACCCAGGGGTAGATATAGACTCTGACCATAACTTGTTAGTCATGAACTGTAGGCTGAAACTGAAAAAACTGCAGAGAGGTAGGAAAATAAGGAGATGGGAGTTAGATAAATTGAAGGAACGTGAAGTTCTGGAGAAATTCAGAGGGAGATTTAGGCACCAATTGACAGAAACAGGGGGAAATAAAACAGTAGAAGAGGAATGGGTAGCATTGAGAGATGAAATAGTGAAGGCAGCAGAGGACAAAAAAGGTAGAAAAGCAAGACCTACAAAAAATACTTGGATATCATAGGAAATACTAAATTTAATTGATGAAAATATAAAAATGCAGTAAATGAAACAGGAAAAATGGAGTACAGACGACTAAAAAATGAGATTGACAGGAAGTGCAAAATGGCTATGCAGGAGTGGCTAGAAGCCAAATGCAAATCTGTAGAATAATGTATAAGAAGGGGAAAAGTAGATACCGCCTACAGGAAAATAAAAGAGACATTTGGGGACAAGAAAAGCACTCTACGAATATCAAGAACTCAGATGGGAAGCCAGTTCTTAGCAAAGAAGGGAATCTGAAAGGTGGAAAGAGTACATAGAGCAGCTCTACAAAGGAAATGAACTTAGAGACGATATTGTAGGAAGCGAAGAGGAAGTGGATCAAGATGAAATAGAAGATACTATACCGAAAGATGAATTTGACAGAGCCTTGAAAGACCTAGGTCGGAACAAGGCCCCATGAGTAGATGACATACCCTCAGAGCTACTAAAGTCTCTGGGAGAGCCAGCCATGACAAGACTATTTGAACTGGTGTGTAGGATGTATGAGACAGGCGAAATACCCTCAGACTTTAAGAAAAATGTAATAATCCCCATTCCAAAGAAAGCAGGCGCAGACAGGTGTGAAAACTACAGAACCATCAGTTTCATAAGTCATGATTGCAAAACTTTACCACGAATTATATACAGGAGAATGGAAAAGCTGGTAGAAGCTGACCTCGGGGAAGATCAGTTTGGATTCAGGAGGAACATAAGAACCCGGGAGGCAATACTCACATTACGTCTTATATTAGAAAATAGGTTAAGGAAAGGCAAACCTACATTTCTAGCTTTTGTAGATTTGGAGAAAGCATTTGACAATGTTGACTGGAATACACTCTTTCAGATTCTGAAGTCAGCAGGGGTAAAATATAGGGAAAGGAGAGTTATTTACAACTTGTACAAAAGCCATAAGGCAGTTATTAGACTCGAAGGGCATGAAAGGGGATCATCAGTTGGGAAGGGAGTAAGACAGGATTGCAGCCTTTCTCCGATGTTATTCAATTTGTACATCGAGCAGGCGGTGAAGGAAAGCAAGGAAAAATTTGGAATAGGGATTGAAGTTCAGGGGGAAGAAATAAAAACATTGCGTTTTGCTGATGACATTGTAATTCTGTCAGAGACAGCAAAGGACCTGGAAGAGCAGTTGAATGGAATGGACAGTGTGTTGAAGAGATCGTATAAAATGAACATTAACAAGAGCAAAACTAGGGTAATGGAGTGCAGTGTAAGAAAATGTAAGTAATGGAATGCGGTCTTAGAAAATCGGGCGATGCTGAAGGAATTAGATTAGGTAACGAAACAATGAAGGTGGTAGATGAGTTTTGTTACTTGGGTAGTAAAATAACAAGCGATGGTCGCAGTACAAAGGATATAAAATGCAAAATGGCAATGGGATGAAAAGCATTTTTGAAAAAGAGAAATTTGTTATCATCGAATATTAATTTAAGTCTAAGGAAATCTTTTCTGAAGGCATTTGTGTGGAGTGTTGCCTTGTACGGGAATGAAACATGGACGATAAGCAGTGTGGACATGAAGAGAATAGAGGCTTTTGAAATGTGGTGCTACAGAAGAATGCTGAAGATTAGTTGGGTAGATCGCATAACTAATGAAGAGGTACTGAACAGAATTGGTGAGAAAAGGAGTTTTCGGCATATCCTGACTAAGAGAAGGGATCGCTTGGTAGGACACATTCTTAGAGATCGGGGAATCGTAAAATTAGCATTGGAGGGAAGTGTGTGGGGTAAAAATCGCAGAGGGAGGGCAAGAGACGCGTATAGTAAGCAGATTCAAATGGATGTGTGTTGCCGTTCTTATGAGGAGATGAAAAGGCTTGCTCAGGATAGAGTAGGGTGGAGAGCTGCATCAAACCAGTCTCCGTACTGAAGACCATAACAACAACATTTAAATATTATAAATACAAATAACAAACCCTGAGACGGATTTTCGTCCCGAATATGTCAAATACATTAATGATAAAAATGAATCATCTGATTCAGGTTTTTTACAGGCTGCGATCTTGAATGTAATGGTTACGAATCTCTTATGAGATCTTTATTTGCAATAGATCGCTTATATACATTAATTTTACATTGATGACTAGTTTCGACTCGTTAAAGAGTCATTATCGAATCGTAATTGTCCAGGCAAGGCAAGACATATGTTTCAGATTAGCTAACATCATAGTGGCAAGCTATATATGGCATGCAAATCACCAGTCAATATGTCTTTAGGGTCTTGAACAACATGACTTAAACGCATATATGATTGGCGATGTGCATATCATTTATAGTTTGCCACAATTATGTTAGCTCATCTGAAACATCTCCCATGTCTTACCATGCCTGGACAATTAAGATTTAATAATAACTGTTTAACGGGTCGAAACTAGTCATCAGTCTAAAATCAATGTATATAAGTGATGTATAGCAAATAAAGAACTCATACGATATGCATAACCATTAAATTTAAACATGGCAGGCAATGCGAAAACGTGTGGAAAACATCTGATTATGCAGGCACGCTGTAGTTCTATCCTAAGAGACCAGAGCCATACACCCAATCCGTATAGAGGTGAATTGTTAGTGGCTGCTTTAGATCGTTATTACGACGGAAAGATATGTTTTGGTCTCCCGGGCTCGCCACCAGGTGACGTACACACGGTGTAAGGCGTCATGTCACGCATTGCGGTCACTCACACCGGAGGTTCGAGTCCTCCCTCGGGCATGATTGCGTGTGTAAGTTGTCATTAATATAAGTTAGTTTAAGTAGTGTTTAGCGAAGGAGTGCCCTAGCTGTTTGGTCCCTTAGGAGTAGGAAAAGAATAAACACGTCACCACCAACTATATTCAATTTTTCATTTCTGAACTTAATTATTTTCTTTGTAAAAATTTTGACTTCACTTTACCTCCAGCTTTAGCCAGCGTTCGCTACCTGAAACTACTTTTTGTCCAGTACTTGGTATTAGCGCTTCGGTACTTTTCCTACGATTTACAGCAATTACACCAACAGTTCATTGATCTCTGTTCGTCCTGTCACTTCCACACTATCAGAAAAAGAACCTTTCCGCTTGTTCAAGACTCCGTCTTGCCTAAAAAATTAGATAGGTAATTTAATGCCGTCGAAAAATTTCAACGTGAAATTTCTTGAGCGTCTCTTTGAGAGATACATCGAACAGGTATGGCTTATTGTTATATGAGATTGGAATTCACCTAACACAGTTTTTAGACCCAAGAGAGACACAGATACATGGGAGTGAAGGATATTGAAAAATAAGGAAGTGAAAGCTGTATTAACAGGCTGATATGAGTCAAAGGATGAAGAAGACTCATGTGGGCTGGATATCTAATTAGGATGGAGGAGGAACGACTACCGAAAGTAGCATTCTCTGAATCCATGGAGGGAAGACGGAAGAGGGGAAGGCCACGTACTAGATGGAAGGATGACATCGAGGAGAATGCGTTGACCATAAGCCTGAGAATAGGAGAATGGACTGTAAAAGCAATGAACAGAGAGAACTGGAAGAGGAATGTAGAGAACGCGTACGGTCTCCAAGGCCCAAGCGACAGTTAAGAGTGTGTATGTGTATTCTCATGGTTTTCTGACCACCTTATCAGAAACAGTGAAGGATGGAAGCATCTAACTTGTAAATTCAAAATGGTTGCAATTAATTGACTACCACACCGTTTGACTTATCACGATGTAAGTTTGTACGTGTACCTATTTTACCTCGCGAAGGTTTATATTCTCGCTAGTCGCCATGTGCTGCCTGGACTGTGGTACCTTATAGCAGGCTTCGACACCTTTCATAGAACTTCACACATGGATGTATCTTCTCAAGAGAAGATTTTTATTCTTCGCAAGCCACCGTGAGATAGAGGACACATAATTTCTTAGTATGTGAGCTAATCTCGATTATAAATGTGTTAATTTTGGTAGGTATTGCTGGACGAGGAAGGGACAAAAGACTGCGAAAGAGGGAGCCGTACAGAGAATGATATGGGAGGACCAGGTGGAAGGAGAGGGAAGGATATGGATTTATGAATGAAAGTATAAATAAATTCCTTGGCGGCATTCCGTTTTTAGCTGGCGTTTAATGGATCCAACAAGTGCCGCAATATACGGTTATAACATTTTGAAGTGAATACAGAATAGGGGCGTGAAGGAAAAGCTAGAGATGTCGATTAGGTGAGGACCCTCTCGCGGCTAACCCCTGTCTACCAGCCGACGAAGTTGAAGCCTCTCTGCAGAAATTAGTGCTGCTCTGCGACGTCCTTAACCCTACGGCCTGATAAGAAGTTAGCTGACAAAGATGAAATCCAGAGTGGGAAGGTACTCAAGCAGGGGATGGAGAGTGTGTTAGGTCACACGACATAACTTCCATCCATCTGTCTCCATCTTTCTCCCACCTCTCTCTCTCTCTCTCTCTCTCTCTCAATCTGCCAATTTAACTTCCACACTAGACGTTTCCACTTACCCGCCGTTCCACGGCTGCTTGCTACAAAATTATCATTCCTCACCTCTTACAGTGAATAGTTAATCTCCGACACTACTACTTACTAGTCTTTACTGCTAAAATTTTCCGGGCTATTATGCGGTCGCCATTTGGTTTGTTATTAAAACCAAACGCTTCGTCCCCATCTGCGGAGGGCTTCTCAAGGGGGACTGTGGCTCTTTTCAACGTGGATGGGATGGGGAAGGGCGTGAAACTGAACGAAACACGGATTTCGGTGTTTAAGAAGAAATGATACGATGTAGATAACGGGCAACGGCGAACTGCTGCCCCAATCCATTTGACGTCACACCTCTGCGTGTGAGCACGCGAAAACGGAATTCGGCGTCAGTCGGTAGTGAAAATGTTCAAATATTTGTAAATCTATCGGACCAAACTGCGTGGTCATCAGTCCGTAGTTTACAAACTACTTAAACCTAGGTAAACTAACCTACGGACAACACACATACACACTCATGCCCCAGGGAGGACTCGAACCTCCACGGCGAGCAACCGCGCGCACCGCAGCGAGACGCTTTTTTTTTTTTTTTTTTTTTTTTTTTTTTGTCTTAGAGTAGTTCTTTTCCTTGCGGACGCTGATCCTGTTTGTTCGTTTTGGTTTACGTGTTCTTTGGCTCAGCGTTTATTACAGAGAGCGTTTGGCCCTCTGACCGGGCGCGCTGAGCCACGGCGCCCGGCGTCCGCTCGGCTACTCCACCGCGGAAGTCGGTAGTGAGCCACGGTGTGTGTCAGACGTTCAAGAGAGCAATAATCCCCCTTGAGAATGTCCTCCGGAGACGAAACGTTGGGATTTAATAACAAAGCCACAAAACCATGGCATAATAACCCGGGAAATTTTAGCAATATTGAAATATCCGGCCGTGAAAGTTCAGATTTTACAATTCGCAAGCTTTTGTTATTATCGCATTAGTATAGCGTTATCATAAATCAAGGAAGATCAATTTTAAGTTATTTTGAGACCATCTCCAATGAGTGAAATGTGCTTTAAAATTACTTTTCATGATGATGGTTGTGTGTGACTACCTTCAATGCTGAAGATATTCATTAAAAGATACCTTTGTCTCATACTAAGCTTGTAATGTTTAAACATACATTTTTCACAACGGAGATAACCACACAATAAGATCAATAATAAAAAAGTTGCTATTATCTTTTTGATACTTCAAAACACAGTCGCTGTAGAGCTGTGCTTTCTAAATGGAATAAAATCTAATACTTAAGGATAATTCAAATGTTTGTAGAGCTTATAGAACTACAGGAGCATCAGTCCCTAAACGTACACTCTACTTATGTACTAGCTTATTCTAAAGATGGCATAAACATCCATGACCGAGGGGGTATTCGGACCGCCGACCGCAGCGGCCGTGCAGACTAGGATAATTAATGCAACTTCAATTAAAACCCAATTTTTCCGTGTGTAATGACCAAATGCTTGCAAAAGCAACCACATCCATTACTTTGAGTTTATTAAGGCGATAGTGTTTGGCCATGTGCTGTGAGGCATTTTGCTGCGGAACATGTGCTTCCTCGCCATCGGAGGTGCGAGTCCTCCGTAGGACATGTGTGTGTGTGTGTGTGTGTGTGTGTGTGTGTGTGTGTGTGTGTGTGTGTTTGTGAGTGAGTGAGTGTTGACCTTAGCGTAACGTAAAGTAGTTTTTAAGTCTGTCAACCGATGACAACTGCAGTTCGGTCATATTTGAACATATTGTTGAGTTTATTAAATTCTCGAGGGTAATGGCTTCCTCGCCATCGGAGGTGCGAGTCCTCCGTAGGACATGTGTGTGTGTGTGTGTGTGTGTGTGTGTGTGTGTGTGTGTGTGTGTGTGTTTGTGAGTGAGTGAGTGTTGACCTTAGCGTAACGTAAAGTAGTTTTTAAGTCTGTCAACCGATGACAACTGCAGTTCGGTCATATTTGAACATATTGTTGAGTTTATTAAATTCTCGAGGGTAATGGCTTCCTCGCCATCGGAGGTGCGAGTCCTCCGTAGGACATGTGTGTGTGTGTGTGTGTGTGTGTGTGTGTGTGTGTGTGTGTTTGTGAGTGAGTGAGTGTTGACCTTAGCGTAACGTAAAGTAGTTTTTAAGTCTGTCAACCGATGACAACTGCAGTTCGGTCATATTTGAACATATTGTTGAGTTTATTAAATTCTCGAGGGTAATGGCGAACATTCTAAGTGTTGCTGTAAGTGACGATGTATCTTTTGAATCTTTTGTTAGCATCAACTCCAAAGAAATCATTTCTAAGTTTTTGAACACATATACATGGTGGCTCAGGCGGTAAACGCACTTACCGCGTACGCACAAGGTCCCGTATTCCATTACCAGCCCTCGCAACGAATTGAAGTACTAGGCCTGAGCCTTTATTCATATCATTGATAAATATGAGACTAGATCCGTCTTGACGATGCCATACGTTCATCGTCTCCGGACCAACTTGTGCCAAATCTGTCTGATCACGTATTTCTGGAAATATTTTCGTTTCCTTAGGGATAACAGCGCACCTATGATAATTACGTATATAAAACAGACTAGAGCACCAAATATTATTCATTTTCGACTAATTTTAAACCAATGGCGGTCCATCTTCAGGCTGTGAGCAGTGACAGCACCGTAGGAACTCGCAGCTCCTGAGTTACCCCACACCATATCGTAACAACAACCTGAAGATGCCCCAACTAGTCATAAAAATTAATTTTGCGCTCTAGACTGTTTCTGTATATAACATTATCATAAGGGTGGGTTGGTGTTGTATTGTCCTCATCATCACTTCATCATCATTGACGCGCAAGTCGTAGAAGTGGCGTTACCTAAAGACTTGCACCAGGCAGGCCGAACACGATCCCATCTGGGGCCTAACGGCCGAAAATATCACACGGAACCATCATCATCATTTTCGTATACAAACTTACACTGATGCGTGAGCAAATTATTATATTCACACGGCTCATTTATGAGTAGAACGCCTAACACAGCTCATTCTGATAATAATTCCCTGTTAAAGAGACATTAGTACCAGTTAACTGCCGTCAGCCAGAAGTTGAGCAAAACGGTTACGTACCGTCCAAAGCTAACGCGATGCCTCGCAGACGCGTTAAGCTGCCTGTTATCCAACTGAATGCATTTGACAGCCGCAAAGTGGTTGTACAGCGTGTAGTGGAGGGTTCGTTTCGAGCAATTGCCAGGAATTTTGGCCTTTAATAGACCACAGTGGCCCAATGTAGGAATCAGTGGCTAAGTGATAGCACTCAGTCATGTGGTGGAGATTCGGGTCGAACAAGAACACCCAGTAGGAAGCCTGGCATGTTACGCGCCAAGCAATGTGGTTTCCCGTGACCTCGGTCAGTTATCGAAAATTACTGAAACTATACGAGGTGAAGTGCGAATATTCAAAGGTGTTCCAAACAAAATTCCTATTATTTTAATTGTAATTTTTCCGATACAAAATATATGGCATTCTGTACTGAACGCTTTTTGCACAATATCATATGATCACATTATCATGATGAAAAAATACTTCCATGTTTACTCGAGATATAACATAATACCTGTAAAAGGCCGATACAAATTTCCGTAGACGTTTTGGAGATCAGCCTCTTCAGTTAGTCACGGCAATTCTAGATATAATTACAATATAATAATTTTCACGATTAGGTTTTGATGAAACAATGTATTTTTTCGCCCTAACACACATGAAAATATGTGTAATAGTTTTGAAAATTAGTTGAATGAAACAGATTAACGTAACGGGCTACAGTTTTGCACTTGTGGTTTAGTACAGATTAATTTCGAGGGCATTGCTAAAAAAATGTATAACGAGTATATGGGAGGTAAGAGTCAATAACTGAAATTTCATTACATCATATTTACCTTAGCAGGAAATTTCATTAACTATCTGTTATAGAATGGGCTAGGGTACATTGAGACTGTTTGCAAATAAATTTAATTATCTCTGAACATAACGTCTGTAAACAAGGACGAATTTGACATGTATTACGGGAGCAATATGTGGCGAAGTAATAAACTCATAGTTGATATCCTTTTACCAATTTATTGTTTTCTCATTGTATCTTGTAATTTAGAACGTCTGTCAGGAAAATACTTAAGACATTTCATCTTTGAACTATACGTGTAATTATTCGTGACCTAATCATTATGAATTGCAAAACATAAACAACCAATAACTCATCTGTTCCTATAATTCGTATGTCTCCACCATCACTACATATCTTTCGAGAATAACTAGTCGCCCGGATATTGTATGTTTTCTCAAAGAATGTTGTTACCAAGCAGCACTGTTATATTCTTTATAACTATATGATGACGAAATATGTAAAAAAATCCCGAAATTTCTTGAATCCAAATTTACATAGATGGCTGCATTAAGCAATGAGATAGACGCATTTCATGTATATACTGATGTTGGTTTGTTTGTAATTGAACAGACTTCTACACGATCTCACTTATCGCTATGAAACTTGGCACAGATACACTATGTGATAAAAAGTATCCAGACACCCAGAATAACATACGTTTTTTGTATTGAGTTCATTGTGCTACCACCTACTGCTAGGAACTCCATATCAGCGACCTCAGTAGACATTACACATTGTGAGAGGGCGGAATTTGGCGATCCGCGGAACTAACAGACTTCGAACTTGGTCATGTGATCGGGTGTCACTTGTGCCACAACTCTGTGCGCGAGATTCCCACAATCCTCAACATCTCAAGTGTGAGAGTGCAGTGGAAACGTGAAGGGACACGTACAGCACGAAAGCGTACAGGCCGACTTCGTCTGTTGACTGACAGAGACCGCCGACAGTTGAAGAGGGTCGTACAGTGCAATAGGCAGGCATCTATCCAGACCATTACACAGGAATTCCACACCAATTCCTCACTATCTGTATCCACACCAAGGAATATGCTAGTTAGATGGGAGATGAAAAAACGGATCTTATGGTCGAGTGGCTGCCCAAAAGCAACACATCACACAGGTCAGTGCCAAACAACGTCTCATTTGGAGGAAGGAGCGTACATCTACATCTACATAGATACTCTGCAAATCACATGTAAGTGCCTGGTAGAGGGTTCATTAACAACTTTCATAACCTTATTCTACCGTTCCATTCTCTAATAGCACGCGGGAAGAAAGAACACCTAAATCGTTCCGTTTTCGATCTGATTTCTCTTATTTTATTGGATGGTCATGTCTCCCTATGTAGGCGGACGCTAGCAAAATATTATCACAATCAGAAGTAAAAGTCGGTGATTGAAATTTCGTAAATAGATCTCTGCGCTACGAATACGTCTTTCTTTTAAAGATTTTCACCTCAAATCGTGCAACATTTCCGTGACGCTCCCCCGCCTCCCCCCCCCCCCCACGCCCCCGTAACGTGATAAAACAAAACGAGCTGCCCTTCTCTGAACCTTCTCAATGTCTTCCATCGTCCTCACCTGGTGAGGGTCGCACACTGGGCAACAGTACTCCAGGAGAGGACGCACAAGTGTAATGTAGGCAGTTTCTTTGGTGGACTAGTGCATCTTCAAAGAAACGTAACCTTTAGTTCGCCTTCCACACAATATTTTCTATTTGTTCTTTCCTGTCTATGTTGTTCGTAATTGGAACTCCTAGGTATTTGGTAGAATTTACGACCTTAAGGTTTGACTGATTTATGGTATAATAGAAGTTCAGCGTGGTCATGGGTATTATTTCACACTTTTCTTTCTTTAGTGTCAGTTGCCAATTTCTGCACCAACTAGAAATTTTGTCTAAATCGCTTTGCAATTGCTTTTGAATCTCTGTTGACTTCACCAACCGATAAACAGCAGCATAATTCGCTAACAGTGTAAGAGAGCTATTCAGATTGTATCCTAAGTCGTTTATGAAAGCAAGGAAGAGTAGGAGAACTATAAAGCTTCCCTGGGGAACCCCAGATATCACTTCTGTTGTACTCGATGACTTACCGTCAACTACTACAATCTGCCTGCTTTCTGATAGGAAATCGTGAATCTAATCCCACAATTGGGGCGATATTCCATAAGCATGCAATTTCATTAGCAGTCGCTTGTTAGGTACAGCGTCAAAAGCTTTCCGTAAATTCAGAACTATGGATTCGATTTGAGATCCCTTATCGACGGCACTTATCACTTCATGTGAGTATAGGGCAAGCTGTGTTTCAGAATAGCGATACTCTCTGAATCCGTGTTGGCTATTGGTTAATAGGTCGTTCTCTTCGAGGTAGTTTGTAATGTTCGAACAAAGTGTATGTTCCAAAATCCTACTGTAAATCGACGTCATTAAGATTGGCCTGTAATTTTGGGGATCACACCCATTCGACGATTTAACAGTGGAAAAACGTTGCTTGGAGTGACGAATCACGGTAAACAACGTGGCGATCCGATGACAGGGTGTACGTATGGGGCCTGCCAGGTGAATGTCACCTGCCAGCCTGTGTAATGCCAACAGTACAATTCGGAGATGGTGCTGATATGGTCGTGTTTTTCAGCGAATGGGCTTTCACTATTTGTTGTTTTGTTTGGCGCTCTAACAGTACAGGCCTATATCCATCTTTTAAGCACCTACTCCTTCTCTCTTTTGCAGAGCAATTCGGGGATCATGTTGCATCTTTCAAAACGACAGAGTACCTCATAGTCGGTGCAAGGCACGTGCGAAACGTGCGTTCGCAGGGGGCGGTACATCAGCGGGCAGTAGCAGAAAAGAGAAGCCGAGAGAGGTTTTGTTACAACTTCTTTGATCTGGCAGTTCCCAATGTGATGTTTATGTGGTCACTGTCAATGAAACCTATTTTTCAGTTGTGGCCTTTATTTTTAGCAGCAGCATTATAACCATTGTTGCGGTCATCACAAATAAAATATAGAGAACTCCTATTGGCAATTGACCGATGGTTTGAAGAACGATCAGACGCAATTTTATTTCTTGTCCTAACGTCGGAGAAAAACAGCGACAAAATTTGTTATAAATCGTGATTATAGACTGAGATTTACATTGGTGTAATAGGAAAATGTTTTTCAAGTCCAGCTGAATTAGACTTCTCAGGCTATATATATGTTTTGACTGGAGAAGTAAATGTCCTAAATAAAAATATTCTTTTCTTTATTTTTGATGTCAACATCCTACAGAAAGTGTCAATACTACAGGGAGATTATTGCATCTAATTCCTACTTTACCTCTCGCTCTTTCATCCTATTATAGTATTCACAGGAAGATTAAAAATTTAAACAATGTGCATAAAATGTCAACCTAAATATAAATTCGAACTTTATTTAAGTCAGACTCAAAGGTATTATCTATGTTAACTGCCACTGGGCTTTCATTTAAATAAATTGAAAACATGAATATTTGTAGAATAAAACTTTCACTCTGCAGCGGATGTGCGCTAATATGAAACATTCTGGCAGATTAAAATTGTGTGACGGAACCGGGACTCGAGTCTCAGACCTTTGCTTTTTGCGGGCAACCGCTCTACCGACTGAGCTATCCCGACACGACTCGTGTTGCCGCCTCACAACTTCAATTCTACCTCGCCGCCTTTATTCCAGGAGTGCTAGTCTTGCAAACTTCTGTGAAGTTTGGAAAGTAGGAAGGGAAGTACTGGCAGAATTGAAGTTGTGGAACGGCATCGCGAGTCGTATCGGGAAAGGTCACTGGTTGAGCAATTGCCCGCGAAAGGCAAAGGTGCCAGGTTCGAGTCCCGGTTGCGGCACACAATTTTAATCTGCGTGTTTGGCGGCGTTACGAGCCCAAATTTCCTACTTACTACCCAGTCGCGCCGACCACTTACAACAGGAAAATTTCTATAGGGGTATGTTAACCGGTCCTATATTTCTTTCCTCCCCCATGTTGCCATAGATGACGCACAACAGTTTGCGTTTGTACTGCTACAACAGTGTACGCGAGGGTTGTAGTTACTCCCCACTGCACAACCTGATGTCTTCTATAGCTGTCCTCCCCACGCAGATGATAGCACACATATGAGTGTTCTTGGAGTGAGACTGAAATTATTAAACTATTGCCCGGAACTCACCTATTTACGGAATAATACTGAAGTTCTCGGGATGCCAGCTAATTTATTTAAAGAATGCAGAAAACTAGGACACCGCTCATTAATATATAATTTATAAGCATTGTCTTAACAGAAAATTTAATGTATTGTCATTTCGCATTTTTCTCACATGATTAATCTGTGTCTCATGACCGCCTATGTATGCGACATGTTACTCCTCCGAGTGCGTGTTCTGCACTGATGTGTGGCGGCTCGATGCAAGGCTGCCTTCGCTCCACGGTTTGGCGCGCAAACATGACTACCGTGCATCGTTCGTCTTAAATTAATTTTTTTGTTTACTAATTTTGCATAGTTAATATATATTATCTAATCAGGGCATAGCTTGGCTTTCAGAGTTTTTCTAACTTGGATTTGACAGGGAATTAATAATTAGTTTATTAAGTATTTATAAAAAAATTTATTGCGTTTTGGCGCGTGACCGCCAGTACTACAGCCAATCGGCGTTCATTGCCTGCCGCTCGGGCACCTCCCTAGAATTCGGGGAAACTAGCCAGCATTCCTTCCCATATGAACCAGAAACCTCTAGCACCTGTTATGCTTCTCACACTACCTCTACCATCTGTGGGTTACTGGTTCTAACCTGCTCTACCGAAGCAATTCTCAAATCGTAATATGATGGCTGTAAGCCAGAAATATTTCACACTACACCATCGGCATACAGCGGTCACATCTGCACCTACTCTTGCCGGACCCGAATACCTAATTTGTCCTCTGCCTTTTATCACTCACTACTCTCGGCATTTCACAGATTTCCGTAAGAGTACGAAAGAAAGGAACACTAGGAATGCAGTGTATATATCACAATATCACTCAATTTTTTCTCGAACGCCCTGAAAGTAAGAGCATTGCATACCGCCAGTATTGTACTGCGATGCCATAATATAATCCTTCCTCGCTAGACGGCGTTCAATAAGACCTCAACGAATCTGTAAAAACAGTTGCAGGTAAGAAATTGGCATGTAGTTGTGCACAAGTTGGCAACGACTGAACTTTAATGACTGTCCACTGAAAACAGACAACGGGACGAATAAAGCACCATTAAACTGAAAAAGTTCTGTAAATGTGTATGTGCAGTATGTCTAACTGCACGCCAAAAACGTATTTCCTTTGGATGTACCAGCTATACTTTGCAGGCACATCTGCATACTGCACGAAATACGGACCGACCACGAAAGGTTAGGTCAAAAGTGATGACAAATGTATAGTATTTACAAGTAAAGGTGATCACATCAAAACAGTGCCAGTTTTAGTTAATGATAAAAAGCTGATGATTGTATGTACTGTGAAAATTCAACTTCAAGCAGTGAATCTTAATGGGCGTGTAGCTGCTAAGAAATAATTGAAAACCATTACTGATGGCTGTTAATAGGAATAAGGGGCTACAGTTCGCAAGAAAACATAACAAGTTGGGACGTAACTCAATAGAAGAAGGTGCTTGTCCTTGAACAATCCATATCTGAGGTCTTTGGCAACAAGCGACGCAAGTTTGTTCGCCGGTTGCCAGGTGAACGGACATATCACCAATTCAATATTAAAGCATAGAAGGGGGCACACATGTTCGGCGGATTATTTGGAGACGGTATGACAGGTGATCTTTTGCAAAGAAACGAAACAATGACAGAGGATTACCATGACATTGGCAATGGATTCTTCCTAAGGCAAGATAACGACCATAAACACTCTTCAAAATTATATAAAGCGTATATGGCAAATTCAGAAAAAAATAATGGCACTGGCAAATAAGATCTGTCCGCCCTTATGCCCCGATGGTAAGCCTACTGAATTACTTTGGAGTCACTTGGATTGAGCAGTTACATTAAGGCCTATTACCAACGATAATCACCTCTGCACCGGATTTCAAGAGGAATGACGGCATATCACCGAAGAAATACCGATGAAGCTGACAGTATTTAGTTTCAACAAAAGATTATCCCTAATCTTATTTCTGATAATTTCTAATATTTATGATTCCAATTTCCATTATCTTCTTAAAATATCTGATGTTCTAAATATCTTGTCTGTTCTTTCGAGAGAACAGACGTTCATACAGACTTATTGAATTTAAAAAAAATCAGGTCCTTTACATAGCCTAGTGACAAATATAAGAGACTCTCGCTTGGCGAATGAACAATCGAAACATTCAAATTACATAATTTCATTTTAAATTTGTGTTCGTTTTAGTCTTTGGAACTATGTTTGATCCGTTTAACAATGAAACAAATCAAGGTGCGTGACTAACTGAAGTGATCCGGTGATAGATACTAGTCCGTTAGCACTTGCTGAATAACCAGACACGAAAGAGGTAATTCTATATAAATGTGACATTCCCACAAGTACCTGTCCTTTCTCACAATTGAGAGTGGTTCTATTTACCTTTTATTGTGTTCTCAATTTCAGCATTATTAAGCGAAAAGTTATGGAACTTAAATAGAATGTTGTCCCATTTACTTACAATCATGAGAAATCCTATTCTTATATTTGTAGATATTACTGCGAATCACATAGTTTCGGTCAATCTTGAAAACCGAGTTTAGAAGGAACTGATGAAAATTTACAGAATTGGGCATCATTGACGTATAAGCCCATGAAGCCAGACCAATTCATCAAGATGTACTTTTCTGTAACTCATCATTTTTTCGATTTCCGTCGTCCTTAGTTGCATATGAAATTGGTGGAGGTGTATTACCGTCTTTAGCAACTAAATGAAAGGCTTTAGGCTTTTTTATTTTTATTTTTTTTTTTTTTTGGTGCCATACGCGTTTCGCTTCTTTATTTATGAAGCATCATCAGTGGCCTGTAATACATGTTATTTTTGTATAATATTGTAGTACAGTCATAATATTATAGGTATTTTTCAAAGTATGACAGTTAACAGTCTTGTTACAATTTTTTATGTTCGGATCTACTAGGTTAGAAACAACTTCTGTAGCACTAGCTTTTGCAAAGTTAATTTAATTATCCAGTTTTTGGCCCTACGTACGGTTTTCTGTGTTATTCCATGTGTCTTCATGGAGACGTTTGTGAGGTATTCAGTTGGCTATGGTATTTTCGATCTTGCTGAAAACCCTTGCGTTACCACTTCACTGTTTACTCGTTTTTGAACGTTTGCTTACAATGTTTAGAGTTGCCAACAGCCGCTTTTCGTCTGTCTCTTATTTGTGTTTCTTGTATCTCTGAGTGTATCAGCTGTTTTTTGTTTGTGTTGGTGTCTGTGTAGATTGTGTGTGTGTGTGTGTTATTTGTGTTAGTTTTTCGTGAATATGGGAGTAGGGGGAGGGGGGAAGGGAACGAGAGGGAGGAGAGGGTAGGGCATTTCATGTTTCATTACTGTTTTTCACTGTTTCTGTGGCCAGCTTGATCAGTGAGTTGTTACTTATGTTGATCTGATCATTGATCACTTTCTCTCTGTATATGTAAGTTTTCTTGTAGTGTCAGAATTTTTCTGTCTCGATTATTGGTTCTGATTATTTTTCATGTCATGTTCCATAGTGGATGGTTCATGTCCATGTTCTATCAGGTGTTCTGCAAAGGTGTTCTTTATATCTGGTTTTGAAGTTTCTGCCTGTCATTCCCAGATATACTGATTTACATTCTTGGCATTCTAGCTGGTATATACCTGCCCCTTCATATTTGTCTGGTTTATCTGTTGTCTGCAACTGTGACAGATGTGTGTTTCTTGTTCTATAGGCAATTTGTAAACCTTGCTTCTTTAGTATGTTTGCTATTTTTTGTGCTGATTTGTGTTTGTATGATTTTTGCTGATTGTGTCATGAGTGTTGGTGTTTTGTGTGTCTGTGTGTGTTGCCTTGTCTGTGTTTGTGAGAGTTTTGGGTGTTTGTACTTTGTGATTCTTGGAATTTTTCATTAGTTGTGTTTTGATTTTTTGGTTCTTTCTACTGTTTGGGTGTTATAGCCATTGTTCTTAGCTATAAGTTGTACTGTTGCCATTAGAGGTTAATAAATACTGGTCTGCCCTACCCTCGCAGCGTGAAGGTTGGGTCCCACATGTCAGTGAATATATCAAGGAACGTTGAGTAGCATATCGTGAGCTACTACTGTCCACCGAATTTCGATTCCTTCTATAACAGTTCAAAATTTGACGAGGCGAAATAGAAAATGCTTCCGACCGAATACATGTAATTTTTTATGTGTCTTCGGCATAAGTCATGTGAAGCTTTTTAAAGGAATCCACCGCCATTTGACAGAAATAATTGTTTATTTCCACAACCCGCTTTCGGCCTTAGGCCATCATCAACTCTTCAGGCACGTGTCATGACAATAAAATCGTTATGAAAAGTTGATAATTCCATGTCATCAACATAAAGTTGGTACAACATTTGCACCTATATGCTTGCTTTTGTAACGTTACAACGAATACAATTAGTATAATGAGCAGGTAATGCAATGCCACTAAACAGCGTGACCTACCCCAAGCCATGGTACGCAAAGACATAGGACGATTGGAAGCATGACAGAGCGAGGTGGCTGCTGCTAAATCGCATTCGTTAATATGTCCCCTACACAAGGAGGCCTCTGGTGTGTGTTCTATTCGAACCACGATACGGTTTATCGGCAGAAACTGTGCGGTCGATCATCGGGATTGGAGTCGTAACGGATGTCGCCTGGTGCTGTTAATGAGCAAAGATTTTGTGTTCTCTTCTGGAGAGAACGTGGAACTCAGAACAACTATGATTATGCGCAGTAAATATCACCATATCATGGTGTTGGAGAAGTGATATGGGTAAGAGTCAGTATAGGAGGACGAACGGACCTCTATGTCATTCAGAATGGCGCTTTGACTGTACAGAGGTACAGAGACGAGAGCCTTCGACTTATTGTTGTGACCCAGGCTGGTACTATTGGAGAATATTTCTTTCTGGTCAACGTTAACGCTCGTTCCCAAAGAGTTGCATTGGTTGACAATAAGCTTGCAGGTATGGGGTTGAACGAATGGATTTTTAAGCTTGATCTCCGGGCTTACACCCGGGTTAGTATGTCAGGGAAGTATTTGACAGGTGCAATAAGACAGAGTAGCACTTCCCACAAGGGTTGCAGAGCTGGACATTGCACTCTTGGAAGAATGGAAAAATGTCCGACGAGAGCTGATTGATAACCTCAAACTGTTCATTCCACGCAGGTGTTCAACGGTACTGCGCATCCGAGGTGATAACACATCATAGGGCAACGAGAACGACTTTTTCGCTATTATGGTAGGCCCAATGCCTATCGCTCTAAGTTAACCCCATCTAAATCTCGAGAACTGAGACAGCCATATATCGTACTGTATGACACACAAATTGCAGTTGTAACCAACATCTGAATAAAATACATTTCCATACGTGTGTTGTGCACAATATCTCACCTTACTCCCTACTTCTTTTAAAAGCCATTAGCAGAGAAAGTAGAAGCA
Organism: Locusta migratoria; assembly: GCA_026315105.1. NCBI lineage: Eukaryota > Metazoa > Arthropoda > Insecta > Orthoptera > Acrididae > Locusta > Locusta migratoria. The sequence goes on from CM048748.1 coordinate 36,473,806, forward strand.
GTTAAGCAGTACTTTAGGTGCTTGACATTGCAACATATTCTGGTAGACTTCCTGACGCCGGTACGGTGCTCAGAACTTCTGTATCGCTGAAGTAGTGACGTAGCGGGACAGCACGTTTCGACCGCCGTGGGAGTTGGCCGTCCGTTATACTGGAGGCAGCAAGTGGGGCGGTCTGAGTGGAGATTGGCCGACAGCAAGTGATTAGGCCCCTCTGCAGGATGGAGCCAGAGGTGGCGGCAACTGATAAGGCGGACGTCGGGCTCGCCTCAGACCGGCCTCTCCGTGAGCAACGGTGGCCAACCGCGGCTGCCTCACCACACAGACCTTACGGAATCGTCGGCCCTGCGTCTCAGAGTCCGTGGTCCTCGCAGACGTTTCTGTAATTCAGAGAGGTAAACGTTTCCGCACAGGGGAACAACTCTAATCAGCATCGAAGCAGTGTTATGCTAACGTATTCCTTCCACCTCCAATAGTTGCACTATTGACCATCAAAAATGAAAGCAATACATCTCAATAAGGTGCATCGTATGACGAAGACTGCATGTAATTAAGGTGAAAATTGCAGCTCGCATTTGAGGTGACGAAAGATGCATATTATCAAAATTCAGAGCAAAAGAACTCGGATTGCACAAAAAATAATACGACCACATAACATAGACTAAATATTATTTTATCAGTGGTGAGTGGGCCCACCATTGGATTTGAGAACAGCTGAAACTCTTCGAGGAAGAGAGTGTGTCCTTAGTTTGGAACGTAACGTAATCCATTCATATAAATGACGTTTATACCTTGTACAATGCTGTTATAATCCTTTATTTATTAACTATGACCTCATTTAGACTTTATTTTGCGATAATCAGGTTTTTTGTAATATAAACGAGATAATTTATGACAACAGTTACATAAGCTGGCATATATATATTTTTGTTTATAGCTAATACATTTAATTTACTTACATTTAATGTCGTTCTTATTCCTGTCCTTTTTGTTTAAGATGATCTTGATTTTATTTAAATTTTGACTGGCTTATACGCCTGTAATGGATTTTTTATTTTCTACCTGATTAAACAGGACAGCTATTTTCAAAGTGTTTTAACGACATGATATGTTTACATAGTTACTCACAGATCACTGTAGTTATCAGCTAATTTATTGTCCTTGATATTATAACTTTGGTGGTTGGTGTTTATGTTGTTACAATGGAGTGAATATTTGTGACATGTGTTTATGGGATTTATGTAGACATGCGAATGAAATCGATTTCTTCAAGGATAGTCATTGTTGGTCCCTTTCCCGTGATGTGATGAATTTTTAATGTTTCATTTATGGCCCCTATTTTGTGTTTTTCTGTTGTGATGATATAGGGCAGACTGGAAGGAATTTTGAAATTAGATATAAAGAACATACCAGGAACACCGAAAACAATTCATCTACTTTTTATCATCACCTAAAAAATTTCATTCATATTTTCACCCACGTAAATGGATAGCCAAACATGTAACAGATATTCACGCCATTGTAACAACATAAACAACAGCCACCAAAGTTATAATATCAAGGAAAATAAATTAGCTGATAACTACAGTGATCTGTGAGTAACTATGTAAACATAATGTCGTTAAAACACTTTGAAAATAGTTGTCCCTTTTAATCAGGCAGAAAATAAAAAATCCATTACAGTCAGCCAGTCACAATTTAAATAAAATCAAGATAATCTTAAAACAAAAAGGACACAAATAAGAACGACATTAAATGTAAGTAAATTAAATGTATTGGCTATAAAAAAATTATATATTCCAGCTTATGTAACTGTTACTGAGAAAGCTGTATATGGGTGGTCAATTAAGCATTTAAATGTGCAGTTTGGATGCAGAAGTGTTTTAACAACTGACAATGCTATATTCCCTTTTCTCTTGTGTCAGTGATTGTTGAATTGCGAGTTAGAAAAATTACTGTGATTCAGCAGCAATTTATGTTCTACAAACAACGTACTTATTTATTTAACTTCATCTTTTGATATTGCGTCAGTATTACAAATAACACCCTTCACAACCAGGACACAAAATAGCATAGAATTTTTTGTTATGCTAGAATCATTTCATTTATGTGAATTAAAAACAACAATGGCCCCAGATAAAATCCCTGGGGCATCACCTACTTAACTGTGCCTCATTGAGAGCGCATACCACAGCCGTTTTCAGCACTGCAGAGATTCGCACATTATATGCAAAAAAAAGTTCAAATGTTTGTAGAACTTATGGGACCTACGGGGTCATCAGTCCCTAAACTTACAAACTACTTATGAACTTGCTAATGCTAAGTACAGCACAAATATCCATGCCCGAGGGGGGATTCGAACCCCCGATCGTAGTGGCCGTGCAGACCGTGACTGGAGCGCCGCAGTCAGCTCGGCCACCACGGCCGGCATTATATGCAAATATAGTTGCAAACTTTCTTTAAAAACGATGGGCATTAAATTACATCTTAGTGGAGATGACTAACTAAAATATAAACCACCATCGTGGATGTCTAGTGAAGGTGTTCAACTAGAATTTCATACCAAACTGTGGTGAGAGGGGCGAAACACTGTAACAAGTAAAGTAGGTCCAAAAGCCAGATGGCGCAGGGTTAAAATTTAATGTTATTTGAATAAATTTACAATAACATCATCTTGCGCCCTCTGAATTGCTTACTGACATAGAAGTTATGAAAAACATGACTACAAGATGTGTTAAAAATATCAGATACCTTATTATAAGTACATTGAAACGTGTTACTGGCATCGTGCGAACGAAAAGGGAGGAGTGGGAGGGCAGAAGGTTGGAATTGAGTTTGACCAAGTACAGCATAAATTACAACGAAAATATCTAAGAAGCAAACACGCTAAACCATTGTGACGTGACAGTCATGTGGCTGCTCATCTTACATTACTAGTCAACACTGTAACGGATTATTAGACGTCTTTAAACAATGTCAGCTAACTAAAATTTGTGATAATATACAGGGCGTCCAGAAAAGGACTCCCTAATTTCAAAATTAAATATCTCGAAAACAATGATCTATAGAGAAATGCAGTAAACGGTAGGTTTATTGTGAAAGCTGTAAGACGTTTATACAGAACATTGAAATAAATGTTACAAAAGCTGCTAACAGATGGCGCTGTAATCGCCATACGTAATGCCTAGTATAGTGATCCGAAGCCCAGCGCAATCATTTACGGTACCGATGGAAGAGATTAAAACAGTGTACTCCATTGAACAACGCGTTTTTCTGGTGCTAGAATACCACAGGTTAGAAGAGTCCCACGGCAACAAGGCGAAGTTTTCAAGCATGATCTAATGTTCCAAAAGGACCCGATGCGAAAACCATTCGTACTCTCTTCGCAAAATTTCAACGAACAGGGAGCGTAACTGATGATCTAGTGGGGCATGTTGGACGCAAGCAAACCGCAATTAGGTCTGAAAATATCGCTTCAGCAAAATCCAATGTCATCCGTCCGTAGAATTGCATCTGAGACTGGTTTGAAGCGTTCCAGCACGCAGAGAATACTGAGAAAGAGCGTACACATGTATCCATTCAAAATTCAAACGCACCATGCCATATCCGTACGAGCTGTGCAACAAAGGATTGCCTTTGGTAATCAGACGCTCACAATGATTGATAGTGCAGGATTTGATGTTGGCTGCAGCTGGTTTACAGATGAAGCACCCTTCCACCTGAATGGTTACGTGAATAAGCAGAACTGGCGATTTTGGGGTTCCGAAAAGCCATATTGGTGTGAAGCGAAACTCCTGTATTCTCCTAAAGTTACTGTGTGGGCTGCAGTATGCAGCAGAGGCACTATTGGCCCTTTTTTCATTCGAGAAACGGTCACTGGTGCACGTTACGTTGCAATTTTGGAACAATTTGGCGCCACACAGCAAGCGTTAGAGGATCGACCAGGTACTGAATGAAACTTCCTGGCAGATTAAAATTGTGTGCCGGAACCGGGACTCAAACCTGGGACCTTTGCCTTTCGTTGGCAAGGGCTCTACGACTGACCTACCCCGACACGACTCACGATGCCGCCTCTCTAACTTTACTTCCGCCAGTAACTCGCCTCCTGTTTCATTCAGGTACTGAATGGTTTATGCAAGATGGAGCCCGACCACATCGGACCGAACAAGTGTTTCCATTTCTTGAGGAATACTTCGGGAATCGAGTCATTGTTTTGGAATATCCCAAATTTACTGGTGCAGGCATGGATTGGCCTCCATATTCGCCGGATTTGACTCCCTGTGACTTTTTTTGTGGGGCACACTGAAAGACATGGTCTACCCGAAGCATCCCGACACGCTGGACGAGCTTGAATCGGCGATCTCTGTGGCATGTGAATTCATTTCGGTTGAGACACTACGAAATGTGATGGCGAATTTCATTCTTCGTTTGCGCCACCTCTGTAGTGCCAATGGTGAACATTTTGAAAATATTGTGATGTGATTGTTTGCAAAGAGCGTTTTCATACGATTATTTCACTTATGTATGCTGATATGAGCTGCACAGCGTACAGCGCCATCTGTTAGCAGCTTTTGTAACTATTATTTCAAACTGCTATATAAACTTCTTAGAGCTTTCACAATAAACATACCTCTATCGATCTTTTTTTTTCGAGATATTTTATTTTGAAATCAGGGATCCCTTTTCTGGACACCCTGTAATTACAGGTATAATCAGGTAAATGCATGTATTGTGTATAAAAAGAGGATAATGCAAGGGAATAATGGAGGAAGGGTTGTGGTGGTGGTGGGGGGGGGGGGGGCAAGGGAGAAAAAGTAAATATGGGGGAAGGAAGGAAATTTTACTATTATGAATAAATTTGTATACCAAATCTAGATGTAATGTACTTGGCCACTATTAAGGTGAACATAGTGGGGGTGGAAAGATTATTACTGAAAATTTTTGTAATCTTTTAGAAATGAAAACCTTGTGAAAATCGGTTTGCCACATGTAGAACTATAAACAAGGACAAGTCCAATATCATTATAAGGTATGTCCTACAGCCAAATAAAGCGAGTAGAACCGAATCAGCTGATCCGATCGCAAAATACGGTGCTTTTACGAGACTACATACATCAATAAACTCGCCTGTTTCCGGAATATTTAAGGATCTGCGCGAGTCTGTATATAATCTGGTTTTGTGGTGTAGAAGCTCTGTTACGCTTTTGAATTTAGTTTCACTTTAAGTAAAGTGTTTTTGAGTAATTAGAGTATACTGTGATAATATTTACCAAGGTGAGTAATTTATATATCCACATTCGTTGATTGACATTATCAAATGTTTGTTAAGCTTAAGGGACTTAACTACGGGGTCATCAGTCCCTAAACTTACAAACTACCTATGAACTACCTACAACCAAGGACGGCACAAACATCCATGCCCGAGGGGGGATTCGAACCCCCGACCGTAGTGGCCGTGCAGGCCGTGAAGGAAGCGCCTCAGTCCTCTCGGCCACCGCGGCCGGCTCCACATTCGTGACGACTATTAAGCGAGTATTGCGTAGCTCTACGATTTTAGATTATTTTTTTAAACATTTAGGTTATATCTGTTGTCTCGTTTTTTTTTTTTTTACGTTAATCCTCGATGATCCGACTCCGCTTTTAATGCAAACACATGATTTATTATATGAGTCGCCCATTTACAAAACCTGTTACTTCCATTTGTTTTTTACGTTAACTTTTCTACATGTCTGAAGAGTGCCCTTCGAGCTGCGCATCTAGAAAACAAATCTTTCTTAGAGCTGTTATTTCTGCTATAAAAGCAGCCTCAAAGTTTTCTTGCGGTTCCATACTCCGTTTTATCCACGATGGCTGTAGTTACAGAAGTCGTTAAATCCCGACAGCAATTCAGGATCTAAAACTGTTATGTGCAATGCATATTTAATGCGAAAATCATACATTTCCAAAACTCGTTATTTCTGTACACTTGGCAAGTGGTAATCAGAATACATTTTCAACAATAACATCTGGTGAGGGTAATGGGTCTTTACTGTGTTCAGCTTCCGCTGTTGTACTTTTTACCTATTAGTATACATGTTACGTTGAATTTCGATGCGAAGAGCAATTATCGAGTAATATTTGGTTGTTGTGATTAACGTAACTTGTTGTGTTCACTTTTCAATCAGTAAGCAGTATAAAATTATTGATCGTGAAGTTGCAGCAATGTTCAGCGATGCAATTACACCAGCCTAGTGAGGGAAATCGCCAACTAGGTGCAGAAGAAGGAACTCAGGTTGAAAAATGAGGGAAGCTACTGCTTATCATTGTTTGTAACAAATGTCTTCTCGAAGCATTAACTTTTCCAGGTATTCCAGCAAGGGATTTCCAACAATACCCACAAGCAATCAGAAGGGAGAAAGACCCTACAAATGTGGACAACTTTCGATGTAACATGTGGGGAAGAATAAATCAAAACTTTATGATACAACTGACAGGTAGACGCTTAATGAGTTCATTCTTCAGCATGCAGACTAAGGAACTATCTACAAACTTGGATCAGACAACATGTTGCTGGCTGGAAGACTTCTCTTAAAAATGTCATGTAACCTCCTTTTGCATGTCACTTTTTGTTCAAGGCTTCGAAACACAAGAAGTACCGGATTTTTCTGTACCCCTAGTAGTAACATGTGGGTTATTTTGTACCCACAATAGGAAAACACCATTTAATTGACATCGGGATGGTGTTTTGGGTTTCTACGTGTTGACATTGCATTTCAGAAGACACTAATGTACAAGAAAAATATTATTTGTTATCTAAAATGAATTGTATACAGTCGTAAGTAAACTTTCAGAAATAAAATTTTATCTTCATTTTACGTTTTTTAGAAGAAATTCTTGTCTTCTATCAAACTTCATTCAAACAAGTAAGCAAAACGTTTTTACAATGTTTATCTTTATAGAAAAACTGAAACAGAGTTAAAACATACAGTTAATGCGATTAGTTATGGTATTTCTACCTTTACTCACATGTAAGTACCGAGTATGTGCAAAAGAGTCTGAAATGCACATGTTTTCTTGCTTATTGGAGTCAAGGGATAAAACTATAAGAACAAAAAATTTCAGTTTATAATTGTAAATGTTGGAAATATTTAGGAACAAATAGCAGACAGTATTTTCTCAGTTGGATGGACTCACAGTTCACACAATGGACAAGAGGTTTGCTTGGCAGCTTTTGCATACGTACAATTCCTTCCATTTCCATATTAGCAATTTCGGTTGACAATTGTTTGCAAGGGGACATTGGAACCTCTCTGCAGTTTGCAGAAGGAGGAGGCTCGTCTGCTCCTCTGAGAATGAATTCTCGCCTTGAAGTCTCCTTACATGTTCATAACTTAAGATTTCGTGGTAATTGATCATTCCAAGCTGAAGAATGCTGATAAAGACATGCGCAGGCCATCGGTTGGTGCCAGCTTGGACACTGTAATGTCTTGAGTTTGGTCAGCTATACCAATTCCACTCTTGGTTTCATTATAAAGCTACACAGTTTTTGAAAGTTTCTTCTCAATATTCTCATTGATCTGACATTCAGAATGCATGTTACTCAGAATAAGGACACCCATAAATCTGACCATGAAGAACAGAACAATGAAATACAGTGGATGCATGCTTACTAGTAAATCACTGTCAGATCATCCAGATTCTTTTGTCGATCATTTCATACATCCAGTTACGACAGGAACAAATTCGTCGTTGTTCTCGGCAATCATCTCACTACCGGATTCGTCACGTCGATGATAGAGAATCTCGTCATTCGTGATACCGCATCGCCTTGTGATTAGAGCTTCAATGACGCAAACGCGCCACATTGAACCACAAGCTCACGTCGTCGCCTCTCGAACGACTTAGCACACTCAGCGTGATCAAATGCAAAGGTACACAGAAAGGAAACTTCTGTAGGGACGACGCACGAGACATCCGCTCTCGTGTCATAGAACCGTTAGAAGTCCTTTAGACAAAGGTGTGGTTATTCTGTGACTTCCGACTGCCACTTCATCGAACTGCATGGCGTCAGTCGACAGATAATTGAAACTCGCATTGATATAAAACTTCACCTGACCTCCAAATTTTTCGTATTTCTCGTTATTTGACCCACACGGAACTACTGGTATAACAGATATATTTTTCTTACTACTGGATGGCCTAGATGGTTGAAAGTTTGGTGAGTTATACAACTCAATGACTGATTAAAAGTCACGAGAGGATTTGCTCCTATGAAGAATGTATGGCAGGTAGGGCTCTCGAAACACCGGTATGGACCAAAAATGACCCACGTGGTACTTCTAGTGGGAATTGAAAAGAAAGGTCACAGTGCTATTACTGTTCAAGGGAAACTAAGCTATAATACTGATACAGGAATCGCAAAAATTATCTGCAAGAAGTGTAATTCTTGGATGGAAGTAAAACCAACAGAGATATGTGACGGCATTATGGTCAAACCAGAAAAAAACTGAAGACGTGACAGTCCTTTTACAGACTAAATTCGTTCCTAATTGGATGGACTTTTATAAACTTACATTTTACAAGAGTGTAAACAAACAGCAATCGGGACCTGAACTGGATGAAGAATCTGATGTTGGAGAGAGACCTAATAAGAATGAAGAGCAGATAAGTATTTGATGTAAGAAAGGAGTGAACTTGTAACAATGTCCTACTCTAATAAAGAACCTTACGTAGCTATTAAGGAACATGTTATATTTCCTCCTGACACTAATTATTTTGTAGTAATAACAAATATGATGACAAGTCTATGGTAAATTTCATTTGTATCCATTCTTTATAACCGAACCATTTCCGGAAACCGTTATGTCCACATTAGACTTCCAAATACCGTTACATACAATTAGAAATATTTGTTTTAGATGAAATATTGTGGTGTGGTATATGGTAACTATGATACAGGTCAAGAAAATAATAGGAAAATATAATGACTTAAGAATAAAATATTTTGTTTAACGGACTTTCTAAATGGGCGACACATATATTTTACCTCTAAAGGTTTTCTGTTTAGTGGTTATTAATCATTTGTTTTTGATCTGGTGTACCATGAAAAAGTTTAGTAAAAGTATTAAAATGTTTCATTTACACAAGTGAAGCATTTTTATTAATGATGGTATTGTCTTAATTGTTACCGATGATGTCAGAATACAGTACAACAGTCACACTCTACCAAATTTAGTGTTTTAACTATGATCGGTCACCGCTACAGCGAATCAAATGCATGCTCTATACTTTCTTGTGTTTCATTGGCCTTACGTCACGAGCGATTCCAGAGACACTGTAGCAGCCGTATTTCCAAGTGGCAGTGGTAACGAGAGAAACGATACGTTTGTAACGAGTGTAACCTTACCGGCCTACGCTACCGACAATCGAGAGTTACTAAACCTTAATATGACCCGTGTGCCTAATGAATTAATTTCCAGGAAAAGGCGAAACCGATAATGATACTTCGCGATCTAATTAAGAATGACGATCGTTTAGTAAGGGAATTTTTGAATAAATGTCTTAAACCTGATAAGCCAGGGACAAAAGAGTAATGATAGTAAAATTTTGAATAGGTCAATAGGTACGGTCGCCTGCCCTATGTACGAGCAACAAATTTGTTTAGTAGAAATTTACTCTGTCGTAGCAATAATCACCGATTGATTAATCTAGACACAACGCGGTCACAGAATGCAGACTAAACGCGCACGTCACAACATATGGAAAAACAGAGAAATATAAAATCAGGAAATTTAGGTTTCTTATGCAAAGGAAATAATTGGCATAAATTCCCCTAATGAACATAAAAAATGTTATCAGAAAAAATGCATGCAATAATTCTACGCAAAATCAAACCATCATCATCATGCTTGCCATGCCACTTTACTATACATTGATTGCCGCCGCGGAGTGGCCAAGCGGATTGAGGCGCTATGCTCCGATGCGCGACGGCGTTCCCCGTCGGGGTTTCGAATCCGCCTTCGGGCATGGATGTTTATCCTGTCTTTAGTTTATGGTATTTCATAAGTAGTTTGTAAGTTTGGGGACTGATGACCCCGCAGGTAAGTCCACTAACCTCAACAAACATTAGAACAATTTGAACCTTGATTAGTAATAGTAATTCAATCTGTTGTGGCTGATATGTGCCTACAATGACTGATTGCGTGAGATACTTACTGAAAAATTAAGCAATTTAATTTTCTTTAGCAAACTGAATAAAGTAATATTTCCGCGAAGTAAGATCATGACATCCGCTACTGTTCCCTATAATAGCAAGAAACTTATCTACCATCAAACATTTTTTCAACGTAATTAAATTGTTCACTTTAATGATCCAGTGCTATTTTAGCAAACGTAAATTGAAAACCTGACACAAAATTAATATTCACTACTTTGTATCATTCATTGATTACACAATATGCTCATAATCAATGACCTGCAGTTGTTGCTAACAACACTTTGAATTCTTAAAGTGGTAGTAATTGTTATTTAATTTCTGAAATCTTTCAAAGCTTCACTGATTTTAATTAGATTTACATAAAGTCTTTCATTATTTAGGTTGAGCCTCGGGGTATTAAAGGAAACGAAATAGGAACCTGTTTGGATAGTGCCGTAGATGAATAATTTTATCGACACTAATAAATTTCACACAGGTTGGCTATTTACTCCTGGCAAAAGTAAATGTTGCCTTAGCATTACACATATAAAAACAGTAATTTCTTAGATCTCACTTTGCAGCGTTGGTATTGTGTAGCCGGTAACTGTTGCTGGCACGTTATAATAACTGGCATAAATGGGATCTTCTTGGCGACGAAATATTCTTTTATCATTGGGCAACAGCATTCCTCTTGACATTATTCCTCCTGAAGTTTTGACGCCGTGCTTGTGTTAATTATCTTCCAGTGACAAATTACGAAAACTGCTGCTTGTATCAACACGTTGTAAATAACCGCGCTACTACAGTTTGCTGCTCTTGTCAAACATTTCTACCGTTCACCTCGAGAGTCAACAACTCTCTCGCGCCTCGCTTCAGACTGAATTCACCGACAAAAAAAAAAAATGCTCTACGCAAAGTGCTATGAACTTTGCCCTCGCTGAGCCAAAGTGTCTACAAGAACTCTTTCCAATTTTGTTTTCTTCCTACAATATGCAATCATCTAAATACTCGTAATTCATATAACTCATTTACACGGAATAATTAGTCAATTTACACACTATATATATACACACACACATAGGCTATATATATTTCTCATACTACATACATTTACACGGGTTGTTTTCACGCACGCTGGCAGTGGTGCTGGTCACTTGTTGCATGACGCGAGTACTGTTTCTTTTAGTAACGAATACATACGATTACACTTCTTCACTATCACAGCTTTTGTTATAATAGCTGTGAAATACACTCTTGGCCATTAAAATTGCTACGCCACGAAGATGACGTGCTACAAACGCTAAATTTAACGGACATGCTGTGATATGCATTTGATTAGCTTTTCAGAGCATTCACACAAGGTTGGCGCCGGTGGCGACACGTACAACGTGCTGACATGAGGAAACATTCCAACCGATTTCTCATAGACAAACAGCAGTTGACCGGCATTGCCTGGTGAAAAGTTGTTGTGACGCCTCGTGTAACGAGGAGAAATGCGTACTATCAGGGTTCCGACTTTGATAAAGGTCGGATTGTAGCCTATCGCGATTGCGGTTTATCGCATCACGACATTGCTGCTCGCGCTGGTCACGATCCAGTGACTGTTAGCACAATATGGAATCGGTGGGTTCAGGATGCCAATATGGAATGCTGTTCAGGATCCCATCGGTGTAGTATCACTAGCAGTCGAGATGACAGGCATCTTATCCACGTGGCTGTAACGGATCGTGCAGCCACGTTTCGATACCTGAGTCCACAGACGGGGACGTTTGCAAGACAGCAACCATCTGCACGAACAGTTCGACGACGTTTGCAGCAGCATGGACTATCAGATCGGATATCATGGCTGCGGTTACCCATGACGCTGCATCATAGACAGGAGCGCATGCGATTATGTACGCAACGACGAGCCTGGTTGCACGAATGGCCAAACGCCATTTTTTTCGAATGAATACAGGTTCTGTTTACAGCATCATGATGGTCGCATCCGTGTTTCGCGACATCTCGGTGAACGCACGTTCTAAGCGTGTAATCGTCGTCTCCATACTGGTGTATCACCAGTTCGCCTTGTTCGCATCGACGGCATTTTGAACAATGGCCGTTCAATTTCAGATGTGTTACGTTCAAATGTTTGTATAGGTTATGGGGCTTAAATACTTATGGTCTAGGTAACACTAAAGATGGCACAAATATCCATGTCCGAGGGGGATTCGAACAACCCCCCACCGTAGTGGCCGTGCAGGCCGTGACTGGCGCGCCACAGTTCCCTCGGCCACTGCGGCCGGCGATGTGTTCCGAGCCGTGGCTGTAGCCTTCATTCGATTCCTGCGAAAACCTACATTTCAGCTGGATAATGCACGACCGCATGTTGCATGTTCTGTACGTGCCTTTCTGGATACGGAAAATATTGGACTGCTGCGCTGACCAGCACATTCACGTCTGGTCAATGGTGGCTGAACAACTGACTTGTCACAATACGCCAGGCACTACACTTGATGAACTGTGGTATCATGCTGAAGCTACATGGGCATCTGTACCTGAACACGCCATCCAAACTCTGTTCTAGTATTATATATTTGTCCAATGAGTACTCGTCTATCTGCATTTCTTCTTGGTGTAGCAATTTCAATGGCCAGTAGTGTATGTAGCAAATCTAAATGGCGTCTACCACGTTGCGGGAATTAGAGAATGTGGCTTAATCGTCCCTTTGCAAGTCGTCGCCCATGGGCTAATGACTCTGTGAGTTCCATGGGTAAGAAAGAAATTTTTGCTCGGGGTACAAAAACTCCTCTTTGAGCGGACGGCGAAGATATAGAGACGTTGAAAAGCTGCCAGCAGCGGCTGGTCGATCAGTGAAGGTGTGTGCGCGCGACTTGTCGCCCCGGCTTCGACCGACACCTGCGGCTCCAAGTCGAGGCGGAGGTGGAACACAGCCGGCCGCAGGGCTTTGATTGACGACGCGGACGGCTTTACGACTTTTTGAGGGCGGCGGCGCGTGTGATGTGAGCAAGGCGAGGCGAGGCACCGTCCTCTGCTGCCGCCAGCACCACGTGTCGCCACCTGCTACCTGCCACCTGCCACTGCCGCCTCTTTGTCGCGGCCGCAGCCACAGCCCAGAGTTTACATGGCCGCCCGCAGTCCGAGGTTTTCTTCTGGCAGCCGGCGTACTCCAGTGGCAGTGACTGATGGCGGGCACACGTTCCGCGTCACAGCGACCGGCGAACCACAGAGCCGGAAGAAGGACAGTCTACGGATTGGAAATCAATGGCAATCAATTCCCTGTGCAACACTTCTCAAAATAAGCTCTAGAAATGTGAGTACTGTAGGAATCCCACACACGTATTTGGTTTTCTGTTCCCAACCTTTCTTATGGTGTTATAGTATTACTTTCGTATAGGCCGCGTCACGTCAGTCAAACCTTAAGGTCGTAAATTCTACTAAATACCAAGGAGTTACAATTACGAACAACTTAGACTGCAGAGAACACATAGAAAATATTCTGGGAAGGCGAACCAAAGATATGTTTCATTGGCAGAACGCTTCGAAGATACACCAGTTCTACCGAAGAGACTGCATACATTACACTTGTGCGTCCTCTCCTGGAGTACTGTTGCCCATTGTGGGACCCTCACCAGGTGTCACTGACGGAAGATATTGAGAAGGTTTCGAGAAAGGGCAGCTCATTTTGTTTTATCACATTATAGGGGGGAGAGGGGGGGAGCGTCACGGAAATGTTGCACAAATTGGGGTGGGAATCATTAAAAGAAAGACGTTATTCATTGCGGTGTGATCTGTTTGCGAAGTTTCAATCACCGACTTTTACTTCTGAATGTGAAAATATTTTTCAAGCACCCACCTACTTAGGGAGACATGGCCATCACAATAAAATAAGAGAAATCAGATCGAAAACGGGACGATTTAGGTGTTCTTTCTTCCCGCGCACTATTGGAGAGTGGAACGGTATAGAAAAGTTATAAAAGTGGTTAATGAACCCTCTGCCAGACACTTAAATGTGATTTGGAGAGTACCTATGTAGATGTAGATGTAAAAGGCGGCTTAGTTTTCAGCCGTTATGCGCATCGCCCTCCATTAGCGCATTGTCACCCAGTAATATTCATTCTCTAGGCGCGTGGCTGGCCACGAGACAGGGCCATTTCACACTGCACACGGCGTGCGTGTCCGGAATTACGCTAGCTACTTTTAAAAATATCGCTTCCCTAGTTTTCAAGTGAGGCTGTTCACACTGCAGGCCACGGCCACGTGCTACGCCAGCTACGCTGAACAGGCGTAACTTCGGTTAGGGTTACCATGCGTCCTCTTTTTCCCGGACACGTCCTCTTTTTTTGAGGCAAGAAAATATGTCCACCCGGAATTTATAAAATTCTTCAAAATGTCCTCTTTTTTGGGTTCCTAGAAAGAAAATTTATGTTTGTGTCATTGGCGACAACGGATTCGTTCCACTGCAAATCCAAACTGTTCGGAACTATCACGCGCATACGTACTCGGAGAGAAATTGCCGTTCAAAATTTTGCTCTCCGCATGGGTCTGACAGTTGCAAATAATTCGGAACTTCTCTGTGAAGGAACCCGTTTGTCTCTCATTGTGTGTTCTGCATTATGTACTTTGGCGTTGCTTTTGACACACTTTGTGGTTTAGGTTAAAGCTGTATTGTGTGTTCGAGATCGTAGGTAGGCTTTTGCTTCAAAATAATTTACGAACTTGGATAGAAGTACAAAATGCCTAAAAGAAAGTCAGTATTGAAATATATGTCTTTGGAGAAATAAAAATCATTCAAGGGAGGAAGAAACGAAGATGAAGCTGAATGTTTGATTTGCCCTACTGGAACGTGCATATTCGTTACAAGCAAAATTAAGTATCGTAAGGGTTAATACTGGATCGTGAATATAGTTGGTTCAAAACTGAAAAAGACAAGAATAAGACTGTTGATGAATAAACAGTCAAGGTTCGTAATATTTTGTTTTTAGATTAACCACACAAGGTTACTGATTTAGTTTGTAGTAGTTCAACGTGGTTCATCAATAAAGTTGTAAATTACAGTACGTTAACAATATGAATTGTCCTGAGCGATCTCTCTAAATGTGCGGACACGTTTTCAGTCTGCGCATGCTCAGAGCGAAGGTTAGACCTCGCACAAGCCCAGCCTCTTGTACCACACATCGTGTTATCTTTGTTGTCGGAATTTTGTGTTTATTGTGGATCGTTTGCAAGTAGTTGCTGTCAAATTGTGCTTTTCAGTAACCTTCTTCGTTTCAAAATGGAGCAATTAATTGAAGATGGACGTACTCATCCAGTGATTTGGGACTCTACATTAGAAGTCTACAGAGATTTTACGTTGAAGGAAATAGGATGGGATGAATTTGCCTAAACGTTATCAAAAGACACGAAGTACATACATATACTGGATACAGATGCAGTTCAGATGCAGGCAACGAGGTTTCCAATTGGTAGATTCTATTTTTTGTTACACAATAAGCAGAGATTCACTCAACACATTTATTGGTGAATTCAATTGTACAATAAATACGATGAAGTAACGAAAGCTCCGCTTCTGGAGTATGGCAAAGTTCCTAGGTTACACAAACTGATAAAATCTAACTCCACTGAATGTAGCTGGCAGCACTATCACTGGTCCCACTACTGGTAGCCCAGCAAAGTTCCTTACAGTGTGAAGTAAAGTTCACGAGAAGTAGCCGGCTAAGAAAGTCCAAGTCCGTAGCCGGTCGAAGGTAAGCACTGGTAGCACAAAGTCCGAAATACGAAGTCCAGAGTGTAGCCGAGGTCGTTGGTTTTCCATCCGGTGAGTATTCCGTATCCCACGAAGCACCGAGATGATTTGTCGTTGGTGTCTGTTTTATTTCTTTAGGTATTTTTATTTTTTTATTGTGTTTTCAATTCCCCTAAGAGGGGCGGGCTGGCAGCGCTCACAGGCTCTCTTCAACCTACAGAAATAAAAGAAAAGTTGACACATTAGACATATGAACATAAAGATAAAGGAGATACAATTTTGGAGATAAAACGGAGATGATAAATGGAGATAATACAACGTATTTAAAATGGAGCGAAACAGTGGCGTCATAAAAGATTTAATACGGTGATGGTGGAGAATAAAAACAGCTGCTCGAGGGCCAGTGGCACACACACACACACACAATTAAAATGAGCACAGGGCGGCGGCTATGGTTTGACCGTCCTCTATGTTTGAATTAAAGCGAAACACACCACACACACGGAGAAATTCACAATTTAAAACTGATGGTGTCGGCTGCGGTTTGACCGTTCACTGCTGTTAAAATAAAACGACGTAAGAAAGACTCCACATTGGCGAAGCACTCCCACAGAAGCACATCGGAATGTTCACTTCCACGTGTGACGTGAAGAATGGGGAGTGGTGGTGACGGGGAGGGTGGGGAACAGCCACAGGGCCAGTGGGGAAGGATGGGGGGGGGATGATGTCACATCCCAGGAAGCCACAGGGTAGAAGGAAATGGGAGAGCGGTAAGAGGAGTATCCGGAGGGACACCTGGGTAGAATGAGGAGAGAAGAAGTTACGGGAAGGAAGGGATAGTCGGGGCCCTCAGGGGAGGAAGGGGGAGAGGGTATGAAGGGTAGATATCAGGTCGGAGGGCATCATCCGGGACGGGGAGGGTACGGATGTTGCCACGGGAAAAGATATGGAGTGTGGACAAGAGGAAAGCAGGGTAATACAGTGGTGGAGGCACGGCAACGCACCAGGTGCAGAGAGGAGGGGATGGACTAGAGGATTAGGCGGGTCTGATTTGCGGGAGATGTAACGGAGGCGGAAATGTTCAATAGAGAGAACGAGTTGGGGGAAAGGAATGAGATCATAGAGGATCCGCATGGGAGAGGGGAGATAAAGGGGGATACAGAAGCCGAGGCGGGGGCATGGCGCTCTAGTATCTCCAGGGATTTATAGAAGGATGGGGGAGCGGAGATCTAGTCTGGATGGGTGACACGTAGGATAGGACGGATGAGGGATTTGTAGGTATAGAAGACGGTAGAACGGTTGAGGCCCCATGTTCGGCAAACGTCGTCGATGTATGCCGGCCGGTTCTTTATAGGAAGGTGGGACCAATCGCAGCCAGAGGCATGGCTCCGCGTTACTAGTCTGCTGGCGGCCTCTGGCTGCAGGGCGCTCTCTAGCAGGACGCGTTGGAGGCTTGCTGGAAACACGGCAGCTCGCTCTGTTTATGTTGGTTCCGTGTTTGTCATCGTCAGCAGCCTATGTTGTCGCATCCTGCCTGCGGCGCCCCGTATAGCCCGACCCACAGCAGCGTGGCTTAACGTCCTGTTCTGCGGGTTGCTGCCTGTCGGTGTGCAGGCGCACGGCCGGCACGGCACTATCAATGCGCGAGTGTTACCGAAATGCTTCGGGAACTGTACCGGGAGTGGCTAGAAGGGAGGCTACGTTATTTTCGAGAACTACTGTTGAAGATATTTAGAAAGCCGGAATTTGAGGCGGCCTGCGAACGATTCTACTGCCGCCAACCCACATTTGGCGTAAGCACCACATGGGTACAGGTAACAGATGACTCTAAGATCCATCGATGTAACAGTTTAAAATTGTCATAGACGTGAACAAAAGTACCAGAGCAACAAATATCCATAGGTATCGAAATCGGACTAAAGCCAGAGATAATTTAAACATAAGTTTTTCAAAGGGGCAAATGGTGTTCACAAAGCATGCATTGAATAAATAAGTAATGGCGTATTTATTGCTGTCAGAAGCGGCTTCCCATAAGGAAACTGAAATAAATAGTTTCTTTGACTCAGTATGAACATAGGTTATATATGACTCTAAAATAAATTAATAACTGGATCTTTTTACCGATCCTTGTGAGGGTACCTGAGTACCCAATTGCTTATTATGAATGAACAAGCGTTACATTTATTAGTAAAAGCAATTAAATATAGTTATCAAAGTGTAAAGTAATTTATTTGTACTAGAGTTTATTTGTTTATTTTATCATGTCCTCAGTATTCCATATTGCTTTCATTAGCAAAGTAGCTGGCAATGATTTTATTGAGCCATTGGACCACTCAATACCGCGGCCCATGAGTTATATCCTATATATATTCTGATGTTGTGATTATTGTTGGTGTTGATTTTGAAAAAAATGTAGCAAAATAAATGTGACTGGACTTGGAAAACAGCCAATTTATTTGGAGATGCAATAGAAAAGTAATATAAGAACATTCCAATTTGATAGGTAAAACTCTCCACAGGAGAAGAAAGAAGACTGTTGAAACGACGAGGGTTCCAGATTTGACAAGAAAACAAGGTAATTTTTTTAAAAACTACAGGGACCGGTGCACCCTCTGACTATCATTCGATTGCAGAAATGTTCAAAGACGCCATCGAGGAAAATTCAAGCCGTATCCAAATCATACTATTATCATTGGAGGTGACTTTAACTTGTTCGTAAATATACTTGGTGAAAGCCGGTTCCAAGTATAAAACATCGTCCGAAATTGTCCTTAACCCTTTCTCTGAAGAATGTCTCAAACAATTAGTTCATGAACCCACTAGAATAGTAAATGTTTGTGAAAACATACTCTGCTTGTCAGGAACAAATAATCCGGGGCTAATGAAGAGCACACCAAACAGACACCGGGAGAGTCCACACAGAGTTGTCGTAGTGTGACTGCATATCAATATTCCCAACTCAACCAGAATTAAACGAAAAATATATCTGTACTAAAACAGCACATAAATATTCGCCTAACGCTTGCCTGAGTGATTATCTGCAGTCTCTTGAAACTAACCATGTGAGCGTAGTTCGGACGGGGATTTCACTCAAATAAATACTATCGACAGTAATTGAGAGATTTATATCAAATAAGTTAACCAAACTGGGAGCTACCCACCGTGGAACACAAAGAAATTTACATCACTCGTGCAGAAACAAAGAAAAAACTTATGCTAAATTTAAACACACACAATATCTTTTACAGATACTCGAAATGAGAGACATAATACATTCTATAAGGAGATTCTTACCCGCGATTTGGTAGAATCTCCAAATAAATCCTTGTCAGAAATATATTAATACCTTCATTACGCCATAGAAAAGGTGATGCTACTGATGACAGTTCTGCTAAAGAGCTTTGCTATACATAGCTCTCCGAATTTTCTTTACGGAAGACGATGAGCTAAATAATCCAGAATTAGAATCAAGAATAGATGCCAGCATGCGTAATTTAGAAGTATATGTCCCTTGAATATTAAAGAAACTTGATTAACTACAAAAAAACAAAGCTCCTGCTCTATACTGCATAACAATTAGGTTCCTTTCAGATAACGCTAATGCAGTAGATCCATAGCTAGGTATCATATGCAACCGCTTGCTCAACTGTAGATCCGTACCCAAAAATTGGAAAGTAACACAGGTCACCTCAATATTCAAGAAATGCAAAAGGAGTGAGTGACCGGTCAAATTACAGGCATGTATCATTAACGTCTGCATGTGGGAGATTGCATATGATTGCAGTCTACATTCGAACACTATGAAAAGACACCTCTTACAGAAATACGGCGACGACAATATTTCAGAGCAACTGAACACAAAATAATTATTTAATCCTGATATCGAGATATTCAGAGGCTAACATAAAAAAGAGGAAGAGGAAAAGCGCACCATAATTGAAGCAGCTGCTGCCATAATTGTGAAAGACGTAATGTCGCAATTATACAATTTAACTACTACCCGCTTGAGAAAGGTTTCTAATGAAACTGAGGCTTTCATTCATTAGATTCTTCGAGTTTTTATGAACGCTGTGGTGCTGAGCAGAAATGCGAAGTGATCCGTAGAAACAGAAGAAAAAATCATCAGTCATTGCACATTGTCCGAATAGAGCTGTACGAACTGCTTAATTCCTCTCACCTTTTCAGATCGGCTTAACAGCATTTCTTTACAAATAATACTGTTCTCGCAAAATGATAGATGTCATCCATGGGGTTTTGTTCTTCGTACAATGAAACAACTCGATCTTAGGTGGCATCAATTATGCGCTCTCCCCAGACTCTTTAACCAACAACCACTTTGCCAGATGATCTGTGACAACACTGATTACAACATTCGAACTCTGGACGGACGATACAAATTTGACACGATGGGAAAGGCATCCGATCTGTCACCTCAAAATTGCCGCTAGCCTGGGTCAAAAGTTTTCACGGCTAAACGATGTATCTCTGCATACAAGGATCAGCACACAAAATTTTTTTTGTAACCATATTGTATTACTAAAGACACTCTTTGTTCTCCACATGAAGAACGCATAGACAGAGATGACCCAACCCTAAACCCGTCATTCACAGCTTTCATTTTACATGTAGGTAACTATATTACTTCACCTTTCTGGTATGTTCTAAATATAATTGTTAACGTTTTCGTCAAACATAATTTCGAATTACTTCATTCAGAACAGCAAAGTTTTAGTGCAAAAACGAAAATATAGGGCCGACGAGAGACAGGCAGGTGGGGTGGGCGTTTCACTATAGGGTGCAAAAGGCACTGCTCGTAATTTTCGTTCTGGTGCTTGCCCCCTTAAGATAAAACGCAGTACTAGAAACGTCACTTGTAAGAAATTTAATGTACTTACCTGTGGTGTTTGATATATATATATATATATATATATATATATATATCATATATATATATATATATATATGAGTTGTACGGAAACATTGAGAATGAATATTCGGAATTTTTTTACGGAAAACAACCATTTGACTGGACTATCAGCGGTAGAACACATAGAAGATGCAACGCGTCTACTAGAGAAACTGCCTACACTACATTTGTGGGACCTAATTCGGAGAATTTCTGTACATTGTGGAATCTCCATCATATGTGACTGATGGAGGATATAGAGAAAGTTCAGAGAAGGTGTGATCGTTTTGTGTTATTCCGATATAGGGGAGAGAGTGTAACGTAAATGACGCCAGAGTTGGGATGGATATACTTTCGAAATTCCTTTTACCAATTGTCACCTCAGAATGCGAATATTAGCGTCCACCTACTTACTAAGACATGATAAACATAATAAATAATGGAAATCAGATCGAAAACACAAAGATTCAGATGTTCTTTTTTCCCGCGCGCGATCACAGAATGAAGGGGTTAGAGATCTGGAAAAACGGTTTGACCACCCGTCTACAATGCAATTGCACGTTCTTTGCAGTGTAATTATATCGATTCGGACTTAGATTTAAAATGCTGACTCTGAGATTCCCCGCCGTAGCGGTGACTTTTTCGATACCTGCTCTCGGAGCTCATCAAACTTGCCCTATAACAAGTATATGCAGAAATGTTTTCGTTTTCTACTACCTCATATGATCTAGAGGCTAGATGTACCTGAAAGGACGGAATTATGTGGGAGGTAATGAACGAAGGGCCACATTCCCCCTACCCCTCTAGTTATTGGAAGTCCCCGTCCTTCTCAGCCACGTTCATTATTTCGGGCCAGTCAAGGAAACGAGGACAAGGCCACAACACCAACGAAAAGTCTAACCTACCAGGATGTTCAGAATGTCTGCACCAAAGCCTTCTAAGACAAACTAGAACAGTTAAGAAGCGACACAGAACAAAGAATTGAGGAAAAGACCTGTTAAGACAAGACATCCAAAAGTAATTCCAGCAACTTTGCAGAAAAAATCAGGATTTCTCCATTCCACATCAGGATATAATAAGGCAAAAAAAAGTAAATCAGTGCTTTACTACGCATGGTCCTGTTTGAAGGTGGTAATGCCGTTGCCTTCCTCCGACCTTCGAACTGACTTACCCAGCCAGTTATAGGGGGACCTACTGTTTAACGTGGGTTCCGAATCACGGTGCTACTCGATATTTTCCACATTAGCAACACTGCCAGAGGTGAAAGAAGTGGAAAGTGACAGATAAAATTCCTAGAATCTGGTGGGGATCGAACCCGCAATGGCAGAAACTTCTGCTCAAATGGTAATGTAATACATTGTTTCAACATTTGCGGCTTCGACAGTTAACATAACAAGTCACAGCAAATGCCCCAATAGCATGTTTAAGTTACTATACCATATGACGAAGAAAATCCTGTCTCATTCGTCTGAAACGAACGAAGCTACAGGAGCAAAGAAGTGTATTCAAAAAGGAGATAGGAAGCAACACAAAATATATTTGAACAAGAAGGATGCATATAACGTCAATACTCGTACTATAACAGGAGTTCCAGCAGTAAGCAACTAAGCTTCCCAATTTCGCAACCAAAGCTGCCGATGGTTTTCTCAATCACCATCCTGTTCAGTGGCAAAAAAAAGAAAAAAAAATTGCAAGGAAGGGGGGAATGAGATTTAGGGTAGCTGGTTCCCGACTTTTCTGTCAGAGTCTCTTATTCACGAACATTACTTAATTTTTTGTGCTCCGACAGACGAATTTTTCAGTTTGTCCTACTAATATAAGAGCAATTTTATTGATCAGTAATGTCAGAAGTTTCTGTGCTTCCACACATTTATATACTGTGTATGACAAATAGAAAAAGGAACACTTACCAGTAGATGATA
Source organism: Locusta migratoria (assembly GCA_026315105.1). Lineage (NCBI taxonomy): Eukaryota > Metazoa > Arthropoda > Insecta > Orthoptera > Acrididae > Locusta > Locusta migratoria. The sequence continues at coordinate 36,496,551 of CM048748.1, forward strand.
CCAGACTATACCATGTCCAATACGAAACGTATTCACATGACAGCTTCTGAGAATGGAATGTTAAGTAACTCCTAACAGGCGCGAAGTCCGCTTGGATAGAAGTGGGCAATCCGTGTGTGTTCGTTCACCAGATCTGAATCCAGTATCCTGCAAATGCAAAGAGATATTTTGTACCCTGAATTTGAAATAAAATTTCGATATATCCTCTGAATCTCATAAGCTGCTATGCTCAAAATAAAAGTATACCCAACGCCTTTATACATCTAAGTAGTCTTTATAATACGCTGCACTATTTTTAATAATTTGAGGCAGCTCCGTAACCGTGAAAAATAATAAAGAAAGCAGTCCTTCTTTGACCGAAAATTACGAACTATAAGATGTACTAAAATCAATACTGTTTCGCCAAGTAGATTTTTTCTTAAATCGGATAGAGAGTTTCAGAGCTTTTCGGAATGATGTCTCTCTCTCTCACAATAGGCACTTTTTTATATAAAAAGTCGTTATATTCTTCAGATAATGATAAAAATTTGGAAAAGTGGGAAAACGAAGTTTGTAGAAAAGTGCCTACGGAGTAAAAATTAGAGCCATTTTCTATCAATTATTTGGGTCGGGGTAAAAGAAACGGTGTTCAGCGGTTTTAAAGGGAATAACGTCGAGGTATCTGTATTAGCAAAGTCATTGTTGACAATTTTTCAGTCATGGCCTACAGAGGGGGTAACAACTTCCACAGTACCCTGAGAAAACGAAATACATATAACGGGGTTTGGGAAGGGGGTTGGGAAGTTGTACCCATTATTACGTATTTTTAGTTAGATAGGGCGAAGATACCCAACTGTAAAAAGTGCAAAAATGAAATTTCTTCGCTGAGCAGATTTCTTCAATTTCGATGCTAAGTTTCAAAGTAGCCAGAGCTCCGTCTAACTTCAATTCGTACTGATGGTATTTAAACATCATGACTTTCCGCTTGTATCTCTATAACAAATAAGTAATTTAAAGAAACAGAAAAATGTCGTTTCTCTATAAGAGTCTATGGAATATACTGACAAATTTTGGGCGATTTGCTATTGTTAGTTACTTCAACTGTGCAAACCCACTAAAATTGATTTTGGTGATATTGTGCATCGGTACCGTAACTCCAAACCTGTGGCTTTCGGTAACGGATAAAGGTATGAAACGATTAAGAAATGGAGTTGGAGAATGTAGTCTGACTAACGTAAGATAAAAAAATTTTGATGATTTCCACTGAATAAGGTGACAGAAGTGGCCACCTCACAACTAATTTTTTCCCCAAAAATCATGGGTTACGGTGGTTTTCTAGGAATCTACCCATGAGGTGCTCTTAAGAGACTTATAAAGTCCACCATAGACCATACGTACTGTGGAAAAATGAACCGATTTGCTCATAGTATTTATATTTTGATACTGTTCCACAGGATAGTTACTGCATGAAAATACATAGGTACACAATGATCACTAGACCAAGTGCTTCCCAATTTTCTTCCCCAGTTTTCTCTCTGGTAAACAGAACCAGAATATAGGCCCATGAAGAATTGGGATTTTCCTCGTGGTGTTTTCGGGCATATTAATACCGTGCCTGGGACGGTGTGCTAATCACCGTCTTAACATATAAAAAACGCAACGGTAATCAGCAAGACACCGTCATGTCAGAACTACGGCGTGATATCAACGTCCAGCGATCTCAGCAAGTGCTATATTTATATCATCATTATATCTTCATAGTTCGACGACGGATAATGGTTATGCATTAATAACATTTCGTCTTAATATTACCCGTCTATTCATTTTCATATAAAGGACGAATCGATTCCTTGAAGGGACTGATGACCAACGTAGTTTGATTCCATAGAAATACAAACATTTGAACATTTTGATTCATTGAAATTTGTTATAGTAGTGACGCGGTTAAAGAACCTCCCTCAAAAGTAATTTTTACATGCATTTGTAATATTTCGCATGAGTACTGGAGTTCCATAATTTGCGAAGTCGTTAGTTCCTCTTCGTCGTTGAAATTTCGCTACTAGAGAATGAGTCAACAGTTCAGGATATCGAAATAAGGATTTCGGCAAATGATTGTGCCCTAAGTGGCATGCACTTTGGTATATGATAATAGAACTCTTCAATCTATCAAGATATTCCAGCAAGTACGCTTTTCTGAACGGATACTTTTCAAAACTGCACTCAATAGCTCTTTGAGTGACAAGCACCGTGATGAAAGTCTAGTAAGTATTATCGATGAATGATTTATCAAGTAAAATAAAAGTCGAGATATACTAAAACTGGAGAAAAATGTGGCTGGAGTCAGCCGTTAACGTGTAAAAAAATAGCTCTCCTAAGCTTCAAACGATTCGTGATAAATTGGCGTATGCCGTTGGTCCATATACATATATCACAGATAACCACATATCCACGGCTTATAGGAAACGAGGCTTTATCTGAACTACGTAAATCTGTACTGCTGCATTCGAACTACGGCCATACGAGATTGGCAGTGCTCTCTAAGGCGCCTTGATGCAAAGAGCGTGACTGCCCCTGTCCGAGTTTCAAGTCCTCCCGCAGTTATGAGTGTGTGTATTGTCCTTAGTATAAGTTAGTTTAAGCATGTTGATGTTTTTCACGGGTCTGCGGCCCGGTTACGTCGTTCTTCTGACACGATATTTCAGCTGTCCACCTCGCCGCAATTGGTGCGACTGGTGCGCATTCACACCGGAAACCTAGGGACTGATGACCACTACAGTTTGGTATCATAGCTTTACAAATATTTGACATTTTTATGCAGGTACTACTTCTGGCATGAGAGATATTATTAGCGGTGTTTTCTCGGTAACAGTCTACACTGTATGCATTGGTTTCCTGTTCTTATATTCTTATATTCTAGACTCATTTTTAATTAAAAGCGCGTGTTCAGTAATGACAAGCACTATTTTTGTAATCATTTTTCGACGACCTGTTGAATGCATCTTGAAAAGTTATACAGTTAAATTGAAAGTTTTCTGTATAAATGTAAAAAATACAACAAAGGTAGACCAATTGCATGAGCTGATTACCACAGAAATTTCCATTATTAACTTATAAGATACTACTGAGTTAATGCACCATCTGAAAAACAATTCAAGGTGTCAACTTGGATATTCTCAGATATAAATTTATATGAGCAGGTAAATGTAACGACACTTTCACAAGAAGGTCTCTATCACTGTTTAAATGAAGATTGATTAACTAGAAAGAACGTTAAATCTTCCTCATTTTACATAGCCTGTTTTTAAAATATTGATTGTGGTTATTCAAAAGAATGTAAAACATGTCACTTCATTTTTTTTTCTTTTATTATCACACCATCATCTTGACATAGGAAAGGTAAATTGCACCATTACATGACAACAGACTGTGCAGGAGAAAAGAACGTTGTTTTTTGCATTATTTTGTGAAAATACCCTAACAATGACAGCCTGAGAAAAGCCTTTGAGCGCCGAAAATTATTTATAAATCGTACCATTCTTTCAAAAACTTTTCAGCTCATTAACATTGCATCGCAATCGTCATAAATCAGTTTCCCCAAATTGTGTTATAAAATTATCATCGGCGTATGTTTTCCATCTCGTTTAGTAATCTAACACACTATTCACGGTCATTAGTCGTTTCAGCCAGCACCGGACTGCGCCAGCGATCGCATGAAAACCAAGAGTCTCTCAGGCAGACATTTCGTTAGGAACCTAAGCAACGTTTATGCTGTGCAGCGAACAGATACCTATCAAAACTGCCTGGAAAAATAAAAAAAAATCTTTCTCTAATATGTCGAAGAATTTATACGTTCTATCGCATACCAAAGCATATTTCCCGTGGGGAACAACTTAAGGGCCGCCCTAAAGTCATAATTGTTAAGGCTTGTAGAGAGAATCTAAGACAGTAGATTGCGTGTTGGAATGTGTGACAGTATGAATCAAAGGACAATGAAAATGTATATTAAAACGAAAGACATCACATAGATAACAGGAAGTTCCCAGACGTCTCTCCTTACACCCTCTGTAAATGTTGCCGAAATATTTTTCTCCAAATAAAGCCCTTACGGTAACACATACCTCACAGCCCACATACGTCCTACAGCTTCCCAGCATGTCAGAAGGTTATCCTTTGCTATGTTCAGGATTCTTTCGTCAACTGCACGTGTTCTGTGATATCTTCCACTGACAGATCTACGAATCTACGCCTAGAAGCAAGAAACTGGCACTAAATCCAGTGAAGACGCTTGAACGTTTCGTGATCAGGCTGATTCCTATCCTGATGTTGATCCCTGTACATTCTATGAGCAGCTAGTCCATGTGCATATCACGGAGCACAGAATAACATAGCGAGGCCTTATAATGGCAGTGAAATGAAGCCGGGCAGAGAGTACGACACCCAACCATCATGGCGGCCGCAGAGCACGAATCGTCCAAGTGCCGAGCGCTAACCGGCCACAGCTGCGAAATAAGGGTGAATGAGTAGAGTGGTGCCTATAATAAAGGGCCACATCAGAAATCTTGATGCAGCTGAGTCTGAAAGCAATTTGTCTCTACTTATACTATTGTGTAGTTGATTACCCATAACTTATTTATTTCCGCTTCTGTATTCATTTATCCAATAATTTCTCTTGTGTGTCTTTTTGTTGTGAAGTATTATTAACGTCTACATCTACATACATACTCCGCAAGGTGCGTGGCGGAGGGTACACTGTAGCACTACTAGGCATTTCGTTTCCTATTCCACTGTCAAAGAGAACGAGGAAAAAAAGAATGCCTATATGCCTCCGTACGAGCTCTAATTTCTCTTATCTTGTCATTGTGTGCACTACGCGAAATGTAAGTAGATGGCAGCTTCAAATTCCGGCTCTCTGAATTTCCTCAACAGAAATTCACGAAAAGAACGTCGTCTTTCCTCCAGCGATCCCCAATTGAGTTGCCGGAGCATTTATGTGACACTCGCGCATTGGTCTAACCTACCAGTAACAAACCTAGCTGCTCGCCTCTGAACTGCTTCTACGTCTTCCTTTAAACTGATCTGCTGCGTGTCCAAACACTTGAGCAATACTCAAGACGTGGTCGTACAAGCGTTTTATACGCGGTTTCCTTTACAGATGAAGTACTTCTTCCCAAAATTCTCCCAATAAACCGAATTCGGCTGTCCGCCTTACTCATAATTACCCTTACATGTTCGTTCCATTTCATATCGCTCTGCATTGTTACGCCTAGATATTTGACCGACGCGACTGCATCAAGAAGCTCACTACTAATGCTGTATTCCAACGTATGTATTATTGTGTTATTCATGAAATTCGTCATGTCATTTTTCAATTATATTATTACTACTATACTTGATCGTATAATTGATTTTTTTTTCTTTGTAAAAACCAACATATACCGTAGATAGGAAGAAATAATAATGGCGTGTACCGTTGGAAAGAATTAATAAATATCTTCAGAAATTCAATAAACAATTACAAATGTTACTTCCTTTTACATATATTTTAAAGCGTTCCTTTTATTACAATCTTTTTGCTGTAAGTAATTAGAAATTTCAGCTAGGTATAGCAAATGATACTATTATATAAAATAGAAGCACATTTTCCCCTCTGTCTGTGCCTTTTACCTTTTATATCTCCAGGAATAGCGTACGTATCGTCATGCGATTTATTTTAATTTCTTCTTTAGAATTCTGCGATAATGTCAATTGGAACTTGTGAAACAACTAAAACAAGAATAATAACGTAGAATGGTGTACACCTTCTGCATTTCAGACATATCAGAAGTCTAAACTATAAGAGGTAGGCCAGTTTACATAGTCTAGAATTTCAGAACTGATAAAGATCTGAATAAATAAATAAAATACTCAAGAGCATGTGTGTAACTTTTACGAGTGGACCACATTTATTATTTTTATCTTCTAAATTGCTGGCTCCAGAGGGCTTCAGACTACAGGTATAGTGATAGTGGGAGATCTGTAAAAGCTAGACATATGATTCGCGGCCTTCTTTGCTTTCTAAATCGTCCTTAGTTCTATAATAATTCTACACTATGACACGGGTCTCATAGTTTACGCTACAGACATCACGAAAGTGTGGAAGTGGTAAACCATTCTACGTTATTATTTGTATTTCAGTTATTTCACATATTCGTATTGAAATTGAATATTGCGTACGTTGATCCCAGTATTACAACGAAGAATGTGAAACAAACCACATCACAATACGTTCTACAGTTCTCGAATTAAATAAGTTTAAAGATTACCCGTGCAAAGCCGGTGCGGGTCAGCTAGTTAGTAATAAAACAAAATAAAATATTAAGTCATAGTTATTTAATACAAACAATTGTATCAGAAATTAAAAAAAATGTTTATCGAAATTGAGCTCAAAGTACAAGGCCAGTGGACAACAGAATCTGTGATCGCTGATCACTAAGCTCGCTGAATTCTCGCTCTATTCTACCCTAATTTGTGAGAAAACTAGGGGAGCTGTAAACAAGTTGTTTGACTAAAAAGAAAAGTTCATTTCATTATCTACAACTTTCTCGCTGACGAAAATTTCCTGACAATAAAACAAAAAAAAGGGGGGGGCAGGAGTCAAACTTTTTTGTGTCGTAATTTTAATGTTATATAAAAGTAATAGACTCAATTTTACTTTTAAACAAACAAAATACGTACTGTACTTGCTAAGAACACTTGCTTTCCGGCAGTATTCATCTTTCTGCGTGAAAATTTGGTAATTTTTTCCTATCCTAAGGGGTTCAAATGACAATGTCATTGAGGCGAGCATCATAAAGAAGCACTCATTTATCGGCCCAGCCCAGTTTCTACAACCGTGACTTCACTGCCTGTGCGCTTATGTAGCCCGTAGAGCCTCTGTGCTCGCCGGTGCAGACCCAAAGACGAAATGCATGTAGGTCAGCTCCACATAGATGAAACGATGTATGCCGCTCGTGAACCATGCCGGAGGTGATGCAACCAGCTCACAAAACGCTTTTATACACGGCATTCGTTAGTGTTCGCTACCAATTCAGAGCGATCAACGTGTTTGTAAATCTATTGGACCAAACTGCTATGCCCATCAGTCCCTAGACATACAAACTACTTAAACTAACTTACACTAAGAACAACACATACACCCATTCCTGAGGGAGGACACAAAATTCCCGCGGGAGCGACTGACCAGTCCGTTGCATGACGCCGCGTACCTTCGTTTCTGTCCCATTACATTTTAGACGTACGTGGAATAGTTCGGAGCATTCCCGCATGACGACCCTGTGGTTCACCGTAGTGCATAGGAGGACCCGCGGTATAGAACCATGGCAGTTTACGCCTACAAAGAGACACTTGAGTGCACGAACTGGAAGCAGACGTGCGGTCTTTGTTGTGATTGCGAGTTGATTAATCCAGTAGGAGTTTGACATGTCACATTTTGAGAAACGAGAAAACGTCATGTTCTACCATGATGTAGGCAAAACCGTTGCCTAAACTTTATTTTTTATTTTTTTTTATGATGCAGCAGGTGTAAGGTGAGGACACAGAGTCGAAATGTTATTTTCAGCTGAAATCGACGTTTTGTACACGGACGGGACATTTTGGAAGATGATGAGCCTACTGGACGGCCACGAACTGTTCGAACGGAACTCAAGATCAAGGATATTGTAACGGTGGTGAACGCTAACCGCTCCCCAATCCGTAGACGCTCTTGCAGCAGCAGTAGGGATCACACATGGTACTTGCCACAAGATACCAACGGACGACTTCAACGTATCACGTGTTACCTAACACAGCTTGCCAAAAATCCTGTCGTAAAACCAACGTGAGGATCAAATGACAATTATCGGTGACCTCTCCAATTGTGCTGACGATGATCTGACATTTCTTAACCGCATAATAACTGGAGACCACCCGATCGGCAATTGAAACGACAGTCAGCAACCATGAATGCGTCAGCGTGTGCAACATACACAGCCGTGTGAGTGTCCCATCACAAGGCCTCAAGTCTCAGAAGATATTAACTGTGCCTGGTATTTTGTCCTGTACATAATACGCGTTTTTCACTCGTTACTCCTAACTGAAATAGGATGTGAGCACCATAAACCCAACTCGAAAATTCTACGCGTCGTCTTTCCATAGATATTCGTTAACGACCGCACTGTAACAATTACTTATGGCAATTCTGCAATTGGAGCAATAAAATGTCATACTACATATTCATGACAATTTTCCATTTGCTACTGATGTGATAATGCCGACAAGTACCATGATTTCAACAATTTACGCATGTAGCTGTGTGCAATCTCTTTTTCTGTGGACCTTGTTACTGTTTCGTCAAGATCACTTGTTTCATCTACCGGTTTCGACTAAGTTTTTAGTCATCATCAGATCAGTGCAACTGTAGAGAATCTATGGCGAATTCCACATATTTTATGATGACTGCAAACTCAGTCGCAACTGGTAATTGTAATGGATAGAAAAGTGATCTTGACAAAACAGTAACAAAGTACTATGATTCGTCATCAGTTCTTTCCTGCTGAAAACATTTTAACTATATTTCACTGATTTGTGACATATTTACAGCCGTCCGAATACTACGGCCAAAAATTTATGGAAAAAAAATGTTGTTGAAACTTCCTGTTGAATGTTTCAAAATATGTATTACATCCAATAATATTTCAGTTTTCGCTCGAGTGCTAGCTTTTGGGCAGGACATAAGGCATCCTAGTTTCAATAATGTAATTCGATAAGAACGAACACTAGCTTTAAAAAAAAAATTCATACTATCCTTTGGCCTATAGCTGTTAAATAATTTTAAAGTAACAAAATCTAGAGAAGTGATCCACGACTTTCAGAAACGTCTTTAATTAACGTAACCGCAGTTAAAAGTGAATCAAAATTAGGAAGGAGGGAACTTAGGGTTTAACGTCTCGCTGATAGCGCGGTCATTAGAGATGGAGCTAACGCTCGGAGTCTTATGTAGCGATGGGGAAGGAAATCGGCCGTGCCCTTCGAAAGGAACCATCCCAGCATTTGCCTGGAATAAGTTAATGGAAATCACGGAAAACCTAAATCTGGATGGTCGCAGGTGGATTTGAACCACCGCCGTCCCGAATGCGAGTCCAGTGCGATACCTCTGCGCCATCTCGCTCGGTAAAAATTGATAGACAAGCCTCAGATGTATCGTTTTAACAGGTACTACAGAACAGTGTCTGAAACACAAAATTATACAAAATTACAAATTGTAGCGTTCCCAACAAACAATTAATAATCCCAGAATTAAAAGACATACTCTAGAGATCTCTCTTGTAGAAGTCCACTGATATCCATTTTGGAATAACATTTCACGAAAACAGTTAGGCTACCATAGTAAACATAAAATTTGGTGGTTGTACAGAATGAACCACAGACAGCCGGCCGCGGTGGCCGAGCCTTCTGCGGTGCGCCAGTCACGGTCTGCATGGCCACTACGGTCGTGGGTTCGAATCCCCCCTCGGGCATGGATATTTGTGCCGTCCTTAGTAATAGCTAGTTCATAAGTAGTTTGTAAGTTTAGGGACTGATGACCACGTAGTTAAGTCCCATAATCTCTACAAACATTTGGACATTTGAATTTTGAAACCACATACATGAATACCTGGGGTTTTAGGATACAGCGTTTATACTAACTGGGATCACCGAGAACACTCAGCAGCAAAACAGTAAAACCAGCAATGAACTGTAGCAGATAAACATGAAGAAAACCATAAATACCGGTTGATGGGCAACGCAAGTTAACATGAATCTTACTAGCCGTAGTCATGAAACAATAGACAACATTTACACACATAATACTAATAATAATTATTATTATTATATTGCCCAAATAATCTCTACGTAATAACTATATCTTGCATTTGAGAACGACCTGGCGACACTAACAGAGGATGAGCAGACCGCAGTCAAATGTTCAAATGTACAAACTACTTACGAACTACCTTATACTAAGGACGGCACAAATATCCATGCCCGAGGGGGGATTCGAACCCCCGACCGTAGTGGCCGTGCAGACCGTAACTGGAGCGCCTCAGTCCCCGCGGCCACCGCGGCCGGCAGACCGCAGTCAAACAGATGGAAATACTGAAATAATGTGTAGATAAAGTAAGATTAAAACTTCATTTGAGAAAATTGAATTCTTTTCTTCAAAAACATAAATTGCAGCCTTGAATAGAAGATATAGTAAAATTAACAAGATCTAATTGTGTAAGTATTTTGGCGAATACTTTAAACCGATGGGTATTAAAAATTTCACATCAAAATTAGCTCTAAAAAATTAAATGAACATTATGGTTAAAGCAAACCATCTACACACAAAACACTGAATGTCTAGAGTGGCATAAACTCCACACTACAGCACTATCTTAAAACCAGCAATCGTCTACGAAAGTGGAACTACCTCATGTATTAAAAGAATCTACGAAAAGTAAAGTCAGTCAACCAGACCAAACTACTCGGCCGATTTCCTTCATTTTTGTTTTAAACGAAAGGCGTTCATCTACAGATCTGTCTGCAAGTATCAGAATTTACATAACTCTCGCCATCCTTTTTCTATACTGAATCGCGAATTCATTACGAATATTTCTTAAGGGGATGTCCTTGCTGTAAAGTCAGTCGCTCAGGCCTTTGTATCCGAACGATTTCTTTCATTTTTACTTTAAACGAAACGTATTCATTCGCAGATTTGTCATAATGTATCAGAATTAACTTTGTCTATCCTTTATATTTATTCAAACGCTGTATTACTCTGTCCTTGCATTGAATATTTTAATCGATTTGTTTTACGATATCTTCGGTCCTATTTTGATTCTGAAAAAAGCTATGCGTGAACATTGAACTTTCAAAATGTTCAAATGTCTGTAAATCTATCGGACCAAACTGCATGGTCATAAGTCCTTAGCTTACAAACTACTTAAACCTAGGTAAACTAACCTACGGACAAACACACACACTCATGCCCCAGGGAGGACTCGAACCTCCACGGCGAGCAACCGCGCGCTCCGCATCGAGACGCTTTAGACCTCTCGGCTACTCGACCGCGGCCCCGAACTTTCAATTTTTCCCAACTTTTTTGTCATTCCACAAACGGTGCAAAGTATTCGCACGGGTTCTCCATCACCCTTAATGTGATAAAAAAAAAACCTTGAAGACATCAAAGAACATGAAAGGAAGATCACAGGAAAATTCCTGGAGGAATTGATACCCAAGACGGTCATAGGCTGCAATTAATTAAGACAACAGAAACAACTAAAGGGCGGATGTAATTGTTTGGTCACCTCAGCCGACTGCCAGAAAATCACTGTATGGTGACGAATTACGGTGTTGCAATAGCTAATTTCTCTTAGCGTCACTTTATAAGGTACGGATGTTCTATCAAATGGTGACAAATGAAAATTTGTGCCGGGCTGGGACTGGAAACCGGGTTTCCTGCTTTTCGTGAGCGGTCGCCTTAACCACTAGGTTACCCGAACACGACTCCAGGACCGACCCAAACTTCCATATGCCACACTGACAGCACAAGTGAGTCAACTGAATTCATCCATTGGCACTCGCAGCTTAATCTGTATTCCCGCACCAGGGAGAATGAAATCAACGAGACATTAACGTTCGCTGTTATCGTCCTTGCCTTGCTTAGGCGTCTATTAAATTACTGTATGGTGACGATTTACAGTGTCGATATATTTATCAATATTTTTTCATAATATTGCTAAATATATCAACACTGTAATTCGTCACCATACAGTAATTTAACAGAAGCCTAAGCGAGCAATGACGATAACAGCGTAGGTTAATGCCTCGTCGATTACATTCTACCTGGTGCGGGAATACAGATTAAGCTGCGAGTGCCAAGGGATGAATGCACTTATGTGCAGTCAGTGTGGCATATGTAAGTTTGGGACGATCCTGGAGTCGTGTTCGGGTAGCCTAGTGGTTAAGGTGACCGCCCGCGAAAAGCGGGAAACCCGTTTCGAGTCCCGGCCGGCACACATTTTTATATGTCACCATTTGGTAGAACATCCATACCTTATACAGTGACGCTAATAGAAATTCGTTACTGCCAAAAAATATTGATAAATACCAGAATGAAATGTTCAAATGTTTGTAGAGCTTATGGGACTTAACTACGGGTCATCAGTCCCTAAACCTACAAACTACTTGTGAACTAGCTTATACTAAGGACGTCACAAATATCCATGACCGAGGGGGGTTTCGAACCACCGACTATAGTGGCCGTTCAGACTGTGACTGGCGCACCGCTGATCGCTCGGCCACCGCAACCGGCGATGTATAGCTGAAAATCGATTGACGAAGAGAATAATAGTTTACGTAACGTCACTTACCAACACTGTATCTTGGCTGAATGAATTTCTAAAGACTCTAAAAATGCAAACATAAGACCAGTTGACATTCTAAACGCAATAATTAAGATCGCTTTTAATCTATGAGGTTCTCAGAAATAGTTAATCTAGAAAGAGACACTTTGAAAGTAGACAGATGGAAAGCAATATCAGAGCAACCAAAATGAAAACAGTACAAACCAAAGTGGTTGGATGAGCGTAACCAAGCCTTTTCGGAAACAATGCGAGCGTACTGGATGATCAAAAAACACTCAGAGTAATATTAATCATTTGCTTACCGTGTTCCACTTCTGGGAAGAATTCGCCAATAACAATAATAATAGTAATGATAATGTGATAATAAAGTAAGGACTTCATCAATAGAATCTATTATACACGTCCCACTGACATACCTCTGTTTCGTAGAATCACGCACGAAAGGGAAACAGGACAATTACCACAGTCCGACTTCCCAGAAGCCTTTGTCAGTGGAAGATGGATCTATATAAAGGAGCACGTGTCGCGATACAACGGCACTCGAACCTTTCTGAGGAAACGATGCTCTTAGTCTTCCACGTGTTTCCGGTGTCCGCAGCTGCCCTTTCAACGGCAAACAATTTCAGCGAAGCGGCGGTACAGCTGCTCGACTCGTGTTTTTCTTTTTTGCGCCCTTATTCGCAGCCTTGTTCTTCGCTTTGCTTTTTCTGCGATTTATCACTAACTTGTTCATGTACGATACTTGCAATTTCATCCAATTTGTGTTCAAGTAAGTTCCTTACTCGTCAACTAATTTCCACTTTGAAAAACGGAGTAAAAATCAACAATAGACAAAGGAAATCAATAAACAATAAAGTTATTTCAAATCATTTTGGTGAAATTCTTGAGGTTTGTTTCTCAATAACATTGTTGGTGGCGTTAATGACGTTTCTTTCCCGAATGATATTCATAGCAGGAAACATAAACCCCATCACGTAAAGCGAAAAGTTTTCTGAACTTCTGTATCTGACGTGTTTCTACGATCTGTCATTACCAAGTCAATCCACAAAATCTCCTAATGTATAAACGTAAGAAGAAATTAGTACAAACAGTAAAAATACAAGATATAGGACTATTAAGTATTATTGTAAGAGTACATAGAAGAATGTTATTCGATAAAATGAAATTTTAAATGACATAAAAAAGACTTATATTTCGTAAGAATCATTACGGTTATTGTGAAATGAAGCTGAAATTTAACAGTTACCAAAACATTCTTGTATCATGTGTATTAAAGAAAAGTTACTGTATTAATCCTTTAGCGATTTCGAAAAATATTTTTAAGAAATAGAAAAATAACTTTAGCATAATCTACGTTAATTAAAATAACAATATGGTCGGCGCAAAGAGGCTATATCTTATCGAGGAGAAGGAAATCCTATTCGAGGGAAAAGAAATGTATAGGAAGAAATCAATTTCTTCCAAAAAACTTTTCCTATGTCGAGAAAACGAATGAATGAAAATCTGTTCAAATGTTTGTTAAGCTTATGGGACTTAACTACGGGATCATCAGTCCCTAAACTTACAAACTACAACTACCTTAAACTAAGGGCGGCACAAATATCCATGCCCGAGGGGGGATTCGAACCCCCCGACCGTAGTGGCCGTGCAGACCGTGACTGGAGCGCCTCTGTCTCCTCGGCCGCGGCCGGCACGAATGAATGAGTCTTCATTGAGGGAATCGGCAGTAAAACATGGTAAGGGAAATTATCAGTATTTGTGGGTAAACGCGCCATAAATGTTAGTGTTATTACATCTGAAGAAAGGAAGACAGTTTAATGTCTCTTCTAAAGCGTAGTCATTAGGGTTTTTTTCCCGTGTCACACATAGTAAGTTGTGACCGAAAGAAAGAAAAGTTCAGGGAGAAGATATAAAATCTTTACGATTTGTAAATGATTTTTTTACTTGTGCTGGAAAAAGGAAAGGATCTGTTTGAGCATCTTAACAAAATTAACGGGAGAATGGAATGTCAGTTTAGATTCGTAAGTAAAAATTAACTGTAATGAAATACAAATCAATTATGCGATGTTGCGGAAATTACGAAAGTGGGATATTTGGGAAGTAAAATAGCCAGAATAGAAAAGATAATAAATGCTGATTGACAATGGAAAGATGACGCTTTTTAAAGAACAGTATTAATTAACTTGTTAAAAAGAACATTCTCTAGTTATTGGTGTGGAATGTTGTCTCCTACGAGAGTGGACGACAAGCAACTCTGAAAGGAAGAGGACAGAGGCTTTTGAATATCAAGAATTAGACAAGAAGATTTCGTACGTTGTGAAAATAAATGTGTGGCAAAACTAGACTAGAAGAAGTGATCAAATTATAGGAGTCATTTTTAAGACTTCATGGAATACTCAATTCGAAATTATAATGACAGAAGGAAGGAAGGAAGATTAGGTCTGAACGCCCCGTCGACATCGTGATCGTTAGAGGCGGAGTTCACGCCGGGATTTTTTAGGAAGGTTTGGAAAGGAAGTCGCCCGTGTTATTTCAAAGGTACACTCCCGGTATTCGCCTCACTAGGTTTGAGGAAATCACGAGGAACCAAAATATGGATGGCCAGGGATGGATTCGAACCACCGCACTCCTGAATGCAAGTCCAGTGTCCACCCTGCTCGGTGGAAGAGAAAAAGTGAAGAGGGGACGGGGGGGGGGGGGGAGGGCCCGATAAAAATTAGCATAAAGGGACCATGAGAAAATACAGCAAAACATTTCAGATGAATGTGGTTACCATTGTTATTTGTAGAAGAAAAAGTTTTCACAAAATTGTGGGCAATTGCAACAAAAGACCGCAGCAACGTGCAAATGGTTTCAAGTCCTCTGTGTCAGATACTTAGGTGTTAATTAAACTATATCAGTTGTAAGTGTCTGCAGTAGGCTAACCACTTTTTCCCCATTGCCTTCCATTCCATAAAATTCGTCAATTCCACTATAGTATACAGTTAGTACCGGACTTCGAATAAGATACGAAGGAAGTGAAAAATAGTTAGGAAAGGAGGATTCAAAATTCAGAATGAAAGAGATTATCTAGAACTACCGCTGTTTACATCGTTATGATGAATCGTTATGTGGGTCAAAAATGATCATTCTACTAAGAATGGAATATAGATTGTAATAGAGCAAAGTAAGAGGAATTGTCTTCGGAATAGCACTATTGAGATCACCAAATAAAAATTCATTTGAATGGAAACAATTTGTATCGTTGGTGTATTTAATTACATCATAGCAAGGAGATGAATGAGCCTGCTGCAAAATATTGAATAATACGGTAGGATGCCGTTTGCTCAGCTGTGTTGTAATAATAATAATGTGCATTCAACATGCTTAACGTAAAAAGAGCCACGAACCGACAACATGGAAGATTAATTTTTAATTGTGAACGTAGAACTGTGTGATGCTCTCCTGCACTCTGTGACTACTCGTACTCGTTTACAACTACCTTTGCTGTATTATTCCATAGCGACAGCTTTCACACTGCTATTGAGAGTCATCTATTCTTTGTCGTTTATCTCACCGGTAAGACAAAAAGCAAATGTCTACAAATAAAATCATCGTTTTAAACGTACCCGCTGAATGTCACTCGATAGTCGTTTGACTGCTGTAGACGTATTTCTTTTTCTGTTAAGAGCCACACACATGTTTCGCTACTGTTGTAAAAACGAGGAATAAGAAGACACACTAATAATGTAACATGTTGTAGTGCGTCATTTCTCCGACGTTTTCAATGTATATCCACAGTGTCAGTTTGTCATCTGCAAAAGTGACGGTGTTTTCAATGTCAGATGGTGAATGAGATAGCATTATTTCAGTCTTCACTGTCATTGTTTACCTATAAAAATAAAAACAACGTTTTGATTAAAGCAGATCCTTTTGAAGAAAAACCTAAATATTTGTTAGGCAAACAGTGACCAAAAGGGTTTCAACATCGAACTTGTTAACCCAAGTCGCAACTCCTGTCCACAGCACATGGGCCCATTTAAGCGTGCCTTTCACCCTTTTGTCACATACTATTCACTTGAAAACATTTTTCTGCCGCCCGTAGTATCCACTGCTGCAGGCTATTCATGTTCGTATATACCAACGAATAAAAAAAAAAAAAAAAAAAAAAAAAAAAAAAAAAAAAAAAAAAAAATATTAGAATATTCATCAAACAACATACGTGCCTGTTTGTGAGCAATTACTTGCAGAAAATGAGTTCTCAGTATCTTGAAATAATTATGAAACACACTGAGGTCCAAAAAATTATGAGACAGCGATATGCACAAATGCACAGATAGTGTTAACATCGTTTACACAATGTGCAGTTAGGCGCTGCATTGGCAGTGATGTCGTTTGTACTCCGGTGATTCATGTGAAAGGTTTCGAAATTATTATTGCATCGCATGAGAATTAGTGAACTTCCAACTCTGTGATAGTTGGAGGTAGAAGTATATGACCTCCCACTTCGGAAATCGCTTGGCAATTTCAAAAGTGCGACGGAACTGGCAGGTATCTGGGAATAAAATGTTCAAATGTTTGGACAACTTATGGGACTTAACTACGGGGTCATCAGTCCCTAACCTTACAAGACTAGCTAAGACTAAAGACGGCACAAATATCCATGCTCGAGGGGGGATTCGAACCCCCGACCGTAGTGGCCGTGCTGACCGTGACTGAAGCGCCTCAGTCACCTCGGCCACCGCGGCCGGCTATCTGGGAATACGTCTCACCACAGACAACGTCCGACCGTTTGTGCTTAGTGTCCGCTAGTAGCAGCGTTGTTCATGGAGATGTCAGTACCAATGGATAGCTGCGGTGGAACGGCCGAGCGCTTTAACGTGCCTTGCTATGGAGCGCGCAGTTTCATTGGAGGTTCGAGTCCTATATGGTTGTGTGTTGGCCATAGTTTGGTTTACGTAGTTTTGAATACTAGGGTCAGATAAGCCCAGAAGTCCCATAGATAGACAAACATTCGAACATTTTTGAACTAACAGATAAACAATCGTGTGTTAGAGTCGCAGTTGTAGCAGCGAGCGAACAGCGTCCAGAAAGTATAGAGAAGGCAGCGGGATTGCCAACAATCGTCGTACCTTTGCGCACTTGAACGTCACGTAGTACTCGACAGCCGTTATTGAGCCAAACTAGGCATTATGGATATTGAAGAAAAATAGTAATTTTAGGTTTATTTGTGCATACTTAGCTCGTGTGTCATCAAAGTTCGTTTTCTATTAACTAAACATCGTAACAAACTGTTTTATGGTACAGAATTGAAGGCTAGGCATGGCCGTTTTGTATTTAAATTACTATGGTGCTCTGAGAGATATTGTTCGTATTTCTGTCTCTGACGAAATTCTAGTTAACTCAGATCTACCTGATGTTTCATACAAAATCTGTATGTCGTCTTTTGCGTTAAACAAAACTGTGTGGAATTATATCGTCACATTTAATATTTGTCTTACAGACCAAACCCATAGTTACATTACGAAGTAATATTACATCTACGTGGATACTCTGTAAGTCACATTGAAGTGCATGGCAGAGGGTTCATGGAAACACTTTTATGATTTTTCTCTGTAGTTCCATTCTGTAATAGCTTGCGGCAAAAAGGAACGCCTAAATCATTTTGTTTTTCAACTAATATGTCTTATTTTAATTTTTTGATCATGTCTCTCGATGTAGGTGGGTGCTAACAAAAAATGATCGTAATCGTAAAAGAAAGTTGGTGAAAGAATTTCACAAATACATCTTGCCGCAACAAATGACGCCTTTCTTTTAATGATTTTCACTGCAACTCGTGCATCATTTCAGTGACACTCCGTCCGCTATACCACAATAATAAAAAAACAAGCTGTTCTTCTCTGAACTTTCTGTAAATCGTCAGTCAATACCACCACGTGTGGATCTAACAATGCGCAGCAATACTGCGAAATAGGTCATACTAGTGTAGGCAGTTCCTTTAGTAGAACTGTAGCATGTACTAAGTGTTCTGCCAATAAAACGTAGTATTTGATTTGCCTTCCCTACAATATTTTCTATGTGTACTTTCCAATTTAATTTGCTCGTAATTGTTATTCCCAGGTATTTCGTTGAATTGACGGCCTGTAGGTTTGACTGAATTATCGAATTATTGAAGTTTAAGGGCGTCTGAAAAGTCCGTGCAAAAATAAAAACTACTAACGTGTATGGGGAAAATCATTTTTAGTTTTCGACATTGTCTTATTTAAGACAAATACTCTTTATCCAACGCCGTTGTAATTTGTTGTTCCCTTTCGAATAATAAGTGTCTCATCCTGCAAAATAGCTTTTAGTTTCGGCAATCCTCTCCTCGTTTGAATGAAATCTTCACCCCACCAGCCATTTCTTCAAATTAGGGAACAAACTGCACTCTGAGGGAACCAAGGCTGGAGATTAGGGGGATGTGAAACTAGCTGGAATCCTATTTCCAATACATTTGAAACCACAACTGCTGAGGTGTGTGCTCTTGTCGTCTCGGTAGAGGACATTTTGTGGGCCAATAGCCGGCATTATTCTTGCAGCTCAGTTTCCAAACGGTCCAATAACGATAATATGCGCCTGTAATAGTTTTACCCTGTTCCAGATAGTCGTTCAGTATTATCTATAGAGAATGCCAAAAGACTGTCCCCATTAACTTTCTTGTCGAAGGATTGGTCTTCTCCTTTTTTGGTTCAGGTTCCCCGTTGGTAACACATTGTTTAGATTGTTCATTGGTCTCGGGAGTATAGTAATGTATCCATGTTGCATCCAAAGTGACGAAACGACGCTTGGAGTCCTGCAGATTCTTCCTGAGTAGCTGCAAACTTTCACTGCAAACACTTCACACGATTCCGTTTTTGGTCATGCGTGAGCAATCGCGGCACCCATCTTGCAGATGTCCATTATGCAAATTCTTATCCGTTAATTCGATAGCAATCTCACGCATCTTATCTCCTCTGTGATCCATCATCATATCATGGATTTTATCAATGATTTCTGGAGATTTTCGATTGTCAAAGATGAAAACAGTAAGAAATAATGAAGATTTCAACTAGTGAATCCCATGCTATAAACTTTTAATAATTGAATACATGTAATTTTTCAACTAATAAAGCTGTAATATACCCTTCAATTACCGAGTTGTATAATTGCTGATAAAATTGAATAATGAGTAAACATACTGGCCAGAAAACCGTTCTCAGCACAGGCGAGCAGTAGAAAGACAACAAAGTATCACTCAGAATTGAAATACATGGAGTACAAGTTACATAGTACCCTAACTAAAAATGCGATATTTAAAATTTTAGACTTAATGGGTACGATTTGATAAAAACAACGGAAGGAATGGGACGATAAAATTACGTAGGTTTCTGCGGCCATAGTCTGATGACATAAAAGTGTTCTGGGTGCTGTGCCGTGTCATGATGTACATAGGCTATTACTTTATAACAGACGTTTCGGCCAAAGTTACACTGGCGTTCATCTGGGTATCCTAGAAAACTTTTATGTTCAATGGGACGATGTGTCACATTAGTTTTCCAAAATCTGCAGAAAGCCGAAATGAAAGCAAGCGTTCTAAAATGGTCGGTAGGGTGCATTCGATGCAAGAAGCTAACATAATTGAACTACTCGCAAATTCCATCCCGTTATAAAGAACAGAACGGAATAATTTCACTAGGGCACAGTGTTTATCTGGGGCCCCAAAACTCGGAAAAATATTCGAGTGATTTACTCCAATTCTCCAGCGGTGCGAGTTCAGTCTATTAGCAGCTCTCGTGATTGGAAGGCAAAGTAGTCCTGTGGCGGGCCACCGTTTCCTGAACGACGTACTCGAGCGTAATGCTCCCTCCGAAACAAAAACACTACAGCGAACCTTGTTAAACTCGAGTTAAAAAGGGAGAAAAACGCGGTCGCTAATGAACGGGTTGGCGCTTTTATTTTGGCGCGGAACTCCCCCCTCCCCTTGCGCCTGGTACAGGCCGCACAGTCAATACAATAACGCCGGGCGGCCTGCTTTGATAGAGGCCGACCCCGGCCACGCGTCCCACAATAAAACGGGACGGCGGCTTCGGAAACAACTGCCGGCGCCCAGTGGCTGCAGGAACAGCGTCGTGCCTGTTTACCCGTGTTCCAAAGCACCACTCGCTGACGCGCAGCGCCAAACACCTGCGCGGGCGATCGCGAGGTGGCCCTCCGGGGATTCCAACAGAGGCGACAGGAATGCCTGTAACGGAATATTACTGGCGCTCTGCGTTTATCGCTGAAACTTTTATGGTATTTTAGGGTGCGATGCCCTTCATTTCACGTACAACTATTTTTGAAAACATTGTATAATAACAACAGTCTTAACACTTTGACTGCCGGCCATGTAAACCATTCCATCCATTTGAGTGCCAGACATTCTGCTTTCAGGAGTAACCCGAGCTGCACTTAGTTTCTTTATCTTCAGTCTGGCATAAAGAATTGTCTGATCTTTGCAATAAATCCGGAACTGAACACAGAGCATATAAATCACATACAACTCCGACGCCAAGGGCCCCACTAAAAACGTCTGTACTTAGTCTGTGTCAGTCCACCCCTCTGTAGAGTCACTACGATATGTTGCTGTGTCACCCCTCTGTCATAGTCACCTCTCAGTACTTTCGGGGAGTATATTTTGTGTGAAGACGTGTCCATTCATTTACCTACTGAGTGTTCGGACAACACTTTCTACATGCCTCGTTTCAGACAATGAATGCGACCATTCGACCGATTTAGAAACTAAATTTACAACATTTATAGGCTGTTTTAGACACTAGGTTTACCAAGTAAGGTGTTTAAGATAGATATGGCCCGTCAATAAACTTTATTCTTTTCTTAAAAGCACGAAAACAATGATCACGTCAAATGACGTGATTGGCATTCTACAGAAATTTCCGTATCCCGCCAATTGACGTGATTGGCACTCGGAGTGTAACAAATATAATAAATTTCCTTGAGAAGGAAAAGCTTTTGTCTGTGCATCGTACGGCTTTCGGAAACATCGAACTTTTGAAACCCGGCTTCCCCTTTTCTTTCGTGAAATCTTGCGTGCTGTGAATGAAAGGCATCAGGCAGACCATATTTCTCGACTTTCGAAATGCATTTGACAACGGACTGCACTACAGACTGCTAACGAAGGTTCGAGCTTATGGAATAATTAACCAAATAGTCTCAAATATAACTTAAGTAATAGAAACCAGTACGTTGTCCTTGATGGCAAGTATTCATCATGAACTAGGTTATCGTCAGGAGTGTCCCAGGGTAGTGTGATAGCACCGCTGTTATTTTCAATCTATATAAATAATATGACGGACAGAGGGAGTTGCAATCTGAGGCAGTTTGCTGATGGTCCTGTGGTATACAAGAGGATGTGGTAGGATGCAGGATGAATTTGACCTACATCTAGGTGCTGTGAGGAATGCCAGTAGCTATAAAACGTAAGGTGGTGCAGATGAGTAGGAAAAATAATCCAGTGTGCTGCTTATAGAGCGCGCCAATTAAATACCTAAGCGTAGTTCTGCACTCCGCACTCTCGCTTTAATGGGAGAATAAAATGTTCAAATGTTTGAAAATCTATCGGACCAAACTGCGTGGTCATCAGTTCGTAGCTTACAAACTACTTAAACCTAGGTAAACTAACCTAAGGACAAACACACACACCCATGCCCCAGGGAGGACTCGAACCACCACGGCGAGCAACCGCGCGCTCCGCAGCGAGACGCCTTAGTCCGCTCGGCTACTCCACCGCGGCATTTCATGTACAACATCGTATAATAACAACAGTCTTAGTAATTAATACAAACAAAAGTCAGTTTAGTTCGTAAATTTTATTTATGGTTACAGGTTTCAACCACAACAACTAATATAGTAAATTTCCTTGAGAGGGAAAAGCTTCCGTCCATGCATCATACGGCTTTTGGGAGCATCGATCTTGTGAAACCCAGCTTCTCCTTTTCTCTCGTAACACCCTGCGTGCTGCGGATGAAGGGCAGCAGGCAGACTGCATATCTCTCGACTTTCGAAAGGCTCGAAACTATGAAACAGTGGAACAGGTAACCAAATTCAGGCCACAGTACACATTCACTTTTTGGCTTCTGGGGACGAAGATTGAACTAATTAACGCCGCTAAACAGCATATTTTAACGAATAAAATTACTTACCACTGGGGTAGCAGAGGGTCAAATTATTAAATTCAGTGAAATTGCTTTACAACAAATGTGGTAACTGTTGCTGAAGAATGGGTGGCAACGAAGTAAACGGTAAAACGTAATTTTAACCGCGCGAAACTCTGTTTACTTACGCAAGAGCTGCTCACTGCCACAACCGGGGACTGCTACCGCGCTCGTATCTTGCTAGTAACTGTGCAGCCTAGCGCGTCGAAGGTGCGTAAACTGTGAAATTCAGATTCGATTCATACTGCGCATAATGAAAGCGCAGGGCCAGAGGTGTAATTTGACAAAGCACCAAGATGCACTTCTCAGCCGTTGTCGTGAAAATCGACAATTAAAAAAAAAAAAAAAAAAAAAAAAAAAAAAAAAAAAAAAAAAAAAAACCGTTGCGGTGAAATACTCTCTACGATCTCTACGATTAGTAATTTCGTACAGAGGCGTGGCGTAGCGGTAAGCGCTCGGGTTAGTAATCCGAAAGTCTCTGGATCGAATCACGCGGCATGCAACTTTTTTTATTATTTGTTATATTGTAACGCACGAACCAGAGTGATAGTTATAGAAATATGGAAAGCAGAAAACAGCACGACATCGAGCACATCTGACAAACGATGCGTTTTTACAAGAACATTTGTTTTTAAATTATCTGTTGGGCAACCCACCTTTTTGACATTCTGAAAATTTGTTCTATCGTTCGTCAGGTTTGACTTACACTATACGTATTCGTTTCGGAACATCGTTTATACTTCTTCCGTTAACTATACGTTATAAACATTATGAAGAAAATTAATAACGTTTCTGAACTTTGTTTGCGGAAAACATAATGAAGTTGGAAGTCGCCAGTTGCATATAATAAGTTGTTTGAAAGTCGTTTGTCGTGGAAAAACTGGCGACTTCGAACATCAAATGTTATTAATCATAATGTTATTAATTATCTTCTCTCTCTCTCTCTCTCTCTCTCTCTCTCTCTCTCTCTCTCTCTCTCTCTCTCTCTGTCTGTGTGTGTGTGTGTGTGTGTGTGTGTGTATACATTTGTATTACAAAAAACAAATAATAAAAAAAAGGTTGCATGCCTCGAGATTCAATCCGGCGACCTTAGGATTACGAACCCCAGCGCTTACTGCTACGCCACGACTCTGTACAATATTCCTAATCGTAGAGATCGTTGAGAGTATTTCATCGCAACGGCTTTTTTACCTGTCGATTTTCTCGACAACAGTTGAGAAGTGCATCTTGGTGCTTTGCCAAATTACACCACTGGCCATGAGCTTTCATTATGCGCAGTATGAAACAAATCTGAATTTCAAAATTGACGGCCTCCCCTTGTTAGTTTGCGGGCTTGTGTGCGACAACAGCTAAGGATTCGCATTTGTGATGTAACCAATTTTACCACGGTGGCAGCGGTTACCGGAAGATACCCATTATTATGTCAAATAAGTTTTGATGTTTAGACATAATTTGGTCGTTTAAAACGTTTCGGGATTTAAAAAATACGTATTTGGATATTACAAATTCCTCCAACATATTTAATTTCTGGCCTTTACATGCAACATGAAAGATTTTTAAGTTTTTCAGGCTTGGTGGCTAATGGCCTGAAGTTTTAAGATGATGAGCAAAGCGGGTAGAATTTCTTTAACTGACCAATTTTAGTCAGTAGATGCTCGCTAAACCTAACGGCAAAGAATAGTCCAGATTGACCGATATAATCAGATGAACATTTGGCACATCCAATACTGTACACGCCTCATTTGTGGAACAACTTCTTAAATGGGCTGCTCATTATGAGAGAGAGAGAATACTGAATGGCGGGGCCTATCGAAAAAACTAAGAGAACATTAGGCATACAGATGTTAATTACAAATGTAAAAATATCTTAGGAATTAAATCAACATTTTTTATAAAAATTTTATATGCAAATTCGTCACAAATTAATTTATGTAGTTCTTATATACACGCAGGCACTTGAAAATGGCAAAGTGCCCTATGGCTGTAGTGTTAAATATTAATATTTGAGCAGTGATTTTGCACATTTTATTTCAAAGTATGTCACTGAGATTTACCCCGCTGTTGGCCCATTAATCAAAGTTTACTGCTGCGGCAAGTGGTTTGAAACCCACGAAGTTTCGCCCGAAATCTCGTAGGGCACTGTCAAGTGGCGACTGCCGTATCAGTGCTGTTGTCGTCTGTATATAACCGCGATGCTTCCTCTAGACACTAGAGTTTCGTGAGAGTGGGGCTCGCGACGGCACCACATATGTAATGTATGTATGCGGCTTCAAATGAAATTGCGTGCTTATGGAATATCTCCCCAATTGTGCGATTGGATTCACCATTTTCTATCAGAAAGAACACAGTTTGTTGTAATTGACGGTAAGTCATCTAGTAAAACAGAAGTGATATCTGGCGTTCCACAGGGAAGCGTTATAGGTCCCCTACTCTTCCTCGTGTTTATAAACGATTTAGGAGACAATCTGATTAGCTCCCTCAGATTGTTCGCGGATGATGCTGTCGTTTATCCGTTAGTGAAGTCAACAGAAGATCAAAAGCAACTGCAAAGCGATTTAGACAAAATTTCTACATGGTGCGAAAATTGTCAATTGACACTAAATAAAGGTGTGAAGTAATACACATGACTACTAAAAGAAATCCGTTGAACTTCAATTACGCGATAAATTAGGTCGTAAATTCTACCAAATACCTAGGAGTTACAAATACGAACAACTTTGACTGTAGAGAACACATAGAAAATATTGTGGGGAAGGCGAACCAAAGGTTACGATTCATTGGCAGAACGCTTCGAAGATGCATCAGCTCCACCAAAGAGACTGCCTACATCACACTTGTGCGTCTTCTGTTGGAGTACTGTTGCCCCTTGTGGGACCCTCACCAGGTGTGAATGACGGAAGACATTGAGAAGGTTCAGAGAAGGGCAAGGACAGCTCGTTTTGTTTTATCACGTTACCTAGGGGGGGGGGGGGGGGTAGCGTCACGGAAATGTTGCACGAACTGGGGTGGAAATCATTAAAAGAAAGACGTTATTCATTGCGGCGTGGTCTGTTTGCGATGTTTCAATCACCGACTTTTACTTCTGAATATGAAAGTATTTT
This sequence comes from Locusta migratoria, assembly GCA_026315105.1. Lineage (NCBI taxonomy): Eukaryota > Metazoa > Arthropoda > Insecta > Orthoptera > Acrididae > Locusta > Locusta migratoria. Next base: position 36,522,243 of record CM048748.1, read on the forward strand.
GCTAGCACCCACCTACTTAGATTGACATGACCATCCCAATAAAATAAGAGAAATCAGATCGAAAACGGAACGATTTAGGTGTTCTTTCTTTCCGCGCGCTATTGGAGAATGGAACGGTAGAGAAAAGTAATGAAAGTGGTTAATGTACCCTCTGCCAGGCACTTAAATGTGATTTGCAGAGTATCTATGTAGATGTACATGTAGACATGTGACATGTCGATGGCCGTGTGTCACACTGCGCTTCGCTGCAAACCGCCGTCTTCATTAACTGTTTTTATCGCATGTTTTCATCTTTATCTGCTTCTTTATTACACTATCCGAGAAATTATTTGTTTTTATAATAATGAATGTCTCTTCCAACGCAATACTGTGCATGTTATTTAACGCATGGTCCATGAAAGCTGATTTTCCTGGTAACGTAAGACAAAATATCTTTCATGTTCTACGCGGCGTAGTTCAGTAGTACGTTCTGTCCGCCCCTTTTAAAACTGACCACACCCACTTTTTATTTTATGTACACCTACTGTTCAGTGACCTACATCTTATTTCACTAGTCTCATCAGATGTCTTGTGTTTGTAGGAGGCTCAGTGTTTCGCCTCTTAAGGAATTGAGTAATATTTTACTGAGCGAGAAAACGGCAAAAATCACTACCTTATTTGTGTCCATCTCGGGGATTATCTGCTTGCAGAACTTTCGTAAAGATAGTTGGCGGATGCTATACCCGCGTTTCCTCAATGTGAAAGTGGCTCACTTCCTTCTGTAGATTTCCACTTTCGGAGACAACTTCCGCTCGGCGCAACAAGATTCTTATACTAGATAGTCTCTGCGATGGATGGTAGTGGCTTGTGGCGTGCATATACCTGTTCGTCTGGGTGAGGACACATTAATTTCTTTACGCCTGACGCAAGCGCCAGGGAAAGACAGGGCAACATCAGTCATTTTCCCACCTCGTGAATTTGGTTCTACTAATGTGTTCCAAGGATTCACCCCTCGTCCGCGTCCAAGAGGCCAGTGACATCTAAAGAAGCAATTCATCCATGGAAGGACGACAGCTGCACTGATTCTACTGTCACCACTTGGCGATGGATAAGGAGATGCCTCTCGAAAGCACGTGGATTTTAAATCACATAAGATGGCAAGAAATCCAAGAGAATTTTATCAGTAAGAATCGCCACAAATGTATGTATTCATATATATAACCCTTTCAGTCCCACATTATGAAATCAGCTTTGGAAAAATTAAAATTCAGTGTTTTCTGTATTAATACAGTGTAATAAAGATAAAAATAAGTGTTTTAAAATTTTTGGTTGAACTGTTGATTTCTTATGTTATATATTACATGCACAACACAGGTGTTTTGATCAAGGTACTTTATTACTTGAACGTCATTTTGTGGATAGTCAACAATACCTGATCAATAATGCTAGCATAACCTTCACCACAGCACCAAAGACACGGCAATTCACTTCTGGAATAAAATAAAAAGAACCACACTTACGCTCGCACCCTCGCAACGTACAGACGGCAACGCAACAAAACCTCCAAGATGGACAGATTAAAGTCTCAGAAGTGGCTAGACGCCGTAGCAAGCGTCATAATGTTTTTGTTAATCAACAAAATGCAACTTTAAGGACTGATGCACAAAATACGGTATCAATAAACATTTAATACGTTGTTGTCCTGGAACTACACTGAGAATGAAAGCGTTAATGACTTTAAGTTGCCATTAATAATGCTCTTGGTTTTTATGTGTCGGTTCTGGTGTGTTACAAATCGTTGTAACTTACGTCTGAACTGCCTTACAGTCACAAAATGCTCATGACCCTTGCAAATACCTGGCATCGCAGTTGTTAAGTGACTTAGAATGGAAATAAGAGAAAAAAATATCAACTCAAAATTTTGTGTTACAGTTGTTAACGCCGTATGCAATATTATTTGCACATGTGTACTTTTCTAAAATTTATTTATAACCAACAGTTAGCCCGTACTTCTCTGCAGCATTAAGCGTTTGATGTCGAAAATATGAAGATTATAATAGTTTTCCTTTCACAATGTAATACCTCCGAGACGTAAATATGCTTGCTCGAACGACAAAAAATGTTTTGAAAACGGAGCTGAAGCTGAAGGAGCACAGACAAATTTCTTGAGACTCACCCAATGCTAGTAATTATTCACATGTAAGGGCTTCATTCCCTTTGTGTTCTATGGCAAAAACGAACTGCATACATTGAGTAAAACAGAAGAAATCGTAATAAATTGCCAGCATGTACACTTCCAACGCGTATGAATAAATATTAAGAAAGCTTTTTGTAATGCTTTCTGAGAAATCCGTAAATGAATACCTGTCGTTTGGGGAAAAAAAGAAAATAAATAAATAAAATGGAGATAGAAATGAAAGGAGAGAGAATCGGCCGGAAGAGAACAGCCTGACGGCCTTGCATTAGTTTTTGTATTTTTTTTGAAAAAAACTTTTATTAAACTCATACAATGTCAGCGTGTAAAACTCAAATTATAGCCTTTCATCCACTTAAAAGAAGCGAACTGCCTACCTTAATTAGAAGGAGGAAGAGCGTCCGAAAATGAAACTGAATTTCAATATGTACTCACGCATTTCTCTGAATCAAGTAATGTTCTTATATGGAGTTATATCTGCAAAGTGTTCTTCGGCCAAAAAGAACGACGTACCTTAATTAGGACTGAGGATATCGTAAAACAAACATTAAAATATTGCCGCGAGACGCTACGTTAAGCGCAGGGGATAGTGTCACCGCCTGCGGTGCTGAAGGTCGCCGGTTCAATCCCGCCCACCGGCAAAAATTTATTTCTTTGTAATTAACAATTCCTGAATGTTCCACATCTTTCTTATGTTCACTTGTAATTTCTATTTGTTTCTAATGTTAACTATTCTTCTAATTTCTGGTACATTCTGTCCCTGTATAAATAGCAGAGCACTCTGCCCGAGAGGCAGTCAGTGCTGCGTGTAAGTTTCAGTTCGCAATAAACCTGCTTTCAGTATAAGTGCTGAATTCAGTTGAGAACCCTGCCTTCGATGTCAATCCTGATTCCATTTCAACGTGACATTATTGTCACAAGGGTGACAATTAAGCGAGTTCAAGTACATGATAACAAATCTGTGGATGTCTACCTTTCATTAATAAAGTAAGGAAATTAACGTGATAAAAGGCCAGACCGACTGACCTATGTCTTTTATAATTAATTTTTAATATATAGATACATACCCATTCCTGATAACTGAGTCTTGACTAATTGGATAGACAGACGGACAAGGAAGTTATTCCTCGTTGACGTATGGTACACTACACAGCAAATTGTTCCATATAATAAAATTTAGTCTAGCATTTTAGATTTGATTTACTACCTTCTGAGTCATTAACCCTTTCGCTACGGTGAACTTCTGGAGATGTCGGGAGCGAATGTGCTCCACAGCCGGTGGACTGCTGCAGCAGTCGAGTGCTGCCTGTGTCGCCCAGCCGGTGGACTGCTGTAGCAGTTCCGCCTCGCGTCATATTTCTCCGCTTCACTACGCTCGACTTGTGTGGAAGTTTGACTTATGCACCATGTACCGGCTTTGTTGATAGTCTGTAGTTAACTAGATGGCAGATGCATTCAGTTTCAAAGCGTTGGTTTCGCTTGAGTTGTACTGCTCGTTTCCCTCCTTGTTTATATCTGACGTGTTGTTAACCTCAGTTTCTACTAGAAGTGGTATGGCAGAGAAGAGGTATACTGTGGAGGACGCTCTTTCCCTAATATTCTGTAGTGACTTTGAGGATGAAAGTGAATCATCGTCGGAATCTGACGATGAATATAAAACGCCTATTGTAGCTGCTTCTACATCACGTACATGTGCTACTCCTGTTGTTCCATTGACAAATGGGAGTCATACAGGAAATCCTGGAAAAATATAAAGTGGTAAAAAGAAGATCGAGCGGAGGAAAAAGATCAGAATGTCCGTCGAGACTGACAGCAGGGCCTCACCTACCTGATTACCGGATCAGTTACAGGACTTGCGTTGTCTGTAGAGCGCAGAAGAAGCGGAAGCAGACTAAAGGGTGTTGTAAGGAATGCAATACGACACTTTGCACCTTTCCCTGCTTCAAGATTTACCACACACAAAAGAATTTTTGAAATGAAATACTGTGAAATGTTATTCTCGTAATGTAATGCTACTGAAATATAACGTAAATCAATTGTAAATAAATATTATTTAACAAGCGAAATATGCGTTTATAATAATAAAGTTCACACCCCACCAGAGCTGAATCCAGAACTTGGATCTTTAAGAATTTACGAAAAAGTTACTCGCATTATCTGGAAGAAGGAAGAAAACTGTTTCTATTCCAAATGAATTTTCCGTAATAAACATATAGTATGAAGTCCAATAATTGCGATAACACGGAGAGTGTGAAAGCAGGACAGAGTAGCGCCGTGGGGAGTACGGAAAATACGCCGTACAGCGGGCACGGCCGGGCGCGACTGGCGCTCGTCGACAGCGCACGGCGCAACAATCACGGCGCCGGAGTGAAAGGGTTAATTACATTTCATTCCAAAAACAGACGAGAAGTTAATATTTACAGTGCATCTTTGTCTAGAAACTTTTCCTGTTCGGTAGCACAGTATCGGAACTGAACGTTTCTCTGCGGTGGGACAGCGACACTCGTGCTTCCACGCTGTCAGGATATTGTGTACCTCACGGGGATGACGCTCGCCCGTGTCAACAGCCCTCCGCTGCGCCGGCGGGTGCACGTCCATCACAGCGGCGTGTGACGTCTCGGAAGCCAATCTCGCCGACAGATTTTAGGGAGTTAACGCCCCCCCCCCCTCCTGCTCCCCCGCGGCGGCACGTAGCAGCTCGCCTGGGGTTCCGCCACCACGCGTGGGTCGCACACCCTCCCCTCCCCCCCCCCCCCCGTTTCACCCCACCCCCGGCGCCCCTGCCTACTGCGAAAGCAGAGCTCTGACGGGAATCCCCGATATTGGTGCTGTGGACATGTTTTATTCTTTTGAGATTACCTCGCCCTTCGCGAAGCCTGCCAGACGCTATTTTGCTGTCGAGGTTTCCTGCCACCTAGCGGCGTCGCTGGAACATCTCATCGACGTGTGTCTGACCGAATCCGATCACATCGACGTCGGCAAAGGCGCGTTGGTCGATAGCGCGGAAGGGCGGAAAGGACCGTGGGGAAGGAAAGACTGAGCGTTCGGATTTGGGAGCCTGGGAGAGAGGGGGAAAGACATAGACAATCTGACAAATGAAACAGGAAGGATGGGGGGAGATGTACGGTATCCTGGAAGTGCCTTTCCTCCGCGTCAACGGTCGATCTCCTATTATAGGAGCAATAAGGTGCGCTGCTACTGATCTGTCACCCATGAGGCTGATACTGAAGGGAATATTGCCACAATAATACTTTCTTCGAAAGCAAAGAAGAAAGAGATGTTTCAGGGTATTCTCCGCACTGTTAGTTCCTCGGAATTAACGGTAAGTACTTTCAACGATATAATACTAAGAACTATACAATACCCTTAGTTGATGAGAATGAAAGACCTGTTCACTTTCAATAGAACAAAAATACTGAATACTGCCTTAAATTCTTGTAATAAATTTAAAGATACGGAATCGTGTTGTTACAACATAATTTGCAGGGACTTCAGTGCTGTTATCAGAGGCAATGTATTGACGCACTATGGCATAGGCACATTTCATTCCCTTTCGTTATTTTGGTTAAAGACTCCCCATTAACTCTCGGGCGGCAGCGCCAATTATTATAACTTCAGCAGCAGCGCAGTGCAGATTTGCTACCACTGTGTATTCAGTGTTACAAACCTAGAATATAGCTAATAAGTGATCATAATGACTAAAATAGTTTAATGTACAGGTAGAAATATCACATTTGTTAATATCTGAATTAGTATATCAATTGCATTATTCCGAAAGTGGACAATTATCATGTATCGTTCCCTCTTTCGTTACTTCCCTGTAGTTCTTGTCTCTTGAGTAATTACTGACAGCTTTCTTCTGTGTACACATAATTACCTCATCAGTCGCATTATCATCTATCATGAATGAAAGAGCTTGCGTCTCTGACCTCACGCCCCTTGCGTTCCCTTTTGAACTAGGGAAGATTTTTATATGCGTTTTTCAGTGCTGCTTGTATGGCTTTTCACTCCACAGAGTGGTACCGTCTTCAAAATCAGATTCATTGCGTCTGAAATCTTGTTCTGAATCGGAAGTAGGATTTACATTCGAATAATTGTATCCTGTTCATGATCTGATGAGGAATGTAGACATAAATCATTATGATCCTCATTACTTGGCGAAAGAAGTCTATTTCTTCATCTTTTAGACACATACCACGTCTACGAGACCTGGAAATTAAATTATGTAGTAGAATAACACTCATTGTCGCATTGTATAACGCTAAAATGGGTTAAAAATGAGATTGACGGAAACTGCAGCATGGCTAATCAGGAGAAGCAAGAGGACAATTTATCGAGAGTTAACCTTCTATTCACGAAATAAACTTAAATTTTTGAGCAATTTAATAGGTAGGGTAAAATTTATACAATAAATATTTACTAGTAACTACCAAAAATCAATTTGTAAAGAAAACTTGACGTAACACAAAACAATTCAAATCTACTTACATGACAGGCAGCGCGCTGCAAATCTGCTACCTGTGATGAGCTCCCTGATTAAACTTTTCTTGGGTGGACACAGTCGTGCACTAGAAACTGAGAACCTTCACTGACATCACTGTTAAGGCTTAATTGAGGAATAGCTAAAGTGGAAATATGGCAGCTCTATTACTGCGACAACAGTGAGCATTTAAAGAAAAGTGGTCGCACAACTACACCAGCGCTGCCGCTCGAGGGTTAATGTGAGCTTCCGAAGAAAACACGCTATTTGTTTATTTTAGCCATTTGTTCTGTTATTGAATACATGATAGTATAGGGAGATTGTCAGTATGGCCCCATCACAGTGTACTGACCAGGCGTCGAATGTAGGATTTCTGACTACTCTCTCCCATCACGCTTTCTCCCCCCCTCCCCCCTATTCGATCTCCTATCGCCCCCACCAACTTCAATTGCCACCCCCATCTTCTTCCACCCCCACTTCCCTGTTTTGGAGATAATTTCTAATTTTGCATGAACTATTCTGGATGTAGCCCACAATTACTGTGAGGGTCATACATCTCCGTTTCAACTTCTAATTTTCAGCACTGAACGCTACCACCATCCTCTCAACTCCCCTTCAACCATCTCCCATTGTGAATTTGTCGGTAAACTCCCTCACGCTAGCCAAAGCGCTGACGTGTGAAAGTGTTGTCTCCAGCAGCAGCTGTAGAATACGTAAGTACTGTTTTGAAATAAAAATATTCGGATTTACTTGTTTCAACAATTATCTCACAATTCGGGAACTATGTTTGCATTAATTAATTCCAAAAATATTCTATTTTTGTAATTCATTTGTGACCTACAGTATGGGAAAACTATATGAAGGGCCCATAAGAAAGCAACGGCAGCAGCATCTCGGAATAGCAGGATGAAAGTCTCACAGTCGCGCACCATTAAATGATCTCGATTCCTTAGCGTTATGGCTTGTGGCTTAAGAACAGAGTATCGATCAACGGGACCAACCGCAAGTGGTTGCAGACTACGTGGCGGACAATACAGTCGCGGAGTATATTTAAGACGCGATGACTCGCTAACTAATGTCAATTAAAGGTCATACTGGTGCTCGTTTTGCACAGAGAGAACTACTAAATGGACATGGTTTCAAGACGATTCAACACTATATGGGATCGAATCACAAAAATAGGACACAGTGAATAAGTTCAGTTTAAAAAGAAGTAAAATTGTGACAGAGGTCGTGTACGATTCGTTGTAGTCAGAGGAAGGAGATTATCGAATAAGGAAGGTTTTAGGATGATACAACACAATACGGGGTCGGATGACAAGAATAGAACAAAATGAAAAAAATTCATTCCTGTGACGAAGTGGTTACTTTAAAGTAACTCCTGTAATGGACTGGCCTGCACACACTCCGCACCTGAATCCTGTAGATTACCTGTGGGATGTTTTGGAACACCAACTTCGTGGCCAGCCTCACCGACCTACATCGATACATCTCTCCAGTGAGCATTCCGTGATGAATGGGCTGCCATTCCCACAGAAACCTTCCAGCAACTGATTGAACGTATGGCTGAGGAGTGGAATCTGTCATCAAGGCTAAGGATGTGCCAACACCTTGCTGAATACCAACATTACCGATAGAGAGCTTCACGAACTTGTCATTTTCAGCGATGTGTCTCGATAGTTTTCATAGAGTACAAATCGAAACCATACGCAGGACTGTTATTTATTAACCATACGATTCAAGTTGTAATGAGTGGTACAAATAATTTAATTGCATTCAGAATAACAGGTTTCATTTAGTCGTTTGGTATTCGTCAATATAGTAGTTAACATTGGTTAGTACTATCTTTATGAATTATTGAAACACTGATCAAGAGCAAACCTAGTCTGTTCACTTATGTTGTTCACGGTCCTGCTAGAAAAGGTTTCTAAAAAACTGACCCACATAATATATTTCCATAACTCACAGATATTCACAGAAATGATCCCTACAGATGTGCCTATAACAGATGTGTTATCATATTAATGTGTTCCATTGTCTTCATTATTCCGTAAGTGCGATTACGTGTGTGCATGTGGGTGATTTATTTATTATCAGAATCCAGTATCTGAAGGAAAGCTAGCTACCAGATACTTTTTTGTAACGGTATTCATCAGAATATGAAGATATCAGTGTTACGCTTAATTTTTATCGAATGGACGTAATTGTTCATATTATACTTGGCAAGGTGGAGTATATGTGGTGTTCTCATCTACCACTTGTTCTGTGAATGGTCTCATGAAATATAGGAAACAAGAGTTTCAAACAAAATACCTTTACCGGCCTTCAAAGTAATCGTCATTGACTACAATTCACTACTGAGGATGGTTGTCTAGCTGTTGCAAACTGTCAACAAACTCTTCTTGTGTAATTGCTCGAAGCACCGACGTTCCGCGTTCGTGGATCTGCGCAACCGTTGCGAAGTGTGAGTCTTTCAACAACTGTTCAAATGTTTATAAAGCTAAACTTACAATCTACCTAAGCACTAACTTATACTGAAGACAACATAAACGTCCATGACCGAGGGAGGATTGGAACCTCAGACGTGGGAGGCCGCGTGATCCGCAACGTGGCGCTCTAGACCGCTCGGCTAATCCCGTGCGGCGTGAGTCTTTCAGTGATAATTTAAGGCACGGACGCCAGAAGGGTGGCGTGATTTTAGAATCAGCAGTCAATAATGGTACTGGCCGGCTCTGTCATGGAAAGTGGACAGCCTTGATCACGTTGTCAAGGCGTATGTCGCGGCGGAAGAACACTTGTAAAACTTAGGCGAAGTTTCGAAATAAGAATAATTTTAATTATTTCCCGAAACTATTTTAGACTGGCTGGTCATCCTGTACATTCCCTCCCCTTTCCCTAGAAGTGGTGACTCACAAAGTTTACATGGACGCCAGACACTCCTGGGAAGAACGGGTTGCTCGATAGGAGACCTAGTAACTAATGGAGGAATTGTTACAATTCCAACTCATTTAGTGTGAATGTTAGGGGACTTACATGTAGTAACATTTGGTTTTCAGGTAAACAAAAAAATTAGGAAATGTCATAACTCTTCAGAAATATGTCAACCATGAATTGAATAACATAAAAATTCAAACCATTTAACAGTTGAATGTAGTGTTACATTTAAAATTAAAGCTTGTTTCAAATGTTACGTGAAATGTTAATCTCGTTATTACACAGTTTAACAAATGTAAAAAAAAAATCACATAAGGAATTATATAATTATAAGAGGATTAATGTATCTGGGTAACAACCATATTGAATCAGAATACTGCTGAAAAGTGAAATAAGTTTTCCTTCACTGAATCACGGTGTAAAATATAGTAAAATAAGCGACTCAATGGAATCAATGGAATGGAAACTTACAAATACACACCATTTTAAAATGGTTATACTCAGATAATGGCTATGCTTCCCGTAGATTAACAAGGTCTTAATAATTCAGTATAAATATAAATTAGATTGTAGACTGTAATCCCAGAAAAGAACTAAAATCCATTGTAGAGCCATAAATAGAGGTAATATTGGTTTTCACTTAATTAACTGATCAACTACATTTAAGTAACAACCTTTTCTAAAGCCAGTAACATCACTCATTACATAAAATATTGCGGAAGTGACAAAATTCAATAATGCAACTAAACATGAAACATGGAAAAATCAAATCAAATCAAATTTGAAACATGTGGGATTAAAAGTTTTTTCAACACAGGGATAGAACTTATATCATGTAAGGAAGTAAAATATGGAAATAAAACAGAGGTTTTATCTACCTTAGTTCTCAACATAATACACAAGGTCTAAAAATATAAATTGGTACATAATACTTAATTATTCACTTTGAAATATTGGAAGTTACTTAAAAAGGGAACAATCCTTCCATATAGGTCATGTAGGAAAACTACACAGTAACATTACAACTAGATCAAAGTCGCATTTCGAAAGTGATTATTACACAATCGACTCCAAATGATAAACGGAACTAAATATGGGTGTCTCAATGGTATATAACACACAGCAAGAATTAAATTACTTGATACTATAACAAGTACAGGAAAAAGGGTACTCTTAAAAATAGTTATAATATTATCTTGGATAAAAGTTAAGGTTTTTTTCCCCCGAACACTGCTGCTTTTAATAAACGTCTACAATCATTAGGCAGAAGAAGAGTTAATAGTGATATAACAAAATTAACGAATTCTTATAGAAACTTAATAAGGCATATCACTTGTGAGCCTCAATTGGTATTATTTCACGAATCACCAGTGTTGAGATACTTCGCGCATAAATGCAGGTTACGCAGCATGGGAACTGTTTGTAAACAAATGCAACTGTCAGACGCGCACGTGGTGCGTAGCGTGGTAGGAAAGGCAGACCACAATGGAATCACTGCAACAATTAGAAATGTAAATGGTAAACAATGCTCCGTTGACAATGGAAGCAACTGCATAAACTCCATAGTCCATATGGAAGCCTCCACATTATGGATTTGGTGACGAAACGTGATACTTCACAGTGGCGAATAAGAAGGGATAAATAGTTAATGGTAGCAAACGTTAACTCTTCCTCACTTGATGACAGTATACTTAAAATTCTCAAGGATAATTAAGATACTCTAAAAATATGAGGACAGACATATGTCTGGAAAACCTTACACGCTATTAAATCTTACGAAAATCTATATTATGAGTGACTGAAGCACATTTTGATACTTCATGCTTAATAATGTGGTGCTTTGAAAGAGAACAGGATGTACTAACATCTGGGATACTGATCATTGCAAAATAGCACTCGATCTCGCTACATTGGATAAGGACAACATATCTTTACTATTAACACATCACAGAACATTATAAGTACCTCTCTTGGAGTACTGGATACAAATTATTTACACATCAACTTAGGCTGTCTCTGACCGTAACAACTGGAAATAACTTCTCATAATTCTGATGTGCGTTGTGTTTCACGTACATTTATTGCCAAGGTAGTGACATAGGAAACATAATGGACCCTGTTACGGAAGTTTCAGAATCTGACAAAGAAAAGGTGTATATGACATAAATCAGGAGAAGCATAATGGCAGCAGTAGAAATAACGACAATGTGGTTTTTCTTGGTTTTCTCGCTATGTGAAACAGTTTTATTCTTTATACTCCTCTTACGGATTTTAAGCTCATAGGCGGTACTCTTGACTCACCATGTGTCAACTATCTATAGTCTCCATTACATCGGCTAAAACATGACTCTAGCTGCCCTCTGGAGGGTAACAGCTTTAAAAGGCTTTTTCTTGTACGTCACGTAGGGTGCAGTAGGGATTCCGTATCCTCAAAAGCTATCTTATCACATCTCAACCAGGCTTCTCTCCGGTAAAACCTTTTCCAATCAACAAGATTCGTATTTCGTGCCCTGAAGCACACTGCCGTCACATGCTTAGGCAATTAGTTTGCGAAACTACCACTTTCACGAAAGGAAAAGCTCATACAGAAAGAAATACGCAGGAGGAAAAAGAGAAACATGCAGAGAGTAGAGGAGGGAGGGGCGAAAGTTTAATTCTTGGGTTTACAATGTGGTGTGTCGACACAGCGTTCTAACAGTTCCGACGGTGGCAGACGCTAGTCGTGTGTACAGCTGTTTGTGCGGCTGCAGACATCAAACCGTCTAAACTCGTCAGCAAATCTCATAGACTCAACCACGATTGAAAACTTTTTGTTTGTGGTTTTTATTTTAAGACCTCAACGCTGGTATTGTGTCGGTGTTTGATCTTAACACAAAAGCACACATTCTTCAAGATTGAAAATTTCACGCTTCTCCCTTGTACCAATGATTTTTCAATTCCTGCCAGACGCGGCTTGGAGGGGATAATGCCTTGCTTTAACCCATCACGTCTGTGGAGGGTGGAAATTTACTTTCATTTATGGCACGGAAAATATTGATAGGAAAGATCAAGGAAAGAGAGATCGTGACACTTAAAATAAATGGAAGAAATATCAGGAGCATCTCGGACAATGTGGACGCCAGGCCACTTATTACTAGCGTTGGTGAAAAACTTCGTCAAAAATCATAAAACGGTGTCATTCATTAGACATGCTACAAATTAATTAAAATGAAACTTCCCTACTTCAGGCAATGCTCAAACTTAAATAATATAAGGAAAAGAGTATTATTCTGTACTATAAATGTAAAATGGGCAGCAAAAAACCAGTCACTCGGGGAAAGAAACAACATTATGCCTTACTTAGCCTAGGGAAACTTAATACTTTAATTATTCTATTACTTCGAGGCACCTCGGAACAGAAGGAAATAAATGATACAGTATCAGTGTACTTATCCGTCGGGACGTGTGTGGCACGGTGAAGTACAACAGTGGTGCGGTGCACAGCAGCCGTGGGCGGCAAGTGGGCGGCGGGCGATGTGCGGTCGCTCGCACAAGGTGCGCGTGTGGCTTCGACGTGGGCGGCGGGGGCAGCGTGGCAGCAAGTGGACCGCACTGCTACGGGTTGCAGAGTGGTTTGGACCCGGTAAAGAGCCATCTTCGTCTGCTTGGCCGTACCGGCAGGAGACATGAGGCGGCGCCTCATCCGCACAGCACTTACGGACGGGCGGCGTCGGTAGGCGACGTATGTGGGCGGCGGCAGCGGCAGGTGGGCCGCGCCAACCGGAGTACGACGGTCACATGCCTTCGGTGGGCAGAAACAGCAGCACGAACGCGGCGCGTAACTTTTTATGCCTCGTGCGCGCAGGTGAGCTGCACACGTGGAGTAGCGCACGGCCAAGTCGACGGCCAAGTGCGGCAGGTCGCGCGTCACGCACATAGCGCACACGTGCGCTGCGGCAGGCAGGCGCGCAGCGTTGGACTTCGCACCCCGCACGGAATGTGCAGATGCAGCGGCGGCTAGGATGTCATGGCGGCGGTGCCGTGGCTCGCGGAATAGCGGCTGTCAACCAGCCAGACAACATAATGTGAACCAAAATTTTGCGGCCACCCTAAGGGCCGAAAGGTGCGTTATCGATCGCACTTCGGACGCCAAATTGTACAGCACTTGATCTTTATCCTACAGATGATAGGAATATTATACAACCCATCCCAGTGTTGCATAATGAAATTGGCTGCATAAAGAAATTGGCGCTCCAGACAGCTCGGCTAATCCCGTGCGGCGTGAGTCTTTCACGGCTAACTTAAAGCGGAGAAAAATCTGAAGAAAGGGGAGCGTGTGGAAATACAGTGACATTGCGTCTAGCAAGAAAGTAGAGGTCGTGATCGCAGTGTGCGCACGGGTGTTATTGTAAAGGAAATTCCACTGTGCACTGCGGTACAGTTCTTGTTTAAGCGCCGGATGAGTTGCAGTAGCCGCTTTAAAACTCCTCGTAGACTTCCGCGTTAACAGTGTAACCCTCAGGTACTGTACAGCACTTGATCTTTATCCTACGGATGATAGGAATACTATACAACCCATCCCAGTGATGCATAAAGAAAATGGGTTGGAAGCGTTGTCAGGATGGAAGGCGGAGCGGTGAAGGCTTGTGAGAGCCCTAGGAAAGTGTGGCAGAACGGCAAATAAAAGATAGAATTCAAGTTAATATTTGGTATATTCTGAAATACGGGATACATGGCGGGACTCGCCCTGGGGCCCTATTCTGTATCTTTCGTACCGTTCGGTTCGGTGTGTTTTTCTCGGCGGTTACGTCAATTTCGGTTCGGTAGCGAAAATGGTTATTCTGTACGTTTCTGTGGCCTGCTACCGCCCGAAACGGCCACCGAAATTTCGAGCGCTGCACCGAAAGCCGCTGAGGTTTCGGTGAGGCCGTTTGGTTCGTTTCGGTGGGCTGGGATTGCGAAGATAAATTATTATTTTAGCAATGCTGTGTCGTTTTAAATTCCGATAATGATACATCTGTTGTTTTTTAAGTAATAAGTAACTTTAAAACATTAATTTTCAAGGTTGTCTACAGATATTACCAAAATATTACGTTAAAATTGCTAGCGTTCTAGAGTTTAATATAACGATATAGCACTTCTGTAAACTCTATTGCAATAAACTTTATCTTAAAATACGCGTCTCGGTAATGTCTTTAATGCGCCGTTTCATTTATCTTGCAAACTCTCATATTACGGAAGTGTAAATACGAAATCCATCAAATACGGCGTCACCCTCGTTTTCGCCGTTCGCAAAGCTGTCGCGTCGTATTTGGCAAATTTTCGTATTTGTACGTGAGAATTACTCAAATATGCACTCCAGATACTCCACCGCATTGAAAATCTTCATAAAATGAGCCATTTTCACCGCAATCTTAAGACCTGTTGTGCCAACAAGCACGTTACCGACGTATCGGAACGGTACTTAGTAGTGTTTTACAGTAGTTTTCCGTACAAACTGAGTATTTATTACTTACAGAAAACAATCTTACATCGTTTAAGTTAAAATGGAAAGGAAGTTTGTGAAGTTAGGTAGTGGAAATCATACAAATTAGCAGCAGTATAAATAACCGATAATCATTCCGCAAAGAAGTGAATGGAAACAAAGACTGGCCTCTCTTGTAGACGCTGTGGTCTAGCGGTTAAACAGCCGGGCGCCGTGGCTCAGCGCGCCCGGTCAGGGGGCTCAACGCCCTCTGTAATAAAAAAAGCTGAGCCAAGAACACTTCGAACATCAACGTACAAATACGATCAGCGTCCGCAATGAACAGAACTACCCAAAGAGCCAAAAAAAAAAAAAAAAAAAAAAAAAAAAAAAAAAAAAAAAAAAAAAAAAAAAAAAAAGGCGACAACCTCCTATCCTAAGTGTTTTAGGTTCGAATCCTTCGTGGTGCAAAACATTTTTTCACCAGTCATCTTGTTTGGAACACTTTTCTAGTCGTGTAAGAGAAGCATGATCTGCAATATTCTTTAGCATGTACATGTAAGAGCGAGCGCCAGCAGTAGTTTCTTATACATCAGGGTTCACTCTTATTATAAAACAAAAGATGAAATTTCTGTGAGTGAAACAAACGTAGACTTTTATTTTTATTCATTTACTTTTTTAGTCTTGTTACAAATAATTCATGTGTGACTACTTTCAATGCTTGAAACGCAGTTCGAAACAAAGAAAAGTTTTCAGCCTTCATGTTGACGATCACATAATCTTCAATATGAAAACTGAAAATTTTTGTACGTTTCAAACTATGTTTTAAGCACTGATGAGAGTCGGACAGCGACCAAAATCAAATTTTGCGACAGTAAAGAAATATTTGCGACTGCTCTTCAACATCCGTATATGTTAACAGCCACTGAGCACTTGGATTCAAGATGGAATCAAACCTGACGTTTCAGGTTTTGTCCAAGTAACGACAGAAAATACTAAAACTGGTTATGAGTGAATCTAAAAAAAATCCTTTAGCTTTCCCGCATCGGCAAACAACTGTTTTGTTATTAAAATATTGTACGGTCTTTCTTCAGTATAAAACCATTGACGCTTGTAAGAGCTGTCTCGACTAATATGCAATCCTTTTCGTTTCCCGAAACTTCCATGTACTTCCGTAGTGCCAAAATAAGAAGTTTTTCACTGCTAGCACTGCGCTCTCTCTACTGCTAACGCCGCGTCTTCCCTCCCAGCGCGTTGAACTCGCGCCGCGCCAATTAACCGCACAATTCTGCTCTCGTCTAGGACAAACGGTAGCACCTAACGTTTTCCAACAAACGGCAAAAATAAATTCAAACCTTTCCGAAACTTTTTCTCGCTTACACCCCCACAAAAAAATGTAAAGAGAAAAAGTTTGTCGCTTACTACATTTTGGACGTTGGTTTGGTAAAAGTTCTGCGCCAGACGTGGGATTTTAATTTATTACTTCACTATCACTGAATATATTGGCCGGAAAGTTTGCAGACATCGACAACATATAGCACTGAAGGCAATAATAAAATTATTTTGCTGTGCGACTCTTAGTTTAGGAGATACGGTGTGATAAACATAGAGTAGCGTGAATAAACAACTTTTCATAAAAGTTTAAATATTCTCTTTTTTCATTGACAAAAAGTTTTAATTAAATTTAAAAAAAGTGTCAGTAGGTAGTTCTCGGAACACACTGTCGTGTTATGTCGCCAGATTATGAAATACACGACTTTCATTTTTTACATTTTTTGGGCTGTCTCTCACGGTAGGAAACGCAGCAAACGCCGGCCACGGCTGCCGTTCCCGCTGCTCGCCAGCAGTGCGCATGCGGGGAGAAGCAGTCAGGCACTTCTGATTGGCCGATGCCAGCGGATCTGGCAACAGCGCCACCGTGAGCTACGGTGTCCAGAAAGGCGTACCGAAACGCCACCGAAAGGCATACAGAATGAACTAACAGAGCTGCTTCGATAACTCGACCCCTCGGTGCGCTCTCTGACCGAACCGAACTCTGGGGCGCCGAAAAGATACAGAATAGGGCCCCTGGGTAAGGATGTAATGAATGAATGCCAGTCTAAACGGATTAGGAAACGGAAAAGGTGAAGGTTACGGTAATGGTTCATACAGTTGGTGGCTGATGCCGAACAGCCGCTCTTTTTTTTTTTTTTTTTTTTTTTGTTCTGTTCTATGGGTAGTTCTCTTCGTTGCGGACGCTGATCGTTTGTGTTCGTTCATGTTCGGTGTGTTGTTGGCTCAGCTTTTTTATTACAGAGGGCGTTGAACCCTCTGACCGGGCGCGCTGAGCCACGGCGCCCGGCTCCGCTAGGCGGGAGCGGACGGCATGCGGCTGTTCGCCCCGCACAGACACTGAGCCTCTGGAGTGCGTCTGTTCTTTACGAGAAATCAAACTGAAGAGAGCGAAGGAACTGATTCTCGCACCTCAGAGTCCTCCAGCAGTAGCACACGTGATCAAACTTGGGTGTCTGCTATTGGTTCCAAGGTAGCATGAAAACGTCAGTAGTTTCAGCACGGACGCCAGAAGGGTGGCGTGATTTTAGAATCAGCAGTCAATACTGGTTCTGGCCGGCTCTGTCATGCAAAGTGGACAGCCTTTGTCACGTTGTCAAGGCGTATGTCGCGGCGGAAGAACACTTGTAAAACTTAGGCGAAGTTTTGAAATAAGTATAATTTGAATTATTTCCCGAAAGTATTTTAGACTGGCTGGTCATCCTGTACAGTACAAAATCATATTGATCAAGCCCTTACTATCGAAAAAGGCAATGTTGCAACGACACGAGTTCTCCCACTGACGTTGTTAGCTGGGTCGCAGCGTGTACCACCGCTTCACTGCATTGTTTCGCGCGACAGTGGGCGCTTTTTGACATGTTCCTCAATGTGTACGCGTGGGATCCTAGCTAGCGCGGAACTTTTCAGACGCACCTAGTATTATAAGCCAGTGTGAAAGATTACATATTACCGAAGCCGTTTTCGTATATATCGTTGGTATTTTATCGCTATGCTATAGAAAATACCATTTATGTACTGCCATTTTTAGAGGGGTCAAGAATGCTAGAATTATTGATTTCTAAACTTTCTTCTGCCATTGTTGGTACCTACCTGACTAAAGCAATTCATCGACTGATATGAGTTCGTCAGATTGGGTAGTGTGTAGTATGTGATATACAGTAGCACACTGCGTAAAAGTTACCATTACCTAAGGAGAAGACAATATATGACATGAAGGTGATTTTTGTAGGATGAATCTTTGCGGCCAACGATACCGCCAACATGGAAATAGCAGTAGACTTATATAATAAAACATTTTTACTTGCATCAGTGTTGGCTGGTGCTTCAGATGACTGGGGGTTCACTTCCTTCAGAGCCGGATCTTGATAGTGGCATCGTCGTACCCCCCTCCCACCTCAACGTCTAAGAATTTGGCTCGCCTCTTCGAGTGGTGCCAGGAGAAAGTGCCCTGGTTTCTCCGCGCTTCCCCAATTACATAATTATATTTTCGTTCAAAGATCTGCATAATGTTTACCTCGGCTTGTTAGCACTTGCGTCAACCAAGCTGAGGGTCGGCCTACCAAGCTTCTTTACTTCAGACTTTTTTTAGAGCTTAAAGCTGACAAATTTGTTTCTAAATGATACTAAACGTTGTTCATTTTTCTTTGAAAAGAATAGGTGTATGAATATGCAGATGAACACTGAAACAGAGTGTGTAACTGATAACACGGTGACGGTAAAAAATGAATCTGTTACGATGAAGAGACAAGCTGCCTTCGGGTCACATGACACTGAAATCAGCGCTGCCTTCTAACCTTAAGCATATGCAAAGGCTGCTCTCCCTCACATCTTTTCAAATAAATATTTATTACAACGAAGAATATGAATGCTATTTTGAAATTAAAAGAAGATATGCTAAGATATCTCAATAATTTTATTTTTACATAAGAGCCTGTACCTTAATTTACGTTTCTACATAACTTCCGTCAATATTGAGGCACTTGTCATAACGTTGTAGCAGTTTTTTAATACCCTCCTCATAGAAGTCTGACGCCTGACTTGTTAACCATTGTATCACAACCTTTTTGACTTCGTCATTATCTTGTTCGGGCCGGCCGCGGTGGCCGAGGAGACTGAGGCGCTCCAGTCACGGTCTGCGCGGCCACTACGGTCAGGGGTTCGAATCCCACCTCGGGCATGGATATTTGTGCCGTCATAGTTCGTAAGTAGTTCATAAGTAGTTTGTAAGTTTAGGGGCTGATGACCCCGTAGTTAAGTCCCATAAGCTATACAAACATTTGAACATTTGATTTATCTTGATCGGTCACAATGCCGTACAAAAATACTACAAGAAACACGATGAAAGTCATCCCGCAAGGAGGAAATCGTAAATCATCTGTTTTCTCTCACCTTATTGTCCACTTTCTGCACCTAACTTTCATTAACGACCGAAGAACGCCCACTCCGTTGTCCATCATGCACATTTGTGCGCCTATCTTTAAATGCTAAAATTATTGATATATCTTAGGACGTCTTTTTTTTTTTAATTTTAAAACGGTACTTATTTAAAAGACACCTACAAATATTCAAGAAGCTGAAGTGAGGCGTGTTATACTGTTGCCAGCCTGTCCAACATGGCATTAAAACAAAAAATAATGAACCATATCAGAACGTACTACAATTTAGCGCTGCGCCAACGTTTAGTGAAGACGATTGCTTATCCATTTGCCCGCGTGCCGATGTCGTAGAGTTCAAAATGGAAAATGGATGGGTCGTCGGCTGTGGAGGTCTTCTGCTAGCATTGTAATCTGTTTGCAGAAACACCTATACTCTGCAGCAAATAAAGTCTGATACAGGTTGCACCATAGTTTGGCGACTTCTTTTTTACCAGTCTGCCTAACACGTCGACATCTGTATTGAGGAATGGCCACTTCTTCAAGGGACGTATTTGAGAAATACTCGTGCCGACCTCCCGCCCAACACAATCGGTACCATAAATCAGACACCTGAAGAGTGGGACGAAGAAAGACGAACAATGGAATGCGTGATTACGAGTTCAGATACGTAGGTAGAATGGTACATGT
This sequence comes from Locusta migratoria, assembly GCA_026315105.1. NCBI lineage: Eukaryota > Metazoa > Arthropoda > Insecta > Orthoptera > Acrididae > Locusta > Locusta migratoria. The sequence continues at coordinate 36,542,387 of CM048748.1, forward strand.
TTACGTTGAACAAGAGGTAAAACACTGTCGGATGTTTCAGATTATGTTTGCCCATCATTTAATACATCTGAATCACTTTAGTCAGCAGGTATCACAGGAACAAATTCATAGTCTTCTGAAATCGTCTCACTACCGGATTCGTCACTTTATTTTGTCGGTAAAACATCGATGGTAGAGATTCTCGGCATTCATGAGACCACATCGTCTTGCTATCGTAGCTTCAATGACGCAGACTCGCCACAATAAAGCTCAAGCGCACGTCGCTGCCACCTGGAGTGATTGAGCCAACTCGGCTTGACCAAAGCAAGGAAACTTCGATATGGGTGACGCGCCTGACATTTACTGTCGTGTCATAGAACTATTAGCAGTCCCTACTGCCACTGGCATGGCGCCAGTCCACCGAAAGCCGCACTGTCATAAGGCTTCGCCCGACCGAATTTTACGTATTTATTGTAATTTTAGACGTAAGTGTCATGACATACTTTAACATCTCGTGAATAACGTCGAAACACGACCACAAATTGAAACTTCCTGGCAGAAGCCAAAAGTCCCAGGTTCGAGTCCCGGTTCCGACACATAATTTTAATCGCCAGCAAGTTTCATATCAGCACACACTCCGCTGCAGATTGAAAGTTTCATTCTGGGTAAAAAAAAAAAAAAAATGGCCCACATGGTACTACTGATATAACAGATAAATTTTCCATGTCTATGTGGTATAGCTGGATGAAATTCATTATACAATATAAAATACTAAACGTCAGAAGAGGGATTGGTTCTACGAAAAATACGGTGGCGGGTAGGGCTCTCGAATCTCGCATATGGTTCGAAAATGACCAACGTGGTACTTCTAGTGCTAAAGTAATTAAAGTACGTGGTAGATGAAATTCATTGCCACCGCTTAATTGACCCTTATGAGCCACGAAGTTGATGGAGGATGCGACAGAATCACCGTGGTGTTAGAAAGTTGCTGAAATAGCTATAAGACTATTATAGAGCGCCGACGTTGTTCTCGAGAATTCAAAAAAAAAAAAAAAAAAAAAAAAAAAAGTCCAAATGTTTGTTAAGCTTATGGGACTTAACTACGGGGTCACCAGTCCCTAAACTTACAAACTACTTATCTACTACCTTATACTAAGGACGGCACAAATACCCATGCCCGAGGGGGGATTCGAACCCCCGACCGTAGTGGCCGTGCAGACCGTGACTGGAGCGCCTCAGTCCCCTCGGCCACCGCGACCGGCTCGAGAATTCATATATAACTTAGAGAACCTGTGAGAAAGAAAATGTGAGTCAGCATCTCAGATCTTAAATAGCAAGAATGAAAATAAACATTTGCAATTTATCATGCGCATGGAGACATACAATCAGTTTTGCCCTTTGTTCATCACGAACAAAGTATGGAATAGGCTATTGCTAATATTAGTTCCGTGTAATTTACGCCACAAACGGGAATACACGTAGTAAAGAAAAAGATTAATAGAGGTAAAATGTGTGAATGGAGAGGAACGTAAGAAGCCTTCACTTTAAATCTGAAGCTAAATTTACTTTTCACACAGAAGTCGTAAGAAGCTTAGAGCTTACGTACAACAGTAAGAGGATTTAAGTCCTCTTTTGAGTCGCTCCTCGATCATATCGGCAGCGAAGTGGATGATAGCGAAGAGAAGACTTAATGTCTGAATTCAATTATTCGCAGTAGAAGTTCGTAAAGCACTGACCCCGTTCAATAATTATATAAACACTGCAAAGGAAGATGATTATGTTATTAGCGCGAACGATAACGCGGTCTAAAGCGACCGTTAATAGATAGTACGGGACAAATTAAACTCTGCGTGAATGGAACTTATAAAAAAATGAGTGTCAAACAGAGTTATCATAAAACAGGGAAATTAATATAAAAAAAGGATCAACTTCCTCATGTTCTGCAAAAATTATTTATTCGTCACAAACCGTCTTTTGGCTTCTCAGGCCATCATCAGGAGACAACTGACTGTATTACACATGTTTTCAAAGATATTACAAACATTTTACGATTTACAAAGAAGGAAATTAGTTGAAGCAGTTTCAATACGGATGGGCAATGTAGGCTGTTAGCAGGAATAGAAATGTTTGGGCAGCTGCTGTGCAATACACTGAATCTCCAGCCTAGAAGTTTATGCCTAAGTCCAGATACTTTCCGAAACTTTAAAACTCTGATCACAGTCGCCTCATCATCAGCGAAAATGAAGAGCAAATCACCACTTGGATAAATTAAGCACTGATTTTCAGAGTAAAAATGTATACTAGATTAGTCACTGTAACATTTGAAACCATTTTGGTGTATAGAGTTTTTTATTTTATTTATTTATTTATTTATTTATTTATTTTTTATTTTTCACTTTAGTACAAATCCAACATTACAGCTTAGTCTATCGAATATGGTCATTTAATGTTAATAAAGAAAGTGACTGTGACATTTGCTTCAGTGGTGAAGTAAATATTTTATATGTTATTCCAGTCGCACATCTCATTGACGGCATATCTAGTTTCAAACATGTGGCGATGGTGTAAGGCACATGCCGAATGCGCTTGGTGGACTATATGCAATACCAGCTGAAAAATGCTCCTATCAGAGCACAATAAAGGCGAATATGTTCTCTGAGAGATAAATGTGGAACCAGCTGCGTCATTCTGAATTCGTCACCAAAACTTTTGGCATTTGAACATATTCACACTCTTTTAGTGCAGAACATTGTAAATGCGTTTGACCAGTTAAGCCCTCTGTCAGAAATTCCGCTCAATGACAGTCATTTTTTCTTCCTCCCCATCCATTGCCACTTTCTCCTATGTCTGTGTCAAACCCTCGTCAATCCTTATCGCTATCTGTTTCTGCCACTTTCACTGTCTCTCTGCCCCACTGGCATTGTCCCATTCATTTCCTGTTCTGTTGCTAGTGTACCTTTCTTCCTTTCAGTCGGTTTTAACTATGTTCAATCACGATTGTATCGTTTAGAGATATGTCCATGTGGATGGTTTGCTTGGAGTTTGATCCGTAGATCGGGAAACAATATTAGCGTGTACTGGGGACGGGGCAAACTGGACCAATTGTCTTTCGTGGTAAACTTGGCTGGTTCTGCAGAGCCACACACTGATGGTACATGTATGGCCTCCAGTCGTCTCACATTCCCACTGCTTTCCCTTTCTTTCGCTCCAACTGCCATTATCTCCATTATCTAGGTTTCTCATTCCCACTGTTTCTGTCTTCATGCGTATGCCTTTCTCATGAACTGCCACTTTCTCCGATCAAAAATATAGGAATCCTCTGGAAAGTCTCTCTCATACTCACATTCCCCAGGAAAAAATGAAATAAAATAAATGAAATAATTAAAATAACAAAAAACACAAATATGTTCCCAAGGGAAAAATTTTGGAAATAAGTCGGAATGAGGATTGAGGCATTCACACCTTTTTGTCAGACAACACATTAGCCTTTTGTGCTTTTCAGCTGGTTCCCATATTTTTGCTATTTTAGCACATTGTGGACTGTTTGTATAATATGAAATCAATGGTGAGTAAAACTCGGATAGTTTATTGATATACCGAGAAAGATGGAAAAGCTGGTAGTGGCCGACCGCGGGGAAGATCAGTTTGGATTCAGGAGAAATGTAGGAACACGGGAGGCAATAATTTTACAGCTTATCTTAGAAGATAGATTAAGGAAAGGCCAACCTACAATTCTAGCTTTTGTAGATTTGGAAAAAGCTTTTGACAACGTTGATTGGAATACACTCTTTGAAATTATGAAGTCAACAGCAGTAAAATATACGGAAGGAATGGTTACTTACAAATTGTACAAAAATCAGAAAGCAATTATCAGAGTTGAAGGGCATGAAAGGGATGCAGAGTTTGGAAAGTGAGTAAGATTTGGCTGTAGCCTTTCTCCAATATTATTCGTACTTCGAGCAAGCTGTGAAGGAAAACAAAGAAAAATTTGGAATGAGGATTAAAGTTCAGGGTGAAGAAATAAAAACTTTATTTTTTGTCGATGACATTTTAATTCTGACAGAGGCAGAAAAGGACCTGAAAGAGCAGTTCAGTGGAATGGACAGTGTGCTGAAAGGTACGTGTACGGTGAAGATTAACAAGAGCAAAACTAGGGTAATGAAGTGCAGTCTGAGAAAATCAGGCGATGCTAGGTAACGAAACAATAAAGGTGGTAGATGAGTTTTGTTACTTTGGCAGTAAAATAACACACGACGGTCGCAGTACAGAGAATATAAAATGCAGAATAGCAAGGGAAGAAAAGAGTATTTGAAAAACAGATTTTTGTTAACATCGAATATTAATTTAAGCGTAAGGTAGTCCTTTCTGAAGGCAGTTGTGTGGGGTGTTGTCTTGTATGAGAGTGAAAAATGGACGATAAACAGCGCGGACAGGATGAGGATGGTGGCTTCTAAAATGTGGTGCTACAGAAGAATACTGAAGATTAGGTGGGTGGATCGCATAACTAATGAGAAGGTACTGAACAGAATAACGGAGAAAAGGAATTTCTGGCATACCTTGACTAAACGAAGGACACAATCTTAGACATGAATGAATCGTGAATTTAGAATTGGAGGGAAGTGTGTGGGGTAAAAGTCGCAGAGGGAGAGGAAGAGATGAAGACAGTAAGCAGATTCAAATGTATGCAGGGTGCCGTTCTTATGAGGATACGGAGAGACTTGCTCAGGATAGAGTAGGGTGGAGAGCTGCATCAAACCAGTTTCCAGTCAAGACTCCTCAGCCGCCCAACAAAAGTCACTGTTTATAAAACTCTAGTTAGACCTTTTCTCACTAATGTTTCTGAAATATGGCTCTTGACGGAAACTGATGCAAAGCTGCTCAACAGATTTGAGAGGAAAGTTTTGAGAACAATAATTGGTCCTGTATATGATGGTGAACAATGGAGGAATAGGTACAATGCATAACTGTACATATGCCGATGCTGCTGTAACAAATATCATACAATCAGGAAGGATACGATGGGCAGGTCATGTGGCAAGAATGGAGGATTCTGTGATGACGAAGAAGGTTCTCTTAGATTTCTAGAGTTGTAACGTCCACACGGCGTCCAGAACGTTCAGCGTCACTTGTGCCCATATGGCCACTCCGAAACTTTTGAAACCAGTTATAAACTGTTCTACTCGTAGGTGTAGAGTCATAGTGTTTATCACTCTTTAGTGTACTTATATGTTTTGCCTTTCATGAAGTAATGTTTAATCACTATATGAAATGCTATTTCGTCCATTCTTTGACAATCAGTTGACTACCTTGATTCACACGAATGCCAAACACAGATAAATGGACAAATATTGCTGAAACTTGTTGTCCGTTCCTTCCAAAGTTGTTACTAATAAAATATGACCTCGATGCGCGCCGGTGGTGCGATCTCTTTGACTTTGCACGGACTTTGCAAGCGACCATCGTAAAGGGCAAAGAACCCCGAGAATCGTGGTGAAACAATATTTGTTTCATGTCTATATTAACCCGAATTTTATTACTTTTTACGATTTCAGTAGCTATAGGCTCTACTTTTTTCCTTTTACTATGTCTTTATGGACAGCGGGTTGTCCTCAGAGTGAAGTACGATTGCACTGTACATGAATTTTTAGATAAAACTTTAAAAAAATGAAATATTTAACAATGAAAATAAAAAAATCGTTAAAATATTGTCATGTATAGATAACATTTACTAAACTGATACGCTCCTGATCATAACGAAATATGATCTATGGAAGTACTAAGCTAATCTAATCTAAGTACTTAATCGAATCATGATTGCTGCGATGGAAGAGAAAACCTATACTGCAAACATCTTTAAATTGATCACAAGTTTTAAAAAATCTCCTCCACTGCGCGTGTTAGGCCAAACAAATAAATCCAGAGCAATATATTACAGGCAAAGAAAAATACTCGTTTATCTCGATAATGCCTCCAGTTTCAAAAATTTATCTTACATTTCCATCACTCTACCTACACCAAAACAGAGATCCAAATTTAAATCAATTAGTCTCTGCCAGTAAATTCCGTTACTCTGCCCCGCGAACCGTCAAAGATTGTACAAACAGTGAAACTAATGGCAGCTGTGTGTCCTATGTTCAATGGCCGGCACAATAATACGGATAAACCCAACTCTGCGCGGGATTTATCCGGACAGAACGCTAGATTACAAAACATATACACTAGCAACCTGATTGGAGCAAAGTCGATACTATACATCAACTGGATAAACGCCGATACCGTAAATCAAATCGCCACTTCACTGCTCAAAAACAGAATTTATGTAATGAATAACCATTTTAGGAATCACAGAACTTAGTAATTATAACTGCGGAATATACATCTCGGAAATATAGTGACAATGTCGTTGCTTGCACCTACATTTTGAAAGCTAAGCATTCACACTCAATTGACATTCAATCTATTAGTAAACAAAATTAAGTACAACTGAAAATCACATAATCTTTCTCCTTAGAGCATCCACGTAAACACACGAACACCCTTTTACCTCATTTTCGTTTGCGTGGATGTAGTGAGAAGGCAGTCTTATTCTCCTGGATGTGGACACATACTTGACCTCTTAGGATCAAATAATCCGAAGCTAATAAAGAGCATCAAAACAGGGAACAGTGGACATAGATCATCATTTTTTTTGATTTCCGTCGTCCTTAGTTGCATATGAAATTGATGGAGGTGTATTACCGTCTTTAGCAACTAAATGAAAGGCGTTTTGTGTGTGCCATACGCGTTTCGCTTCTTTATTTATGAAGCATCATCAGTGGCCTGTAATACATGTTATTTTTGTATAATATTGTAGTACAGTCATAATATTATAGGTGTTTTACACAATATGACAGTTAACAGTTTGTTACAATTACTAAAGTTCGGATCTACTAGGTTAGAAACAACTTCTGTAGCACTAGCTTTTGGAAAGTTAATTTAATTGTTAGTATTTGGCCCTACTTACGGTTTTCTGTTTTATTCCATGTGTGTCTTCATGGAGATGTTTGTGAGGTCTTCAGTTGGATGTGGTATTTTCGGTCTTGATGAAAACCCTTTCATCACCACTTCACTGTGTATTCGTATTTGACGTTTGTTTACAATGTTTAGTATTGCCAACTGTCGCTTTTCGTCTGTCTCTTGTTTGTGTTCCTTGTATCTCTGAGTGTATCAGCTGTTTTTTGTTTGTGTTGGTGTCTTGTAGACTGTGTGTGTGTGTGTGTGTGTGTGTGTGTGTGTGTGTGTTGTTATTTGTCTTAGTTTTTTGTGAGTAAGGGAGTGTGTGTGTGTGTGTGTGTGTGTGTGTGTGTGTGTGTGTGTGTGTGTGTGTGTGTGTGTGTTATTTGTGTTAGTTTTTTGTGAATATGGGAGATGGGGAAGGGGAGCGAGAGGGAGAAGGAGGTAGGGCATTTCATGTTTCGTTATTATTTTTCACTGTTTTTGTGGCCAGCTTGATCAGTGAGTTGTTACTTATGTTTATCTGATCATTGATCACTTTTTTATTCATTGCCAAGGCTCTCTGTATGTGAAAGTTTTCTTGTAGTGTCAGGATTTTTCTGTCCCGATTGTTGCTTCTGATAATTTTCATGTCTTGTTCCATGGTGGATGGTTCGTGTCCATGTTGTATCAGGTGTTGTTGGAGTTGTCGGAGTGTTTTGAATATCAGATTTCCCAAATCAACCAAAATTAAAAGAAAAGTGCATTTATTCATAAAAGTAGGTAAAAAATTCGATTAACTCTTTACTGAGAGAAATTCTCCAGTCTTTAGAAACAAACAAAGTTAGTGTAGATCAGATATAGCTTACTTTCGAAGAAATAATATCGACAACCACTCACAGATTTATGCCAAACAAATTAATGAAAGGGGGGACTGACTCGTCGTGCTATGCAAGAAAGGTTAGATCCCTTTTGCAAAAGCAAAGAAAATAGAATGCCAAATTTAAAGGGACACAAAGTGTGTAAGACTGGCAATCTTTAACAGAAACTAGAAATTTAGCTCTAACTTCAATTCGGGGACATTACAACAGTTACCAGAACGAAACCTTCTCACTTAATAGGGTTTACACAGCTGAAAACACAAGGCTTTGATTTAAGATAAGTCTGATTTTAGCTTATTGTGAGGGGGCTGACATGGAGCCGTTTATTTCGCATCTCAATATATTAGATGTTACAGACGTTTTCTTGGTTGGAGAACTGAGTGAAGGGTGAGAGAGAGAGAGAGACAGTAGATGAGCTTGTATCCCATGGGAGAGCTCCGCCCCTATTGCAAGTTGAGATCTGATTGGCTTCCGCCTATACTAGTTGTCCGCCAAAACTTTAAGCTTCTTTTATTATTATTTAACTTTCCTATGTCTATTAAAATCATCTGTATACTTTCTGTAATGCTTTTGTGCTCATCTATATTTCGGTTAATTCAAAGATTTAATTATTTGTATATTTTGTAGGAAGTTGAACAGTGTTAGTCTAGAAGTTTCGCTTGGCGCCAAAACGGTGGCTTGTGGCGCGCAACGAGGTGCGGAGGCAGTCAGTCGAGCGCCTACCGCGATACCTTGCACATTCATGTTAGTTCAGTGCGGGCCAGGCACAGTTTATACGTTATGCGACGTTTATATTTTTAACATTACTCAGTCCGTATATTTGTGCTTGGATATACACTGGCATTTCTTCAATAAAAACAAGCACTGCCTTCCTACAAAAGCTAAAGTTAATCGTAGTGCAGTACTTCCTAGCCACATTCCAACATCTCTTTAAGCATCACCTCAGGTACAACGGATGCGCGACCTGTGTGCTTCATCTGCGCAGTGGGACATCAACTGCGACAGAAGACACAAGGTTAGTAAAAGAGTGATTTTAGATATGCACTGAAGTTGCATATCGACACGGCACCTCGCGTGCAGTGCTGCCCTGTTTACAAACCAGGGCACTAGCACGAAGTGCGTTGGTAACATCGCCGAGGGAAGGCATGAAAGAGGGGAGGTGTTTTAGGAACTTTGTCAACTTTGCACTGACCTTACCTCCTTGTCTTTCAAAAAAAAAAAAAAAAAAAAAATAATAATAATAAAAAAATACATAGCAGCGTACCAAATTAAGAGAAGAAAACGAAATTTTAATTAAACTGAGAGCACAATGGTACCTCATTATATAAGGTATTGGTTTCATATCCGACGGCCGAACCCACTGGATGGGCCTAGCCCCGTCTAGCACTATTTTATGAAAAATTTTATTTACACATCGTACAGTCTAATGTCTCCTACTGATAGGCTACTGAATTTTTTGTTGTTGTTGTTTGTCATACCCTGTATATAAATGCATCGCGAGTTCCAAAGAAAAAAATGTTCATATGTTTTTATAGCTTATGGGACTTAACTACGGGGTCATCAGTCCCTAAACTTACAAACTACTTATGAACTAGTACTAACGACGGCACAAATAGCCATGCCCGAGTGGGGATTCGAACCCCGACCGTAGTGGCCGTGCAGACCGTGACTGGAGCGCCTCAGTCCCCTCGGCCACCGCGGCAGGCCTAAGGAAATTGTTACATCTTTATTGATACACAAATTTGTTTTATATAAGCAGCACACCATGCTGTTCCAAGGAAGAGAAAGGAAAGAGGTGAAAAATACTCGTGTGGGAGCGCAATATAGGCGAAGTGTTCCTGTTTGGACAATACTGATAAAACAATGGTAAACTAGCTGCATCAGTCCTCATTCCGCCATCCTCACAAATAGTTTTGGCATGCGAACGTAGTCGCGCTTCTTTGAGCTGTAAGAGATTAGCAGTGGCGATGAATGAAAGAAGATGCGATCTTAGTAGGAGGTCAAGGAGAAAAAGTAGTTGTTGTAGGAGAGAGGCAGGACGATTAAAAGGAAAAACATATCGAGTCAATATCAGTGAGAGCGAAGTAGAGAGTGAAACAAATTGAGGAATGACTGTATACTATGTACGATTGTCGTCCACAAACTAAGATCTTCTACATCTATCCGACGCAGCGCTACGATCGCAGTTCCGAGAAAGCTCGGCAGATACTCCGACTGAAGAAGAAGACAAGTACGCCATTTTCAGATCACTGCTGCCGATGTGTGCTTTGTAGAGCTTCATTATAATGTCAGCCTTAATTGAAACTGCCGGTCTGTGATTGATTTTCTAAATACAAAGAATGTTAAACCAAAGTAAATTCATCTGAAAATCTGCGGGGATTACGAACAAAATGCTGCGAGTGATTCAGTGGTTACAAGATTGGTCAGATTGTTCAATGAAGAACGTGATTAAGTGCACGATGACGAGCGAAGTGGACACCCATCTTTGATTATTGATGAACTGGTTTACTTAATTGATTCAAAATGTTCAGATGTTTGTCAATCTATCGAACTTAACTAGTCTATAGCTTACAAACTATTTAAACTCATTCCCGAGGGGGACTCTAGCCCCGACGGCGATCGGCCGCGCGCTCCGCAGCACGGCGCCCCAGTACGCACGGCTAATCCGCTGCGACCACACAACTGAGATGAACATTAAGTACAACCGTAAGCTTACACTTAGTGCCCTTGTTATGGAAGTTCCGCAAATCTTTTGATCAGTAATTCATGAAATTGTTACTGAAAACTTAAATTTGGAATTCTTTGCTCACTGTAGGTACCTAAAATTCTTACTGAACCACACAAAAAATAAATTATGGGAAGTACACTTCTGTTTTTGACACGCTACGAATAAGAAGGCGTTGGTTTTCTTATAGTCTCGGGAGATGAAATTTGTGTATCTTACGACACCCTTGAACCAAAACGGCAATCAATGGAATGGAGGCACACTTCGTTACCAACGGAGGTTAAGACTAAGCAAAACTTGACACCTCGAAAGTCATATGCACCGTTTTCGGGACGGAAAAGGCATTTTGCTGATTGATTTCTTACCACGAGGTCAAACAATCAATGTACATGGTTACTGCGAGATCATCAAGTAATTGCGCCGCGTAATACTGTACAAGCGCAGAGTATTACTGTCAAAAGGTGCTGTTTTTTTTTTTTTTTTCACGATAATGCCCGACGTCACACGGCGAATGTGACCAAACAACTCTTCCACTGGGACGTGTTTGATCATCTCCCGTACAGCCCGGATGTCCTTCCTAGCGACTTTCATCTCTTCTTACATCTGCAATCTGTCCTTGGTGCTCATCTATTCTGCTATGATGACGAAATGAAAGAATACCTTACCAAATGGCTGAATATACAGACGGCAACCTTCTATGTAGGAGGCATACAAAAACTTGTGCCACGCTGCGGCAAGTGCCTATAAAATATCGGAAGCTATTTAGTTTAACAGTTGTATAGTTTTGTACAATAAATATTTCTTCTGTATCTGTAAACGTTTGTTTTATATAACCAAACAAACCTGACTTGGTGGACATAACACGTATAAGCTTCGGGGATCAATATCTTCCAAATAGGGAAACTGCCATATCAGTACCTGTTAGTCAACGAATTAGACTCCCGAGCTGAGCATATGCAAGAATGTGTATATAGAGGAGATAATCTCGATTTATGAAACGGGATGTAGAAAAAAAACCAGTAGAAGTGTACGAGAAAAAGAATGGGACATCAACAATGGTAGAATAAGGCAGTCAAAATAGAAAGAAATGGATAAAGGTAGTGTCAGTGGGAGACAGAGATAGAATTAAATTTCAGTGTGAGCAAAATGAGATATATCGAATTAGGCATATGTATACAATAGTGGTGAAATGGAGATATTATGTACGAACCTTCTTTACAATGAGAGATTGAGTGAATGGATTTACCACGTTATGCTTCAAAAGAGCGTGAATATCTTTGTATGCTACGATTTTTTGTGTGAAGGGTGGAATACCACCTATGGCGGTTAGTTCCCTACTGTTCTGCAGTGTTGTTTAAACGGGAAAATATTTGGCTTTTACATGCATTTTCAGCCGTTGTATACAGTGTATGTTTCACTAATTCACTGGGACTGTAGCAGAGCCACTATCTCAAATAGAAACCATGTATATTTGAATCCAAGACGTTTTACGCTGATAGGTTGCGGAAACTGGTATAGGGATGTGTACGTAAGCAGCGAGATGTGTACACACTCGGAGTTGGCGCTGCGGTAGAGAACGCCTATATAACACAACAGGTGTCTGACGAAAGCGTCCGGTCGCTTACTTCTGCTGCAATGACGGATTATCAGTTTAAATGAGTTAAATAAAAGAATTGGTATCTTAAGTAAAAATGCGAAAATAAATAAAGAAACATAAAACAATAAAAACAAACAAAAAATAATAAAGAATAATAAAGAGTATTTAATACACCATTAATCTTAAATAAAACTAATAGTAAAGTTAATCTAGCAATCAAAGTGTAAAAAATTATGAACGTGATGTAACAGTAGGTGTACGAGATTTGGGACACAGCATTTCCGAGATATCGATGAGATTGCGGTTTACTGTACGACCAGTGCACAGTGAATATCGGGAATCCGGTAAAACATAAAGTTTCCGAGATCATTGTGACAAGAAAAGTATCCTGCAAGAACGGATGAACGATCACTGAGGAGAATCATTCTAGTAGACAGAAGTGCAATACGTCCTTAAATTACTGCGGATTTGAGTGCTTGGCCATAGACAAGCGTCAGTGAGCGGGGGTTATTACGACAAACTCCCGACAACGGTCTTATCATTTCAGCCACTGATTTCAAAGGTTTTATCGCTAAAGTAGATTTATACGACCTCCATGATTTATCTTACTGCTTCTTAGATATGACGATGCCTTCTGATCAATTGTTCAAATGTTTGTAAAACTTATGGGACTTAACTGTGCGGTCATCAGTCCTTAAACTTACAAACTACTTATGAACTAACTTACACTGAGGTCAGCACAACATCCATGCCTGAGGGAGGATTCCAACCTGCGACGCGGGAGGCCGCGCGGTCCACCGCTCCAGACCGCTCGGCTACTCCCACACGGCTCCTCCTGATCCCGCCATTAATTTTTAATTGTTGGCTTCACATACAGCGAATAAACTGTTTTATAAAGATTTGATATTAATTTTGAAAGAAACCTGGACGTTAATCAGAGAATATAAAATCTTACGGTTTCATAACTGATCTTTCTCATGATTTGACGTAAGTAGGCACACACCAAATCAAAAATGTTCAAATGTTTGTAAAGTCTATGGGACTTAACTACGGGGTCATTAGTCCCTAAACTTACAAACTACTTATGAACTAACTAAGACTAAGGACGGCACAAATATCCATGCCCGAGGGGGGATTCGAACCCCCGACCGTAGAGGCACACACCTTTATGCTCTAAGATTAACAACGTTGACGACGCTGAACTTGTGAGAGTTCTTTATTCGATTTCAAACAGACAAAACAACAGAGGATGTTGTGTAATTCAATAAAGGAAAAAATAACTAACAAACATTATTCAAATGTTCAAATGTTTGTAGAACTTATGGGATTTACGAACTACCTAAGGCTAAGGACGTCACAAACATCCATGCCCGAGGGGGGATTCGAACCCCCGACCGCAGTGGCCGTGCTGACCGTGACTGGAGCGCCTCAGTCCCCTCGGCCACCGCGGCCGGTACAAATATTATTAATAGTGCGCGTATTTAAGAGGGAAGAACGTTAAAAATTATTTCAATGGCTTCTGTTTGCAGTACCAGCAGTCAGCTCCTGTTCAAATCAAATGTTGGTCGTTAGTCCCTAGTCTTACAAAATAATTAAACTACGTTAAACTAACCCAAAGACAACACACAAATACATGCCCGAGGGAGGATTCGAATCTCCGACGCGGGAGGCGCGGGATCTGTAACGTGGCGCTCCAGACCGCTCGGCTATTCCCGCGCAGGATATTATCATGACAGCAGTCGTCTTATATAGCAACGCAGTGTTTATACCAGAAGGGTATGAAACGTTACTGTTACAATATGAAGAGCAGTTTTTGTCAAAGTATGGAGGACTTATTTGTCGCAATAGACAACGTTTTTGGGTACATTACGGGACAATTTCTTTATATTATGGTAACAGTTGTATTACATTGTGGGGTCTGTTAAACTGTGGAGCAATATTTGTCAAGGAAGAGTTATGCACTTTAATGGAAGGAAAGAATCTTAGGGTTTAACGTACCGTCGATAGCGTCGTCATTAGAGACGGAGATCGCACTCCGATTTTTGGGTACGGATGGGAGAATGAAATCGGCCGTGTCCTTTCATAGGCACCATCCCCGCAATTGCCTGGAGTGATTTAGGAAAACGACGGAATACCTAAATCTGGATGGCCAGAGGTGGATTTGAACCATCGTCCTTCCGAATACTAATCCAGTGTGTTACCACTGCACCACCTCGCTCGGTCCACTTTAACGTATTTCGAGTTTAGCTTGATAACGGAGAAAGATTCTCCACAAATGGAGATTGCCGTTTCTACAAGCATTACTACAGGATATATTGTAAGTATATGAACAGTTTACTATGGTACTTTATTTAGATACTTGCAACTATTCGTAAAAACGTGGCTAAACATCGGGATTTGTTATTTTTGCAAAAGTAGGATCAGTTTGAATTTCTGGATCTGGTAGTAGATAAAGATATCTAAAAAAAATTTTGAAGTGTTTTGAGAATATCATCTTATAGACAAAAGTAAAAATCTCGAAAATATCGAAGTGTCCGTCCCAAAATTTCGTGATTTTTGAACCCGAATATATTTCAGAAATCGCCTGTGATTGAATGGTGCTGCTGTAAGCGGAAAAAAAGCCGATCGTAGACCACAATGAATATGAAAAAAACCTATTTGCACATTTAGGATGGGTTGTAGAAACTATATAATATTTATAATGTGTATATAACTCATTGTTCTTTGTCGCGATCTAAATCAATTTATACAAGTTTCCAGCCAAGACAGCGTTTTTTATTTATTAATGACCGGTTTCGACTTTCACAGACGTCATCTTCTGATCTCCTATATTTTACAATGTCATTTTCTATATGGTCTTACCTATATCCTGTCATTACATTAGTTATGGATTAGTTGTATAGAAACATTGATGGTGAAGTTGGATCTGCAGTATACATGTCTACATTGGTTGCACAAGTGTCACTATTCAATGGCAAATGTAATGAATGGATATAGGTAAAACCATATAGGATATGTCATTGTAAAATATAGGAGATCAGAAGATGACGTCTGTGAACGTCGAAAACGGTCATCCATAAATAAATAACCGCGATCATGGCTGGAAACTTGTATATATTTATAATGGAATTCGAGATATGGGCCCCTGGTAGAAAAGGCAAAGCAGTCAACTATCCGAAGATTGATTTGAACACCACAGTGCTTTACTAGACATGGCCCTGTTTGTAGATGGTATGCGGTTGCCTTCCTCCACCTTTGAACTGACTTACCTAGCAAGTTATAGGGGAACCTACAGTTTATCGTGGGTCCCGAACCACGGTGCTACTCGATATTTTTCACATCAGCAACATTGCCAGAGGTGAAAGAAGTGAAAGATAAAAATCGTAGAGCCTGGCGGGGATCTAACCCACGACCTTTGGATTCACAGTCTGGCACTCTGCCACTGTGCTACTTAGCCCTGAAGAAACGAAATTTTGCACACGCTGATACGATCATATTTATGTCTCACACTGCCGTGTGCGGTATGGTAAAGACAGTTCAATCTGAAAAGAGGTACACATACCTCCATAAAGTTTCCACGGGTTTACGGTTTTTTCCTTTCTTGTCAAACACTGCAATGATGTGTGTTTCCATGTTTCCGTTGCGTTATTACTACGCCATTAAATTTCGGGCATCTAGCCAGAATTTGTGGAATTTATGCGGCTGCACGCACGAAATTTAATGAAGCACTAAAATTATCGTATAGTAGTTTCTGAGTCTGAACTCAACGAATGAGACCATCATTAAGGAAGTAACTTTGTTAACATTTAGTGATTTATTGTGGATATATGATATCTTCTGTTAAGATCATAAATTAAAATACTGCATAATTTAATCATTACATATTTCAAATGAGTTATTCTCACTGTAGTAAAGTGTGCAATTATTCGTCGCCTGTGTCCTTGATCGCATCTGTGAGTTTTGCCAGCTTCCAATTGAAACAGTAATCAATTTACTTTTGTTGTTAATTTCGTCAGCGAGACACATTCTTCGCTGTATCAGATGAATTCCTTCCAGTTAATATCGCAAAGTTGTTGCTGTGATATCTAGTTTTATTTTCTTATGGAGCCAATAAATAATTTACGCAATGTTAGCTGTAGTCATACTAATAAAACTTTTGTGTCCCAGCCTCGTCGCCGCTTTTGTGTCTCGTTTCCGTCGTAGGTGTCGGTGGCCGAGTAGGAAGACCGACACAGGAATAAAGGTAGCACGCTTGTGCAGGTACGGAGATGAGCAGCCAGTGGGACAGCAGAAACTAGAAACACTAGAGTAAATTAGAACGAGATATATATTGCACAGAATTTATACAATACTTAACTTTTACATAGCTCAGTACTGCTGAATGCTGATACATAGTTGAGCTAGAGGCCTGCCTAGTGCCTATCCGATAGCCAAGTCTTCACTGGTGCCTATCTGATTACGAAGTGTTTACTGGTTCCTATCTCAGTCCGAAGTGAACGATGGCGTTCAGTGGTGGACACGAGCGGAGTTGCTGCAGAGGGCGCTCGTGGCTGACGTCGTAAGAACGCCGCGCCGTGCCTGCATGGCGGCGCGCACTTTGGACTTGTGCGACACCACAAAAACATCAAACGGTTCTGCCGTATACATTATGAAAATTTTAAGAGATGAGTGTACTAATGTTTCCAAATGAGTTACTGAGTCATTTTGTAATCCCAGTATGGATTCAATTTGCAATATCAATAAATAAGATCAGAGAAAGGGGGAGAAGGGTACGGGCAGAGATGAGGATATGAAAATAATATACAGAAAGGGGTTGGGGGTTGGAGTGACAGTCGCAGAGAGGAGGTAGGGTGTGGGGGTAAGAGATAGAGCTATTGGAAGCGGGATGAATGTTATTGACATAGATTTTGTAGTGAACGAGGAAGTGGATAAAGGGAAGGAAGAGGAGGTGGAGAAACGGAGGGGGAAAGAAGAACTGACTAGTATTGTGTGAGAGGCTCAGGATGTATATCCAAATACCATACATGTTAGAAATTGCAGTAGTATAATTACTTTTGTTAACATGATGGCAATTGTGGTTGCTATAAACGTTTCCGCTCGTTAAATAGCCGAAACTGGCTATCATATGGCCAAAAAGTCCTTGGGCTACTGACGTTCAGGAGTTCAACCTTGGAAAATTTATTTACGGTTCGAAGGGGGAAGCAAGAAATTCCTATTTAAAATAATAAATAAAATAAAAACGCTGAATATATATCTGTCGTCAGCCACAAATCAGAACGTTTTTGCGCTTCTGTCTATTCCCGTTTATCAATCAGCCTGCCATAAAAGTATGTAAAAAATATTTGGAGACCGAGAGGATTTAATTTTTTAAGAAACATTAAAAGGGCTCGGTGGCCTTTGTAGTCTCGCTACGAGATGTCTCCTCTTTTGAGAAATCTTTCCTCGGCCACAGTATTGTTGGGTGGAGGAAGCCAAAAGTGAGTGAAAATGAAGCAATCTATTGTGCGAGTCTGGGACGATTGGTGGCTGGAGGAGGTAGGTACCTGCTAAAGCTGTGAAATAATATGGGCACAGAGCCTTCAGCGGAATTTCTAGTTGGATGTTCACCTACGGAGAAGATAGGTTAATTACTGCTTACTGGCTCGAAAATTTCCTGTAGGTCTCTTATTAAATCTGAAATGATGACGATGTAAAGTTTCAATATATTATAAATTTGGTAATATTACACGGACGGGAACTGAGTTTTATTTTAGAATAATTAACTCGAAAATAGATTTCACTTTTTATTAAGACACATAAGTATCGCTCGCATCGTTGCAATAGTAATGAGAAATAATTCTGATGAAAAGTAATAATACAACAGTTTCTTATTTTCGTTAATGAGTTCTATTTATCAAAGGAATCCGGGATTCTTATCGTCGTGAATGTCAAATATTTTATCTAGTAGAATGAATTTGTAGTTTACTTGTGAACGAAACGTGATTTTCAATATGTTGGTACGTTTCAAGAATAAAGTACCGCCACGCAGCTCAGCCGCCATGTCTAAAATTTGCACTGTACCTTGTAATTTCATATTCTGTAATTTCATTTCGCCAACTGCTGTAATATAAGAGTAAGTGAGTTGTCAGTTTTGTACAGGAGCCAGGAATACAAATTTCTGAATGAATTGATCAAAGTGATATATCGGGTTAAAAAAATAATTAAAATAGTGTGAAAATTTTCACACCAATAGTAACATAATTCTAGACTATTTTTAAATGTGTTTGAGGTCTTCTATCTTTCAGAGGGCCAGAAATCGGAAAAGCCAGTTGTAGTTAATTCTGTTGAAAAATAATCTACGATGTGCATTTGCCTTCAGTTAGAGCCGATGTCTATACATGTGTTGTGTTAAACATTGAACTGCTATGTTTGCATCACATTACCAAACGTTTGTAAAGCTTATGGGACTTAACTACGGGGTCATCAGTCCCTAAACTTACAAACTACTTATGAACTACTTACGAACTAGGACGCCACAAATATCCATGCCCGAGGGGGGATTGAACCCCCGACCGTAGTGGCCGTGCAGACCGTGACTGGAGCGCCTCAGTCCCCTCGGCCACCGCGGCCGGCATCACATTACCTGAAATACTGTTGTTATGTAGTAAAGGAATTATCTGACTTTATAAATGAGTAAAGAACGTAAAATGAATTTTTTATGAGTACATAAATATTTCTACAAAGTCTCCAGTTCGTACTGTGGCCACACAATTACGAAGAAGTAGCTTACTGACGCCACTATTGTTGAGCGAAGTTTTATGTATTTGTAACACGGAAGTTCAGTGACAGGCAATAAGCAATACAATTAATTTCTGTGCTTCAGCACACTTAGTGTTACTTATGTTGCTGCGATTTAACTCACTAAAGTTTAAAATGACTTTAAATTGAGAAGTTTTTCCAAAGAATTTAATCAATACACGCCGACTTACTCAACGCACGAATTAAAACATACGATACTAATTCAGGTTACGACTTTCGCGAAAGCCTTTCAAGATACGTCGTTGCTTCCTACAGGCAAATGATGTATAGTTTACAAAGCAGTCTGTATACATTGAAACACTTTGACTGAGTAGCTACAATGCTTGTAATTCTGTGGGACAAAAGACCTACATACTTCTTAAACTAAAAAGACTTGTCATGACAGTCTAACATCACGTGTGGCACATTGCGAGAGGAAAACTACCACGCGCGACTCGTTAACCCACAGCTCTTGCAAAACTATGTGAAGATTTCAATTTGGCACAACAACGAATCTTGAATGAATTCTAAAACACTAAGGCTGTGAAGTCATTTCTATACCCAACAGTGTACATCGGATGTTCAGCGCAACCGTATGTAGTAGTTTCAGTTGCTTTCCATTGGGCTCATCGAAAATATTCATTTAAGTACTTTCAGCTTTCAGTAATTCTAGATCCATATTCCAGTAGTGTGAGATACTTTATTTATGAGAGGCATGAAAAGCTACTAAACTGCTGGACAGCCAAAAATGGAACACCGAAAAAAAGCCAATGATATCACAGCAAGACGTCTGGGGGAGATAACTCATCGCATATTATTGGAATCCAAACCCATGTGAAGTGTTGAAAGTGATGAAATCGGAACTGACGGTGAGTGTTGTCACCAATGTTATTACAATCGCAGCCTCGGCATTTATCATTGAAGGAAAGATGCTGCTCATGTACTTTTGTGGTATAGCAGCCCATGCTCCCTCCACATATTTCCAAAGATGATACAGTTTTACACTGAGAAGTTTACACAAGCCCACTCGTTCCTAACCGTATAGTTGACAATTTCAAGTCAGAAATGCAGTCCGACCCGCAATAAAGAAGCCTTAACACTTGAGTGGCATGTAATCACTACCTAGAAATAAAGCCTGAAAGATATCGGTGACCTCACGATCACGTAGATAAGTGGTTGGTCGCAGAAGCAAATACCACTGTCTCATAGCGGGCAACTCTTCTAGGCGGAATTGGCCATGGGCGTTCGCGCATTATTTCGTTACAATGTGGCCGTCGGTAAGTTCCAAAAACATGGAAGGAAAAAACGCAGGCATATCTAACGCGTATAACGCTGTTTGGGTAGTATACCAGCTACAACAGGGACGATCGGGAGAGGAGAAAATGAAAAATCACTGGAAAATACAGAACCAGCTGCAGACGTGCTTTGGCGATGTGTAAGGCAACAGTTCAACAGCCTCCCATCACGGTGCCTCCTGATTTGTGACCGAGCCCTCTAAGGCGCATTGCTGCAGAGCGCGCGGTTGCTCGCCGTCGGAGGTTCGAATCTCGCCCGTCTACCTTTGTGTGTGTGTGTGTGTGTTGTCCCTAGCGCAAATTAGTTTCAGATAGTTTAAGTAGTTTGTAAGCCTAGGAACTGGTAACAGCAGCAGTTAAGTCCTTCAGATTTACAAACAGTTGAACTTGTCTCTTTTTTTTCTTCCAAGATTTTAATTTGACCATCGTGGTTGTGGAGGCCAAATCAGGATTTGTCGTTGAAAACAATGTAGTTCCAGTCGGTTGTATAGGACCACCTTCACATACCTGGCGTTACTCACCTGGTACATTCTTAAAAAAGAGTTTGACTGATATCACGTGACTCGTTCAGAAAGTAAACAACGTTGGCAGAAACGTGTTTATTTACTGGCGTATGTAGCTTACGTTTAGTAGAGTAGCTCTTCCTGGAAACTCAATTAAATCACGAGCTCGCCGTTTTCCGTGACAGTAGAGCCTCTGTGGAGTGCGGTAGGCCTTATCTTTGGATTTTCCCCGAGAGCTGGCAGGGTGGTTTTGGCGGTGCAAGTGGAAGGGAGGAGTACGAGGGAGTCCGCGCCATGTTGATAGTGGCACTTAGGCGGGCAGCAAGTAGGGCCGGGCCACGCTCCGACGTCTGGTCAATGTGGTGACGTCTCCCAAGGAGGGCCGACTATGATGGATGGGTGCCTGTCTACAAAGTTCTGCGTAGGTCGCGGCTTCCAACTCCCGCGACACAATTGAGATAAGTACCTTGTCACTCTGTCCTCCTGTCCAACTTCATTTGTTATTATCGCAACTTGAAGTTTTTCCCGTCTGGTGTTGTGTTTGTTGTTGGATTAGGGTTTGGACGGAAGAACCCCAGCTGTCGACTTTCCTGGACGTTCACGCCTTATCGTTTATTGTTTGTATGATTAAGGATTGAAATTTCAAACTGATTGAGTTGTTATATTCATTAACAGCCGTCTGCTTCAAATTGTTAAAGTATTGACGGTTTGGTCTCCTGGGTACTGTGGTGTTTTATCTAACTAGTACCTGTCTGCTACTTCGTTGCCTACCCGGGCAGGAGGGGGGGGGGGGAGGGGTAATTCAAAGTAGTGCCCTTTTCCCTCCACTGGGCATTCTGCCTACCCTCCGGTTGCATTGCGGCAGTCCATGAAAATGTCATTTGTTTTCTATCTAGCCCTCATTCTTTCACTCCTTACTCGCACTCCGTGCCTTCCGAAGTTTGTCTACTATTCCACAATCTTGTAGACCTGCCAATAGCTTCCTCCTACATTCATGGTGTGGATTCTTGTAGTCATATCCTAGTTCATGAACCACCGTCATTGTATGTGTCCAAGGAAGCGGTTCTGACAGTTTCAATAGTAGTATTTTGGAATAAATTTGAGCATCTAGGATGCATACTGAGTCGCGGCCTCCTTTGTGTTCAGACGGCAAAGACTACCAAATCCACCGGTTAGTCACTCATTCGTTAGGGATAAAACCCAGTGGAACCCTGGGCAACTAAGGCTTTCCGGGTACTTCGCTATGATACTAGCAACAGGCAGAGCAGACTGTCTCGGACCTCTAATTGACAGAACAGGAACTTGTCAGATACCACTAAATGACACAGATACAAATTCTTCCAGCAATCTATCGTCGATACATTGGAAACATCCCCACCGGAAAACGTCCGTACGAATTCCAGCCCACTTCCCACATACGATTCAGGTTTTGCGTAGTCCAACACTAGAAACTCGATAGCAAACTCAAAGCAAAACAGCCGAACACTCAGTCACATAGTTAAGAACACATGCGACAATACGGCTCGACTCGTCACTGTTCTTTTAAAAGTGTACGAGAAGACATATACCGGTAACCGGGAGGCAGAGCGGCAACAGCCGTCATTTACGACGCACATCCCGCTAACCTCTCCCGGGCGTCATTCGGGAGACACAGTGTATGATAAGATTAGAATGTACCTCTCTAGTACTGTCAACGCACTCGCTACAGCGCGCACGGTCTTTTACGTGTCAGCTTGGACAGCTAAAATGTCCCTTACAACAACATAATGGATTTGTGATTCCTACTTGCCAAACGTGCGTTAATGCCCGTGAGACACTTCGCGAATGCAGCAAGGGGCAGTCCTCTCTGTCGAATGGACATCGAATGGTGCACGAGGACACCGCTAGTGGCATGACAGGACAGTACGTCGTGATATGGTTCCTGGCGTGCCAAAGCTATCCATCACTGCCATGCGCACAATGTGACTATTATCTGGTGTACAGGTGCCGCGATGCAGGTGTGCTGTCTGCCGCTTCGATCCTTTGGTTCCTCCTGCATCTGGATCCGCAATAAATGTTCTTGCTTTTTCCCTCTATGGACACCAATTTCTCTGAACGATAATCCACAATCTCTACATGCGATTTTCTTCCTCGTTTAAACCCAGAAACGTGCTACCTGTCTTCTATGAGACATATTGAAGCAGCTTTTGCACAATAAGCGAGTAGTTAACAAGGCGTTCTGCTCCACCTTAGCGTTGTGCCTGTCTGAAAATGCAAATACTATCTATCTCTCTTTGTGGCAAACTGCTGCAAATTGCAACCGATCGGACTGATTGCTTCAGGGTGTTGCGTTTTGGGTAGTAAACAGCGTATATCGCAAAAGGAATAAATAATAAAAGGTATAATTAAGATCTTGTTGTTGCTTCAGCCTGGAGAAGTAATCATCTCATAACAACGGCAGCCCACATCCTTTTGAATATGCTTACTACATTCCTCTCTTCGTCTCTCTCGGCGACTTTTATGTCAAAAAATTACTTACAATAATAAATTAATGATTCCTTGATGTCCAACGATATGTCCTACGAATCGATCCCTTCTTATAATCAAAATATGCCAGATATTCCTTTCCTCCCTAATTCAGTACGTCCTCATTTGAGACGCGATCTACCCACTTTATCTTCGGCAATCTTCTGTACTTCAACGTTTCAAAAGCATCTCTCTTCTTCTTGTCTGAACTATTTATCATACATGTTCCACTACAGTAGAAACCTACACTCCCAACAAATGCCTTGAGAACACTTCCAAACATTTAAATTAATTTTCCATGTTTCTAAATTTCTCTTTTTCAGAATCGTGTTCCTTTCCATTGCCATTTTGCATTTTATATCCACTGTACTGCGACCCTCGTGTATTTTTTACTGCTCGAATAACAAAACTCATAAACCACCTTTATTGCTTCGTTACCTTATCTACAGGGTCTCCAGAAAATGACTCCCTAATTTCAAAATTAAATATCTCGAAAACAAAGATCGATAGAGGAATGCAGTAAACAGTATGTTTATTGTGAAAGCTGTAAGGTGTTTATACAGCAGTTTCAAATAATAGTTACAAAAGCTAACAGATGGCGCTGTACGCTGTACAGCTCATATCAGCATACATAAGGGAAATAATCGTATGAAAACACTCTTTGCAAACAATCATATGACAATGTTTTCAAAATGTTCACCATTGGTACTATAGAGGTGGCGCAATCGAAAAATGAAATTCGCCATCACATTTCGTAGTGTCTCAACCGAAATGGATTCACATGCCACATAGATCGCCGATTAAAGCTTGTCCAGCGTGGCGGGATGCTTCCGGTAGACCACGTCTTTCACTGTGCCCCACAAAATAAAAAGTCACAGGGAGTCAAATCCGGCGAATATGGAGACCAATCCATGCCTGCACCATTAAATTTGAGATATTCCAAAACAATGACTCGATTCCCGAAGTATTCCTCAAGAAAGCGAAACACTTGTTCGGTCCGATGTGGTCGGGCTCCATCTTGCATAAACCATTCAGTATCTGGTCGATCCTCTAACGCTTGCTGTGTGGCGACAAATTGTTCCAAAATTGCAACGTAACGTGCACCAGTGACCGTTTCTCGAATGAAAAAAGGACCAATAATGCCTCTGCTTCATACCGCAGCCCACACAATAACTTTAGGAGAATACAGGGTTTTCGATTCACACCAATATGGCTTTTCGGAACCCCAAAATCGCCAGTTCTGCTTATTCACGTATCCGTTCAGGTGGAAGTGTTCTTCATTTGTAAACCAAATGCAGCCAACATCAAGTCCTTCACTGTAAATCATTGTAAGCATCTGATTAGCAAAGGCAACCCTTTGTTGCACAGCTCGTACGGGTATGGCCTAGTGCGTTTGAATTTAATGGAAACATGTGTAGGCTCTTTCTCAGTATTTTCTGCGTGCTGGAACGCTTCAAACCAGTCTCAGATGAAATTCTACGGACGGATGACATTCGATTTCGCTGAATAATTCCAGAAACTGAGGAGATATTTTCAGGCGTAACTGCGGTTTGCTTGCGGCCAACATGCCCCACTGTATCATCACTTACGCTGCCTGTTTGTTGAAATTTTCCGAAGAGCGTACGAATGGTTTTCGCATCGGATCCCTTTGGAACATAAATCGTGCTTGAAAACTTCGCCTTGTTGCCGTAGGACTCTCTTCTAATCTGTGGTACTCTAGCACCAAAAAATGTGTTGTTCAATGAAGTACATGGTGTTAATCCCTTCCTTCGGTACGCTAACCTCCTTTCACGTTTCGATAGTGGAACTGATCGCTCTGGGCTTCGGATCACTATTTATACTGGCATTACGTATGGCGATTACAGCGCCATCTGTTAGCAGCTATTGTAACTATTATTTCAAACTGCTGTATAACCTCCTTACAGCTTTCACAATAAACATACAGTTTACAGCATTCCAATATCGATCTTTGTTTTCGAGATATTTAATTTCTTTTCTGGACACCATGTAATTCCCTCAGCATCGCCTGCTTTTCTAAAACTAAGTTCCGTGATTTCAAGAAAGACTTCCCAACAATTTAACTTAATGTTGGAGGTCCACAAATTTCTGTTTCTTGCAAATTCTATTCTTGCCAAAGCCAGTCGGCATTTTATATCTTTTTAACTTCGGCAATCGGACGTTATTATGGCATAATGTACTACTGTTATGTACTTATATCTGATTTTATTACATCCCATTACCAGTGTTTAGCCTTTGTTAGTGTTCATCTTATATGGTGCGTTCAACACACTGTCGATTTCGTTCAATTGCCATTGCAGGCCCATTGCTGTCTCTGGCAAAATTAGCGAAACGCAAATATTTTATTCCTTCACGATGAACTTTACTGCCTACTCAAAATTTCTCCTTTGCTTACCTTCAAATACTGCTCGATATACAGATTGAATAACATTGGCGAAAGGCTAAAACCCTCTCCTACCTCTATCCCAACCAATGCATACATTTCATAAATAACATTCCGTGTCCTATACATTCACCATCCTGATTTCAGAATAAACTTGTCGCCGGCCGCGGTGTCCGAGGGGACTGAGGCGCTTAGTCACGGTCTGCACGGCCACTACGGTCGGGGGTTCGAATCCCCCCTCGGGCATGGATATTTGTTCTGTCCTTTGTTTTAGGTAGTTCATAAGTAGATTGTAAGCTTAGGGACTGATGACCCCGTAGTTAAGTCCCATAAGTTCTTCAAACATTTGAACAATAAACTTGTCAAAAGCTCTTTCCTAATCTACAATAGGTAGAAAGGTAGTTTTGCCTTTCCTCAGCCTATCTTATAAGATTAGTCCTAAAGTGAGTATTACCTCTTGTGTCCTTACATTTCTTCTAAATCCAAACTGATCTTCCCCTAATAGCTTTTTAATTGTTTCATAAGTAATTTGTGTTAAGCCATGATTAATGACACTGCTTTCTTTGGAATTGGGATTATTACATTTTTTTTTAGATTTATGATGGTATTTCTCATGTTTCATACATCTTACGAACCACGCGAAACATTTTTATCATGACTAGCTCTTACGGAACGTCTTCTACTTCAGATACCTTGTTTCAACTTAGGTCGTTAACTGCTCTGTCAAAATATTCTCTCAACTTCATCTACGTCCTCTTTCCTTCATTGAATATTGTCAGTATATGTAGTAATAAATTCTTACGCATTTGTTCAACATCATCGAAGTTCAACGTCGTTTTTCTCTGAATAGTGTGAAAGTACAGCGCAAGCTAATGGTTTTACTTGTTTGGTTACTAAGTTTATGTTATTTAAACAGAGCAAATTATGGGACATCGTACTGGCATGGAGATTAATTACTTTCATGTCCTCTGGTGTACAGTGTCAATGCGTGCAAATCTTAATTGGAAGAACTGATGAATACAACAGTCACACGATCTACGTAGAGTATATTTGGACAATATTTGTGCGAAATAATAGTTTCAAAATTGACCAATGGATAACTTTTTTAAAATAGGGTACTCAGACAATTTATGGGGCCACGTATCTGGAGCAATCCGCAATCGTAATAGCTCAGTTTGTCGAGCAACATTTCAGTTATATGAAATATGATTGGTGTCATTAATGCCAATAGTCGCACGCAAGCCGATCAAGACAAATACAAGCTTAACAGAATTATTTACAAAGTAATCGCATTCATTATTTATAAGTAGTATCACACACGGTACACTCTGTAATAATGGTTGAATGAAAGAACATAAAAATAATATATAATGCAACAAGAAATGGCGCCTATGGCTTGTTACCCACATGTTTTGGAATTCCTACCATGCAAAGAATAATCCTGAAGTGAAATTACTTAATCCACCAAACTTGTCTTGAACGTGAAACATAAGTTGTAGATAAATATCAAAGAAAGAAATACTATTTGGAGTAATTATTATTAAATGATGCATTTCTTCTAAGTTACCACAAAATATCTGAACTTATTCGAACTAGTCTTTGAATATCACGGGTATTCGTACACAATTGCGGTTCTTGACTTTATTATTATCTTGATATACTCGGGGACGGAGGTCCTTCACAGTGCAACTTATATCTGCAGCTGCTAATGACAGTGCTCTGAACATGGTGGACATCCACCGAACGGAAACTAAGCGCGCAAGTTCATACCAGTGAAAGGGTGATTCCTACCAACCGCTGAGGTCGGCACATTCGTAAACCTCTAAGCTAACAACTGCATCAGCGACCTAATCTTTGGCTAACAGGTGCACTGAAGTCATGGTGTCACCACTCTCAGATGACCTGCCACACCAGGATGCTTTCTGCTATTCACAAAAGTTTCACACAAACGTGCGTGATAGTGTTATATGACTTTCTGGAGAAACGATAATTGGTTCTTCAATGGAGAAAAAAATACATAAATTATAAATCGCCCATCTTCCCGCCAAAGTCATTACTGATTGTAAAGTAATAATATCAAATATTCGTCACGGAATCAAAGTCTTACTTGCAGTCAGCGCATGTTTCGAAAATCAGATGTTAATAACGGTTACCTCTCTTTCCTTAAAAGTTGTACATTTGGGCGAGTCTCTTACATCACACGAGGATGACGCAGAGGTGCTCGACCTCTTACTGATTTCGCTTCAGACGCCATGGACAAATCTATGTCGTTGGTCTGGAGCAATCGCAATTGCCAGCGACATTTCAACGGCGCCCATTATTCCGCGCCATGAAACCGTAATAAGAGCATTATCTGGCTTTAGAAGGCTTCCGTTTCCACGCAGTTTCGCCACAAACCTACCAGCCTGCGCCCAGACGGTCGTTCATTTTTTCCGTAAAATCGTGGGGATCAGGTGAGGACCGAGTGAATCAGTTACAAAAATAATAAAATTCTTAAGAAAATATGATGGTCTACAGAGAGTTGCACGAAATAAGTGCTTTTAAAGTTCCCATCAGAAATTATAATGGTTCTAGGAGATAAATGCATCTGCGCTATAAAACATCGTAACTCCATCTGATAGACGAAATTATAACAACTTGGAGTTCACTTGCCCACAGATATAGCAGGACGTCAGTAATAAATCTAGTTGGGAAATCGTAATTATTAAATACAGGAATGCTGCACTGTAGGGCAGTACAAAATGGCTTAAGCTGTGATCTGATCGCTTACCATCGTGATCACATGCAGTTACGCACTTCTCCCAAATTCCACCTGATAATATTGCACTTGTTGCAATGTATAGGCCGCGCGGGAGTAGCCGAGCGGTCTGGAGCGCCGCGTTACGGATCGCGCCGACTCCGCGTCGGATGTTGGAACTTCCCTCGGGCATGGATGAATGTGTTGTCCTTAGGTTAGTTCATTTTACTTTAAGTAAGATGACCAACGTATTTTGGTCACATAGAATTACAAACATTTGAACACTTTTCTTACACTGTATAATGGTCCAAACAATCAGGGGATCAGCTGAGATAACTATGCTTTGAAGATTGTCATCGGCACAACGAACTAAAATGCTTCGATGTCTTTCTGTCGGTTCTACGGAGTGGAGACAACAATTTTACGGCAGCCGAGATAGTGGACATAAAAGACAGTGTCTGCAGAGAGAGTTGTGGTCTTGAGTTTACCCTACCAGACGAATTAAACATCGAATTAAATAAGATTGTCAGAACACGAGAGAAGCTGGAGGTTAAAAAAGACAGATTCAACCTTTGCTGAACATCGACCCAGAGAGAACCGTGATTACGATGTACACTGTGAAATCCTACATCCCCTGAAGAAATCAATAAGCATTTTTTCTAAGGATACCAGTTTAGTATTAAACGATCAGATCCAGTTCCCCTTTACACCTCTACGGATATAAGATTTTTTTCCGAAATTTCTATTTGTCACCTGATGATGGCCTAAGAAGCCGAAAGCCGGTTTGTGACGAATAAATAAGTATTGCAGAACATCAGGAAGTTGTTCCTTTTTTTCATATAATTAAACAAGCAGTTGGGTTCAGATAGTGTAGTGAGCAAGTAGTGCAATACAACACCGTGGCTTATCCGAAACTATGGCATGGAGACCTATAGCAACGTTGGAAGCGGGACGAAACATGACCTGGACGCGATATAGAAAAAAAAAAAAAACAGGAACCGTTAAACGAAGGCAAGGATAAGGTCGTCCACGGGTAACATAAGCCAGAGATATTATTTATGTCGATTAACAGCTCGTCAGGACAGGATGCTAATGCAAATGAACTGCAATATACCCTTCAGGAAGTAAGTGCAATATCAACACAAACAGTCCGCAATCACCTCTACGCACGGTGACGTATGGTGTGTATCCCATTAAAACCACGACAACGCTTAACGCGCAGAAACTGGGCAGAGGATTGGAGTCGTAAGCAATGGCGCCCTGTTCACAGGTGAGTCAAGATTTTGCATTCAGCCGGACAATCGTCGTTCCCTCGGCTGCAGAGAACGTGGAAATCAGAACAATCCTGCTTAAGGGCTGGAATGTTCACCATATCATGATGGTGGACGAATGGTGTGGACAGATGTTAGTACTGGCGGACGTACGGACCTCTTTGTTGCTCTCAATAGCGCTTTTAAAGCTCAGAGGTGTAGAGGCAGGAATATTCGAACTCCAGTTATGCCCTACGCTGGTACCATAAGACATGGGCAGCTTTTTGTAAATTCTCGTCTCCAAAGAGTTGCATTGATGGGCAACATGCTTGGTGCTGAGGGAAATGAACGAATAGATAGGCCACATCTTCACCAGACTTGATCGTGTCTGGGATGAACTTGCGTGGCGCAGCTTGATCAGCACCTTCAACAACGGTTGCAGAGCTAGATATTGTACTTGTGTCAAAATCGAAAAATTTCTCTCAAGAGCTAAGCTGAGGGGAGAGTAGTACACAGTAAAACATGGTACACAGTGAAACATTCCATATCAATGGCTTTTAGTAATTTGTTTTCCACTTGTTGGAATCCCTGTATGTTTATTATGATAAAATACATATTTGACTGTAATGATGGACAGTTTGGTTGATTATTCTTGTTTCTATACGTTACTAATGGTTTCCGGTGTTCAGAAGTTACAGTTAAAGTCTCTTTGTAAGTTTAATATTTTCGATATAACATACAGCTATTACAGCTATTACTTTTTGTGATAAGATACACTTCTTTAGCTATGTACTGATCAGTTGTACATTTGGTAGATACGTAGGTTAAGAGTTGTGAAGACATTTTAGTTTATGGTGACTTTGGTACACAGTGAAACACTTGTATGTGGTGGTACACGGTGAAAAAGGACCATTGGACTCGGATGTGTGACTCCTCCTAACACTTTGGTGGGTGCTATAGAAGACGTAGAGGCAGCCATTTGCACTGACAACAGTAAAACATACATCTCGCCAAAAGAGTTTCGTGTTTTGCCCAAAGCACCTCTCAGAAAAAAAAAGTGGACGTTCCAAAGATAGAAGCATAATATTAACAACAGAGTGAGCAGCTATTCAAGAAAATACTATGAGTAAAAGCACAGATCTGGAAGAAAAGAAGTATGAAGAGAATCAACAATAAAAAGTGGTGTGTAAGTTAAACAGCTTCAAGTGAAAATGATGAAGAAAGTGACAAAGATGAGGGACATCCAGTGAAACAAAGTGAATCATTAGATCTTTTTATTTCGAAGAGGGACGATATTATTGGTGACTACATATTGATGAAACAATGTATATTTTGTAGCTAAAGAAGCCAGTAGTTTTTATTACTGGTGAGTATGAAGCCTCATACCTTCAGGAAAAAAATTACTGGTTTTTTATTCCCAGTTGCAGAAGACATAGTGTTTCACACGTGGACATTTGAATTATTTTGCCACTTGCGTTGTCTATGGCTACTAAGAGACTCTCCAACCACCGGTATATTCGTTTTCCAATCAATTTTGATGGACATAATATTCACTGAACAAAATTAGTATATATTAATGCTCTTACTTGTAATTAACAGAGATAATTATTTATGTTTTACAAGTCACTCAGTAAATACTAAATATAAAAACTGGCAGCTGTTTCACTGTGTACTACTATGCACGGTACACAGTGAAGCATTTGCGGAGGTTGTTTAAAATTCTTATTTCACTTACTAATTAGTAGAAAAATTATTATTTTTTGTTCCAAAATTATGTTCTTTCAAGTATATAAAGAAAATTATTTTGTGAGTAGTATCAAAAAAATCAAAAGTGTGTACTTCTTTCCCCTACTGTGCATGACTCACGGTTGTGAAGCTGTACTGGCAATGGTGATCACACATGATATTAGAAGACAACGAGTGCGTATTTATCATTATGTTAGCGTATGGTGCCTCCCACTAAGTAACCGCTATGCAAAACCTTTCGTAAAGAGTTGAGCAACATATCGGACTGTGTCACACTCAAATTACGGTTGTAGCCAATATCTGAATAAAATACGTTACTTCATCTACATCTAAATGGAATACTCTGAAAATCACATTTAAGTGCGTGACAGAGCGTTCATCCAACCACCTTTATACTGTTTATCTCCCATTCCATTCTCGAATAGCGCGCGGAAGAAAGAATACCTGAATCTCTCGTTCGAGCTTTTGTTTCTCGTATTTTACTCTGATGATCTTATCTACTTATGTAAGTGGGAGTTAACAATATATTTTCGCATTCGGAGGACAATGTTGGGGATTGAGGTTTCTTAAGCAGGCAAGGCCGCAGCGATAAGCGCCGTTGTTGTAATGATTACCATCCCAGATCCTGTATCATCTCCGTAACGCTGTATCCCCTGTACCGTGGCAATACCAAACGAGCTCCCGGCTGGAACTCAAGAAATACGGAATCAGTTTGAGATCCTTTGTCGATAGCGCTCAACAATTCATGTGAGTAAAGAGCTAGTTGTGTTTTGCATGAACGATATTCTCTACATTGGTGTTGACCTTGGGTCAATAGATCGTTCTGTTCGAGATAATTCATAATGTTTGAATACATGATATGTTCCAAAATCCTACTGAAAATTAGCGTTAATGAAATAGGCCTGTAGTTTGGTGTGTATCTCCTTACTGCCTTTCTTGAATTAAGTGTGACCTTTGCAACTTTCCAGTCGTTTGATACAGATCCTTCTTTGAGCGAGCGATTGTATATGGCTTTTAATTAAGGATCTATCGCTTCGGCATAATCATATACAAACCTAATGACTATACAGTCCGGTCTAGAAGACATTTTCTTTTTAAGTGATTATAGGTGCTTCACTACTCCGATGAAATATACTTTTAAGTTACTCATTCTGGCCTCTGTTCGTAATTCGAAATCTGAAACGAACATCAAATTCTGTTGATCAAAATGACACATGAGATGGAACAAAACAGTCTTAGAAGGCTGTTGGAGGAAGGTTTCAATGATGATGAAGTCTGTGAGATTATGAGTTTAAAGATTCGGATTACAATGAAGAAGAAGAACAGTGATAAATCTCCTGACGATGCTGCTGAAGGTATGGTATCTTTTTCAACAACCCCAGAGAGGTTTAGGCTTAGTGAGGATAAAGTAACTAATATCAAAAAAAGGAAGCAAAATATAGTAACTCAGTCTCCTGGCACCAAAATAAGTGATAAATACTGAAAGACTGCTATAAAAGCTTTTCTGTGTCATAAATGCGCAAATGATTTGCTTTATAGTAGAGTGCACCAACCTTTATATTCATCCTTAGTTCATAAAAAGAGCTTCAAATGCGACTGTACTTAGATCCATCAATCTGAAGGCAGCTAAAATCTCAAACACGGAAGAGTTTGTTCCAGCAGATCAAAGAAATAAATGAACATCAAGAAGATGCATATTTTACCCAAGAAACGCTGACGCAAAAACAGTTTATCCTTTGCAAGTGTAAGTATCTCTGTGTTTAAATCATATGAAAATCATCTGCAGTAAATGTATTAATTCAGAATGCTGTTCTAGTGATTACTAAAATCTGCAGTGTCGAAATTTGATTTTTCTCTAGACTTTTGACATGAATCATTGTTCTACAAATGTGTATATTGCTTTGTCTCTTTTCCAAGGCTGGTGTGTTGTTCTCCACAGTACGTAAAAAGTGTGGCAAAGCTTAGTGCGCATAAAGTAATGTATTGCGTACCTGGATTTTAATTTTCTGGCAATGTGGGGACAGGCTTTTCTTACATATCGTGTCCTGCGCAAGTTATTACAGTCGGCGGTTGGTATGTTAAGGATAGGATGTAGAAGTGATGTATTGATTTTAATTTTTGTGCAATATGGAGTCTATCAGCTATCATAAGATTGTGAAGAAGTTACACGTATGATCCACAACGGTCCATCTTAGGGCCACTGCTTTTCCTGCGTTCTTTATTGATGTCTCATCAGTTACACAGTCAGAAGCAGAGTCCATTTTGTTTGCACATGATACAAGTACTGCAGGAAAGAGCATGTTGAGCGTAGTTCCAGAAAATACATACATGGAAGATGTTTGCATCCAGAAAATGCATCCCATACGAAGAAGAATAGATAGAAGAGACTGACAGGATTACATTTCCGGGACTACAACTTATCATAAAGCCAGTTGGGAGGAGCACGCCACAGAACTGTAGAAACGACATAATAAATTTGTATTTGCAATCCGAGTGTTGTCAGACATAGGTGACATAGCAATGAAAAAGCTGCCATGCTTTGCTTGCTTCCGTTCCATAATGTAATATAATATTATGGGGTAACTCTTCAGGCCAACCAAAATCTTTCAGAGTCAATAGCGTGTAAAATGTATTATTTATGGAGTAATTTCAGTGACATCCTGTACATGCCTCTCCAAAGAACTGGGTATACTAGCTACTGCTTATTAGTATTTTTATTCCTTAATGAAATTACTCCTTAACGAAATTTGTTATAAATAATACAGCCCTCTTTGCAACAAACAGCTCAGTTCATACATAAAGTACCAGCAATAAAAACGGTTTACACAAGAACTTCAAATCACTTACGTTATTACAAGATATGGTCCCACACTCAGGAACACAGATTTTCAATAATTTACCAGCAACCATAAAAGTAATTAGCTACAAATAAACATTAGTTTGAAAAGATCCTGGAAGACTTACTGGTGGCACTGTCCTACTCCATCAAAGAATTTTTGAGTAGAATCAAATGATGTATGCCTTCATACTGATAGTATAATTATAGCAGCTTGTCCCATATTCATGATGATATTAATTTGGATCTATGAAACTAACAACTAATGTAATCTAGACTAACACAGAAATGGTATCATTACTTGATAAAATTTGTTTGCCAGTTTTCGGTTCTGTCTGGAGGTTGTTATCAATTAGTATGGACAATAAACGGCGGATCCTCTAATGTAGGGCAGCATGTTTGTGGATCATAGTTGTTAACAACTGCTAGTTATGATAATGTCAGTTTTAGTGGATTCCCGGTAAATTTTGATTGTAGGAATGTTTTGATTGATATCAGTGGATATATGTAAAAAGTTTATGGACTTACGTCCTAACTCCATCGTCAAGTGGATTTTGTTGTGTTTAGAATTTAACTGTTTGACAGGTGGTACCTGTCCACAGGCATATCTCATCATCAAAGTACCTAAACCAGTACCCAACCTTGAAAGAGACTGGTTTATTTTACAAAAAGTGGTTTTCAAAGTTATCCATGAAGATTTTTGCAAGGCTTGGTATGTGAGATGATCTCATAGCTAGACCATATAATAGTTTGCACATCGTCTCATTAAAGTAAAAATAATTCTGTGCCAACTAAGTGTATGTTGCTAACTTTAACTCCACATTAACAAATTAGATGACATCTGATTTAATCAGTAAGTCGTTAATAATATTCAAACAATCTTGAGCATTAAACAAGTTGCTATAGACGCTAGGTACTGCTGAGTTTCGGCTACATTATCCAGTACTTTTTTTTTCTTCAAAGAAGCCCAGTGACATAACGCACCGTTCTTCTCATAATGGATCTTCCTGTAACAGCTGTTCTCAGAAAACGTTCCGTTCATCTCATAATTGGTCTTCCTCTCACAGCTGTTCTCAGAAAATCTAAACAAGCCAATCCACATAGAAATAGAAAAAGTGGAAGCCATGCCTGAAAATCATGATATAAGCGAACAGGAAACCTTAAGTACTTAAGTTGCACAAGAAGGTCAATGAAACATATGATTCGACAGGTGCATTAAACATCAGTCACATGCGTACGTAAAAAACGTTGTTTTCGTATCTACAGCTCTGTTGTTACTTCTAAAATGAATTATAATTTCCGAGAAGAGCCCTAATAAAAATAATAATATAAAACGTGAACATCGAAGTGCTACCAACTGTAGCATTGGATGCCGTTACGCAGTGAGACATAAACAAAAAAATTCGTCAGTTTTCTTAATTTTAGGATAAGTATTGCTTTTCTGATAAAACGCAAAGCTTGGTGTTGATGTAACATCCAAGCGGTAAAATGGTACCCAAAGCTTAATGAGATCCACACGCTGACTGAAAAATCAGAGATTTCACTAGTCTGACTGTGTGCATCAATTTTGTTACAGAGGCAAGTAATTATGTTTTATTTTAGTTCGAAACATTTGTTTATATTTTAAACCGAATTTTTTGAGTGAATCCTGCGACTTGGGCCTAAACTGCAATCTCAGAAATTTTTCCTTTAACTTCAGTCGCCTTCCAACCAAAGCCAACCATCACAGAGATGAAGGAAGGAAGCCCGGCGTATCTCTGACTTCGCTGCAGACACATTATTAATGGAGTGTCTGTCAAAGTTTCCTAAGCCCAGCGACATTCACGGTGGTAACTTTTCAAAGTGATGAATAAAAGGTCAGTCTTGACAACTGGAACTACAGATAATAATGGTAGTTCGTGAACGTTATCAACGCTTGTATTCCTCTCACTCTAAGGATCTGCACTGTCTCCAAACGACAATAACCTGAGAATTTTGATTATTACTATTCAATTAAAGCATAAACTGACTTATATTTCACTTTGCGATTCCTATTTCTTCTGCTGACACTTCAATTTTGAATTACCGTCTTCTCTTTCAGATTGTGCTTTGTGTTTTCCTGTGTACACCAAGAAACATTAATAATATTTTTGAGATCCAACGTTTAGTCATAAGGAGATAGTCCCAGAACACGAATTAAAATGCGTCAGCAGAAATCAAAATCAAATGTTCAAATGTTTGTAAAGTCTATGGGACTTAACTACGGGGTCATCAGTCCCTAAACTTACAAACTACTTATGAACTACTTACGAACTAGGACGGCACAAATATCCATGCCCGAGGGGGGGATTCGAACCCCCGACCGTAGTGGGCGTGCTGACCGTGACTGGATCGCCTCAATCCCTTCGGCCACCGCGGCCGGCTCAGCAGGAATCCATAGCGCATAAGAACTAAATGAAAATAGATATAATAATTGAAAAAAAAAGATAAGGATGGTATGTAAGAGTCATCGATCAAGTCCGCAATGATCATATGGGGCTTTATTTGGAGTAATGAATTACAAAAGCTTCTCTGACAGTGCTGATGAGTAATGAGCTTTCACAGTGAATGTAGGAGCGTAGAAAATGTCTGTATTCTGAGAAAAACATTAACAGCTATATTTACAAACAACACTTTTTTGTGTGTATTGAATTAAATTCATTGAGGCGCTTCATAGTCGTACCAGTTCTATGGATCGAACCCGAGTCTTAAATTTACCAGACAGATATTTATGAACTTCTTTTCTATTTACAAGTCGTTACTGAAGACGTATACTCATATATATTTTAAGGGATCAAGGAAGCAGCCGTATTCTGTCTAACGAGGACAAAGAGGGCACGGTGGTATCTCAAAGCCAGACCATAATACCCACCCCTACAGTCACTGAGCTACCTTATTTCTAGGTCGTTTGTTAGTTGATTTTCTTGTAAAGTGTATAAGTGTATTTAATTTTGCTTAAAATAATGATAATAATAATTCAAATGTTTGTGATTCTAAGGGACTTAACTACAAATGTTACCACGCCCTAAGCTTACAAACTACTTAAACTAAGTTATGACATTATAAACACACACAAACACACACACACACACACACACACACACACACACACACACACACACACACACACATATGCCCAAGGGAAGACTCGAACCTTCTACGGAGAACAAATACGCGTTTTGCAGCAAGGCGTCTTAGAGCGTTCGGCCATTCCGTCGCGGTTTTGATTTAGAGTAATGAGACTTCTGTACATGATAAGAGTGCAATGACAACGAATTACATACATATTAACCGAAGAGCAAATTACAATTATAAGAAATATAATGGTATAGGAGTCTAGAACTGTCAGTGATGTACTGATCCCTCCGTTAAAAAGTGTTACGCTACCGCCGAGTTTTCCGGCTGCAGTAGTCTCGTGTGGCGGCATTGTTCCACGCATCTATCTTGCACTGTTCTAATCCTACGGCCGATGTACGTCTTGCCACACTGACACGGTATTTTGTAAACACCGAGTTTATGAGTTTCCTTGGTCAGAGGACATCTTTGAAGGAGCCAAGGAGTTCCCTAATCTTGGAAGGCGGACGGAAAACAGTGATGATGTTGAGTTTTTTTAAAATATCGTGTCAGTGTGGCAACGCATACTATTCTAAGTGTGCAAGATAGATGCGTGGAACATTGTCGCCACACAAGCCTACTGCAACCGGAAAAATCGGCGGTAGCAGAACACTGTTTAATGGAGCCAAGGAGTTCCCTAATCTTGGAAGGCGGACGGAAAACAGTGATGATGTTGAGTTTTTTTTTAAATATCGTGTCAGTGTGGCAACGCATACGATTCTAAGTGTGCAAGATAGATGCGTGGAACATTGTCGCCACACAAGCCTACTGCAACCGGAAAAATCGGCGGTAGCAGAACACTGTTTAATGGAGGGACACAGGATGGCATATGATCAGACCCGCACAGTAGCCAATATCTCCGGTTTTTGGAACAGTGTTTATAGAGAAGCGATTGAAATCCGGTTGACTGACAATTTGATAAATAGAGACGTGGAGTTTCCTCTTAGTAGGACACGATATCCACTATTAAATAATATCAAGTGGCAATGTCCACCGATTTGAGCACCTGTTACTGATTAACGTAAGGTGCGGTATATCGTTGTGTCCTGTGCCACTTAGGGCAGCACCGCGAGCCTAGTCTAGGATGCAGCAACTGACGGACGGCGCATGCGCCGTGAACGCGACTGACGCCTAAGTAGGACGAAGAACTTCTGTTTAGAATCAGCATTCAGCGGGACTCAGCAGCAGCGACGCTTCCTGAAGATGAAGGATACTTGTACCGTAGAAATACTGAATGTTAGTATTCCTCAGAAAATCCGAAGAGACTTAGAAGATTTATTAGGCCAGGAAAGCATAGGAAGTCATAAGCTTGTCTTCTGTTTCCTACTACCGAATTCCAACCCAACAAGAAAAACAAGTTTCCCTTTCCATGAACAGTCTGAATAACCTATTTCAACTCATATGAAAATTTTTTCAATCCCGTCACCATCGGCAGAGCTATTTCCTATATATATTTTACTATTGTGTTCGTTGTTAGCATCGTGTCTATCTCTGTTCGAAATTGGATTCACTGTGCTGTTCATTCTAAAATTAGCTGCATTCGTGTTGCCTGATAAATAATTATACCTACTCCCGCGTTCCCCACAAATGATTTTGTACACTGGTGAAAATAATTAGAGACTCTTTTGAGATAAGTAGGTTCTGGAGTACTGTCATCGGCACAATGAACTGAAAGGTTTCATCACTTGTCTGTTGGTTCTATGGAGTGGAGATAACAAACATTACGGCAGCCAAGATAAAATAATAACAGAAAACTGCTGCAGTCGTGGTTGCTGTAGACTATGTTTACTCTACCATACAAATTACACAAGCAGTTGGGTTCAGATAGTGTAGTGAACACGTAGTGCAATGCAACAACCCGAAGCTGTGTCACAGAGAGCAATAGTAATGTTAGAAGCGGGACAGACACAGAGGGATGTGGCCTAAAATGTAATTTCCAGGTCCTGGGCGCGATTTCAAACAACAAGTACCGTTAAAAGACGGCGAAGCGAATTTCGTCAACGGGTAAGATCAGCACTAGATTACCGCTATCTGCGGTTAACAGCCAGTCGAGACAGGAGGATGAATACTCCTCAGCTGCAACGCACCCTCCAGGCAGCTACAGCTGGTGCCATAGGAGATGGGATCCTTCTGGTGGACGATAAAGCTGGACCCCATAGAACAGCACTGGTGGACAACTTGCTTGAAACTGAGGTTACCGAACGAACAGGAAGCTCGTTCATCGTACTTAATACCGATTGAACAAGCATGTGATACACTTTGCCAGACACTTGGCAATCAGAACGGCACCTTCCAAACGGATTCATGTCTATGCCATGCAGGTGTGCAAATGTACTGGCTGTCCGAGGTAGCCCCACACCATGTTACAGGGCAATCGCAATTTCTTTTTCAATATTATGGTAGCCCTATGGTGCCTAGCACTATGTAGAATGCCATGTAAACCAAAAAAGCTAAGACAGCAAAATATCGTACTGCATCACTCTACAATTGTTACGAATATCTGAAAAAAATACGTTACCATAGCTATATTATGTATTATATCTCACTTGATGACATAATTGTTTTGAATAGTGTATTTACAACGCTATACTCAACTGGCCAGATATCCCGTTCAACACTAATACCCACCACATCTGACTTCAACCTATCCCTTTCTCTTTTTAAATTACTTTAATTTACCTACCAGATGAAGGGTGGATAATTTGTGCACAGCTATCAGGGCATGAAAACTGATCATAATGCAATACAGAGCAACTTATTCCTATGACAACTACTATGGGCAGACCCTTGATATATTTAGTAATTTGAAGATTAATCACATCGAATAAAAGATCTAGAAAACATAGATAGTGAGAAAAGGGGTCATCCGGTCAGTAATATTAAAAATATGTGATGTGTTGTTCACTCTAATTTGCTTTTCATCCCCGTGTAAGTTTTCACTCTTTTATTTTTCCTCTTGGTATCTTTCCTGAAATGATGTTCAAAGATCCAAATAGCCTCATTTTTCACTTTGTTCAGCTCATGCTTAGACGCTGCTCATCATTCCCTTTCGTTCCTGATTCGTTCTCTCCACCCTTATTTCCCATCTCCCCATTTACCATTTCGCTGCACTGCATTTTTCTAGGCTGCAACGGTGTTCCTATTTTATATATTTTGTATTAACATTCTCTGCCCGCGTTTGTCGATTTAGGATAGAGCCCTCAGGGCTTTAAATGCAATGTGCATTAATAAATCACTTTTATACTGACTGAATGCAATTTTGTTTTATGTATTACTTAATGGATGCATATGCTCCATTAAATGCTAGTGTACACACAAATATGCATCCTCCACCCCCTCAGTCAATGCCGTTCAGAGTCCGATCGGCCTTCACAGCCTCCCTGCAAGCTATTTTCTCGCTTAGAAAAATAGATTATGGCTCTTGTAAGGTTACATAAGTTACAAAGTAAATTATTGCATGTTTAGGTACATAAACCTCTCCTTTAAGTTCTCAGTAAAGTACCATTTATGTTGCCTATACAGGGTCTTACAAAAAGGTACGGCCAAACTTCCAGGAAACATTCCTCACACACAAAGAAAGAGAATATGTTATGTGGACATGTGTCCGGAAACGCTTTATTTCCATGTTAGAGCTCATTTTAGTATTTATCTTTAAATGTAAATTGAAATAATTCGTGCAGACAATTGTCAAAATACCCAATTGTTTCGTTAGTGTGTACTGTACTTCCTCGATTCACCGTCAGTTGGCCCAATTGAAGGAAGGTAATGTTGACTTCAGTGCTTGTGTTGACATGCGACTCATTGTTCTACAGTACTAGCATCAAGCACGTCAGTACGTAGCATCAACTGGTTCGTGTTCATCAGGAACGTGGTTTTGCAGTCAG
Organism: Locusta migratoria; assembly: GCA_026315105.1. NCBI lineage: Eukaryota > Metazoa > Arthropoda > Insecta > Orthoptera > Acrididae > Locusta > Locusta migratoria. Next base: position 36,583,607 of record CM048748.1, read on the forward strand.
TGAAATGTTTACAAATGCGGATTTGGCAGATGCCCATTTGATGTATGGATTAGTAACAACTTCTCAACAACAGATTCGCTGAGCGATGGATTGGTAGTGACGGACCAATTCATGGAATCCACGCTCTCCTGACCTCAATCCTCTTGCCTTTCATTTATAGGGGCATTTGAAAGCTGTTGTCTACGCTACCCCGGTACCAAATGTAGAGACTCTTCGTGCTGTGATACAATACGCCATTCTCCAGGGCTGCATCAGCGCATCAGGGATTCCATGCGACGGTGGGTAAGATGCATGTATCCTCGCTAAAGGAGCACATTTTGAACATTTACTGTAACAAAGTGTTTGAAGTCACGCTGGTACGTACGGTTGCTGTGTGTTTCCATTCCATGATTAATGTGATTTGAAGAGAAGTAATAAAATGACTTCTAACATGGATATTAAGCGTTTCCGGACACATGTCCACATAACATATTTTCTTTCTTTGTGTGTGAGGAATGTTTTCTGAAAGTTTGGCCGTACCTTTTTGTAACACCCTGTATAACTGTAATAGTCGTTGTGTTCGTTGTTTGCATTGGTGACGAATTTCTATTTAACATCCAATGCGCTTTTGCTACGTTTTAGCTGTAGCCTACATATGCGGCCTCTTTAGCTCGTATCTTGTCCTGTTAAGCGGTGTCAGTAATGACATTTCTTTCTGTCCCCGAAAAGCTGAACACAAATTCTTAGTCTTAAGTGCTTTTTATACTTTTGTGTGTCATTTTAATGCCACACTTCTGTGTATATAGTTGTGTTGTGCATCAGTTCTCGCTTTACCAGTATTGTGGGCCCTTTTTTACGCGCTGCCCCAAAAAATTATATCAAGTTTTCTGTAAGCCAAATAATGTGACGTAGGCAACCTTTCTATGAGGTCCCTGGGAACTTTTTACTGTAATGCGTACAAATTTAATAATTACTTTCCCTAATTGTTTGCTTTTCTTATGGACGTTCTGTTAATTGTGTATGATTTACTTAGATGTCCGAGTACGATTTAAAGAGAGATAAACTATTTTTTTTTTTTTTTTTCTAATTTGATGTCTAATATGCGACACCTCAGTTCACAGTCTTTATTTAATATGTACACTGGTGCCATCCAGGAGTGTTTTAGTTTACCTAAGTGACACTACCCATCCCTTGCCTTTACTTCGGAAAGTGCTGAGCTTAAGACGCGATAACATTTAAGTGGAGATCCGTCGCGGGTATTTTCAAAAGGAAGGAAATTGACATTTTTCTTTTCGCGACACTTAGCTGGACTGACTTTTACTAACCGTGCGGAAGGAGATCCACCGTGCTCTTTCAAAGAGCCTGGAGTGATTTACGATAATCTCGTAAAAAATAAATCAGGACTGCCGGGGGAGGATGTAGCACGAGAAAGAGCGAAGTTTAAGGAGAATTTAGATATGATAATAACACCATCCTAGCTAAGAACAAATTAACAGCAACTGTCTACATCTGGATTCTTAAGAGAAGGCAAAACCTCTCCATCTCAGCACTAAATTCTGATAACTGAACAGAATGTAATTTCAACTGCTTCGGCCGCTACGTGTTTTTGACACTCTGCAAAGCGAATTTGTCTCTTTGAAACCGATACATTTCACAAGATTACGGCGGCAGCAAAATGCAGTCAGTCATCGTAGCTGACGTCCTGTTTAAGTGGAGCAGTAACTGATTACCTTCTCGGGGCAGGATACATAGCCAAATAGAACTTACTAACACACCCGCGGTTTGCCTCTATAAAGTGTATAAAAAGATTCAGTTTCAGCCTTAGGTCCACTATAAAGCGGATCACCGCAGGCTAATGTGGTTTATCAGGCGTCTAAAACAATTTTCCGCTAAGAACACGTGTGACCTCTGTGTCTCATTTCTATAATATAGATTAAAACCCAAATCAAAATAAACAAGAATAAATATTTAATGAGATTAAATTTACCTTTGTTACAAGGCCTTGTTACGACTCTTACACAGGGTGTTTCTGGAGCAATAGTAAATATATCAAGATGAGGTACTTGAGAGCAATTGCAATAAAAATACCGTATAAAACATTCGCAATTTTTATTGCGTATGGAGATATATGTGATAGTACGCAACCCAATCAAACTAATGGCAAAACAGAACATTTCCACTAATTTTTCGGGCGGCTTTAGGTAGACGATTAGCGAAATGAATAAAAGGATAATTATGTGTACGTATCGCCTCCAGAAAAATACCTTTCACCCTCAAACTATCTCCATCACAAATATGTACTAATTTTTGTAAATCTATGGAACTTAACAACTCTGGCTATCAGTCCACATGATTACAAACTACTTAAACTGACCTAAGGACAACACACACGTCTGCGCCCGAGGGAGTAATCGAACCTCCGACGGGGAGCAAAATGAATCACGAAATGTAGTGTCCAGTGTGCGTGCAGCTCACAAAGAAAACGGCGTGTTCACCTATTGTTGGCAGTCTAGTGAACGCACTGTCATATTGTGCGAGTGGATTTCAGGCAATTCTATTTGAGACACTACTGAATTCGGGGAACAAGAAGTTAGTTAATATCATCTAAAGAGGTCATAATATCGTTTTAAGAAAACAATCTGCAACCTGCGATTGTGCATTGAAATTCGAACTGTCAGTAATCTGCAGAGGAACAGGTCCTGACGAATGGTCTCCGTTACTATGTAGGACCCAAAGACCGAAATGAAACTAACCTCACATATTTAAGTTGTTGTGCAGAGGTACGAAGAAGCATATACCCACAGTAGTTTCTTTTGTCGATCTATTTGTGCTTATAAAGAAAGGATGACAATTCAGTTAAATACTTATGGATTGCTATTACAAACATCTTTGATTGGAACGATTTTGTAGGCCATGTAATAAGAAAGCGACCCAAAGACTCTGTTTTATTGACATAAGATTCAATAAATCCACCAAAGAGACTACTAACGCAATTCCTATCTAATCTATGTTAGTTATTACAGCAGAGTAAGTGTCACGAAAATGATATACGAGCTAGGGTGACAGTAATTCAAAGACATTCTCTTTGCGGCAATATCTCGAAATTTCTATTACCAACTTTCTCCCCTGAATACAAAGATATTTTGTTAACGAGCTCCTATGACATAGTGGATATAATAGATTTGCGAGAGACAGCAACTGCACCAATATTTGAAACAAATTATTATCTAATTATCAGCCAACGGTTGCGAATATTTTTTTTTAATTTGAAGCATTTCAGTTCTTATGCACGACCTTCAGAATATAAAACAAGACAAAATGCTGTAAAATGTAGTGACATCTTTATATTCATTTTATCGTATGTTGAATAGAAATTACGTTTAACAGAGTCGTGTTTAACTGAAGAGGTTTACCATGTAGTTGCGTCTGCAAAACGTTTCGTCTATGCTGGTCGAGTACTGTGTTTATTAGTGTACGTAAAATTTTTATATATCGATTTGAGGTAGAGGTACGGTGATGTGTGTGGAAAAAGGGAGAGTGTTCGTAATGGGAAAAGGGGAGGGGGGGGGCACTGCCAGAGAGGAAAGATGCACTGTGTTTAAGGAGGGGGGGTAAGATTTAAGAAAAAGCACTCTTAATTGAACATGCAAAAAAAAAAAAAAAAAGATACTCGTAAATAAATTTAAAATCTTCAATATGTTAGTTCCTAATTACGGTTTAGAAATTCACAAGGCTATGTCATAGAGGATTATTTGCAGCAGGAGTTTAGAACATATACTTTCCTCAACTACCTCGAAGAGTACGACCTATTGACCCAAAGTCAACACGGGTGAGAAAAATGGGGTGAAAAAAGTTTCTAGTTACTGCAAAAGTTGGCCTGGTAGAAAGTGACAGGAAAAATCACAAACAGTAAATTAGGGCAAGTAAGTAATACTTCTAAAACACACGAAAGATAAATGGAAGTTCAGGAATTGCCCAGAAACGTAAATAAGAACGATAAAATCGAAATCTTTCCTTCCACTTCGTCTGTCGAAGAAGACGCAATTTGTGTTTTGTAGTAGATTATATGGAGGTTTATTATCAAGAGGTTATTAAATTGAGTGTCTGTCGCGTGTGAGTTGTTGAACAATATTTTATTGCTAACAATGGTGCACACGTCGTGGGTGATCTCTGTTCATGATATAACGTGTGTCTTGTGATTTCATATTACCCTGAGTCACCATGTCGCTGCATGCAATGTTTTGAATATATCGTGTTCTTTGCTTACATTAATTTTCATAAAAAAACTGTTTTATCTGATCCATTTGTTGTGTATTAATAATTTCTTTGTTTTTATTTTTATTTCAATATTGTTATGGAAATTTTTTTGCAGGAAATTAACGGTTTAAAATTTTTTTAAGCTGTTTTCATTTAATTTGAATTAATACTGTATTTTATTCTACGGGTGGGGATAACCAATATATTTAACCCTACTTTCTTTTATATGTTTTATGATGCGGTGGTTTATTATATGCTAAATGCGGATTACTATCAAATTCCTGAATAAGTAAGAGATGAGTAACCACTGAAAATATACTGAGTAAATTAAACGTCAACTTACCGTTTCTTCCATGTGTAACAGTTATTTCGTGTGCAGCGGTAGAACACCTTAAAATTTTACGATATCTCATGGCAATGTAAGAAGAACTTCCCCTCAATAGACCATTACTGTAAAACCGAAAAAGCAGGCGAGTCGGAAATTATTGCTACATAACGGAATGTACTATTGTGGGCTTGATTAGTGGTCCACTCTGACCTTCACTGACTTTCCCCCTCGGTGGAGTTGTGCTAAATGCGCGCTAGAAACGGGTATTTTTCCGGTTCTTTGGTGGGGAGCAGTACGGCTGGCAATTCCTCAGCGCTCGTCCTCAGATCTCAAACCTTTGAGAACATTAAGATTGTGAGAAAAAAAGTTAATAACATACAATGATTCAAATTGAATTCCAGAAATCATGGGAGGATATAACAGTGAAACTATATACTACCGGATTTCACTTCAACAAATCCGATGAAGCTTTAATAGAATTATCCCGTTAACAGCTGGCACAACGGATCTTGTTCCATGCAGTTGCAATGAGAAAGAATCCCAAGTTAGTGTTATATGATTTGTTCAGACCACTGAATGAGGGAAACGTAGAAGAAGCAACTTTTGTCATCAATGATGGATTTCTTCTCCACCGGGTTCTACAGAATAATAATGAAACATTCCGGTTAATCGATAGCTACTCAGAAGACCTGTTACTCCGCCCCCCTCCCCCCACCCAAAGCATCATATAATCAGAGCCCTTCCTCAAAACAGAAGACACACTACACCTAAGGTTATCTTAATTGAATTAATGGTCCTTTTTCCGCGTAGGAAATATAGCACGCCAGCACGTCTCATTAGCTTGCTTAGTAAGAGACTTCATGGCTTCTCAGTAAAGAAAGATAATGAATAGGTAGGTCTCCTGATCGTTGCCACGATCTTAAGGTATCACAGGAGCATGTGAAGGTTGTGTTAGTTTATGAGGTCACGGACTTCAACAAAATACTCAGTGCCGTAGGCGCGGTGGAGTAGCCGAGCGGTCTAAGGCACCTCGCTTCGGAGCGCGCGGTTACTCGCCGTCGGAGGTTCGAGTCCTCTCTGAGACATAGGTGTGTTTGTGTGTGTGTGTGTGTGTGTGTGTGTGTGTGTGTGTGTGTGTGTGTGTGTAAGGTACGGATTGAAGACCACGCAGTTTGGTCCGATAGATTTACAAACATTTGAAAATTTTCAGTGCTCTAGTCTCCATATATCGTAGAGGAAAAACTCAATCAAACCATAACTAAATGTATGTCGATATATGGTAGAGGGAAACCCTAACAAACGTATTTCGTTCCTACAGCTTCAATCTGGCAGACTACATCGGATGGCCGCTCATACGTCTACACGCCTTTAGCGGATGTTACACAATTTCAGACACTACATGCTTTGCAAGAAAAACAAAGCTCCTGGTTAAAAATTAATATCATCTGGAGAAAATGAAACCTTTGATCCAGCATGACACTGTCGCTGCAACTATTGTAGAATCTGGTCTAGAATTTTAACAACTCTGCACAGAGGTAAAATGCGATTGTACGTGTTTCCAGATTGAACCTAGCAACCTGCCAACATTGCTTGTGAACTTATCTACAAGTACAAATGTGGTTATGACATCAGATGGAGCCGTTCCGCTAGGGATGGCGGGCTTCAAAGTTAGGTCTTTACGTCGTTCCTAACGCCAAGAAACCAGCTCAACAATCTCTTCTCTCCACAACATTTTGCAATTGCATCACGGTGTTTGCAAATGGCTGTGGGTGTCGGAAGGCTGTGATTAGGTACTCACTGATTTGTGTAAACTACAAGGTGACTTCAGCGTAACTTTTTCCAACCAGATGAAATCCAGGAATCAGATATTCACGATTACCTGGTCAGCTTATATTAGGCGACGAAAATTACTGACTCCGATGCCGAAACTGCAGACATTGAGGAGCTGAGTGGCCCAGTGATAGTAAAAGGTCTGTGAAAATTATCTACGTACCTACTTTTTCTCGTTTCTATCTTTATAGCTTCAGATAACATTTTGTTATTACGACTCATACCAGTCACTAATAGATATAAAGTTTTTTTTTCCCATCCTTCCTCCTTCATCACATTAGAATAATTGTAGATGAATGGATCTCATCACAAACTTTTCTATTTATATATAGTACAACTTCAAAATTTACCGTTTAACTGTATTAATTAATTACAAGGAAATGGAGTGTAATAATAATATTTTAATATAGTGTATGTATCACTTATTTAATAACTGCATTTATAAGAGGCTTCACTGATGAGGAATTGTCTAAATTTAAAGTGGAGCTGTAGGGACACGTGTGCCACAAAAAACTTCCCTTTTGGTATCACTGAACGCAAAATGTATTCCTCTACTAGTTTGTACGGACAGCTGTATTGGTAGATATGTTACTTTATATGATATTACGTAACAACAAGTTAAAATCAAAATTGTTCATAAATATTTACTATTTGGCCAACTTTGATAAGCTCTAGTACTGAACATGTGGTCCAAAATACAAGAAGAAGGTCTCATACAAAGCAGAATTTAACGTTCTTCGACATTTTACAAGACTATGTTTTCGTTTGTCTTAGGAAGTATAATCGTGAAACCGAAAAATTTCCTTTCGTGTGCTAGATTAGGTTTAAAGAACATCAAGACTTGGGAAATTTTCGACAGGAGGGGGTAGTAACCAGGGTAGAGTATGGTGGTATAGAGAGTTTAAGGGTCGTGAGGAAAGGAGTTGGCGAGTAGGTGATACAGTCATGACCAGGAGCTGTGTCGCGCTTCATGTGGAGTGTCAGCTGTAGATCATCTGCTGTGATGCGTATTGTGCTGTTTATGGGGAAATATGTCCCAGGAATTGTAAGATTGGTGCTAGGGGTAGGATTAAGACTTCTATTTCGTCATGGACGTCTGGAAAAAAGGAATAATTGAAGTGGGAATTGTATGGAATGGTGAAGATGTTGGGGAGGGAGGAGGCTAAATGGTTGGCCTTAATTGAAACATCGGGTAGAGGTTGGTTATGGTGTAGGAGGGGATAGGTGGAGATGGGCTTGGAACCAGGAAGGGGGTGACAGGCTTTGCAGTACCGAGATACGTCGGTGAGGATGTGGGCATTAACCTGTGTAACTGTCCTCCAACAGTCCAGGCGTTTTATAGCAGTCAGAGGATTGTGTACATAGTTATCACTGACACAGAAGTGTATCCCATTCAAGGATACAGAGATAGGAACGGTAGAGGCAGCAGGATTCCCAAAGGAACACCTGTGGGGAAAGATTGGGTGAAGGTGTATTGCTTTGGTGTGAAAATAGGGCTGGACAGTGTGGTGTCGCACAAGTACAAAGTGCGCGCCACTTACTTTCGCCGCGCGCCGCCATGCACGCACGGCGCGGCGTTCTCACAACGACAGCCACGAGCGCCCTCTGCGACAACTCCGCTCGTGGCCACCACTGAAGGACATCGTTCACTTCGCACTTGGGACTGAGTTAGCAACCAGTTAGGACCTTCGTAATCAGATAGGCACCAGTGAAGACTTTGCTATCACACAGGCACTAGGCAGGCCTCTAACAACTATGTATCAACATTCTGCAGTACTATGTAAAAGTTAAGTATTGTTACATTCTGTGCAATATATATCTCTTTCTAATTTACTCGAGTGTTTATAGTTTCTGACTGCTCCCCTCCGTACCTGCACCAGCTGCTCCGTACCTGCTGTCTTTGTTCCTGTGTCGGTCTCGTTCCACTTGGCCACCGACACCTACGACGAGGCTGGGACACAAAAGCGGCGACGAAGTTGGGACACAAAAGTGGCGACGAGGATGGGATACAAAAGTGGCAACGAGGAGTGATAGAACCTTGGATCAGCCCGCTTGCAGCAGCCAGACAGCAGCAGTCGAGCACGTAGAAATTGCTCCCGCCCACCCACCCTTATTATAAGAATTTTGGGGGAACATATTCAGTTGCGTGTTTTGTGGACTTTTTTGTTGCAGAGTGTCCTCTTTCATATTGCATTTGTGTTTTGTTATAATTTACTTGTATGCGCGTCGCCCAATCGGTCAGAATGGCCACTACCCCGAACCCAAACTTAATGGAAATTATTCAGTTACAGACGGCGCAAATCACTCAACTACTGCAGGCCGTGTCGCAGTTGACGGCACAGGCTGCTCACCAACAACAACAGCCGTCACATCAGCAGCCCACACCTGCCGCTGTACCGCTCCCTACGTTCCGCCAGTACAACGAACGTGAGGAAGAATGGAGCGACTACTTCGCACAGTTTCAAGAACTCGTAGCGGCTCATCAAATTACAGGTCAGAGAGTGAAGAACCTTTTCTTATCGATTGTGGGCCCCCGGACCTTCGTATTATTGCAAAATCTTTTCCCTCACGCCTCTCCTCGTGATGTAGACTTTGAACAAATTGTAGATGCACTGAATGCTCATTACGAGAGGAAAGTTCTTGTAGCCGCTGCACGATACCGATTTTTCAGACTTAAAAAATTACCGCAGCAGTCACACCAAAAGTGGATTACGGAACTGAAGGGCTTAACCCGCCAATGTAAATTTACTTGCTCTTGTGGACTTTCGTATAGTGACGTGATGTTGAGGGATGCAATTACGCAGAACATTCAGGACCCCAGAATTAGGGCAGCAATTCTAAAACAGTCAGACCCCTCATTAGACAGTGTACTGCAGCTTATAGAAGCGCATGATACTTTTGACTTAGCAGATGTAGAAATGCAAAGCCACAGTGTAAATTCAGTGCGCCGCAACGGACGCTTTCCTAGCCGTAGTTCTCAGTATAGCACTAGTGATTCTTACAATAGTACAGGCCGTGCTGAACAGACAGTGCACAGAAGCCAGTGTAAAAGTGCGACGCAAAGGTCGCATCGTCGTGTTCGAAACAGTAATTTGAATAACCGGCGCCAACGCTCATTTCAGAAAAATGTACGTAAATCTTGCCCCCAGTGTGTGTCTCGCCACAAGCGTGCTCATTGCCCTAGTCGCAACGCAACCTGTTATCAATGTGGCAAATCAGGACATGTACAGTCTGTGTGTATGCAAATTAAAAACTCATAGAACGGTACCGTTAGAAACAGTGCTTCGCAGAGTGCGAGAACAGTTCATTCTGTAAATGTTATACGGGCTGTGGAATTGAACAGTGCTTTCCTTGGATCTCAATTGCAAGAAAGTAGTTCTGCGCCTTTGGCAAAACTATATAGTGCACCACGTAGCAAGCGCCGACAAGCGCGTAAAACAGTGCAACGGAAAAGGGTTCGGGACAAGCAAAATGGCTATGAACAGTGCATTCCTGTAGTGAAAATCGTGCCTTCTGCAACTGCTCCTTGTAATAGTGCCCAGTACTGTGTAGCTAGTGACAGTAGACTTGTTGTAGATACTGAAAGTAATTTTAGTGCAGTAGCCTCGCATTGCGCGGACGCCGATCCGGCGGTAGTGCCATCTAGTGACAGTGTTGTTAATCCACTGCGTGCCGAGTCTGAGCCGCTTCCTTCACTACGCGGCCCGCGCATACGCAGCACACAAACCGTAGCAGACGTTGCCCACATTCGCGCACCTGTCGTGCGCCAGAAGCACAAACTTTTTGTAAATCTCTCCATAGAAAATAAGACTGTGCAATTTCAGCTTGATACTGGTTCCGCTGTTACATTAATAAATAAAGATACTTATGAACTGCTGGGTTCGCCAAAATTGTCGCCGTCACAGCAAGTGTTAACAGCTTATACAGGTCAAAATATTCCCGTGCTACGAACGTGTAGCCTGCCCGCCTCTTTTCAAGGTGTCACAAAAACAGTTGCTTTTGTAGTTCTTCAGGCCAAATCAACACAGAACATTTTTGGACTAGATGCTTTTGACTTGTTTGGTTTATCAATTCAAAGAGATGTGCTTCAAATTTCGTCAATAGTGCCTCAGGATAAAATCAATGCATTGTGTGACAAATATAGTGACTTGTTTTCGCCGGAACTAGGTTGTGCAAAAGACTTCGTGGCACATGTAACTTTAAAAGAATCTGCAGTTCCAAAATTTCGTAAAGCTAGACCAGTGCCTATCGCATTGCGTGATACAGTTGCCGAAGAACTTAAACGTTGGCAAGATAGTGGGGTGATTTCTCCTGTTTCTGCGAGTCAGTGGGCCTCACCTATAGTAATTATACCCAAGCCGTCAGAAAAACTTCGTCTCTGTGCGGACTTCAAATCAACAAAGAACAGTCAAACGATTGTAGACACTTATCCCTTGCCCAGACCTGACGAACTAATGGACAAATTAGGACAGTCTCGCTTCTTTTCCAAGATTGATTTAGCAGAGGCATACTTACAGATTCCACTTGATGACGAGTCAAAAAAGTTTTTCGTCATTAATACTCACCTGGGCCTTTTTCAATTTCAACGCCTACCCTTTGGCAGTTCTTCCGCTCCCGCTATTTTTCAGCGCTTTTTGGAACAGCTGACAGTTTCTGTACCGTGTTGTTCGAACTATTTAGATGATATTGTGGTATCCGGACGTACAGTTGAAGAACATTTAGCAAACCTGGAGTGCCTTTTCAAAGTTTTGACTGCAGCAGGTCTACGTTGCAATAAAGCAAAGTGTTCGTTTTTTCAAACTGAAATAGAGTACCTAGGCCATGTGATTAATGCCCAAGGAATTCATCCCTTACAGTCACATCTTCGAGCAATCAAAGACTTGCCTCCTCCTAAGAATGTGCATGAATTGCAAGCAGTGATGGGAAAGCTTAACTATTATTTCAGATTTATTCCCAATGCCTCTCATATTGCAGCTCCACTGCATCACTTACGTAGGAAGAATGTTCCTTTTGTATGGTCTAAAGATTGTCAGGTTGCCTATGACAAACTAAAGTCTGCACTACTCAGTGATGCATGTTTGATTCCCTTTGACCCACAGAAGCCTGTAGTGTTAGCAGTTGACGCCTCGTCGTACGGTCTGGGTGCCGTTCTGTCGCATCGTATTGGATGTCACGATCGTCCTATTGCCTTTGCATCCAAGCTACTGACGCCGACGCAACATAATTACAGTCAGATAGAAAAGGAGGCCTTAGCAATCATTTACGGCGTCACAAAGTTTCATCATTATCTCTTTGGCAGAAAATTCTATTTGTTGACGGACCACAAGCCTCTCACGTCGTTGTTCTCACCCACAAAGCCAATTCCGCCACGAACGGCACAAAAGCTTCAGAGATGGTCCTTGATATTGTCAAATTATCAGTATGAGATTTTGTACCGACCTACCACTAAACATGCCAACGCGGACACACTTTCCCGACTTCCGGTTGGCCAGGATGTATCATTTGATTCTTCAGAAATGGCATGTTGTCAGATAGACTCCAGAGATGCTTCCGCTGTCGCAGACTTTCCTTTAAACTCTCGTCGGGTTGCACAGGAAACACCTGTGGATGCAGACCTAAGTGTGGTAGCACGTTTTGTTCGCTTTGGTTGGCCTGCCAGAGCCAAAGACATTGATCGGCCTCTGGTTCGACGTTATTTTGCACAACGTCATGCATTATCTTTAAGTCAGGGTGTACTGTTGTTGCATACCGACAACGACCAAGCAAGAGTGATTGTTCCTCGTTCCCTGCAACGAGAAGTGTTACGCCTCCTGCATCAAGGACATTGGGGCATTGTTAGGACAAAGCAACTGACCAGACGTCATTGTACCTGGGTTGGTATAGACGCTCAGATAGAGCGCATGACATCACAGTGTACTGTTTGTGCGGAGCATCAGGCGGCTCCTCCGCAACGTTTCTCAGACTGGCCACGCCCCAAGGGACCATGGCTACGTTTACACATTGACTTTGCCGGACCTTTCTGGAATACGCGCTGGTTAATTGTTGTAGATGCTTTCAGCAAGTTTCCTTTCGTGATTGCCATGAACTCAACGACGGCGTCTAGTACAATCAGTGCCTTAAAATCAGTGTTTTGCATCGAAGCTTTGCCTGAAACTATCGTCAGTGACAATGGACCTCAGTTTGTTAGTGCGGAATTTCAACAGTTTTGTCGTGTGAATGGCATTCAGCATATCACCACCGCACCTTTTCATCCTCAGTCCAATGGTGAAGCAGAACGTTTCGTTCGAACATTCAAGTCTCACATGGAGAAGATGAAAGGTCAGCACTCCAGGCAGCAAGCTCTTCAAATTTTCCTGTCTACGTATCGGTGCATGCCACGTGACGGCCCGTCTCCTGCCGAGCTGCTACACGGCCGCCGTCACAGCACTCTCCTTCACCTGCTGCAGCCTCCCACGCACCGAGTCGGTTCGTATGGCGCTACGCGTTTTCAGGTTTCTACGCCGGTGCTGTACAGGGTGTTTGCTGGCAGCAAGAAGACATGGTTACCGGGCACCATTCAGCGCGTGCTCGGTCGCAATATGTATGTTGTACGTTCTTCCACAGGGTCGGAGCTGCGGCGCCACGCAAACCAATTGCGTCTGCATAGGCCGCGCGATCCTGTCTCCGGTTTCTTGATTCCAGACCCAGTTCACCGCCAGGGAGCACAAACACATCGTTCGTCAACGGGTCCAGCGTCCCCGGACTACGAGATCGTCCCGATGGAGATCGACGCGACGCCGCCGCTGTCGCCGCCGCAGATGACAGCGTCACCGAGAGGGACTCCGGGACCGTGCGTGCCGCCGCCGCCTGGGCCACGCACCTCAGAAGAAGATGACCTGCTCCCTCTGGGCGGGGGGGGGGGTGCGCCCTTCCCCAGGTTTCGGTGGGTTCCCTGGAGGATCGCAAGGCGGATGCCGGGGCGCGGACGGCGTCTCGATCCCAGCCTCAGCTACTAGGCCCGTCCCACCAGTAACGCCCCCGCCCAGGCCCTCCTCCCAGTGCCGTCGCCGTGGCCCTCAGCCCTACGCCACGACGGCGCGGCGGTTTGGGGGGGAGGGGTGTGGTGTCGCACAAGTACAAAGTGCGCGCCACTTACTTTCGCCGCGCGCCGCCATGCACGCACGGCGCGGCGTTCTCACGACGACAGCCACGAGCGCCCTCTGCGACAACTCCGCTCGTGGCCACCACTGAAGGACATCGTTCACTTCGCACTTGGGACTGAGTTAGCAACCAGTTAGGACCTTCGTAATCAGATAGGCACCAGTGAAGACTTTGCTATCGTACAGGCACTAGGCAGGCCTCTAACAACTATGTATCAACATTCTGCAGTACTATGTAAAAGTTAAGTATTGTTACATTCTGTGCAATATATATCTCTTTCTAATTTACTCGAGTGTTTATAGTTTCTGGCTGCTCCCCTCCGTACCTGCACCAGCGTGCTGTCTTTGTTCCTGTGTCGGTCTCGTTCCACTCGGCCACCGACACCTAAGACGAGGCTGGGACACAAATGCGGCGACGAAGTTGGGACACAAAAGACAGCATCAGAGAAGGTCTGTTGGAGGAAGAAAATGGCGTGGCCTATGTCAACAGGCTAATGACAGAAATGACTTCCGACCTGTGTAGGTGGAAAAAGCAGAAGGCATCCCAGTCTGCTCAGAAAAAAAAATGCAAAGAGGTGGGGGTAGGTGGGAATTGTTGGGGCACTGGGGATTTGTCGTTGGTGAGGAGAACAGGGTTGTGGTCACTGCCATTAGGAACAAGGTGATTAGGAGAAATAACGACGATGTCAGAGTGGTGTTGCTGCAAGGCTGGGTATGGCGGGGGATGGGGACCACTGATGGAAGGTAGGAACTGATCTCACCCAACGAGTTCAATGGGAGAGCAGGAGTGGATATTGAGGTCGTTGGCAATTACATAGGTCAAAAAGAGAGTCAGTTTGGGCCAGGAAGTCATTGGGGAGGAAGTTGTGGAAGTGGACGTATACAGTTGCACAGGTAAAGTTAAGGGAAGGAAGGAATGACACATGCATAATATGTTCATAAGGGTTATTTAGGGGAAGTTGTGTCTGAACTGATTAGTGGTGGATGTGGCCAAATTCCACTCCACCATGGTTAGTGGATGGAGGTAGTCATGGCGGTAGAGGCGGTGGTTGCTGGTGTTAACATATTGGTGGGCAAGGAGAAAGGTTTCATTCAGGAGGAAGGCATCCACTTAATGTTCGGAAAGAGTGTTGGTTAGAAGAAACTTATTGGCGGGATTGGAGCGGATATTGTGGTAAAGAAGGGTAACTTGTTGCTGCGCCATGAAAGGGATAAATGATCAAGAGGAGGGAAGGTCAAAGTCTGGCAGCTGTTGGCGCGGGAAAAGGAGAAGTGGTCTGGTTTTGGGATGTCGTGGCTTTAAGGTTGAGAAGGGAATGGGCAGCGAGAGATACTTGGTTTGGGGCGTTGAATATGGTGGATATTTTGAAGGACAATTGTGAGGAACCTGATGATATCCTCCGCAATTGGGGGGACAGAGGGAATTGTTGGTGGGGATGGCAGAATCGGTGGGACAGAAAGGGGACAGTGAATTCTGCTGAGTTTTAAAAATTAATCTTTCCCTATTTTAAACTCTCACCCCGACATTCACTCTTCCTTCCCTTAACTTTACCTGTGCAACTGTATACGTCCACTTCCACAACTTCCTCCCCAATGACTTCCTGGCCCAAACTGACTCTCTTTTTGACCTATGTAATTGCCAACGACCTCAATATCCACTCCTGCTCTCCCATTGAATTTTCAGTGAAGGAGACTTGAGTGAGCCTCACTGCAGGTTTTGCAGGAGGGGTGGAGGCAAAGGTTTAGTCAGGTTGTCTGGAACTGGGGGCCTTGCCAATGGGGACAGACAGGAGGAAGGTGGAGGTTTTCGGAGATGGTCATTGACGGTGAGGCAAGGCTAACAGCGGTAGGACTGGGGTGGGGATTTTGCAGTGTTCAGCCGGTTATAGACGAGGGCCCCATTGCGGAGGAAGTGGTCGATGAACGGCGTGTCTTCTGTGAAGACGCACATCAGGCAGGTGCAGCCATCACATTGTTATTGCAATGCGCGGAGTGGATGTTGAGGCGGAGATCCCGCCACAATTCTTGCAGCACCGAAATCTCTACGATCCCCAGTTTTAGTCTAGTGATCATGGCGTAAGGGTGGGTGGAGGGACCTGCCAGTTGGGGGGGGGGGAAGAGGAAGAGGGGGACGGAGGCACAACGGCCGAACTCAATGCAGGGGATCTTATGGATTTAAGGATGACGAAGTCTCTCCGGGGACGATTTGGCAGATGGGTATGGAGGGGGCGTATTGGCGTGTGAGGATTTGGGATCGATGAATTTAGGGTCAGGGTTAGAAAGGACGAAGGAGTGGAGAGGAAGATTACAGGTGTGGGTCTTTCTATATATAGTGAAAACTTGCGCTGCAGCGGCCACTGAATGATAGATACTAGCGCACACCCTGTCTGCAGCATAAGCGGCCCACGTCCGCGTAATGGTGTACTTAAATTCACGCCGTCGGAATGCTCCTTCGCACAACTAAAGAGCGGTGGTCGAAAGAAATCAAAAGTCGCACTAGAAGTAGACCTATGTCTCTGTGAATCTGTGAGCATGCTTTGCATATTTACTTGTCCTCGAAAAGGCAACTACTTTTGGTTCTTAAAAAACATTTTTCAGATTTACGATTGCCTTTAAGTCGATATAGCTTGTTAAAACCCACAGTTTTGATACAGGGCAAATTTGTTTAAGAATGGTATTTCCAGTTTACAGAGTGGTAATCATAGCCTCAAGCTTCTCTTCAGTGAATGGTCTGGGTATTTGCAGGGGTGTATTCTTGCTCTTCAGTTTTTAATTAAATTTGTATGTAAAGTTTTCTCAGAGGGTAGACGCTCTAATGTTGAAAAGGTAAAGACCCAGTTACCTATGCCACATAGGTTTAAATGTGTCTTACGAATTAAGCAGCAAAATTTCAACACCAGGTTTCTTCCACAAGAAACAATCCTCCTCTGGGTATTTAGGTATTCGACAGTTTTATCCAATTTTCTTTACTGGTTTTGCAGACAGACTGCAGTTGGTGATTAGCTACAAAAATCTTTCTATGGATCGTCGCATTCTCGATTCCATGTTGGCACGTATTCCTGTCTGAAGCCTATAGGAATACATTGTTTAGAAATAGCCAGAATAAGATTTTTTAATAAAGGTCTCCCAGTCAGCTTTACTAAAATTAGATGTAGGTGCTGGAAAGAATCAGGTTATTTGGATTTGCGCTCCCGCAAAAAAGTAGAACGGGTCTTTGCTAAACGCGAGGGATAGCGCCAAGCACCCTCCTTCCACGTGCCATTGTCTGTGCAAGAGTGAATGTCGGGGTGAGAGTTTAAAATAGGCAAAGATTAATTTTTAAAACTCATAACCACCAACTGCGAACCAAATTCCTAAACATGCAAAAACACTGGAACTGTGATTGCGACTCGTTTTCTAGGGGATGATATCACACGTTCGCAGCTTTCCTTCCCTGCATATGATTAACAAAACAAATTCATTATAAAATCAAGTTCACGAGAGAAAAGGGTGTACCAACTACTATTTTTGAAAACACGTGGAAGTTCACTTTATGTTGTTTATTTCACAATATTAGAACCCTGTGGCTGATACGTCTGTACGTCGGCACATTTATCGAATAAAGTTATAGCTCGTGAGCCCCCAGACAAAATGAATATTTGTCACAAATTGTTTTCACACCATGTGGCTGTCTCAAACACCGTATATGTTCATGCCTATGTGACGACACGTGTTACATTAACAAATCACAGTCACTTTAATTCAATGCGATGCACACCTTGTTCCACCGGCTAAATATTCACAAACACACAGTAGCACTCGATTCAACTTTGTGCAGTCTACGACGAGCAACCACACGTGGCGATTGCCAAAAACAAATTTATAACCTCCACCTGGAGATCTACATGCCGACTGCTGCAGAGCGACGCTGCCTGGCCAGCTACCCCACATGCTCCCGACTCTTCACTTCCTGCCCACGTGCCAAAAGCTCAACTGCCAGGGATTATTCCCTACGCCATCAACTTCCCCATGTGAGCTGTTCTAACCGATTTGCCAACGTATAGCGCTCAGCCAATACATTTCTAAAACTTTACTTAAAATCAAAATAATTACACTACACTTTAAACAAATTTCTTCTTAGGTTTTTATATTGGTATAAACATCCTTTGTACTGTTTATCATAATCGTGCAATTTCTTATATCACAGATAAGTGATTTAACTGAATACTTCAAGATAAAATACACAAGATTAATTGAAAATAAAATGAGAAATAGTTGATATATTATTTTAATAAACAAACATTGCCATGCTAGTTGTGTAACTGTCTTGTCTTCGTTGATAATTTATTACTTTTCATTGTCTATTAAACAGATTATGCCACATGGGACTATATCAGCTAATGTATTGTTTATTGGTCAACAGGCTATTTTGTAATGAGGGCCTTAAAGGTTCCTAACTACATCGTATTACATCAAATGCCAGTAGTATTTTATATATTGCACGCTGTGCACTGCACTGCACCTGGCACTCGCCATTGTCCCTCTCCCCCCCTCACCGGAAACGAAAACTGGAAAATCCTAAGCTGGAACAAGCCAACAACGTCGGCCTGCTCGCTGGCCTCCCGTCAGCTACAAGCACACAGCAAATCTCAACGTGGAGAATTTCTACCTATGGCCTAACTATAAATTTTGTCACCCAACTGTGTACATACATTGCTACCATAATTAATAAGATTAAAATTGTGTAACATTTAGTGCATTGGCATGGTCAATGTTTGCACTGAACTTCATACTGTTTAATTATCAAATACTATTAATTACCAATATTTCTATTGGGCGATAATCTCACATCTGAAAGCCCAATCACATAAGCAAAAGTCGATGAACATGCCGACATACAGATGACTGAAACGTAATGTTCCCTTTAGCACAAAAAATAAACGTTGTTATTGTTGGCCCAGCTTGTTAGCCTATTCCGTACTCGTCATCCGCAGGTTTACGCTATTGGCTGTGCTGACTATTTCCATTCTTCTACAAAGACAACACGGTGTTCAAAACTAGAATGTCTGTGCCCGTCCGTGGGATACTGAGAGTTTTTTACATATTTACAATGCTGATTGCAGACACTTAACGTAGCAGGGTGAAATTTACATTATAAAAACCTACGTGTATTATTGTTATGTCAACAGTGTGCAGCGAGTAGCCAAATAAAGTTACTTTGACTTTTGAGTGACCGAGTGCTAGGGGCCTGGTGTCACACAGTCGCATCCGTTTCTCAGGCTCCACGTGCTCGCTGTGTTTCCTACTTTGTTCAAGCACTGTGCATCTAAAGACGAGCTGTGTTGACGCCTATTCAGTATAGCAGATGGCCAGAAGTTTGGTGGAATGGGAGCCAAGACCGCGATTCTCGCAGTGATATCAACGTCTTCTGTTGCACTGCTAATGACAAAAGGCAATACTTATATCAACTGATGAAGTTGGTAATTTCTACTCAAAAATATTCAAAATACATGGAAAATTCTCAGTTTTTCAAAATGGTGCAAAGTATCAGTGCCTTGGCAGTTTGACGTATAAAATCGTTCCTTACCTTCAAAAAACAATGTTATTATGATGCTTTTACATTAAGAAATGTAATTAATTCGGAATTCTTGTGAGTAATATGGCAGTGTAAAACTTTGCGTTCATTGAGAATTGGAATAGGTCACACGTCTACACGAAATGCAGTCATAATATCGGAAATAATTCTGATGGTGGAAGGCAATCAATACCTCATCACGATGTCGGGTAAATTAATTTGCATAGTCCTGGGATGCAGCTTTGCACCACGATTGGAAATTATCCTTTCACGATTTTTCGAATGCAGTTATATGTTTCAGTTTCTCTTACAATTTATGAGGCTATATCCACATTCTAAGCGGGTGTTTCATTTACAGTGCACTGTACCAGGCAAAATAAAACTAAACTGTGTACGTTCCACATTATTAAAACCCTGAAATGGCGATAAATGTTACAGCTTCCAGATTAAAAGATGGACTATTTTCCATGCACGTACATCGACAGGTTTAATGGGAAACTGTAGTTTTTTTTTTTTCTTTTCTTTTTTCTCCTATCTAGAGAGCAATTAGTTGTGGAGAAAAAATGGACACACATTTCAGTAGAGGTTTTGAGGTCTCGTTATTGAAAAACTTTTGCGTACCTCCAGTGAAAATTATGGACGCCGCCTTGTATTATTCGAATTAACTGACGCGATGCCTACCATACCTTCCAGCAAACAGAACATTGCTGACTAGCCATAATTAAGGAACATTCTCATACTTGACGACTACACTAAGAGTGACGTATTTGTTGTTCATTTGATGTTTTTTTTCCTTTTATTTCCTTTAAAAAATGCCGAATGCAGTTGAACTGGAAGTGATACGCTGGCAGTCTGAGAAAATCATTCCCATATTATCTTTTTTGTTTTCAACATAGGCTACAGTGCTTCACTGTGATCCATTAGATCTGTTTCTTTCGCTTATTTCGTTTCATTGTTACGATGCGGCACGAGTGTGACTTAATGCTACGTTGATTTCTGTTTTTCTCCTATAACTTGTGATTAAAACAAGTAAACGCATCACCGTCGCTGCAGCAGCTGAAGTAGAAGCGGACCCCATCATTATCACCATCCATCCCCATCCACTGGTACGTTGACAGACGTTACTAACATTGTTTAACCATAAGAGTTGTTTATTTTTTGTGCACATAAAATAGTCGATTTCGTGAATACATCACTTGATGTGACCGTGCCAGCCACCTTGCCTGCATCCCTGTCATCTTTCAAAGTAATTTTAATAGCAGTATAAGTTGACACACTGAATTCGCTGTTATCTGTAGCCGCCATTAATCTACATTCGTGGACATAGCCTCTTCACTGTTTACTGTTTCTCCAATATTTCTTGCAGCGAAGAATATAAATATTATTTTCATGGAGGATCTAAGTTGGACACTTGAATGTTTATTTGCTCAAGCCTTCGGCATTACAGTGACTACAAGTGAGAGCTGATCCTCCATTCTTCAAATTATGTTTGTCTTGTGAAGGCTGACTTGAAGTTTCGTGGGTAGCTAATATTGCTAGGAGTTGTCTGTTGTGACAAACCTCGTACTAGAGATTGTTATTCGTTGGCACCATCGGGGCAATACCTGGAGACGAATATCTCCTTTCCTTTTGTGTATGTCTATGTTAAAAAATGTTTGTAAATTTATCAGATATAAATACTAGTTTATTAGTCAGTAGCTTACAAACTACTTAAACTAGTTTAAACGAACCTAAGGACAAAAGAAACATCCATGCCTGAGGAGGGGGGACTCGAACATCCGACGGCGAACGGGCGCGCGCACCGGCGATCGGGCACGGGCACCGCAGCACGGCTAATCCGCCACGGCATATGTTGGTGGGGAGGGTAAAGGATAAAGGGTGACAACAAACATGTTGATTCAAGTGTGCTTTAAAAGATATATCGGGTATTAGTTGCGTAATACCCTGTACAGAAGATCATATTTGTTATAGAAGACATTCATGTCAAGTTATATCACAAAGTAATAGTGCATAATGTTAAGTATAGGTTCAGGGACATAATGAAAGGAATTAATGCATGTGTATAGCACAACCTATCAGAATGTATTAATTATCTAGCAGGTGATGTTGTGAAGATTAACGTTAAAACAACGGGAATAGCATTGGTACATTCCTTGAAAGTTCGATGGTGTATAGTAAAATGTAGACATTCACGGCAGGACGTGCCATGTCCATTTAAATTATATGGGCTGTTATGGCGTGGTTGGTTCAATTTGTTGTCCCCGTTTACTGAGGACATGGGATATATGTAGGATTGCAGGTCCCACACACACACGATGGCTCGCTACTGACTGCCCCTAAGTGCGGTGTCAGCGCGTTCCGGCGCCGACGCTTCACGTCACGTGTTTCGATGACGTCAGTACAATTGGCCGTCGTCCGCTGCCGCCGATCGCCGTTGCCATCATCTGTAGACGAGTGGTAAATCTGTTGTTCAGCACCAGCATCCATTGTAGTGTTTAGTTTCAAGCCCTCTTCCTTACGATTGAAATTATTCGGATGTTTGGCGATTTCACTTGCCTCTCTATATAGTATTCGATTGTGGCCGCTAGTACTTGCGTCTCGTCAAAGCTGAAGTGGTGAGGAAATGTATTTTACACTTAGCTGTCATGTAAGAAATATGTATGATGCAACTACCTTTAGGAATACCCCATCATCGGGACATTTAAAATTACATAAACAGTTCCGTTTCATACTTTTCCTGAATCAAAGATGTCGTCTTATCCATAAAAGTCTTTTGTCGTTCTCTTTTTTAAGGATAAGACGACATCTTTAATACATTCAGGAAATGTATAAACCCCATCATCGGGACATTTAAAATTACATAAACAGTTCCGTTTCATACTTTTCCTGAATCAATTAAAGATGTCGTCTTATCCATAAAAGTCTTTTGTCGTTCTCTTTTTTAAGGATAAGACGACATCTTTAATACATTCAGGAAATGTATAAAACGGAACTGCTTATGTAATTTTCAATGATGTGATGATGGGATATTCGCGAAACTAGTTGCATAATAAATAAATCTTACATGAGAGCTAAGTGTAAAATGCATTACCTCAAGTTTATTATTGTCGACAGTCGCGACTAACTAATGTGGTGGTTACCTGACTGGAAAGCATGCTCCGCAAGAGCTGATCATTCGGTTCTCCTCTTCTACCATTGCCCTGGTGCTCTTCCAAACGTTTTGCGATAGTTCGTTTGGTGGTACCCACATAAACATCTCCGAAACTGCACGGTATCTTGTACACTCCAGCTTTTTCGGAGATGTTTGGCAGGCTTCAGGTGTTCTTGTATCTTACGAGTTGGTTTGTAAATTACGGAAACTTCCACTCCATCAAAATTCTCCAAATTCTTTCCGTTACATTTTTAATGAACGGCAGAAACACCTTAGACCTTACAGTGGCCTGTCCATTATTCTGGTTTCTGCGTGGCTGTTGCAACGCACGATTTATTTCAGATGACAAGTATCGTTTCTTCATTAAACGCACTGTGGAGATGTTCTATCTCAGCGTCGAGCAACTCAGATTCACAAATGTTTCTCGCTCTATCCACTAACATCTTGATAACACCCCGCGTCTGTTATGGGTGGTGGTTCGAATCCCGGTGAAAATAACGATCCGTGTGTGCTTACGGTATATAGCGTGGCCCAAACTAGCATTTTCCTTTCAGAAAACAAGCACATCGAGAAAAAGTAATTTGCCGCACTGCCTCCTCCTCCATTGTGAACTGAATTTTCGTGTTTATGCTCATTCATATGTTCGTGGAACCTGGTTAATTACTCTCTGCCGTGTCTCGACATCACAAAGGTGTCATCAGATTCACAAATGTTTCTCGCTCTATCCACTAACATCTTGATAACACCCCGCGTCTGTTATGGGTGGTGGTTCGAATCCCGGTGAAAATAACGATCCGTGTGTGCTTACGGTATATAGCGTGGCCCAAACTAGCATTTTCCTTTCAGAAAACAAGCACATCGAGAAAAAGTAATTTGCCGCACTGCCTCCTCCTCCATTGTGAACTGAATTTTCGTGTTTATGCTCATTCATATGTTCGTGGAACCTGGTTAATTACTCCCTGCCGTGTCTCGACATCACAAAGGTGTCATCCACGTATGGAAACCATACAGTTGGCTTTTCCTGGCAGCGCTTAAAGCCTGTTCTTCGAAATTCTCCTTAAAAAAGGTTGCAATTACAGGACTTAGAGGGCTTCCAACAGTCACGCCACCCGTTTGTTCATAAAACTACTCATTCCACTTGAAATATGTGGTCGTCAAACAGAACTTAAACAGCTCTGCATTGTCACCAGGAAAAATTTGTTACTAAGTGTAACCATGGTAAACTGCCATACCACATCGACGCTGACCAATATGTTGCTACGACCAAATGTGGGCCGATCGGACTCTTATATAAAGAATTCTGCAAATTTTATCAGTTTATTGTATTTAATAGTAGACCAGCAGGAGGACATACAGGTCAGCTTCGATGTGGTACCGCTGTTTACCATGGTTCCACTTAGTGATGCGTCGGAACAACCGGAACGAATTTTTTCTCCGACATTGTAGAACTGTTTAAGTGCTGTTTTACAACCACATACTTCAAGTGGAATGAGTATTTTAATGGTTATGGCTTACGCCCTGTAATTTCAAACTTTTTTTATGGAGAAATTCAAGGAACAGGCTGTAAGTACTGTTAGAATAAAGAAATGTTTCGTTTCCATACGTGGATGACACCTTTGTGCTGTGGAAACATGGCAGGGACGAACTAATCCGGTTCCACGAACATTTGAATAGCATGAACTCGAAAATTCAGTTCACAATGGAGAAGGAGGCAGACTACAAATTACATTTTCTCAATGTAAATTGAACTTCATAAACCCTGCCACTGTCTCGAACATGTCAAAGACATTAAAGATAAAGGTGAAGCAATGAATTAAAAGTTGTGATACGGTCGGGAATAGAACCCGGAACTCCATGCTGAATTAAATTTTGTAGCGTGGAGAGTAGTCGTACTTAGACTATTCCGAGACGTCTTGATCACTAGTGGTGCGGTGATGTAGTGGTAAGACGTCTGCCCAGTAAGCATGGGTTCTATTCCCCGCCGCATCACAAATTTTAATTCATTGCATAACTTTTATCTTTAATGTCTTTTCTCGATGTGCTTGTTTTCAGAATGGAAATGGTAGTTTGGTCCACACAGTATACCTTAAGATCACACAACACACACACACACACACACACACATACATACATACATACACGGCTCGTTATTTTCACCGGGATTCGAACCATTACCCACTACAGAAGCGGGTGTTATCAAAAATGTTCAAATGTCTGTAAATCTATCGCACTCAAAGGTGTTTATTAGTTCGAAGCTTACAAACTACTTAAACTAAGGTAAACTATCCGAAGGACCACACAAAAACCCATGCCCCAGGGATGACTCGAACCTCCGACGGCGAGCAACCGCGCTCCGTAGCGAGGCGCCTTAAACCGCTCGACTACTCCATCGCTGCCAGAAGTTAATACTTCAGGGTAATTTCATAATTAGCAATCAAATTATATTATATCTTGACGTATGTAATTGGAGTTAACCGTATATCTTTCTCATATTTTTCACATCCTATATTTTTGAAGCATTCATGGTGTATAAATTTTACTACGACTATATAAATGGACTACCTGAAAACCAGGCACTGCCCGGGTATTTATTTATTAATCCCTCCCATTTTTCAGGTATATATTTATTTGTATAAGGGCTATACGTCTGTAAAATCTCTTGGGAATACATTTAGTAGTAAAGAAGTAATAGATTAAAACTTGGTGCTTGATGGGGCGGTTTTCCATGAACTTAAATGTTTATGTGTTCTTATCTCATGAACTACGTTTCGTACTATGATACAATTTAGAAGGTACATTCAACTATATGTGTGTATACTGTCTGTTAAATTTCCTGCGACTACAATTTGTAGTACACAAATTGTAAATTTTAATGCCGTAGTTTTACTCCATAAACAGCTGAAAAGTAGTAAGCGAGAAACTTTTTTCCTTTCATCATTTTGCTATGGTTGTCAGCGAGAAAAAGTTTAATAAAGATTTTAAATTATGTTTAAACTTTGTTGCAAGTAGCAAAGTAATCTCATTCTCATATAACGTATTTATAAAGTCTCGCCGCATTATGTGGCAATTTTTTGGGATTCCTATTAATCATGACGTCACATTTTCTGCACCTTATGTCGTATGTGGTTCTTACTTCTACAGAAATTGTTATTTCGCGTAAGGAATGTGTGTACCAAATTTGGTTGAAATCGGTACAGTAGTTTAGGAGAAAATGAGCAGCATTGTCGCAAAATGCAGCATTTTTTCGCGCATCTCATTGTTTATGACGTCATATCTCGTGAACTATATATCGTATGTGATTGTTACACTTACGGTGACCGTCCTCATGGATTGAAGCTTACGTGTACAAAATTTCATAAAGACTGGAACAAAGCTGTAGATTTGTATGCTATACGTACAAATATACGGACACTCTGCTTTATGTATTAGATAGAAAATAATTACATTGTTACTAGTGATTACTAAGAGACAAGGGATGCTACGAGGTGGAGCGTTGCAACACACCGATGTCATCCCACACCCAGGTTAGTTCTCTTACTGCGTTATCGCAGAACTTCCTTACCTCGGCACAGAGTAAAATTGAATTCGAGGGATTGGACGCGAGAATAAAAGTAAAAGAAGAAGAGAGGAACGCCGAGCAAGAAGACAGGACGTGCAGGAGTAGGAAGAACGAGAAAGAAAGACCTGAAAGCCGGAACGGCGTCAGCGCCTGGCAGGCGTCCAGAGCGCGGTTCTTTCTGTGCGCGTGTCGCAGGTAGCGGCGCAGCTGGGCTGAGCGGGGACAGACTGCGCATGCGTGGCGTGGCGCGCCGCTTTCACGGGGAAGCCAGCGGGCGAGGGATTAGCGGGACAGCCGTCTGGCCTGCCCGCAGGGGCTGCGCACGTGCCGCGCCGCACCTGCGACACGCGACAGCCGAGGCTGCAACACGCCGTAACGATCTCTCCTGTATTGCGGCACCGACAACGCAGACGCAATGAAATGTTCAAATTCTGAAATAAAAGAATGTTTTGCTTGCAAAAATTATTATTTATACGACGCTTTTCGCCTGGTATTGTGGCACCGACAACACAAACGCAAGGAAATGGTTATATTCTTGAATAAAGGAATGTCTTGGTGGCAACAATTTTTATTTCAATGACGCTTTTCGCCCGGTTAGGGCATTTTCACATATCTGACAAAGATACTGGGTGATCAAAAGGTCAGTACAATTTTGAAAATTCCATAAATCACGGAATAATGTAGATACAAAGGTAAAAATTGACACACATGCGTGGAATTACATGGGCTTTTAGTAGAACAAGTATATATATACAGGGTGTTTCACTAAGTGTGTGCCGGCCGCGGTGGCCGAGGGGACTGAGGCGCTTCAGTCACGGTCTGCACGGCCACTACGGTCGGGGGTTCGAATCCCCCCTCGGGCATGGATATTTGTGCCGTCCTTAGTTGAGGCTAGTTGATAAGTAGTTTGTAAGTTTAGGGACTGATGACCCCGTAGTTAATTCCCATAAGACATATAAACATTTGAACATTTTTGAACTAAGTGTGTTTGCCTCTGTAACTTATAATAGGTGACGGAACATTTTAATGCGGTGGTCAACACAAGAAATGTTACACTTTCTGCGGAGCTATGAACATTGTTTATTGTATCATTTTCCAAAGACTTACAGCACAAAGATATATTTTTCTTTTTTTAAATGGAACAATAGTTTTTTTTCTGTCGTGCATTGTGTGGTGTCGCACAAGTATGAAGTGCGCGCCACGTACTTTCGCCGCGCGGCATTGTAACGACGTCAGCCACGAGCGCCCTCTGCTGCAACTCCGCTCGTGGCCACGACTGCTGCATCGGCCACTTGGGAATCAGATACGCACCAGTTAAGACTTGGCTAGCGGATAGGCACTAGGACATCAGTAGGCAAGCCTCTATCTAAACAATGTATCAGCATTCTGCAGTCAAGAACTATGTAAAAGTTAAGTATTACCTAGACTCCACGAAATATATATCTTGTTCTAATTTAGCCGAGTGTTCTAGTTTCTGCTGTCCCATTGGCTGGTCACCTCCGTACCTGCACACGCGTGCATCCTTTATTCCTGTGTCGGTCTCTTTCTACTAGGCCACCGACACCCAGAAAATCCGGCGGAAACGAGACACAAAAGTGGCGACGAGGCTGAAACACAAAAGTGGCTACGAGGCTGAGACACAAAAGTGACGACGAGGATGGGATACAAAACATTGGATTCATGGAAACCAGCTGCGTCCAAATCAATTTAAACTACATTCCTATCACTGTTAGCTTGGGAGCTACAACCCTTCAAAGTTTCAGGGGCAGATACCACAAACGCTGCGCATAATGCAATGCGCCTTCTAAATATGGTGCGGCCGAGTTGTAACATCGCCGGTGTCACGGAGCAAGAAGCTTCCTCGATGCGCTGTTAGACTGCCGAATGTCGCCGCACACGGCCGTATATGCGACAGTTGGAGCCACACAAACGACCGGGGCTCAATATACCACAGTTACTGACATCGGATGACGATGGCATACACGAACAACGAGTACATTGACATGTTGCTGATGCTCGGCGAGTGCTGACACGATGCCACTGAAGCAACTCGGCCGAACCACATTTAGAAGGCGCGTTGCATTATGCGTAGCATTTGTGGTGTCTGCCCCTGAAACTATGAAGGGTTGTAGCTCCCAAACTAACAGTGATAGGAATAAAGTTTAAATTGATTTGGCCGCAGCTGGTTTCAACGAACCCAATGCACGATAGAAAAAAACTATCGTTCCATTAAAAAAATTATATCCTTTTGCTGTAAGTCTTTTCAAAAGATACAATAAACTATGTTCATAGCTGCGCAGAAAGTGTAACATTTCTTGTGACCTACCGCATTAAAAGTTATATATATATATTCAATAATGTCCGTCAGATGGCGATTCATATGATCAGAAAAGCAATAATTAGCATAACAAATTAAGACAAAGCAGAGACGATGTTCTTTACAGGAAATGCTCAATATGTTCATCATCATTCATCAACAATAGGTGTAGACGAGGAATAATGTTGTGAACAGCACTGTAAAGCCGGCCGCAGTGGCCGAGGAGACTGGGGCGTTTCAGTCACAGTCTGCACGGCCACTACGGTCGGGGGTTCGAATCCCCCCTCGGGCATGGATATTTGTGCCGTCTTTAGTATAAGATAGTTCATAAGTAGTTTGTAAGTTTAGGGACTGATGTCCCCGTAGTTAAGTCCCATAAGCTTAACAAACATATTTTTAGCACTGTAAAACGTGTCCGGAGTTATGGTGAGGCATTGGCGTCGGATGTTGTCTTTCAGCATCTCTAGAGATGTAGGTCGATCACCATACACATGCGACTTCAGGTAACCCCAAAGCCAATAATCACACGGACTGAGGTTAAGGGAGCTGGGAGTCCAAGCATGACGAAATTGGCGGCTGAGCACGAGATCATTACCAAACGACGCGCGCAAGAGATCTTTCACGCGTCTAGCAATATGGGGTGGAGCGCCATTCTGCATAAAATTCGTACTTTCCAGCAGGTGTTTATCAGCGAGATAGGGGATGATGCGATTCATATTCAGATATCTGAATACCGGCTGATCAAAAAGTCAATATAAATTTGAAAACTTCATAAATCACTGAATGATGTAGATAGAGAGGTAAAGAGTTACACACATGCGTGCAATGACATGGGATTTTAATAGAAAAAAAATCAATAATGTCCGACAGATGGCGCTTCAACTGATCAGAAAAGCAATAATTGGCATAACAAAGTAAGACAAAGTTAACATGATGTTCTTTACGTGAAATTCTCAATATGTTCACCATCATTCCTCAGTAATAGCTGTAGTCGAGGAATAATGTTGTGTACAGCAATATAAAACATGTCCGGAGTTATGGTGAGGCAATGGCGTCGGATGTTGTCTTTCAGCATCCCTAGAGATATCGGTCCATCACCATACACTTGCGACTTCAGGTAACCCCAAAGCCAATAATCGCACGGTCTGATGTCTGGGGACCCGGGAGGCCAAGCATGACGAAAGTGGCGGCTAAGCACACGATCATCACCAACCGATGTGCGCAAGAGATCTTTCATGCGTTTAGCAATATGGGGTGGAGCGCCATCCTGCATAACAAAATCGTACGTTCCAGCAGGTGTTTATCAGCCAGTCTGGGGATGACACGATTCTGTAACATATCGGCGTACCTCTCACCCGTCACGGTAGCAGTTACAAAACCAGAATCACGCGCCATCTGTCAGACATTTTGTGAACATTTTTTTTCCTGACAAAACCCCATGTCATTCAAATCATGTGTGTCAATTTTAACTCTCTATCTACATTATTCTGTGATATAAAAGTTTTAAAATTTATATTAATTTTTTGATCACCCGGTACATACAATATTTACATGGCAATATTAAAAAAAATGTTTTAGGTAAAAAACAATGCTGAAATCAGTAATAAGGAACTGTAATGATGTACGGTACTAATGTTTTACCTATTCTCTGATAGATGGTGTTATTATTAAAATGCAGACATACGCTATCTTACAGAGACAATAATAATGTCATTCCTTGATCTGCGGTAACATTGATCCTTAAAAAGAAATTGATACAACGTTTAACTGAATGACTATTGGAATAATTTATACGCCGAGATTTACCTTGTCAGATGTGCCTGTACCATAGAGTAGGTCTTAACTCATTTATAGGACATGCGTCGGCATTGCTACTGGTACTGCCTTGAGCAGCGTTCAAGTGTTTACAGCGAGTAACCGCCAATGAAGCGTTGTGTTGGTTGGAGTATTGTTGTTAATATCAAATAAGGACACCGTTTACGTAAAATACCCAATATCACATGAAACAAATTTCCATAAATGTATCGGAAAATGTTTAGTCTTTTGAGCTCGTTTTGTTTAAAATAAACCCGCTTAGATATCTTAAATTCTTCCAGGATCTTTAACTTCGATCTTTTTGGGCATAATGCGAAATTTCTAATTTATCTAGGGTACGAGCTTGATGCACAGAAGACTTTAAATGGTTATCTACATGTACATGCGATACTCTGCGTATCACATTTAAGTGCCTGGAAGAGGGTTCATCGAAACACCTTTAATACTGTTTATCTCCCATTCCATTCTCAAAGAGCGCGCGGGAAGAAAGAACTGCTGAACAGTAGCTGCGCACTAAAACAAGGCTAATTTTTCTTTCTGCATAATCGCTTCGACGCAACGGCAACAACAGCAGTACAAAATTAAACTGCATCTGTTAGTTCATTATTTTCAATTGTAAAGTGCAGGCCTAATCTTAGCCACGCTCTGATTGCTATTTTATCTGATAATTGTTTATATTCGGTTTCGGTTATCAAATACGTTGCCATGAATGGACAAATCCTGTCCTTCAAAATGTTCAAATGTTTGTATAGTCTATGGGACTTAACTACGGGGTCATCAGTCCCTAAACTTACAAACTACTTATGAACTACTTACGAACTAGGACGGCACAAATATCCATGCCCGAGGGGGAATTCGAACCCCCGACCGTAGTGTCCGTGCAAACCGTGACTGGGGCGCCTTAGTCCCCTCGGCTACCGCGGCCGGCACATCCTATCCTTCTTTCTTCTTTATGATTACATTTATTATAACTTAATTTGTCTTTGTTTCCCCATATTTTTATTAAATTAAAATTTTTACTTCTCAGCAGAACAGGATTTACAGTTTACTGTAATACTGCTTAATAACTCGTTCCTGTACTTGTGAGATCATTTAGCAGAAATTATTTATTTCTCTACTTGTAGGACTGGTCGTTGAATTCCTTCTGAGTACATTTAACAACCTGTCTTTGACGGACACGTGCACTGATTTGTTATGTCTGACGCTGCAAATAACAGTAGATTTGTTCCTGATGCAGAGCCACCGTACAAAACGTTTGAGATCATTTCTTGCATGCAATACAAGGTGGAAGATGTCGTGTCCAGTTTTTAAGACAGGCTGGCAGCACGTAAAATGCACCCTCGTAGAAGATGTACTGGCACTTACCTAATACTTTCAGTTATACGTTGCTTGGAGGCTGTATGCTAAAATCTACCTCCTTTTCATCTGTTTCTTTGATTGTGTCTTTCCACCTCTCTTAAAACTTGTTTCTCTTCCCCCTCCCTATTCTTAAAAAGACATCCCTCTGTAACCACTGGAGTTTTATCATTTGTTACAGTACCCCCCCCCCCCTATGTTACTTGCAATCGTCCCAGACAGTTTTCCCTTTCAAATTGAGGTGTAGCCCATACCTAGCATAGTCATACATACTGATAATAAAAAATGTTCAAATGTTTGTAAATCTATCGGACCAAACTGCGTGGTCATCAGTCCGTAGCTTACAAACTACTTAAACCTTAGTAAACTAACCTATGGACAACACACACACACCCATGCCCCAGGGAGGACTCGAACCTCCACGGCGAGCAACCGCGCGCTCCGCAGCGAGACGCTTTAGACCGCTCGGCTACTCCACCGCGGCTACTGATAATATCCACAGGAATTAAACTTATATCGGGCTCTATAGCTGACATAAGTAAGCGTTCCAAGTTTACCCTTTGACAGAAGAGGTAAAATGAGGCTGATTATGGCCTATCAAAACAGACAAATACCACAGTGGTATGCATCACTGCCAATGATATCTTCAGCAGGTTACTGTCTATGGTCAATATTATTTCCCTGACCACAAACTGTAACTTCGGTGCCCTCCTTTGTGAAATATTCTCATAAAGAATATATATCCTTGTTACCTGAGAGAGATCTGCACTAAGTTTCAAAATGTGTGCAACCTGCTACTTTCTACCTAGCTCTTCGTGTACGAGTTGGCAACACCTTTACCATACGTGAACTACCTAGCAACAAGACTTTCTTTCTCTCCATAAATATCCCTAACTTTTATGTGCTTCTTGTAAGTATGTTGTGCCCTTTGTAACGCTTCATGAAGGCATTTCACCGGTTCTGTCGTCGGTTCGTGCTTGAACTTCATCGTATTAAATGAAAAGCACAACTTTGTGTACATTTTACAAGATTATTCATATTAAATTAACCGCTCTAACTTCTGAAGATGTCCTTGTAAGCCCAAAACGGATTACTTATATAAAAATAAACTAGTAGAACATATACGACATTGAGTTTTTAATTAAATGTGATCTGCACTAAGTTTCAAAATGTGTGCAACCTGCTACTTTCTACCTAGCTCTTCGTGTACGAGTTGGCAACACCTTTACCATACGTGAACTACCTAGCAACAAGACTTTCTTTCTCTCCATAAATATCCCTAACTTTTATGTGCTTCTTGTAAGTATGTTGTGCCCTTTGTAACGCTTCATGAAGGCATTTCACCGGTTCTGTCGTCGGTTCGTGCTTGAACTTCATCGTATTAAATGAAAAGCACAACTTTGTGTACATTTTACAAGATTATTCATATTAAATTAACCGCTCTAACTTCTGAAGATGTCCTTGTAAGCCCAAAACGGATTACTTATATAAAAATAAACTAGTAGAACATATACGACATTGAGTTTTTAATTAAATGTGATCTGCACTAAGTTTCAAAATGTGTGCAACCTGCTACTTTCTACCTAGCTCTTCGTGTACGAGTTGGCAACACCTTTACCATACGTGAACTACCTAGCAACAAGACTTTCTTTCTCTCCATAAATATCCCTAACTTTTATGTGCTTCTTGTAAGTATGTTGTGCCCTTTGTAACGCTTCATGAAGGCATTTCACCGGTTCTGTCGTCGGTTCGTGCTTGAACTTCATCGTATTAAATGAAAAGCACAACTTTGTGTACATTTTACAAGATTATTCATATTAAATTAACCGCTCTAACTTCTGAAGATGTCCTTGTAAGCCCAAAACGGATTACTTATATAAAAATAAACTAGTAGAACATATACGACATTGAGTTTTTAATTAAATGTGATCTGCACTAAGTTTCAAAATGTGTGCAACCTGCTACTTTCTACCTAGCTCTTCGTGTACGAGTTGGCAACACCTTTACCATACGTGAACTACCTAGCAACAAGACTTTCTTTCTCTCCATAAATATCCCTAACTTTTATGTGCTTCTTGAAAGTATGTTGTGCCCTTTGTAACGCTTCATGAAGGCATTTCACCGGTTCTGTCGTCGGTTCGTGCTTGAACTTCATCGTATTAAATGAAAAGCACAACTTTGTGTACATTTTACAAGGTTATTCATATTAAATTAACCGCTCTAACTTCTGAAGATGTCCTTGTAAGCCCAAAACTGATTACTTATATAAAAATAAACTAGTAGAACATATACGACATTGAGTTTTTAATTAAATGTGATCTTGTCCTAGAAAGAACCTACGGAGGAATCAGTTCTAATGTTTTTTTTTTTTTTTTTTTTTGTTTTTTTTTTTTTTTTTTTTTTTTTTTTTTTTGTTTCAATTTCATTTTGGTTACATATTAACAGTTACATCTGTGTACTCAATAAAAATTGTGTTCGTATACGACTTTTCTATTGCACTTCGTCTATAATGTCTAATCATAAAATATTCTATATTCTTGATGAAAATTAAGGATTTCCTCCCTCAATAGAATGTGCTCTAGTACATATTCGTATTTCTAGCAGAAATGGGAATTCAAAAGCTTATAAATCAAGATTCCGTAGTTACAAAATACAAGATATTTGATTTCGATGTTGGCACCCAGATTAAAATCCTCAAATTACCAGTGTATTACAGAATTCTCAATATAAATTTCGTTTTATATATTTTGGGATAATAATGAATGGCCGAGCCCTTCTCAAGGGATATTAGTCTGATAACCATTTTCCAACAGATTCCCTTGATTTTCAGAAACCGAGCCACAAAAGCCTTAAATCCGAATCTACCTAATTTACCTTAAGGGAAGATTACGTCTTCATGATCCGTAATTCCTTTTATATGCGTGGGAACGTCTACTACTGTATTTGGCGGCTCCATTTCACCAGTGCTTATGCTTGCATCTGCCTCACCAGTTCCACGGTCTAAAGTATTCCCTTTGATACACCTTACGAGATTGGAGCGGCCGTCTTGAACAGAGGGACACACAAAGGTGCAGCTACAGAAAGGGAATGTTTAATACCTGAGCCCAATTCGGTGCCTGAATCACCAGTTGCGCGTGAACAAGGGAATGGAATATTATAACAGGAGCGTACGCGTCCGTGTCCTCGAAGGCGAAAATGAAATGTCACGGCACTACTTGTGATTTACTGTTGTTGAGACGTCACGTTTCTTAAAACACGCCGTCGTACTTTAAATAATTCAGATTAATTTTTTTCGAGTTATAAATGAAATATAATACACTGGAGTTTCCATTATTGACAAATGTATTATTTATCGAACTACGCTATTGTGGATCTAATACTGGCCACTTCAGGTGCAAAAAGTATCGCAGACGGATCTACTGCGCACTTTGTTGCGGTCTTATATTCTTTCTTGGGAATTACTCTGCGACTTTTAACCCACATACTTTCTAACACATTTCTGTCCAATGCTAAATTGAAAACTCCTTGATCGTTGCTGAGTAAATAATTTATTTTTTCTTCTTTTTTTTGGGGGGGGGGGCGGTGAAGTAAGCTATATCGGGTCGGATATCATATTGTCTGACAGATGGCAGCATCATTGACTCAAACAGTCCTTGGAAGTTCGCTGCAAGGCTATTGAATGTTTGTAAATCTTTGGGACTCAATAGTTTGGTTATTTGTCCCTAGCTTACAAACTACTTAACCAAAGTTACAGCAAACTGAGGACAACACAAACACCCATGCCTGAGGGGGGGTATCGAACCGTCGACGGCGGACGGCAGCGCGCACCGCAACACGGCACTGTAGTACGCGCGGATAATCCGCCGCGGCATGGATATGGAACCATGTAGCTTCTATAGCTGCATATAACTGGGAAAGTGCAGGAATTTGCGCACGAACTCACTTAGTTATGGCCAATAAATATTCAATGGGAAACATCTCTTGTTATCTGGATGAACACACATTCGCCAATGTTGCTAATGTTCTTCAGACAAATGGCGAAAAATTATGGTCAGGTGACGGCGCATTGTCACCCATAAACTTTTTTATCTTTATTATTATTATTATTATTATTATTAAAGATTGAAGCGTATCGGTTTTCGTCGCCCTTTATCTTTGTTATGGCGCTCTCTTGCACTGATCTCGCGAGAGCGCATTTCGGCTTTTTTTTTTTTTTTCATTAGTAACTTGCTTGTCAGCCAGCAGTTCAGTTTGTGAGTTGGTTTACGTTATAGGAGGCGATCTATTTATATTATTGTAAAAAGATATAAAATAGCCAAGATCGCTTATCATCAGTTTTTATTAATGACGACCGGTTTCACTGAACTATGTCAGCATCATCAGGTCAAATAAAATATTTTACAAGGCCATAATCTTGTATGTCAAATAGTTGTTATATAAAACGATTTACAGTGCATAAGTGCACTAAGTCATTACAATAAAACGTAATTAACACAGTGAGCGACAAAAGCAAACTATTTGACATACAAGATTATGGCCTTGTAAAATATTTTATTTGACCTGATGATGCTGACATAGTTCAGTGAAACCGGTCGTCATTAATAAAAACTGATGATAAGCGATCTTGGCTATTTTATATCTTTTTACAATAGTTCAGTTTGTCTTTAGTCTGTCTTAATACGGTCATCAAAGCAGCACTTGTAGGAGAGTGGGAGCTATAAAATGGCTTTGAGGTGCTCTGCATTGGAAGCGGAGTCTCTTACGAAGTGTTACTACCGCTTTTGCGCTTTCTTCTCTCAAAATTTCGTACAGCATGTTGGCCTTATCGTGGCTAAAATAAATATCAGTGTTGGAGCCCATTGTTGTGCAAAAATTCATTGTGCAACGCAGTATTGTGATCATATGTATTTGTCGTAATTTGCGTAATTTGACGCTGATCACGCAAGCAACATTTATTCGTGTAGTTTTATATTCATATGAAAGACTGGCCGGATTTTAGAGAACTAATGGGCCTTAACTACGGGGTCATCAGTCCCTAAGCTTACAAACTACTTATGAACTAGCTAAGACTAAGGACGGCACAAATATCCATGCCCGAGGGGGGATTCGAACCCCCGACCGTAGTGGCCCTGCACACCGTGACTGGCGCGCCTCAGTCCCCTCGGTCACCGCGGCCGGCTTTGTAAGCTTAGGGACTGATGAACGAAGTAGTCTAGTCCCTGAGATTTGCGAACATTTGAACCTACTGAGGTTGGAATATACACGCCAGTATCCGCCTTTCCACATTTCGCGTCAGAGATGTTCACCATGAATGTCTCAATGCAGGATCGCGCTATGATTGTAAAGCTGTTTTACGAGAATGACGACTGTGCACAAGTCGCTCTGAAGAAGTTCGTAACACTGAACGGTTTTGGAAAACGACATTGGTTCGATAACTGCTATGGGTGTGGAGAAAACGATTCGGAAATCCTAAAAGGCGAATTCCTATGGATGCAACTTCTCACAAGGAGAAAACGGATTCGACGTCAGTGGCAAAATAAATAAATAAATAAATAAAAAATTGCCATAGCAGTGCAGCAGGAGTCAAGTGGTGGTGTGTAATCGTGTCGTATACCGAGAATAGCCCGAAAATTGGAGATACTGGTGAGCATACTACTTGAAATCCTACGTAACATCCTTCAGTGTATACATTCAGAATTACCCATGTGTTGACCTTCTTTAGTATTTCTTGTTCGCGTGGAAGTGGACGATGAACCGCCGTGGAAAATTTGATGGACAGACGAAGCCAGTTCCCATGTTACACATTATGTCAATACACAGAATTATCCAATCTGAGCAACAGAAAATCCACAACCTAATCAACCACTACCTCTGCATCGAAAAAGTGCCAGTGTAAGTTGCTGGCTTACTGCATCATTTATCATAGGGGCATATGTTTTCTAACAGGTACGTGATACCGCTCCTGTAACATGCGCCGTCACTTGGAAGCACTATGGCGGTCTTTCGAGCAACCTTTCCCTTCTCCAACGGCGTGGATGTGTGGATGGGGCATTTTTATGCAAGATGGCGCACCTCTACACATTGCAAAACTATACTCTGATTAAAATTACTTGCTAGTTGACGGTCCACGGACTGGAGCTACCTTCCTCCTATCAGAGCATTCAACGTCACGCCCAGACTGCTCCCTGTTGCCAAGCTGCCGCAACAGGTGAAAGTGCGCGTCCATTGTTTGGATAGTGTTGTATAGAAGCGTGCGCCTTAAGATAGGAACCGTTTTCGTTGCTGTCGTTGTGCGTGTGTGTTGTTATTTCGTGTTGTCGTAATGTCTGCAGGGCTGTTGTGATGGATACAAAGCGAGTAATAGATGAAGCATGGAAAAATGAAGGTCTTCTGGAAGACAGTGTAACGGAACTCATCTTTACTTTCAGCGGTTTATTCACCTCGGAAACGTCTAGTGATTCGGAAATGAGTGGTATCTACCCTCGTTCCGCTGATGGAACAGCTTTCATTTAGCAGTCGGTAAAGGTATGTACAGACAGAAAATTTCCTTAATTTTAAATGGTGGGCTTCGTTTTGCAATGTGTTTCATGACTCTGTCGCCTATAAGCCTATATAACGCGTCAGCTCATTGAGAACAGTTTATATAACTAATTAAGGCGAGAAATTATAGTTTGTGTTTAGCATTGACATCTATTTCAAATTTGCTCATAGATGTTAGTTTTAATCATCGAGTATTGACATGTTGACAGTATTCTACATTTAGATGTTGACAAAGCTTCATGAACCAGCCACAAAGCGTTAGTGTGTTCACTATTTCATTTAATCTCTAAGGTATTCAGTTTTTCAATGGGTCTTTCAACTCTAGACAGTTTTAATAAAGATATGCAACAGTGGTCGTATTAACAATTTACAGTGGTGAACGGCGTATTGACTATGACATGTCTTTCTTTATTAATTTGGAAACATGGAAGTCCCTGCAGTATTTATGTAAATATTCAGTGACTGCTAAATATGAATCAACGTTATTAGATTACGAAAACATATAAAAACATATATTTTACATTTGTTACCTGACAATCTTTGAAGCTCGACTATAATTACTTCACTGGTTTTATAATTATAGTTTTGCTAATTGTGTTGGCTGATATTGCAGCACTAAACTGCCTGTTGCCAATAATTTCAGTTATGCTACACTTAATCTCTCATCCCATTAAAGATTTTTGTTTATCGCTCATCCCAATAACGAATTTTGTTTATCTTTCGTATATCACATCAACATTTTCGTTAGTAAATAAAACAACTCTGTTGTTTTACATCCAATCACAGCAGTATTTTTTCATTAATTCTCAGAAGTATTCCGTCTTTTTCGTTGTATTCGTTACAGAGAAAATAATTGCGGTGCACGCTTTCTTTTTGGTGTTCGACATCATAGGCTTGTAAAATCGCATTGTCAACAGTAAATGTTAACAGTATTGTTGATGTGGACAATATTAACAATATTTAAGGTCATCTCAGTACATTTAAAGGTCGACTAATAAGTATTGTTAACAACTGACGGTACTGAACGTGTGCAAATCGCTAACAGTACTCGCGCAGTGCCGCCGACGTGGCAACACTGTAGCCGCAGCTGACGAACGTCAACTTGCAAGTCATTTTAATCGGACTATAGTTACGCAACTGCTAAAATGCTATTTCGGAAATGGTAGGATGGTCAGCAACCATTACCCGACAGCCTGGCCGTCCCGATCATCTGATTTTAATCCGTGGAACTTCTGGCTACGGGGATATGTAAAAGACGTTGTGTTAAATGTTTCGAATGCGATCTTCTGACACCATAATAGGAAACCTTACTTTCAAATAATAATAATAAAAATCTGTAATTTTTTTTCGGATTCCGATCTATCGATATATGACTGTGTTGAATTTCTTTGTATTGTAATGTTACATCAAACCACATTAAGCACGGGTTTAGGAAACATCGTCCATGTTAAACTCAGCTTTCCCTTTTCTCACGTTACATCTTGCGAGCCATGAATGAAGGACAACAGGCGGATTGCGATTTTTTCGACTTCAAAAAGGCGTTCGACGCATTGCCACACTGCAGACTGCTAACGAAGATACAAGCTTATGGAATAGGTTCACAGATTTGTGACTGGCTGGAAGACTTTCTAAGTAACAGAACGCAGTACGTTGTTCTCGACGGCGATTGTTCATCAGAGATGAGTGTAATCGTCAGGCGTGCCCCAGGGTAGTGTGATAGGACCGCTATTATTTTCTATCTATATAAATTATCTGATAGACAGAGTGAGTTGTAATTTGCGGCTGTTTGCTGATGATGCTGTGGTGTATGGAAGGGTGTCGTCTTTAACTGACTTTAATAGCTTACAGGATGACTTAGACAAAGTTTCTAGTTGGTGCGAAGAATGACAGCTAGTTCTCAAAGTAGAAAAATGAAAGCTTATGCGCATGAGTGGGAAAAACAATCCCATAATGTTCTAATACAGCATTAGTAGTGAGCTTCTTGATGCTGTCGCGTGGATCAAATATCTAGGCGTAGCATTGCAGAGCGATATGAAATGGAACGTACATGTAAGGACAGTTGTGAGTAAAGCGGACAGGCGACTTCGGTTTATTGTCAGAATTTTGGGAAGATGTACTTCACCTGTAAAGGAAACCGCGTATAAAACGCTTGTACGACCACGTCTTGAGTATTGCTCAAGTATTTGGGACCCGCAGCAGATCGGTTTGAAGGAAGACATGGAGGCAGTTCAGAGGCGAGTAGCTAGGTTTGTTACTGGTAGGTTCGACCAATGCTCGAGTGTCACAGAAATGCTCCGGCAACTCAATTGGGGATCGCTGGAGGAAAGACGACGTTCTTTTCGTGAATTTCTGCTAAGTAAATTTAGAGGGCCGGAATTTGAAGCTGAGTGTAGTACGATCTTGTTGCCGCCTCCTTACATTTCGCGTGGTGATCACAAAGACAAGACAAGAGAAATTAGGGCTTGTACGGAGGCATATAGGCATTCTTTTTTCCTCTTTCTATTTGGGAATGGAATAGGAAAGGAAATGCCTAGTAGTTGCAAAGTGTGCCCTCCGCCACGCACCTTACGGTGAATTGCGGAGTATGTATGTAGATGTTGATGTAGAAGGATAAATATTATAGTATACATTTTGTTTGTAATTTTATGAAACATCTAAATGTTTTGAACTACTAACTTTTGTAATAGTGGGATGTAGGCAGGTCCTGGCTTAGGGGATATTCTAGACACGTCAGTTAGTAAATGTAAAAGCACTAGAAAACAGAAGAAGTAGTGAAGGTGGAAAAGGTGGAAAAGTGTGCTAACTGTTGTGTTGTTTGGTACAAAGATTGGAGGAGAGAGGACATATTGAGCTGAGATTAGCTTGGTGCTTCCATAACCGTCTAAAGAGGCAATCTTTATCTCCAAGAAGACTTGAAAAATGCCTTGGAATGAGTGTATGTTACAGCCGTTCCGTCGGTTGTAATTTTGTAGCAAATGGCTGGTTATAACGACGCTACGAAAATCGTATTTTGCCACTAATAGCCGGAACCATATTTCTGCACTGTGGACGCCACGTGGAAGCTCATCTCTCACCTCACAGGTTTCTAGGAACCAGAATGGTTGTTATTTTAACAACCACACATGTCGTGAATGAGGGTTACTGATATTTTCAATAATAAACAGAATCAAATTTTACATGATGTTAACCTGCTCACTTTCCCAGATCACATCCCAGGTTAGGTTCCTACTCCTTAAAGAGTGAAGTCTTCGACAATTACGTGAGCGTTTCTTATAGTGTGATTTAATAAATGTTGCAATGATAGAACTTATCGCAGTTTTATTGTTTCGTGATAGAATTTTGCGTAGTAGCAAAATACAGTGGATTAACGAAGCAAATCTTTAGTACATTTCATTTGCAAGTGAAGACATAAAGAGTTTTGGTATATTACTTTTTATATTACTGCTTAGATGTTTGTATAAAAATAAACGTAATTTGATTGAAATATGGTTTATCATTAATTAAAAAACAGGTTTCCAAACTTCATAGTAGTTAGTATGTATTCATGAATAGTAGCTTAAAGAGTAGCAACAATAAATTAATATTCAGAACTTTGAGAAAGAAAGATAAACAACAAAAAGCTCCACTAAACATTCTCAGTGTATAAAACATGAGAATCTGATGAAAATTTATGATAAGTTCTCATGTAAGTAGAACATTTGTCATTTCAGTGTATATTTTTTGTAAATATATTGAATATATAGCGAAACCACTGTGCATAGCAGAATCATTTTCAGAACTTGCAGATTGAATGCATTCAGCGCTCAATTAAATTTCCTCTCTATAAATAAAATGTTAGTAGATGTTGGCAACAGACCATAATCACTCATGTGTTGATTCATATTTTTAATTACAAAGAAAGACAGTTTAGGCCTAATGATTTATGATCTTAACTGCATTATTTAATTGTCTTAGAAACTTTTCGGTAGTGTTTTTCTATCGTTTTGTTATTTTAGTGTAACTATCTTTATGAAAGCACTGATATTGCAAGTAAAATTCTCACGAAGGTTTATCAGTCAATTTACCTCAAGTATAACTTAGTCAGTATGATTACCTCCAGATTAAACAATACTGAGTTCTATTTACCGTGAAGCCTGTTTCTAGTTAAGTCCCAGTTTTGTATCATATGTGTGTTGCTCAGTTTCATGATCACTAGTGAGTGTTGCCGCAGCTGTTTCCGTTTGAATTGAGATTTGCTTTTTACTCCTTCTTTTAGTAAACCTGCAGTGTATTTGCTTAGTTTGTTTTACATACAGTGTAACTAACAACTATTTCTTTTATGTCCTATTGGGGGGGCGACAAAAAAAAAGGAAAAGAAATCGTAGCATTTAATTTAATTTTTAATTTAAACAGTGTCATATCCAGTTTCTGTGACTTTTTTAATTGTGGTTCTGGCTTAGGGAATATTCTAGAAATGTCAGTATGTAAAAAAATATGTAAAAGCACTAGAAAAAGGAAAAAGTGGTGAAGGTGGAAAAGGTGGAAAATTGCGCAAATTTGTGTGTTGTTCTAGTACAAAGACTGGAGGAGGGAGGATATATTGAGCTGAGGTTAACTTGGTACTTCCGTAACCGACTACAGAGACTTTAAAAAAAGCCTTGGACGGAGTTTACGTTACAGCCGTTCCATCGGTTGTTATTTTGTGGCAAGCGGCCGGTTATAACGACGCTACGAAGATTGTATTTTGCCACTACTAGCCATAACCAATATTTCTGCGGAAACCATGAGGAAACTCATCTCTCACTTCACAGGTTTCTAGGAATCAGGATTTTTGTTATTTGAACAGCCACAAATCTCGTAAATGAGAGCTACTGATATTTTCAATAATAACCAGAATCAAATTTTACATTTTTTTAACCTGGTCACGTTCCCAGATTTCAACCCAGGTTATGTTCCTACTCCTTAAACAGAGATTTACCTGAGCGTTTCTTATGGTGTGGTTTAATAAATGTTGCAATGATAGAACTATTTACTGAATATTACACATCTGAGGAAACGAAGGGGAACATCCTATGCCGTATCTGTTAGGTATACCCCTGGTCATTTTAATTCCTCGCAGAAGGGACACTACGGCTGTGTTAGAGCTGTGAAGTAGTGTTTTGGTGTATTCAGGACTGTACAGTAGGCGTGATTTTCCGTTACCCTATTGTGTCTTTTTCTTTTTTGCACTGTTGACCCGAACTCAACCAGTACTAATTGTAGAAGGAGTGTTGCAAAGTTAGCTGCATTGAAGTCGCGCAACACATTCTGAAAGTGACCCCTGAAACTCTTCGATCAGTTCTGGAACATGCTGTTTCTCGATTTCAACTTGTACCCGAAAACAGAGAATATCACACTGAACACGTTTTGCGACATACAGACTAAAATTAAAAATATGGTTTGG
This sequence comes from Locusta migratoria, assembly GCA_026315105.1. NCBI lineage: Eukaryota > Metazoa > Arthropoda > Insecta > Orthoptera > Acrididae > Locusta > Locusta migratoria. Next base: position 36,626,854 of record CM048748.1, read on the forward strand.
TTTTCATTGATGCTTTTATGCGGTTTTTGGCTTCATGAAAATAAAAAACCGACGTCTCAGAACGATTATAAACAGAGTTTTCCCATCCGATTTGATATGATCTTGCCGTGTTGGATGGGCTTACGTAACTAACAGTATCACATTATCATACCCATACCCATACGAAGTACAGTATGTTGAACGACTAACTTGCACCGTTCTTACTGTGGTATGATTCATTTCTCCATTTTAATTTATAATACTTACAGCGCCATCTGTTGATCAACTTTCAAACTAGATATTTTTCTTCCTTCCAGACGTTTCTCTTATTCCCCGAAAATAATCCGCTGCAATTTGACGTCATTGTGAGTGGTGTTATTTTTAAGGTGTTTTGATTTAACCTTAATTATATTTTGTCCTGCACTTATTGCCGGCAGTAAATTAACGTCGAAGACTGATATGACAGTGTGTACCAAACGTCACTATGGATCAGAATTACATTACACCAGCAAACCGCTGGCCGCGGTGGCCAAGAGGACTGAGGCGCTCCAGTCACGGTCTGCACGGCCACTACGGTCGGGGGTTCGAATCCCCACTCGCTCATGGATATTTGTTCCGTCCTTAGGATTAGCTAGTTCATAAGTAGTTTGTAAGTTTGAGGACTGATGACCCCGTAGTTAAGACCCATAAGCTATACAAACATTTTGAACCAGCAAATTAGTAGGGGTGTAGACGGTGTTTCCAGAAATAAAAGTTTCATACAAACCCATGCTTGGCATCGCAGTCCAACAACTCCGTAAAGTGTCTAACTTATTGGAGAAGATGACTAGCTGCAAGCGCTGGTGCCTGTAACGTGGACTATCTCTGTAGCGTCATTAAATGGCGTTTTTGGGCATGGCTTTCTACGCTCATTTTGTTAATTGCGAGAGTGAAGATCGGGGTGAGAGTTTAAAATAGTGAAAGTTTTTAAAAAATGAAACTGACAACCACCAACTGCGAACCATATTCCTAAACATGCAAAAACACTGGAACTGTGATTGCTGCTGTTTGACTCGTTTTCTAGGGGATGATATCACAAGTTCGCAGCTTTCCTTCCCTGCATATGATTAACAAAAAAATTCATAATTAAGGCAAGTTCATGAGAGAAAAGGGTGTACTAACTACTATTTTTGAAAACACGTGAAAGTTCACTTTATGTTGTTTATTTCACAATATTAGAACCCTGTGGCTGATACGTCTGTACGTCGACACATTTATTAAAAAAAAATTATAGCTCGAGAGCCCCCAGACAAAATGAATATTTGTCGCAAATTGTTTTCACACCATGTGCCTGTCTCGAACACCGTTTATGTTCATGCCTATACGACGACACGTGTTACATTAACAAAACACAGTCACTTTAATTCAATGCGATGCACACCTTGTTCCACCGGCTAAATATTCACAACACACACTAGCACTCGATTCAACTTTGTGCAGTCTACGACGAGGAACCACACTTGGCAATTGCCACACAAAAAATCTAAAGTCTCCACCTGCAGATCCACATGCCGACTTCTGCAGAGCGACGCCCCCCGGCCAGCTTCACCATTTGGTCCCGCCTCGTCACTTCCTGCCCGCGCGCGCGCGCCAAAAGCTCAATGCCGGGTTTTTCCCCTACGTCATCAACTCCCTTATGTGAGCTGTTCTAACCGACTTCCAACGTACAGCGCTCAGCCAATACATTTCTAAAACTTTACTTAAAATCAAAATAATTACACTACACATTAAATAAATGTCTTCTTAGGTTTTTATATTGGTATAAACATCCTTTGTACTATTTATCACAATCGTGTAATTTTATATTGGGCGGTAATCTCACATAATCAAGACGCCTTCTACATCCCCTAGAAGTTTGTTAGTATCATATTGAAATTCTGAAAGACACTGACGCATGGAAAATGCACACATCTCTTTGACATTTGTTTACTGCCGGAAATGTGTTTTTTTCCTCGTACATTTCCTGACATATGAAGGCAAACGTACTTTCTCGTGTTTTAGTAGAAAACATATGTGAAATGTATTTGATACGCGCTCATATACTTAATTATGGAACATTGTACGTAAGACTTAGTGCCGTCTCACAGTTTGTGATTGGCACGAATTATATAGGAATCATTTATTACAGTCCATTCATAACTACAATTGATTGTATGTGTCGGTATGGGGATTGGGTTTAAATAATCATGGAAACTGCATTTTTGGAACTAAGCCGAACGTATCTTGAATCTCAGGGACCATTACATTCATACAATTACACTTTAAAGTGAATGTGAATATACTTGTCGAATGCAATAAAAGTTCCGCGCATGTAGATTACTTACATAACTTTGTCTTTGACTAAATGAACGGTCGTGTAAATACTTGATAGAACAGTTTACACAGGAAATTAACTTTACAAAATATTTAAGTGCTGTCATTTAAAGCATAAGAACTATACAATATATTATTTGAGCGTGACCCGTAATTTGATACTTGCGTAAACATGACGATTTGCCAACTGTTTAAAAAAGTTAGCATTTTGCTAGGCAACGTACTTGTTTCCTCGGACACCACACAGAACATAACGGACAGAGTTACAAAATGAAAAATTACTTAAACTTAAACCACCTTTACATAAAGAGAAACAGTTTGCAAATGTGGGTCTAAGGGTTTCACTTGTTGTGGCATGCCTGCCAACTGAACCATTAATTTAAATGCATAAACTCTAACAGTCGAACATATTACGCTTCTTACAGTGGTTTAGGCGAACGAAAGGGTTGCCACAATAGACAGTAACTTACTCTGGAGTGTTATCAATAGATGAGTAAACTGAAACTTTATCTGCCTGTAAGATGAGCATTTACTTGTAATAAATCTCATGTCGTACTACAGTTGTGGGATATTTCTGTTAAATTGTACCTACGTGCCTTACCGATGACACCCCTACAACAACAACAACAACAATAACAACAACAATAACAACGCTAGGTCGAAGATGTTGCCAGAAGTGGAAATATAAACACCTCAAACGACGTTTAATGGCAACGTTATTTGGCTTAGGTTTCCATTTGAGTAATTATGTGTTCATTCGCCGCCGTTGTTCGTAATTTCTTTATACTTTATATCTCAATAGCTATGAAGAGGAAACGAGGAAAAGCGAAAACATTTTGGAGGAGGAGATGGTTAGAAAGAGAGAAAGCAATCATAGCAATATATGACCGGAATTTAGTGACCATTTGCTTTTCTCATTGGCAATTATATGTCTCAAAGCTCCAGAGTACGTAACTCGCCTGACATTTAATTTATATTTATGCAGAAAATACTCAAACAAAAATTTCGGTATATACTACATTATACTGAATGATTCCTAAGAAACCATTTTTGCTAAATTTTCATTCATTCCACATAGCAACGCAAAGCAGGGTTTTGATTTCAATGAAGAATTTTCTCGGTGAATTTCCGTCAGCAAGCATGCTTTTCTTTTACTGTTCCATTCGCCAGACTGAGCGAAAGCAGAGCGTGTTGGGGCTGGCGAATACTCCTGAAACGATGGTGAAATTGATGAAGGATATTTCCTATTGTATCACTCTGGGCCTTTTCGTGTTTCATTTGCGTTTGAGGTGCAAGAAAAATGGCATTCAGTGCCTTTATAGGCACCAAGGATAAATTTTGCTATCACTGGAGGGAACTATGAAGTGGGTACACTTGAGTGGTGTACCAAGACTAGAAGGCATTCTGAAAGTAATTGATCCCGTAGGCTGCAAGTACTACTCTGAACTGATTAGGTTACTGCAGCAGTGGAAATATAGGTTTACGTATCAAACTAGCGAAAACACCGAAAATAAGAAATACTTTTGTAATTATTCTAAGTTGCTCACCGTAACGGTCACTAGGGAGAGAATGCAGTTTATTTTTGGCGTCTTTAAGGCCTTTACGTTGTGGGATATTTCTAGGATCATTATAAATGCTTATAGCTATAGGGAACTGTACGCCACCCATCCATTGCGATAGATTTTGACCAAGATACCTGTCGAGACTTTCTAGACGCCAAAAATTCAATGTATTTAAGTCCGCGCAGGATAAGGTGGACGGTGCGTAGAGACTAGTTTTCGTCAGAAGCGCCGGGCGAGTCCATTCCTTCTTTTGGAAGCGGAGGCCGCGTCAGTTCACTTCCACTTACTAAATAAAAACTAGACCGCTTGCTGGCGCTAGTGTCGCGTCCCCTCATTGAATGTGAAAGAAACCCCCATTTGCAGGGAAACTGTGCGTAAACATGGTTCGTTCGTGTGCTGCTTTTAATGGAAACAGTTATTTGCATATATATTACTAAAAATACCAACACGATTGATGCACAAAGTTGTGCTATATATATATATATATATTACATCGAATAGTTTCTTTTAGACACTTTTCTTCGTAAATGGTCATTATTTCATCGAATATTTCATAACCACTTCGAGAGGTACTGCCTATGTTAAGAAGTAACGTGCGAATGAAATTATTCATACCCAAAATCGAAGAAGTTGAAAGAAAAAATTTATGTAACATCGAAAGGAATGTGGACAGAAATGTGGTATAGATAAAGGAGCGTGCAAAACGTACGGAGTAGTCGGCAAAACTTCAATAATAATAACAATCTCTACTACTTTACAAGTTTCATGGAATCTTCTTATGCAAATATCTCGATGTAAAAGCGCTCCCCTTTCTCAGAAAACAGCCTTACATTCTTAAATTTTGTGTCTCTATTCAGACGTATTTCGGAAAATGCATTCCTTTAAGAATACTTTTTAAACAGGCTGCAGTAATCAGTAATCTTTTAAAATAAACATGCGTTTATTTTGTGCTACATTTTGCTCTTGTTGCGTCTCATACACTACAAATCACAACTACAGTACTAGGATTGTTCCCTCTCTTTCCTCCAATTGGCGGCGATCAGCTGCTACAATTCTGGGACAGTTGCCTCGCTTCTCCGCTACCGCGTGGTAGGGGCTGTCCGGCCGCTATCCCTACAACAATCGCTGTCCCCACGCTTTCCCAGCGTTCTGCGCATCTTCCGGCCTATTTATCTCACATGCACTGTAACTTGCAGGATCGTTTTTTATGAATATGATCTTATTTTCAGTTTCACTACGTTTGCTACCTTCGTCAGATGTTGATCACTCACAATGACACACAAACAAACAACCGCTTCATTACTGGGTTGAAAGCGTGCTCAGGTATTAAAAATACCGCCCCATATTGGACTGTGAAAACAGTAATACACTGATAAAAAGATCAAACATTTTATCTCCAGTATGAGGTGTAGGTACTGTACACTATGACATAGAATAACTCTTCGGCAAAAATATATTACTTCGTCCTGAGTACATCTCACGAAACCACCACAATGATAAAATGAGAGAGAGAGAGAGAGAGAGATAAGTACCCACACCGTTGCTTACCGCCAGTCGTTTCCAAGACCTTTACGTGTTGGGAATAGGAGTAAGTAGAAATGGTACACAATGTACTCTCTTCCAAACACCACCAGGAGGTTAGCAGAGTATGGAAAATCAGACGTTTGGACCAAACTACTACGGTCATCAGTCCCTAGACTTACAAACTACTTACTAATGCACAGTAAGGACAACTCACACACATTCATGGCCGAGTGAGGAACTCTAAACTGAGACAGGAACAGTCGACTAGTCCGTTAAACGACGCCTTAGGCCATCCGGCTATTCCGCGCGCCGAGGAGTATGGGTATAGATGTAAATGTTCCTCATAACGAGCAAGATAGTATATCTACACCTATTGGAAATAAAATTTTTGTGTCCCAGCCTCGTCGCCGCTTTTGTGTCTCGTTTCCGTCGTAGGTGTCGGTGGCCGAGTGGAATGAGACCGACACAGGAATAAAGATAGCACGCTGGTGCAGGTACGGAGGGGAGCAGCCAGAAACTAGGAACACTAGAGTAAATTAGAACGAGATATATATTGCACAGAATTTATACAATACTTAACTTTTAAATAGTACTGCAGAATGTTGATACATAGTTGAGCTAGAGTCCTGCCTAGTGCCTAACTGATAGCCAAGTCTTCACTGGTGCCTATCTGATTCCGAAGGTCTTTACTGGTTCCTAACTCAGTCCCAAGTGAACGATGTCGTTCACTGGTGGCCACGAGCGGAGTTGTCTCAGAGGGCGCTCGTGGCTGTCGTCGTAAGAACGCCGCGCCGTGCGTGCATGGCGGCGCGCGGCGAAAGTAGGTGGCGCACACTTTGGACTTGTGCGACACCACAAAAATGTATTATTTTATGTATATTATTGTCTTTACGATCCAATGTGGGGCGCCGGCCGCGGTAGCCGAGGGTACTGAGGCGCTCCAGTCACGGTCTCCACGGCCGCTACGGTCGGGGGTTCGAATTCCCCCTCGGGCATGGATATTTGTGCCGTCCTTAGTATTAGCTAGTTCATAAGTAGTAAGTTTAGGGACTGATGACCCCGTAGTTAATTCCCATAAACTATACAAACATTTGAACAATGTGGGGCTATATGTTGTTTGCAGATGACGCCGTCATTTACCGTCTAGTAAAAGCATCTGAAGATAAAAACCAACTGCAGAACGCTCTAAATAAGGTATCACAATGGCGTAAAATTTAGCATATGACTCCAAATAATGAAAAGTGTGAAGTAGTCCACGAAAAGAAATCCGTTAAACATTCAGTAATTAAAACTTACGGGCTAAGAGGCCATGTTCGAACAGTAGAAATTCCTTCCCCTGACGTTTCGTTACCGGCTGCGGGCAACATCTTCCGAGGTGAGTCGGCTCACCTCGGAAGATGTTGCCCGCAGCTGGCAACGAAACGTCAGGGGAAGGAATTTCTACTGTTCGACCACGGCCTCTCAGCCCGGAAGTTTTAATTACTGAAGACGCCGGTCGTGAAAGCCTACACGTTACCGCTAAACTTTGTTTACAAGATAAATCAAGCAAAATTGAAGGCTGTAAACTCCCTAAATACCTAGGAATTGTTATTACTTCAGGCTTAAACTGGAGAGAACACGTAGCCAATGTCTCGGGAAAGACGAACCAGAGACTAAGTTTTATTGGCAGAAGACTTAAAAGATGCAACAGAACTACTAAAGAAATTGCATGCATTACTGTTGTCCGTCATTTTTTAAGTCTTGCTGCCAAGTGTGGAATCCTTATCAGGTGGAATTGACAGAGGACATGGAAAGACTAAAAACATGGGCAGATCGTTTTGTATTGTTACGATACACGGGAGACAGTGTCACGGAAATGATACAGGATCTGGGATGGGATCATTACAGCAACGGCGTTTATCGATGCGGCGTAGGCTACTTACAAACTACAGTCGCCAACATTCTGCTCCGAATGGGAAAATATACTGATGACTTTCAGTTACATAGGTAGAAAAGATCATCAAAATAAAATACGAGAAATCAGAGCTCGAACGGAGAGATACATATGTTCTTTCTTCCACGCGCTATTCGAGAATGGAATGGGAGTAAATAGTATAAAGGTGGTTCAATGAACCCTCTGCCACGCACTTAAATATGATTTGCAATCTCATGTCGATGTAGATGTAGATGTTTAAAATATGAACAAGTTCTCAACGCTGTGAGGAGAAGGATGATTTATGTCCACGTGTGAGTGATCACCATCTGAGATTGTAAGCAAGTCCTCTGGATCGAGTCAAATTGAAAGTTTCATCAATGTGACCTTGGCAGCTAACATTGTAGGTTACAATAGATCGTCCCGATCAAACTGCGAGAGATATAGAGAAATTAATCGAATATTAACATTTATCCGTTTATTGCAGGTGGAAATACATCAACCCTCCGTCTCAGTGGCCGTTTGGAATACGCTGTCAGCCAGGGAATTATTTGGCGGCGGACACCGTTGTGTCGTGTAACGTCACCCAGTGGAGCGCTGTGGCGAGTTGGAACCACAGTCGAATATTGATTGGTATTTACGCGCTCCTGATAAAGAGTTCTCCAACACTCTCTGTTTCACTGTCCACAGATACCCGTCCGTATCTACGGTCCGACTATCGTTGAGGCACTCAAGCCACCCCAACACGAAAATGTCTGTGATTCATGGTAGTAGAGGTACTAAGTATGTATGCTATACCATGTAATACTATGAGAAGTGGAAATGCGGTAGGCTAAGAATATTTGCAGATCCTAAGTCAGTTGTAATTTTCTCAAGACTATAGTAATTACTAGCTTAAACCCGCGGCTCCGATCGCGTGTTGGTTGATTATGATAGATAAGCTATCTTTCAGACATTGTAGCACGCATAGACCATAGATATGGTCTGTGGTATCACGTTTCGCTATATGTAACCTCCTTGCTATAGAGTCGCAAACGTCATCGCTCGCCTTCAGTCCGAATGTTTTTATAATTTGACGACTTTCAACCACCATACCTTCCACCCCCTTATAGCTATCTGCATGGAACTGCTATGGTATACAACTGGAGACGTCAGACAACAATTACACACAGACCATTCGCTTCTGTTCTGTAGTTTTCGCTGCAGAGCGAAATATTAAGACACACACACGTAGAATTTTATATACACCGATATATTTCCATCCCAATATACTCCACCTGTTTATCATTAGCAACCCTCAAGCAACAATGCAACCAATAAAACCATTTTCAAAGAGTAAATGTAATTTTCAAAGATTAATTATTGTTCCGCGTTATATTCTTCAAATCACTAAATATCTATCAGATTGCTATAAAACCGTGCCTAAAACCTTCCTCAGGTATAAATTAGTAAATGCACAAACATTTAAGTCTGTGCGTCTTGTCGTTCGGGCGTGATAAGCGTACACCGAACAGATATTCACATTAATATATATAGATAAATATCCGATCGGCACAAAACCGTGCCTAAAGCCTTCCCCGGGTAGACATTAGTAACTTTACAAATTTTTAGCTCTTTATGTCTTGTGGCTCAGACGTGATAAACGTACACCGAACAGATATTCACATTTATAGTTATAGATTGGATTACGTGGTTATGTTATTTGTTCTGTACGTGTTACATCATCATGTTTTTGTATTATTCAACTTCCCAAGATTTGACACTGTTGATCCATACATACACAATGTAGATTATTCATTACCAACCATTTTTACCGGACATACAGTGTATACCTTAATTTTGTCTGAAATGAAAAAAATTAAATATTTTTTCTCAATTCTTGAATGAATAAATTACACCAGAAAACTGATATCCGATCACTAAACGAAGACTCGAGGCTACCAAGCTTTTTTTCTTAATATCTGACAAAAATGTCGCGATTTTAGTAGATCTTCTCCTCTTTTCTTGTGATTTCAATTATCTTATATACATAGTAAGCCTATGTTGGATACTATGTATCTAACATAAACATTGGTCTAAGAGAGTATTATATCATCATCTTCTATTATTTTAATGTATGACTTGTATAAAAATTACATATTTTCAGATAAAACTTCCGGGCTGAGAGGCCGTAGTCCATGCATATAATTTCTTCAGACGATGTCGGTCGCAGAAGGAGACTAAACGTCAGGAAGAAAAAGTTTTATGCATGAACAACAGCCACTCCGTCCGGAAATTTTATCTGAAGAAAACGCCAGCCGTGAAAGTTTACATAGTATGTTGATCTAACACACTGCCCCAACTTATATCGGTAAATTGACGATAGACTGAGACACATGTTGACTGTCAGTGTGGACAATTTTTATGTATAATTTCATTTTCATGTGTATAACCTCGTTGTTCTTGGCATTAGAAAATTTGTGATGCTCAAGTATTTATATTTATGGTGCAATCTGCTATCATGTAATTTCGATAGTTAATTTAGTCGCATTTGTCTTAATTTAACCCTGACCACGCCAACATCAAAGAAAGATTTGTTTGACATTTTATATGTGTTGTGTCACGTCAACAATAGTGTTGGTGAGAATGTAAATTTCTAAAAGTTTTCCTCTGATTTGTGTCGTATGTAAATGAAATATGAATTTGACAGATGAATGTATGTCAAGGACATGTTTTCCTCTAATATTTTTTTAAGTATACCACGTTTAATTCGAATTCGTGTACGTGTACGATCCAATTATGCTAGTTTAATCTGCCGAAACAGGCAATCTAAATACAAGATAATTAACGATTTTGGATGTTTTCTTACATGGTACATCAGGTGAAGAGTTGCCCCTCAAGAATGACAATTATCTACGTTTATTAACTTCTGAAATCTATAAATGCACAATCAACAAGTTGCAAGAAATTTTAAGCTGGTTTTAATAGAAGGAAAGAGTATCTGCATTTTAAAATAAATAAGATTACATAAAGTAAAATGTGGACAAAATTACGGCTGATATAGCTCTTTCTAAATAATAGGAAGGAAACTATGCGATCAGGACGAAGACCAAGCGATTGTCGACGATCGCTGATTCATCATTAAAAAAAATAATGAAGATTTTTCCAGGTGTTTGGAAAATAAACGGTGGGTAAACTTTGATGTGCTGCTGTCAGAAATCTGAATTTCCTTTGGCATATAGGCCCAGGTACCAGTACTGCACATTTAATCATTCTGCAATTATTTCGTATCTTCTTCTACTGTCGTATTATTTCCACAGAAGAGACAATCCTCATTATTTGAATTAACAAAAAGCATGATTATTGTTAATTAGTTTGTATACGACGCTATTGGGCTTTAGTGTTGTATCATTCCGCTATTCCTAACTAATTAGTTTGTTGATATCAATGAAGTTAATAAAATACTTTGAAGTTAATTAGCGTAACTCTATAGGCTTTTTTTTATCTCGACGGTGAAATTCAATCACTATTTTAACGGCATTTACGCAGTATTATAGTTTTCTATTGGCTATCATATTGCCTGTATGCTGCTATCATTATTAGTGAGTAATACGCAAACTACCCTATTTATTAATTAGCGCCTTTATAATCTGAATTAATTCTGGTGCAGAGGCAGTCGATGCATCGGCTGAATTGCCTCTGGTCGTAAAATAACGTACATATATTACATTGAAGTAGAAGTATAAAAATGCTTCTAGTGAAGGAGGCAAAAGGGAGTACAGACGTCTGAGAAATGAGGTCGACAGGATGCTCAGACTGGCTGAGCAGGAGTGGCTTGAGGTGACATGCAAGACCATAGACCTACAGAAAAATAAAAGTGACATTGGGAGACCAGAAAAGCAGCGGTATGAATATCAACAACTCCAATCAAAAACCAGTACTAAGCGTAGAAGGGAAAGCTGAAAGGTGGAAGGAATATGTAGAAGGCCTGCACAGAGGAAATAAACGAAGACAGTATTCTAGAAATGAAAGACGAAGTAGAGGAAGATGAGATAGGAGATGTTATACTCAGTGGCGGACTAAGGCTGTTGGAGGCCCGGGGCGGAGGCGAATCGAAAGGAGGCCTCCCATCCACTTGGAAATACATGTATTACTATAAAATAGAATTGGAGGTGCCTTCCAGGACGAGAGGCACGGGACAGTCTGACAAAATAGCTTTCTAGATTTGTTAGCCCCAGCATAATGAGATGCCAGTTGCACTTTTATTTTTCAAACTGTGTGTTTTAACTTCTTTGCAATGTGCATTTTCTTGAACGTTTCTTCATGTCTGGTTGTAATGTTTCTCCAATTTTTAACTTATTTTTCCCATTGTTTGTTACTTCATGTTCATTTATGTAACACCCCGAGGCTGAAGAGCAGCGTAACAGGCTGCGGATAGCCTACCTGTATGTACAGGTATAAAAATAATAAAGGGAAAAAAGTCCTTGTTGGCTCACCTGAATATGACTAGCAGGTGTTCGGTTGAAATATCAGGGAATGAAGTTTACGACATCAGGCTGCAACCTCAAATCTTTTGGAACGTTTGATTCTCTAGAAAAAATTCAAATTTCACAGATAGCGATTATTAGAGTAGAAGGCCATGAAACGATCGCAGCGATTAGCATTCTCAAAATATTATTCAATCTGTACATTAATCAAGCTGTGAAGGAATTAAACGAGAAATTTGGAAAGGGATTTAAAGTTCAGGGAGAAGAAATAAAAACTGTGCGGCTTGCTGATGACATAGCAATTCTGTAAGAGACCGCAAAGGATCTGGAAGAGCAATTGAATGGAATGGAAATGGGGATATAAGATGAACGTTAACAAGAGTAAAACAAGGATAATGGAATGTAGCACCAGGAAATCAGGCGATGCTGAAGGAAGTAGTTTCGGAAACTAGACAATAAAAGTAGTAGATGAGTTTTGTTATTTGAATAGAAAAAAAAAACTTCTGATGACCGAAGTAAAGAACATATAAAATGCATAATGACTGTAGTAAGAAAATCGTTTCTGAAGAAGAGAAAATGTTGACATCCAATATTAGTTTAAATGTTAGGAAGTCATTTCTGAAATCATTTGTCTGGAGTGTAGCATTGCTTGGGAGTAAATCGAGGACGATAAGAAGTTCAGACAAAAAAATTGTAAAAGCTTTTGAAATATGGTACTACAGACGAACGATAAAGGTTAGATGGGTAGCTCACGTAGCATTAGAAAGAAGTGTGTGGGATAAAAATCGCACAGGGAGCAGTTTCACAAGAATATAGGTTGCCGTACATTTACTCAGATGAAGAGACTTGGACAAGACAGTGTAGCGTGGAGATCTGCATCAAACCAATTTTCGGACTGAAGACCACAACAACATACTAGATGGATGTCATTGCATTACTAATTTCCTTAATGTTATTATTATACAGTGAAATGTTGCTGCCTTTTAAGATGTGTTAGACTGGCTTAGAGATGAAGGTCTTTCAGTGTGTGAGAATGAAAGCATCACTTAAATAAAAATTAAACAAATGTTCGTTAAATTTATGGACTCAGAAAAATAGTTCTTCGATTGATAAGGAAATCTGAAAATTTTGACCATGCAGCAAGGAGGAAAATTAGCTATGAAGGCTTTCACGACGTATTAACTGCTCAGATTCAGGTTGATTTTCCAGTGGGATGAAACTATAACCTTAACACTGTATTCCTGCGGTCCATCTGGCTACCATCTTCAGGTGAGAAAAGTTAAGCCGTGACTGACAAGCTATGAGAGACATATCCTCTAACATTGAGAGTTGTTTTTCCCTCAGTAGTTCTCTGGATTATTATGTAGATTTTTATTTACATGACCCGTCTATGCAACTCATATAAAACGTATCCGCCTTGATTTGCGAGACATTGCAATAGCAGTTATCGTTTATACTGTTCCACGTGTGCTGTATATTGGCTGAGGTTTCTGCTTTTCTCTCTTCCTTTAACACACTGGGATCTTTGATTTCATCAATCCAACACTACCATTTTGTTAGTGTCAGACGCGCCTAGTGCTGAATAGCCGAAATAAATGTACGGAATTTGATAAAGGAAGGAAAAGAAGAGCAAGCTGACGCAACAAACGACACATGCAGAATGGCAACTGTGAAAAAAAGGTACTGAAAATGCATTGCGGAGAGAGGCAAAACGCCTATGGCAAAAGAATTTGTTTTAGTTCTATTGCGTAGGCGGGTCATATAACATCTGAATTTTAGTAGAAACTCTACATGAAACGAATTTGTGGAAGCCCAGGAGGATGTACAACTCAAAGTAATAAAATATGTTGCTTCTTCAATATCCCCAATTATTTTGATTCTTGTATTAGCATAGATCTTCTGAATTACCTGTAGGATGTGCGTCATCTTATTAAAATATCCCGAATAATTTGACCATTTACTTTATCCAAAGCCTTCACATAATCAGTGAAAAGGATGGGTGTTTTTTTATTGAGTTTCTTGTGTTATTCTATAATTTACAGTGGCATAAAAATCATATCTCTACAGCTTCAAAAGTTCAAATGTTTGTAAACCTTTACTGTTCTCGTCATCAGTCCCAAGACTTAGAAACTACTTAAATTAACTTATCCTAAGGATAAGCAATTACCAATGCCCGAGTGGACTCGAACCTCCGACTGCAGCAAGGCGCCTTGAAACGGTCGATCACTCCATTGCGGCTCAGTACACTTCTGCACTTTTTTTAAATTCATTTTGTTCTTTTGATAGCTAGCGCTCCATTTTGGGTTTTCATCTTTCGGTTATTGTACTGGCATAGATCTTATACGCTGCAGTTAATAGTGAAAGGCCTCTATAATTTTAAGGATTTCATCTGTCGCCCTTTTAAAAATATCGGTTGTATAAATGAGATCATTCATTTCTTTGGAATATCCTTTGATATCAAGAAAAGATTCGAAAATCTGAGGAACTTTTTTTTTAATTTCTAATGAAGAATATTATTATGTACATATTCTAACACGAAACTGAGGGTACAGATTTTTAATATTAATCATAAGAAGTCCAATAAAACGTACATAATTCGAAATCTGGTTTGTCATAGATGTTACGAATATAAAAATTATGTGTGCACGTAGCCATGTGGTAAAAATGAAAAGAAATTTTTGGAATGATATTCCAAATTCTCCATACGTTTTGTCATGAGTTCCATACGTTCCAACCTTAAGGTCTCATGTTCCATTCCCACTGACCCCATTTTTTTACATAAATTCTTCGTTGCGTTCAATTCCTAACATTTAAATATAGTTTTTAAATACACTATTGGCGATTAAAATTGTTACACCAAGAAGAAATTCAGATGAAAACGGGTATTCATAGGACAAATATATTATACTAGAACTATCATGTGATTACATTTTCACGCAATTTTTGTGCATAGATCCTGAGACAACAGTTCCCAGAACAGCCACCACTGGTCGTAATAACGGCCTTGACACGCCTAGGCATTGAATCACACAGAGCTTGGATGGCGTGTACAGGTACAGATTGCCATGCAGCTTCAACACGATACCACAGTTCATCAAGAGTAGTGACTGGCCACCATTGACCTGATGTTTTCAATTGGTGAGAGATCTGGAGAATGTGTTGGCCAGGACAGCAGTCGAACATTTTCCGTATTCAGAAAGGCCATCATGATGCTGGAAAGAGAACCTGGATTCATCCGAAAACATGACGTTGTGCCATTCTTGCAACCATTTTCGTCATTGCGTACATCGCAGGCGCTCCTGTCTGAGATGCAGCGTCAAGGGTAACCGCAGCCATAGTCTCCGAACTGATATTCCATGCTGCCGCAAACGTGATCGAACTGTTCGTGCAGATGGTTGTTGTCTTTCAAACGTCCCCATCTGTTGACTTAGGGATCGAGACGTCGCTGCACGATCCGTTACAGCCATGCGGATAAGATACCTGTCATCTCGACTGCTAGTGATACGAGGCCATTGGGATCCAGCACGGTGTTCCGTATTGCCCTACTGAACCCACCTATTCCAGATTCTGCTAACAGTCATTGGATCCCGACATATGCGAGCAGCAAAGTTGCGTTACGATTAACCGAAATCTGGATAGGCTACAATCCGACGTTATCAAAGTCGGGAATGTGATGTTACGCATTTCTCCTCCTTATACGAGGCATAACAGCAACGTTACATCAGGCAACGCCGGTCAACTGCTTTTTGTGTATGAGTAATCGGTTGGAAACTTTCCTCATGTCAGCACGTTGTAAGTGTCGCCACCGACGCCAACTTTTTGTGGATGCTCTGAAAAGCTAATCATTTGCATAACACAGCATCTTCTTCCTTTCGCTTAAATTTCGCGTCTGTAGCACGTCATCTTCGTGGTGTAGCAATTTGAATGATCAGGAGTGTATAATTAAATTCCCTAATTTGTAACTTCCATTCTTTGATGTTTCCGCTTTGCCCTTTCTTTCAGCTGTTCTCATACCATTCGCATGAAACCTATAAATTTGCAGTGCTCAGTAAATTCCAATTATATTAATTTTTTTCATACTCTTGACTTCGCAAAAACAACTGGTCGAATTTCGACCACAGGCAATGCTAGTTTCATTTGTTCGCTGCCATCACTTCCTACTGCCATTCAGTTGCTTGTATATATGAAAGCATGTTCTAATTCTTGGAATTCGAGATGATCTGGATTCTTTTCAATTTCCTCAACATTTTCTTTTTCCATTTCATCAGCCTTCATTTCCTTGTAATAAAGCTGCCAGTCTCTGTTCTTTATTGTAATTTCAGTAACTTTGTTGCAATATATGTCCTAGTTGCTGGTAGAACTTCCGGGTTATAAGGCCGTGGTCCATAAAACTTTCCAGTTTCACCTAACGTTTCGTCCAGAGCTACGCCGGACATCCTCAAAGGTCTTCTTACTTGCGTTGAGTCTTGCCGACTGATGAGTCGGGTGTTTGAGAGCGCCGTATGTACTGTGAAAAGTAGGCGTGGTCAAGTTGTCACGTTATCAGCAGAGATAGTCCTTGTCATAGATAAAAACATCACTATCGATTGCAATCGGTCAGAGATAAAACCTGTCGATTTTTCAAAGCTACAGTCCATATGTCGCTAAGTTTCATAGCTTCTTCTTTCCTGTTAAAATTTTCTTTATGTTTGTATATTTCAATAGTTTCCCTGTACTGTCGTGGATAATAATGCGTCATTGTAGATCAAACTGATGTTTCGGAAAACCTCACTGTATGACTTCCAGATTGAAGAGCATGCTCTTCCACAGCGGATTTTTCTGTTTTTCCTAGTCGGCAAAGACTTTTGTGTTCCTTCAGCCTGGTTCCTATACTTCTTTTTGTGGTTCCAATATAAACATTACCACATGTACACAGAATTTTCTTAGTTGGTCTGAAAACCGGTCTGATGTTGTGTTTGCGTAATATTTTTCCTATTTTAGCTGCTACTTTTCCGATAAATGGCAGGGAAACTGTGTTCTTCCATCGTTTTGTTTGATTACGTGCTTTTAGACTATTGTTATTTGGTCGCAGAACCCTGTTTATTTCTTTATCTGAATACCCAGTTTTCTTGAAAGCTTGCATCAGGTGTTTTAATTCAGCATCCAGGTGTTCTGGAGTGCAAATTTTCTTGGCTGTGTCAACGAGACTTTTGATGACACCTCTCTTCTGCTGTGGGTGATGATTAGAGTTCTTATGTAAATATCTGTCTGTGTGTGTAGCTTTTCGAAAAACTTTATGTTTCAGTTTTCCATCTATCTCATAACTAAAACATCCAAGAAGGATATTGCCTTGTCTTTTTTCCATTTCCATTGTAAACTGGATGTTTTGATTTATGTATTCAGATGAGAAAAGAATTCATCCAATGCTTATTTACCGTGAGGCCATACCACGAATGTATCGTCCACATACCGATACCATAGAACTGGCTTCCTTTTTGCTATTCCTAAAGCTGATTGTTCGAATTTTCCCATATAAAAATTAGCAATCGCAGGAGCCAGTGGGTTACCCATGGCAACACCATCAACTTGTTCAAAAAAATCACCGCCCCACTGAACTTACTAGAAGTCAAGCAATGTTTAAAAAGAATAGTTAAATTTTCTGGGAAAATATCCGTTATAAAAGTCATAACTTCGTTAACTGGTAGCATGGTGAACAATGACACCACGTCAAAACTTACAAGCATATCTTCAGGACGTAAAGTTAGTCCTTCAAGTATTCCTAAAAAATGACTTGAATCTTTTATATAAAAGTCAGTTTTACCAATGTATGGCTGTAGACAAGTTTCCAGGTATGTTTCAAATTCAGTCAGACTTCTGGAATTTTTACGTAAGAAGAGAGCACATTTAATTTGTACTTTTACCTTTATGTTGCGTTGCGGAGACTCGTCTTCTGCTCCAAATACAGGATGCGCCGCCACTGTCTATGCGTCACAGGAAGTCACTGAAGTACTGAAAATTCGTGACAATGCCGTGGACAATCAGTAACTGTTACTTTTTGTTGCAGCCAACGGTACTCAAATCTATCGTCTTGAATTGGCTCAGTACTTGTTACGGAACTTCAATCATTTTGTTACTTCTCCCCATAACGTGGCCATCATAAAAAACAGAATCTTGATTAATCTCAATTCATTGTCTGATGATATACCTTCCCCAGACACGTTCTACCCACAATTGGCGTCTCCCATATTCCTGCCTATTAGTCAAAGCAAAGCGGAGAAATGGACGAAGCGTATGTAAAGCACGTTGTAAACCGTTACAGACTCTCATCCTTAAAGTCGCCCCTTCCCCCCCCCCCCCCCACTTTTCATTCACCCCTCCTCACTGTCGTCTGCGTTCACTAACTGTATTTTTCACATATCTTGTTCGTAACTTCGAGGTGTGCAAACTGAGAGTGCCTAACATGTTGAAACCAATTTCGATTTGTTTCATATTTTCACGTAAATGATTCCTTACCTCAGGGCTGTCGGACTTCCATTTGTCATTTTGATATATAACTCCCCGTCTCCAAAATAAAATTTAGAACCATAATACAGGAGAGGTAACTGTTCTGTAGAATTAAGACCCAGATCTGAAGACTTGGACCCGGTCTCCCTGTAGCATCTGAGTATATCCTTTATTCATGATCATTATTTCATTATTGGGCCGCTTGGCGTCGCTGTCTGTCGGCGGGCGCTCTGAATAAATTATACTCGCGCTGAAGTTTCCTCACTGCGCGGAATCTGAAGGGTTCTCGACTCCACTTCCCCCGTTCACTGCTCTGGCAGAACAATTAGGATGAGTGGCGTCCATTAGGGGGCGGAGGATTAAGGAAGAGGGCGGGTCGAGAGGTCCTCCGGCAAAGGAGATGCAGAGTTGCAGCCAAAAGGACGCACATGCCGGGAATCTGCCTTAATGGAGTCACAGCCGCAGGGTCACCGCGGCCCAAACCGATGAAAGCGGCGGGTCAAATAAGCGCTGCAAACAGCCGCCTCGAAATACGTTCCAGCGGAGGTACCGACACCACGGAAAGCCGCGTAAGGCGCTTTCATTAATTAATAAATACAACCCACATTTTTCTTATGAACAAACTCTCAAATCGCACTCCATCATCAGCAGAGTTCTGCGTGTTTTGCACGGATCCTTCTCATATACCTAAAAAAGCAGTTCATACTCAGTTATGGTGATTAATTTCTTTAAATATGCATGAGAGTTTGTACTTCATAGTTGGGTAGAGGGGTGGCTAATTGAAGAGAGGGGCTATATAAATAATTGTAGGGTTGGGGAGAAATGCGTTACTTGTAACGCCGTTACTAGTAACAGTTACTTTTCAAAGGTAACGGACGGTAACGGCGTTGTTATTTTCCAAAGTAACTTTAACTGTAACTAAGTTACTCTTATGGGTTAACGATTTAATGGAAGTATCGTTACTTTTTTGGCTCTAGCAGCGTAACATTTTTTTTTTCTGTAAAGATCTCAAGACTGCCGAATACCAGGCTTTGATTTTAATGATGAGAAAAAAGAAACAATATTTATTTCTAAATTACATATTTTCAACAACGTACAGTGGAAATTTATGAATTATACATTTTAGAACCGTTATAACATTTAATAGTATCCATTCACTCATAACATTCTTATTTTTATAATTAAGTATGCAACATGAGTATACAACAATCACACGTAAACATTCTCGATTATTTTCCAAACCTTTCGACACACACATGCCTTCACGTTGGATGGAAAAGTCATTCCTTTTGATGCAAATTTTCGCGCGGTGGGTAAACAATGCAAAGCCGTCGAAACTCCAAAGCCAACTAAGAAATTGATCTGCAATTAGTGTTTTTTTTTTTTTTTTTTTTTTTTTTTTTTTTTTTTTTTTTTTTTTTTTTTTTTTTTTTTGCTTGCTTGCAGCGCCCTTTATCACTAATTCTCCCTCTTCATCTGTCATATCGTATTACAGTTTGAAATGTTTTCTTATTCATTTCAGAGTAACAGACGCTGCGAATATACGTACAGTAGACAACAAATTCGGCAGTTTTGACGGAGACGTGAACAACGAACAAGATGAAACGTAACTTGAAAGTTAGAAAAACTACATTTTTTGAAAATGAACAATCATTGAAATTGAGATGCAATGGGATAGAAGATGCCGTGAACAATGTATTTAATAACGTGTTAATTATGTTTTATTATTAATTATGTATGTATTAATGGATTTAATTATTGATTGACACTAAAACTTGTTCCTTTCCACACGAGTAAGGTTTTATTACGGATTTAAAAATTACTTACAATTACAATTTTTAAAAGTAACTGTAAAATTAACTGTAAAGTTACTTGTAACTGATACAGTTACTTTCGATGTATAGTAACTATAACTGTAACCAACTTACTTTTCAGGGAAGTGTGGTGTCGCACAAGTCCAAAGTGCGCGCCACCTACTTTCGCCGCGCGCCGCCATGCACGCACGGCGCGGCGTTCTTACGACGACAGCCACGAGCGCCCTCTGCTGCAACTCCGCTCGTGGCCACCACTGAACGACATCGTTCACTTGGGACTGAGATAGGAACCAGTAAAGACTTCGGTATCAGTTAGGCACTAGGCAGGCCTCAACTATGTATCAGCATTCTGCCATATTGAACTATCTAAAAGTTAAGTATTGTATAAATTCTGTGCAATATATATCTCGTTCTAATTTACTCTAGTGTTTCTAGTTTCTGGCTGCTCCCCTCCGTACCTGCACCAGCGTGCTATCTTTATTCCTGTGTCGGTCTCATTCCACTCGGCCACCGACACCTACGACGAAAACGAGACACAAGAGCGGCGACGAGGCTGGGACACAAAAGGAAGTAACTTTAACTGTAACTTAGTAACTTAAAGAGGTAACTTTCCCAACCCTGGAAAATTGTAAGCTTTTGAGCTTGCGCCGCTAAAACAGCGAAGTGGAGACATAATTGTGTGCGTGTTCCTTGTCGTAAGAAGGTTCTGTCTATACAGACGGAAACGAGACACTAAAGTGGCGACGAGGCTGGGACACAAAACTCTTTCTCGTCGTATGAGTGGTAATAACAATATCATTCAGTTTCACTACATGGTAACTATACAGTCTACACGTCTACTTCTTTTTCCGACTTCAGAAATTGATGCAAGACTTATTTAAAGTATAGACCGTGCTTATTGCACGGATTGTAAAATTGACGTAGTATTCATTAGGGATTTCCTGCAGTTTGTAGGAAATGAAAGCCATGATATTTGTTGAGGTATCATAAAGGGTCCTCCCGACGCAATAGTGATGACGTGTGCTGCCATATGTTAGTGCATTGGGGAACTACTTCGCAAAAGCGTTTAACCCTTTCAGTCCCACATTATGAATTCAGCTTTGGAAAAATTAAAATTCAGTGTTTTCTGTACAACACACACACACACACACACACACACACTATATATATATATATATATATATATATATATATATATATATATATATATATTTCATTGCATTTCCAGGATGGTGCTCAACGACCGCACAATAATGAACAAACCAAATGTGATATACAGCATTGGTCGTAAATACTTTATTGTTAAAACAACAGATCAATTTCGATCAGATAACAGTTATGTCCAATGCATCTTCATACTATAGAAGGAGATCATGAAATCAGTACGGAACGAAAATCAAATAATATAACTTGAGTACAATTCCAAAATTCAATATACCGTAAGAATACATACCAAGAATTGTGAATGCAATGAGTAACCCGCTCCGTTAGCCATGTGGTCTAACGCACCGCTTTCCTAGACGGGAGGCGTTCCGGCCCCGGTTCGAATCCGCGCGTCGGATTAACGAATGAGTTGGAGTGCCGGCCAGCCTGGATGTGGTTTTTAGGCGGTTTTCGACATCCCCCCCGGTTAATACCGGGCTGATTCCTAAGTCCCGCCTCACTTACACGATTTGCAAACATTTCATTACACTTTACACTTTCCCCACATATATCACAACACACAGACATTTGGAGGTACACATTTCCTCCCGGGGGCGGGGGGGCAGAGGATGGCGGTAAAAAAATCATCCGGCCAGCCCGTCACTACTAACATGCCAAATCTGCAATAACAAAACCGTACCCTGCATGTGCGGGAAGAGGGCTTAAGAGAAAGAAAAAGAAATTGTGAATGCAATGAGTATACATTCTCATATCAACTGCAGCTGTGTAGGAAATAAATTTCAGAAACATAACATTGCAGTGCTAGAGGTTCGGATGGAGCGAGCGAGCTGCTTACAAAAGACATGCAGCGGCGCTGTAGGGATGAGTGCTACTAACGCCTTCTAGTACATAGATATACACTAATTTTTAGCATTTTCAATTCTACATAAAATGTAGATTTACACACAAGGTGTACAAGATGGATGAAAAGGTAGGATACAGAAAACATCAGGAAAAAGAAAAGAATAAAACCCAAAGCGCCTAATGTCAGTTATAGATACTACTAACGTAGTAAGTTATTTCATAAAGGGACAATTTACATGAAAAGTCTAGAAGAGGAAGAACAAGGAGATACAATTTTAAGTTTCGTGATAGGGGAGACCAGGGTAACGGCGCCACCCTGAGTAATCGCGCCACACCAGTTTTATGACGAACGGTTGGCAGTACGAGTACGCTTGTCAGTGTTCTATCGCCGTTACCTACCGCGGAACTAATTCCTGTGGCCGCCGTCCGTGATTGGTGACAGGTATTAATCGTGTGAAAGAAATTGTTAGTTTCGACGTTTTGCATCTAATTTTCGAGCCTGTATCTTATTGCAATATGTACCTCTATAGGTTGTCAGTGCTTTCTAATACTCGTATTAACTTAATCTGTAGATATTTAGCCTTGATTTCCTGTCTCTAACCTAATTGTTTCGCAAAATCTTTGGCTTTAAATTGACATTCTTAGCCATATTTTTCAACTGGGGCAATGACGCCATTGTGGAGAATTAAGGCAACATGAAGTGTAATACAGATGCGTACATTTTATTCCAATTTTACATCGACAAGTACTTGAAACCTTCCAAATATCTAATACAGAAGAGCGAAGAAATATATGAGGAGCTAAAGGAAATTATTCAGACAGTTAAGGGAGAGGAAAACTTAATTGTGATGGGAGACTGGAATTCGGTAGTAGGAAAAGGAAGAGAAGGAAAAATAATAGGTGAATATGGACTGGGCAGGAGGAATGAAAGAGGAAGTCGCCTGGTAGAATTTTGCACGGAACATGATTTAATCGTAACAAACACGTGGTTTAAGAATCACAAAAGAAGGTTGTATACATGGAAGAGACCAGGAGACACCGGAAGATATCAGATAGATTTTATAATGGTAAGACATAGGTACCGGAACCAGGTTACAAACTGCAGGACATACCCAGGGGCAGATATAGACTCTGACCATAACTTGTTAGTCATGAACTGTAGGCTGAAGCTGAAAAAACTGCAGAAAGGTAGGAAAATAAGGAGATGGGACTTAGATAGATTGAAGGAAACTGATGTTCTGGAGAATTTCAGAGGGAGATTTAGGCAACAATTGGCAGAAACAGGGGGAAATAAAACAGTAGAAGAGGAATGGGTAGCATTGAGAGATGAAATAGTGAAGGCAGCGGAGGACAAAATAGGTAGAAAGGCAAGACCTACAAAAAATCCTTGGATATCACAGGAAATACTAAATTTAATTGATGAAAGGAGAAAATATAAAAATGCAGTAAATGAAACAGGCAAAATGGAGTACAGACGTCTAAAAAATGAGATTGACAGGAAGTGCAAAATGGCTAAGCAGGAGTGGCTAGAAGCCAAATGTAAATCTGTAGAAGAATGTATAGCAAGGGGAAAAGTAGATACTGCCTACAGGAAAATAAAAGAGACATTTGGGGACAAGAAAAGCAACTCTACGAATATCAAGAACTCAGATGGGAAACCAGTTCTCAGCATAGAAGCGAAAGCTGAAAGGTGGAAAGAGTACATAGAGCAGCTCTACAAAGGAAATGAACTTAGAGACGATGTTGTAGGAAGGGAAGAGGAAGTCGATCAAGATGAAATAGGAGATACTATACTGAGAGATGAATTTGACAGAGCCTTAAAAGACCTAGGTCGGAACAAGGCCCCAGGAGTAGATGAAATACCCTCAGAGCTACTAAAGTCTCTGGGAGAGCCAGCCATGACAAGACTATTTGAACTGGTGTGTAGGATGTATGAGACAGGCGAAATGCCCTCAGACTTTAAGAAAAATGTAATAATCCCCATTCCAAAGAAATCAGGCGCAGACAGGTGTGAAAATTACAGAACCATCAGTTTGATAAGTCATGGTTGCAAAATTTTAACACGAATTGTCTACAGGAGAATGGAAAAGCTGGTAGAAGCTGACCTCGGGGAAGATCAGTTTGGATTCAGGAGGAACGTAGGAACCCGGGAGGCAATACTCACTTTACGTCTAATCTTAGAAGACAGATTAAGGAAAGGCAAACCAACATTTTTAGCTTTTGTAGATTTGGAGAAAGCATTTGACAATGTTGACTGGAATACACTCTTCCAAATTCTGAAATCAGCAGGGGTAAAATACAGGGAAAGGAGAGTTATTTACAACTTGTACAAAAGCCAGACCGCAGTTATTAGACTCGAAGGGCATGAAAGGGAAGCATCAGTTGGGAAGGGAGTAAGACAGGGTTGTAGCCTTTCTCCAATGTTATTCAATTTGTACATCGAGCAGGCGGTGAAGGAAAGCAAGGAAAAATTTGGAATAGGGATTAAAGTTCAGGGGGAAGAAATAAAAACATTGCGTTTTGCTGATGACATTGTAATTCTGTCAGAGACAGCGAAGGACCTGGAAGAGCAGTTGAATGGAATGGAAAGCGTGTTGAAGAGAGCATATAAAATGAACATTAACAAGAGCAAAACAAAAATAATGGAATGCGGTCTTAGAAAATCAGGCGATGCTGAAGGAATTAGATTAGGTAACGAAACAATGAAGGTGGTAGATGAGTTTTGTTACTTGGGTAGTAAAATAACATGCGATGGTCGCAGTACAGAGGATATAAAATGCAGAATGGCAATGGGAAGAAAAGCATTTTTGAAAAAGAGAAATTTGCTAACATCGAATATTAATTTAAGGGTAAGGAAGTCTTTTCTGAAGGCATTTGTGTGGAGTGTTGCCTTGTATGGGAGTGAAACATGGACGATAAGCAGTGCTGACAGGAAGAGAATAGAGGCTTTTGAAATGTGGTGCTACAGAAGAATGCTGAAGATTAGGTGGGTAGATCGCATAACTAATGAAGAGGTACTGAACAGAATTGGTGAGCGAAGGAATTTTTGGCATACCCTGACTAAAAGAAGGGATCGCTTGGTAGGACACATTCTTAGACATCGGGGAATCGTAAATTTAGCATTGGAGGGAAGTGTGTGGGGTAAAAATCGCAGAGGGAGACCAAGAGAACCGTATAGTAAGCAGATTCAAGTGGATGTGGGTTGCTGTTCTTACGAGGAGATGAAAAGGCTTGCTCAGGATAGAGTAGGGTGGAGAGCTGCATCAAACCAGTCTCCGGACTGAAGACCATAACAACAACAACATGGCGTCATTACTCCAGAACCCAGCGTAATGGTGCCACTGTGGATATTTCAAAATATATTTTTAACAATAAAACTTAACAAAACGCATGTCTGAAAAAATTATAATAAAGTAGTATTATGTGGCGAAGCTGTAGTATTATTCGTTACGAAAAAGACACACGTTTAATAAGGTAAAAAAAAAGGTTTCCCTTAAGGTGGCGCCATTCCCTTGGTCTCCCCTATAGTAACGAAAGTTAAATGCAGCGACATCTTGTTTTTCGTGCTTGAAGCACGTTACATAGAGTTTACAATGCAAACAATACATCAGTCAGAAAAAAAAGTTTGCATAAAACATAAAACAAAGGTTAAAGTAGTCCAGGGTAGTGCGATTTAATATTCAAAATGTAAAATAAAATACCATAAGAAAGCAGGTACCATTCAATATAGATGACGTCTGTATCGAGGTATTTTATTACCTGGGACGTTATTTTGATTATAGTTCACGCTGTCGGATCAGAGATTGCATTTCTTCGTCGCAGCACCAAAGCCAAGACAATTCATTGACGAAATATAATAACATGAACCACACAAACGCTCACTCTCTCGCCACGTACAGACGACAACGTAACAAAACCTCCAAGACTGACAGATTATTGCCTCAGAAGTGGCTACACGCCGTACCAAGCGGCAAAATGTAGTACTACAAGCATGCTATTCATCAATAACAATGCAACTTTAAGGATTGATATACAAAATACGGTATAAAAAAGATTCAAATGTTTGTAGAGCTTATGGGACTCAACTACGGGGTCATCAGTCCCTAAACTTACAAACTACTTATGTACTAACTAATCCTAAGGGCGGCACAAATATCCATGACCGAGGGGGGATTCGAAACCCCGGCCGTAATGGCCGTGCAGATCGTGACTGACGCGCCGCAGTCCCCTCGGCCACCGCGGCCGGCTATATAAGATTTTAATACTTTGTTGTCCGGGAGAAACACTGGGAATGAAAGTGTTAAGTGTACTCTGGGGATATCTGATTAACTAAGAACGGGACTTTACGAATAGTGGCGCAAAACTGTTTGAATATGGCGTAAAGTACATTTTCAAAAGATTTACTGTTTTGTAATTTTATTGTAATAAATTATTCCTTCCGTTTTTTCAGATGGCGAGGCCCTATAAAGGGAAACGAGGCAGAACTGACTGGGACGAGAAAGCAGTTAAAGTAGCTATGAAAGGAATGTCACTATTAGAAGACGGATACCTACTGGTAACATTAATCTCTTACCAAAATGTGTCGACGTTCTTGATAAATGATTCTGAAGATCAGGAGATGGAATGGAAATATGGATTCTGCGAGGAGAAATGGTCACGCGTTGCACATTAAGATAAACGTGAATGGAAACAATGCCAAAAGCGTACCATCTGCTGTCACGTATATAGTTTCGATGCCAGATATCGTGCACGCTGCAGGTTATTTACGAGATCAGAAACATTTCATACTGGCTACATTCCATTAATGTGAAATTGTTATTGTAATTGTTATTAGTGGTAATAGGTCGTGAATAGAAATTGGCGTATTTTTAGCTAACCTTCCACATAATTTAGTTGGATACCTGCCCATAATATACCATATTCAAATAGCCCCGGCCACTATCCAATCGTTCTCGCTGAAATGCACTTTTCTGCAATAGGAGCGGGGGATCTAATAACAACATAACATAAATGTTTGACAATCGTGTACACCAACCCTTCATCAATATGTTACGTATAGCCATAGAAGTCGCAGTAAATCCTTAACTCAAAAACTAAGTTAATGCATTTCCGAAAAAACTTGATGTAAGTTGAAATTATTTCTATAGCCCTGCTGTACCCTACCGATTTAACAAGGTTACGCGTGTTTTGTAGAAACCACATTGATATCATTGTACACATAACTGGAACAGTTAGTAATTTTTTAATTAGAAGAGGCAAACAGCTTGTAGAATGTTCTCGATTTGGCAAGTCATATAATTATTTTAGGGCGGTGCCTTGATGTCGTGCTGTATGACACGTGGAGAAGCTTGAATGCATCACTTAGATGCAGTTTTTCATACCAAACAAAATTCTATTCATGCGGATGAAGCGTAAGCTCAATACATTAACAATTTTCTTAATTTCTGGTATCACTCATCATCTGTTTTGAGCATTGCGTACAAAGTAACCATTATCAACGTTACAGAGGACTTAACCTCTAATGCTAAAAATAGATCACATAAAATTAAGGATATCGTATATAATACAAATAAACACTACTGGCTATTAAAATTGCTACACCAAGAAGAAATGCAGATAATAAACAGGTATTCATTGGACATATTATACTAGAACTGACATGTGATTATATTCTCACGCAATTTGGGTGCATAGATCCTGAGAAATCAGTACCCAGAACAACCACCTCTGGCCGTAATAACGGCCTTGATACGCCTGGGCATTGAGTCAAACAAAGCTTGAATGGCGTGTACAGGTACATATGCCCATGGACCTTCAACTCGATAACACAGTTCAACAAGAGTAGTGACTGACGTATTGTGACGAGCCGGTTGCTCGGGTAGCACTAGCACTAGCTAACACTAAGGACGTAACAAATATTCATGCCCGAGGGGGATTCGAATCCCCGACCGTAGTGGCCGTGCAGACCGTGACTGAAGCGCCTCAGTCCCCTTGGCCACCGCGGCCGGCAGCTGATAGTCCATGCTGCTGCAAACGTCGTCAAACTGTTCGTACAGATGGTTGTTCTCTTGCAAACGTCCCCATCTGTTGACTCGGATCGGTACGTGACTGCACGATCCGTTACAGCCATGCGGATAAGATGCCTGTCATGTCGACTGCTGTCGAGGCCGTTGGGATCCAGCACGGCGTTCCGTATTGCTCTCCTGAACCCACAAATTTCATATTAAGCTAACAATCATTGGATCGCGACCAACGCGAGCAGCAATGTCGCGATACGATAAACCGCAAAAGCGATAGGCTACAATCCGACGTTTATCAAAGTACGCACTTGTCGTCCTTACATGAGGTATAACAAAACATTTCACCAGGCAACGCCGGTCAACTGCTGCTTCTGAATGAGAAATCGGATAGAAACTTTACTTATGTCAGTACGTTGTAGGTATCGCGGCGCCAAACTTATGTGAATGCTTTGAAAAGCTAATCATTTGCATGTCACAGCATCTTCTTCCTGTCGGTTGAATTCCGCGTCTGTAGCAATTTTAATGGCCAGGAGTGTGTTATGAAATGTCATTAACACTGTGGATGGAGAAACAGAAGTTCTGCGTATCTGGACATTTCACGAACACAAAATGAAACGAAGTGGAAGACGATGCAAAATCGTAGTAAATTTAGAAGCACAAGTGCATGGGAGAGTAAATAAACAATGACGAAACGATCTACCAAAATATGAACTATACTGGCGTAAATTTTGAACCGTCTCTCTCCTTTGGTTGAGTCATCAGTTTTCTGTACGATCCCCATGGATTACTACGTCAACCTCTTAGTTCCACCGTATCCGTTGAACATTATATCCTCACTCATAATGTGTTATTATGTGTTTCTACAGGGTTACCCTGAAACAGTTCCATCTTCCTCTATAGAATTATTCCCTAACTCTTTCCACAAGTCCTGTCGCTGTATTCCACCTTGTCAGTGTTTTCCATGAGCTTTTCATACTCTATGAACGAGTCATTTCATCTCTTCAACAGTGCTTGCATCATTAAGTGTAGCTTCTTAATTTCCTGTTCCTACTTTCCTCTTTCCTAAACACGAAATTATTACTACGGAAAACATTATTTCAGGATGTAAGAGCAGCTAAGTTGACAGTATCATCAGTATCACGTTAATGTTATTTCTACTAATACCTCATTTTACTTGGCCAGCATCATAGCTTGCAAATGGTCTTTAGGTAGCGATTTCAATGAAATTTCGATGCAATTTTATGGATCCCTCCTGCTCTACTCCATCGCAAGCTTTCTATTGTTTTAGATTCAGAACTAGATCCCATTTGTCTCTGATACCCAATAGAGCTGGTTTTTTTGTCATGTCGCTACAAAATTCTTGTTCCTTATTCTTGTTCTGTTTCTGTCTATTCACTTTCTCCGCTGCGTTTAACGATAGAAATAATACTCCAGTCTTAATTTTAACCACTAAGCTTTTAACTTCACCAATCTTTTCATTTTTGATGTCTACACATATCTATTCCTAACACATATATGTAACAGAACGTATGTCATTGCCTGAACAATTAAGAGCTGTGTTCTATACTCGATCATTTGAAGCTTTTCTTATTTTAGTCAGGTTTGTTAACAATATTATTCCCAGTTACCATACTTAGGCCTTTTCTCAAGATGTTAAAACCGTTTACCGGTATTTCCCTTCTTCTTCAAATGAGTTGCCCACTATGGTTTACCCTATGTAGATTTTCACTTATCAAACTTTAGAGGTATCTGAACAGTCCTACATTCTTATGTGTTTTCTAAGCTTCAGTCCAATCTTCCTTATTACTAAATTGACATCCAAGACCATATCTGCTCCCGTGTATGCCACATAATCTAATATTTGATCCAGGAGCTTTCGTCAGACCATGAAATTTGAAACTTCTCTTGTCTCCGCTTCCTTTGCAATCATTCCATCATATCTTGTAACAAAGTACATAAACCAAATCTACTTCATTACAAGAGAACTACTACTACTACTACCACTACTGTTATCGTTTGAACTTTATTACTTAACACTGTGAACTGTTTCTGTTCTACCTCCAACAACAGAAAACCAGTCTCACATGTTTATTGCAGTTTCACCACCTTACACATAAGGAACCACCCGCTCAGTATCCTCGCACACTTTTTCTAATTACCCAATTCTTCTTTTAAGATACATAGGAAACAAAAGTGCACTAAAATGATTTATAATCGATTATGTCTGTGACCATCGTATAAATTGTATATCAGACGTTAATATTACTTAAAAATAACACTACAACCTGAAAAATGTGAAAGTCACGAATGCTGCTTAATGATGTCCACACATCACATAAATGAACATAAAATTACTTCAATTTATGATAATTGAATAAAACGCAATGATTTTCCTACACCGACAAACATCGCTGTACGCAATTAACTTCTGTATTACAGGGAAACTTTTGTAAGCAGAGTAAACGTAAGTTCAAGGATAAAACCACAAGGATGCACAATCGATATGGACAACGATATGGAAAGTTGATTTTGCTATAAAATAAACGTAACCATGTCAAATGTTTGTTTGTAAGGCTTATGGGACTCAACTATGGTGTCATCAGTCCTTAAACTTACAAACTACTTATGAACTAGCTAATACTAAAGACGGCACAAATATCCATGCCTGAGGGGGATTCGAACTCCCGACCGTATGTAGTGGCTGTGCAGTACTTGACTGGCGTGCCGCAGACCTCTCGGCCACTGCGACCGGCGTAACCATGTCTATTTGAATTCCAGGCCACAGAATAGTGAGGAAATACATAACGTATGCGAGATAACGCAAACAACAAGATGTGTGACACTTGTAGGTTAGTTAGGTTAGTTCAGAAAAATTAAATTAACTACAAGTGAGCTTCTAACTGTTACTCAAAACAAAGGAAAGAGTAAGGATACAATACTTAAAAGTGCAAATCGTAATAAATGGGCGTCAAACATATAAAAGATACATTAAATGTCGAACAGTCAAAAATGTACAGAGGTAACACTAAATGAGGTAGATGGAAAAGTACTATCAACGACTGTCTTTCATTAATACTTTTAAGTAAGAATCTATTACAAAGCTAATATAAAATAAAGGGGGAGGGGACAGCATAAGAGGAAGACATATAATACGTTACGCACTAAGAGGCCATTAAACCAGTATTGATATTTCAGTGTGTAATCCGAAAAGGGTCACATCCATCTCTAATTTCTTTTTGCCACTAATAACACCCTCCGTATCCCAGTAAGAAAATAATTGAGCGAGGAACGCAACAAATCACATAGTTCAAACACGGATCGGCTAAAGAACAGATCTACAAGCAGAGAAAAAC
Organism: Locusta migratoria; assembly: GCA_026315105.1. NCBI lineage: Eukaryota > Metazoa > Arthropoda > Insecta > Orthoptera > Acrididae > Locusta > Locusta migratoria. Next base: position 36,658,326 of record CM048748.1, read on the forward strand.
GTTCCCAGCTTGACACGACAATGCAACGGTCTTGCATTCGATTCTCGGCATAGGGACTGGCTGCTGTGCGTTGCCCTCATCATCATCAGCACGCCAGTGGCCAACGTGGCGTAAATTAAGAGACACAACAGGTGGCCTAATAACTTCAGATGGGTCGCCAGGCTAACAATTCCATACGATCTCTTCGTTTCATAACATTGGCAAGACGTAACACACACACACACACACACACACACACACACACACACATAAAAAAAAAAAAAAAAAAAAAAAAAAAAAAAAAAAAAAAAACGGCTCACAGTAGTTCTAATGCCTGAGAAGAAATTCCTGGAACAACTGTTACAAATTCGAAGATAACCTGTTGAACTAAGACTCAAGTATAGACCATGAAATGTTTTCTGGCCAAATGTTGTTTTCACTCACGAAATGTAATTCATTAAGAAAGTAAATAATGGAGAATGTGTCCTATACAATCGTTTACGTGAATTTTAATAACAGTGTAAGCGTCATTATTGAGGACCATTGTATATGTGCTGTATTGTGGTGACAAAAGTTTCAAATACAATTCGAGTGAATTAAATGTTATTGGGGTAAATCATATACTTAAGTAGAGTACACGGGCGAATTGGGCGTATGGTACAGTTGAAATCCCTCATGATCGTGAAGAGCAGTTTTGGAAAGTCCCAAGTGGAGGATATTAGCCTTTCCTCGTAATTTTTAGATGTCCTAAGAATTTCGGTTTAAAATTTGTCCCAGGGAGCTACTAAGGGGCCTGTTAAGTTCGGTCACCGCTAGGAGTCATTGTGAACGGCAGACTTGGTAACCCATGTGTCGTATACCAAATTTCACCTGACAACATCGAATATTCTCAGGCTTAACATTCTCCGTCCGCTAAAGGTTAAATGTAACATGCTACCTCATACTTCCGGGCGATGGTTGGAGATAATACGTGGAAGTTTATAAGCAGTCTGTCCGGCATCTGATCTATAGTTTTCCCATGGTCCCTCATTCAACTTGTTAATTATTAAACAGAAACTCCTGCTAGGAAGGGATTAGGTGCCATGTTTCCGACGTTCGAAGCAGCAGCAGCAGATTACCACACGAAGCCAAGACAACCTGTTCACTAGGAAGCTGAAATTAACATCTTAACTTCCACATCAGTCGCTCAACGATCGATCTTTGAAAAGCGACTTAACGAAAATCACATCTACTGTATGCCTGTTATTGAATTCCTAATTACATTTAAATTTAGAATGATAGAGTTGGGGCCGCGGCGGAGTGGTCGAGCGCATTGATGCTCTATGCTCCGATGCACGAAGCCATTCCCCGTCGGAGGTTTCAATCTCCCCGCGGGCATGGATGTTTGTGCTGTCATTAGCATAAGTTAGTTTATAAGTCGTTTGTAGGTTTAGGAACTGATGACCCCGCAGTAGAGTCCCATAAGCTTAAGAAAGAGTAAGCAGCAATCTTAACCCCTAGTACCAATGACTTTCTATGGAATACATCCTCTCAAAACAGGAAAGGACCGAACACTTACCTAAGGAGCTTTGAAAGAAAGACTATAGAGCGAATAGTTAATTATCGCATGGTCTGGATCGTAGACACCAGGCCATAGCTTAGCAGCTCTCAATGTGGCTTCAGCAGCCGTAAACGTGGTTGTTTTGTTGAACGACCGGTTGCGGATTTACGATAATACCATCTTCAGGCTCTATACAAATAAAATTTCAAACCAGTGTTGTATTTATAACATCATGCTCTACGTATGTCATATAAAATATAAAGAACAAGAAGTATAAATGACCCAACAATCAGCATTGAAGCAATATGATAAGCCGTAGTATTTGGAATAATAAAAGAGGTATGAAAATAAAATGACATTTATAAATAATATAATAATGAACGTGTCTGAAACATCCAAAAGTGAACAAAATTTCGGCCAACCAGTTGCATAGGAATGGTTTATTTACATAAACCTGGCCCTGGTTTCGGCAAAAATAATTTTGCCTTCTTCAGAAGAATTTCGTTTAGCTCTCATTAAAGTAGTTACTAAATAAAATTAAGTGGCCAAATGTTTCTGGCTCCATGTCATGGAATAAAATGTAAAAATTAAAACGAATGTCTGTAAAATAAAATTGTGGAGCACGGCCATACACAGGTCGATTGAGCACTGCGTACTGGTAGAGGCGCAGGAACACAATATCATAATTATGGAAACAAAGCTGTTCACTGCATGTAATAAATTACATTTCTTTTGACTATTTGTGTCCTAAGATATGCTAGGCAGTAGTAGATGTGTATAAAAATATTTAAAATGATATAAGAGGGTGAAATATACGAAATAGTGGTTAGGAGATTATCACAGCAATTGAAAGTAACGATAAAACGTGTTATTTAGGGCAGTGTATTAGTATTAAATTAGGAAGTGTTCATTGTAGTAAAAATTTATATGGAATACATCAGTAACTAAATAAACGTTATTCTTTTGAAGTAAAGTAAATGTGAAAACATTGAAACTACTACTCCAGCATTGGGCGTATAACAATCGGCGACACTTCATGGGTCCGCAGATGACATATTCCAAATTAACAAGGAACTACATCGATTAACCCTGCTAGAGTCGGCTGTCCGACAGCCTTTCCTGTGTAAACACTACTTGTAGACGCCCAATTCTGGAGCAATTCCACCAATGAGGCTTCCGCGACCACCTAACCTATTATTGTAAAGTTATACCTGTTTAAACGCTGTATTATGTACCAAGTTAGTGACGTCGTTTGGAGCAGCAGAATGGTAATCTCAGGGCAGTGTTTCAATTCTTACCCTCTTTGTCTAAGCCATCAAAAGTATCACGGTATGGGGTCCAGAACAGTGGTCCTTAAGCGTGAACTACTTTGTAGCAGTATTCTGTTACACAGTGCTGCTGCCGTTAGTCGTCAGTCGCAACTGACGTAAGCTAAAGGAGACAGCTGAGAACAAGGGTATCTTTTTTTCTGTTGATAAGCAGTTTTTTTGTGAGACGTTGTTAATAGTTCTTGATGTATTTTTAATTTACCGGATAAGCAAATGAGGGGCACTATTCTTACTTTGAAAGAGTGAGATTTCTGGGCTTCCACACCTGAGGGACCTGAATACCAGAACACAAAAGTCACTGAAATGCGTTTGTCATAGTTCCTGGAGTTTTGCATGGTTTTCGTATCGTGGGTGCAATGTTAATAAGACAGCAAGGCCTTCATGTCTGAAGATCACTGTCGTTGTCCACCATGAAGGGTTTATGCTGACCTCAGATGCCACCTTGACCAGCTCCTTACGCAGTCTATGCGCTGAGGCTGACGAACCGCTAAGTTTCTCTCTAATACCAATTCACCAGCTTATTCTTGCTCGTCCAGCTATGGAGCGCCTTTCTTCAAATCAGGCACGAGCAAAAAGACCGACTGGGATCGGCGTGCAGCATGTGCCGGAATCACTTGGGGTAGATCAAGTACTGCCCCAAATCCATAGGTTTGATCGCCTGTCTCCCTGGTTACTGCAGACTACCAAATCAATGAAAGATTTTGTGAAGTACAAGAGAATCTACGTTTCTGCATGTGTTTCTATCTGATTAATGTTTGAAGTTTTAATTGAACACCACCACTCCGCAGCTGTATTCACGTTTGGATGCTAACAGGAGGACAAGTCCTAGTCTACGGTTTTCACGAGATAACAGACTTCGACCTCACCTACAACATTCTCTCGTCTCCACCCTGTCAGATGAATATTCACTACGGAAACGGTGTTCATTAGATAACCTACAGGTAGCGCTGGAGGGACACAGGTATACTTTCCAGCTCGACAGAGACAGCAACGGCGAAGGTAACGGTTGGGATTGCAACTCTGGAAGTAACTCAGGTTAGACTCGGGTGGTAGCACTGCCTCTTGCATGGGTTCGGATAACATCACCGGTTCGACAACTGCTCGGATGGATTCAAGCACCTGATCTACAGGCGGTACAGAATTATCTTGCTCAGAGAGTGCAGTTACAACGTCATCAACAGGGGGAGGGGTGTTGTGTCCATGTCATCCTAGGCGGCTTCGGCTTCTTTTAGCACTCGAGGGTGTGGGGTGGGGGGTTGGGGGAAAATCAACCACGGCGCCAACCGATGCCAAGCTGGCCTTCGTCGACCGGCAGCTGAGCCGGCCGTTGCGTTTAGGACAACATTGCCTGTAATGTTCGATATCGTTATCATAACTATGAGTTTGCGGTTGGACGTTGTATGTCCCAAAAGCAGGGTAGCCGTTAACAAAGAAAGAGGTTGGTATGTCATGCCTGACAACCGTTTTAACACTGCGAACACCGTTCTCGAAATATGTCAGCACACGATCAAGTTTATGTGACAACAGTCTATACAGTACCGTGTGCTGGCAAATGTCGGTATATTCTACCATGTTGAATCTCAAACGGTAAATTAAAGGCATGCACGTGGCGTTCGTGAAATCCAGCATGAGATATCTTCACATTACTAATTTTACCGATCAAGTGTCGAAATTTATGTTAATCATCATTGGTATTTTCAAAGAATTCCTACAACGCTGGGGTTTCCAAAAACAATGATTCTAAGAAAGTATAGAACCAGAATACCGATTACATCTTTCGATGTTAACAGTTTCAGGCCCTGCACGCACAATTGCGCGGTTCGGGTTTAGCTTGCTTTATTTCTTTGTGATTCACGCTGGGAAGATCGGGCCTTCATCACACAATCGTGGGTGGACTGTAGTAACGTGAGCAACGAGTTTCAGTTCCATGTTTCTACACTAGGTGACACTAGCAGTCGGCAAAGTTTCACTTACAAAAGCCGCATGAAAGACTTGTTGACTTGATATCCTTATTTTGACATGTGAACCTAATCATATTATGATCCTTTGATGGTATTAAGTCATTTATTTCAAAGGCATGTTACTGTAAGATTGTTCATGTCATACAAATTTGTAGTGAAGACCCAAAACAGACAATTGTGTGGGTACAAAATTTTTGAAACTCAAATCATTTTCTATTTTGTAATGTTGTATTTTTCTATCTTTAAACGTCCCTCTCTATATTAATATCACATCACCCACAACCTTGGGTCTGAAAGGGTTAACAACGAATATTCTAACATCCACCTGTTGATTTCAAAAGTCGAATGTTCGTTTACTGAACGATCAAATTCACACTAATGTCTAAAGTCGTATTCATAGGAGGTAAAGTTAATGATAAAGGCATTCTCAAGTACAAGAAGGGTAGCAGCAGCCCGATGCATCGGCTGCCAGCCACGTAAACACTGCACCAGCCGTCTTAGCCACACAATGAGCACGCCAAAAGACAAAGCTGGTGTATCCATTCCGGCACGACCGTTGGCTATACTAGTAACTGTATGTACAGGGTGATATCCCGTGGCACAAAATCCCATCCTTTTAAATATTCATGTAAATCATTGTCTACAAACAACGATAACAAAGAAAATAGGAGCAAATAAGATGGACATCGATTTACATACCACAATAACATATAAAAGAAAATGGCATAATAAAAGAACACCAAAGTTAAATACCACAATACAAGAGTCAAAACAGTGGTTCTGTACGGTAACGAAACACAAAAGCTGGTAGAAAACGATGGAATAAATAACCAGGAGAATAAAAGAATAACTCCTTAGAAGCATACTTGGAATGAGGACAATAGGAGGAAGGAAGCTTATTGTTTGTCCTATCGACAGTATGGTCATTAGAGACAGAGCTAACGCTCAGAGATTTTGGTAAGTATGGCGAAGGAAATCGGCCGTGCCCTTTGAAAGGAACCTGTCTGAAGTGATTTAGGGAAATCATGGAAGGCCGTGGGTTAATTGTAACCACCGTCCTTCCGAATGCGAGTCCAGTGTGTTACCATTGCGCCACCTCGCTCGGTCCTGAGGACAATAGGAACAGAATCCAAGAACATGTATAGTACGTACTTTATATGAAAAGTGAAGGAAGAATTCCATTTCTTGGAATTTATGAATTTGAAAACGACAGAAGCAGAAAAATAAATCTTTAATTAAATAACGAACCTTAATTAACAACCAAGGTGGTATATACAGACTAAATGACTTCAAAGAAGCAAATAATGAGATACAGTAACAGAAACCTATACATGATGTAAATTGAGAAGTGATTTTCTGGGGTAAAAAATGTTCAAATGTTTGTAAATCTATCGGACCAAACTGGTCATCAGTCCGTAGCTTACAAACTACGTAAACTAAGGTAAACTAACCTAAGTACAACACACACCCATGCCCAAGGGAGGACTCCAACCTCCGACGGCGAGCAACCACGCCCTCCGCAGCGAGGAGCCTTAAACCTCTCGGCTACTCGACCACGGCTTCTGGGGTAAACCAGTGAGAAAAAAGAAGCATCATTTGAAGATCGAGGAGCTTCAAATACAGAGTTTACAATGTCTGAAATTAATGTGTTCAGACAACTAGATACATGAAGAGCATAAGAATTTATATACTGACTCTCCACGATCCGTAAATGGGCATTTCCAATAAATAAAATATTAAGCGTAATGGATGTATGCAATAAAACGAATGCGTTTCTCTGGAGGTTTTGTCACCTAAGTTTATGATCGCCTCTCCTTCTTTCTGATATCCTGAAACAAAGGTTTTCCCAAACATTCGTAACAGTATTTTTGAAAAAACAAATATTTCGAGTTCTCTAACAAGCGAAGATGATGTGCAGATTTTCAAAAGCTCTTTATCATTGGAGAAAAATACACACACACTACGCGAAGAGTAGTACTACGGCAAAATGTAGAATCTATTCTTATTATGTTTCTGAGCTAGATATATTCTTCTTTACTGTATGTGCTATATTCATGTCATACCTCTCATAAAAAAATTCGAAACATTAACATAAGCCTCAAAAAAAGTTATTGGTTCACAGTTTTGTCGTTATAGACATGCAAAGAATCTTCATTGAATATATTTAGTGTTTTAATAGCTATTTCAAAACAGTTTAAGGATGGAACTGTGTCGATAACATCAGAGTAAATAATCCGTTACAGAACAGGTAGCAACGAAAAGGAAAGTAATTACACATTGATCTACTATGTTCACAGGCACGTTTCTGTTTTTAATGACTCATTGGTAGGCCTACAGTGGTAGCTTTAGTCGCAACTTGTTTGTTACAGTTTCCAGTTAACATTAACATTTTTTCCACGACCTACAAAATCCATCTGTTTTCAGAGCAAAGCCTGTGCACACACGCACACACACACACACACACACACACACACACACACACACACACACACACACTTTGACACTTTGGTACACACGCGCATTCATGTTTCCAGCAACTAATTAATAAACATTTATGTTTGAATGAACTGTACTCGTCATTACAGATGATGGAGGTATTAAAGGTGATGTCTCGATTGCGTGCAGATTAAATGAATGAAAATGTTACTGTAATGTGCCTCTCATCGGTGACAAACGACCAACAAGGATCGCATTGACATGACCTACGTATAAACAATGCATGTTACATATTCACTGACAGTATCCAGTATCTTCCAACAACACCAAACTTTCTAGGTTGTGCTAGGGTGTCCGTGATGATTAGTCAGAAATGTGATGTGAAAACTGAAATATATCATTCTGAGGTACGGAAATCTATTCTTTAGTTCACGAGTCGAAAATTATCTGGCTATATAGACTTCACATAGAAGTAAGTTGTGCTCATGCTCTCGTAGTACACAGTTGTAATTTGTATGTGTGCTGGCTAACATTCTATCCGCCAAATGAAAGGCCAGTTTGCTCACATTGGTTGTCTGCAATTACTATAGGCAAACTCTACCATATGGCACCATGTACTCTGCAGTCGTTGTATATTTTTAACTGATGGAATGTTCTATCCTACGTTATATGTTATCCATATGTTAATGTTACAAGCATGTCAGCCGGCCGCAGTGGCCAAGCGGTCTGCGGCTCCCAAATCACAGTATCAGTAGAGGGGCCAGACAAACGTGTGGTTCCTGAAGAGAGGCAGATGCCTTTTCAGTAGTTACAGAGGCTACAGTCTGGATGATTGACTCAGCTGGCCTTGTAATATTAGCTAATATGTCATAGCCATGCACTTACTGCGAACGGCTGAAAGCAAGAGGGTACCACAGTCGTTAATTTTCCTGAAGACATGCAGTTCTACTGTATGAGTGTATGATGATGGCATCCTCTTCAGTAAAATATTCCAGAGGTAAAAGAGTCCCCCATGCGGATCTCCTGGTGGGGACAACTCAGGTGGATGTCATCATTAACAAAAATAAAACAAGCAGTGTACGAATCGGAGCGTGGAATGTTCTATCCCTTAATCAAGGAAAGTAAGTCAGAGAATTTGAAAAGAGAAATGGAACAGTAAAGTTATGTGTGGTGGGGATTGGTGAAGTTTGGTGGCAGGATGAACAGGATTTTTGATCATATGAGTATAGGGTTATAAATACAAATTCAGTTGGTGGTAACGCACGAGTAGGACTAATAAAGAATAAATGCGAGTAAGTTACTATGAACAGTATTATCGTAACGAAAATGAACAGGAAACCAACACAGACCACAGTAGTACAAGTTTATATGCCAACTAGCTCTGCAAATGACGAGATGATCGAAGAAATGTATTAAGAGATAGAAGAAATTAAAGGAGAAGAAAACTCGTGATGGGGGACTGGAACATACGAGGCAATACTGACAATAAAACTCATCTTAGAAAATAGATTAAGGAAAAGGAAACCTACGTTTTTATCATATGTGGATCTGGAAAAAGCTTTTGACAATGTTGCCTGGAATACAGTTCTACAAATTCTGACGGTGGCAGGGTTCAAATAGAGGGGGCGAAGAGCTATAATCATACAAAAACCAGACAGCAATGATTAGAGTCTAAGGGCATGAAAGGGTCGCAGTTGTTTGGAATGGAATAAGACACGGTTGTAGCATTTCCCAATTTTGTTTGACGAATGCAAGGAGAAATTGGAATTAATGCACAGGGGAAGGGAATAAAAACCTTGCGGTTTGGTGACGACGCATTAAGTCTGTCAGAGGCAACAAAGGACCTGGAACACTAACTAAACGGAGTGTATAAGATGAACATTAATTAGAGCAAACCGAAGGTAATCGAATTTAGTGTCAGAAAATTAGACGATGATGAAGGAATTAGATCAGGTAATGAGAGAAAAAAAGTAGTAGATGAGTTTTATATGGATAGCAAGATAACTTCTGATGGCCGAAGTAAACAATATATAAAATTCAGAATGGTTATGGGAACAAAAGCGTTTCTGAAGAAGCGAAATTTGTTGACAGCCAATATTAGTTTAAATGTTAGGAAATCCTTGGTGAAAGCAATTGTCTGGATTGTAGCATTGTATGGGAGTGAAACCTGTATCATAATGAGTTCAGACAAAAAGATGATAGAAGCTATTGAAATGTGCTACGGACGAATGATGAAGGTTTGATGGGTATATCACGTAACTAATGAGGAGATGCTCAACCGAATTGGGAAGAAAAGGAGTTTATGGCATATCCCGAGTAAGAGAAGGGATACATTGGTGGGAGAAATTCTGAGACATCAACTTAACAGTCTAAGGTACTGTGTGGGGTAAACATTTCAGAGGGAGAGCGAGGGACGAATACAGTAAGCAGATACATAAGGATCTTGATTGCTATAGGAATTATCAGATGAAGAACCTTGTACAAAGCATCGTGGAGATCTGCATCAGACCAGTCTGTGGACTGAAGACCACAACAACAACAATGTCTGATGCCAATTAATAGAGAAATCACCTTTCTGGAACTTGTTTGCTCATGTCACACAAATTTACGTAAATTACTGCCAAATTGTACAATATATCGACATACTACATTAAAGACACGAGAGATAAATCATGCTGTGTGCATAATCATTGTTACTGTGGAGAATATGATGATCTGATTATACTTCCATTATCAATATATATATAAATTGAAATCAGACATTAAATAAATATATTCATGTGTGACGCTTTCAAGATGATAACTAGAGACAATAGGTATCGTCTAAACCACAGTTTGTTGACATTACAAGAAGCATTCAAAAGTGCCGGCCGCGGTGGCCGAGGAGACTAAGGCGCTCCAGTCACATCTGCACGAATCCCCCCTCGGGCATGGATATTTGTGACGTCCTAGTTCGTAAGTAGTTCATAAGTAGTTTAGGGACTGATAACCCCGTAGTTAAGTCCCATAGACTATACAAACATTTGAACATTGGAACATTCAAAAGTTTCAGCTCAGTTATTCTGTATTTTGCTATAGTAGTTATAAACATTAGTAATTTTTGACATAAAGGAATTATTTATGGAATTATGAGATTTATGTAGTTATCCAGACGTCGTAGAAATCTTAAAAGGTTAACGCTAAGCAGTTGTATAGATTCTTTTATTTTATTCTGATTTACTGGAGTGTGTAACTCACAGATGCCCTTCATAAACCCCTTAAGAACTGCTCGGCTAACAGCCCTCATTAGTTTTGAGGACAAAACATGGGTCTTTCACCTGATTTCTGCCGATTAGGAGAAACCCACCAACCGGCGGTTCGGTTTACCCCGCTACTTCTACTTGGTCTGTCTGGCAGCTGCTGTAACAACTTGCCGCAGTCCACCATCAGACCATTATCTTTCCACACAATTCCATTACTTATACTACTTGCGCAACACCACGGTCATTAATTCCATCAAGTTAATTGCTACGTTTATCAAATATCTAAGAAAATCGACCATGCAGGAAAATGTTCAAATGTTTGTAGAGTCTATGGGACTTAACTACGGGGTTATCAGTCCCTAAACTTACACACTACTTATGAACTACTTACAATTAAGGACGGCACAAATATCCATGCCCGAGGGGGGATTCGAACCCCCGACCGTAGTGGCCGTGCAGACCGTGACTGGAGCGTCTCAGTCTCCCTGGCCACCGCGGCCGGCAAGGTCATGCAGGAAACAACTGCACAATGAAATCAGAAGAGTTTGGTGAAATCATACATTAAGCGAGTGAGGAAGAATTGTATAAGTTTCAAACTCTCGAAGAAGAGATTTCTGTTTACACAATTTAGGTTTGTACATTAGCTTATAAATTTTTATTAAAAGTACTGGGTATATGTTTTAGCTTTCGTCTATATTATTACATATACAGTCACCTTTTCTGTAACTAAGGTGAAGAATAAGAAGGGTCCTGCGACAGGACTAATGATATTGTTTTTCTGGCTTAAAAATCGTTTATGGAAGGATAAATAATAATTAATAGTAATGTTTTTGTCCTAGTAGAGACAATGAATTCCAAACTGGCTGACATACAGCATAACACCAATTTTCAGTATGACAACATCTCTCCGAAATATTGACACGATCGCGAATAGAAATGATCCATGGGGAGCGAAAATTGAAAGGATGTATCACACTCGTACTTCATTACACTTGACGCGTATAAGTCCGTTTGTGATATGGATCAGTTAAGCACCTTTTATGTGCTGTGGACGATGACCTACATGTAACGGAAGAGCATCTGGATATGATTTTTATGCTGAGCACTGTTTTAAATGTGGATACTTTACAAACTAAGTGGCAACTGAAGGAATACGGCTCACATGGATTTGGCGGGATGCGACCGACATTTGATAAGGTGCATGAGACAGAAGAACGCCATCAGACGTCATTCGAAAGAAAGCATGTTCAAGCAAATGTGAAAATAATGGAATTACCTGTTTAATAAGTCTTGATTGAAAAATCTAACACGAATTATTTACAGACAAATGAAGATAATTGGAATCCGACCTCGGGGAAAATTTCTTTGGATATAGGAGAAATGGAGTATAGTGTGAGGCAATATTAACTCTACAACGTATCATTAAAGATACATGCGCTGACAGGTGTGAAAATTACAGGACCATCAGTTTGATAAGTCATGGCTGCAAAATTTTAACAGGAATTATTTATAGAAGGATGGAAAACCTGGTAGAAGCAGACTTTGGGGAAGATCAGTTTGGATTCAGAATAAATGTAGTAACACGGGAGGCAACACTCACTTTAGGGCTTATCTTACATGAAAGAGGCAAACCTATATTTGTAACTTTTGTAGATCTGGAGAAAGCTTTTGACAATGCTGATTGTAATACACAGGAAGTAGGAGTAAAATATAGGAAACGGAAGGTTATTTAGAACTTGTACAGAACTTGATGGCTGTTGTCAGAGTTGAAGGGCATGAAAGGGATGCAGTGGTTCGAAAGGGAGTAAGACGGGGTTGTAACCTCTCTCCAGTGTTATTCAATTCTTACATTGAACAAGCTATAAAAGAAAGCAAGGAGAAATTTGGAGAAAGGATTAAATTTCAGGGTGAAGAAATAAAAACATTGCGTTTTGCCGATGACATTGCAATTCAGTCAGAGACAGCAAAGGACCTAGAAGAGCAGTTGAACGGAATGGATAGTGTATAAGATGAACATTAACAAGACCAAAACAAGGGTAATGGAATACAGTCTACGAAATTTAGGAGATGCTGAAGAAATCAGGTTATGTAACGAAACAATAGAGGTGATAGATAAGTTGGGCAGTAAAATAACACATGATGGTCGCAGTACAGAGGATATAGAATGGAGAATGGTACTGGGTAGAAAAGCGTTTTGGAAAAGGAGAAATTTGTTCTCATGGAGTATTAATTTACGGGTAAGGAATTCCTTTCTGGAGGCATTTGTGTGGCGTGTTGCCTTGTATGAGAGTGAAACGTGGACGATAAACAGTGCGGACAGAAAAAGGATAGAGGCTCCTGAAATGTGGTGCTACAGAAGAATGATGAAGATTGGGTGAATGTATCGCATAACTAATGAGGAGGTACTGAACAGAATAGGGGATAAAAGGAATATCTGGCATACCTTGGCTAAAAGAAGGGATAGATTGGAAGGACACATTCTTAGACATTAAGGAATGGCGAATTTAGCATTGGAGGGAGACCAAGAAATGAATACAGTAAGCAGATACAAATGGATGCAGGTTGCCGTTCTTATGAGGAGATGCAGAAGTTTGCAAACGATAGGGTGGATAGCTTCAATCCAGTCTCCGAACTGAGGACCACAACAACAACAACCACAATAATATGTGAGGCAAACCGACAAGTTCAACTTTCGTAGACTTGGGAAAGGCTTTTGACAATGCTGACTGGTAAGTACTCTTTCAAATTGTGTGGTTGGCAGGGGTAAATTATAGAACCCGGGAAAAAATATATTCAGGATTAGAAAGCAGTTACAAGAGCCGAAGGACGTGAAAAGGACTTAGTGGTTGGGGAAAGTGTAAGATTATGTTAGCTCTTCCCGATTGTTATTTAAACTGTACATTGCGCAAGCTGTGGAGGAAAGTAAGGAGGATTTCAGGGAGAAGAAGAAAAAACGTGCCTTTCACCGATAACATAGCAATTGTTTCAATGAATCGTCAGTTTGGTATCGGAGGGAAGTTTGGGAGTAAATACCTAAGACGGAGACCAAGAGACGAATATACTAAGTACGTTCAAAAGTATGTAGGATGATGTTCTTACTCAGACATGATATGTTAGCGCATAGAGATCCATCAAATCACCGACTCTTGACTAATATCACAACAACAGCATTGGAATTAAATCTGAATGACTATTTCACGCTTTCGCTCATTCATAAGTGTTGGTGTTACGACCGGTAATGCTCCTATATGGCTGTACATTTGTTTTTTTAAATAAATTTTCTGTTGTGTGATGAACTTGGCGTTCCATCACTCACAATACTTCGTAAAGAGTTTTTACGACAGAGCACATATGACTTACATTTCTAACGTATACATAATATGTATTGAAACTAGTATCAACAAAAGCAATCAGGTTTTTTTTTTTTTTTTTTTTTTTTTTTTTTTTTTTTTTTTTTTTGTGGTTTTAGGGCGCACAACTGCTGTGGTCATTAGCGCCCAACACTGCCCATAGTAAAAAAGAACCGGGGTTAGAAATTAAATGGCTTTCGCCATATATGCACGATGTATAAAAAGTAAAACTCTGTTAACCGATTGCGGGTCATCAGCTAAAATGTCAGACATTTCAAATGGGAAACACAGATCATGACGGAGACGGTTAAAAAATGGACATTGCACTAAAAGATGGTTCACAGTAAAAGGTGCATCACAGTGCTCACATAAGGGAGCAGGACCACCACGTAATAAATGCTGGTGGCTAAAACGGCAGTGGCCAATACGAAGCCGGGCCAGAACAATCTCCTCTCGGCGGGAGGGTCGAGATGACGTTGACCAGAGATCAGGCACAGGCTCGCAATTTGTTCCCTGACAGGGATGACCAATGTAGATACCAACGGGAGATAATACGCTGGGAGATACCAGCGCGAAGGTCATCAGAGCTGGTGGAAAAGGTAGATAGCCGAGGAAGGAGAACTGCTTCCTTGGCAGCCGTATCCGCAGCCTCATTCCCCAACACTCCCACATGGCCAGGGACCCACAGAAACGTCACCGTAGTTCCGCTCGTTGAAAGAGAAGTAAGGCAATTTCGGATGCTTTGTACCAGGGGATGGGCCGGATATAGGATGCGAAGGCTCAACAAAGCACTCATAGAGTCCGAGCAAATGACAGTCTTACTGAGCGAGTTTCGCCGGACGTATTGTGTGGCTTGGTATAATGCATACAGCTCAGCTGTAAAAATGGAACTCCACTCAGGAAGACGATATTTAAAAGAGACGTTGCCAAGTACAAAAGCACACCCAACACCCTGGTCTGTCTTTGAGCCATCAGTTTAAATGAACAAATTGTCATCAAATTTAAACCGGAGTGCGTGAAATTCTCTCTGGTAGACGAAACGAGGTGTGGAGTCCTTTGGAAGAGAAAGTTCAAAGTTAACACGGACTTCGGGGCTTCGCCACGGTGGAGAGATGCTCTCTCCAGTCGAGAAGATAGCAGGCATTGTAACGCCAAGCTGGCCGAGTAGCGAACGCAAGCGTACTCCCGGTGGCAGCAGAGCAGACGGGCGCAGAGCGAAGAGACTCTCAAGTGAGTCAAAAAAAACTGCGTACGTCAGGTGTCCTCGCATGGACGACAAACGACTAGCGTAACGGCTAAGCAGGAGTTCCCGGCGGTAAGAAAGGGGTAGTTCGGCGGCCTCGGCATAGAGGCTCTCAACGGGGCTAGTATAAAACGCTCCTGTCGCCAGACGGAGACCTTGGTGGTGGATTGTATTAAGGCGGCGCAGTATGGACGGTCGAGCCGAAGAATAAACGATGCCACCATAGTCCAGTTTGGACAGAACTATGGTGCGATACAGATGGAGGAGAGTAGACCTGTCAGCTCCCCACGAGGTGCCACTTAACACCCGCAGCACATTGAGAGAGCGGGTACAGCGAGCTGCCAAACGGGATATGTGGGGAGACCAACTTAACTTCCTGTCGAGAACAAGTCCCAAAAACGTCGTGGTATCCACAAATGGAAGTACTATGGGGCCCAGACGAAGGGACGGGGGAAGGAACTCCTTCCGCCGCCAGAAGTTCATGCAGACTGTCTTGTCAGCTGAGAATCGAAAGCCAGTGTCCATACTCCACGCGTGGAGATTGTCTAGGCACCGCTGGAGGCGCCGCTCCAGGAGACCCGTTTGCTCAGTGCTGCTGTAGATCGCGAAGTCGTCAACAAATAGGGACGCCGACACTCCCTGTGGAAGGTGATCGGCTATAGAATTGATTGCCACTGCAAATAAAACAACGCTCAGGACCGAGCCCTAGGGGACTCCGTTCTCCTGATTAAAAGTGCTCGATAAAACCGAACCAACACGCACTTTAAATACACGGTCTGTTAAAAATTCGCGGATAAAAATTGGCAGGCGACCCCGAAAACCCCATGTATGCAGAGTGCGGAGGATGCCCATCCTCCAGCATGTGTCGTATGCCTTTTCCAGATCAAAGAACACCGCTACTGTCTGGCGCTTCCGTAAAAAGTTATTCATTACTGAGGTAGATAGGGCAACAAGATGATCCACCGCAGAACGGTGCTTGCGAAACCCACATTGGACAGTAGACAGGAGATGTCGCGTTTCAAGCCACCATACCAGGCGCCCGTGAATCATGCGTTCCATCACCTTGCATACGCTACTGGTGAGGGAAATGGGGCGGTAGCTGGAAGGGAGACATTTATCCTTCCCAGGCTTTGGTATGGGATTGACTATGGCTTCACGCCAGCGTCGCGGAAAGGTGCCTTCTATCCATATGCGGTTGTAGGTGGCCAGTAGGAAGTGCAAGCTCGTTGGTGAAAGGTGTTGCAGCATCGCCACGTGAATGCCATCTGGTCCTGGAGCGGAGGACCGCGAAGACGAGAGTGCGTGGTGGAGCTCTCGTACAGTAAACTCGGTATTGTAGCATTCACGGTTCTGAGAGGTAAAGGGCAATGGAGTCGCCTCCACCGTCCGTTTCCTAGGTAGGAAAGCGTCAGTGTAATCTGAAGAGCTAGAGGCCTCTGCAAAATGTCGACCCAGTGCGTTGGCTATTTGTGGAGGATCGACGACGGTGTCAGTTGCGACACACAGACCGGGAATTGGGAAATGAGCCATAGTGCTCGAAATTTTTCGAAGGTTACCCCAAATGATGGAGGAAGGGGTAGACCTATTAAAAGAGCTCGTGAATGAGCGCCAACTGGCGCGTTTACAGTCGCGAAAGAGGCGACGACAATAGGCCCGCAGCCGTTTGTATCGGATGCAGTTGTCGAGCGTGGGCCGTTGTTTGAAGATTCTAAGGGCACGTCGCCGTGCTCGCAGAGCGTCACGGCATTCCGCAGTCCACCACGGGACAAGGGGACAACGTGCGTGGGAAGTCTTGCAGGGGATGGAACATTCCGCGGCTGTCAGAATAACTGTGGTAATGTGTTCCACTTGGTCGTCTATACTAGGATAATGGTAAGTACCAAAATCCGCCAATGACGTGTAGAGCTCCCAGTCCGCTTTCGTTAACTGCCAGCGGTGTGGATGCTCAAGGGTGTCAGGCATCATTAGGTGAATTACACACGGAAAATGATCGCTCGAATGTGTGTCTGAGAGAGCAGACCATTCAAGACGCCGTGCCAGCTGAGCAGTGCAGATAGATAGATCTATATGGCTGAAAGTATTTGTGGTGTCTGAAAGATAAGTTGGTTCACCAGTGTAAAGGCAGATGAGCTGAAGGTGGTTCAGTATATCTGCCAGGAGGGAGCCCCGTGGACATGGCCGTAGGGGAGCCCCAAAGGGGGTGGTGGGCATTGAAATCTCCCACCAACAAAAACGGACGCGGAAGCTGGTCAATAAGATCTAGGAGATCTGATCTAGTGACGGGAAAAGAGGAAGGAGCGTAAATATTGCACAGTGTGAAGACAAATCCAGGAAGGTATATCCGGACAGCAACAGCTTGTATTGGAGTACACAAAGGGACCGATGTACTGTGTACGTCATCCCGAATAAGCAACATTACGCCCCCGTGGGCTGGAATTCCTGCCACTGGAGGAAGGTCAAAGCGAACGGTAGTGTAGTGTGGGAAAGTAATTCGAGTACCAGGGAGCAATTTTGTCTCCTGTAGAGAGAAGATGATTGGATGATATGTTCGCGTTAGAAGCTGCAGTTCTGTCCAATTCGACCGGATACCACGAATGTTCCATTGAAGAATATCCATAATGGGATAAAATGAGATGAAGGTGGACATCAGCCCGACGAAGGCGGCGGGCCACAGTGCGAATGTTCGCAACTGGTGGTGTCTGAGACAGGAGGGTCTTGCTCCATATTCTCAGAGGTTACCACAGCAGCTGCTTGAGTGTGGTCGGCAGCCCCATCTTTGGCTGATCCACCTGGAGAGACTATAGGCTTCCAGGGATGCCATCGTCACATTGTGAGGTAGGAGGGGGGAGAGTTTTCCCCCTATTTGATTTCTTGGAGCCCTGGTGAAGCTCCTTGGTTGGCTCAGATGTTTTGGTAGGGGTGCGGAGGAAATCCTCGCGCGAATGCTCTTTCTTAGACTTTCGCGTCTCTATCTGTGGTTTCACAGCTGAAGATGAAGATGATGATTTGGAAGAGGTACTCACACTTTTCGTTGAACGTGACGCCGTTGTCGATGTAGACTGTTTGACAACTACTGTCGTAAACGGTAGGTCACAAGTCTGTGTGGCCATATCCCGTGTTGGTGGAGGCGTTGCAACTACAGTACTATAGTTACCACGCGGCGGGGTCTTGGGCTTACGACTGGCGTACATCTTACGTGCAACTGGTATGGGAACCTTTTCCTTTACACGGATTTCCTGGATGGCTCGTTCATCGGCAAACACGGGACATTCCCGGGAGGAAGCAGCATGATTCCCGTTACAATTGATGCAATGAGGGGACGGTGGTGGACAAATCCCCTCATGGGCCTCTTTACCACAGGTGACACATATGACTGGGTTCTTGCAAGACTGGCTTGTGTGGTTAAATCGATGGCATTGATAACACCGAGTAGGGTTAGGGATATAAGGTCGTACTGTGATGACCTCATACCCTGCCTTGATCTTCAGCGGCAGAGCCACTCGGTCGAAGGTCAGAAACACTGTGCGAGTGGGCACTACAACATTGTTCTCTTTTTTTGTCACTCTGTGTACTGCGACGACGCCTTGAGCTGCCAGATATTCTTTCAGTTCATCCTCAGTCAGACCATCCAAACTGGCCGAGAAGACTACCCCTCGGGAATAATTGAGGGTTGGATGGAGCTCAACACGAACCGGGTAGCTGTGGAGCAGTGTAGCCTTAGGCAGCCGCTGTGCCTGGGAGCCACTTTCTGTTTCTAACAGTAGTGTTCCATTACGCAGGCGGTTGCAGGTCTTAACTGGGCCGGCAATGGCATCAACCCCTTTTTGAATAATAAATGGGTTCACCGACGAAAAGGATTGTCCTTCCTCAGTATGGGTCACCACAAGGAACTTTGATGTCTGTAAATTTTTCTGTTCAGACACACTATTGTCTAGTACATCCATTTCTAAAGGCTCTTTCCATTTTCTTTTTTTTAGAACCATCGCGGTTGTATCCCCCATGATTGCCAGTGTCTCCGATGGCACGCTCCTTCCTGCTGGGGGCCCCCAACGGAAGCACACCCGCCTTGGGTGATTGTTCACACCCCAGGTCACACCTCCCGATCGACAGACGGAAGGACCAATCGGCGAATCGGGAAGGTATCAGCGCAGGCAATCGCCCCTCCCCTGGCCTGGCCTTAACCAGGGGGTACGCACGCACCCTACATGCCAGCCCGGGGCTGGGACTTACGCATTACCCAGTCACCCATATGGGTGGCCGTCAAGTGCGTACAGGGAGGAGGAAGAGAGAAATAGTAGGAGGAGAAGCCTCAAACGCAGACGCGGAGGCAAAGAAAGAGGTGAAAGAAGACTGTAAAGCCAAAAGGGTCAGAACTTCGGTTCCCCGAAGGATGCACACACTCGGTCCCCAAGAGAGGGGAAAAGGACAGTAGAAGAAGCGTCATGTAGCACGGAAAGGAAGGAGTCCTACAAAGGCTGGGGCCCCGTGCTCGCCACGCACGTACTCACCACAGAGCGGTGAGCCCCCTGAGGGGAAGCAATCAGTTCGATAGCGATACGTGGCGCGGTTCCTGCGGTAGCCGAATGGTCACCAAAACGGTTTATTTTGCACTACTAAAGAGTTTATGGTATTTTACAAAATGTATCCATTGTTTAATTTACTGATCTGCTCAGAAGCTAGAGATAAATGTTTCGACGTTCTGTTCCACAAGTGTAAGTCAAATTCGTTTCTGTTTCATCTTTTACGAAAACAAAAATTGCGTGCAATTATTTCTGTTTGTAATTTTGAAAATTCTCTAAATATATATATCAGTAGAGCCTTCTTCCGGATCAAAGTAAAATATATGGTGAAGAAACAAGGTTAGAATGAAACAGATTAATTTCTATTGAAACAAACGTTAAGGTTATTGTTATTTAATTTCCTTTTGCATCCTTATTTATGTTCTACCAGAGGTGTGCACCGCGAAAAACACCTAGAAAGGTAATGGTAGAGATATTTTAGACTAATATTTCAGGCTCCTTTCAAGCATCAATTTACTTTTAGTCAAATAAGGTTATGTTTATGCATCATAGTACTGCTGTGCTGAGCTCATTTGGTAATCATAGTCCTCAACACATGTGCACTGGTCAAAAATGATGCATCAGTTGAGATAATTAGGTTCTTAAGTATTGTCTATTGTCATCGGCAGAATTAACTAAAGTGGTTGGATGTCTTTCTATCAGTTCTACACATTGGAGACAACTACATTACGGCAAACGAGAGAGTTAATAACAGAAATTTTCTACAGAGGGGGTTAGTGTTGGCTACTGTTTGGTCTACCAAATAAAATAGCCAAGCAGTTGAAATATGTATGTTAGGAAAATAAATGTGAAAGAAGGAGCAGGAAGTGGATCCTGGCAGTATGCCATTCAATAGTGTCGTGAAAATAATGGCAAGGAAGAGGAGAGAAAGACCGGTATTCAAATGGAGTTAGCAAATGGTTTGTCCAGTTGATATCAAAGGATTGGCGTGGTTGGTCCGCCATCTATCAGTTAATGAATTTATACTCTAATTTACGATTAATAAAAACCATCTAAAATAGTATTAAGGAGAATAAATAATTAGAATGACCAACATAGAAAAGTAATTTTTGACTCGTTTTGTTCTCCGAAGTCCAATTAATGTCAGAGTAGAAAGTAAAACCCATATCCAATTAAAACAAAGATCAAATGTTATGAGCATAAAATACAAACATCATATACACTCCTACAGCTAGTGACAAGAAGGTCGAGGTTAACTGTAACTGATTCTAAATACTCGTGTCAACCCACATTCAACTGGAAACCGTGGCGTAATCGAGAGCAATATTCCTGTGCTTTATGTAAGTTTTCCTAACGTTTTCAATAGTCTGAAAACGTGAACACCCCTTCAAACAGTAGCAAATGTACGAGATATTGTACCAACACTGTGCTGACTGGTTGTGATGTCAGCAAAACGACGGCCTTGCGGCGGCTGTGTGCGTCGATAGCTGCAAGTCGCACACCCGACAACAACTCTGTTTCGTTTTCCAGAAGCGATATTTAACTAGTATCAGTCAACTTCGAACATGACGGATTCTAGTGCCTATGAGCTTACTCGTTCGGCTATGTCGTGCCCCTAAAGACAATTTATGTGTGATACACGAATGTACTGTAAGCAGAGGAGACACAAGAACTCAGACAATTGTAATTAGCGGGTAGGTGGGTCTAAACCAATACACTGCGCTAAAAGTCTTGACGAATAGAACATGATTCTAAGGCCGGAATATGCAGGAAATGACAGAGGAGAACTTGACTACTTAGAAAAGGGCTTAAGGAGGTCCGGAATGCCTTATACTTGCAATGTTAAAATAACGCTTATAAATTACATTTTTCCTCACAAAGTATTTGAGATAGGAAGTTGACTTTTTACAGATTGTTTATTGGAATATGGGCTACAGCTTAATACAGGGATTTTACAAAAGTTTAGTTCAGTTATTAGAGATGATTTTTTTTCAATTGAAATGAAAATTCACAATATTTTTTGGCAATTTTTTTATTTATATATTCAACAATATACAGTTTACTTGAAAAAGGCTGTGTTAACTTATGCAGAAGGTACTGTATAGCATTTACTGAAAATTTGAATCAAATACGTTTGGAAGATCCTTAGAAAACATGTAATTAGTAAAGTTTTGGCAATCGTGCGACAAAGGTTGGATTAATTTTTTAGTGCATTCCAGATCCATAAGATGGATTATCTTCATCCTCTGCAAACTCCTCCTCCAGCTTCCTCTTGTTCCTTCTTCTGTTTACTCTTGCTTGTATTTCTAGACTCTTTACAGTCTGCAGCCCGAAGACTTTCCTTGTCTAAAGCAAGCATCGCTCATACCATGTTAAAATCTATCTTTATTCCCATATTTCGAAATACCTTGCACCTTACAATGTTGCCATCATTGAAAGTCACAACAGCATCATACAGCAAAGTGAAGTGTTTCTATTCCTACACATACAGTTTTGGGGATTCTTGGCCATATAACATTGTTTACACTTTTGTTGGGATTTTGAGTTTCGCCGTGAATAAACTTTTTCAACAGTTCAGGTGCTGCTAAGTCTCTGAAAAAAGGTTTTATCCGCTCCATTATTTCATCAGGCAGACTATGCGTATGATTGTACACTTCCCTTGTCCCTTGTTATATTTACACCAACTGTCTTCTTCTTTGGGACACAAGTTATGTTGGGGATTTTCATCGGTTGAAGTATGGAAAAAAAAGAGAGCCCAAAAAGCCTTCTCCATTTCGTCGACACTTTGTGTATTTTGGCTAATAACCATTCCATAATAGTTCTGTATTTTGTCACTTACGCTGTCAGTTATCCTTCCGCTCCCATCCAACCTTTTACCATCACTGAGTTTTAGATTTTTGTACGAAGCTTTCAGTCGCCGTAGTCTTGTTCCCATTCGCCTTTGTATGTGCCCAATACACTCAAATACACATAGAACATTCATACTTTTCACTAATTGAACCAATCTTGAGTTGGTTTACGTTATAGGAGGCGATCCACTTATATTATTGTAAAAAGATATAAAATAGCCAAGATCGCTTATCATCAGTTTTTATTAATGACGACCGGTTTCAGTTTGCTTTTGGCACTCATTGTGTTAATTACGTTTTATTATAATGACATAGTGCACCTATGCACTGTAAATCGTTTTATATAACAACTATTTGACATTACAAGATTATGGCTTTGTAAAATATTTTATTTGGTCTGATGATGCTGACATAGTTCAGTGAAACCGGTCGTCATTAATAAAAACTGATAAGCGATCTTGGCTATTTTATATCTTTTTACAATGAACCAATCTTCTTCTGTGAAGTATTTTCTTTCCCACTTTGACTGCTATGGACAGGTGTACTTGAGAGGTTAGGTTCACTCGCTTGGTTATCGTCTTCATTGTTTACAGTAATAGCGCATACCTTTGGCTTCCCAACATTTCTCCTTGTCTTAAAAGCCTTCAGAGGTTTTCTAATAACTTTACTTTTACTCATTATTATACTTCAACGAAACAGGGACTCAAGAATCAGAATTCATTAGAGAATATTTTCGAGATAACGACAGAGTTTTAAACATGAAACAATCGATAATCACACCAGCGATATATATTGAACCATCACAGGTTAGCCACAATACATACTTTCTCTCACAACACTAAAATATACCTAATGAACACGGACGTTAGTAACACCACCATTTGACAGCAGTCTAACAGCGCCACAACGGGTCACGCCCATGTAGAACATATTGAAAAAAATGTTGCCTTCAGATTGAATAAATTGTATATCTATTAAAAGGTAATATTCTGCAGATTCAGAAAATGCAAAAAAGTAAAACTTGAAATTTTCATGATTTTGATCCTTTCCGGGCCCCTTAGACCTGATTGACGATGTGTGGAATGCACTTGTCAGAGGCTTTGCAGCCAGACCAACACTTCACACAGCCGTTGCAGAGCTATATATTGCACTCATGGAAGAATGGCAAAATATCCCTTAAGAGGTGATTGAAAACCTCACACTGTCCATTCCACGCATGTTTGCAACTGTACGTGCCATACGAGGTGATCACACACCATATTACAGGGCAACACTGAGGACTTCTTTACTATTATGGTAGTCCCATGGTGCATCGCTCTAAGGGAATGCCATGTGAACCTTAAGTGTTGAGACAGCAAAGTATCGTTCTTTATCACACACTACACACAAATTACAGCTGTAACCGATATCTGAACGAAACACTTAAGTACATGTACGCTGTGTATTATATCTCACCAGATCCCGTAATTCCTTTGAGCAGTGTATATGGAAGGAAGGGATTTTAGGGTTTAACTTCTCATCAACACCTTAGTCATTAGAGGAGCTAAAGCCCCGAGTCTTTTTTATTTTTTATTTATTTTATTTTATTTATTTATTTATTTTTAATTTATGGTTGGGGAAGGAAATTGGACGTGACCTTTGAAAGGAACCATCCTGACATTTGCCTGGAGTCATTTAGGGAAATCACAGAAAACCTCAATGCGAGTCCATTATGTTATCACTGCACCACCTCGCTCGGTTCGAGCTGTGTATAAAACTTATACAATATGCTGTTGATGGGCATCATTCAATGCAGATGCACTACTCGGCCCGTATTCTTAGAGCAATGTGTGGAAACACCGGGAGTTTGATTAACAGTGGGCAAATTGAAAATTTATATCTGACGGGAGGCGTGCTAGAGTATTCTGTGTATGTGCGATAAGCTGTGTGATCCTAGCAAGCAGGAGACACCGATTCGAATCCCTGCTGGGTATACATTTTCAACTTTACCCACTTGCAGTTAATGTCATAAATATGGATCGAAACTGGTGACACTTATTTCGGAGATGTCCAAAGTCATTATTGACTGGAATAGTTTAAGAAGCTGTATGAGTTATACAATAACATTAAATAGTGTAATTGCTTGCGAAAATAAAATGTGATCTTATAATTTCTAGTCTTATAAAGAAACAAATATACTGACTGGCAGTGAAAATTGCATAAAATCGTGATCAGTGGTACATGAATAATTCAGTGATACACAGAAGAACAATAACATTATTATTTCCAATTTCCTCGAATTATTTGACTTTTGTCTGATATTAACTGTTTTGGGACTATGGAAGATTACTGTATAAAGACATACGCAAATCAAGCATCAAATTAATTCACAGAATCATAGAACAGCATCAGTAGAAATGAAAGAGTCGCACTTTCGATGATATCAACTATGAAACCTTCTGTACATGAAAGTGTAATGTCAAATGATGATATCATGTTACTTTCAGATAGCACTTTTTCATAATAGCAGAAATAATCTTTAATATCACTGTATGTTTGCAAATCTTGTCAAGTCCATTTGTAATACCTAGGACATTACGACAGGCAGTAATTTTAAATATACGTTGTGTATGGCAACCCAGCGTAATACTGAATAATAAGTGGTTTAATTTAGATTGAATAAATCTAAAAAAAAAAACTTATAGTGACTCTTACCGGACAGGAACACATCAAAAATTGTGGGGACAGTAGCTCCTGGATAGTGTTCTGAATGCGGAGAACAATAGGTGTAGAAAATTGGGACCGTACCCACTCTCTGTGGCCAGCTCTCAGCTTCATTTACTGAGATTGCATCTCTTAACGAACTAACTCCGTCTGTCAGTTTATCCGTTCACCCACGATGTGTAAAGCGAACAGATTTGCTTGATACTGTAAAGGCCTCCTCCTCTCTGATGTGGCCCTAATATCTGGCTAGTTATACTAACATACAAAATGTAGTCAGTCCTTGTGTATTATTTCTCAGATTAATATCCTTGAAATACGGAAACGAAACATAAATTTACTTTGCCCACAACAGAAGGCCATGTGACAGACAAGAGAAAAGTTTATTAAATGTTCCTCATTTTGATTACGTCCTCTAAAGGACATTCAAAATTGAAAATATCAAGCTTAACGCTTCCTTAATATTACTTAGCCCACTGTTGGACATTATAATGGAATTATAGGGTTAGGGCATTCTTACAGAACTTGTAGTCAGGGTAATGCAGATAAATAAATCAAAGTTGAAACAAGTTTCTTAATATATGCGTAACACATTATAAAACCAGATGACACAAATTGTCACATTTTAAAGATGTCTGATAAGCAGACAACATTAGATGAAACACAATAAAACGAACACGTTGGCTGTGATCCAGACAAATCTACCAAAACTATTGTCTAGTCTCTGAAGCAGACATGCTCTAAAATTGCATACACGGTAGCACATCTACCAGGCAAAGGCAGTACACGTCATGGTAACTGAAGCAGACGCTAGCGTGATTGCTTAAAGAAAGATCTCTAACGATTCTGTGCCATTCTTAGGAATATAGGGAACATTTTCCTCTAACGATTCTGTGCCATTCTTAGGAACATAGGGAACATTTTCCTCCAGTCTGAAATGCTTGAGCATACATCTATTGAAGCCAACCAAACCAAAGGAAGCTACTGAATAAAGCTAACTAACTAGAGGAGAATTTGAGAATAACTGTTTAGAGAACAGTAACCTACAAATAAAATAAGCTGAAACAAAAGGATACCTTAAACACAAACCTGTAACAAAAGCAGACACAAATTTCTCATCTTACCATCAGGCACATGTTAGACCTCCAAATGCTGCTTGAATATAGTCATTTCATCTAAGAACCTTTACCTGACGCAATGGCAAATTTCGCCACCCCTCTGTAATGTGCTTTCTGAAACAGTTGTGGAGGAAACTTGATCCCTCATATAAGTGCCTTTCGCACCAAATAAATTATAACAGCACATCCGACTTAACGGAAGTGAGCTTGAATTACAAATGCTCTACTATTCAACGATGTTCTCCTTAGAAGGTGCTATTGACACTTGAACTGTAGACAATAAAACCACCAAAGTTAAGAACTATTAACACGCGAATTCGGTTGCATCAAACGACATTAATTTATTTATTACAGTAAAATAAACCAAAAGACTGTACACATCAGTTTGAATGGAAGCAGACTAAATTATGGGCCATGTGATTGTTCATACTAATGAACAATGAAACTGTACAAAATACGCACAGTAAAATTTCAATTCATAGGTACAGCAGTTTTAAAACTCCCTTTTGATATAATTATGCTTGTTAAAGCAATAAGGTCACACGTTAAGAAAGTTCAACCTACAACGTGCAACATGTGTATGATCTAACACACAATGAAACTGCTGATATGTGCAATACTGTGAGAGGGATTTTCGGCTGTAATTAGTGCACACATTAATAGTTAACAGCAGCGTAGCATCACTCTCTGACACTCTGAATCTAAAACGACGACCGTGTGCATGATCGCACTATCAGACAATGAAACTATCTAATCTATAACTAAGTTAACTGGAATTTCAGTACACACGGGAATGGCCCTAACTTCGAAGTTCATTACACAAGGAGAAACAATGGAGCCGCAACAATAGTCATTTTAAATTAGAACAAAGCAACTACAAGCAGTTGTCGTGAACACAAATTACAAACCCAGGTATTTGTTTAATTAAAATCACTCTAGAAACTTGAAAACACATTTACAGAACATAATAGCTTTGAAACAGCTGAAATATGACCCAAACCTAATATAAAATCTAAATTTTAACTCATCACAAGTTGTCCTACCAAGGAGTAGTCTTCAGATCACGTCTGTCTGTCATCGCGACAGCCAGTACAGTGCCTACCCAGCGTACCGCTTCCGGATTCTCTCCTGCTATTGTCTACCACCCAGCAAAGACTCCCTTTCTCAACTCACTGTCACATTCCCTCTGAACACTATCGATGTTCACTACAAACATCTTCAAATGCTCCCTTCAACTAACTTTGCTACTGATTTTATTCCTAAATTTTACTGTTATTGAACTACGAAACCACCTGTAAAGTTATGCATGCAACTCATATTTACAGGAGGCGAATGGAGGACATGAGGAAAGCATGTCACAATACATATACTGTAAATAAATAAATAAACACATTTCCCTTTTGCATCCTTGGACAAAAATTGAATATAAAACAAAATAATGAAGCATTGAATGGCCTGATATGTATTCAGTATTTAAGGAAAATTTACCCGATCAAGAGAAACTAGTTAAACGTGACAACAAAACCGAGAATTGAGAAAATGAAAACATGAAGCAAAACAATGATTTCACTTGTTTGTTCTGGGTGTTTGGGATTTGGTGAGAGGGATTATTAGGTCTGTTTAAGTAGAAGATATTCATTTTGATCATTGTTATGAACTTTTATAAGCAGTCAAGAATATCTGACATCTGTTCAAGTCATGTTATACATATAATCGTCTTCTACTCGTTATTCCAGTTAATTTGATAGCATTCACTTGATATTTGTGGTTGTAATGAGAGTCAGTCATAACTGAACTTGAGGAAGTCAACTGCATTTAAGGTATATATACATAGGCTGTTTCAGGCATTAAACCTAAATTTTAATGTTGTGGCTGAAGCACGGGTCGCATTCCATGTTGTCTGAAAATGGAGCAAAGCCTCATCTGCACAAGGGAAAACAAAGGAGAACCTTCACCCCTGGCAGTCTCTACCAAAACTACGAATTCTGCACGACAAATGAAGGACATTTAGAGGTCCATGTTCTGTTATTTAACAAAATTATGTCCGCGGCTTTTAACAGAGTGGTCAGCCGTGGTCTTTGTGGTGCAAGGGTAAATAGTTGTAATGGCAGAGGCGTACCTTACGATTGACAACTACTAAGCCTGTTCAAATACGCGTCTTTTGCTGTGTTTCCACCTCCAATGCATTATCAGTCCACTATTCTATCTAACTGTAGGATATTACACGATTTTCTTGCGACACGTTTCACTGCCATCTTTAACAAATGATATAGCACTGTAAGTGACTTGAAAATGAAGTTATTAAAAACTATTCCATTCCATTAAAGGAACTTACTTGCTTCATTATCTCAGTTCATACTACCGTTAACCCCTAAACAGAAACACCGGTCTGAGAGACCGTTAGGGTTTTTTAAATGTGGCCTATGGCAACACTGTTCTGCTTGCGACCATCCCCTACACAGTACCTTCACATTGTTAAATAATACACGTGGCAGAAGCATTGTACTCCAGTTTGTAGGTTCTGGCTGTCAGGTAACCATTAATTTTATAAAACCTGCAGGTCTGTCGGACCGGATTTTCGGATTACGTTTGTAATGGTTCGGTCGGTTATACCGTATGTTTCGTATTACGTCTTTTATTGTATGATATGCTATTTTTTGTATGTTTAGAAGACGCCATGATGGATAATACTTCAGAAGGCACTCGTAAATCTACGAGAGGCGCAAGAAATGAGAGAATGCGGTGTAGTGATGCCAATTTTGAAAAAGAACTTTCAGAGTGGTTGCAGGAGAGCGGTGATGAATCCAAGAAGAAAAATGATGCTGATTCTGACTTTACAATTATCGACGCAAGAGAAGACGATAAGAGAAAAAAACGATGGTAACAGGCTGATAGTATGTGACAGTAGTGATGAAGATGATGACAACGATAGTTACAATCTCTTGGAAGATGAACAAGAAATAATTGGTGACTATACACGTGGAGAACAAGTCAGCATGTCAGACAGCTTTGTTGGAAAAAAAAAAAACATAAAAGATTTTATATGGAAATCAGTGGAACCAACAAGAAAATTAACAAAAATGTTCAAATGTTTGTATAGTCTATGGGACTTAACTACGGGGTCATCAGTCCCTAAACTTACAAATTACTTATGAACTACTTACGAACTAGGACAGCACAAATATCCATGCCCGAGGGGGGATTCGAACCCCCGACCGTAGTGGCCGTGCAGACCGTGACTAGAGCGCCTTAGTCCCCTCGGCCACCGCGGCCGGCAGAAAATTAACCTCGTTAATTTTGAACAAATAAAACTTATTTAATACTCAATTAGATGTTTCATTTGAAGACCACAAAATATTATCCTTAACACATTAATAAATTATAAAAATGATAAAAATATGAAAAATATTGAGGAGGAAAAATACGGTCTGTCTGACCAGATGTAACTAATAATGTACTATCGACCTATGTTTCCGTTTAAGGGTTAAAAAATTAAAGAATTGCCAAAATACGTGTTCCTTGACGCTCTAACAATTCCAAAACCTGCCTTGACAATATTAAGTGGATGATATGTCATAACAATTTAAATTAATATTATCGGTAACTTCAAAATTCTGGAAACCGAATTATTTCATTTGTTACATAACTTTCTGTAATCAATCCTGTGCTTTTGCAAATACTTTACATTACAAAATTCCCTTCGTTTTACATTTATGAACTCTCCTCTTGGCAGTCACATAACGTTTATCAGTTTTAGATTTTCTTTGCGGTATTAGCAGGTATTACTCCACCATGGTAATATGTTCTAATTTAAAAATTAATACTTTTGTTGCTTATTACCATGTACAGTAAAATGTATCCGCTCGCTCTGTACTGTTTGGAATTAACGTATTTGGAGTTAACAAGTAAATGTTCGGAGTACTTCCATTGGTGGATTATTTCGAACATACTAAAACTTTAGCTGATTCGTATATCGAGGTGCCTGTTACACATGAATATTCGCCATAGCATGCTATTTAAAACTTTTCTGGGTTCACGCGTGTTTAGAGACAAGTACTCAACCCAATGTCAGTGAGCTTAATATAAAATTCACTGTGGGAAAGTTAAGGTTTCTTCTTCTCTGTAGTTACCGATATGACCTGGAGGGTATATTTCTTTAGCGACGTATCAGGCTGTCTGCACTCTCATGAAATGGGCATAGGAGAACTAATAACGAGGGTAGGGACAAGGGTTGATGATAATGTGCACTGTCCAATATTAACATTCAAAACGGTACACAACATTATAACATCCATGCAGGTAAATCCCTGCGCAATCGTCAAAGATATCGATAATACCTCAAAGTAATATGTATATGTATCCAGAGAACATCCTTCCGCTTCACTAGGTCTACATTCGCCAGAAGGGACACAGTAATGGCGAGACGTTGGCGGGCACGAATCAAATCTCGGTAATCAACACGCTGCGAGCCTTCATGTATAATGCAGGCCGTGGCCGACTCGACCGTGATTGCGGCGTAGCACGGACTGCTGCCCCCGGCAGGGACGACACCCTCCTGACAGACGCGTCCATCCCCAAGCCTGCGGCCTCATGTTGCCGAACTACTAGCAGAGGGGCCTGATTCGTGTGACTTTCGTGTTTTATATATATATATATATATATATATATATATATATATATATCTGTTCGTTAGTCTCGCTAAAACTCGAGAACGGCTGAACGGATTTGACTACTTTTAGTCTTAAAATATTCGTGTAAGTCCAGGGAGGGTTTAAATGGTGATAAAATATGAAAAAGCTGTCCGGAAAAGAGGAAGATCGGGAAAAACTGAAACAGCTTTTTCCAGTGAGCTATCAATACCGTTCGTCCAATAGCGATAACATTTTGTACATTTCATGTTGAAAGCAAGATGGAGGTTTGCATCAAATAAAAATTTGGAAAAGTCGTCCGGAAAGTAGGAAAATTTAGGAAAAACCGAAAGCCGTTTTTTTCTACGATTAAAAATAAATTGCCACATGGTTATGAAAGTGGTTAATGAACCCTCTGCCAGGCACTGAAATGTGATTTGCAGAGTACATATGTAGATGTAGGTTGTAAGAGCAGCACTTAAGTACGGCTTGACAGGACAAGGTTTGTATGTTTTTTTTTTTTTTTTTTTTTTTTTTTTTTTTTTTTTTTTTTTTTTTGCGGAAATCTACCGGAAAATTGGAAAATTTAGAGAAGAACTGAATATGCGTTTTCAATGTGTTTTGATTGAATTCAGCACTATAACTGACTATTCGCACGACGGAGAGGGGTTATTCTTTTGTTGTTTTGTTCATTATGGTCTTGGAAAGTTTTCACTAAACAAAGTTGAAAAGCAAAAGTCGCAAAATTCGAATCAAGTTTCTTTTCCATTGTGTTTCAAAATGAACTGAATACTATAAGTTGAGAACCGTTCATCCGCTTGGGACAAAATTTTGATCATTTGACGTTCAACGACAGATGAACGTTCTTATGAACTAAAAATTCGGGAAAGTTACCCTGAAAATTTGGAAATTCGCGAGAAACTGAAAGATACCTTTTTCAAAGGATATCAGTAACATTCGTCTGGTTGCGATAAAATATTGCACATTTGACGGTCAAAGCAACAGTAACGTTCTTATGACATAAAAATTTGGAAAACTTTCCCGGAAAATACAGAAAAAATAAAAAGAAATTTTTCTATGAAATATCAATACCATTCATCTGATTGCGATAAAATTTTGCACATTCGACTTTCAAAGCGAGAGGAAGGTTTTAGTGAAGTAAATGTTTGGAATAGTTGTTCAGAAAATAGAAAAAAATGTGGAAAACTGAAAGAGCTCTTTTCTTTGGGAATCAATATCAGTCGTACGATTGCGATAAAATTTTGCACATTTGACGTTCAAAGAAATGCCTTGTAAAGTTACTAGTTCTAAAATACATATGATTTAAATTATACATTTCATTCCATTCCATGATGGTGGTGGTGGCGGCTGGTGCAGCAACAGTGTTGAATATTAAAAAATGCTCAGTCTCTTTTGCAGTGTTTTATTTTCCAATAATGCGTTCGCGCTGTTAGCGCATCGTCAGCCTGGAAAAAGACAAATGTTTTGTTACCGTCCGTGTACCTGGCGGGCAGCGAATCTAATGTGGCTAAGGTGAGTAAATTTGAAAATTCAGACTTACTTGGGCGGAGATGGAGCCACAGAACTATCTATTGCTGTGTAGGAGGTATCTTAACAATTTGTGTTATTGGGCGCCTGCAAAGAGGTAAACGTACAAAGTACGTAAGGGTTATTTAAGTTAGAATAACTAGGGACTAAAGGGGTGTGGTATGGAAATTAATGGAACGTTTTATATGATAAAACTCACCATAGCAGCAGAGGAGTCGCTGTCGCGGCAGATCCACGTTTACAACTGGTAGTATTCTTAATATCTACGGAACATAAATGCGACCGTTAAACAGAGCGGCATGGGCAGAGTTACGCCTGCGAGAATGAGCGGCTAGAGATGTTTGTGACGTGAGGGAATAAATCTTGTGAAATGATAACATGTTGGTATGAAACAATGATAAATGAATGAAAACGAAATTATTAGAGGTCTGAGGGTGGGGCGGGAGAAAGATGTTGTGAATTGTCAGAAGGGGGGTCATTTTGGAAAAAGATGGATAACATGATGTAAAAAGTTTGATTTTTTATGATGAGCTGTTCGTTGAGACTGTGTTCTGGGGACCGTTTTACAAACTTAGTGATTTCTAATTCTTCAAGAAGTGAGAGTTTTTTACCTTTGGGGGCGATGTGAAGAACTTGTAATTTGTCAAGGGGGGGGGGGCTGAATGTGTTTGCTTCTTTTGAGGTGTTCGTAAAAGGCCGAATTATTTTTGGCAGCGCCTTTCTTAGTTAGAAGATGTTCTTGGAACCTAGTTTTGAAGGCTCGTCCAGTTTGGCCAATGTAAGATAATGGGCACTGCAAACATTGTATTTTGTAGACTCCTGACTGGCTAAAAGAGTCTTTAACTAGCCGTTCACTGTGGTGAAAGCGATACTGGATCTTGTCATTGATCGTGAAGGCAACTTTTATGTGGGTGGTTTTAAGAAGTGCAGGGAGTCTATAAGAAAGATTTCCTATAAATGGTAAAGAGACGTAGATGGATTCAGTAGTGATTGTGCTAGGGAGGAGGGAGGTGTTATTTTCGAACGAATTTTGCAGTCTGCATCCAAAAATGATTTTCACCCATTAGATCATGTCAGCCGATTGCTCCATCAACTACTTGGACCTAACTCTCACCTTATCCAACAATCACATCACATTTGCGATTTACAGGAAGCCCACAACCAGTGACGCTGTCATCCACTCAACATCCTGTCACCCGTACAGTCATAAAGTCAGCTTTTTCTCGTCAATTATCGACCGCTTATGCGACCTCCCTTTAAACAGTGAAACAGTTGAGCAAGAACTAGCTACCCTGCGGCACATTACTGGAACCAACGGATACCAGGCGAGCCTGGTCGACCGATTGTACAGCAGAAAAAACTCTAAAAATAACATCTGCCTCCTCCCTAGCACCATCGCTACTGAATCCGTCTCCTTACCATTCATAGGAAATCTTTCATACAGACTCGCTGCACTTCTTAAGACCACCCACATAAAAGTAGCCTTCACGATCAATGACAAGATCCAGTATCGCTTTCACCACAGTGAACGGCTAGTAAAAGACTTTTAGCCAGTCAGGCGTCTACAAAATACAATGTTTGCAATGCTAATTTTGATGGGAATGGGTATGAAGATTGCTTGAACGCTTAAGGGGGCCACACCCTACCTAAATAACCCATGTTAATTTAGGCAAGTATTTGACCCATTTCTGAAGATAACTATTTGATGCAAGACCTTAATATTTTTACTGTATGTTACATAATGCTAATAGGGTCAACTGTACTAAAATCTTCTTTAAAAAAAGCTTTTGAAATTTGTTAAACTGCTGCATATTATGGCCCTTCTAGCAGGTCTTCCAGTTTCTTTTTCACCTTCCTGGATGTTTGTCTTGCTTTCTTGGCCATATTAGATGCAGATCTGTCTGCATCGGCTATCCTCATTTTATTGCGATGTCGAAGCCCAGTGAGTATATTTTCACCAGGATTAATTCGCAGCTTTTTCAGTACCCAACCCTTTCCAATATTCCTACAACTGAATATAATAACAGCATCATGCACTAGTTTCATTGTATGAATGCCTACAAATACAGTTTTTAGGAAGGCGGTTCCAAATTATGTTGTTGAAACATTACATATATTTCCTTAGAAGATCAGGTGGAGCCAAGTCTCTGAGTAAAGGTTTAATTGCTGTAATGACAGCAGCAGGAAGAGAATGGTGGTGAGAATAAGATTCTCCAGTTGCCTTACCCCCAGTGTATTTGCACCACGAATTTTCTCCTGATAGACACAATGCATGACATGGCGTATCATCAGCAGAGGACTTATGGAAGAATATGGTCCAAACATCTCTCTTCATTGCCTCCGGATTTTCTTAATTTTTCCTAATTGCCTGCCCATAGTATACCTGCAGTTTTAGTTAAGGAACCCTGAACGGTCAACAATTTTCCCTCTTCTAATTTAGAAATTACATCTGACAATACTCCCCGTTTAGAATAATGTTACTGCATTCCTTGTTACTTACAGTAAATTCGCTGTTACTGTCTCCAAAAGATGAGTGCTTCTTTAATCATGCACTTGTTGAACAATTACAATTAGAAACATCATTGCCAGGCGAGATAACCTCTTCTACAGAAAGCTTTCTAAACTTGTGTCCTCTGAATTGTCGCTTCTTGAAAACGACTTTACGTTTCGTCCTCTTCAATAAATACAACAAAACACACGTTAAAAACGTGGCGGAGTGACCGAGCGGATTCGAGAGCTATCTTCCGATGCGCGAGGCCGTTCCCCGGCGGGGTTTCGAGTCCCCTCTCAGGCAAGGATGTTCGTGCTGTCTTTAGTATTAGACTCTCAGGAACCTTAATTTTATCCAGGTACCATGTCTTTCCTTCCTTTCTCGAGTTTCTATTATGTTAATCTACAGTTCAAGGCCTTTAACATATGGTCACAGTTTATTTCTACTCCGGATATGTCTTATAGTTTAAGACCTCGTTTCGAAATCTCCGATTTAAAATTATAATGTCAATCATGTTATTACTGCGGTTAGAGTCAGTTGACATAAGAGTTTTCTGTGTTGTACCGCGTCATAATGTAAGGTGGCTATTGCTTTAACAACCAACGTTTCGGTCTACGTCACAGTGGTCATCTTCTGGGTGTACTGATGTGAGCTAGTTGTTAAGAACTATCATATGCTGTCGTTAAGTTTAGCTAAGTACGACAGGATGACACGGGTGACGCGATGCTCTACTCCAAGCTGTGTTTCTTCCTTCTAACCTCTACGAAAATCCTATTACAAGCGATTTCAAAATTAATTGTGGGATAACACGGGCAGATGTAGCACCAGATTAAGTTGGCGTGTCCCAGTATATCTAACGTACATATTTTGAATTGTTAATCACTGGATAATTCGTCATCTTCTGCTATGAATAAGATAATGACATGTAACAGTTCTGGAACTTCTAAGATGCAACCCTTCTTTTTCCTAAATGAATCTTGTGCATGTGGTAACAGGGAGCATGTTTTAATGATACATTCTATCACTTAGTCCTCTGCTGGTTAAATTTAACGAAAGAAGCTCCACACTAATATTAACACAAATGTAACTGAGCTACTAACGTGGACTGTCAATCGAGTAAACTTCGCAGTTTACGTGATTTTCTCATTGTGTGCAAAGGATGAGCGGTCACGAGACAGCACATAAATCTAGGGATGCCAATTGGTCATGGCCCCTAAAGGTGAAAGATCACTTCGGATGAGTATGTCAAATATGTATTAAATTTTAAATGTATGTAGGTTCTGTTATAGCTTTTACCATAACTGATGTATATTGTAGTTTTGTTTGGTTTGTTTATGTGAATTTATGTAATTTATTATCTGTGTATCTGGGTAACCGCCAATAGGGAAGTAGGAGACATCTTTGGCGAGCACCGCGCGCTCCGCAGCGAGGCGCTTTAGACCGCTCGGCTACTCCACCGTGGCACGAAAATAGTAATCGCACGAAATTTCAAGCATGAAAACAGGAAAGATTGTAGCACCTACATAGGTAGCTCCTTAATTAGCATTTTAGCAGAATATTCTCCGGTATTGTTGAGAGAGCAAGTATCTGTTCAAGTTGGATGAAAATCAGTGTGGGGTTAGAACACTTAGAAGTGGTCAGAATAGACTCTTTAGCTCACAGCAGATAATGGAGAAATGCTATGAGGGGAAGAGTGCTTTTGTATTTTATACACTTAGGAGGAAGTTATTGTCAATTCTGCAAGATTGTGGAATAAATGGTAATCTTCTGCAGGCAATTATGGGTCTTTACGAACTTTGTCAGACAGCAGTTAGAACTGGAGGTAAATTGGTTATTTCATGGTTCAAATGTTTCAAATGTTTGTATAGCTTATGGGACTTAACTACGCGGTCATCAGTCTCTAAACTTACAAACTAGTTATGAACTAGCTAAGACTAAGGACGGCACAAATATCTATGCCTGAGGGGGGGATTCAAACCCCCGACCGTAGTGGCCGTGCAGACCGTGACTGGAGCGCCTCAGACTCCTCGGCCACCGCGGCCGGCATTTCATGGTTCATGACAGTTTAGCGGCAAGCAAAGCCTGCAAAGTGTCACCACTGTTGTTATGGATTATATGTTGAAAACAATAGAATGGCCGGGTGACACTAAAACAGGTGAAAGCAAAATAAGCAGTCTTGCATGTGCAAACGACTTAGTGGCGACGATAGAAAAGCTGAAGGGTTATGGTATGAAGATCAGCATCTCAAAAGGAATGTAATTCCTCAGAGACTTAAACAGACTGAGAGCCAAATAGGAACAACGAAGTTCTAAGGCGCCTAGCTGCGGAGCACGCCGCTGGTCGCCGTTGGAATTTCGAGTCCTGCCACTGGTGTGGATCTATTTGTTGCCCTTAGCATAAGTTAGTTTAAGTAGTTTGTCAGCCTAGCGACTGACGACCACATAACTAATTACCATAGATTTACAAACATTTGAATTTTTTAGAATGTGTCGACACTTTCAAATACTTTGGGTGTTACAATTTTTAACATGGTCTTATATGCAGCAACTAAGAGTAAAATTATTTTAACAGATTGCAGCCCTACAAGTTGCTCTAAATAAATTACATATTTTTAATCTAGATTTTCACCACACTACGGAGTTCATCAAAAATGTAAAATGAGGTAATTTTACATTTCTGATGGTGCCACCCGTAAAATGGTCGAAATCTATATAAAAAAGTTTGTAATTTATTTTAAGCAACTTGTGGGGTTGCAATTTGTCAAAATTACTTTGGATGTATTTTCTTACAGAATGCCAATATACTGAAGGAATGATATGGAACTAAATGGCTTAACATTATATGAGGAATCAATAATTGCATTGAACAGAGTATCATTGAGGAATTTTATTAGAGGGTGTATGTTCCAGACTGAACGCTGAAAGGAATTATCAGTGTCTAATGACGATGATGACGATGATTATGAATGACGATGTGTGACCAGTTTGTATAATTCCTTCGTGATTTTTATCCATATTGTGGATAATAGCAGGTATGTGTGTTGGGACAAAATGGCGTGTAAAGTGAGTGAGTAAAGAGACACACACAGAAAGAAAGAGAGAGAGAAGGATGACAGCTGCTGCGATACAGAACCAGGACAGCTGCGGAGTGGGAAAAAACAATATAGATACGACTGCGTAGGCCGAGCGGTGGAAGGCAGCAGGGAAGCTTACGGTATAACGCGCCGTCGACAGCGTGGTAATTAGAGACTTGCCAAGCGGCAGCGAGATCCAAGTGTGGGAGGACCACCAGGTGGCTGCGGCCGATCGATCATGGCGTCAGCGGCTGGTGGCGCCAAAATAAGTCCGACTGGACGTCGCCCACCGGGAGGCGGGGGAAGGGGGGGGAGCTGCGGTGACCTATGAGGGAGGGGGAGGCGGTGGGGAGGCAGACACAGTGCACGAACGTGGGAGCGCCCACAGTTGGGAACGAGGCGGCCGGTATATAACAGGGTGGGGGCGGCCGCTTGGCGGGCAGCGACGGCCCCTCTGCTCGACCCATGGGAGGCGCGGCAGGGCGCTGAAGAACAGTGCTCTGGCTGGTGCAGTGCCGCCAGAGCCGCTCCAGAGGCGCTCCAGTGAGTGAGGTCCACAAAACAGTGCCACAGTACACTGACCGTGGTGAGGTTATAGTCAGAGGTCTGCACCGAAGCGGTATTTGTTAATTCGAGGGTATAATCGTGAGTGGCGCAAATATCCGCGGGCTATTTGCTTATAATGAGCACTGTACCTGTCCAGTATTGTGTTGTAATATGTGTAGAAAAATTTGTGGACTTTCGCAAAATATCATGACCCAGGTATAACGGACACCCCCTGGCTTTCACGTTTGGAGCTTAGTGGCATAAACCAACATTGCCAGGCCTCTCATGGAATTTTAGAAAAGACACACATAAAAGCTAGCAAGAAACACGTTAAGAAAATTTAAAAACTATTGAAGACAGATAATACAACAAATATCAGATACAAAAATCACAGACGTAACAACACTGCTCGAATTTCACATAAGAAACATGCATTCCAACATACTGTTTTCAAACGCAACGGACACGAGGAAAAAAAAAAATCTAAAAATAAGCAGAGAGGATTTTTGGGAAAATTACTGAATATTTTTATAGACCAGATCACATAAAACAAACTGTTATCACAAAAATAAAAACAGAAGACTATTAAATATTCGTTCAGTTATATTGATGCCATCGTCTGCTTGATATATGAACTACTAGCAAAAATCGAAAAATTACATAGACATCAACGAATTACATAAAACAAATAATTCACAATCGACAGAGGACGAGATACAAAAACAACAAACATATGTCTCGAATATACCTAAAACCACTTACCTAAATCCTCCAACCACCAACAATAACGGGTTGCACTCCGACACATGCTCCATCGTCTCCATACAACACTACTGACGTATGAATTTGAACTGAGTGGCGCAAGGTGCAATGCACGGCTGTGGTATGGAAGGAGGAGAAAAAGAAAGCAGCAGCATTCATTCATAGTTTTACAATAATATGAGTATTACGACACTAGTTAATGTACTACTTTGAATTGCACTAACCTAAACAGCAATAAAAATATAATATTTAAACCGAGCGACCACTGTATACATAAAGGAATGCTTCAGCATGCATCACTTTACTACAGAAATCTTCGAAAACTTATTCTGTCGGAAGAGTTCTGGGCTTACTTCTCTATAAATTATTATAAATATAACTAAATACGTAAGATTTTATTGTGGCATTACCAATCACAGGATACATGTTATTACGTGTACAGTTTTACCTCAGGACCCTCAGTCTATTATGAATTCGAAGGCTATAATTTCTGTTCATTGATCATATCAGGAAGAATAATTTAATGCCACAACAGTAGGAACACCTACGCAATTGAAGAAAATTAGAGCAAATTTTTAAATTCAAATGAAAATTCTACATGGCAGGCCAACAGACTTGCGGTGTTCGCCTTAGCCCAATCACTTCTGCCTCTGTACGGATTCCGTGTTGACACGAGACAACTGAGACTGCAAGTAGCCGCAACTTATCCAGAAGTTGCCACTATAATACACTAAAACTGACCGTAAAGAAACGGAAAATGGCATAGTTTCAACTTTCATTGCCTGTTCGAACTTCTGTACGGAAGGTACAAATTCATCTTTGGAACTGTCAGACTTTGGTTAAGATCCCACTGTATATATTCTGGTAATCACCTTTGGAGCGTCGTGAATTCAGTCAACACCCTCTGTGGACGATTTATATCCATAACTTAGCCACTTAACGGACACAGAATTCAAGCTTCGACACACTTTAGTGTTTAATACTTGTTCCATTTAAGAACTCATTATTAAATCGCGTTTTCTTCGATTCACTCCAAAATTTGCTTACTAAGCACTCCTCAAACACTTCATAGGTGATGGTAAAAGAATTCCCCACTAGATTCGCCCACAAGAGCGCATCAGCTTCTGAAAGCTTTATCGGAAATTTAAGTTGAGCGTTCTCCGATTTTCCTATAACAAAACTATCTTTACATGCAAAATCAAATTCAGTGCATTGTATTTTCCTCCTTTTGCAAAACACTGTATTAATACTGTATTTATGTATGGGAAACGTCACTGTAGTGGACTTGCTTACTGGTATATAATTTAATTCAGTTCCTACATCTAGAATCTGCTGTTCTCACAGCACGGTTCCATTCTTTATTTATTATTATTTACTTATTATTAGCTGAAAACCCGGCGTCGCCCGTGTATTTATTTATTTATTCTTGTCTCAATTTAGTACTTCTCCAATCCCTTCTCTCTATGTCTATCTCCTTTTCTTTCAAAATACATGTTTATCGGAGAATATATAAGAAATAAGGCACAATATACAAAATTGAGACAAAAAAATCTTTGGTCAATATGTCGTTCTTCAAATATACAAAATCATAAGTGTAGAATCCAAACACAGAAAGATTTTATATATATATATATATATATTGGGCAGACGATGCGTACCGTCGATGATCGATGCGTTGAACACCAGAGGCACACACGATTGCTGTATCCGAGCAAGTCGGCGGTCGTGAAACATTGTTTGTCGGAGAATCATGCGATGGAGTATGAAAGCACTAGGATTCTGGTACAGACGTCGAGATACTGGGACTGCGTCGTTAGAGAGGCCATTGAAATTC
The DNA here is from genome assembly GCA_026315105.1 of Locusta migratoria. Lineage (NCBI taxonomy): Eukaryota > Metazoa > Arthropoda > Insecta > Orthoptera > Acrididae > Locusta > Locusta migratoria. The sequence goes on from CM048748.1 coordinate 36,699,474, forward strand.
GCACAAGTGACGACCTCATAAACCATGACTGTGGCTATAATCTTAGCAAAGCTTGGTAACCAGCGATTGGGTTAATTAACTACTATGGACTACGTGTCGTCCTCTTATACAATTAGGAAGGTACACTCTTTGACAAAAAACCTGGCCGCCGGCCAGCCGCCGCTGAGCCTAAGTCCGAGCCGATCGCGACATGGGACAATAAAAGTGGCCGCGCTGATCCGCTCTAAGTCCAGCTATCTGCACAATCTGGCAACACTGCAGACTGCGGGAGTTCATACAGTACTTCTTGTGTGTAGTTAGAAGACAACTGGGTCAGCTACATCTGTGGTCTTGCAGTAAAGTGCGTGGTTTGCACGTTCAGTATTAGCGATCGAAACCGACTGTTGACAAAAATTTTAAATTCATGTCACTCGTGCATGCTGATGCCAAATGTGTAAGGGGAGCATATGTGTCTCGTATTTCATTTTTTGGTACACTGGTAATAACATTCCGGCCCAATAACATCGCCGCCTTTGGCCGCAGCACTTGGCAGAGCTCTCCGCGGCCCACTCGCCGGCAGCAGCGGTGGCGGCGCTACACAGCGCTGCCCCGCCCTCTGCCCACAGCGCCTGCCGCCGCTCATCGCCCTGGATACGTAAAATGCTGTAGTGTTGCTAAGTGGTCATCCACAAAAAAGGTTGCGATTCGTATTTCACACAGGATATAACGAAACAGACCACCTATTTTGAATGATGAGCATATAATACATTAGAGACGCAAAAAATTGACGTTGTCCAATCCAATGGCACTCTACGATGGTTAACACTTATTTGTGGTTTAAATCTCGATCCTTTTCCTTTCAGAAAAGCCTTTCATGTAATTTGTTATTGTCATCAGTTCATATGTTTTCATCAACTCACTAAAATGTTTTAGTGTCGTTGTTTCATTCCTTACGGTAAATGTATGAGCTAAATTATGTGAATACGTTTCAGTGCACGTTCTAAAGCAACACAGGCACACTGCAAGGTTCGTGTCTTCATGTCTCATTTCTACTGGAGATATTTCGCATCACTGGAGGTGAATTCGAATTTCTTCGAAGGTGTTTGTATGGTGAAGCAAAGAAGACATCTAATACCATTTCCATAATTTGAAGTCGACCTTTCTGAAAGACCTATTGTATAAAGCTTTTCTTGTGATTCCGTAAAGAGTTTCTTCTGGCAATCTGCAGCGAATAAAGTAAAATGAAACAAAATAAAATTCCATCCCCAAAAGCAATTTCTCCAACCAGGATTAGAGCAGCCGCCTCATACCAGGCCTGCATCGTAAGACACAAGCAGAACCACACAGCCAACCACACACGGCTACATATTGCCGTCAGTGTCTCACATATTCAATGCTGAGCCTCTAACGAATCGCGAAAGATAACCTGAAAGTCACCTACACAAATAACTACATTCCTTGAGTGCAAAAGTTAAACTTCTGTCTCTCATTTTACGTGAGCATTACACATCATGAGTCATGAAAGTAGAAGAGGAATGTCAAGTGAACTTAGTGAGACAATTCAGTACCACTTGCGGAAGTAACTGCACTGTCACAGTGTTGCCAAATATCAGTAACGATGTTGCCAGTTCTTAGCTGTACTAGGAAGACCTGTGTAGCGATAAGCGACGCGAAATCGCGTACGTCTCATGCGGGCTTCTAGAGGGGAGTCGCGCATTTTGGTTAATATGCGGCGCTCTCTCCTGATAGATTCCGTCGTCACATTTAGGATGAAAATATTTAATTCGTCCAATGAGGCCGAAACTAGCGTTTAAATTTTTTGAGGCTTCACTGCATATGATATATTTTCAGCAAATGACTAGAGAAGTTAAAAATACGGATATTGTGCTTGCAACATACGGCAGGTTAAAGACTAAGATATATAAACTTCCATCACGATTTCAGTTTCACCCCCCCCCCCTCCCCCCACCCCAAAAAAAGACTGAAACAATTACTTTTTTAGGTATCTACAAAAGCTATTTTTATGAGTTACTGGAAATGAACGTTGCATCATCCGTCACTAAACAGTAAGGTATCAAACACCTCACATCTTGAAAGCGACAGCCCACAATATTCTCAATCCTACTAGCATCTGGCCTCAACTGGCTTTTAGCCATGCATTGAGAAGAAATGCTGATGAACTGATAACTTACCCTCATCAACTTTCAGTGAGAGCTTTTTGTAACAAAACGAAAAAGTAATGCGTACCATCATTTTCTCAAATGATACTTGGCACTGTTGTCCGAAGATGGACTGTATCTACGTTGAGTCTTGTCAAACGCGTCTCACATTCAAGGAATATTACCTAAACGAATTTAGTCCTCATGAAGCTGTAACAAAACAGAGAATCTGGGTGGTTGTGCATATTCGTAAGATGAGCAAAATACAAATCCATCATCAATCGGTTTCTTCGATTCTTTGGGCAGTCTTCTTTGGTTTGTACTCCTTCACTTCGTCGGCGATCTACTGGTTTTATTGAAAATACAGTAATCAAAATTACGCGACTATTTGTCCCACATTTTAATGTCCTTGGTTTTTATTCTGAATGACAGTGATGATTTCTGTTGGACTGGTTCCATATATCGGAGCCTAATTAATGAAATTTTATTCCCATGACAGATGAAAGCAATTAGAATCTTATGTCTCTATAATGAATTTTCATATGAAAAAAATTAACACCTGAAGATGAGTCTGTAAAAACGTGAAAACGGTCGTGGACCTGTAAAGCAACGTTCTTAAAAAAAAAAAAAAAAAAAAAAAAAAAAAAAAAAAAAAAAAAAAAAGACAGAAACCAGCTGACGCGGCTTCAGAATTTATTATTTACTTTATGGGATGATTGAAGTGATTTCCAAATAAGTTGTTCTACCTATATTTAAAATTTTACCATCATTTTAGAACAATTGATAAATTCATTTAAGAAAATGTTCTTTCGTTTTGTTTGTGATGTCACTTGATATTCTTGAAGTAGGTGGCTACAGCATCTGCTATGAGGTTTCCAGGAGACAGTTGGCAGGGTGATTTTGTTTGACAGTAAGCGGATAAATTTAAGACGTAACGAAACGAAATGATGAGATCCAGCTTTTGCAACAAAACGCACCCGATTTCTAAATTGGCTAGGTTTTCAGAAAGTGACTTTTATACAGCTAGACATTACTGCTATAAACCCAACCTCATTGATTTACCCACAGCTGAGGCAGATTGCTCGCAACGTGAAAGAGAGTAGGAGTAGTTAATGTATGAAACGACCTTTTTGAACACAAATTCAGTTAACTACGACAATGAGCATATTATGATGTTAATTTTTCAAAATATTTAATGCAGGTGACAAGAAAAAGTCAACTGACTGCAGAATTACATATCAGACTCACATCTACATGATGCCGAAGTTGCGAAACAATAGACCCTACTACGACGTTGGAAAATCTTGATTACATTGATGGCCTGATGAACGAGTTTTTGTAGCTGGCGTCCTGCATGTTAGGATCCGGATCCGTAATTCCACTCAGGCTATAGATATAGATACTGTGCTCTCCAAATTTCACATATGTCACGTGGCCAGCTATTAAAAAATAAATAAATAAATAAAAATTAAAAAAATCAATGAATACCTCATTGAGCGTATTACCAGTTTTGTTTCTCGGTTTATGGTTGATTCATTTGCAGGAGTTATAGTTATGTTTACTGTACTCTATTAACTAACAATAAGACTCACAATTTGTCGCAGAAAAGTCTTCCTAAAAACTCAAATTTTATCCAGTTTCCTTCGAGTTTGCTTCCTGATAAAATAAAATGTCCGCAGGTCAATACGGAAATTACAAGCGACCTGTTATTGACAGAACATCTTGCTACGTTAAATAGCGTTCCATTTGAATTTTTGAGCACGTTCCTTGATGTGGTGCTCAATGGATTCCGGACCTGTCTTTGTTGCCTGCCTCGTTGATTTCATAAAATGTTACGTAGTCTCATGGCCGGATGCGATGCAGACATAGTTTTAATTGCAGTGTGTTCATTACAGCGCGGTGATAGGTTTCAAAGTACAAACTTAATGGCGACTTGTAGGTGCCAGGTATCTCAAGTCGATAGATTATCATTCGATCGGTGTCGTCGCAGATAGCGGACGACATTAATTTACTAACCGTTGCAATGTTCAATGCAATTCGTGAATTTCATTTATTTCTTATGTTACAGTCAAAACGCGTAAGTTCAGGGAGGTCTTCCGAACATCTGTTAGACTCTGTTTGATGGCTTCGTCTATTTAGAGCGACAGCTATCCTTTCCCTCCAGCAGGCGCGCTCCGCCTTCTCCGTTTCCACACGCGCGCGCCTCCGCTCGCTCGTTGTGCCGCATTTACCAAAACGATCGTGGCTGCCCCCACCGCGTCATACCTCTTATCGATTTGAGAAAGGTAATGAAATAAACTACCCTTCAAGTTGGTGGCCACTAAACGCTACTGTTAGCATTACTCATGATGCAAGAACACTTTATGTTCCAGTGTTACTATGATGTCTGACATAGCTCTTAAAAATTCGAAAATTTATTGGAACTATCCTTAACGCGTTAGCAATTATCGAGTGGACAAAAGGTACTTTATACGTCTTAGTCTATTATAAAACCACGTTAATATGCATTTTACATTTGAATGATTATTTTACGCTTTTCAAATTTTGTATGTGTGAAATTTTTCATTCAGTTTCAAACATTTTTATGAGAATACAACAGAGGCATTTGATACATTTGTTTTATTTCTATTTCACCTAACCCCTCTTATGTATTAGTCATGAAAAGATCGCGAAGGTAAAAAAAATAGGGCAATATGAACTCACACTAATTCTTACCAGAAATAGTTTTAACGGCGAACCATTCACGACTGGAAGAGAAACAAGCGGAAACAGCAGTTGTATAAAAAGTGCCCTCCACCACACACCAATTCAGAAATGGCGTTAATGAAGCAGTGTCATCCAGTTCTAAGTTAAGTTGAACGTTAAAGGTCTCTTGTTCAGATGGAAGTTGGTTTGAAATGAACTGCAAAATTTGTACCAACACACGGGAACATGAACAAAGTAAGTTCTATTGCACACGAGACACGAAAGAAAGAAGGAATGTAATGCGGTCGAAACCGTCCGCTTCTTTGCCTTTCGTGTAGATATTTCAGATGAAAGCGTTCTGCCAATGGACGATAGACCTGAAATAACCAAACGGTTTGGTTTATAGGACAATTTCACTTTTGGTGGTTGCAATTACTTTACAAATAATAGATCGAATGAATGGAGTAATTTGAAGGGAAACGAATTATTACAATTACTTTGAATCACCTGCAAAGATAAAAATATTTAAGAAAAAAAATACTTCGGAAGCAACATTAAACACTAACATTAAAATTCACCTAAACAGGGGCATCACTATACGAAGAAAACAGTATCTTATTGGGAAAGGGTATGCGGATGTAATAGAAGTCACTATATTCTGCAGAAAAAGCCGTATGGTCAATTTTATGATTATCAGTAAAAACTTGCGTAATAGCTGCTCTAGGACGGTACCCGCCAGATGCTCATTTTGGTGATATTCCTGAACTGTAAGCCGCATATGACAAGACTGAACGTATATACGTCCAATTTAGGACAAAAATGCGTAGGAACTTTGGAGAAAGTAGTCATTTTACACTTCATCCGTTTCGTTAAAAGAAACTCTCCCCGGAAGTTGATGAAGGTAAGTCATCTATTCATCAGCATTTTCAATGATGTTGTCTGCTTTCGGGCTGAAGCCCTACTTAGAATGGGCTTTGGCAGCGCAGCATGGATAAAAGCAGTTGAAGCAAGCTGTTTGTAGGAATGAGGATATTGTGGAATGGCCAAGAAATTCTTCCTATAGCTTAGCAGTATTGGTTACGATGCTAGGCAACTCTGATCGTTCCCTTAGTTCCAGAATTCGAGGTGTTTTCCAATATTCATGAGGATATGAGATTAGTCATTGCATTTAAATGACTCTGTTATCCTGAATTAAATTTTTGACCGCAGAAAGGTCTACCCCTGCTTAAATTGCAAACAGTTTTGTGTTTTATGTCGGGACTGTGTGTGTTAACTGCAAACAAATGTCAGATAACTGAACTAGTAATCTCATTTTAGCTCGGTGGCGCCATTCTCGTTTTCTGATCTACAGGAAGCATAGTTGATTAGTGAGGTATCGTTGTACTAGTGATATTTGTGGCTTCAGGTCTATTTTTCTCCCCTGAAAAATGTCCTTAATGGTATTCAGCAACGAAATACCAAAACTCATTGCAGTCTGTCAACCAAGAGATCGGCAGTTTCTATTGTTATTGTAATCTTTATCATTCTGCTGTAACGCCATAAACATCATTGATTACTATCATTATTACCATCATTATTGTCATTAATTCAGTTCCAAAAGCGTTCTTTCCCATGTGGCCAAGAGACCAGAAAGAATGTGTGGTTTGACGAAAAATAGGACCATAAGAAAAAGTAGGTAAAACGTTTGTATCAATTTCTGTTGATTTAACATCGTGACCACAGATACTAAGCAACAACACATGCAAGTCATAGGTTGCAACGCTCCAAAAATCCATCAGACACATGGGTTCGGATTCTCATCATCATTTGTTGGCCCAACAAGACTATAACACTACGAAATAAAAAGCTGCTTAGTAGTCTACAGATTATATGTAAATGTTTGCAGAGGAAAAACCTCAGAATTGCACATTTCCCACATATACAGTTTAGTTTCTGTGTTCATAGCCGTAATTTTAAACATCCAGTCTTCTGAATACTCAAGTGAAATAATTACTGTGTTGCACAAATAATCAGTTAACTATGTTTCTTCTGTCTTTCAAGCAGACCAACAAATTTATGTATTAACGTAGAGGACATGAAATATTACCTGTACAGTCGTAAGGCTGTATTTTGAAACGCAGTCGCTTTCAAGTTGCAAAATTATCACATTGAGTGACAATAGAAAACTGATCAGTTTGCTATTGTCACTCACTGTGATAATTATGTTTTATTATAATGACATAGTGCACCTATGCACTGTAAATTGTTATATAACAACTGATTGACATTACAAGATTATGGCCTTGTAAAACATTTTATTTGACCAGATGATGCTGACATAGTGCAGCGAAATCGGTCGTCGTAAATAAAAATTGATGAACAGCGATCTTGGCTTTTTTTACATCTTTTTACGGTATTAGATATCTTCTTTGCTTCACCATACAAACACCTTCGAAGAAATTCGAATTCACCTCCAGTGATGCGAAATATCTCCAGTAGAAATTATACATGAAGACACGAACCTTGCAGTGTGCCTGTGTTGCTTTAGAACGTGCACTGAAACGTATTCACATAATTTAGCTCATACATTTACCGTAAGGAATGAAACAACGACCCTAAACCATTTTAGTGAGTTACATATTGTGTCTTGATGAAAACATATGAACTGATGACAGTAACAAATTATATGAAAGGCTTTTCTGAAAGGAAAAGGATCGAGATTTAAACCACGAGTAAGTGTTAACCATCGTAGAGTGCCATTGGATTGGACAACGACAATTTTTTGCGTCTCTAATGTATTATATGCTCATCATTCAAAATAGGTGGTCTGTTTCGTTATATCCTGTGTGAAATACGAATCGCAACCTTTTTTTGTGGATGACCACTTAGCAACACTACAGCATTTTACGTATCCAGGGCGATGAGCGGCGGCAGGCGCTGTGGGCAGAGGGCGGGGCAGCGCTGTGTAGCGCCGCCACCGCTGCTGCCGGCGAGTGGGCCGCGGAGAGCTCTGCCAAGTGCTGCGGCCAGAGGCGGCGATGTTATTGGGCCGGAATGTTATTACCAGTGTACCAAAAAATGAAATACGAGACACATATGCTCCCCTTACACATTTGGCATCAGCATGCACGAGTGACATGAATTTAAAATTTTTGTCAACAGTCGGTTTCGATCGCTAATACTGAACGTGCAAGTCGCGCACTTTACCGCAAGACCACGGATGTAGCTGACCCAGTTGTCTTCTAACTGCACATAAGAAGTACTGTATGAACTCCCGCAGTCTGCAGTGTTGCCAGATTGTGCAGATAGCTGGACTTAGAGCGAATCAGCGCGGCCACTTTTATTGTCCCATGTCGCGATCGGCTCGGACTTAGGCTCAGCGGCGGCCGGCCGGCGGCCAGGTTTTTTGTCAAAGAGTGTACATTGATCTGAATGTGTCGTTATGTCTGTGAAATTTCTTGCGGCTACAGTTTGTAGTTTAGAGATTAATAAATTTTAACGTCGAACAGAATGCCGTAATTTCAGTCCATGAACAGCGGAAAAGTAGTAAGCCAGAATCTTTTTTTTTCTTTCAGTATTTAGATGTGGTTGTCAGCGAGACAACTTTTAATACAGTTTCTGATAGTACTGTCATTCTCATATAGTCTATTTATAAAGTTTCGTCGCATATGTGGAAGTTTCTTGGAACTCTTATTGTTTGTGACGCTATATCCCACTGAACAGTGTGTCGTTTGTGGTTAGTATTCCTACAGCGATTGTTATAGCATGTAAGAAATGTTTGTACCAAATTTGGTTGTAATTCGTCCAGTCGTGTAGGAGAAAATGAGCTCCGGCCGCGGAGGCCAAGCGGTCTGCGGCGCGCCAGTTACTGTCGGCACAGCCACTACGGTCGGGGGTTCTAATCCCCCCCCCCCCCCCGTCGGGCATGGATATTTGTGCCGTCCTTAGTCGTCCTTAGTCTTAGCTAGCCCATAAGTAGTTTTCCGTGCATCATATCGCTTATAACTTCATATCTCCTGAACTATAAGTTGTACGTAATTCTTACACTTACGTTGACCGCCCTCATAGATTGAAGCTTCCGAGTACGAAATTTTAAAAGGATTAAAAAAACAACTGTAGTTGTGTATGCAATACGTACACACAAATACACACACAAACGACACCCTCCTTTAAATATAAATATTGATATTACACAATTTATACATTTTGCTGGGTGCGATCTCCTTAATTGTGGAATCTTTTTTACTTTTTACCAAGATCGCTTCTTTACCACATTAGCGGTTTCAACTGATCTCGCAGTCATCATCAGATCGGCAAAAGGAGACCACTCAACGCACCTGCCACTTATTACCAATGAGCGCTAAAAACCACAGCTTATACATTTAAATTTAGATATATACATACCTAGGGAACTGTGGTGTATCTAATCATACCAACTGTGTGGCTCTATCCGGCGATCCGTGGGGTTGTCACACAAAATCGCATACTCATAAAATAAAATGCAAACATGGCCCCCATAACATAAACGACTGTCGACACGCTTCTTACACCTCATTAAACCCAACTGCGCGGGCTCACGTTAGACTTACGGAAAGCTGTTACCATGCAGACCGCTAGGTGGCGTTCATGGTTAGTGATGATACCAGTACATTATTTAAGGAAATAGTATCTGACTGTGGTGGGGTACTCCTACCTCACAACACCTTATCAAAAATATTAAAATGTTATTACCCACCATCTCCTGCTGATCGTCTTTTGATGTTTCAAGTGTTTATAAACCCGCATATTCTCTAGGATGTTTAATTTCTTTCCATTGGCGCTTTATGTGGGATCTTCATATTTTGTCGAATATCTTGGATTTTATGTTTGGTTTCTCATAAGTGCTCACCAAAAGAAGTTTTATTGTGGTTACCTGTATGCTCTCGGAATCTCGTAAAAAAGGATGGAACACTTTGCCCAACATAAAAGCCTTGGGTTTTGTTAGTGAAACATCACGGTTCCTGCGGTTGTTTCTTCATCACAGAGATTATCGAAAACGGAAAAAATGTCATTTCCACATAAACGTCTACAGGATTTCTAGAAAATATTTGAACCATTAGCTGTGGTTAGTTACTTGGGTCTTTGCAAATCACTGTGTAAAAACAAGTAAGATTTTTTAAGTACCATGAGAATTTCATTTTGAGAACATGTGGTAAAAATTTCTAAGATTTGTAATGAACAAAACAGTACGGCAGTGTCCATACCCACGATGAGTGAATTTAGTAACCAAAAATAATGTTTTTTCGTGATTTTCTCAAGAACCACTTCTGACTGAATAGCCGGGAATAAAGTTACAAATCGTTGCGTGTAAGTAAACTGGTAGCAAACATTATGGGACCTAAGTGCAGTGGTCAATAGGTCCGAAAACTTACAAAATACTCAAAATACCTAAGCCTAAGAACAGTACACACACCCATGTCGAAAGAAGGGCTTGAACCACCGACGTGGAACGGCCACGCGCACCACTTCACGACACCTTGGTACACACGGGTATTCTGACCCCGACCATAAACGTCGTCTACGGTGTTTGGAGAATTGTTGGAAAGAATTGTTCATCTGTAGCATATACCGTGTACGGAACACTAGCGTTGACACATTATTGAGTATTAAAGACGCATTGGACCTTCGCGTCTGGTTAGATTAAAGGACGCAAGATGGACAATGGAAGAAGCATTAAGATTTAACAGCCTGTCGGCAACGTGATGATTAGAGACGTAGCGTCTATAGGGATTGTTCTGTTATGGCTGAGGAAGAAATTGGGTCGTGCCCTGTCGAAGGAATCATCCCAGCACAAGCCTGGAGTAATCACGGAAATCCCGAATTTTGATGGCGACGGAGGCGAGTTTGAACCTGCGAACACTCGATTTAAATTCAGCAAGATAACCACCAATATATTCAGAGACAGAATGCAGGTTCGGTCAAAGCTTGAGTACTAAGGAGGTGCTTCCGGAACTCAATCATGGATTTCCTGGAGGCCAGAAGTGTTCATTTTCGCGAAATACTTTTTATAAAGATTTGAAATACCACGTTTGGAACTGGGTGGAGAACCATTGTGCAGAACGATGAACATCTCGATCAAAGATTACGAAGATGAGTTTTCCTCTATCCCTTTCCAGAAGTGGAAATGAAATGTAATGAATAATAGTGCTAAAGGGGTGCCGTGCGTCGTGCTCAACTTCCGGAGTATGTATGTAATTGTGCATCCAGTGATTTCCGTAAATAAATAAGTCAAGTTATGGGGGAGTGACTTCAAGGGCTTGCACCGTTTTCCGCCACCCGTTGAAATGTTTGTAAATATATCGGACCACACTGCGTGGTCATCAGTCCGTAGCTTAAAAACTACTTAAACTAAGGACAACACACACACACACACACACACACACACACACACACACACACACACACACACATGCCCCAGGGAGGACTCGAACCTCCGACGGCGAGCAACCGTGCGCTCCGCAGCGAGGCGCCTTAGACCGCTCGGCTTCTCCACCGCGGCTCCGCCACCCGTCACAGAGCTACGGCTCCCAGTCGAAAGAGAAATTTGTACTGCCATAACAACAGTGCGACATTTGCTTTGTAACTAGAACACTAGCAACACGGAATCTTCCAAATTTTCTATTCTTCTATCACTGTATCATTGCCTCAACTATTTTTAATTATTTTTCGAATGAATGTATATGGCAAATGCGGACTTACAATTTTTGCTGTAAGGACATTGGATTGTACAGGTGATCTAGCTTTAAATCTTATTACTGACAACTTTAGAACCCTCATTAGATTATCGAAGAGTAGTAGATCTTTTTTTCCTATAAGTGCAAATCAAATGTTCAAATGTGTGTGAGGTCTTATGCGACCAAATTTCGTGGTTATCAGTCGCTATATTTACATACTAATTACTTGACTGACTTACTATAAGGACAACACAAACACCCATTCCCGAGGGAGGATTCCAACCTTCGACCCTAGCGGCCGTGCAGACTGTGACTGGCGCGCCGCCGACCGCTCGGCCACTGTGGCCGGCCCTATAAGTGCAGACGATACCCCAACCAATGATCCCTGTCCCATCTGCGTGATTTCGTGTTTATCTGTACAGTTGTTGTTGTTGTTGTTGTTGGTTTTGAGAAGCTAGGTCATCAGTCCTCTTCTGTACAGTTCCTTACAGAAAATTACATTTCAGCCAACATAGGACATAACATCTTTCAACACGCCGGACGAAACTTAGTACTTAACTCTTTCATTCCCAGTGTTGTTCCTGGACAACAAAGTATTAAAAGTCGAATTATACCGTATTTTGTGCATCGATACTTGAAGTTGCATTTTTGTTTGATGAACAACATGCTTCTGGTACGACATTTTGTCACTTGGTACGGCATGTAGTCACTTCTGAGGCATTAATCTGTCCATCTTGGAGGTTGCGTTGCCGTCTGGTTAAGAGTGTGAGCGTGAGTTCCTTTTATTTTATTCCAGCAGTGGCTTCTCTTGTCTTTGGTGCTGAGGCGAAGATTATGCTAGCATTATTGATGTGGTAATGTTAAGAGTCAACAAAATTACGTCCAAGTAATAAAATACTCCGATAAAAACGTCTGTAAACCATATTTTGATGTTTAATGCACTGTATTAATACAGAAAACACTAAATTTCAATTTTTCCAAAGCTGATTTCATAATGTGGGACTGAAAGGATTACTTGCAAGCACCCCAGTCGTCACAATCTCTGGTATGAACAGCCCACTCGCTATCATTACGCCGTGCATATTTTTATCACAAGTAAACAGCGAGTTTGAAACCACACAAAGCTGTGCAGTCACACACTGGAAATACGTCCTGACTATTTTATACACGTCTGCAAGAACACAAAAAATGGTAGTTCTCTCTCTTAAACATGAAATAAACGATGTGCAAAATTCCTCTAATATGTGTCTCATTACTTAAATCCTCTGTCACAGACAAAGGTATTTGAAGAGTGTGGAAAATGAGATCGTGTCGAGCAGAATAAAACGTATTACAAAGCATTTTTCTGGACAATAGCTGAGGTAATATAGTCTTCGAAATGAATGACTGGATTGTGAAAATTACTCACATAGAGAGGGCAATCTTGAAAACGCTGCGTTTGATGAGCCACCCACGACGTTGTGTGGGACTCTGCACTTAATTAAAACATCCACTTCTCTCCATTTATTGAGGTACGGGTGATTGTAGTATGTGATATACACGGGTTAAATTTGACTGTGACGAGAGTGTCACAGAAATGTTGCACGAGTTGGGGTGGAAATCATTAAAAGAATGGTGTCATTCATTGAGGCAAGGTTATTAGCGAAATTTCTGTCGCCAGCTTTCTCATCCGAATGCGAACATATTATGTTAGTATCAACCTACGTATCGAGACATGACCATCTCAGTAAAATAGGATAAATGATACCGATAAGTGAAAAAATTAGGTGCTCCTTTTTCTCGCGCGCTGTTGAAGAATGACAAGTACAGAAATATCATAAAAGCGGTTCGATGAACCCTCCATCATACACTTAAATGTGATCAGCAGAGTATTTATGTAGATGTTCATGAACTATGTGCCGAGCTGTGATATAATTGTCTTCCTACTGTAACCAATTTTTAAACACCTTAAAATAAATTTTTATTTTACAGTTTTTATAGCCATTTTGGCCGATTATTGTGACTAAATTTATTAAAAGTGCAAAAAGAATAACATAAAAACTATCAGGTCTAAGCTGTAAAAGACCGAAACTGAAGAATTTTATTGTTTCTTAGTACAAAAGCGCTTTCAGTACAGATTCCTTGTTCACGGGATCGTTTGGGATTAAATATTAGGAGTGTCCTGTAGTACTAAACTGTGAGGAAATATAGGGTTTCAATTATAATTTATTGTCTCCGCAGGGATTTAGCCAGGTTGAGATTATCATTGTTTTCAGGGAAGAATGGTAATTAATATCGATAATGAAATCAAGTAACTATACTAGAATTGATTATAAGAGGTAATCCGTCTTATGCTGACTGCAATTAAGAGATTTATTTTACACCAGACGCGTTTCGCTTTTTATTTTAAAAGCATCTTCTGTGGGCTGTAAATGATACATCTATCTACATCTACATCGATACTCTGCAAATCACAATTTAAGTGCCTGGCAGAGGGTTCATTAACCACCTTCATAACTTTTCTCTACCGTTCCATTCTCTAACAGCGCGCGGGAAGAAAGAACACCTAAATCGTTCCGTTTTCGATCTGATTTCTCTTATTTTATTGGGATGGTCATGTCTCCCTAAGTAGGTGGGTGCTAGCAAAATATTTTCACATTCAGAACTAAAAGTCGGTGATTGAAACTTCGCAAACAGATCACGCCGCAACGAATAACGTCTTTCTTATAATGAATTCCACCCCAATTCGTGCAACATTTCCGTGACGCTTTCCCCCCCGTAACGTGATAAAACAAAACGAGCTGCCCTTCTCTGAACCTTCTCAATATCTTCCGTCAGTCCCACCTGGTGAGGGTCCCACAAGGGGCAACAGTACTCCAAAAGAGGACGCACAAGTGTGATGTAGGCAGTCTCTTTGGTGGAGCTGGTGCATCGTCTAAGCGTTCTGCCAATGAAACGTAACCTTTGGTTCGCCTTCCCCACAATATTTTCTATGTGTTCTCTCCAGTCAAAGCTGTTCGTAATTGTAACTCCTAGGTATTTGGTAGAATTTACGACCTTAAGGTTTGACTGATTTATCGCGTAATTGAAGTTCAGCGGATTTCTTTTAGTGGTCATGTGTATTACTTCACACTTTTCTTTATTTAGTGTCAATTGCCAATTTTCGCACCAAGTAGAAATTTTGTCTAAATCGTTTTGCAGTTGCTTTTGATCATCTGTTGACTTCACTAACCGATAAACGACAGCATCATCCGCGAACAGTCTAAGGGAGCTATTATGATTATCTCCTAAATCGTTTATAAACACGAGGAAGAGTAGGGGACCAATAACGCTTCCCTGTGGAACGCCAGATATCACTTCTGTTTTACTCGATGACTTACCGTCAATTACAACGAACTGTGTCCTTTCTGATAGGAAATCGTGAATCCAATCGCACAATTGGGGAGATATTCCATAAGCACGCAATTTCATTAGAAGCCGCTTGTGGGGTACAGTATCAAAAGCCTTCCGGAAATCCAGAAATATGGAATCGATTTGAGATCCCTTGTCGATGGCACTTAACACTTCATGTGAATAAAGGGCAAGCTGTGTTTCGCAAGAGCGATACTTTCTGAATCCGTGCTGACTATTGGTTAATAGGTCGTTCTCTTCGAGGTAGTACATAATATTCGAACAAAGTATATGTTCCAAAATCCTACTGCAAATCGACGTCAATGAGATAGGCCTGTAATTTTGGGGATCACTCCTATTGCCTTTCTTGAATATTGGAGTAATTTGGGCAACTTTCCAGTCTTTGGGTACGGATCTTTCGCTAAGTGATCGGTTGTAAATTATAGCTAAGTACGGAGCTATTTCATCAGCATACTCTGAGAGGAATCTAGTTGGTATACAATCTGGCCCGGAAGATTTATTTTTGTTTAGTGACTTAAGTTGTTTTACTACTCCAGGAACATCTACTTCTAAGTTTCGCATGCTGGCAGCTGTTCTTGGATTGAATACTGGAGTGTTGACTTCGTCTTATTTGGTGAAAGAATTTCGGAAAGCTGTGTTTAGTAATTCTGCCTTAGCAGTACTGTCGTCGGTAGTATTACCATTGCTATCGCGTAGTAAAGGTATTGTTTGTGTTTTGCCGCTAGTGTACTTCACATATGACCAGAATTTCTTTGGATTTTCTGTAAGATTACGAGACAGGATTTCGTTGTGGAAACAACTATAAGATTCTCGCATTGAAGTCCGCGCTAGGTTGCGAGTTTCAGTAAAAGATTGCCAGTCTTGCGGATTCTGTGTCTTTTTAAATTTTGCATGCGTTTTTCTTTGTTTCTGCAACAGTGATCTGACCTGTTTTGTGTACCACGGGGGGTCAGCCCCTCCCTAGTAGCCATTTTCCTAAGGGGCTCCATTACCCGCCTAACGTTGGAGCTCCCAACTACCAACAAACCCACCCTCTGTGAGTGCCCGGATCTTGAAGGCAGAGGGGCGAGTACAGGACAAGCGACACCATCCGCATCAGGAACATCCCCTGACACAGACAGCGCCTCGAATCTGTTGGCAAGACTAACCGGGGAGGCCTCCACTTCGGTCCCCCGGGAAGTCTTACGCCGCCTGACACGCGCTGAGGGGACCTCCCAATCCACCACGGATTGGGGGGCTACCTCTTCGCGAGCAGTGAGCGGGCTGGCCACAGCCGCAGGCCGATCGGAGGGCACAACAGACGCACAGGGCGTCTGCTGCACCCCCGCGAGCGGCCCACAACAGTGGCGCCCACCCACCGCAGTCTCAAGCGTTGCCAGCGAAGCCAACGCCGCCTGAAGCTGCGAGCGAAGAGTCACCAACTCTGCCTCCATCCGTTCGCAGCAGTTACAGTTCCTAGCCATTCTAAAAACCTTTGTTTCTTCCAAGTAAGTACGTCAGAGGACTCAGTAGTTTGATAAACAGTGAGCTTTGCAAGGTATAAACCTAACGCTGAACTGTTTATTAACGGCGAATCTGAAAAATATATACGCGAGCTAATAAATAAAAAAATTCAGTAACTGAGCTGACAAATAAGCGCGATTCTTAATAAACAAACACGCGAGCACACTAAAGTATAAAGAGCTGCAAGAGAAAGTACACACGAAATGTAAATAAGTCGCTTCTATTAAGAAGCCGGTTACCGTACAATGTAGAGCTGCTGCTGGTCACGTGTGCACTGGCCGCCGGTCACTGAGCAACAAAGGCTTGTACAGTTTGTTTTCGATAAATAGAGTAAAAACAGTTTTTAAAAGACATTGTGCACGTTAGGCCTATGTGTATTTAACTTAATATTCGGTCCACTCACGGCGTTGATGTCTCTTCTTTACAAAATGTTCAAATGTTTGCAGAGCTTATGGGACTTAACTACGGGGTCATCAGTCCCTAAACTTACTAACTACTTATGAACTAGCTAATACTAAGGACGGCACAAATATCCCTGCCCGAGGGGGGATTCGAACCCCCGACCTTAGTGGCCGTGCAGACCGTGACTGGCGCGCCGCATCTCTTCTTTACATCTTACTATTGTTTCTCCGTCTTGTTGGCTGGAGTTTGTTTGTTCCTGGAGTGTGTTTTCGGGCTGTGAACAGCTTTCTCTTAATGATTTGCATAATTTCCGTGACATTCCCTCCCCTATATCGCGATGATAAAGAACGAGCTGTTTTTCTGTGCACTTTCTCTAAATTTTCCGTCAATCCCACTTGTTGGGGATCCCACAGTGGGCAATAATACTCCAAAATAAGACGCACAAGTGTGGTGTAGGTAGTTCTTTAGAAGAGCTGTTGCATCTTCCAAGTTTTCTGCCAACGAAACGTAGTCTTAAGTTCGCTTTCCCTACTATATATTCTCTGCCTTCTTTCCGACTAATTTGTAATTGTTAGTACTAGGTATTTAGTTGATCGAATTACGACCTGTAGTTTTGGCTGACTTATCATGTAAATGAAATATAACGGGCTTATTTTAGTGGTCTTATGGATGTCTTCACACTTCTCATTATTAAGGGTCAATTGCCATTTTTTGCACCATGCTGATACTTAAATAGACTTTCGGCGAATGCTTGTAACTAGCCGCAAAATCTGTTGAAATTTACAGGTCTGTCAACATGTATACTGACTTCCGATGCAAATTCAAAGTGGACAGAATAGTTCTGGACACTTCAATAATTTTGCTTCACAACTTTGGAGCATACAGAGCACGTCTAAACACCTCGAACACTCTGGAAGTAGTCTCCTTGAAAACTCCCTTCTACTCACTGCCCATAAGACGCTTCCTTAAAGAAATGCCTTACAAATATATATATGTATATGTATATATATTCACCTTTGTCCAGAACTGGCACTGTAAGTTTTAAATATGAGTGATTTAAAATTGCTTGTATACTTCATTAGACTCCGGTTGGTGCTTTAATTGATTTCACGTAGTTGCAACTGTGTCCAGTCACATACACTATTGATCGTTATGCTTCCTTCTGTGTTTTGAGTAACTTTATGTAACTTTATATCTGGCTCAGCCGTGGTAAATCTGTGTTTAGGCCGATTGATTATAAGTTCTAATTGCAGACTTGGTGTGCAATTTAATTTAACCATTTTAAATTGGGTGCAATGAGAGAAGGGGCTATGTCACATTACATGAAATATTGAGCTTTGTCCATTATCTGTGTTCTCGAGCCATCTTGCGTCTATCCTGTTAGCTATAATCACGTGACATGGCTCCAGCTCTATATGGAGCAGTTGTTGTAAGGTTTTGAATGTGCCCTTGCGATCATTTTGAGTGAGAGGATACTTCCCCAAGAGTGCGCATGATTAGCTGACCAGCAGGGATGTGGGACAGCGATGGTTACCTTTCCTAATTCTCAGACTATTTATAATTCGGGCACCGAAGGATTAAATTATGGTGCTTACAGCGCCATCCACTGCTACTATTTATTTTTCTTTGCCATACGTTTCCCCCTTCGCCAATAATATTCTATTGTAATTTGACGGATGGTGTTGATTTGTGACGGATGATGTTATTTTCACAGCGTTTTGAAATAAGTGGGAACTCTTGTAAATTAAAGTCAACTAGGTCATAATCAGTGCTATTTACATTAAAATGAAATTTTTCGTTTTGCATAATTTGCATAACAAAAAGTTAAAGTAAAAAGTGACCTCTTTATTGTATAAATAATGTCTTAATACAGCGAGTTATAAAACTCAATTTAATTTCTCCTCAGAGTGGCATAGCTCCCTCTCTCGCTAGACCACTCAATTAGTCAAAATTACTTATTGTCTCCTTTTACAAGAAAATGTTTCTGAAACTTTCTTGTGAATGACTGTCTATTGACAATAAATTTCAAGTCTCTAGCAAGTGATGACTATGTCTGGTAAACACGTCTAGCCGCTCATATTTCATTATCCTTCATGTACTTAAAGTAAGGGTTATTGTAGAAGGGCGAATCCTTATCCCTGTTCTACTCCTACCACTGTCAACGGATTGGTGTGTGTGGCTGAATTTTCACTCAGCTTTTCATACCACCACTAATCTGTTGCTCGTTAATTACGTTTGTAGTATCGAAAGATACTCTGAGCTCTTCCAATTAATAATAAATTCTATGAAGGTGAACTGAGCCTAAATTGGCACCTTCTTTTCTCCAACATTTAATTATATTTCTACATATGTAGCAAAAGTTCCACCAATAACAGGAAACAATACTCGCCGCAAACGAAGAAATCAAATGTGAAAAATTACAGGAGTATTAATTTCTCTGCTTTCTGTGCGTATTCCTAGCATTCTTAAGTGACAACATCGATGTACAATTTCACATTTCTTCTTGAAACAACACGAGAGCGAAGGAACACTCTTCGACATAAAAACCTGGCTGCCGGCCGGCCGCTACTGAGCCGATAGCGACATGGGACAATCTACATCTACATACATACTCCGCAATTCACCGTAAGGTGCGTGGCGGAGGGTACACTGTACCACTACTAGGAACTTCCTTTCCTATTCCACTCCCAAATTGAACGAGGAAAAAAAGAATGCCTATATGCCTCCGTACGAGCCCTAATTTCTCTTATCTTGTCTTTGTGATCTTTACGCGAAATTTAAGTAGGCGGCAGCAAGATCGTACTACACTCAGCTTCAAATTCCGGCCCTCTAAATGTACTTAACAGAAATTCACGAAAAGAACGCCGTCTTTCTTCCAGCGATACCCAATTGAGTTGCCGGAGCATTTTCCGTGATACTCGCGCATTGGTCGAACCTACAGGTAACAAATCTAGCTGCTCGCCTCCGAACCGTCTCTATGTCTTCCTTTAAACTGATCTGCTGCGGGTCCCAAACACTTGAGCAATACTCAACACGTGGTCGTACAAGCGTTTTATACACGGTCTCCTTTACAGGTGAAGTACATCTTCCCAAAATTCTCCCAATAAACCGAAGTCGGCTGTCCGCCTTACTCACAACTGTCCTTACATGCTCCTTCCATTCCATATCGCTCTGCAATGTTACGTCTAGATATTTGAACGACGTGACAGTATCAAGAAGCTCACTACTAATGCTGTATTCGAACATTATGGGATTGTTTTTTTTTTTCTACTCATGCGCATCACCTTACATTTTTCTACATTGAGAGCTAGCTGCCAATCTTCGCACCAACTAGAAATTTTGTCTAAGTCATCCTGTATGCCATTACAGTTAGTTACAGACGACACCCTCCCATACACCACAGCATCGTCAGCAAACAGCCGCAAATTACAACTTACTCTGTCCATCACATCATTTATATATATAGAAAATAATAGCGGTCCTATCACACTCCCCTGGGGCACGCCTGACGATACACTCGTCTCTGATGAACACTCGCCGTCGAGAACAACGTACTGCGTTCTATTACTTAGGAAGTCTTCCAGCCAGGCACAAATCTGTGAACCTATTCCATAAGCTCGTATCTTCATTAGCAGTCTGCAGTGTGGCACCGCGTCGAACGCCTTTTGAAGTCGAGAAAAACACATTCCACCTGTTGCCCTTCGTCCATGGCTCGCAAGATGTCATGTGAGAAAAGGGCAAGCCAACTAATATTACATGGCCCCGATACCTATGCACTACCTGGTGTAGACTTTCTTTGAATGATTCTAAAACTTTTACAGCAGCACTGGGGGGTCGGTAAAAACACCCAACTATTAACTTTACTTCTTTTAGACCTGTTATACGTGCCCAGATAACTTCACAGTTACTTTCAACACGATCTCAGTAGAAACAATATCTTTATCCACGGCGATGAACACTCCTCCTCCAGTTGTATCCGATAAACGTGGCCGCGCTGATTCGCTCTAAGTCCGGCTATCTGCACAATCTGGCAACACTGTAGACAGCGGGAATTCATACAGTACGTCTTGTGTGCTGTTAGAAGGCGTGTAGGTCAGCTTCATCCGTGGTTTCGCGGTTAAGTGCGTGACTTGCACATGCAAATCTTAGCGATAGTACCGACTGTTGACAAAAATTTGAATTTCACGTCCCTCATGCATGATGTTGCCATATGATTAAGGGGAGCATATGTCTAACGTATTTCATTTTTTGGTACATTGGTAATAATATTCCGGCCCAATAACATTGCTGCGTCTGGCAGGGGTGGCGGCGCTGCGCTGCCTCGCCCTCTGCCCACAGCGCCTGCTGCCGCTCATCGCCCTGGATATGTAAAATGCTGTAGTGTTGCTGAGTGGTGATCCACAAAAAGAGTTGCGATGTGTATTGCAGACACGATATTAACGAAGCATACCACCCATTTTGAATGATGAGCATATTATTACACTAATACATAACACATTAGAGAGGCAAAAACTTGTCATTAGTCATTATCCAATCCAATGGCACTCTAAGATGGTTAACACTTGTTTGTGGCTTAAATCGCGATCCTTTTCCTTTCAGAAAAGTCCTTCATGTAATTTGTTATTGTCATCTGTTCATGACAAGATACAGTTCGTAACTGCACTATAATGTTTAGTGCCGTTGTTTGATTCCTTGTGGTAAATGTATGAGCTAAATTATGTAAATACGTTTCAGCGCACTTTCTAAAGAAACACAGGCACACTGCAAGGTTCGTGTCTTCATGTCTCATTTCTACAACAGATATTTTGCATGAAGGAACTATATTATGTTCACGTCCTCCGTAAGCATCGCCTAGCTTGTTGATCCTAAGGAAGTAGTAAAAATTCGCATCAATGGAGGTCAAATCGAATTCCTTCAAAGGCGTTTCTATAGTGAAGCAAAGAAGACATCTAATACCATTTCCATAATTTGGAGTCTACCTTTTTGAAAGTCTTATTGTATAAAGCTGTTCTTCTGCTTCCATTGGAGAGTTTCTTCTTGAAATCTGCTGCGTATAAAGTATAATAAAACTAAAATGAAATACCATCCCCAAACGCACTTTCTCCAACCAGGATTAGAACTTCCGACTCACACCAGAGCTGCATCGCAAGACACAAGCAAAACCACACAGCCAACCACACGCTGCCCTTAGTCTCTCACATATTCAATGCCGAGACTCTAACGCATCGCGAAAGTTAACCTGAAAGTCACCTATACTAATAACAGCATTACTTGAGTGTAAATGTTAAATATCTGTCTCTCATGTGACAAGGGCATTGTACAGAATGAGTCATGAAAGTAGAAGAGGAATGTCAAGTGATCTTAGCGAGACAATTCAGTACCACTTGCGGAAGTAACTGCACTGACACAGTGTTGCCAAATATTAGTAACGATGTTGCCAGTTCTTAGCTGTACGAGGAAGGCCTGTGTAGCGATAAGCGACGTGAAATTGCGCTTGTTTTCTATGTTCTTCCAGTAGGGAGTCGCGGATTTTGGTTAATACGCGGCGCTATCTCATGTTAGTTTCCATCATTACACTTAGGATGCAGATATTTAATTTGTCCAATGAGGCCGAAACCAGCGTTGATATTTTTTGAAGCTTGATAGCATTATGATATAATTTCAGCAAATGACTAGAGAAGTTACAAATACTGATATTCTTCTTGCAACATACGGCAGGTCAAAGACTGAGATATGTAAACTTCCATCGCGATTTCAGTTTCAACCCCCCCCCCCCTCACTCCCCCAGAAAATGTGTAAAACAATTACTATTGCACTATAGTCTTCAATAAAAATCCATGATCAGATTTTAAACTGATACCGAATTACGTAAAGGATTAGAATCTCTTTATTTACACTTTATGTCCAAGGACACACATCTGTCCAACCTGACTTGACGAGCATAAAACCGAAAAGTAATGATTCATCTTAATTCCCTGAAATTAACATTTAAAAAGCAGTTGGTAATTTAAGTAGCACATCCGCTACCGCTGGAATATTGTAAAATGCTTTGTAGTTGCATGCCACAGCTTGCTTACGTGTTATTGTAGTAATATTTTATTAAATCGTAACCAATCTTCACTTCAAACATAAAGGCTAAAAGTAAATTAAATAAGTTTCTACACTTCACTTTCGGCAGTAATCGGTAAAAATGTTTGGAATTTGAGTTTTCAGGGTAATGTCAGCGTGGCATAACGAACTGCGATGCTACTCTCATTACCGTGGAAGCTTAAAATACTACATTTCCTAATAAAACGTCAAGGAATCACTAACATTTACAAGTAATACTCATAGCACATTTTTATTCTTCCATGTTAATCATATATATATATATATATATATATATATATATATATATATATATATATATTCCGGTCGCTGTGTGACCATTATCGATGCTTTAGAAAAAGTAGTTTAAAACATACAAACTTTTCGCTTCATGTAGAAGTTTACATTCACACGCGGTATGGAAATATCCTACAACATGAAGATGTAAAAGATTTGTTAACGTCTTCAAAGCATTGAGAATGGTCACACAATGACCGAATTGTAGCTAAGCAAAAACAAATAACAAATTTAGAACGGTCGCACAGTGAGCGAAATTTAGCTAAGCAATAAGAAATAAATATTTGCGACTGACTGCTGTCTATTATTCATATGCTGCTATGCACGGTGATACGATATGAAATTAAATTTGATGTAACCAGAACACAAGGTTAGCTATAGCGACCAATGTAGTGCTTTCTATCATTGATCTCTATACGACCTGGATATTGAACTTCAGGTGTTTACGTGTGCAAGCTCTAGATGTTCGAGTTTCTTCCTTTGCCAAATTACTATATAACTTCAACGAAATGCTAATAGAAATTGGATGTAAATTACGTTTGGAATACACTCCCATATCGTCATACAATATTGCATATTGATATATGACACACAAGAAAAAATAAACAAGTACTTCTTTGCCACGTACGAACTGAAGGAAATGAGTTTCCAAAATTACAACATGGTGAGAAATAGAAAAATCATGGCCACAGTGGAGTGGCCAAGTGCTTTACTGCGCCATGTTGCGGAGCGAGCGGTTTCTGGCCGTCGGAGGTTCAAGTCTTACCTTAGCATAGGTAGGTTAAATTGTTAGTAAGCCTAGGACTTACAAACATTTGAAACAAAATTCATTTGTAAGACATATAAACGTGCACTCACTTTGCAGTTCCGTATTGAGAGACTACAGTTACAGACATTCGTTACTTAGAGATCATTTATTTAAATTTATCAAAGTACCAACAAAAGGCAATTTTCTCATCCTTACATGACATTTTGGTATAGATCTCGCACACAGATCAATGCTTAAAACTTACATGTTTCTCATGTTGTGTTTTATAAACGACATATCTATAAAAACTGATGGCCTTTCTCTTGCGAACGCTGAAGTTGGCACACATTGCCAATATCGACAGTGGGTTCCCATGGCCCTTCGGACAATTTGTTGACAGTTTCCAACAATCAATGTCAGCAACGCCATCTTGTTAATGACTTTTATTTTGAAAGGCAGTAAAGATATATTGTGTACATTTCTTGTTCGATAAATTTTCTGGGCCCATTCAGCGAACTTTATTGACGCGCATTGTACGTACAGTCGGCGATTTAATTGCGAACCGCCTCGTTATTTCCTGATACTAACTGCCGGGAATTATGGCCTTCTATAAATTACTTGTCTTACGATACAAAAATATTGTCAGTCATATATGTGCCCAATTTATTTCCAGTAAACTTACGGTGAGATGAAAACACGGTACACCGTGCAAACTAGAGCTTTTCGGAAGTCCACATTCTTCTGTTAGAAGAATCGGATTTTAAAATTTCTCGTTTCCATAGTGGTTAAAGCTATCAATACTTTCTATCATCACATTTATCATAATACCATTGTCACTTTTTTTTGAAAACTTTGTTATCGCAGATCACAAGGAAGCGAGTATTACTATGACGACTGCAGAGGTATGAACTTGCTTGATTCTTATTTTTTTTTTTTTTCCTCTCCAGAATAAAATTTTGCGAATGTGAAATGTTACATGTGAATTAACTGAAGTTTTCTGGGAGCATATGCAAAATTCTTGACTCTTCCAACAGACAGCAAAGCTGCAGGATTGTTGGAATAGGCATCTTTAAGTGTTGTACGTTACAGGCAATGTACTATGAGTGTATGTCTCACTGAAGGGAGAACTGTGAGGGAGGGATATTCACAAATGTTTGTGCAAAGCGTATGAATCATGTGCAGTTGAATGACCCAAAGAATAGAAGTCGTAAGATGTTAGGACAGGGCTGGAGGGTTGGCGGGCTGAGACGATTAAACCCTGTTTCGTGATCAGCAGTACTCTGACCAGTGTGAAGACAAGCATAATCGTGTCGAACCAAAACGTGTCCTGGGTTGTTATTACGTCAAAATCACATGAAGCAGGTCTTCAGTTTGGTTAATATGTTGACATACGCTTCTGAATCAGCCCTACTGCCTCTTAGTATGACATCAGTAAGAATCGCACACCCAAGAATGTGAGGTCGTGAGTAGGCGGTTCGGTAGATCTCCAGTATTGTCTGCAGTTGGAGAGGTCATATACGACTGTTGCAGCGAGTCGATTAAGATTCACGATCACAGACCCATCACTACTCAGTACTATAAATAAAATTGTTTTGATTTTTAACGATTTAAAGCTCAAAATTAATCCTTATTGTTACGGATTGTGGCAGTTGAGGAAACCACAATTCATGATTTTCAGGTAAATGGATGTGATGGTTTCATTCTTGCACGCCGCATAAGAAAAATTCAATTCTTTCACCGAATCAGTCAAGGTTATTCTGTTTTGAGACTTGGGTGAGTGATTCTTATTGTTGTGATGACAAGAGGCAGTAGGACTTATTCGGAAGCATATGTCAGCAAATTAATAAAAGTGAAGACATGCTTCCTGTGATTTTGGAGTCATAACAACCCAGGACACGTTTTGGTTCAACAAGATTCCGCTTGGCTCCATACTGGACAGAGTACTGCTGAGAACCAAACATGGTTGGATCGTCTCACCTCGTCCACGCTTCAGCTCTGCCGTAGACATTATTCTTCTATTCTTTGGGCCGTAAAAGGCTGCCTTACGCAGAAGACAGTTTGCAGACCATGAGGTGGGGATTCACATAATAAGGAAATGATTCGGTCCGTCATCATAACAACGACTGGTACCGAGAGGACATACATGTCGGTGTTTCATGCTGCAGGTTGAATAAAGCATGGGACGGAGATTACATAAAAGTAAAAATTGTGAACGTAATACATCATTCTTTCATACATATAATTCTCTGCTGCGCAGAAGTGGCCTCGTTGTTCGAGGAATCATGCTACCGACTGTGCGGTCGCTCCAGGCGCAGATTCCACTCCTCCCTCGGGCATGGGTGTAAGTTGCCCTTAGTGTAGGTTAGTTTAAATAGTTTATAAATCTGGGGACAGATGACCACGTAGCAGTTCGGTCCAATAGCTATAAGCACATTTGAACTTTTTTGCAGTTCTCGTTGTGTACAATAGAAAAATTTTGAAGAAAACAAATTGTGAATATCTTCCTGGACAACACTCGTATTTTCGGCGCACTGCATCTTCAGATTTGTTTCGTATCTGGAACAATTAGCAATTGTTCTGAGGCGAATAGTCATTCAGTCGCAGTAAAGTTTACTCAAAAAGCGATCGTGGCTGAATGACTAGCTGCGTCACTTTAGTAGATGATTGTTCAATGTAAATAAAGTGACGTGAAGATGACAGATTACTGAGACACGTTGCTCCGACACTTCTGACGCGTTAGAATTGAAGATTTGACAATGTCAGGAATTTATCTGGATAAAATTATTGCTAGCAAGTATCAACAGTAGCTGTTACTTCATGTGGCCTTAATGACACCAGATCATGTCTGCCTAGGTTTAGATGAGAACTAAATAGACACACTTGTGGGACCAACAGTAAGGAAACTTCAACGCACAGAGAAAAAGGTTCCTATTATGATCCTTTTGTTACGTTTCGCTGCCATCCGCATTCCACCTTTGTAGCACCATCTGTCATGTTCTTGACTGTTCAGCGTTAGGGATTATCGCGGATTATTAATCAAATGTTATGACTTCATTATAACTGTAATATTCTGTCATTGTAATAATGTCGGTTGAAACTGTAAGAAAAATATACGTAAATAAGGAAAACAGAACTAGTTCTGTTAGCAGTAATCATAGTTTCCTCTATAGATAGCATATTAATGTAATAAGCCTTCGGGCGCCTTACATCAATTTTGAAAACTGGTCCTAACTGTAACTTAAGTAAAATAAACAGATTTTCTGCATCGATCAGGCGTTATTCATTTTGATTCTGTGATATCTCAGATACCAATGCGAAACTTCATCCCAGTTCTTGTTTATAAACAGTAAATCTAAAACTGTTGACAATTGACTTTTAAACTTCACGGATGAGACTGATTACTCTCAAGTCAATATCAGATTAAAATATTCACTTTGTCAGAAACTCTTCAGTTTTCTTTTTATTTATGTTTGGTAATATTAAACAGGGAAAATGTTCTGTTACATGTTATGTAACAGATATGACCTTGCTCATGGATTCGCACTAACTCATTAAGTGGCAGGGATATGTGTAGCAACATGATGTTTAGTTTCATGCCACATTAGTCGCGGTGACACAATGGATACTGATTGTTAACAAAGAGAGAAAATTAAGTTTTGCGCTAGGAGCGGTAAAATTGTCAAACGTGATTAGTGAATGAACAACCATACACAGACGAGCCAGTTTAAACAGGTCAGCAGTCTAAGGCGCCTCTATGCGGAGCGCGCGGTTGCTCGCCGTCGGAGGTACGAGTCCTCCCTGGGGTAGGGGTGTGTTTGTTGTCCTTAGGTTACTTTACCTTAGGTTAAGTAGTTTGTAAGCCACGCAGTTTGGCCCGATAGATTTACAAACATTCGAACATTTAAACAGGTAGCGTTTTCGAGTGGGACCAAAGGTTCCGTGTAGGCAAAGAGTCAGTGCAAAATGACTCCAAAGCTGGTCGCCCATCTAAAGCAAATGCCGCTACCGGTGTGGAGCACGTTGTAATGCTGCTTTCGTATGAAAATGGGTGTTGCGTATTAAAGTTAAGGTTGGGGACCGCAAATGAAATTTTACCAGGTAGTGAAATATTTTTAAATGAGATTACTACGCAATTTTGACAAGGAAGGGACAATTTAAACAAAATTATTGGATTTCGCCATTAAATGGTAGCGGTCGTAATTTCGGTGGCAAATGCAACACCAGAAAGCAACATTACCGAAGAAGTCGGCGGAATCTAAATTTTACCTCATTGAGAGCTGGTACAAATATTTCGGTCATGTTCTGTAGTGATTCCAGCTGTGATGAATGGAATATTACTTCGATAAATTGATGCTGGGATTGTGCGTTTCGGTTACTATTGTTCTATGATCGTGTGGAAAATTAATCATGATAGTCGCCAAAAATTGCAAAATTATCGGACTTCATAAACATTACGAAGATTTTTCTGCAGGCATTAAAATGTAATAAACCATTCATAGACACGAAAAAAATAAGTTACACAGTGAATGTTTTAGGACAATCGCGAAACAAATCGCAACAATACCCGAGCATCACTTTATGAAGTACTCGATCTGCTGAAAATAAATAACTTTGAAGTTAGTGAGAATGGAGACGGGGTTGTAAGTAAGATATTTCAAATTAACTATGGGGGTTTATTGAAATTAATAAAAAGGAAGCTCACACTTACAATAATTAGACAAAGTCCTGGAATACGTCCTGACACCTCAAGGAGAAGAAAGTAAGTGACGAACAGTTCCGCTCTCTCCCTTCAGCTTGTTGCAAGAAAGTTGAACGTGACAAATGTCATATGTTTATCGATACGCTGTCAGAGAGAGAGAGAGAGCAGAAGTCAGCGACAAGCATCGCACAAATTATAAAAAAAAATCATTAATGTATTACTACATTTGCCCCCTCTGGCTTTGAGTGGGCAAATGAAGATTTCCTACTCAAAGTCAAAAGAAAAAACAATAATTTTCGTATACCTTACACAAGAAGAAATTTATGTCATTACATTTTATCTTAATATTGTGTGGGCTTATATTTGATTTCTGTTGATAGCATATTGACAATTTTCAAATTCCTTGTTTTTTTAACAACACAGTCTGAGGTATATACTTTTTGAATTAGTCCCATTATTACATCACAAATTATTATTTTTTTTCTTTTGCATTTTTTTTTTAATTATAATTCAATCGACGCAAAGTGAGTGGGCGAGTAGCGCGGCGGTGCAGCGAGGTGGTAGGATGCGGTTCCGCAGCGCGCCTCGATTGTTGAAGCGTGGGCGGTGGCGCGACGCAAGACGACACGCCGGTGGTTGTGGTGGGGAGATGACGCTGCTGGCCCCTCAGCGCCGGCGGTGTAGCCGGTGTGGCGTCAGGATTGCGCACCCGCTCGCTTTGGCTAGGCCGGCCCATCTCAGTTCGGATTACATGAAATAAAGATCACATAAAAGGCATTACAATTTGACACTTAATCAGATGTTACAGTCCTTCCTTCTGAAAGAGAGACACAGTTAGTTATTATATTTTTTTTTTACACTTTTGTTCTCGCGAGTGTCTCTGTCATTGTTTGCTTAGCAAGAATTTTACATTACTATTGGTTTGTGTGAGCTTATTTCTGTGAAATCAAATATCTGAGTAATCTGACATGAACATGTATCGAGTCTTTTACATAAACTAATTTTGGCAATTTAAATTAACTATTTACAAAGCATATGTTGCGAAAGTTTTCTTACTATACACTACATGCATTGAAAATGATTTAACTTTCATTAGATGAAGCATTATTATTTGACTAGTAAAAAATTGCTTTCAAATCTAACCTTTTACTTTATACACATATTTAGATATTACATATACATATATACAGGGATCATTCGAGGACATTATTTTATTAGTTCAGTGATTGTGCGTTTGCAAGTGCTACAGCACAGTCTTTTGATGTGACAAGGCTGAAGGGTCAGTCTCTTTAACATCACTTTTAAACATTTTATTTTTTCAGTTCGTGGAGTTGTTGACTCTGTCAGTTTGAAATTTCCACGCGTCGGGTCGACCGCCAGCTGCGTGACGCAACAGTAAGTTTTCAATAATGGGCATGTAGTAAACGCGCGCCAGTCTCCCGAGTGCTTGCGTGTCCGTGGCGGTGGCAACACGTGAATTTGCATAAGTTTTACATTACACTTGGATTTTTTTTTTTTTTTTTTTTTTTTTTTTCGTTCAGTCGTATGTGATTTCTGCACTTCATCCTTTGGACAGGGCTACTACTAAAATCGATGCAGCGCGGTGAGTACACTACTCGTATACCATAGTGATTAAGTCTGTCCGTATGCCGCGCGACCTTCATTGCACCGTCCGGCTATCTCAGCAGTTACGATTATAGTCTATTCGCTGAAACAACACTGGTGCATTTGGGCTTTATGCGACTTGTAAGTTCGTAGCGTACCTTGGTTGGGCACTGCACTGCACAAGTTCAAAGTTAGCAGTTCGTAACAGTGTGTAGCACTTATGGTTTGCGATAGTAACATGCGTCGCACTCTTTAAAGTGTCCAGCACGGAGAAGTTTACAGCGACGAACGCTTTATAACGTATCTATATGCTGACCGTTCAAAATTTATGTTAGTTTGCCTGCTACGTATCGTAGTCCACGCTTATACTCGTCACTGATATTTCACTTCACTCAAACATGTGGCTTGCGAATATACGTAGTTTATTTAATCACAAAATCACTACTTGTTAGGAAAGTCGCGGGTTTGCGTCCTTTCAATAGTTATCAGTCACTGTTTTTGTTCTCTCTATAGTTCACTGTCTTATTAGTTTCACACACAAACTTCAGTCTTTTTACAATTCGTAATGATTTTACTATACATAAACTATGTACAAGGCTATATACAAAATCAGATCATTGAGAATGGCTATTTCATATGTAAAACTTTATGTAACAGTTTCTTTCGAGTGACATTCAGATCACATTATTCTTTTGCTTTAAACGATTATTTGTCAACATTGGGTGTTGCATATTTATTTTTAAGGCGTGGCCTATGTTCATGTCAGTTATTGGGTGGAAAGTTATTTATTCTCAGCAATATTATATCTTTTAAATAAGTTACTGTATTTGACATGAGTAAGTAAACATTCAATGACTTTTAGAAACGTCTGGGTAGTTTTTTGATACAATACTAAATTTCGGTTTACAGCTTTTAGTACGCCTCGTCAAAATTAACATGTCATGTTATACCGTTCATAAAATTGGACTAAACGACTTGAGTGATAAAATCATGAATACCAATCCGAGACAAATAAAATGACAATAAATACAGTTTTTGGCAGACACAGGCAAGGTCAGACCCGTTAGTCAACCTGGTGCAAAACAGCCTGTTAGTTTTTTTTAATACAGTTTGAGACAAAGAGAAAATAGTGAGAGAATAGTCGCAAGAAAAAATAGTGCATTACACAAATCCAGCATATTAACGCATTACTACAAATATTACTGCACACTTCTACTACTACAAAATATTGCATTTAATAAAATTAACAGCTGTTCTATTCTAGATTAGCATTCTTTGCCCCTCTCTCACCTTCATCGTCTCTCGTTCACGTGTGTTCTGTCCGCATTTGACTATGAAAATATGTGCGTGGTTCAGTCGCAAATATTGGTGTCTGACTAAATGTTCCTGTGCGTACTAATTTAGGGGGTGGTACGAGTTTGTGTAGCCAGATTTTGTTCCACTAATGGTGGAATTTGCTCGATAGAGCTGGCAGCCAAGTTGTCTTCTACGTTCTGAACAGATTGTTGGGGAACGTTTGGATTTTGTTCAGATGCCATGTTGCTAAACTGACTGCGGGTTTCAAAATATTCGTTGAATTTTGGCAAAAATTGATAACAGAGGGGGGTCCTATAAATTTCACACGGAAATTACTTGTGGAATCGTTCACACATACGCGATAGAAACTAGGAGAGAGAAAAGCAAAGATAAGCTTAATTACACGCAGCATTAACTATTAGATTGATACTTTCCCTGATATTCACTTGAAATAAAAATGTAACTGCGAGAGAAATTTTGAAAACGCGGTACCTAATGGAAAATACTGAATTTGCTACAGTGCACTAGCGACAGATAGAAGAATCTAGTAAGCACCAAGCAAGCTGAATAATGAGTCTGATCTTACCTTTATTGTGACTGCAATTGTTGGCTGGATTGGATGTCTAAATGCTATCGGCTGGTTAAACTTTACTTCAGTTGCCAAAATCATTAATTTTCATCTCCCGTACAGTTCATTGTTGACGCATGAAACAAAACACAATATCAGGATTAGTGACATGAAAAGGCGCAATCTTCACAAAAATCTTAACTAAATATTTCAAATAAATTTACTATCTGATTATATATATATATATAATTTGTACATGTCCTGTCACAATGGGCGCCAATTCTTCTTGTAATGCTGCTTTCGTATGAAAATGGGTGTGGCGTATTAAAGTTAAGGTTGGGGACCGCAAATGAAATTTTACCAGGTAGTGAAATATTTTTAAATGTGATTACTACGCAATTTTGACAAGGAAGGTACAATTTAAACAAAATTATTGGATTCCGCCATTAAATGGTAGCGGTCGTAATTTCGGTGGCAAATGCAACACTAGAAAGCAACATTACAGAAGAAGTCGGCGGAATCTAAATTTTACCTTATTGAGAGCTGGTACAAATATTTCGGTCATGTTCTGTAGTGATTCCAGCTGTGATGAATGGAATATTACTTCGATAAATTGATGCTGGGATTGTGCGTTTCGGTTACTATTGTTCTATGATCGTGTGGAAAATTAATCATGATAGTCGCCAAAAATTGCAAAATTATCGGACTTCATAAACATTACGAAGATTTTTCTGCAGTCATTAAAATGTAATAAACCATTCATAGACACGAAATAAATAAGTTACACAGTGAATGTTTTAGGACAATCGCGAAACAAATCGCAACAATACCCGAGCATCACTTTATGAAGTACTCGATCTGCTGAAAATAAATAACTTTGAAGTTAGTGAGAATGGAGACGGGGTTGTAAGTAAGTAAGATATTTCAAATTAACTATGGGGGTTTATTGAAATTAATAAAAAGGAAGCTGACACTTACAATAATTAGACAAAGTCCTGGAATACGTCCTAACACCTCAAGGAGAAGAAAGTAAGTGACGAACAGTTCCGCTCTCTCCCTTCAGCTTGTTGCAAAAAAGTTGAACGTGACAAATGTCATATGTTTATCGATACGCTGTCAGAGAGAGAGCAGAAGTCAGCGACAAGCATCGCACAAGTTATAAAAAAAAATCATTAATGTATTACTACAACGTTAGGCAGTTATTGCAGGTAGAAAATTATTATTTTAGAAGCTGCAATTTTTGTAGTTGTAATTAGAGAGAAATGAACGAAATGAACGGTCGTAATAAATGACTGGTGAAGCTTTAACGATAAACTGATACTTGACTGTGGATTCAAGTTTCAGCAGAGAATATTAATTTGACAATAAAGGAATAAGTTTAATTAATTAATGGCATCGGACTTCATGATATATAATAGGAATGTTACAATGGTGCTTCGATTCGTAATAAAATACTCGTTGTGGAAGCAGCATGGGTACCGGTTAACGTCATCCCAGCGTTAATAGCGTCCAATATTTCGTCATCTGAAACAGAATCGTACACAAATTAATATCCATTAACGGATAAGTTGTCAAAAAGGAAATGGCCGGTAAAAATAAACTACAATAAACAGAAATAAATCTAGAAAATGTGTTACAGAAATATACACCGTTACAAAAATGTGAACGCGGGTAGTTGTAGATGAAAGTAATCAATAAGAAAAAGTGTCAGTTGTATGTATTTCTTTATACACGACAGACATTAAATTTATTTGGGTAAATACTATTGATAGAAAAGAAAACCAACAAATTTCAACGACATTGCACAGACGATCACAGTATTGCCTCGAGATGCAAGGAAGACACTTCGGCCACCTCCTTTAACAGGTAACCCATAGGTGAAATGTGAACTAAGTGCGTTGTAAAACCATATATTATACGGTAACTTTCAAATCAATTTGTCCTGACTAGGACAATATATACAATAAAGTCCATGAAATGTGGACTATATGTAATGTACATCTTAATAGTCAAGTCCAGATTTGAAATTAATGTACACTAACTTTGGCGATGTTTACAGTGACGTCAGTGGCAGCTTATGTAAATTTGTAACACGTTTCGCGCGCTTATAAATGTAAATATTCTTAAATTTTTTGGCCGATTCCGCATATACTTAATCTGGATGTTTTGGACGGTAGAGTATTATATCTGACACTATTGTGTACGCATTTATACTGTAATATTGTTTTCGACAACTTCTACAACCAAGCAAATCTCCTGACTATGAATATATTGGACCGAAATGTACATCTAATCCTTCAGATGGCAAACGCTCAGTCGATCCGTCGCTGTTTCTATGTCTGGAGAACGCTACGTGATGGTCAAACGTCACCTCCCCAGTATTCAAATAGAGTAACAAGCCTCTTTGACCGACGGTACACTGGACCGTGGATTCGACTTAATGGAGGTGTTCACTGGGCTACAGATCTCATATTACATGACTTTACGTCTGGAGTCACTTTAAGCTTCTTATATATCGAACTCCTGTAAAAGCATTGAAACCTAGTAGCACGGATTGCTGTTGTTGCAGAAATCAAGCCAGTGAGAAATTACTCATTGTGCACAGTTTCGTATTCGACGGTTTCAGTTATGCCACCAGCTCAGTGATGCACAATTTGAGTATTTACTGCAGGAATCACGTTTATTAATTTTTCCAGTAGACATATTGAAAGTGGATTGTCGTTGCCTACTGCAATAACTGAGTCTGACATCACTGTTTGTATTTCCGAGTTGATCAGCAGCTACAGAATTTGGGCCTCTCAAAATGTACGTAGATTGGTGAAAGCCTCCCTTCAGATCTCTATCTTTGTGAGCTTCATACATCCTGATACCATATTATAACATTAAATCCACCTTGGTGTGACATCGGCTACCAGCGTCCATTACTTATGTAGGAAATTTTAATCCCTAGAAACTAATTTTTATGACTGCTGTTAAGCCCCTCATCTGTGGTACTCTCAACATGAGCTGGGCACCATCAACCCTCTCAGAAACTCAGTTTAACATAGCACTCGTGACACTGACTGGTGTGAAATGATACCGTCTGACGACTGAGATGACACTAGCGATCCAAGCGGTGAGTAAGGGAGTCTCTAGTTAACGTCATAAAAATCGTACGAAGTGCACCTAATTTTGCAACCCTTATCTACGTAATTTACGATATGATTACTTGATTTTAGACTCTAAAGCGTTAGTCGAATGTCAGAAGAAATTGATGCCATAATAAACAGCACCAGAGCTAAAACAGATGAATTTAATGACGAAAACTAGAAAACACACTGGATGAAAAACGTGCCGATCCGAATTTATTTGCAGCTTTCGTCCAATGATGTACATCAACACACAAACAGTTTCAAGTATAAGACGCGTTGCCGTGTAGGTCCGAGGTAAATGTGTGTAACATATAACGTCATATATTTTGGATTCTTTGTTCTAGTTTTCAAGGCACTTGTTAGCAAAGTTGACATTCGTCTGTATTATTGTTCTGTGTTGGATGTGAAATTTCCAACTAACAGTAGAAATAAGTGAAATCTTTACTGTAATTTAAAGTTTGCCAACTGTCCTGGTTACTTTAACGTGCTTATTTCCGAAAAAGCAGACGAGTGTTTCTGCTGACGTACGGATTGGAATTTGTATTAACATTTTTAACATCATGTACATTTTCCCTCTTCCTTCTCACAGTGCCCTTGTAGAATTTTGTCTTATTCTCCAAATTTCCTATTCTTTTCACCCATAATTACATATTTTTAGCGTTTTTAGTATATTCTTAAGAATCTTAGGATGTAGCATTTAATGCTGAATTATTTTTTCTGTACCTTTGGACATTCAAACTGCAGCAACACATCTCTACATAGTCCATTTTCTATTGCTAAACAGATCAAACAAACATTAATACTATAATTACCTGATACCTTATTCCGAATTTTTTGTAGGAGGCGATCTTTTAATTTAATAGTTCTGAATCCTTTTATAAGATCTCTATTGCCATAGATCGCTTAATGCTTTTATATGACTAGATTCAAATCGTTAAAGTGTCCTTATCAAATCTCAAGTATATTTCTCGACATGCCTGGACAAGTAAGATTTGATAATGACTCTTTAACGAGTCGAAACTAGACATATAAAAGCAATAAGCGATCTATAGCAGTAAATATCTTATAAAAGGATTCAGAACTATCACACATTACTACATTTCACTTCCTGTAATATTCAGGTAAATGGTATCAAAAATATTTAAGCAATATAATACATACCTCTCAGAGTCATTAGAAAAGTCGAAAAATGAGTTTTTTTTCTGGTTCTTGGCGCATTTCATTGCCCATCAAGTGCTTACGGTTCAATAAACCACCACGAAAATGAAGTTACGAATACCAAGTCTTTCGAAGCACGAGTTACCACGAAGCCAGTGATTTATCCTGGTGGCCTGTAGCGCTTGCTACCAAAATTCTTCCGAACTATCAAAACAGTCGTGAGGCCAATTACTGGAAGAGGCGAAAGTTGGTCTTTTACCAGCAGTGCCTCCAGAACGCGGCAGTCTCCCCACTAGTCCCAGATGACAATTTCTATTCCAGTGACAGACTAGGACCATGCCCGTGTCATCTCGCGCGGGAAAAGAGGCATGCACTCAACAGGTCATGGATATAGTGATGCTGGCATTCTCCTCACCTTCAGGAGGGAGATCTTTGCGTACGTCGCTGACCAACTTCGGACACTGTTCAACAGCTCCATCACGATGCTGATGCCACCAACACCCTTCCAGCAGGCTTCGACTATGCCACTGACGAGTCTTACCGGGACACCCTTAGTTCTCCACCCAGAATATCGGGGATGTCCTCAAACAGCGGCCCCCTATCCCTGGATAAATCCCTGGGACCATATGGATTGCCTTATCTAATCTACATGACCGTTTTGGACCTTCTTGGTGGGAAGACGACACAACTGACTAACGAAGTGCTCAGCGGCTCGGACGACCCCAGTACCTTTCTTCAAAGCTTTTTTTGTGCTCATTCCGAAGGTTGAGGGCCGGTGTTCAATTTCAGATCTACGGCTGGCCAATAACACTGTTAAACACCGACTACAACCTGTTGGCGTGGTTTGTTGTGTATAATTTTCAAATGGATAAAATTGTGTCACCATTTCAATCCTGTTAGGTGTTGCAGAGGTACATTTTTCATGCAACTAGCGCCTACAGGGATGCGGTGAGCTGGTCAGCTGCTTATGACACTGGAGCTTCCATCTTATCCCCCGATTTTGCCAATGAGTGCTACAGGATTAACCACCCATATCAGTTGTCCGAAGCTAGTCTTTGTGCTAAGGTTCCTAGCTGTCATGTGGAACTTGTTGACTGGCGCTTCATCAGTTGTCACCATCAATTGCTGGACAACAACACAAATCCCAACACAGCCTCCCGACGCCAGGGCTGCCCAGTGTCCATGTTACTTTTTTCCATTGTGGGGGATCCTCTGCTGAGGACTTTAGGGCGAACACTCAATGTGCTCGATGTAAATACCTCACCTTCTCCCCACATGCAGACGAATTTGGAGTCCACTCTTCAGCAGATGCCGACCCCACCCACACGGTCCTCCAGATATTTGAACGTGCCTAAGGTAATGCACTCAATAACAGGAAGACGGTATTCCTCCCCATCGGCACTCGCGGCCTGACTCGTAACCGGCCATGATATCGTGTTGTAGATCAACATAAAATCCACAGACTTAACATAGATGCAGGATGCAGGCAAAAAAATGGCGGCGCATCTTGTGCTCCATCAAAGGATATTACAAACAACAAGCTCACCTTCACCTAAATCTACAACAAATGTAATCCTTATCAATGGGTCCATTTTGACAAACGCTTGGTATGTGGCTCAAGTTCTCCCAGTACCGAAGATGCTGCTGGCACATTCGATCTCCCAGGCAGTATACAGGCTCCTGAGGCGCCACGACCTCTTTGAGAGAGACTACGTACTTCTTGGGTGGTCAGATGGTGGACTGGGTTTGGTGAACTTTCCACGCAGATGCACGGCGCTGTTTCTTCACCACACTGCCACCTTATGATCTCAGACACCGAATAGTACGACGGCGGCGATGTTCGTGCGCTACTGACCATGGTTGGAGCCAGACCCAAAGTACACAAGGACTGCCCTTCGTGCGGCAATTCTTCTTTGCCAGAAGCTATGTGTTGGATATAACTTGTGACAGGCACTGAACAGTCCGTCGCTGGTAAGACGCTTTGCACGTCCCTCACCGCCGTAAACTGATGCGTGGTGTGGATTAATATCAACCATCACGGCCACTTGGAACGTTCTGGAAATAACCTGGGCACCAATCAGCGTCTGGTAGCCAGTTCGCTACCGCGTGTCGGCGGATTATTCGAACTGTGCCTCACCTGAAACCAGTGATCACCGCTTCCTTTTTCGAAATGCCTCTCAGGTGCCGCTGCATAATGATTAGTAGGACAACGGCAGCGGCGGTGCGGTCGGCTGGGTTTTGCCTCCTGACATCAGTATCCTCCCGTAGGCCAAGCATAACGCCACCGTGTGGTTACGGGGACACGGTTTATGCCATCTCATTATTCAAGCCACCGTTCCAGTTTTAGACTACCTTTGGGACCAACACCTCCAGGTCCAGTGAACACGAAAATACTGCGACATGTTCGCTGACTTTCTCAAAATGTTCAAATGTTCAAATGTTTGTATAGCTTATGGGACTTAACTACGGGGTCATAGTCCGTAAACTTCCAAACTACTTATGAACTACTTAATACTAAGGACGGCACAAATATCCATGCCCGAGGGGGTATTCGAACCCCCGACTGTAGTGACCGTGCAGACCGTGACTGAAGCGCCTCAGTCCCCTCGGCCACCGCGGCCGGCACTTTCTCACTGGTCCACTGATTCACTGTTATCGGGACTATTGGAGTTTGACGACTTTCATCTGAAATACATGTCCTCTTCTATCGTTTTATCCTCCATATTTTATTCTCGTCCCACTGCAGGGGACATGCTATTCTGTTATATGCCTTTTTTACGATTCGCGTTTTCTAAAATTTTCTAATTTAGTTTCCTTGTCTCTAGCAATAGAGTGGGTTTCGTTATGATACCTATTGGGGAATATGAGTCTCTTATCAGCTGCCTCTCTGGTAACCATACGATGATTCTGCTCTGTTTTTGGATAACGTTTCTTTGGAGGGATTGTTTTCGTTTGCTTGTATACAGTGGGCATCTTCCTCTGTTCTTTAACCCCGATTAACTTTCTGTTCCGTTCCTTATAGCTGATCAAGGTCAGAGATCAAACTGTTCCGAGTTACACCAGATACAGTTTAATCATAAAATTTCTCGATGTAGATTGCACTTTTTGTTTAGACGCTAGGTCAGTTATGGAGTCTTTCTTTCATTTTGTAATGGTGCATGATAGGTAGACCTGAAGGGATTGAAGGAGATCCAATAGTTAAAAAATTGAAAAGCTGATTAATAATTACAGTGAATAAAGACAAAGCAAACCTTCACGCAATAAAGAGTGAGGTACAAGTCGTATATCACATTATCTGAAGATTGATATTCCGAAATATTGGTAAGCTCCATAAATTTATCTGCGAATAGGAAGCAGAATATTTAGTTTAGTCAGTATAAACAGCACCCTTATACATGGTACTTGTTTGCTTTGTTAGGATAAGAGCTTGACATTTGTACAAGATTGTTCTCATATATATTACGTTGTGACTATCTTCGCGTAGGTGATAGACATGGTACAAGTAACTAACGTCATACAATGCTCAGCATCTTCTGACTTCTGTGGATGTGCTAGTTCAGCAGCCAATGTGTTGGTTTCATGGGTGTCTAACATTGGACGCGTAGGAAACGTGATATTACTACTTGATAACAGATGCAGGAATTGTCCAAATTTGTCCTCTCCTTTAAATTCAAATGCTGAACTTAAAATAATTTATGATGATCCGTTCTGTTTAATTTCAAGAAGTACGGTATTAAACGTGAACGTCATTTATATAGACACCACAATATTTCGTGGATGGAATGGGGCGGGAGGGGGGGTGGAAGTAGCAGGAAAATTAGAAAAATAGACACTGCACACTTAAGTGGCCCATTATATCACATGAAGCAAAATTCTATGCTGAATACCATAAATATTCTACATTCACGAAAGGTAACAGACATTGGTAGCTATTTAGGCAAAATTGGATTGTGGACCCCCAATCCGCTTTCAAATGGCACTTACTCATACTTAAAGTTCTGTAGCTCATTTGAGTGAGCAGTGGTCGATTATATATATATATATATATATATATATATATATATATATATATATATATATATATAAGTAATCTATTGTCTTTCCTTCTACAAATTCATCCCGTAGCGGGTACTGTCTCTGTGATCATAACTTGAAGTATTATCAGAGAGACGCTCTGTATGCAGGCAACTGCATTCCAAACTTGAGGGTGAAATAAATTCCAAACTTATTTCCTAGTCGTGCAGTGCTTCCTCGAACAATGAATAGCGCTGACATTTCCCGGTAGCTGTGACGTTCCTGCAGGTGAATAAACTCCCCTCAGGTTTGGGGAAACCTCGGACGCCAATTAAGAGTGCTGATTAACGCGAATACCTAATGAAATAAAAGTTTGAGAGAGTAAATAGCGTTAAACTGACGTCATAATCACTACAGAACTTTTCTAATTTCCTACAAATCTTCTCCGTCTGTCATTATAGTATAAATTTCCGGAAGGGAAATGAATGCATTAGTGATAATTACAGATTTGAAAGACTTCAGAACTTATTAACCTATTTAAAAGGATCCGTGTAAAAGACATTATTTATCATGACACACCTTGTGAGATTTGACGAGGATCTCGTCGGTAGTTGAAAGCACTCTGTTTATGATACATCTTTTCTGCTCTAAAATCTAAAATTAGATTTTCTAGAAATTAAAAAGCAGTGTGCATTGTAATTCCAACGCAGATTTAAAGACAGCCTAGTGTTCATGCACACTGAGTGAAGGCTTTAAGAGCCTTGCTGAATCTAATTAGCAGTAATATTTCTCACAAAGATGGACCTCAGCTCCAGGTCTTCTCCGCATCGCTATAAATTCATTCTTATAAATAATTGCTGTTAATACAGTGTCCAGACAGAGTACAGTTGTTACAAATGTCTCAACTGTCACATATTTGTA
The DNA here is from genome assembly GCA_026315105.1 of Locusta migratoria. Classification (NCBI taxonomy): domain Eukaryota; kingdom Metazoa; phylum Arthropoda; class Insecta; order Orthoptera; family Acrididae; genus Locusta; species Locusta migratoria. Next base: position 36,740,808 of record CM048748.1, read on the forward strand.
TATGTAAAAGACACAAACGAAATTTTATGTCCTATTGGCTCCCATTCTGCTTACAACTAACAAGGGGAGGGCGCCAATTATGAAATTCAGATTCGATTCATACTGCGCATAATGAAAGGTCATGGACAGAGGTGTAATTTGGCAAAGCAGCAAGATGCACTTCTCAGCCGTTGTCGAGAAAATCGGCAATTAAAAAAAAAAAAAAAAAAAAAAAAAAAAAAAAAAAAACCGTTGCGGTGAAATTCTACGATCTCTACGATGAGTAACATTGTACAGAGGCGTGGCGCAGCGGTAAGAGCTAGGGTTCGTAATCCGAAGGCCGCCAGATCGAATCTCGCGGTGTGCACCTTTTTCTATTATTTGATTATTTGTCTTTTGTAATCCAAATGTACACACACACACACACACACACACACACACACACACATATATATATATATATATATATATATATATATATATATATATATATAGCATTTGATGTTGGAAGTCGCCAGTTTTTCCACGACAAACGACTTTCAAACAACTTATTATATGCAACTGGCGACTTCGAACATCATTAAGTTTTCCGCAAACAAAGTATATTTTACAAATGTTATTAATTGTCTTCATGATTTTACCACGTATAGTTAACGGAAGAAGTATAAACGATATTCCGAAACGAATACGTATAGTGTAAGTCAAACCTGACGAACAATAGAAAATTTTTTCAGATTATCAATCAGATGTGTTTCCCAACAGATAATTTAAAAAATAACTCTTCTTGTAAAAACGCATTGTTTATCAGATGTGCTCGATGTCGTGCTTCCACATTTCTGTGATAACTGTCACCCTGGTTCGTGCGATATATATATATTTGAATTACAAAAAAAAACAAATAATAAAAAAAAGTTGCATGCCGCGAGATTCGATCCGGCGAGATTCGGATTACGAACCCGAGCGCTTACCGCTGCGCCGCGCCTCTGTACGTTATTACTAATCGTAGACATCGTAGACAGTATTTCACCGCAACGGCTTTTTTTTAACTGTCGATTTTCTCGACAACGGCTGAGAAGTGCATCCTGTTGCTTTGGCAAATTACACCTCTGGCCATGAGCTTTTATTATGCGCAGTATGAATCGATTCTGAATTTCACAATTGACGGCCTCCCCTTGTAAGTGGTCTGCAAAGTTGATTGACATGCAAAGTCCAGTTTTCGATTCCTGTCCGGGTCAGAGATGATGCGCGTTTGGAGACTAGCTTTTGCATTTCTCTAAACAATCATTAAATCATTATCCACAAGCAAATCGTCGAAGTGACTTCAAATTAAAACACTAACGCTAGCTGACCGAGCAACAGGACAAAGTTGCTCCCAGGCAAGAACACCGTGCGATCCGTTCCGCCGGCGCTCCAGTTACGGTCTGCACAGCCACTACGGTCGGGGGTTCGAATCCCCCCTCGGGCATGGATATTTGTGCCGTCCTTAGGATAACCTAGTTGATAAGTAGTTTGTAAGGCTTTATTCCATATTGGACTGGGTGCTCCATGACTGTATTTGATTTGTGGTAATTATTCAGCAATCAGTCGTCATAAATATAAATTCCTTATTTGTTGGCAAATCCGGATTTCGACCACTGTGTGGTCATTATCAATGCTTAAAATAAATTAAAATACTTAAAATATCTCGACCTCCATGTAGGAGGTGTAACAGTTGCGTCAGTACAAACGCAACCTCCTACATGGAGGTCGAGATATTTTAAGTATTTTAATTTATTTTAAGCATTGATAATGACCACACAGTGGTCTAAATCCGGATTTGCCAACAAATAAAGAATTTATATTTATGACGACTGATTGCTGAATAATTACCACAAATTAGTTTGTAAGTTTAGGGACTGATGACCCCGTAGTTAAGTCCCATAAACTTTACAAACATTTGATTTCTATCCGTTCCCTTCTTTGATATCTAAAATCTTCAGAGAAATCCGGTTATACAGAGTCGTTCCGAATTCCTATTTGATATGTTGAGAGATGTATGGGGTCTACGTACCCAAGACTTGTGAAAACTTTCTTTGATATAAAATATTCATGCATGGTGTATGATGTTTTAGTCATGTCTAGGTAGGTATGCAGTCAACTATGCGTACGGAAATCTAGTTCCCTATCACGGCTCTCGTCGGACCCAACTGATCCCAATTTTCACACACTACTGGCGTAGTGGTGTCTGTTCTTTCAAATGATGACGGCCAGGGAACATTCATTGCAGATCCACACCACTCGACGAAAAGCAGTGAGTAAAGATAACAATGGGCAGAGGTACTAAGTCAGTATTATGTCGTTCCATCTATGGTTCGTGGGCGCGGTGTGGTGCGGTATTCCACACAGGCAGGGTGACGAATGTGTTCGAACTCTTCAGTGGTCAGCGCAACTGCGTAGTTAACAGAAGATCACAGTTCGAAACCTGGGCCAATTTAAATATTCTGCTTTCCGCAATGTATAATTCAGTTTCCACGAGCAGATTAAAATCTTACATACCATTCAATCTTGGTATAAAATTAGATCTACGTTCAGATAGCTTACAAATATCTCATGTATGGGTGCATGTTTTCACGGCGATATCCATTAATAAAATCATCTCGAGTCCGTAGCTTACAAAGTACTTAAACCTAGGTAAACTAACATAAGGACAAACACACACACCCATGCCCCAGGGAGGACTCGAACCTCCACGGCGAGCAACCGCGCGCTCCGCAGCGAGACGCTTTAGACCGCTCAGCTACTCCACCGCGGCAATTACAATTTCAATATCCCTTACAGATAAAACGTCGACAAATTTCAGTACTATAATAATAACATTATAAGACTTATATTTACAATTATTGATACGTAGAAGCAAATGGACAACATTTCACCATGCTACCTACCTTAAAAGAGTACCACTTTATTGCCTTATTCTTTCAATAAACTTCGTTTTACTCTCTTGTTCTGCGTTTTGATGAGGTAATAATGTTCTTGTGTCAGAACATAGATTCCACCACAGAAACACAAAACATAAACCCAGCAACATGCATTAATTTTATAATATAAGCAATTATAAGTATTTGTGGACATGAACCATGATAAATTAAATATTAATATTTCGATGGCGGCAGCATATTTGAACAGTGAGACGCCACTTTCAATGGCTATCTGAACAAAGATCTTCAGTCTCAACCGTTTGTTAGTATTGTTAAATATATATTTCTTTGTTAAATGTTAACAATACTTGTAGGTAGGTGTTCAAAGAATTTAATTCTGTGATATTCAAATGTATAGTATTTTGGAACGAAAATTGTATTTTAAAGATGAGGCGTTAGAATGCGCAGAAGGATACAATTTTGGGAGCAGGGAGAGCACGCTTTTCGAACGCTTGTGAAGGGACTCGTAACTTGGACGTGGTGGAGAAAGGTTGTGACACTTGGTAGTCTGAAGCCGCGTTACGAACTTGTGACTTTAAGAGATATGCAAGGCAGCACCATCTAAGAGTTTACAGGTCAAGAGGGACTATATAGGTCTGATACGACCGTTATTTACCGAAAGCACATGCAAATGTTTTATTGGCGAAAGAATGTTGACTAAAATCTAAGAACCCAGTGCCATGACTGTAGAAGCATTTCATGTGTTTCGCCAGACCTGAGGTTACGTGGTTAAATGTGGTAAGCTTGAACATCAGGAGCTGGGTAACGGATTGTGGCATTGATAAAAATATCAAGTCCCCTCGGAACAACATATCGAAAACTCTTGGAGAAAATTTCGACGATTTGACGTGGACATAATTTATGAAAGCACCTCCCTGCGTTGCTATTTTTGTTCCTCAAAACTAAAATAATAATAATAATAATAATAATTGTTTTTAAGTGTTGAGAATATATGTTAATGGTGGACTGATACAATATTATTCGCCTTCACAGAAGTAGGAATGCATGACTGCTTGGGTGATCTTTGAGCCGTGGCTCGGCTGTCGGTACGCGATCGATGATATTTGCGCATACTATGTTGGTACCACGGGTTGTTGCGGGCGCCCTCTAGTGACAGTGGGAGGAAATAAGTAGTTTGCTAGGCACTTTGGTTTTGGCAGCGTTAGGGCGCTCTGCAGATTCGGAAGTGGGTCAACACAGTACGTGCCGCAGCAGTGGCTAGAAGCAGAGGGTGGGCGGTTCCGGACGACGGAAACAAAGCCTCGACACGTGATTGGGACGCCTAAAGCCGTCGGTTGTACTGAGGCAATTTACGGGGTACACTTTCCTTCCTTTACTTGGTCTTCAGCCAGTTAACTGCCAGAGTCTGTGTCAAGCCGTGGGACAGTGTAATTTCGGAAGACGCTTGTAGGAAGGGACAGGCTAATCGTTGTTGGTGATCGCAAGACTTGTTTATTTATTTATACACCATTATTTATTGTCCCGACATGGGTACGGCTTATGGGAATGGCTCTGGCCGTATCTAAATTGTGGTTCCTCTTTCTGCGACTAACTCGTCGTATTGCTGTGATTTGCAAAAGGTAACTTATTTGTGTAACGATTCTTCTTCTGCCTCCCTTCTTTAGTAGTATCTGCCTTGCTCCTTTCATAATACATGCAACTTGTTCAACTTGCTAATATATATATATATATATATATATATATATATATATATATATATATATATATATATATATATATATCGGATTTGTATTATAAGGAGAAATCAGCCCTTTTCATATTTGTTACAGACAGAGATTTATATTCGATGTAAGTTCTAGGGAGTAAATTTCCGTTCACTTATCTGTTTGAAGGAGAGAGAAGTGTAATTCTATCATTAAAGGTTGAAGGAAAAAATGCAATTAATTTCATTTGATGTACATTTCCTGTTCAGTAGTAAAACGGGTCTCGGTGTGCTGGTGGGCAGCCACAGCGATGGAATATTTGGAGCGTGTTTTGACTTTTAGGACGCTGTAAATTCTGCGTGCCGAGAGTTAGTGTGTTTTTGTACCGTCTTGCCAGGTCCCGGGCGTGTTCCGCGCGTGGCCTGCGTACTTGTGTTGGCTGACTGGCTGTGCCTGCATCCCTATGTGAGAACTCCCTTGTTCTTATAAGGCGTGTGCCTTCTTATAAAATTGGTCCCTTGTGGCTTACCATAAGTCGCTTATCGACGCTTTTAGACTGTTCCAGAATTGCCTCTCAAACCATGTCCGGTACCACTGGGCAACGGGTGTTCTAATTGTCTAATTTCTGATACACATTGACATGTTTAATGTTGATCCTGACTGCAGCGATTACGCACACTCATCGCAAGAAAAGGAAACATTAGGAACTACGGAGTTATGCAACAGAGTAACACCGCAGACAACAATGCCTAACACACGCAGTAATACTAGCTTCTTATACATGCGACCCAACTTCCGCAACACGAAAACTGAATTTCGGAAACCGGTTTTCGTTGTCGTGTGTTCAAGTCAGGGCCAGATACGGTTTTGCTGGATCGGTTGAAAACGGCATCTGGAAATTAGCTGCTCGGATTTCCGATTTAGACAGCACAATGGCTGTTCCCTTTCAGTTCAGTATTATCACATTATTTCAAGAAATAAAGAGGATGTATTTATGATAAGTGATGAATTATTATTTAAGTTCTATTGCTAGGTTCGTGCTTAACCACGACCTTGGAAGTCCCGACATATTGTGAGAAGTAAGAATATTAATTTCATTTATGGTCCCAGAATCTATTACATACAGGAAACTGAAAGAATAAGAATATTAACGCACACCAGGGTTAGAACCAACGATCACTGCATTTAAAATACGACTCTCCGTTAATACTCCATACTAAACATCGCTACTGAATAGTTTTAGTCAGTGGAAATTGTGACTGCTTTTACAATCTGTGACAGCTTTTATAGCCACTGTGTCATTGATAGACATTTAATTGTAAGAAATGCTACCGAGGGTGACGTGGCTTTGATAAATACATTTAAAAAAGATCAGGTGCAGCTTTTTGAGAAGGAAAGCAGACTACAGTGGAGGTTCGTTCAAGCAGCAAACTGCGCATGGGAAGAGCTGTTATCGAGTATCAGCAGCAGCTCTGCGCATGCGCAGTTTGCTGGAATCTGGCAACTGGCAGCTGCTTGAACGAGCTCTGAGTGTGTACTGCTGCTGAAGCAGAGCTGCCTCCTAGCGGCTGAGCACGCAATTAATGTGCACCGATCATTCCATTAATACGTGATCTGCGGTGCACTGAATGAAGGATGATTAGCTGCAGGCGAGTCTTCAGGGTAATATGAAGAGAAGTATATTTTGTGTTATTTTATGACAAGTTTTTTTTTTTGTTTAAATTCCTTAGTCCGCGACACCCATGATACTACTACGCGACACCCCAGGGAGTCGCGACACACAATTTGGAAAACTCTGATCTAGATGACTGTAAGAATTTGCTTACCTTGGTTTGTTTATACAATAATAAAAGCAAAAGCGCTTGATTTATTAGTTTGTTCTAATCAAATTTCTTAATTTTCAGTCTGTTCAAGCGCACAGTGTCGTATTATTGGTGGCTCATAAAACTAGAGTTTGCAAACATCAAACATGGTCAAATCTCTTGTGTAATTCATTGCATGTTATGAGGGAGGGAGATAAACTTTAGCTGAGTTTGTGTTTATTCAGAAGTTCTTGTGTTTAATCAGACGGCCGGCCGCGGTGGCCGAGGGGACTGGGGCGCTCCAGTCACGGTCTGCACGGCCACTACGGTCGGGGTTTCGAATCCCCCCTCGGACATGGATATTTGTGTCGTCCTTAGTATTAGTTAGTTCATAAGTAGTTTGAAGAAAAGTTGTCTATGTATACGAAACACACCTGGTTTTTACGAACATGTGTAGACAACGAAGAAGCGACATACGGCAGTCTTTCGTTGCATCAACAGTGAACGTCTGGACATATATACATATATGATGTCCGGATTCGTTTATTTACCCTTTGTATAGTTCTATATTATACTGTATTGTATCTACCAATAATAGTCACATAATGGTGTAGATAACATATATGTCGATAGTGAGCAAACGTATTTAAATCACCTAATTTAGGCTCAATCAGTAATGTCTATATGCAACAACAATATTACACTAATTAGCGCTCATTTGGATGTAAACAACGGTTCAACGCCCTACCCACAGAGCAGAATCCACACAATGCAAATTAATCTGAGGCTGGGCTACTGAAATCGAAATGAAAAATAATTCACGCATATGTGTCAACACACGACCTACATACATTTACTGTAGCAATACCCGTAATCAGAATAACGCAGTAATCGAACAGTGTTTAAATCTGTGCGTTTAAGATAGGGATCACTGCGATGGTATCAATTGTATGTGCTTCGGTTTACTTGGCAGAGATGATACACTTCCTACCAGAATTTTGGCTGCCTTACCGGAGTTGGTTCAATACACGCTGGAGAGCCAAATGATTGGCTACAAAAAATGTTCAAATGTTTGTCAAGCTTATGGGACTTAACTGTGGGGTCATCAGTCCCTAAACTTACAAACTATTGTACAAAAAGTACCTTGTAATAAAGACGATACAAACAGCCTGCCCGAAGGGGGATTCCAACCCCCGACGTGGAACGGCCTCGCGCGTCGTAGCATAGCGCCTCAATGCGCTAGGCCGCTTCGGCGCGGCAATCGGCTACACCTGTCTAATACCGTGTAGAGCCCTCGCGACCACCCAGAAGAGCACCAACACGACGTGGCATGGACTCGAATGATGTCTGACGAGGTGCAGGATGGTATTGACACATCCTTCGAAAACGTTCAAATGTTTGTAAATCTGTGGGACATAACTGCTTGGTTGTTAGTTCCTAGCTAACAAACTACGTGAAGTAAGTTAAACTAACCTAAGGACAACACATACACCCATGCCCGAAGGAGGACTCAACCCGCCGACGGCGAGCGGCCGCTCGCAACCCAGCAAGGCGCCTTAGTGAGCACGGCTATTATGTCGCGGCCGGGCGTCCCTCATAGCTGCCCATAAATCCGTAAGAGTACAAGGTGTAGAGACTTCTTCTGCAAAACACATTACAAGGTTTCCAGATATGCTAAATAATGTTCATATATAGGCAGTTTTGGTGGTCATCGGAGGAGTTTAAACACAAACGAGTGTTGTTGGAACCACTCTTTAGTAACTCGCGATGTGTGGGGTGAGGCCTCCTCCTGGAATTGCACAGGTCCGTAGGAATGCATACTGGGTTTAAATGGATGCTTGTGATCTGATTGAAAAGAAGGTACATTGTACAATGGGGTACAAAAAAATAATGTAAAGTCCAAGAACACAGCATTGTGGATCCCCTAGTTCCGAAGTGCGAGTTTAGTCAACTCTAGCAGTCTTCCGAGATTCAGCTTGGTGTTTACATCGTGAAATAGAGGCAGAAAAACAAGAATGAATATGAGCAAACGATCGAAAAGCGTCAATCTACCTGAGGCTGAGGAAAAAAAAAAAAAAGTGGATAAGCTCACGGGGTTTACGAAACCAAAGGGCTCGAGTTCTATTACCCCTAGAATTCTCTTTTTTTCTAGACCTTTGCAGGTAACATTTTCTAACATTAATTCGCTACGAATTTTGCAATTGTAGGCTTTTCTAGATTCACAATTCTTCAACATAGTTCACTTCGTAAGAGCGTAATCTTCAAACAACGTGACAAATGATAGCCGTAGTAAAAATGTTGAAAATGTATATATGTTTTAGTAACTGTAATTCGACTGCCATGTTGTGAATATATAGTGTTAAGTTAAGATAAATTATTCAGCAGACAGCCATAATTTTGTACGTCATTCCCGCGGTTTACACGAGTGAGTGGCTGTGTGTTACATTGTTTCCTTTGATATTCGTTCTTCAATTCCGGCAGGACTATTTGCCAGGTACGATAACGAGAAATGACAGTAGCCCCTTCATTGTTGGCCTTCCTGGTCAAGTGGTTTGCATCAGATCGGATGCAACCAAATCCTTTATTTTATTTTATTTTATTTTATTTATTTATTTTGCGGTACAAATTTTTCTTGCTTTAGCTAGATTTTGTTAATCAATTAAGTTAATTTTACTTTCTTCATTAATCTCTATAGTGAATAACTAACTAGAGTTTCTCAGTTTTATATCTACAGCTAATCATCCTTGAAAGGTAATATTTATCTTCGTTGTAAAGTAATGTTAATTTGACCTCCCATAAAAAAATTAACATTGTAACATTGGAGTAACATTGTTATTTCCATTTTGTCCTGTTTTCCACACAGTTGCTGTATGTGCCTAGTGGTGCTAGCTGTGAAGTGCTGGATAACAAACGAAGCAAAATGTACATAAGTGAAGCAGAACAGCCGGAAGCCACCAAAGAGCACTACATGTACAGTAATATGCACGAAATATTGCCATTGATGATGCCTTGCAAATAAAGGCGAAATGCATATGGCAATAAAATATTTTATTAATTCAGTCGCATAGACGGATAACCTAAATATCTACAGTATAATAATCTTGGAGTGAGTTATTCATATGACATTTCATAAAAATAAAAACTATTTACTTCGGAAGTTGATGTTGGTATTATATCTCATTCCCGTATTGTTCGCGGAAAGAAAGATTGTCGGTATGCCTCTGTGTGGGCTCTAATCTTTCTGATATTATCTTCATGATCTCTACGCGAGATATACGTAGGAGGGAGCAATATACTGCTAGACTCATCGGTAAAGGTATCTTTTTGAAAATTCGACAAAAGCCCGTATCGAGCGACAGAGCGTCTCTCATGCGGAGTCTTCCACTGGAGTTTATCAATCATCTCCGTAACACTTTCACGATTACTAAATGATCCTGTAACGAAGCGCGCTGCTCTCCGTTGGACCTTTTCTACTTCCTCTATCAACCCCACCTGGTACGGATCCCAAACCGGTGAGCAGTATTCAAGCTGTGGGCGAACGTGTGTACTGTAACCTACTTCCTTTATTTTCGGACTGCATTTTCTTAGTATTCTTCCAATGAATCTAAGTCTGGAATCTGCTTTACCGACGGTTGATTTTATATGGTCGTTCCGTTTTAAATCACTACTATTGCCTACTCCCAGATAATTTATGAAATTAAGTTCTTCCAGTTGGAGACCCGCTATAGTGTAGCTAAATTATACAGGAATTTTCTATATATTCGCAATGATTAAAATAAGAATAATGTAATGTAGGCTACGTATATCTTCAGTATTTTGTCCACATGCAAGTGGCATCAAGAACAGCCGGATCCTTCGAGGCATTGAATATACGTGCATGCCTGATTAAAGATTACATTATTATAAAATAGAATCTTATAAAAAGCTAGAAAAGCCTGTAACTACACAATTTTTAAGGAATTAACTTTTAAAATATTACCTGTGAGAGTGTATTTGCTGTTTTGATGTCCGGAGACTGGTTTGATGCAGCTCTCCACCTTACTCAAGCCTAAGCGCACCTCCATCCCCACATAAGAACGGCTTCCTAGATCTGTTTGAATTTGCTTCCTGTATCCATCTCTTGGTCTTCCTAAAGGATTTTTACCCCAAACACTTCCCTCCAATGCTAAATTCACGATACCTTGATGTCTAAGAATGTGTCCTACCAATCGATACCTTCTTTTAGTCAAAGTATTCCAGAAATAACTTTTCTTATCAATTCTGTCCAGTACCTCATTGGTTACGCGATCGACCCACCTAATCTTCATCATTCTTCTGTAACACATCATTTCAAAAGCCTTCATCCTCCTTCCGTCCACACTGTTTATCGTCCGTGTGTCACTTCCATACAAGGCAACAAACCACACAAATGCCTTCAGAAAGGATTTCCTTACGCTTAAATTATTTTTCGATGTTGACAAATTTAATTTTTTTCTTCAAAAACGCTTTCCTTCCCATTGCCGTTTTGCATTTTATATCCTCAGTACTGCGACCATCATGTGTTATTGTACTGCCCAAATACAAAAACTTATCTACCACCTGTATTTTTTCGTTACCTAATCTAATTCCTTCAGTGTAACGTGATTTTCTAAGACTACACTACACTACCATTGTTTTGCTCCTGATAATGTTCATCTTGTATGCCCTTTTCAACACTCTGTCCATTCTGTTCAACTGCTCTTCCAGGTCCTTTGCCGTCTCTGACAGAATTACAATGTGGTCGACAAAACACAATGTTTTTATTTCTTCACCCTGAACATTAATTTCTTCTCCACTTTTCTCCTTGCTTTCTTTTACAGCTTGTTCAATGTACAAATTTAATAACATTGAAGAAAGGCTACAACCCTGTCTTACTCCCTTCCCAACCACTGCATTCCTTTCATGCTAATCCTAAGAACCGTTGTCTGGGTTTTTCAGCTGTTGTAAATAACCTTCCGTTCCTTATATTTTACTCCTGCTTGTTTCCAATCAACACTGTCAAAAGCTTTCTCCAAATCTTCAACAGCTTGAAATGTTGCTTTGCTTTTCCTTGATCTATGTTCTAAGATAATCCGTCTGGTGAGTATTGCGTCCCGTGATCCTACATTTTTCCTGAACCCAAACTTGTCTTCCCCGAGGTCGGCTTCTACGACTTTCTCCATCCTTCTGTAAGTAATTGGCGTTAATATTTTGCCACCATGACTTATTAAAGTAATGGTTCTGTAATTTTCAGATCTGTCTGCACCTGTTGTGTTTGGAATGGTGATTATTACATTTTTCTTAAAGTCTGAGGATATTTCCCCTCTTTTATACATCTTACGCACTAGGTGAAATAGTTTTGTGTTTGGCTCTCCCAGATACTTCAGTAGTTCTGAGGGAATGTCATCTACTCCAGGGACCTTGCTTCGACTTAGCTCTTTCAGTGCTCTGTCAAATTCATCTCTCAGTATAGTATCTCCTATTTCATCTTCATCTCTTTCCCCTTCCCTTCCTACAATATAATTCATTTCCTTAGTAGAGCCGCTCTATACAGTCTTTCTACCTTTAAGCTTTTCCTTATTTGCTGATAACTGGTTTTCCATCTGAGTTACTTTTCTCATTTCTACATGTCTCTTATTTTCTATTTTCCCCCGAATTAAACATTCTTATACTGACTTGCATTTCCGTTCTAGCCACTCCAGCTTAGCTATTTTGCTGTCAATCTCATATCTTAGTCGTCTGTACTCCATTTTGGCTGTTTCATTTAATGCATTTTTATATTTTCTCCTTTCGTCAATTAAATTTAGTATTTCCTGTGATATCCAAGGATTTTTTGTAGGTCTTGTCTTTACGCCTATTATGTCCTCTGCTGCCAATTTCATCTCTTAATACCACCCATTCCTCTTCTACTGTTTTATTTCCCCTCATTTCTGTCAACTGTTTCCTAAAGCTAGCCACTCTGGAACACTCTGAAATCCCACTTCATAAAAATTACGCTGAAGAACAAACACAGCAAAAACCAAGCGATACAAACAACAAATTAAGAAAGGTTTAGGAGAGTATCAAAATCCAGGAGTGGTGAGGATCTGAGAAATGAGGCCACGATACTCAACCGTAGATAAAGATATAAAAAACCCTTTTTAATACAAGTTAAAAATGAATCATCCATCGGTAATCTGTGGCTATCCATTAAATTTTGGGGGACTGTTAGATATGAACCACAGTGATACAAAAGAGATTCCTCACCTTGGAGAAGCTGTCCGTGTGCTAACCAAGGGTGAACAATATGTAACCGAGAGAAGACAAGATAGTTCACCGAGAGTTCCGGGTAAAGGATCTCCACGCTTTCGTTCATTCATTTATTTTTCTCTATTTATTAGGCGTGGACAGGGTACACTATTCCGTATTCCACAACCTGGAACTCGACTGCTTAACACCGAACGGTGGTCAGATGAAGGTAAAGCGAAGTCAAGAGTCGGTTCATGGATAGCCTCTTTGGCTAGTCTGTCAGCGCATTTCCAGTTCTTCCATAGTGTCCAAGGGTTTAGAAAAGTAATTTCGTGGTCGAAAATGCACCCCTGGACGTCTATCAGCAGATGATGATGAAATCACAGATTGAGGGCTTGTAGGCAACTCAGACGCTCGCTGCAGATGAGGAAGGACAGCCCAGTGAAGGGACGGATGTGAGAAAATGTGCGAAATATGGTTAGCTCTCAAACAAGAAGCGCATTCGGTATGCCCTACATGAGCATAATCGAAGACAACACCACCATCAACCACCGAGCCTTCTGCGTAGACTAAACCTGAGTCCCATGACACGTCAAGAATTGATAGGAATTGGCGGCGAAGATTGTCTACATGGGATACTCTGCAAATCACATTAAGTGCCAGGCTGTGTGAACTGAGCCCAATGCGATCTGACAGGGTCAGGGTATTCAGCATGGCGCTGTTCGCAATTTCATCTGCTAAAGAGGTTGAAGGTAAAAATACGTTCAATGAGACGAAAGCGGACATTGTAACCTCTGCTGATGTGAGTCAACAAGTGCCATGTTTGGGGACAGTGGTTTGGATATTTAGACAAACCGCGAACGTTCGAATTGTATTTGTAGAATGGCATGTTGACCACAACTGCTCAATTTATTAGCTCGAAGCTACCTATTTCGGTTAATGTACCATTCTCAAGCGCCAGCAGAACTTACCCAATTGCTTAAGATATCATGTTACAAAATTCAAAAAATGTAAAATAAATATTTGGCATCATGCTTCACTTCCTATAGATGTTTTTACAGTGACTGATTGTTACAAACTGGTGCTTGAGAATGGTACATTAACCGAAACCGGAAGCTTTGAGCTAGTGAATGAAGCATCTGTGGTCAACATGTCATTTTACAAATATTTAACCCTCCTACTACCACTGGGGTCAATATGACCCCATAACCACATTTGAAATCTATATCTCCCTTATTTTCAATGCGATTATTTTCAAAATTTATGACTTTGTCTCTCTAACTTGCTTGTATGCAATGACATATTATTCAGTTTTACATTTACAACATATCAAAATTTATTCATGGACTACGTACTGAGTACCACTAGGGTCAGCAAGACCCCAATGTAAATTTTTTTGTTTTGTTTCTTGAATGTAACATTATAAAAACAGAACAGCGAATATTACGTTGAACAGATGTTATAGGAAACACCTGCAACAATGAAACTAACACTTTCCACCTCTTATTTATACCCATTGTTGTCGTTTCTTTCCTCAGCAGTTGTTGTGTGTTGCCTCAGTTGTTGCTAGTGTTTTGTCGCAGCGTGTGAAAAAACTACATTATGTCTAGAAAACGTCTGAGTAGTGTTGAAATACAAGCAATTCTGAATGAAGAAGAGGAATTAGGAGATACAGCGTCTGATAACGACGAAGAGATTGATGGTGTCATTTCTGGAGGTAGTGAATCAACTGAAGATTCTGATAAAGACGTTGGAGATTTGCTGAGTACTATGCATTTCAGGGAGGAAATAGGTGACGGCAAAGCAGCGAAACCTATTATAAACCTAGACTATAATGCAACAAAATCAGGTGTAGACACTATGAACAAGTTAGTCAGAACCTAAACCACAAAACGTATGACAAGAAGATGGCCCATGGTGATTTTTTTAATAATATTTTGGATATTAGTGCCCTGAATGCTTTCATAATTTGGTTGGACTTAAATCCTGACTGGAATAAAAAAACCAACTACAAAAGAAGATAATTTCTTCTGGAACTGGGAACAAGTCTAGTACAGAAAGACAGAAGTCAGTGCAGCAAAGCTACTCTGCCTCGTCCTCCTCCGCCTTCAGCACAAGTGCATACGGGGGTAACACGTGGACGGTGCTACCTGTGCGAACGTTCAGTGGATAGAAAACATCCAGAAACGTGCAGAAGATGCTTTTCCTTTGTCTGTAAACACCATTCAGACTTTCTTTGTTTTAAATGTAAAGAGATGTTTTGTTTTACATGTAAGGATCTATAAGATCAAGTGTTGAGACAAGATCTGTAAGTGCTTATATATCTACTTCACCAGGTTTCAATCAGTAATGTATGCTTTTGTGTTAGTTCATTAAAATAAATTAAATACTGCCAATATATCCCGTGATAATTACTTGGGGTCATATTGATCCCAACGGTACTCAGTGTAACAAAAAAATTCTGGTAGTAGGAGGGTTAAAATCGTTTCACTTTCCAGTTCGCATTGTTGTCAGGTAGCAGCTGTTGGCACCTCGTTCGTAGTGGAGGAACCCCAGCCTCCACGAGTAGACTGTTTGCAGGACTTCTTCTGAAAGCTCCCTGTCTCAAGCCTAATTCCACAGTGATGGATTGGGTACAGCATCCGTAACGCTGAGATGGATGCTGAACTTGGGCAGAACAATGGCTTTGTAGAGCTTCAGCAGTGTACTTTGGTCTGCACGAAATGAGGTGGTGGTGTTGCAGCAGAAGTCGTTAAAGTATTGACAGGTCTTCTGCCATAGCTTGTAAATATGAGGAACTTATATCAGTAAGGTAGCAAACTAGATGATTCTCCAACAAATTAAGTACGTAATCGTCACTCTAATTTTCCGGGTGGATTCTCAGACACCGACAAAAGTGAAAAACACAGGTATTACCGACGAGAACTAGAACTCATGGATACCTTGCAAATGGCTCCTTGCAGCTGAGGTTCAGCATCGCATATACCAAATAAAGTATGTCTAGAAGTTAGATTAGCATACCTTTGACGAAGTTCTTCAACATTTCTATGAGCTTCAATGTACGAGGAAATATTGTCGACGCTCTATACATTCGGCGACATCGTAGAGCAATAGTGGAAAGATGTGCACACTGCGAATTACTCAAGTACAATGAGAAGTCAAACCATGGACTGAGAGCGTAATGACTGTTGCTTTATTCGATTGACAGAAGAATCAGGGGACTGCGGCGCTTCAGTCACGGTCTGCACGGCCGCTACGGTCGGGGGTTCGAATCCCCCCTCGGCCATGGATATTTGTGCCGTCCTTAGTTGTAGCTAGTTCATAAGTAGTTTGTAAGTTTAGGGACTGATGACCCCGTAGTTAAGTTCCGTAAGCTCTACAAACATTTGAACATTTGGAACAGAAGAATCATATAGAGCATTATCAAAACTTGCAAAATCTGTACATCTATTTTCCTAATGTAATGTGTATTTTGTTTCAGATATTACCGTTTTTCAACAATTTTCGAAACATTTTCATTTTTACAAATATTACTGACATCTTTCATTTATATAATAATGGAAAGTCCAGGTTGGAATTAATAATATAGTGAGGACAGTTTACAACTCACCACAAAGACGTGGCGATGAGCTGCGACAGGCACATACAAAAGACACACACATACAACACATTCAGCTATCGGCCATGGCCTTCTTCAGAAAATAGAACACTCACGCAATCACACAGGCACACAACACAGTCATACAACCATCACCTCCGACTGCCGCACTTCGAATCACGCTCTGCAGCGAATTGGGGACGGGAGGGGAGGGGAGGGGAGGGGAGGGGAGAGGGGATAGGAAGGTTACGTCACGGTGGTGGGGATAGGTTAGATGGGAATAGCGAGATGCGGCTTAGGAATGGAGTGGGGAGGCGGATGAGGGGAGAAAATAAAATAAAATAAAGTAAAATAAATATATATAGAGAATGCATGCATTCATGCATCTTTCATTAAACGAAAAGATTGTTTCATATAAAAGTTAAATTTTTCCTGGAGAATCTAAATCTGCAATAAAAAAAGAGTTTCCCATTTAAGATTTCTGGCACCTCCTTCCGCCCTCGTGGATGCTGCAGGGTCTCGATCTTCATGTTATTAGATGTCCCTCATGGAGGAGAACATATTACATTACCTCCTCTTTTTAATGCTATTTGTATTTTTCCAAATATTCCGAAAAACAGTTTATAGTACGTTACCCAGGGTATAAAATGAAATTACGTACTATGAACCAGCTTTTATCCATCAGCAAAAGAAATAAGTTCAGGGAACAAAACCAACACGCAAATCGCGCACTCTGCAGCCATCCATCGTATTATAGCGTAATTAAAAGGGAGGTAAATTCAATGTTAAAGATGATAAACGCAGGAAAATATTCAAAAAGCCAGTTTTATTGGCAAACATTTTACAGTATGTTCACAGATTACGAACACAGATATATTTTCGTATTTGAGATGTCTAAATAGAAGAAGTTTTTTTTTTCTTTAATATTTTCCAGTAGGTCGAGCTGGTGAATTGAACACGCTATATTTCTTGTGGTCTATTTGGAGAAAATAAATAACAGTAGACTAAGCGTGATTATGACGGACCGAATTATTTATTCAGAACAAGAATAAATAAATGAACCCAGGCCGACGCAAAAGAGAACAAAATGTATCAAAACTGGTTCACAAGGCGGAATTACGAATATTCACACCGCCATCAACGGTAACGATGAGATTTTTAATCCTCTCACAGTGGTACTATGGATAGCGTTCATAAACCGCTGTATTTAAGGACACCACCACAATGATGGATCCTTACCTTGTTAAATTTTTTATATTTTTCTGTCGTGTAACGTAGGCCGAACACTAAATAACGAAGCAGATATACTACACTATTTGCCATTAACAATATCAACTTCCACATACTGCATCCCCAGCAGGTGTGCTCCACTCCTATACGTCCTCTACAACGCAGGAATGTGAGAGCCATCTTCTCTTGTTTATCTCCTCCATAATGCCAATGTCTCGGCCTTCTTAGCACTGTATTCTGTCTTCGAGAGACTACAGCAAGATGTTTGTATAGCTTATGGGACTTAACTACGGGGGCATCAGTCCCTAAACTTACATACTACTTATGATCTAGCTAAGACTAAGGACGGCACAAATATCCATGCCCGAGGGGGGGGGGGATTCGAACCCCCGACCGTAGTGGCCGTGCAGACCATGATTGGCGCGCCTCAGTCCCCTCGGCCACCGCGGCCGGCATTTCAGCAAGATTTCCAAACTTTTGTCAATGAATGAACAACCTGGCATCCAGTCACTCCTCAAACTCTACGCCAACATCTACATTTACATAAATTCTCAGCAAATAACGCTGACGAGCAGGACAGAGGGTTCACCGAAACAATTTTATAATAATAAGTCTCTACCGCTTCATGTTCTAATAGCACGCGGCACGCGGGAATTATAATGATCATGTCTTAAGTTGATACTAAAAAAATACGTTCGCATAAGGCAGAAGAAATTGATGAATGAAGTATCCGCAAATATCTGTCGCTGCAACTAATACAGCAATTCTTTTACTGATTTCCACCCCAACTCGTGCATGACTCATGTGACATCTATATCGCGATCAAAACGAGGTGCCCGTCTCTGAAATTTCAATATTTCGTCCATCGACCAGACTTGTTGGGGATCCAACAATGTGCAGCAATACCCCAAAATAGGACGCACAAGTGTCTTTGAGACAGCTTCTGTAAGTTGAGTGGTTGTATCTTATATGTAATCTGCCAATAAACGAGCCTTTGGTTCGCCTTCTGCACAATACTTCCTTTTTTACAATTTAAGATGTTCGCAATTGTTGTCGCTAGCTATTTAGTTAAATTTACAGTCAATATTTTTGACTGATTTATCGTGTAAGAGAAATTTGACGGATTTCTTTATAAGTTCATATAGGTGACTTCACACTTATTTATGCCAACTGCCAATTTTCTCAACACGCATTTATCATATATAAATAATTTCCCAGTTGCTTTTTATCTTCTGGTGTCTTTATTAACCGATAATTGCCAGCTTAGTCTGCGAACACTGTAAGAGAACTGCTCACATTGTTTCTAAATCGTTTACAAAAATAAGGAACAGTAGGGGGCCGGCCGCGGTGGCCGAAGGGACTGAGGCGCTCCAGTCACGGTCTGCACGGCCACTACGGTCGGGGGTTCGAATCTCCCTTCGGGCATGGATATTTGTGCCGTCCTTAGTTCATAAGTGGTTCATAAGTAGTTTGTAAGTTTAGGGACTGATGACCCCGTAGTTAAGTCCCATAAGCTTAACAAACATTTGAACAGTAGAGCCCTATAACACTTTCCTGGGGAACACCAAATATCACTTTTGTTTTACTCGATGACGTCCGACAATTACAAAGCACTGTGTCCTTTGTGTTAGGAAATCGCCAGTCAAATCACAATAATGAAGCGATATCCATAAGCAAGGAATTTCCTGAGAAGACACTTGCGAGATGCACGATCAAATGCCTTCCGGAAATCTAGAAATATGGAATCTATATGATATCCATTGTCGATAACTCTCATCACTTCAGGTGAGTATGAAGCCAGCTGTGTTTTATAAGAATGATAATTTTTGAATCTGTGTTGACTATAATGTTAGAGGAAAGTATGTGTTCCTATAATATGTTGCCGATGCACATCGATGATAATGCCCGACATGATGCGGAACAGTCTCTTGAATATTGGAGTGACCTGTGCAACTTCCCAGTGTTTGTGTACGGATATTTGGCTGAGCGAGCGCTTTAGCGCTTTATATGATAGCTAGGTATGGAGCGATGAAAGGAGAAAGTATAAAAATGCAGTAAATGAAACAGGCAAAATGGAGTACAGACGACTAAGAAATGAGATTGACAGGAAGTGCAAAATGGCTAAGCAGGAATGGCTAGAAGGCAAATGCAAGGATGTAGAAGAATGTATAAATAGGGGAAAAATAGATACAGCCTACCGGAAAATAAAAGAAACATTTGGCGATAAGAAAAACAGCTCTAGGAATATCAAGGACACTGATGGAAAACCAGTTCTCAGCAAAGAAGGGAAAGCTGAAAGGTGGAAAGAGTATATAGAGGGGCTTTACAAAGGAAATGAACTTAAAGACACTATTGTAGGAAGGGAAGAGGATGTAGATGATGATGAAATAGGAGATACTATACTGAGAGATGAATTTGACAGAGCACTCAAAGATCTAAGTCGAAACAAGGCCCCTGGAGTAGATGATATCCCGTCAGAGCTACTGAAGTCTCTGGGAGAACCAGCCATGACAAAATTGTTTCACATTGTGTGTAAGATGTATCAGACAGGTGAAGTACCCTCAGACTTTAAGAAAAATGTTATAATCCCCATTCCAAAGAAAGTGGGTGCAGACAGGTGTGAAAACTACAGAACCATCAGTTTAATAAGTCATGGTTGCAAAATATTAACACGAATTATATACAGAAGGATGGAAAAGCTGGTAGAAGCCGACCTCGGGGAAGATCAGTTTGGGTTCAGGAGAAATGTAGGAACACGGGAGGCAATACTCACTTTACGGCTTATCCTAGAAGATAGATTAAGAAAAGGCAAACCAACATTTCTAGCTTTTGTAGATTTGGAGAAGGCTTTTGACAATGTTGATTGGAATAAACTCTTTCAAGTTCTGAAGCAAGCAGGAGTAAAATATAGGGAGCGTAAGGTTATTTACAACTTGTACAAAAACCAGACAGTGGTTGTCAGAGTTGAAGGGCATGAAAGGGATGCAGTGGTTGGAAAGGGAGTAAGACAAGGTTGTAGCCTTTCCCCAATGTTGTTCAATTTGTACATTGAGCAAGCTATAAAGGAAAGCAAGGAGAAATTTGGAGAAGGAATTAAAATTCAGGGTGAAGAATTAAAAACATTGCGTTTTGCCGACGACATAGTAATTCTGTCAGATACAGCAAAGGACCTGGAAGAGCAATTGAACGGAATGGACAGTGTGCTGAAAGGTGCATATAAGATGAACATTAACAAGAGTAAAACTAGGGTAATGGAGTGCAGTGTAAGAAAATCAGGTGATGCTGAAGGAATTAGATTAGGTAACGAAACAATAAAGGAGGTAGATGAGTTTTGTTACTTGGGCAGTAAAATAACAAATGATGGTCGCAGTACAGATGATATAAAATGCAGAATGGCAATGGGTAGAAAGGCGTTTTTGAAAAAGAGAAATTTGTTAACATCGAATATTGATTTAAGCCTAAGGAAGTCCTTTCTGAAGGCATTTGTATGGAGTGTTGCCTTGTATGGGAGTGAAACATGGACGATAAGCAGTGTGGACAGAAAGAGGATAGAGGCTTTTGAAATGTGGTGCTACAGAAGAATGCTGAAGATTAGGTGGGTGGATCGCGTAACTAATGAGGAGGTACTGAACCGAATTGGGGAGAAAAGAAATTTCTGGCATACCTTGACTAAAAGAAGGGATAGATTGGTAGGACACATTCTTAGACATCAAGGAATTGTGAATTTAGCGTTGGAGGGAAGTGTGTGGGGTAAAAATCGTAGAGGGAGACCAAGAGACGCGTATAGTAAGCAGATTCAAGTGGATGTGGGTTGTCGTTCTTATGAGGAGATGAAAAGGCTTGCTCAGGATAGAGTAGGGTGGAGAGCTGCATCAAACCAGTCTCTGGACTGAAGACCACAACAACAGGTATGGCGCTATTGCAGCAATGTAATCTGAAAGGAACCTAATTGATATACAATCTGTGCCAAGAGTCTTGCTTTTATTACTTATTTAATCATCTTTAATACTGCAGGAATATCTACTCCTAAATTAACGATGCTGGCAGCTTTTTCGTCAGATCTGGAGTATTCTCCTCGTCTTCTTTCGTGAAGGAACTTCGGAAAAATGTGTTTAACAATTTTACTTTAGGAGGTCATCAGTAGTACCACCATTGCTATTGCTTAGTGAAGGTATCGTATTTCACAATTTCACAGTACTTATTGCTAAGTCATCCACAAATTCTTTCTTCACAATAATGTTAATTGTAATTCTTATTACTCTTCGAACCCCACGGTAGAGAACGTCATTTGTGGCGTGACTCCTGTTCTTTGGTTTTTGTTGTAGGTAGTATCGAAACGAGTGACGTAATGCACGTTACGGTGGCTGAAAGCAGAGTCGATTCCGTAGCTTCTTATCTCTCTATAGTTTCGGTATCTGCTTGACCATGTGGGGAAGCAAATCACAACACGTAGCCCAGGAAAAACTTATAATTAGGTTACCGTTACGAATTTTGATGTAATGGAGCCCACGACAAGCGTGTCATGTTAGCCAGCGTCATTGTAACTAGTAAGACGGCTACATCAGTTTTAAAGATATCGATCAGTAATAATAATGTTTGTCTCTAATATCGTTAGGAGTCCTTATTTAATGATTCTGTCCTTAAGATAAATATTTTACGGGAAACGTAAAAACTGTAACTGTTTGAAGACCGCTATTATTATATTTAATACCAGAGATAAATTGTTTAATTTCTGACCATTAGCAACGCTGACCACCGTCTTGGAGCAGCAATGGTTTCAAATGACATTTCTCTTCTACAACAGACAATTATGGTTAAAGACACAGTTTTGTCAATTAATTCGGCAAAACTGAATTTCTTGCAGAATAATTTCCTATCTTCGTTGATAATAATAATAATTTCCTGTGGCTCGTTGGCCTGTTGCAAATATTTCAATTGGACGCCATTTCTGCTACTTGGCATGTCCCTATCCTACCCCCGGTGTCCCACTGGGGAAAGGTGACCTACAGCTTCACGTTGAATCCTAACCACTTATTGTTTCTGGCGACGCGTCACATCTTTGAGAGGAGAAGTATGGGGGAAATATCCGAGGTCCGACCGGGTTTCGAACCCGCGACCCTTCGGTTTCCAGTCGACGGCTTTACCCTAAGACGACCGGTCACGACTCCGTCGATATTAAATAAAATGTTTGTAAATCTATCGGACTCAACTGTTAGGTTATTAGTCCGTAGCTAACAAACTACTTAAACTAAGGTAAACTAATCTAAGAACAACACAAACACTCATACCCGAGGGGGGACTCGAACCCCCGACGGCGAACAGCCGCGCGCATCGCAGCAAGGCGTCCCGGCGCGCACGGCTAATCCGCCGTGGCGATATTAAATACTATCTGACAGCTTTAGTGAGAGTTCTCTACAAATGAACTGAGTTAAATGACTGAGACAGCACAAAATTAAATTCAAATATTCACAGAATATATGACATCAACTGCGATTGGGCAAAGCTGAAAATGTGTATCTAGCCGGGATTCGAACCCACATTTTCAGCTTTGCCCAATCGCAGATGATGTCATATATTCTGTGAATATTAAATAATAACAACTGCAGGACTAGAAGTGACGTCTGTTCTTTCGGAACAGGCGCCACATGTATATATAAAATTTAAATACTGTATTTTCACGCATTTTAAGCAGTTCAATTCAACGTGACATCCTAATATTTAATCCTAACTGTTCGTTAAGTCGAAGAACAAGAAATAAAAAAATCTGAAGTGAAACCAAGACAGTGCTTAAGGTTTATTCTCTTACTGAGTTGACCTCTACGTGTTTATGTTACTTTTTTCACTCATTTAAATAAAATTTGCCACATTATCGGGCGAAAATGGCATCAACTGACAAAACCAATAATTAACCTTTCTTATTTTTATTTTAGGTCTTTAATGGTTCGTTAATATCTTCACATTTGTTGATTATTTATTAACTTGTTTTAATATTAATGTTGCCTATCTGAGCGCCATGGGTATTTAAGGCACTGCTGCCGAAGTTGCAAATTCTGTAAATAATTGTAACCTCTGACACCCGGAGGTGCAATGCAGTGCCGCTAAAGAGAACACACTAAGTACTCTACAAATCTCGGCGCGTCAAAAAAAAAAAAATATTGAAATTGATTTTCAAAGAAGTAGGCCATCTGTTTTGAATTTGGTCAAAGTAAGTCGCAAGATACTGACAAGGTACATTGCCGAAGTGTTTCACGGACATTGCAGCTATGTTAGCTATTTCTGCTTATGCCGTGACCGAACAAATTTTAGTGACGGATTTCATGCTTGGCTCAGTTGAAATCCACTGTCCTTGTTCATCGGATTCTCCCGCAGCCGGATTTTGAAGCCGTCTTTATATATAGAGACCTAGTAGCGTAATGTATTGTGTTTAAGATACGTAGTTACATGGCCATCGTTGTCGGAGATGTGTGTGGCGCTCACTTTCTGTGCATTTTTGTCCAATTTTTCACAATTGTTTGCCCTTCATAGTGTCTCAAACATTTGCCGTAGAAACTTAGCTCTACAACGTTCAATTAGGCTGCATGTTCGAGAGACCTTCAATCAGCGTATTTACTGGGGAAACCTACGAATATACAAGGTATTGGAGGCTATACGTCGTACTGAAATACCGTCACGAGAAGTACATGGAGATGAAAAACATATAGCAAATGCATGGTAGGCATAATTATTTTACCACTTTTCATTGTTTTCCGTGAGACAAGTGATGAATTTGGTACTCTTGTGCAAACGGACGGTCCTCCGTAAGTACGCAACCGCTTCAAAATCAGGTATATATTTGAACACTTGCGAGGCATCAGTCTCTTTCCGAATTTTGGAACAAAATATATTCTTTTCACTCTGTCAGCTGGATCTCATTGTAATTTCAGATATACACATAATAGTAGCAACCACTCCATCTGGCGCAATGCACTCGTTTAAGATTAAACTTGTATACGTGTTTCGCCAGTGGAAAAAATTCGCTGAACCTTTATGTGAGTGAGTTTTGAAGACAAAACGCTGTCATAAACTTCAAAGCAATCATACATAGTTTCAGCTCACGAATATGCTACAACATGACCAAGTATTACTGGAAGAACGCTAAACTTAAAGTTGCATATGAAGCTTTTGATTCTACAAAAAGAGGTTTCTTGAATACGGAACATTCTAGTAGTTGAACACCCAACTGTACAACTGCAAAATTTATCCATAGCGCATATACGGGTTGCAATTGTGTTTAAGAGATTTCTGCACTAAGAACAACAAACATCCCTCATAACAAATACATAGCGCTAAATAAAATGAGTGAATAAACAATAATAATGGTATTGTTATACCGGTACATGTGTTTCTTATTATATTCATTACTAGCTTAATTCCCGCTGTTACGCGTAGACTGGATGGTCTACATTGGTTATTTCTACCACTAAATATAAATTTTCATAGATTTAGCTTCAAAAATGCTTTCCTAATCAATTATTTTTATAAAACTTGTCTATCCCTATTGCAACATTGATGGCATAATACAAAACATCACGAACGATATTTTTTTTTAAATTCTAACCACAGTTCCAAATCCAAATTTTCGAAATTCTAGCATCAAAATAGTCTTAGTGGCACCCTTAAAAGGTTCCCCCTTATTTCATCCGCTTAATGGTTCGAAAAATATCGAAACACGTGTTTAAAATTTCAATCAAAAATCTAAATCCGAAGTTTTGTGTTTCTTGCTTCAAAATTGCCTACATTGAGAAGTATTTTCAAAAACCCGTTCATCCCCTATTTCACCCCCTTATGGATGGGAATATCGAAACATCGCTGATTCCTACTGTGTAAGATAAACAACGTCTACAAAAGTCAAGTTTCTATCGTTTGTGTATTCACTTTTCAGAGACGTTTGCTGTCTTTTAGAAACAGATCTATACCGAGAAATTTCGTTTTTTATGCTTTGGCATGTTTCTTGGTAGTTTTACTTTTGAAAGTACAATATGAAATTATTTTTCTTTATTCGTACGCTTCTTGCAGAAAAACAACTGAAGAATGTGCATCACGTTTCGTTGTATGTGTCAAATGTCAACACTGGTCTTGCAGGAATTTTATTTAAGTTGACGACTTTCAAGCACTATATATTCCACGCTCTTATAGCTACCTACACGGAACTGCTATAGTGTACAACGGGAGACTTTGTACTGCATTGTCTCTGTGGTGTCGCACAAGTACAAAGTGCGCGCCACCTACTTTCGCCGCGCGCCGCCATGCATGCACGGCGCGGCGTTCTTCCGACGACAGCCACGAGCGCCCTCTGCTGGAACCCCGCTCGTGGCCACCACGGAAAGATATAGCACTTCGGACTGAGATAGCAACGAGTTAGGACCTTCGTAATCAGATAGGCACCATTGAAGACTTTGCTATCGTACAGGCACTAGGCAGGCCTCTAACAACTATGTATCAACATTCTGCAGTACTATGTAAAAGTTAAGTATTGTTACATTCTGTGCAATATATATCTCTTTCTAATTTACTCGAGTGTTTATAGTTTCTGGCTGCTCCCCTCCGTACCTGCACCAGCGTGCTGTCTTTGTTCCTGTGTCGGTCTCGTTCCACTCTGCCACCGACACCTACGACGAGGTTGGGACACAAAAGCGGCGACGAAGTTGGGACACAAAAGTCTCCATTGTGTTGGTTTTGCTGTAGAGCAAAATATTGGCACCCACACGTAGAATTTTATACAAGTCGGTAAATTTCAACTCCCATATCTTCCACGCCCTTAGTTACCAACCATCTAACACCATAGTGCCGAATAGGAGACTGATACATACAACTACATATAAACACTATTAGTTCCCGATGTGTAGATTTGGCTGCCGCGGTGGAGTAGCCGAGCGGTCTAAGGCGCTTCGCTGCGAAGCGCGCTGTTGCTTGCCGTCGGAGGTTCGAGTTCTCCAGGGGGCATGGGTGTGTATGTTGTCCTTAGGTTAGTTTACCTTAGTTTAAGTAGTTTATAAGATACGGACTGATGACCACGCAGTTTGATCCCACAGATTGGGCAGCTAGAACTGCCGGCTGCGGTGGCCAAGCGGTCTACGGCGCGTCAGTCACGTTCTGCACGGCTATTTCACTATCCCCCCTCGGGCATGGATGTTTCTACCAGCCTTAGTATTAGCTAGTTCATAAGTAGTTTGTAAGTTTAGGGGCTGATGACCCCGTAGATGCACAAACATTTGAATTTTGCAGCTAAAACTAGTGTAGTAAATATTAATTAGACCTTAAGTTTCCAATGTAAGTAATAATATGTCAGTATCTTGTATTTCACCTTATAATTCACTACAAAAATTCTCATTCTGTACTTTCAAATAAAACGTTAAATTCATTTCATAGAGCAATCAGTCAACATTTTGGTGTACCGCATAAGGAAAAGTTATTGTCGTTTTCATTCTTTCATTTCCCGCGAACGAATCATATGCGTCCCAAAAACGTTCTGACGTATTAAGACAAAAATTGGCGCATTATTTTGAACATTATTTCACGCAGTTTACCTTACAAATCATAAAATACCAATCCCCAGTACTGAATGTCGGTCAGAACCTGGATCGATCTGAATCATGCGTAGCTGCTAACAGGTGAAAGATATGATTCTTCTTAGAAGTTATGTCGTAATATTGCCAACAAAGTTTCATTAATTTGTACGTTTAAAATAACTTATTTCTTATTGTTTAGAACTTCACGTCAGTAAGCGATGTATTAGGCTGGCATGGAGGCGGAATCGGAATTTATTTTCTTTTCGTGTCGCAATAAAATATCGTAGCAGCCGTATTGTAATTTGAAAGGAACGAAATGTGAACATCTATAGCTGTCATAGTCAGATAGCTGAAGTAAAGCTTGCAGGTGATGCAAAGTTCAATGAAAGCGATGCAAATTTTCGCTATGCAATCACAGACATTCAGTAACGAAGAAATTACAATATGAAAGGGGAGTACACTACTTTCAATAGCAGGCAGCGAAAGCTCAGGTGCATTGGCAGAAAAATATGTCCGTGAATTAAATCAGTGATCGTGTAAGAGCACATTTAAAAATTTACACTTCTAGCAAACACTTGAAAACATACTGCGATAAATCAAAAACTTTTGACACAACATTCCACAGTTTTTGCCGAACACTATTCTCATTATTTCATTGTCATTGCTCGCCGTCGGAGGTTCGTGTCATGCCTGGGACAAGTGTGTTTGTGTTCTCCTTCGGTTAGTGTAACTTAAAGTAGTTTGTAAACCTAGGGACTACTAAATAACGCTGTTAAGTCCTATAGATTGTCAAACATTTGAACATTTTCATTGTCTGGCTGTTATGGTATTGCTATATGAATTTGATCGTAATTCTTCCAATTTCTCTTTCTTTTCTTCCAGATGGATCTTGGTCATCTTACAAGTTCGCAGAGAAGACGAATAACATATAGAAATTCGTAATTTATGAACGCAATATATATTAAGAATTTCATTCCATCAAAACGTTTCGTCGTAGTGCAGGAAAAATGTCTTGGCCCAGCCGAGCGTTTACGAATGGACTGAAAATTTCAAACATTGTCGCACAACTGTTACGGGAGGGACCGAACGATTCCTTACAGCCACATATGATGACAATATTGAATGTACACTTGGTTTCGCTCTTGTGGACAGGCGAGTGACTACCACTTATTTAAGGCATTCATTTAATCTGGATTATGCATGTGGCGCTGCTCAGCACAAAACCTTCATTTCTGACGGCATCAGGATGCATATCTGAACAAGTGAGTTTAAAAAAAAAATTATGGTCCTCAAAATGAATGTTAATGAAAGTTTCATATTAG
This sequence comes from Locusta migratoria, assembly GCA_026315105.1. Taxonomy (NCBI): domain Eukaryota; kingdom Metazoa; phylum Arthropoda; class Insecta; order Orthoptera; family Acrididae; genus Locusta; species Locusta migratoria. Next base: position 36,769,133 of record CM048748.1, read on the forward strand.
TACTCTATTAAAATATCGGGAATAATTTTTTTACGCATCCTCGAAAATCAGGTTGATAACTTTAATATAATTTTAAAGCAAAAAGGTATACACTCACATTACAAGTGCTAAGTAGTGCACTGTAGTGAGGTACTAATGACCGTAGACCCAACGATTGTGAAAAGTGTTTTTACAAGTTAGGGAGAATTGTAGAAATACCACAACCAGCCCCGCGATGGAGAAAATCTTAAAGGGAAACTGCCGGGGCGGTATAATGGAGGATCCCCTATATATCAGGGTGAGGAATGTGCATCACTTCCCAAGCAAGTGCTGTTATGTCTCCCGTGCCAGCGGCTGTTACGTCGCAGTGACAAAGGGCGGGCGCATTAGTTGGCACATGAGCAATTTCACAATGGCGTACGACGGAAAAGGAAAGTCTGCTCAGCTACTCTGTTTAAGTGAGTGGACCACAAGAACAGAAGTCAGTTTGCTAGAATTCTTCTATTTAGGCCACTTACTGAAATTATTAGTATTATTACAGAAACTCGCACGATTCTTTCTTACGTGTGGCTATATTATACAGCAATTAGCGATTGATAAGGATTTGCTGATACTAATTAAACGCTTCGCCATACCTTACAATGTAGCGTTACCATAGCTGAGGGAATGGGGTGGCCAACTTGTTCACCGGACTTAAACCCGATTGATCTTGTCTGGGATGTACTTGGCAGACGCACTTCAGACACAGACACAACGGTTGCAGAGATTGTACTCATGGAAGGATAGCCAAATTGTTCTTACATATAGGTCACTGCCACTGCTAGGTTACTGACAGGCACCTGTCAGCCAGTCTGATTGTGGCAGTGTGACGTGTACTGGAACAGCTACATACACATTCATCTACACCAAATTAACCACACTGCAATATACACTTTGCGTTACTACTTACACCAGAATCCTTGTACTAGAACTGAATGACCCTCAAGAGGTAACTGATAACATCATATTGTCCTTAACACGCACGTGTTCAGCTGCACTGGCCGTCCGAAGTCATCACACGCCATATTAGAGAGCAACGAGAATAACTTCGTCAATATTATGGTAGCCCCATGTTGCCCCGCTGTAAGTAAACGCCACGTAAAACCACAAGTACACACTTGAGGCATCAAAATATGGTATTGTATAACACACAAATTACAGTTGTAACTAATCTGAATAAAATATTTTTACATGTATATTGTGTATAATATCTCACCTGATCCAAAAATCAAAATGTTTCAAATGTTTGTTAAGCTTAAGGGACTTCACTGCGGGGTCTACAGTCCTTAAACTTACAAACTACTTATGAATTACCTTATACTAAAGACGACACAAACATCCATGCCCGAGGGGAGGGGATTCGAACCCCTGACCGTAGCGGTGGTGCAGACTGTGACTGGCGAGCCAAAGACCGCTCGGCCACTGCTGCCGGCTCATCTAATCCGTTAATTGTTTTGAGCAGCATAGTTGTGGCATTGTAGCAGTCCAATAGGCGTGTGTTACTGCAAATGAACAATTTTAGTTTCGTGTGTCGTGTCTACCATATAATCTTTCGGTTTCTAGATCTGAAGTTAGAAGCACTTGAGTATTATTATTGTTTTCTGTACGTCACACTGAAGGCATCATAACAATTATAGATATGAAAGCTTCCACTTCGTTTGACCATTCTTAAAGATTACACACACGCGTAATTTCTTCTCGGCAAATCTATGTGATAACACCATTCACATTATGTAAACCTTAAAGAACATTTTGTATCAGTATTAAAAATCGTTATTTCAGTTTTTGTATTCACATGTTGGTATTATGACCTACGGAGATTAAACTTTCTTCTGTGTCTACTCATTATAAATATGAAAGTAAGTGGCTGGATGGGTAGATCGTTATGTGGGCTTGGCCGCACGACAACTCTGCCTTTAGCGCCTGAGCAAATGAAATAACAGAGGATTGACAAAAAAAAAAAAAAAGTAAAGGCCAGCGAAATTTGTGTGGAGCTAAAGTACAACACCGAAAACGATTGTTACACACAAAGATTACAGCAGTGCATCTAAACTGAAAGAGCTGGAAAAGTAATTAAAACAACTTATCAGCTGCCTTTGCTAGATGATCACAGCAATATAAAAGGATGAGCCAGCCACTCTGCAACAAGTAAAATGTCCAGCCTAAAGATTAGGCCAGTGTCGAGACAAATCGCAAACAGTTAAAAATTGACACTCACTCACCCCGTGAGCACCTAAAATAAAGAGTATATCAGCACCAAGATTGGTCTCTGCCGTCCTTACGCGATGTAAAATAAACTTGATTAACATATAGCGTACACTAATCTGCACGCGGATACGCTCTCGGTGAGAAGATATCTTTGGTATCGATATTATAGAGCTTCTCTCCGCCACGGCTGTGATCGGTGAGCAATGTGCACTTTAAATAAGAGCAACGCCTGACTGACAGGGAAATCGCCTAGCAGCGTTACTAACAGGGGGCGTCGGACGCCTTAGGACTGGTTGTCGCTGCATCAGTTGAGGTGTGGAGCAATGCCGAGTAACATGTGGTTGGACTTGAGAGGCATGGCTTGCAGTCGACTAGCCATTGAAAAACGATTGTCGATATTACCGCAGGGTGTTATCATAAGGCGACATTTAAAACTTCACTCTATTTGAACAGCTTTCGTGTAAATAGTGATTCGACGATGTGTGCGTTTCTTTCCTGTACCATGTGACCTTTCTTGTCACTTGGACGTAGACAGTGGTACTCATTGTTTACTGGGGTTAAGCGGCTGTTTTGGTGGCCGGGCAATTAAAGGATTTAGTTCGCACAGTAGCGCTGACTGCGAACGTAAAATAAATACCAGAATTTTGATTTCACCTGTCTGAAAATAAACGGGTAGTTACAGTACTGGGATGTGATTACGTGGAATCGAAGTCGACGAGAATAAAATGCCTGGCTAGTGCCTACTATAAAGAATAACTTTATACCTTTTTCTTTGTTTTAGAGGTCTATAACCTCGTGTAGTACTTACTAAATCCATCATTGATGCTGTTGGGACTGCGGCTGGTGAAGATTACGTCGGAAGTAGGATATAGGATACCAGCAGCCGTATTTTAACCGAAGCATTTATTACTTTACTACCAGTTTCGGCATTCAGTCATGCCATCTTCGGGTCCGTGTGTATTAAACACAAACTTACACAAGCAACTAAGGCAAAAAGCTCAAAAAGTACATTAAAAAAAACATAGAAGTATTGTACGTAACAACTTAAAATACAATACAGGTATGAAAGCCTATTCAATATCACATAAAAATATGTACAACGTAATCAACAGTAACATGCAATTTTTTATGTGTTTATTAATATTACATTAGTAATATTTTGTTCCCCTAAGCTGACAAATGGAATTACAGTATACGATTAAAGATAGTCAATCTTGGTGCTTAAGACAATATATATATATATATATATATATATATATATATATATATATATATATATATATATATAGTAGAAAAGCCGCATAAAACATCTCAATAAAACAACAATGACAATATGAAGACGAGAAAAGGTAACAAGTAAGACAAAAAGTAAGGCCTATTAAAAAATGCATGGTGCATACTCCGCCCGAGAGATTCGAGTAATGAACTGATTATTGACACAATCCTAGATTCCAACATTAAGACAACGACGAACAAAAAAATATATATAATTGAAACACAAGGCACCAAATGCCACAAATGACCCTAAAATTAGAACCATGTATAGAAATATACCGAAACTGTGCAAATATTAAAAGCAATACGTTGGTACTATAATTCCAACTAAAATTATGAAGACAAGTAAAGGCTTCCAAATAGGGTATAAATGTAACATGGACAAAAACATATGGAAGTACAAATAATAATGGCATCATAACGACAGTGATAAGGCAAAACACCATGACATTAATCATCTCTGCAATCCAGAAAGTAAACCCTTGTCAAACGTGTTCATATCATACTGGGATCTAAAGCCAGCGATGTACTTAAATTATCAACTCCATTTACTACCGGTTGTTTAACGTGGCTGCTTGGCCTGAGAGTTGTTCTACAGCCGTTTCTTATACTGTCCGACAACGGAGGCATCTTACAAGTGGCCAGCAGGATAAGGGGCTGTGACGTGCATGTCAGAGGCGAGGCGCCGCGATATAGTGGTTGTAACTCTTCTTGTTAATTTAATTTTTTAAACTATTCAGTTTAGTAGGAGTTTGATGTATGCAGCCTTTCTAGAAGTCTTTCAAAATATGTAAAAGTGTTACAATTTTTTCCCCAATTTTGTTAAAAACTGTCATTTTCTTATGGTTCATAGCAACATTTTTTCATATGGCATTTATGGGGAAAAAGTTGGTCAAAATATATTCTAATTATAAGCTAATGTGAGTTAAAGTTTCTATGAAAGATATTCATTGTGGTTGTTTAAAGTGGAATTAATTTTGATTTATTAATACTGAGTAACTTCTGTTAGGTTTCCTTCAGTACTAAAGGTCAGTATCACACCTTGATCAGTACGTACGGCGTATTAAAATGTTTTTAGACACGGTTAAAACTTTGGTTTTAAAGTTAATTATGTTAAATTTTGAAATTTTGAGGTTTTAAAGTTAGTTATGTTAAGTTTTTAAGTTTTGAGTGTAAAATCAGCACAAGGAATGATTAGTTTGATAACGTAACACGAATTGCAATAAGAGATTTAACTAAAGTTTGGTTCAGCACTTTCAGTGAAAGAAACGCCGTTTCCTTTCCTTATAAAGGGTGCGGCAGCGTTCATAGCATAATTTGATTTGCGTAGCACAATGACGTACTGCAGGAATACGCTCCAACTCGTGCCGCATTCGTGTATTAATGAGCTGCCATTTCGAGTGTGACAGTGATATGGAGCGTTGGAATGCACAGAATCGTGTATTTGCTGTTGAAAGCTATTTCGAGAATAACGACTCTGTGATTGCTACCCAATCTCTACTTCGGCAACATTTCAACTTGGGAAGTCATTGGGAAATTTCATATGGACGGACCATTGCAAGATGGGTACGTTCATTTCGAACAACAGGTTCTGTTTGCAATAGCAAACCGGGAAAAAAATGAAAGAACTGAGCGGACAAATGGAACCGTGAAAAATATTCGTGTGGCAATATTCCGTAGCCCAAAAAGATCTGTTCGCTGTCATTCGAAAACTATGCATATGTGTGATCGATCTTTCGGGAGAATTTTGTACGACGATCATAGTTTTCACCCACGTAAGAAGCAGGTTGTACAGAAATTAGGTCTCGCAGTTGGGGTTCATGCGAAACATTCTGCTTCGTCATGCGTGATCTATTTCGTCTAAATCCACAAATGTTGCACACCATTCTGATGTCAGATAAAGCTTATTTCGAGTTATGAGGTTCATTGAATAAACAGAATATGGGTTATTTGGAGTGATGTAAACCCGCATGAACTGTCAATCAAACCCTTGCACAGTTCTCGTGTAACAGTGTGGTGTAGAGTTGTTTCCTTTGGGATTTTTGGTCCACACTTCTTTGAGAATGTCAGTGGGATGTGGATATGGAACAATTATGGTTTCAAGAAGACGGAGCGACCTCGCTTACAGACAGAATTTGTATGGATTTCTTGCGACAGACAGTTTCCGGTATAGGAATTTTCCGTTTTGCTGACATTTCCTGGCCGCCTCTCTCACCTGACCTTTCATCTGCAGACGTTTACCTTGGGGGCTAACTGAAGCAAGAAGTATTCCAAAGACGTTGTGCCACCATTGCTGAGTTGAAGGATCGTATCGGAACTGCCGTCAGCAATATCCCAGGTAATACCTTTGGCTGAGTTATGGAAAGCTTCCAACGCCGCCTAGATGAAAGCGTTGTCGAGAAGGGTGTAAGGTAAACCTTAAGGTATGCCTTACATTATAACGAGGAATCAGCTTCATTTTGAACATATTATTCGTTTGAAACTGTTTATAGTGAATATGTAGTAATTAACTTCTTATGTGACTTACTTAATTATCCTGATGCAAAATGTATGTACGTAACTTAACTGTGAACGTTTTCTGTCATTTATTTATTATTTGTATTGTCATTGTTTATGTGTATTTTATTTTATTTTATTTATACATTGTATATTTTCTAGATGACTGTGATTACTTGTTATGTTTAATTTGTCAATGTAAAATACTTCTCTGTAAACGAGATCAAATATCAATCTGAATAGTAATCGACGTGGCTCCTTAGATCAGAGACTTTATTGTTTAGCAGCGCTCGCCTGTGGGAGAGCAGGCAAGCAGCAGTATCTGCCGCCCCGTGACGTAGATCAGACGTTCGTACGCGGTCCGCGGAGTGCTCAAACAATATAAGTAATAAAGTTGAACAAAGTGAAAGTTATAATTTGTGGTAAGTGCAACGATATGAAAGTTTATGTACTGGTACAAATGTCGAATGCATAGCATTAATTAAGACTAACTTACTTAAATTTCCTTTTTGCTAGAGTGAATTAATTTTATCAGATACTGAATTTAGTGGTTGGACTGCACCCACTTGCCAATCACTTGATTTTAAAAAATCCTACTATTAATAATTTTATAAATTATCGGTACCATTAGCGTACTAATTGAGTCATACGTATTGCACAGACGGAGTAAGTTAATTTCTGCTATCTGTGTGTGCACAGTCTCTGTAGGAGATTTTGTAAGGTAAGGTGAGTGATCTTTTGAAATGTTTGTCAGATAGGGCCATAGTGTTTGTTAATTATACTGATTGTCTTGCTTAATATTTTCAAAATTTAGCTACACCACTTGCATTAATCACGAGTTGAACGTAACCAACTACGAAATTAAGGTCAGGTTTGTTATGTTGCTCAAACGTTACAACAACAGTCAACACATTTGACACGTAAATTAAAATTTATCCTTTTTTTGTTACCTCCACTCACACTTTTCTACAATAAAATAAACACCTTTCACCCAATATATTACCAACAAAAAAAATTTTATTTCCTTACAAATGGCGACCCTTGCCTAGGATAAATTGTGGGCGGAAAATTATCGTTAGACTCAGTACTTGACTAACAATACTAATGAATTGTATAATTTAGTATTGCAAAAATCTGTATATTGTGCTGTATATTACTATCTGATTGGCACTGCCCCACAAAAACCTTTAAACATCTTTATTTTTGCATTGAAAATTGTATTTTTGGAATTTGAAAATTGTTAGCCATAATTGTGACGTAACAGTCAGGTAGTATGATCACGCGACAAGCAGTAGCCCACGCAGCCAAAAAATCGATCTCAAGGTCAACTGAAACAATAAATGACGCGAATATAATTTCAAATCAAGCAACTACCTCAGATTTTGCAATTACTGATAACATGTCACTGACAGGAGTAGATAGTAGAAGATCGCGAGATTCAATTGATCAGAGATTAGCTATGAATGTAGGTCATCATCAAAATCTTAATGCAACAGAGCAGGAAATAAGCAATGGTATGACAGATAGGCAAATTGACGTTAATGAACCGACTATGAAGGAAGGAAACGAAGAATCGCAGAAAGGAAATAGAGCTGAGAAAGATATGGTAGATGTACTTTTAAGAGCAATACAGTGACAGGAGCGAAAGATACAGGAATTATTTCAAGAACAAAAACAGGAAACAGCTGCGATAAAACAAGAAACAGTTAAGATAGGACAATCAGTCGAAGAACAAAAGCAGGAAACGTCTAAATTAATACAAAAATTGAATGACATGGCAAATGTTCTGCGAGAAGAAATCAAAGAAGGTGAAAAACGTATTGAGGAAAGGATAGAACGCGAACTCCGAGAACATAGGCAAAAATGTGACGAAGCTATTCTTGAAAGCGTACAGTCATTAGAAGAATCATTTAATGAAAAAATGCAAAAACTGAATTCTAAAATTGATGAAAGGATAAAAGAAGTTGAAAACGAAACCGACTTAATTAAAACGGCCTTTGCCAATGAAAAGACGAGATACGCCAAGGACACAAAAGAAATACAGAGCCAACTGAAAAATACGAATAAGAAATTAACTGAGCATGATGACGAAATAAAAACGTTGCATCAGAAGTTAAACGAACAACATGAGCGAATAGAAGAGATAGTACAAAGCCAGAGTACATCATCACACACATTAAGTATTAGACAACAATCACCACCGGCGCGAAGTGATGAAGCTATACCGTCAGGCTCCGATATGCAGGTAGAAGATAATTGTCACTAATTAATCAGACAGGATAAATGTAGAAGTTTTGATCTAGACTCAGAAAGGACGGTCCGACAGCTTCCACACGTAAATGTATGTGCGGAATCGGACTCAGTGTATGCGAAAACGGTGTCATACAATAACGATCGAAATACGTATGAACGTGATAAAGAAACAACAACAAACAATATGAGCAGTAAATATTTGGTAAATTATGTGCAGGGACGAAAACCACCGACATTCAATCCAAAAGGCAGACTACATATAATAGACTTCTTACAGGCAATTGAGCGTATGTTTCCTCCAGAGTGGAATGACGACATGCGCTGTGATTACGTCATAAGTAATGTTCATGCGGACGTACAACCAGAGTTTATTGAAATATGTAATGAAAGCAGAAATTATCAACAGTTCAGATATCTAGTACTGAAGAAATATTGGTCTGATGCAAAGCAAGAAGAAGTAATTAGCGAAATTTATGTAGCCCCATTGTACAAATTTAGCAAATTTAAAACAATGGCGGAATACTTCAGACATTACTGGTACAAGAACAAACATCTAGACAGCCCCATTAACGAAGCCAGCTATTTAAGATAATGAGAGCAAGGCTGCCTAGATGGATGAAGCAACATTTAGTTTGCACACGAGTGACAACAGTCGACCAAATGATTCAGATATTAGAAGAATTTGATAAGCTGCAAGAGAGAGAGACGTGGATCACAGACTATGGGACCAGGAGAGAGAAACTAATAATGAAGAAAGGAACGAATCAAGAAGCAGTTATCGAACAGAAAACCGCAATGGCAATAATGAGAGACCACGTGATTCGCGAAATGAAGACCGAAGAAGTGAAAGAAGAGACAATCGTCAGCAAAGCAATTATGATAGCAGACAATTACATGATGATAGAAAAAGCTTTAATCCTAGAGAAACCAATGACTATCGGAACAGTAAACTAGAAGAAAAGGAGTGGGAGAAGACCGGCGTCAAGCCAAAGAACAATTACGACCCGCGCGGAGACCATCCAAACAATAGCGGAAGGTTTCAAGGAAAATACGACAATCGTGAAGGAGGTCCACATTATGAAAAATCAACGACAGACAAATTTGTGGAATAGATACGTGCGCAATGACTGAAGGCGCTATCGCAAATCAAATTTGGCAAAATTCCGACGTAACTTCAGAAAATGACAGGTCAAAACAGTTAAACTAAATAAGCAGCTCACTGCACCCCGATATGTGGCTGCGATAATGCGTATAGGGGTAAAAATAATGAAGCTGTCCCGCAAATTACTGAGACAGAAGTAAGAGGAGACGAATATGAAGTGAACAATGAACGATTTTGGCTACAGGAAGAATACAAGGATTTAATTTATAATGTATGAAACTTAAACAGCGAAATGAATCAAGTTAATTATTCCAGAAACAAGCAAATGAATAATCCCAAGAAAAGCAGAAAGGAAGATGTTGAATGTTGTCCAAAATTAAGCATTCTAGTAGGGCACAAAAAGTATGAAGCGCTACTAGACACAGGATCGATGATTTCCGTCGTGACGAGAAAATTGTATTTAGATTTCAAGAAACAAGTATATCAAATTAAAGAGATAAAATCCGGAGGATTAAAAATATTCGGAGAATTTTCTGACCGACATGTGGAATCACACTCGAGAATAATCTTGCCATTCAAAATGAATGAACTTCACCACCTATTATGCCGGCCGCGGTGGCCGAGGTGACTGAGGCGCTCCAGTCACGGTCAGCACGGCCACTACGGTCGGGGATTCGAATCCCCCATCGGGCATGGATATTTGTGCCGTCCTAGTTCGTAAGTAGTTCATAAGTAGTTTGTAAGTTTAGGGACTGATGACCCCGTAGTTAAGTCACATAAGCTTGACAAACATTTGAACATTTGAACCACCTATTATATTTGGCATAAATATACATTTGCGGAAAAATACGGTCCTGCCAGATAGCTGAACTTTGCTTTATTAACATAAAATCTCATTCGATATGTATGATTTACATAAAGAGATAGTACCCAAATGCTTTACAAGAACTGAATCTTGCAGCTGTAGTAGTTCAGAGGAATTGCAGATCAGGATTCTTCCAACAATGACAGTTGTAAGCAGTATCATTTTCATACGTTCAGTGCTAGAGAGACTATTTTTATGTTGCATACATTCGAAAATTCTTTTTACAGGTTCTACGTAAACTAAAATTCTCTACTACTACGTCTTTTAAATTTCAAGGAACCCAAATCTCGTAAAAATGAAAATTTGGGGAAAAAACTGAAAAATTTGTATTAATATTTTCAATAAATTTTTTCCGTGTAAAATAGGAAATGACGTTTTTTGTGTATTACATTGCACTTCGATAGGTAATCCAGATAACGGTTTTTCTGTCCGTATGTCACGCCACACATGTTCTCTTTGTGACATCACTGACAATAATAGCGATGTAATACCTGCCTTACTATAGTCCCATTGTGAAGAAGTTAAAGAAGAAATTGTTTTCCTTGCTGCTAGTTTTAGAACATTTTAAGTTGACTACCACAGTATTTTGTAACTCATAAATTTAACTTTCATATGTGACCTATCTAAGCAGTAGTAGCTGAGCAGTATAAGATGCACTAGCAAGAATTTACGGTCGTAAGCAATAAAAATTACTGTTGCTGAGCGTCTATAAGATTTGTTGATGAACCTTAAGCTTTTATCCACTTACATCCATAACCAACCAAACCATCATAGTGCACAATGTGAGATTCAAGGCGGCAGTGCCCGGCTTTGGTCGTAAGTCTTAGAGTTTATAGCTTTTCCTAGCAGTATTTATTGCTTCATATTCCACATACCTTTTCTCGCCACACTCACTCCCTAACACATGACGATGAAACCACACTAGTGCGGAATATGATACTCGGCGTAACTTCCAAGCATAAACTCAATTTAACTGCAGTGAGTAGTTTTGGCAACAAACTGAAATATATATTTATAACTATTAACGCCACATAACAGTGATAGGAGTGATATTATTATGAATTTAACTTCTGTTTACAGATATCTTGTTGAGTATACTTGAATTAAGAAGAATAAAATTGTTTTGAATATCATGAAGATGGTTCTGTTGAATGTCGAGTAGATAAAGAAATAAAATTCTCATATGTTTTCTCTAATAATTATTGGTCTACTTATCCATCCTTGAAGAGAAACTTCGAATTGACGTCATTTCGTTACTTTCCAAACTACCTTCATATTGTGAACTCAGTGACAGAGAAACTAACACATGGGTTAGTGAGTTGGGGAAAGTGTACATATTAGTTATGAGTGGAACCAACACTTCGTACTCTTAGACATGACCCAAGGTATCTGCAGACTTGCGAAGACTTTGGAAATAAGTTAGAAACTCTGGGTCAAGCTGGAGGATAACCATTCTGTAGCGTAATCAGCAGTCTTCGAAAGAGCGGGAAGAAGGAATTAACAAGTGTTTTGGACAAGTCAGGAGAGCTGCAAGAGAATTCTGTGGATGCCCTGGGCACGTGGAGGGAATATTTTTAAGAATTGCTCAATGTAGGTGAAACGTTCAATGATGTGTCCTGATCTTGAGGTAGAATGGGATAGGAATTATAATGGAAACAGGATCACATTTGAGGAAGTGGAGAAAATAGTTTATAGATTGCAGTGCAATACAGCATCTGGGGTGGATGAAATTAAGCCGGAACTCGTCCTATACCGTGGATGGCCAGGAGTCAAATGGTTACACAGAACAATTGAAAAGGCATGGTAATCAGGGCAGGTTCGGTTTGACTGGACTGGACACTGAGTCAAACAGAGCTTGGATGGCGTGTACAGGTACAGATGCCCATGCAGCTTTAACACGATGCCACAGTTCATCATGAGTAGTGACTGGCATATTGTGACGAGCCAGTTACTCGGCCACAATTGACCAGACGTTTTGAATTGGTGAGAGATCTGGAGAATCTGCTGGCCAGGGCAGCAGTCGAACATTTTCCGTATCCAGAAAGGCCTGTACAGGACCTGCAACATGCGATTGTGCATTATCCGGATGAAATGTAGATTTTCGCAGGGATCAAATAGGGTATAGAGCCACAGGTCGTAACACATCTGAAATGTAACAGCCACTGTTCGAAGTGCCGTCGATGCGAACAATAGGTGACCAAGACGTGTAACCAATGGCACCCCATACCATCACGCCGGGTGATACGCCAGTATGGCCGTGATGAATACACGCTTCCAATGTGTGCTCACCGCGATGTCGCCAAACACAGATGCGACGATCATAATGCTGTAAACAGAACCTGGATTCATCCGAAAAACGAAGTCTTTGGCATTCGAGCATCCAGGTACGTCGTTGCGTACACCATCACAGGCGCTCCAGTCTGTGCTGCAGTGTCAAGGGTAAACGTAGCCATGGTCTCCGATCTGATAGTCCATGCTGCTGTAAACGTCGTTCAACTGTTCGTGCAGATTGTTATTGTCTTACAAACGTCCCCATCTCTTTACTCAGGGTTCCAGACGTGGCTGCACGATCCATTACAGCCATTCGGATAAGATACCTGTCATCTTGACTGCTAGTGGTACGAGGCCGTTGGGATCCAGCATGGCGTTCCTTATTGCCCTCCTGAACCCACCTATTCCATATTCTGCTAACAGTTACTGGATCGCGATCAACGTGAGTAGCAATGTCGCGATAAGATAAACCGCAATCGCGATAGGCTACAATCCAACCTTTATCAAAGTCGGAAATCTGATGCTACGCATTTCTCCTCCTTACACGAGGCATCACAACAACGTTTCACCAGGCAACGCTGGTCAACTGCTATTTGTGGATGAGAAATCGGTTGAAATCTTTCCTCATGACAGCACGTTGTAGGTGTCGCCACTGGTGCCAACCTTGCGTGAATGCTCTAAAAAGCTAATCATTGGCATATCATAGCATCTTCTTCCTGTCGGTTAAATTTCGTGTCTGCAGCACATTATATTCGTCGTGTAGCAATTTTAATGGCCAGTAGTGTATTCCATACGTGTTTTTGTGTGCGTGTATGGAAATAAATGCTTATGGAAATATGTTTTGCTCTATCTTTCTATATAAAATGTCCTGTAGATACATGGAAGCTAGTAGTTACCAAAATGGGTGAGCGGAGTAAACAAGCAGGGTTGATAGTAACTGTCGGGTCCTGTAGTAATATTGGTAATCAAGCGAAAGAACGAAGATGAAATGGATATCTGCTTCCAAACAACTTTCGAGCACTTATTAATAGGCCATCGTACTGTGGGAAGACGAAGCTTGATCTGTCTCTGTTAACACATCCTGAGGGCCTTTTCTTTGAACGTACTTACACATTTTCTAAAACAGTTTTACAGTCAAAATAAGAGATGCTACAGGAAATCCTACACAATATTATCGGTATTAGCTACTACACCTTTAGTGAAAGCAATGGCATACCACCTCATGAGAAATGTATTTATATTTGACGACGTTGCTGTGGAAAATAAGGATCAGATTAGCCAATATTTTTGCTTTGGATGTCATATGAATGTCGATATCTTTTACTTGAGTCAGACATATTCATGGATTCTAAAACATCTAATAAGACTAATAAGAGATAATGCCCATCGTATTATTGCTGGGGCCTTGGGGGGGGGGGGGGGCTCTGACATAAGGCTTCAATATCCAGATTACTGACTGCAGCAATTGTGTAATATAATATTCCGAATGAATGGTATGGAATGCACACTTTTGTGAAATTACTGACATAAGGGCAATAATTGTGTCATCGGCTTATTTGAATGTGATGGAATGCAGCAAAGTGCTGATTAAGTCAGTTCAAATAATTTAGACGTAATATCAATGCTTTCACTTTATTCTATAATTAGGTACATACGTCGACTGAAATGGTGTGCGTGTAGCTTTGTTTCATATAGTTTAAGAAATGATGTCACTGTTGCTGGTACCAGTAGCTCAAATAATGACAATAATTATTGAATTTTAAGAAGTTGTGAAGATCTTCCGGAGCCTGGATCCTCTAAACAATACGATGTGTGTGAGAAAGTATGCTCCAAAGTTATTGTACTGACTGCTTCCAGTGACTTGTGTCAATAACGTTCATCCTAATACAATATCATCAGTTTTAAGCCCTCGAGAAGACATAAAAGCCCTTAATAAGAGAAAAACGGATAAAAAGTGTCAAAGATAAGGTCAAAATAATAACGGAAGAAAGAAAGAGGAGAAAAGAAGAATGACAGAGGAAAAGTATGAAAATAAATAAGGGAGGGAGGTGAGGAAGTTAGGAGGCGATTGAAAGAATAAGAAGAAAACAACGGTTTATACAAGGAAATAAATGGCAAAACCAGCAAAATTTACATCATTCTCAGAATATGACAAGATTATTATAATTGGGAAAGATCATGTTATTGAAGTGACTTGGATGAAGTCTGCTGTGTATGACGTAAAGACCATTAGAGTGACACAGAATGGGATGACGATTGTATGGCATGCTCTCGCTCGACACATTAAGGCTACACAAGATTCGTAAATGAATGCCATTACTGTGGAAAGCGAGGTAGACGAAAGAAAATAACAGCAGAATTATTGCTTTATCTGAACCACGTGAAAATAAATTAGAAATCCAGTGTTTGCTAATAACGTTGGCTATTTTATTTTCTTATCCACTTCCATACAGTTTATACCTCATTACTATCAATTTCGAACAGTTTATAATATTATTCTTGAAAGAAAGCCTTTTTCATCTTTAATAACTTGTATTTCTTGTGTTGTAGCCGAATATAGTTACATGTACTAGAAGTCCATCAATCCCTAGGAGATGGTCCATGTCATCCACGTACCCCAGGGACACAAGGACCAACAAGGAAAGAAAGAAAAAGCCATTACTTCAAGTATGGTCAGAGTAACAGCTAAAGAAGTACATACAAGCGTTCAAGGAAATGTATATATATATATAAAATAATATGAAACACGTGAAAATAAATTAGAAACCAGTGTTTGCTAATAACTTTGGCTATTTTATTTTCTCATCCTCTTCCATACACTTTATACTTCATCACTTACTTTTCTTCTGCTGAGTATATATTCATACGCAAAAGAAAAAAAAAAAAAAAAAACTGTTTTACTTATGATGAAGGCTTCCCTAGTGAAGCAGAAACCATGGTAAAGTAAATATATTACCAAAACTTCTGCAACCGAAGAGCTGTTTCTCAAGTGATTATTAAATATTTTGACCAACGGTTACTGTCTTTAACAGCAATGTTTATATTTGTAAAATGTATATATATTAGAAAGATGTACACACGATTATGAAAATTGTAAAATTATTGAAGAAAATAACTCTGAAAAAACCTGCTTGTGGTGCGGGAATAGTTGTGCCCTCTGTGGCACCTTACTGCCGAGTACGCGGATGCTCCCCGTCGGAGGTTCGAATCATCCGTCGGGCATACGTTAGTTTCATTGGTAGTTCTAGGACGTGATGAAAACTGCAGTTTGGCCTCATGGCTTTAGAAACATTCGAAATTACGAGAAAATGTCAACTATATCGGATGTACCATAGGCAACTCATCCCCTTTACCAACATAACTAAATCCACTCAATGTGAATAAACGAGAGCCCGGTGACATATTACAAGGAAAGTGAATACGATGTAATCAAACTATGTAGCCACGGCGATTCCGTGTTTCGAACTATAGCTTGTAAAGTGTTTCATATGTTTCATCAGGAATCTAGTTTATACCTCTCCTCACTGTGACAAATTACGGCCTGGAAATGCTAGGTTTCTTTTTTTCCACGAGAAAATCCCAACGTCTCTCCGAGGTCTTACCGCTCGGCACTGCGGACAATTCTGGAGAGGTTCTGGCTGTTGCCGGGCCCAGAGGCGCCGTCTGCTGCGGTCGGCGGAACACACCTGCCGCACAGATTTACTGTCGGAACACACCACTGCACACGCACACACACACACACACTGCACACGGCAAATACACCCTCGCTACGGCCAGCGCACGCAAATATGCGGGAGAAGCTACGATCGCATCGTGCGATGGAGCAGGAAACCTTGCCATAGACGTGACCACCGTGAATAGCCCATCTCCCTTTGGCTGGAACACATGTTCGATTCACATAAATTTCAGGGGACTTTTTTGCTCTTACAGGAAAACTGCTGCTAGACGCAAGCGTAGAGTTTGAAACTATCTGTAACATTCCTAGGGTTCTTTATCTCTATCGGCGAAAAGGAAACTCTAAAAATAAAGGCGAGTATTTCCACCTCACCATCGTGTACTTTACCGGGTTAGACGTCTTCTAATTTAAACCTGTCTCCACAATATTCTTTCTGGTTTTCCTATTCTTCTTCTACCTTCGCCTTCTCCCTATGCTTTCCTGATTGAGAATCTCCAGTCTTTCGAAACTAACGCTTAGTGTAAACTAGCTGAAAACCCGGCGTTTCCCGGGTATTTATTTATTTATTCCTCCCATTTTTCAGGTATATATTCATTTGTATAAGGGCTGTATGTCTGTAAAATCTCTTGGGAATACAATTCATACTACAGAAGTAATAGATTAAAATTTATGCGTGATGGGGCGGTTTTCCATGAACGTTACTGTTCATGTGCTCGTATCTCATGAAATACGTGTCGTACTGAGGTACAATTTAGAAGGTACACGCAACTATATGCGTGTATACTGTCTGTAAAATTTCCTACGCTTACAATTTGTAGTGTAGAAATAAAAATTTGTAACGTCATACTGAATGACGTAATTTTAGTCCGTTAACAACGGAACGTTATTGTTTATGTTCTCATATCTCATGAACTACGTGTCGGAATGTGATACAATTTAGAAGCTACATTCAACTACATATGTGTATACTGTCTGTAAAATTTCCTGTCGCTACAATTTCTAGTGTTAAATTATAAATCGTAACGTCATACAGCGAGTCGTAGTTTTACTCCATAGACAGCGGAAAAGTAGTAAGCGAGAAATATTTTATCTTTCATCATTTTACTACGGTTGTCAGCGAGAAAAATTTTAATAAAGGCTTGAATTTATGTTTAAAGTTTGTTGGAAGTCGCCAAGTACTGTCATTCTCATACAGTGTATTTCGAAAATCTCGCCGCATTATATGGCAAATTTTTCGATTTCTATTGGTTATGACGTAATATCTTTTGAACCATGTGCCGTATGTGATTCTTAAGCACGCATCAATTGTTAACTCACGGTAAGGAATTTGTGTACCAAATTTTGTCGAAATCGGGCCAATGGTTTAGGAGAAAATGAGCAGCATTGTCGCAAAATGCAGCAGTTTTTCGCGCATCTCATTGTTTATGACGCCGGCCGCGGTGGCTGAGGGGACTAAGGCGCTCCAGTCACGGTCAGCACGGCCA
The DNA here is from genome assembly GCA_026315105.1 of Locusta migratoria. Classification (NCBI taxonomy): domain Eukaryota; kingdom Metazoa; phylum Arthropoda; class Insecta; order Orthoptera; family Acrididae; genus Locusta; species Locusta migratoria. Next base: position 36,786,781 of record CM048748.1, read on the forward strand.
CTACGGTCGGGGGTTCGAATCCCCCCTCGGGCATGGATATTTGTGCTGTCCTAGTTTGTAAGTAGTTCATAAGTAGTTTGTAAGTTTAGGGACTGATGACCCCGTAGTTAAGTCCCATAGACGATACAAACATTTGAACATTTTTTTGTTTATGACGTCATATCCCTTGAACTATATATCGTATGTGATTCTTACACTTACGGCAACCGTCTTCATGGATTGGAGCTTACGTGTACAAAATTTGAAAAAGATTGGATCAAAACTGTAGATTTTTATGCAACACGTACACTCGTACGGACACTCTGCTCTATATATTAGATCAGGTGTGGCTTACGTACAAAGAAATAACATCGACAACCATTGACATATTTTTACCAAACACATTAACAAAATATGGGTCTGGCCCACCATGGTACACAAAACAGGTTCCATCACTCTTTCAAAAGCAAAGAAAAAAGCGTGACAAATTTAAAGGAACTCAAAATCCTCAAAACTGGGAGTCTTTTACAAAAAATCGAAATTTAGCTCGTACTTCAGTGCTAGAAGCTGATAGTTTCCACAACGGAACGCTGTTACGTAATTTTGTTGAGACTCCTAGCGGTAAAACACAATCAATACTTTCACTACGCGATACTAATGGTGATGATATTGATGACAGTTCTGCTAAAGCAGAATTGCTTAACACGACTTTCCAAAAGTCCTTCAAGGGATGTCATGTAGATTCCGTATTTCTAGATTTCCGAAATGCTTTTGACTCTGTACCTCACAAGCGTCTTCTAATCAAATAGTGTGTTTATGGAATATCGCCGGGGTTTTGCCATTTTCGTGATTCCATGTTTGAAAGGACACAGTACGTTGTAATAGACGGAAAGTCATCAACATGAAGAAATGTGATATCTGGCGTTCGTCAGGGAAGTGTTATATGGTCCCTACTGTTCCTGATTTTTGTGAACGATTTAGGAGACAGCTGAGTAGCTCTCTTAGACTGTTCGCGGATGATGCTGTTATTTATCGGTTTGTAATGTCACCAGGAGTTCAAAAGTAAGTACAAAACAGTTTCGATGAGATATCTGCATGGTGAAAAAAATGGTAGTCGACCCTTAACAGTGAGAACTGTGAAGTCATCCTTATGACCACTAACAAAATCCATTAAACTTCATTTACACGATAAATCAGTCAATTTTACAGGCTGTCATTTCTACTAAATACCTAGGAGTAACAATTATGAGAAACTTAAATTGGAAAAAAACACACGGAAAATATTGTGGGGAAAGCGAATCAAATACCACTTTTAGTTGAAAGAAACGCATTGTGGGATACCCGCCAAGTAGGACTGACACACGATTTTGAGAAAATCCAGAGAAAGGCAGGTCGTTTTTATTATGGCGAGATATAGGTCGTAGAGTATCGCAAAAATGATGCAGGAGTTCCGGTGGAAATCATTATAAGAAAGACGTTATTCGTTTCGACGAGATCTGCGAAATCTCTTTCACCAACTTTCTCTTCCGAATGCGAATCTATTAGCAACAACCTACATAGGAAGACATGATCATCCAAATAAAATAAGGGAAATCTGATCGAAAATTGAAAATTTAGGTTTTCATTTTTCCCGCGAGCTATTAGAGATATATATCATGAAATCAGTTCTATGAACAACCCTCTGCCTTGCTCTTCATTGTGACTTGCAGAGTATTTATGTAGATGTAGATACGTCTCTATGTTACATTTACAATACTGTAAATTGTACGTTATGTCTAGATATTTCACCTCTTATAATTTCCTTAATGTTTCCAGTCTACATTTTATACCCTCTGTACATTCTACATCGTTATATAAACACGGGACCACGGAATTGGAGTTCCGTTTTTAATATTAGTTATACAAGGATATCAAAGAAGCTTAGATAATTTGAAATGGCTTCGCCATAGATGCGCACATAACGAAATTTATGCCTTTAACAATGACTAAAGGAAGTAAAAGTTTTCATATTTAAGCGTTTATCAAACGACGATGTGCCGCGAAAGCTTCATGTCTAGCACGGCAGCCATCATACGGTAGAATGGGTGGGACAAAGTGGACGACCGTGTTACCAACAGCGGAAATGAAAATTTCGCGTTAAGTGATCACACGCTATGGGATTTTACGGCCGACATTAACTTCATTTAAAATTTCCGTGCTCAAAGTCCGTGATAGAATTGCAAAACTTTCTCCTAACGTTTCATCTTCGGCTTTGGAAGACATCTTCAGATGTAAAGTTGGAAAACTGTGATCAGAAGTTGGAGTGCAGTATATGTAGGCGATGTGTAGACCACTGCGATGGCCAATTTATTTATGGACTACTAGCTTAATTCACGCTGTTTCGCACTCGTAGACTGGATGGTCTGCATTGGTTGTTCCTAATTCTAAACATAAATTTTCATACATTTAGCTTTAAAAATGCTTTCTAATCATTTCGATACAACTTTCCACCTACTATTGCACCATTGCTGGCAGAATTCAAAGCATCCCGAAACACATTTTCTTTTAATTCTAACCGTAGTTCCAAATCCAAATTTTCGCATTTCTAGCATCAAAATAGTCTTAGTAACAACCTTAAAACCTTTTTCCCTTATTTCATCCGCTTAATGGTTGAATTTCCCCAATTTTCTAAACACGTCTTTTTAGAATTACAATCAAAAATCTAAATCCGAAGTTTTGTATTTTTTGCTTCAATATTCGCTTAAAAGCAACGTATTTTAAAAAAGAACCGATCATTATCAATTTCAATTCCTTAGGGATTGGAATATCGAAAAATCGCCGATGCCTACAGTGAAAGATGAACGACGACAAATTTCAAGTTTCTATTGTGTGTAGATTCACTTTTCAGCGTCGTATTCTGTCTCTTAGAAACGGATCGAGAACGCATTTCTTTCTTATGCTTTGGCATCTTTCTTGTTAGTTTTACTTTTCAAACTGCAATATGCACTTATTTTCCTTTATTCGTGCACTTGTTGCAGAAAAACAACTGAAGAATATGCATCACGTTTCGTTGTATATAACCTCTTTGCTATTATAGTGTCAAAAGTCATCGCTGGTCTTCAGTCAGAATTTTATATAAGCTGACGACTTTCAACCACTATATCTTCCACTCTCTTATAGATATCAACACTGAACTGTTATGGTGTACTACGGGACAATTTGTATTCCAACAACGCTCAGACACCTTTGTCTCCATTGTGTTGTTTTTTCTGAAGAGCAAAATATTGACACCCACACGTAGAATTTTATGTAAGTCGGTAATAATCAACTCCCATATCTTCCACCCCCTATCGTTATCAACTCTCTACCCCTCGGGCATGGATGTTTGTGTCGTCTTTCGTATAAAATAGTTCATAAGTAGTTTGTAAGTTTGGGGGCTGATGACTCCGCAGTTAAGTCCCTTAACCAACAATTGAACATTCACAAAGAACACATCTAAGACATTCACTGTCTCATTTATAATCTAATTCTATATCATCCCCTCTATTCATTTGACTACATTTGGTATTTGGTTCTAATTTTGTTAATTTTATTCTTGTACCCTCTTTAGAGACATTGTATGACGTATTTCTTGACTATACAAAGGACCGGCCGCGGTGGCCGAGTGGACTGCGGCGCGCCAGGCACGGTCTGCACGGCCACTACGGTCGGGGATTCGAATCCCCACTCGGGATGGATATTTGTGCCGTCCTTAGTGTTAGCTAGTTCATAAGTAGTTTGTAAGTTTAGGGACTGATGACCCCGTAGTTAAGTCCCATAAGCTATACAAACATATTCCAAAGGAGATACAATGTAGAATGATTTCTGGTGGACGTTTTTCATGGTCGGTTCTGTCGTATTCATTTTGCGGACAACGCCTTACTATTAGTTGGATGTACGTTGGGAAAAATGGTCAATGTAAAATAACCAAGATCGCTGTATGGCTTCAGAGGGCGTTCCTATGGAGACGGCGCGTACTGGGCAACGCTGTTAGTCCACCTGAATCGTGGTTCTTCGTGAAATGGTGGAGATATAAAAGTGGATACAATATTTGTATAAGAATAGAGCGTGTATAATTGGTATTGGTAAAAATAAATCAGTGATTGGAGAGATAAAAGTCAACTTATCAGAACAATGGTTACGTGATTGGCCGAACGACACCAGTGAGCAAAACACACCTTCTTGCTAAAATATGACACGATCTCTTTCTATATATAAAGAAATTCAATGAAAATTGTAATAAATAAAATGTTGATATATGTTAAGTCTCTTTCTGTATTCCTATAAATCAGCTGTATAATATAGTAGCACGACTAGTACGCAGAATGGCTGAGTGGCTTAAACAACAATGTGGAATTTTAGTAACCGACTGGTCCTGCAGTGGTGCTAGTAATCAGTATATAAAAGCAGTAAATGGTAGACTACTTCCTGACAAGAATGGTGCATTAATAGGACAACGATCTGACTGTGGAATAAACGGAAGTAGTTTTTTTCTGTTAACATATCCCGAAGGAGTTAATATGTTTTCAATAACACTACTCCATCCAAAATACCAGTTGTTACAGGAAATTCTACACAACTCAAATAGTGTCAGCTACCAGACTTTGTAAAAATTCTCATCTCTGATACGGGCGGCATATCTCTTTCTCGCTGCCCGCTGGCCAGTAGATCAGCGCACGCCGTCGAGACTAGTACTGAGCGTTAACAGGACATGAATTCTGCAGAATTACCTCGTGGCGGCCTGTATGATTTTTTCCATCTTCTAAAAAGTGTTGTGCTACGACAAGAAGTAACGGCGCGGCATGGAGGCGGTTAGCCGTTGCCCTGGGGGTCAAGCCAACGGTCTTCAGAGTGAAATCTTCCAGTGGCAGAAGCTTGGACGGCGATCACAGGTGACTTTTACGACCAGACTGCATCTTATCGTTCCGGCCAGTCATCCTGGGCGAGTACCTCTGTTATTGCTGTAATGGCGACCAAATTCTTCCATCTTGTTTCTTCTATCATCAATTCCAACTGTCACTGCCGTTGGCTGATCATTAATAGACGCCCACTTGTACTACTGTTGCTACTCCCGCTAACAATGCCGCTTCTACCAATCTGACCTTACTAACTCCATCACTCTGAGTCGATCACTCTATCTGTCAGCATCCTCTTGGCTGTGGTGTTTATTTAATGAACCTGGCTGGAGGTGAACGATCTTCAAGGTCGTTGCCTGCTGTCACGTTGTACAGTTTCTAGATAGATCAATGGTGACATTGCTCTGGAGGTCAATACACTAAGTTACTGGCTTCTGATGCCATTGCGTCGCGAGGTTTGAGACGATCACGTTTTACAGTCTGTGCTTTCACGTTATGTGGTCGGTCGTTGCCCTGATCGCTGAAACAGCAGCTTCTGCTTGTGGAGAGGGCAGGTCGTAACACATCTGAAATGTAACGGCCAGTGTTCAAAGTGCCGTCGATGCGAACAAGAGGTGACCGAGACGTGTAACCGATGGTACCCCATACCATAACGCCGGGTGGTACGCCAGTATGGCGATGACGAATACACGCTTCCAATGTGCGTTCACCGCGATGTCGCCAAACACGGATGCGACCAATCATGATGCTGTTAACAGAATCTGGATTCATCCGAAAAATTGTCGTTTTGCCACTCGTGCACCCAGGTTCGTCATTGCGTACACCATCGCAGGTGCTCCTGTCTGTGATGCAGCGTCAAGGGTAACGACAGCCATGGTCTCCGAGCTGATAGTCCATGCTGCTGCAAACATCGTTCAATTGTTCGTGCATATGGTTGTTGAATTACAAACGTCGCAATCTGTTGACTCATGGATCGAGACGTGTCTGCACGATCCGCTACTGCCATGAGAATAAGATGCCTGTCATCTCGACTGCTAGCGATACGAGGCCGTTGGAATCCAGCACGGCGTTCCGTATTGTCCTCCTGAACCCACCGATTCCATATTTTGCCAACAGTCATTTGATCGCGACCAACGCGAGCAGCAATGTCGCGATACGATAAACCGCAATCGCGATAGTCTACAATCCGACCTTTGTGAAAGTCGGAAACGTGATGGTACGCATTTTTCCTTACACGAAGTATTACAACAACGTCTAACCAGGCAACGCCGGTCAACTGCTGTTTGAATATCAGAAATCGGTGGATACTTTCCTCATGCAGCACGTTGTAGGTGTCACCACTGGTGCCAACCTTGTGTGAATTCTCGGGAAAGCTAATAATTTTCATAACACAGCATCGTCTTCCTGTCGGTTAAATTTCGCGTCTGTAGCACGTCATCGTCGTGGTGTAGCAATTTTAATGCCCGTTAGTGTTGTATTCGCATTGTCTCACTTTTTTAATTTTTTTAAATCAATACGCCCAATTCAATGAAATTTAAGTTCTAATGTTCGTAAATCAATGGAACGTCTCTGGTCATTAGTCCCAGGCTAAAAAACCACTTAAACAAAGTTAAACTAATCCAAGGACTACATACACAATCATGCCCGAGGGAGGATTCGAATCTCCAAGGACAACTAACTGCGCGCTCCGCAGCAAGGCGCCTTAGACCGCACGGCCACTGTACCGTGGTGAAAATAAGTGAAATGTTTCTAGTGTAACGCATTTAGAGTTATCCCAAATTGCTATGTACACCAAAATGTGGAGACTTCGCTTGGAAAATATATACGGACATGACACTGAAATAACACATCCACGGAGCGCGCTGTTGCTCGCCGTCTAAGGTTCGAGTCCTCCCTGGGGCATGGGTGTGTGTGCGTTGCCCTTAGGTTAGTTTACCTTAGTTTAAGTAATTTGTAAGCTACAGACTGATGACCACGCAGTTTGATCCGATAGATTTACAAACATTTTTTAAAACATCCAGCGATGGTTTAGCACAGGAAGGTGCGCCGTTTCGTGGAAAAATTCAGCCTCTCGCTTCAATCTTGATAAATTTGTAAAATAGTTTCGAGACCACTTAGAATAATTTTGTTAGTTAACTTCACAAAAGATCCGATTGATTCGCCTTGTTCAGATGTTCAATGCACGTAATGGTAGCAGATAATCAGTTTATTTATAATAAATTGGATAAAAATTATTTATCTTCATATCAAGAATACGAAGGTACAATGGCTATAAAGAACGTGCATTAAAAAAAATTTAAAAAATTAGATTCCATGTTGTTACAGACACGCTGAATTTTATAAAACCAGACTTTCTAAGCCGATTCGTATTAAAGTTCTCCTCATCCAAATTTTGCAACTACATTTAAGATACCTGTCACCATTATCCTATATGAAACTACGTACGTCATGGCAATACTAATTGTTCAGTGGGGGAGTCAATAGCATGGACTTCCTGCGAGGAAAATGCTCCTCCCACCCACGCCTTCCCTCCTGAAAGCATCAGGCTGTCGCGGAGTGTGAAAACTTAATAAGGATGATAATTTGTCCAAGGATACTACCAGGGTTTCGATAAGTACGAGAATTCTTGTACGCATACCAGAGTATCATCGTTTGTACGAGACACGAGGCAAAATTCGTTCGCAAACATACCAGAATTTACCTTACGTTTTTAACAGTTATACAGTATACATATTTTTGCTTAATGTAATTAATTCACCTTGATTATGAAATGAAATGTACAAAAATTGTTAAGGAATCATGTTGATGGACAATGCGGTCTCTGCCACCAACAACATCAGTAAGAGTTATTCTAGTAAATACGACTTTCTCAGTTAACGTCTTTTCTATATTTTTATGTTCGCGACGGTATTTAGACATTAAAATCTCTTCAAAAGTATATTTTAAGTAAAAGTCAACAAGAAATAGTAAATAACAATTTTTAAGATGTTATTTTGGCCTGAAGAGTTATCAATTTCTTGGTAACAAAAATTATCGGAAGTATAAGATAGTGTACTAAAAGATATTTTCAGGTTTCCGACCACACTAACATATTGGTTATCTTTAAAAATTATGTTGTTACTATAAATCAACAAATCCTGCTACTATCTCAATTTTTAAGTGTGTTCATATAATCAATCTCTGTACCCTGGTAGGTCACGTTACGGAAAATATGCTGGGTTTTGGTACATATAATAAATCTATAAATTACCCTTCTTTCTATGTTTAATTGTCGAAAATCATACCAAAGATGACTAAAACCTCATCAGAAGCCAAATCATTGATGGGTGAAGTTTTCATCTGTATGTATGTTTCCAAAGGCACCACAAGTAGGCTGTTCAACCATTTGGCTGGGGGTAGTTATGTATCGCTAATTTTCACTTATTTCGAATTCTTTTGTTTTAATTTTCGAACAGTGATTCTTATACTACTCTTCAACGTGACCGAGATTTACGCTCAAAAACACAGTTAGATTATCATGAAACAGAGGAAACACTTACAGCTGCAACACAAACTTTAATTCAGCTTCTTTGTTCCAAAGATAATTGCATAAAGCAGATTTTCGTCGTCTCCACATGCAGAGGATATTCACCGTTGCCAGTTTCATAAAATTCCTTTGAAGTAGATTGTAAAGTATTGTAACAATTACTGACTTTTGTATATTTTCTTATTTCTCGACTCCTTTTCTTTTCCTTATACGGTTCTTATAGCCTGATATTTTCTTTTCCTTATCTTATTACACAATTTCAGAGATTAGTAGCAAACCACAATTCAGCTACACCCATATGAGGTTTAGTCAGTCCGGCGGTGAGTATACACGGTGAATGCCTGATTCAACTTCACTCTCTCACCATTTTAAAGTGTATAATACGGATCTGATTATTGAGGCTAGCCATCAAAGCTGTGCGCATTATAAACGCACAAATAGGCGAACTGCGGCTCCAGTGTCGGAACTATTCAATTTCCTTTAAAACTCAAGATTGATGGCATGTCTAAAGACAAAGCTGTGGTTCTAGCGGGGAAAAAATTCAGTCCCCTTTAGGGGGTATAATAGTCGCAAGGTTTCTTTTAGTTTACAAATTATTAATGTGCGGTTGGCCAAACTTAAAAATTAAATGAATTATAATTACTATATTTTCGCAGTTATTCTGCTCCTGATACGTGACCTTATTATATGGAACTACCGATTTTTTCACTATTTCATAATAAACGTTGGAGTTACGAATGCATATTTGAATTTTCAGTATACCGACTTTAAAATGTCTTAGTGTACATACACGTCAGATTATTAATAAAATAAATATGATTACAACTAGAAATGTTAAATGAATCAAACTATACTTTTCCTTTCACTTCGGAAGCCTAAGATACGAATAATTTCCAGATTTCATGGGGGGCCGACGTGTGGGTTGGGGGTAGTGGTTCTGGCACAGATGACCACGAACAAGTGTCACTGAGGATGGATGTCACCATCGGGAGACGTGCCCGACATCTCCCCTTCTCAGTATAGTGGCATTGTTTTAATTGCTCCCTGTGAGATAGAGCCTCTGAGACGTATACGGTGACGTACACCGAAGCCCAATTGTTATAATAGAAATGAAAGAAACGGACATCGGAATATTGGGTTCCTTTATATGTCAGTACAAATGGCACAACAGATGTTCGATTCCCCAGGGAAGAGCTGCAATGAAGAGAGTAAGTAGACGAGCGCCAGCGACCTATAAGTAAAGACGTGCGTTATAAGACGCTCACGTTATCCAGACTCACCGCTGTCAACCCACATTAAGGAACTACTTGATGCCAAGGTGTTTTTGCAACGATAAACTGCTGCGAAACAAATTACACACGGAATTAAAATAACTTGGCGAACAAGTGGTCTATTCAGTTGCAAATAATGCAACAGTAAACAACAACGTTAGAATTAGCTTCGCCACGGAAGTGTGACGCTACAATCGATACGTTCCCGGCTTTGGCGGCAATGGTGAAAAATAGGTCAGTCGATATGAAGTGGTCTGCAAGGAACGGATATGTGACGAAACCCAACATACATCTGACAATCTGCCGTGTCGAATTATGCCATTTCCAAACATTCTATTTCATTAGAGGGTTCCAGCAGGTTTCCCAATTCACAGCGGGGAGCGCCTCGCGACGCCCCTGAATACTCGGCGCTCGTGTGCGATGCACACATTACACACAAGGGCGGCGCGCCTTTATCAAGGAGGCCACAAGGATATCGGATTTTAGAATTTCTTGATAATTATGCTACGTGAAGTTCCGAACTTAAATAACAATCAGCCAAAGACATTCGACGCAATTATCAAAATTTCTGGAGTAATTAGAGTTTGAAGCTTTGCATAGTACACGTAAGTACCAATAATTGAGTAAGGTGCAGTACATGTTGGTGTAGCGTACTGGTCTTACAGCGAAAGGGTCTTTACTACGAATCCCACTGTAACGTATGTATTTTTTTCTTTTTTTGGATTAAAACATTTTGGGATCTCTAATTCGGCCTTTTGTGAGAATTTTTGTTTATTTGTATGTAGGCGAGCTGAAAACTGTGTGGTCACGTAAAACAAGGTTTGATTTGGTTAGCTCCTTTGGTAGCTATGAAAATGATTTTCCAAAACCAGTGTCGTAGCTCTTCACAAAGAGAACAATCAAAGACTACCGACGTCAGCTAATAGTAAAGCAAGTACCGTAAAAATGTAACTTTTTTTAATTGAACCATCATTATTAACAACCTTCTCTAGAATATAGACAATTGCGAATAATCAAAAATACGTCCATTTTTCGTAAAAATTACCATAGACGTTAGAATTGTGTAAGTATTTGAAAAGCCGGCCGCGGTGGCCCAGGGGACTGCGGCGCGTCAGTCACGGTCTGCACGGCCACTACGGTCGGGGGTTCGAATCCCCCTGCGGGCTTGGATATTTGTGCCGTCCTTAGTGTTAGCTAGTTCGTAAGTATTTTGTAAGTTTAGGGACTGATGACCCCATTGTTAAGTCCCATAAGCTATACAAACATTTGAAAAGGAAAAGAATTAAAAAAAAAAAAATATTTCGCAACTGGACTCGAACTACGGACCACAGCGTTGTAAAGCCATAGCGCTACTACCTGAGATACACGGCAGATGTTGCAGTTCCCCTTCTAATTGGTACTTACGCTTACTTGAAAAATTCGATTCTCTCGAGTATTTTAGAGAGTTGCGTCGAATGGCTTTGGTTGATTGTTGAGATCAGAACTTCACGTTAGATATCAAAAGATTCTGAAGTCCGATACCTATGTGGTCGACTTGTAAGTATTGTTATTGTCTAAGTGTTGATACTCTTTGTTATCGCTAATATACGTATAAATGGAAGTCTGTAACAGTAAGTCGTAGAGGTGGATCCTTGGCTATAAACACGTATTCAAACCTGTTGTTAACAACGCCTACAAATCGTGCTTACCTACGAATTAATTAACCCTTCTCACATGGTTTTGATAACATTGTCACGACAACAGTTTATTAACCATATTTTCGCTTCTCAGGATTCATTGGAAACAAAAAAGCACGAAATCCATTTTCAAAATGATTAGAAAAAATCGGAACTGCACAGCTCCCCATGCTGAAAGCGTACTGACTGCCCTATTCCACCTTCATGCGGCGAAGCGAATGAACGAAAATGGCGGATGTGGATGCCCGTCTATAACCAGGTGCCCTAAATGAAAGCGTCATAAATTCTTAATGGTTTGCGTCAGGACGTTCAAAATGCTGGCTTGTCTGCGCATGGTGGGAACTAAAATGCGCATGCGCACTTGCCATGTTGTTGTCCTCCATTTGTATGCGGAAATGTCACGTTACATCGTGCCTGAGTCATCAAACCCGTCAGCCAGTAAGGCCTTAGTGCATGAAACACTACTTTTATGTGAATACGGTTTTATTTATCGGCAAAAGCCACTTTCATTTCATTTGAATTGGTTCGTAAATATTAAACATTGGCGCATTTTGGGCACGAAAAATCCGCATTTCGCAACCGGGAACTCTCTTCAATTGCGGAACGGGTGACTGTATGCTGTCCATTGCCAGGTTATGGAGTGATATGTGCGATATTTCTTGAATGCACTGTGGGTGCCAAACGTTACATGAAGGTGTTGGAAGATGAATTCATGAACAGTACCCAAAGTGAATCTAATTTCGAGCAGTTGTGGTCCAGCTTCTGGACCCCCACGAAGCAGGAGAGTCTCTGATGTTCTGAAGGAAAACTTTTGTATAATCACAACTCATGTGACGCCGTTTTGTGTGGATGTATTAAATACAAGGTGCCCGGCAATAAAGTTCAAACCGTTGTTGAGCTGATTCATCAGGTCATCGACAGCATTGATGTTCCGACACTATAGCGGGTCAGGCAGACTTTCGCTATTCGTCTGTACCCCATCATCACAACGAAAGTCAGGCACATCCAAAGGTCATAACCTAAATCCGAATATCTGTAGTACAGAAAGCACGTTGAATAGTTGCACTTTATACTTTGTAAATAACGTACGTTTTGATTCAAACAGTTCCATACAGTTTCAATAATTTACCATCAAGTATAAAAAATTTAGCTAGAAATAAAAATTGCTTTAAGATGGGCCGAAAAGACTTTCTAGTGGTCAAATACTTCTACTCCATTAGTGAATTTCTCAATAGTACCAAATGATACATGTATCGGTATTCATACTATATTAGTATTATTACATTATCAGCAAAAAATTTATGTATCTGTATTTATATTATCAGTATCATCTATTATTCACATAATTTCCACATCCACGAGGATCCCCTCAACATGGATATACAGAACGAAAAACTAATCTAATCTAATGTAATCTAATTGTGACATTCTACAAAAACTACTCGTATTTTATGCACTACATAGTTTGATAGCGCACCCGTTATTGTGAATTTGTCTCGTCCTATCTGCACGTGAGATGGCTTCGTCAGAAAAAGATGGGTGAAACTAAATTTATTGGTGTCTGACATGTCGAATGAGACAGATTGTGTATCTATTCGATCAATTGACATACTTTAGGTTCCATAATTTCAGTATATTTTACACGTTCCTACAAAAACGTAACCAAATATTTTGTTAGCTAGCTATCAGTGTTTCGTACCAACAGTGGAATCACTTTCGAAATTATAATTAATTACATCAGCTGATTACAACACAGTCATTCGTTTGCTAGTGAAATTAAATTTCAATATCATGATGTTTTCCGAAAAACAACAATTATCAGACATGTAAAGAAAATAAATAAACCCATATATTTCATAATCGCACAAAACGTTTCATGCTGCTTTGATTAATTTATGCATTTCATGAGTGTCTCGTTACCCAACTCCACTCACTGTTACTTCTGTATGTGTTGACAAACATCCAGATTAATTACATATTAATAGGATCAGACTAATACTCAAGCATTCTATAGTATTTTACTCCATTTGTGTAATTTTCTTACTGCCATTTTAAAATTTACAGCTAGAATATATTACGCAAGAGGACGTCAGTATTATGGGCCCTCCAGGTAGAGTAGAAGACATAACGACGCTAGTTCTCGCTGCATTTATCCACTCCCATTATGCTTTTGGTAACGCAACCTGACCTGATATACTTACGGTGTCAATTCTCTTCTGACAACAACGGAAATACGCCCGTCATTGATTAATAGGTGAAGATTTGCATATAGAGAATTAATGATCGTAGAGAAAGAAAAAGCGAACCCAATATATGTGAGTACAAGAGATATGTTGGCTATGTCGAAATGAATAACACAAAAGGGAAGGCTGAACTGAACGCATTGTTTCTGGTGAGCTAAAAGCGAGATAGCGAAATTAGTTAGTGGAGACAACTTGTGCGTGGAGACGCATAGGAATACAGTTCGCACGAGCTTCCTGGAATTCTCGTGAACTGTTTCCACAGCCTGCGCATAAGGAAACACGAGCGAACATTTCAGCACCAGAATGAGGAGTTGCAGATATTCTGTGGAACGGTGTAACTGCTTCCAGTCGAGCTACAGCAAATTTTATTGCAGTTCAGATTTCGTAACTGGACGATGAGTGTAACAAAATCTTCGCACACGGAAGGGAGGATACTTCGTATATAGTAACTCTTCTGTTTCACATTTTTACGATCTCACCACAGTGTTGTGTTGGTAGTGAAGCAGTCTTGTATCTTTGGAGAAAGTGCAGTGATATCTTTGGTGGGAAGAGAGTCTGTTTGCCGGAGAGAGGGGTTATTCAGTAAGGCGTTTAAACTGCAATAGCTACCAGATAGATTGACTTGAACATGAGGATTATGTTTAAGACACGATGTATTTGTCATTTGATGATGTGATATTTTATTTATTTATGTATTATTTATTTTTTTACATTAAACCGCATTTCAAAACAGGGACATAGTTAAGGTATAATAATATTAGTTTTTGTAATGTTGTTTTCATTTACTTTAGTTATTTTTCGTGTTTAGTAAAATAAAGTCATTCTTCCTTTTCCCAACAATAGCAAAAACACAGATTTCGGATATATAGTGAAAGGAGAGATAAGATGAGATGCAACGATTCAACACAACTGAGATACATCATTTCAATATATCTTACTGTGATGTTTAATAATTATGATATTTTGTTGAACTGTTTCTGCGTAATCGTGCGCGTCTCGTCTGTTTTATTCCCGGGATAAACATTTATTAATATTCTTTTACTTTCTAACCCTGTTTCAATTAGACATCACAGTTCATTCTTCAATGAATACTGGAATATGAATCACATTAAATTTCACAACTAGGCGCAACACGTATTTCAAGATTTCGACTTTTAGTTGCCTGTGCAGTATTGAAAGAATTTACCTATTTTTGTGAACCATAAATATTGTCTTCTGGTAAACGTGAGTGAAACATTATTTTTATTTATAATTGACACTCCAAGTAGGATGACAGATTGTTGTGTGACTGTTAATCAATTTTCCCATCTGTTATGCACTTCCTTTTCCCTACAAGAATAGTAACAAACTATTCTTCAGGTACCTACTAGTATTTCTTACTACCTATGGAAAATGCTGGATACACAAAAATTGATTACACCACATGATTATAACATAATGATCTGTTTGTTGGCGCTGTTACATCTCAATAGCATGGTGATTCTTATGGTATAGTTTTTTTTTTTTTCAGCCAACCAAATACACATTTATATGATAAATGATAACACTTGCATTCAGTATCACACTCGTCTTCAGCATTTATTTGCGCTCTGTGTAATTAAAAAACATATTCTATAATGTCCCAGTAACTGAACAACAAAGATTGTACAAGATAGGCACAGAAACACACAGCACACATGCACAGGAAAACATAAATAAATAATGAAATTCTACAGGAAACTGATGTCAACGGTATCGACCTGTAATTATGTGGGTCAGTTCTCTTTCCTTTCTTATAAACGCGAGTCATCTGCGCCTTTTTTTTCCACTCAGCAGGAACTTCGCGCTGGATTAAGTATTCGAGATAAAAATCTCGTCCACATCTCTGATCTCAGCTCGATGTTTCGGTCTACTGGTCGTGTGGGGCTGGCAAAGTTATATATTATAGATACTTCACCTTACTGTATAGTTCTTTTCCAGAGAAGGTTGTATGAGCAGAAATGAAATGAAGTAAGTTCTGACATTTCAAAATTTAGTCACCTTAGCCCTACTATATTCGCTGCCCGTCAGGTACGCGGACTGCAATAAAACATTTGTCTGTTTCCAGTCTGATAATGCGCTACCAGAGCGAAACGCGTCATTGGAGTAATAAAGAATATTACAACAGACACTGCGAATTATTAAAAGAAATAAAAGTCGTTAGTTTTGAAATCAAAGATGTCGTTGATATATAGTTTTGGAAGGCGGGAGTATATTTGAGGATTTCTCCCTTGAAAGAGGTCGCCAATTCAGAATGGTTGAGAAACACAGGGCTAAACAAGTAGTTATGCAATTTACACCTTTTTATTTCGTTTACAACACATTACATACTTTGTAGCTCTGTTGCAATTAGAAGTAAAAATTTATCTTTAGATTCCCACCGTTTTGGTGCAACTAACTGAAAACCTGGCATTATCCGGCTATTTATCTATTTTTTCCTGCCATTTTTCAAGTATTTATTCATTTGTATAAGGGCTGTATGTCTGTAAAATCTCTTGGGAATATAATTGGTATTAAAGAAGAAATAGATTAGAACTTGGTGCGTGATGGGGCGGTTTTCCATAGACGTTAGTTTATGTGCTCACATCTCATGAACTATGTGTCGTACTGTGATAAATTTTAGAAGGTACATTCAACTATATGTGTGTATATATTGTCTGTAAAATTTACTGCGGCTACAATTTGTAGTGTAGAAATTAAAAATTGTAACGTCACACCGAATACCGCACTTTTAGTACATAAACAGTGGAAAAGTAGTATGCGAGAACCTTTTTTTCTTTCATTATTTTGATGTGGTTGTTAGCGAGAAAAAGTTTAAAAGGTTTGAAATTATGTTTAAAGTTTGTTGCAAGTCGCTACGTACAGTCATTTTCGTATAGTATATTCATAAAATCTCGTCGCATTATGTGGCAGTGTCTTAGAACTGATGTTGCTTACTCCTACAGCAATTAGTATCTCACGTAAAGAATGTGTGTAGCAAATTTGGTAGAAATCGATCCAGTGATTTAGGAGAAAACTAGTAGCATTGTCGCTTAATGCAGCAGTTTTTCGCGCATCTCATTATTAATGACGTCATATCTCGTGAACAATGTGTTGTGCGTGATTCTTAGATTTACGCCGGCCGTCCTCGTAGACTGAAGCTTACATGTACAAAATTTTATAAAGATTGAAACGAAACTGTAGATTCGTATGCAACAGGCACACACAAACAAACATACGGACACTCTGCTTTATATATATTAAACTAGCTGAAAACCCGGCGTCGCGCGGGATGTTAAATATCTGTCAGGCTGCATGTGAAACTGCAGTAGGTGTAGATGGAAAGCACATATTATAAAAATCAGGTTCCAGGCTTCCGATTCTGACTTTCTGGATATACATCAATTTCAAACCAAAAGTTTATTGATACCACTTATTCTTCGATTTCTTTTTAAATTATAAAGTAAATAATTTTATCATTTCAGTATACTTGAATTTCTGCAAGAAATAAGTTGACTCTGAAAAATAATAAATAAATGAAAATGTTTCATAAACAAATAGTTTTAGCATTTTTAATATTTAGTATAATTTACGTACATTTTTACAGTCATCAGTTTTTAATATTTAGTATAATTTACGTACATTTTTACAGTCAACAGAGGAGGAGAAAAGACACCATATTTATTTCAAAACACATACCGTTTTCACGAAAACATCATGAAAGTGTATAGTCAGAAAAGAAGTAATTAACACTCTTGTCTCAAAGCTTGATGGTACACAATATTCTTCGTTTGTCCGTCTGGAGTGTAAACAAACAATTTATCTGGCGTGCCGACTCTGGGGCGAGCCACGTACAACTGGCCGTGTGAGAAACATGGCATGTCCAAATAAATGCCTGCCACACAAAGTGATTGGCTCTGTGCCTTGTTAATAGTCATAGCAAATGCAAGGGTCTAAATTCTTTGGTGAGCCCGCCCCTGACATGAAGATGCCAAATCCATTCCGAAGTATTTAATAGATTGCGCTGTAATTAATCGTAAAAGAAAATGCAAGTTCCAATGGACACTGCAGTTTGTTGAAGGTAGATTTGTCGGATATAATGGGTATTCGTTGGGTGTACTCTGTTTTATTCTGTTCCTTTCCTTGTAGCTCTATGGAAGTAAACTGTTTTCGCTTCAGCCGGATGGATCAATTTTCCATGAGCGTTACTGTTTACGTGCTCATATCTCATGAACTACGAGTCAGAATGTGATACAATTTAGAAGCTACATTGAACTATATATGTGTATACTGTCTATAAAATTTCCTGTGGCTACAATTTGTAGTGTTCATATTACAAACTGTAACGTCATACCGAGAGCCGTAGTTTTATTCCATAAACAGCGGTAAGCGATAAACTTTTTTCCTTTCATCTTTTACTATGGTTGCCAGCGAGAAAAAGTTTAATAAAGGTTTGAAATTATGTTTAAAGTTTGTTGCAAGTCGCTAAGTACTGTCATTCTCATACAGTGTATTTCGAAAGTCTCGTCGCATTATATGGCATTTGTTGCGATTTCTATTGGTTATAACGTAATATCATTTAAACCGTGTGCCGTACGTGATTCTTAATCATGCAGCAACTATTATCTCGTGGTAAGGAATGTATGTACCAAATTTGGTTTAGGAGAAAATGAGCAGCATTATCGCAAAAATGCAGCAGTTTTCCGCGCATCTCATTGTATATGACATCATATCTCGTGAACTATATATCGTATGTGATTCTTACACTTACAATTCTTCTGGATTGAAGCTTACGAGTACAAAATTTCATAAAGATTGGAACAAAACTGTAGATTTGTATGCAACACGTACACAGAAACATACGTACACACTGCATTATATATTAGACTAGCTGAAAGCCCGGTGTTGCCCGGGTATTTATTTATTTATTCCTGCCATTTTTCAGCTATACATCCATTTGTATAAGGGCTGTATGTCTATAAAATGTCTTGGGAATACAATTAGTCGTAAAGGAATAGTAGATTAAAACTTGGCGCGTGATAGGGCTGTTTTCCATGAACGTTATATTTTATGCGCTCATATCACATGAACTACGTGTCGAACTATGATACAATTTAGCAGGTACAGTTAACTATGTACTGGCTGTACAATTTCCTGCGGCTACAAATTGTAGTGCAGAATTTATAAATTGTAACGTCATACCAAATGCCGTAAACATCGGAAAAGTGGTGAGCGAGAAACTTTTATTCCTTTCATCATTTTGCTATGGTTGTCAGCGAGAAAATAAAGGTTTGAAATTATGTTTAAAGTTTGTTGCAAATCGCTTTCATATAGCGTATTTATAAAGTATCGCCGCATTATGTGGCAGTTTTTTTCGATTCCTATTGTTTATGTGATGTTATATTGTGAATCATGCGTCGTATACGATTTTTACCCTGTAGCAATTGTTACCTCAAGGTAAGGAATTTGTATACCAAATTTGGTTGTAGTCGGCCTAGTCGTTTAGGATAAAATTATAAGCATTTTCTCTAAGTGTAGCAAGTCATAAAAAAGTTTAATAAAGGTTTGAAATTATGTTTAAAGTTTGTTGCAAGTCGCTAAGTACTGTCATTCTCATACAGTGCATTTCGAAAGTCTCGTCACATTATATGGCATTTTTTGCGATTTCTATTGGTTATGACTTAATATCTTTTGAACCATGTGCCGTATGTGATTGTTAACCATTCAGCGATTGTTACCTCACGGTAAGGAATATGTGTACGAAATTTGGTCGAAATCGGTCCAATAGTTTGGGAGAAAATGAGCAGCATTGTCGCAAAACGCAGCAGTTATTCGCGCATGTCATTGTTTATGACGTCATGTCTCATCAACTATATATTGTATGTGATTCTTACATTTACGGCGACCGTTCTCATGGATTCAAGTTTACTTTTACAAAATTTAAGAAAGATTGGATAAAAACTGTAGATTTGTATGCAACACGTACAAACATACGGACACTCTGCATTATATATTAAAAGATAAAGAAGAAGACATGTACCATTGCCGTGGAACTGTAGTGACGCGCCACGCGTGCTCTGAGGCAGGGAGGTTTCGGGCGGCATCAAGTCGCTGCCTGGGCGTGTCGCAGGCCTCAGCAGGTGGTTACCGAGTTAGGGCGGCGGCCCACAGGAACAATGGTGGCCTTGCCTGCGGCGGTCGCGGCTCCGTCTGCTGCGCCTTGTCCGCAGATGTTCCGCAGCCGCGGAGCAACCGTGGCCGTTGCGGCGGAACACAAACTGCTCACCACCGACTCGCCGGTGGCATAGCTGGTTGTCCAACCCCGTAGCTCGCGCAGTTAATTAGCAGACACCTACAGGGATGCACCTGCAGGGCTTCAGAGACTCAGGCCACAACAGCGAGTTCTCCTTCGACTCTGTGTTTATCAGGTAGTACAGAGGTAGAGTGCTAGACCAGAAATGCAAAGGTCGCGGTTTCGATCCCCGCCAAGGCCTAGGATTTTTATCTGTCACTTCCGAAAGAACAGACGTCACTTCTGATCCTGCGTTGTTATTATTTATTATTCAAAGAATATATGACATCAACTGCGATTGGGCAAAGCTGAAAATGTGTACCCAGCCGGGATTCGAACCCGGGCCTCTTGCATTCTAGGCAGTTTCGCTGACCCCTACACCACTGGGGACACAGTGATCACAGCACCTGCAACGACTACCTAAGCACGCCTCCCGTCAGATACAAATTCCACTTCTTTCACCTCTGGCAGTATTGCTCATGTGAAAAATACCGAGTAGCACCGTGGTTCGAAACCTACGTCAAACTGTAGGTCCCCCTGCAACTGGCTGGGTAAGTCAGTTCGAAGGTCGGAGGAAGGCAACGGCATACCACCTCCAAACAGGACCATGCCTAGTAAAGCACTGTGGTGTTCAAACCAATCATAAGGTTGTTGACTGTTTTACCTTTTTTTACCTTTAATATATATACGGGTGAATCACCTAATACTTAAACTGCAAACAGTGCTGAGACGGAAAGTGCGGTTTTCAAGAATATATTTGTAGTCAAGGACTCGTATTGTTACCCTTCCGACACTACACGTCAACTCCCTCACTCAGCCGCAGACCTGTCCCGCGTTCCAACGGGCGCGCCCTCTATCCTAGTTGCACAGCAAGGATGCCCTCTAGGGCGGACAGGAAGATAGCGTGTGGAGGGGCGGGAAAACAAACCATTCAAGCCGTGACGCGGCTCAGAATTGACGATAAAACAATAATTAACTTTTGGTATTCATGTATAATAGACTCAATTAGTGTTAAAAAATTAACTATACACGAAGGAATTTTGCGTCTTTGGCATTGCACGTCTCCTCCAAATATTTCTGTACCTACGACATCGCATTTGAAGATTTACAATGTTGTATATTTGTACACATCACCAATAATTAAAAAAAACTTATTACATATACACGCTGTATTCGATTACTCACACATATGTTCACATGTTTGTAAATCTATCGGTCCTAACCGCGTGGTCATCAGTCCGTAGCTCACAAACTACTTAACCCTAGGTAAACTAACCTAAGTACAACACACACACCCATGCCCTAGGGAGGACTCGAACCTCCGACGGTGAGTAACCCCGCGCTCCGTAGCGAGACGCCTTAGACCGCTCGGCTACTCCATCGCAGCTATTCGATTACTGCCAGTTCCACAAACATTCAGATGGTTGAAGAGTGCCACAGGTGAGACAGCAATTTGTAAACGTTTTACTAGTCATTTTATGGTTGAGAAAATGCACAACCCAAATAAAACATTAACACTGAATACACAGAGCAACGTAGAAGATTCTTCTATCACGGGTACAAGATAGGAAACGACTGACTAAGATAAACAGACATATGGAAAGTCACATTCTATTCAAATGTTTCAGAAAGATTTTTCTCTGCCACAGGTCTCTGCTCTCGAAACGAAAATATAATGTTATGATAAAAATCTTACAGTGACACAAAACTGAAAAAAAAGGACTAGAAAAATATAATTTTCGTTTAATAGGAAATATTAGGTAAAATTTACCGAAATAAGTTTTCCGCCAGACTAAAGAGTGCAATTCTATTAGAAACGGGTTCGAGTCTGGTCCAGAAAAGTATTTATAAATCCCCAACAACTTGTATAGCCGATATTTAATCACATTAGCAACTGTGAATATATCTCTTCCTCGAGCTTATAACGTTTTCTTCAACGCTTCCGCAAATACGCCATATCCTTTGCGGCTCTTTGTTCAAATAATCCGTCAGTCTGCTGATGATAGTCACTTTCTTCTGTCTCGCTACGACTTGGTTTAGGTAGGGTCTAATCTATGTTTCGTCTTCTTCTCCACATCCTAACTCCCTACACATTATAGTCAATTTTTCTTGGTAACAGAATATGTGTTTCTGTGTGTATTTGAGAGACGGAGTGTGTTTCATTTGTGTTTTGTGTTTGCGTGTGTATGTGTGTGTGTGTCTGTGTGGGAGAGAGAGAGAGAAAGAGACAAAGAAAGAGAGAGAGAGAGAGACCGACAGATAGATAGACTTTATTTGGACCAACCTGTGGATGGGTTGCAGTGAGCGTATCGGAAAGTGAAAAGCACTAGGGACGGCGGATCTTGTTGAAAAATTCGTTTGCGTGGTACGGAAGGCGGAGTGGTTGCTACGTCACCGGTTGGTCACGGGGAGCATCTGGACGCCGAGTTTATTTTCCCAGAGCCGTCATGGAGCGTGGCGCGGGCTGTCTGCTAAATATTTTATGGCACAGAAACGGGGTAGGCATTCCAGAGAAAGGTAGAACTGTCGAAAACGGAGGTAAGGGTGGCGCCCTGGGAGGTGGTGGAGAGACGAGATGGAAGGGGCAAAGAGGTCACAGGGAGAGGGACGCAGAGAGAAACTGAGGGTGGGGAAACAGAGCTGTCTTCGTCGCCCAACAAGTGGCATCAACAGAGATGCTCTCAGAAATCAATCTTGACGAGTAGCGATGTGTAAAATGCGATTTATTACGAGCAGAGTTTCTGACGCCCTATACACTGAATCGCTCTGCTAGGCCTCCTGAGTGATGACAACAACAAATTGTTATGAAAGTGACAATTTCTTTAATAGGGTGTTAGGTTTTCAAGTATCCCTCTTCATCTGCAATTCGTTGTTGTTGGTTTGTTATGCGGGTTTGCTTACCGTAACGCCACAATCTATCCTAGCGGCCTGCGGACGCCACTGTAGCGTGACGCCGAAATTATACTGATATAGTGGTATAAATATCTTTTTCTTGCTGTATATCGTATTCTTGGCCACGTAAGATTCAATTTATCTCACAAAAGAAGTCAGGCCCAAGTAAAAATATATCACTAGTCAATAGTTACGAACATGTTAATAACAGTGTAAGCAATTGATCTGCAACTCGCTGATCAATTGGTAATTAGTTTCCAATCTTCATTTATACAATGTGAGCTTGATATTCATAAGTAACGTAAGTACTATTTATACTTTATTTATCTAGAAACTCGAAATTTGTGTTTTATTTTGAATAATCAGGACTACAAAAGGTGCTGATCTGATTACACCGAAACTTTTAAATTTCTAGATTCGTATAATTACTGTAATATTGGATATGTAGACTATATAAGGCCCTAATATTTCTAGGTTAAACAAATGAATAAAAAGCATATATGTACATTCAGCAGGTTGTGGTCTGTTGATGAGAGTGAAGTAGAAATTAATTGCAAATGGTCCTTAGGTTTGACTGAATGTCAGGAAGAATTCATGTCCAACACTGCAATGTTTGCGCTTCCCCTGACTTTTGTGCATGGAAATAGCGTACTCTATATCGCGAAACGTTAGAAGTCTTTAAAGAACTGGTGCTCTATGTTCGCAAACACCTAAGGACTGCAATCCAGCACTATTTTCAATCAGTGTGATTTTCGCTGGATTGCCTTCAATTCAGTGGGATCCTGCAAAGGTTATATGTTTTGTGAAGTCAGTAACTTTGTTACAATATAATAACATATTTATTAAAAATCAGAGAGGGATTTACAGCACCAATGAATTTAATTGTCTTAATTTTATTACTTTAATAAACACTAAAAAAGATTACAATTTTATAAATATTAAAAAAAGTCACTTCTCGTTTTGGAGTCTTTCTCCGTTCTAGTTTTGATCTGTTTAGTATAATCTTCATTCTCTTGTGTCATCTGCATTTCTAATTCCTCTTGTAAATTGTTTTACAGAGACAGTTGACTGTTATCTGCATCTGTATCACCTCGAAGTTGTACATTTTCAGCATCATTTTTATTAACTCGTAGTAAAATGTTTCTTCATTTCTTGTCGTAACTTATTCTTTTTCGGCATTACGTGTTCAATTCTTGGTCATATTTATTTTAGATATTGCAAGTATATCATCATTACAATAAATTCACTACGACTATCTTTCACTCGTGCCCGTAGTGCCTTTGCTAGCTCGTTGCTTAAAACTGTGTCCTGCTTCTCCAGCTTATCTAAAATAAATGGAAGTGTCGTGTAGCAGTTATTAGTGTAGACTCTCTTCTGCACAGTGTTTCGACAGCAAACGTAATCCTAGTATGCATACTCTGGGTCCAATGGACCCGGGAACAATTTTAATTTTTAATTTGTGCATTAAAGACTTGAAATTGAGCCACAACCGTTCAGGTATGCTCTCTGGCAATATTCAGTAATACCTTATAGGTAATACTAGAATTGTGTGTTATTAGTTTAAGTGCCACTTTAATTTTCTTCTTTATACTACACATTTACATAACCTGGGTCCCATGGACCCTGCGGTTTATATTAAAGTGTCGTTGATTGGGTTGTAATCAATTACATTTTGATGGAGTACCGAGAATACGTTACTACCACACATACGCATTGCTGTGATCGCAGAAAAGGTATTGTTATAAATGGGCAAATTGAACTGTCAGACAGCATACTTCTGTGTTGTGTAAGAAGCAAAATATCTCATTGCGTGGTTATTAGTGTGTGAGGGTTATTGATAACACTAAAAATAACATGAAGAGCCGCTATATTTCTATACTCCATAGAAGAGAGTACTGACGTTATTTATTCATATTATTATTTTTCAGACAATGTCTGCATCTAAAAAATGGAGCAGGAAAGAGGATAGCATATTTTTTTCAAGCCCAAATTTTGAATCATTTTTAACTCAATGGGTAGCTGAAGATTACCTTTGAGATATAAGTTCTGCTTCGTATGAAAACCATGAAGCTGTTCCTCAGGCAGTGTCATACAACTCTTTGGATGAAGAACCACATAGTGGTGGTGATGAAGATGATAATGATGATGATGATGATCTAGATAATAATATCTCAGGATAAATTAGCAGTGAAAGTGCTAACGTTTATATTGCTCCAAATGTTTTGCTATGCAGTAAAAGTCCCCGCCAGTGCAAAATGGATCGTCTGCTCACAACATGGTGAAATTTATACCAGGACCAGCAAGTGGTACAATCGCTAACACCCATAAAGATGCTTGCGATTTATTTATTCCTCTATCCATTGTGGTTGAAATTGAGAGTTAGGGTGTCTGTATCAGTTTTAATAATATAATCCATTAAACATTATTCAGGGTTAAAATATACCACTTGTACATTTTAAAAGCCAGTAAAATCATTAAAATAGCCACAGCTTTCCTGTATTATGAACCTTCAAATGAAAATATTCGTGCATGATAATATCCACAAAACACTTATTTACATTTAAATTCTCATATTAAACGTAACGGGTGCAATGGAACCAGGATATGTAAACGTGCCAAAAATATACGTCTTGCATAGAAGGGTTAACCATGTATGGTTCCATGCACAAAGTCATACAAACTTAAATATAAATATAAAGAATCATGTGTAAGAGCGACAATCGTTGATGTTACGTACTCACTGTCAGCTGCCCAGCACCGCTGTACTGCGCATCATGGAAAGGTGACAGGCGTGACACGCGTTGGCGATCTCTTCCGTATTGCCGTCTCTCCTAGAACTACCCTACATAGTAGACCCAGCAACTGAAATGAGAACTTCCTATACATTTATCACATAGTTAAATGAAAAGAAATAATATAATGCTGAAAGATTGGAAACTTAGCGGAGTTCTTTCCAACTTTCATACGACTTTCTTGTATTTAGTTTCTCTTGGTGAAATGAAATGGGCGTATGGCTTTCTTGGCCGGGTGATCCCTTGCGGGATTGTGATTATTCGGCCGCCTTAGTGTAAGTCTTTTTTAGTCGACGTCGCGTGGGCGACTTACGTGCCAATGATGATGAGATGATGATGATTAGGACAACAAACAACACCCAGTCCCCTGCCGGGAATCGAACCCGGGCCCCTGCGTGGTAGTCAGCGACGCTGGCACTGAGCTACGGAGGCTATTTACTCTTGGTGACAAACCCTGAAAAATGATGAACTGAAAGACGATTCGCGCTTACTAGATATACACTTTTGATGACGTGAAACTACTAAATTTGGAATGTCACTGAAATTCGTTACTTCTATATTACTGAGTGTACGCGTATCTGGTTTTCTAGGCAATATCCACATGTACCACCCCAAACGTACCCTCAAAATTACATCGTAGAGCAACTCACAGATCAGGAGAAATGAAGTTGTGTCGTCTGAGTAGTGTCGAAACGAAACTAAGTCTGCAATTTTGCTACAGATACAGACAAAGATACCATAAGAAAGCAACAGATGTATATCTGGGCACTACCAGGTACTAACACCACACGGAAAATAATGTGAGCTAAACACAATAAAATGAATTAATATTTATCTATGTTGCAGATATTATAAGAATTTGTAGAGTGTAGAAACAAATTATAGGAAAACTTAATTTGTCGGTGAATAATACGGTATATATACAGTGTCTATACGTTTCTTTCTCTATTTCTTCGATTTTATCTGAAAAATTACGCGGTTTATACCAGTATCACTCAACACTATATTTATATACTAACAATACATTTTTAGCTTATACTATTTTACGTTTCAATAATATTGCATTTAACAATTGTTGCTTCTGATTTAGATCACAGAAGTATTCCCTAGTTCCAGTGCTAAACTAAAGTCACTGTTTTCAGTCTAGCAGTTTCTGTGATCTTTCTCAGCTTTGGAGCAGCATCGTTATTCTACATGGCAGCACATGTTTTTGAACGTTGCAATAATAAATTGTGGGAACGGGACTGGGAATGCATGTGACTTAACGTTTCGGAATAAACGTAATGAAAATTGCTTCATATATCTTACAAATGCTGTCATCATTCCAAGACGACTGCACCATCCCCTACAGTTTTTAATTCATAGAAAATTCATGGTTCAAGATGAAACTGTCAGTGCTCCAAGCCCTCAAACATTCTTTACATTTTATTTTCCTGACTAGGCTCCGCTCAATGTACCGTACGATATATTCTACTAGTCGAAAACATCTGTTTCACTGCATCATTGCCTCCTTCTCAAAGTACCGTGTTACAGACGTTTCTTAAATAGGAATAAGAGCTGCCATTTCTGAAATGGGCACTGCAAATACGACTGCCGTTCTGTGGTTTGAAGTTGTCCCTCCAAATTGCTCAATTTATTTCTTGTAGTTCCGAATCTCGAGTAGGATTCTGAAGAATTTTTTTTCCTGAATAACTCCTCTTTGCTCTTATTGTATCCAAACGATACAACACACGTTAAAACTGGGTGATGGGTCAAGCCCATACTGTATTTATGAACTTAAACCACGAGTCGGTCAAGTTTGGTTATCGCTACGCGTAAATGGAATGTGCTGACGGTAGACGCCGGCCGCGGTGGCCGAGGGGACTGAGGCGCTCCAGACACGGTCTGCCCGGCCACTACGATCGGGGGTTCGTTATCCCCCCTCGGGCATGGGTATTTGTGCCGTCCTTAGTCTTAGTTAGTTCATAAGTAGTTTGTAAGTTTAGGGACTGATGACCCCGTAGTTAAGTCCAATAAGCTCTACAAACATTTGAACACTTACTGACGGTAGACAAGCTATATCACAGAGCAAGCCGATCAGGT
Source organism: Locusta migratoria (assembly GCA_026315105.1). NCBI lineage: Eukaryota > Metazoa > Arthropoda > Insecta > Orthoptera > Acrididae > Locusta > Locusta migratoria. The sequence continues at coordinate 36,814,405 of CM048748.1, forward strand.
GTTGTGGGGCTAGATATCCCGGTATAGATGGCTCTCCTCACGAGCCCCGCTTCATTACGTTCATGAAGCCTCGACCGCGGACATGCCGGACGCGCCGCTAAAAGCTACCAAACGGAAATTCAAACCTGCCGACACGAGGCGTAATACTCAAACAGTGCATCTCTGTACGAGATAATGTACGTATACGGACTGAAACGTGAAAATTTATTCCGAGGAAGGGATACGAACACGGTTACAATTCGAACGCAGTTCAGCTCACCATTATGCTCTCTTGGCACACTGATTTCCACGACCGCACGGATTTAATTTGGCATTTATCCTGTGCACAGGATTACTTTTTGCGGGTGGGAAATGCTATTTCGAAAGCTAATTTAACTAATGATTCTTTTTTTCCCCTTTTTCATGACTCCCGCAAAAAATTCGGATGATTTCGATTGAAAATCAACAAATTGGGCAAATAGCATAAACTATATTCTGAATGTACTTCCAATCATCACCAAAAAGTGTCTAGACCTCCGGTGCCAAACTTTCAAACCTTGAATGTAACACAGGAATGCATAATCGTACTGCAACCAATTGGTTTAACCCTTTCAGACCAGATTTTTTTCTGGAGGAAGGAAATTATTATTTGTACTGTTTTCCTCTTAAATTACATTTTTAATGATTTTAGAAGCAAGATTTTTGCTGTTGTATGCATCCATTTACATACTACAAAATTGCTTATGCTGAAAACTAAGGCTTCTTTTTATGGACTAAAATTATTAATTTTGTATCACTAATTTTCTTACTAAATAAACTGATCATTCAATAGTTGCCATGCAAAATAATTACTACTGCTTTTCAGTTGTGCAGTGGAATACAAGTAACCCACAACTTGCTTGTTTTATGGAGTTCACAAGCTGCTGCGCGGGTGCAACACTGACTACTTGGTATTTTTATACTGATCTTCCGCAGTTGACAGCAAGTGTCACTCATAGTCATATACATGTTGTTTCAATAGAGAAAAAAAATGTTTCTGATCTATGTTAGATACTGTAAAAGTTATGTACACAATTGTAGCCAGAGCGTCTGAAAGAGTTAATAAAAGAGACAAACACAAAATAACCACGTTTATTATACCCTGAAGTATTACAGAACTACATGGTTTCATTAAAGAAAACTCTATTAACAATAACGAACAACAACTTGAGTTTTCTGTGACGCATTTTAAACCTTCAGGTATTACATGTCTACCTAGAAATCCTATCAACAATTACTTTAATAAAATGACACACACACAGTACATAAAACTCGCAGTCACCCTTTAACCCCCAAAGTATTACAACACTGCCTGGGTTGACTATAAACAATTTCATTAATAAATACGTCAGACAATATTTTAAAGTTCGCAGTCACCCTTTCAAACAATACAAAACTGCTTGGATTTACTATAACAATTCCTTTAACAAAAGAGACACACAGTAATTTATAGTTTGCAGCCACCCTTTTTTTAAACCTTATAATATTACATGGCCACAGAACTTACTATAAACAAGTCCCTCAACAAATAAGACACCCAATTTTTAAGGTTCTCAGTCAGTTTTTCAAACTATTAAGTAATACTGGATTACTTGTGTTTATTATTAACAATTCCTTTGACAAACGAGACACTCAATATTTTCAAGTTCGCAGCGATCACTTTTTAAAGATTCATGTAATACAGCACTGCGTGGATTTACTATAAACTGTACCTTTAACGAATGAGACATTTTTTCAAGTCCACATTGGTGCTTTTAAACCTTCATGTATTACAAGACTGCCTGTTTTGCTATGAACCATTCCTTTAACATAGGAGAGACAGGTTTTAACGTTGGTAGTGACCCTTTTAAACGTACAAGTTTTACAAAACAGCCTGGGTATGCTATAAACAATTTCTTTACCAAATGAAATACACAATATTCTGATGTTCACAGACACTCTTTCAAACCATCTAAATTACAGGACTGCTTGGATTTACTAATAATAAATTCGTTCAATAAATGAGACTCACTACGTTAAAAGTTTTCAGTTGCTCTTTTAAACCATCGGGTATTAAAGGACATCCTGATATTACTCTGAACAACTACTTTAATAATTATTAATGGACTACCTTATTTTACTATGGACAACTGCTTCAATAATTATCACCAGGGCAGTTAAAGACATCGTATGGTGCTCGGTAGCGGGTAAATTCAATGAGCTGTGACCCTGTCTGACCTGTCACCATGAAGGTAGTCAAATATTTGTAATTTCTCATAGATAGTGGGAGGAGGAGATGGAGAATTGAAGGAGGAGGTGCAAAGATAAAGAGAGAGGTGCAGAAGGAGACGCAAGACGAAACAGTGGAAGAAAAGTAACAGAGAGGGGGCAGTAGGAGACGGGTTAAAAAATTTTAAAAATACATACCTAATTCACTAAATGTATGTTTGCAATGAACGTGCCATAGTCTGAAACAAATAAATATCAGAAAGCAAGGACAAAAATAATTGAATGTCAGTCATCATAAGCGTTGAGACGAATTCATAAATAACATAAATGATCAAGAGTTTTACTGCGAACATTACTCACCAATTATATATGGCGTTTGGGTTACAAAGTTTTAGTATTTTTGAAAGTAGTGAAATCACAAAAACCGTTACAAATAAAGTTAAATTAAATAAGGACTCTACGAAATTTTAACTACCCTATGTAACTGAAATCATCAAAATATCGCTAAAATTGTGATGATCTAATTTACTTTAAAATAAAGTTGCAAAATTCTGTCATTATTAACCGAATGCTTTTCTGCATTAATCTATTGTTGATAAAAAAGAGGACAAGGGTTGCTCTTACAATTACCGATTCATTTATCTCAGTGAGGGAGCGGAAGGTCTTTATACTGTTTGAGTACATACCGTAGTTGATTTATTTTCAGTTTTTTACTTGAGAACTTGTTTACAGTTAGTGAGTGATTTTTCTTGCTTAAGATATTTGTGTCAGTGATATTTCATACATTGGAGAAAAACAAATTGTGGATTGTATCATGCAAATAATTTAAGAAAGACTGGAGAAGCTAAAGGTATTGTGAACAAGAATAACATTGTTGTTCATACGTCTCACAGGAAATAATACACAATAACACATTCAATTTAAAAAAAGCTTCAGAGCGCCACTCTCAGGGCAACAGTCTTCATCTTCTGGTGATTCCATACATTTTCTTCGGCTGAAGTGAACCGCAACGTTCGAGCTGACACCCCACAGTACGGGATTTTGAACATGTGGTTGTCGACGGTGTTTCCTACCACTGTACAAAAATTTGTGACTATACGATTTTTCCCTCTATTCGATATTTTTCAGTCTTCATTGACTGGATTTTATTACAATGCAAATTCCATTCTGCCTTGTGAACCAGCGTCTGGAACCGAATGTATTGCACTGCTTTGACATTTTATCTCTATAGGCTGATATTGACAGGAGATGGAATATTACATTAATTGGATTTTCCTCTTCGTATTGGAAACTACACCACCCCATTCAGTGACTCGGAAGTATGGAAATATCAACATAAAAAATACCTTGTCTCGCTTTGTATTGTGCTATTCTTATGTTACTGCAATACTGCCTCTTGTCGCGCTAACGTCGCTTTCCTGATTGTTCGTTTGTACTGTGCTTGTTATTGCCGCTGTTTCTCCGTTAGAGGAGCTACTGTCGCTGCACGTGCCAGACGCAGTCTTCTACGTATAGACTCTTGTACTATTATGTAATAATGGATTAAATACACACAGTGAATTTTATAATATTAATATTCATTGTGTTATACCATATTAAGTGGAACGTGGCAAACTGCTATACCATTTTTATGAAATGGGTATTTTTTCAGTAAGTTTCATCAAATAAATAAATATATTTATCCGACTGTTACCAAGATTCACAGGCCTATCTGTTGGGTTCATCTGAAGATTTCCTGAACATTCTAGCAAAATTGCCTTAGTCCTCTTGCAGTCAGTAGGCAACATACATAGAGTCCGTGCAGGATAAGGTGGACGATGCGCAGAGATAAGGTTTCGTCTGAAGCGCCGGGCGAGTGCATTCGTTCGTTCGGAAGGGGAGGCCGCGTCAGTTGATTTCCGTCTGCGGGCCAGTTAGCTGGGCACTTCCCCTCCAGCACTCACTCACTGTTCCGGCCCATACCCCCACCACTTACGGTCTGCCTAAGCTTGCCCAGCCATATGCGCATCTAATGGCGATTTTATCAGGAGTCCACTCTACATATACACATCGATTTTTATAGCTGTAGAAAAGATGCACGATATGATATTAGGGCAGAGAGAGAGGTGCCAGTTATAACGAGGCCTATTCTTTTCGTAAGGGTTCATCTTGCAATCCCACTCCCTGAAGGACAATAAGCCAAATTAATTGATCAACGATTAGGAAAAATTATAACTGCGAAATATACCCCCTAGGCACCTGGTAATTGTAATCGTAAAGTGTACAAGCGGGCAATCGAAAGAGTGGTTTAATTGTGTGTAAGAGATAAATAATCGATGTTTTATTAGTAATTATCACTCTCTGAATAACATTAGTAGGTCAGAGAATCTATATATATGAAAATGAATTGCTGTTCATTAGTCTCGCTAAAACTGGAGAACAGCTGAACCGTTTTGGCTATTTTTAGTATTGAAATATTCGTGTAAGTCCAAGGAAGGATTAAACGGTGATAAAATATGGAAAAGTTGTCCAGAAAAGAGGAAAATATGGAAAAACTAAAACAACTTTTTCCAGTGAGCTATCAATACCGTTCGTCCAATTGCGATAAAATTTTGTACATTATTTTCATGTTGAAAACAATTGGAGTAGCATAAAAATTTGGAAAAGTCGCCCGAAAAGTAGGAACATTTAGGAAAAACCTAAAGCGTTTTCTCTCTGCGAATAAAAATAAATTGCCACCTGGTTGTAACAGCACCACTTGAGTACGGCTTGACAGGACAAGGTTTATGTGAAACAAATATTTTTGAAAATATACCGAAAAATCGGAAAATATGAGAAAAACTGAAAGTGGGTTTTTCATTGTTTTTCACTGAATTCAGCACTATAATAGACTATTCGCACAACGGAGAGGGGTAATTCTTTTTCGTTTTTGTTCGTTATGGTCTTGGAAAAGTTTTCAGTGAAACAAAAATAGGAAAATCGTATAATTCGAACCAAGTTCATCTTTAATGTGTATCTAAATGTGTTCAACACTATAAGTTGAGAACCGTTCATCCGATTGCAATTAAAAATTTGATCAATCGACGTTCAACGAAAGATGAAACTTTTGATGAACTAAAAATTTGGTAAATTTACCTGGAAAATTTTAAAATTTGCGAGAAACTGAAAGAGTTTTTTCAATGGGATAGCAATATCATCCGTGTGATTACGATAAATGTTTGCATATTTGACGTTCAAAGCAAGAGTAACGTTCTTATGAAATAAAAATTATTACACATTACTCGGAAAATTGGAAAATTCAGAAAAAAATATAAAGATATTTTTTAATAAATATCAATACCATTCATCTGATTGCGATATTATTTGGCACATTCGACGTTCAAAGCGAGAGGAAGGTTTGAGTGAAGTAAAAGTTTAGAATAGTTGCCCAGAAAAAAGAAAAATTTTGGAAAACTGAAAGAGCTCTTTTCTTTGGGATATCAATATCATTCATACAATTGCGATAAAATTTTGCACATTTGACGTTCAAAGCAAGAGTAGATACATATTAGCATATGCGAAGCATTGGCGGATCTAGAAGATTAGATGACCCGTTGAACGTCGTATCACTTACCTCTTAATATAAACCATATAAATTAAAATCATATGTAATTAGACCCAGTAGCTTTATAAAGGCATCATCAGATAGTGTAAGTAACGGCTCGATAGTGGGTGGAAAGACTGGACAATTCACACACACATGTCCAGGATAATGTTCATGTCACATTCGTGAAAGTTCATGGAAGATTTAGAAGGTGATGGAAAAACTGAGAAGAAAATTTAGATTTAAAACATGTAAAATAATGACTTAATTGTTGCGTTGGGTGCGTTCAGAAATATACTTTGAAAGAGTAAAGTTGGCTTTACACGATCTGAACCTGTATATGGTCAGAGATAAAAATAAACTGCTGTTCGATTATCACCATTTAAACCTTCCCTGAAATTCCACGAATGTGACATTGTGACATGAACATAATCCAGAATATATGTGCGTGATTTTCCCACACTTAGACTATCCGATGATACCTTTATAAAGCTACTGGGTCTAAAATACGTATGATTTAAATTAATACGGTTTATATTAAGACGTAAGTGCTACGAAGTTTACCAGGTCACCTAGTAATCTTATATTTTAATAGATTCCATGAAAAGTGCATCGGAAAAAAGTAATCTGTATAGGTTCTGAAATTTTACTGCTTGAATGCGAAAGGGATTTGTAAAATCTACCAGATGTGTACGATAAGTATGCTTCGCGGTTTTATAATTACACTGAGCAGAGTGTTATTGCACTATTGATTGTAAATTTGGTTACACAACGACGTCAATAAGTTATGTGTTATTTCCTATCAGTTAAAGTGTTCTGTCAAAATGCAATGTTTCGCATAGCGATATAATCTGTTGTTATTCTAATTCTGGTTTCGTGTGGTTTTTAATGCGATTGGAGACAAGGATTTCATTGGTGGTTAATACTGTTGGTGCCGTCCAGAGTTACAATAGCGATGTTCAGCTATGTTCAGTTGAAGCTGGAGTGTCCCACCATTAAAGTGGCAATATATGTCGCGAATACTTGGTCAGATTCGCCGGCGATATGTCGCTTCAGTAACAGCCCCCGCCGCCGCATTTAGACGGAGAGCAGCTGAATGCCGCCTGAATCTCGGCGATTGTGGGCAGTGGAGAGCCCTGTGTGAGCTCACTGCAGGCCTGCATCGGTGGCGGCCCAACAACCGCCGCAGTTGGCCGGCATTAGCATGCGCCCAGGCCGGGCCGGCCGACCGCGTTATTGCGTTTCGGGGGTCGTTTTCAGCTTAAACGCGGATGAACCGCTGGCCTAATTATATTCCGGGCACGCGCGCCTGATCGGCACGTCCACCGCAGCTGCGCCTGCGGGCCGGCTACACCGCGCTACACGCCACCCCTCGCCGGAATTAATAACTCGCCCGTCCGCCAGGGGCGCGGCGGTCGCCGGTCCGACTGCAAACGGCAGCGCGGGCAGTTCCAAATCAACCCCCGGCCCCACCCCCCTCGCGCCCGCCGTCCTGCACCGCCGGTGATGCAGTTGCTCGACCGGATGCAGTTGATTACGGCATTGGGAAATCGAAAAGCGCCTCCGCCGGAAGTGAATTAATTGAATCGCCGCTCGGCAGACTCGCGTGCACCGTCTACCGGGCAGACACGCGCCCGACGGACCGCCGGGGCCGGCTCTGATTAACCGCCAGACGGGTAACAACAATCGCCCCGACAGCTGACACTGTTTGCCGTGGGGAGGAAAGCGCTACCCAGCCAGTGGACGCGAAAATCTGCTGACTAACTTGTCCAATTTCTCAAAATTACCCTGCTGTTTTGGTGCCAATTTTTAGATATACTTAAATATCTCGCTATTACAGGGCATTTAATTAAATTCAGAGCCGAAGATCAATATTAGTGCCGGGCCAGTACACGAACTGTAGCATTACATTTATTATGTTGTTTATTGAAATTATATCTGCGACGTTTGTCAGTAGAGCCCGTTCTTTCTGCAGTATAAATCTAATTATTTTGTTTTAAAAGAGACTTGCATTTTTTTTGACTGGGTTGGAGGAAAAACTGAATCGCTCGTCGCCTTTCGTTTTCGTACTGTCCGAAAACTGTCTTGAGCAGTTAAACCGGCAACCCACGCGCAATGGAAGTATTTTAGACCTTGTAGCTACGAACAGGCCTGACCTTGATGTAATTCTTCATGCTTTCCCGGCGAGATCTTGACATTTTGGATATACGGGATTACTGCCGGATGTATGCGTCGTTCTGGCACAATATTTCGGCCGCGTAACTCGCTGCCTTCTTCAGGTGCTACCTGAGACTGCCGTTTTTGGAGGACCTGGTCCAGTATTTATGCCCAGCAGACGCTAGGCGCTCTGTCTGCGGTCCGCGCCCAGCTGGCGCTGCTTGTAGGGTGTTGTCTCTTCCCTGGCGTTCCGTCGGACGTCCGCGCCACAATCGGCCGCCAACTGTGGCAGTGGCAACTCTCTGAGGCCCCTCCCACGTTGGCTGCTCCCTCTGTGGTCCGCGCCCATCTGGCGCTGCTCCTGAGGTGTTGTGGCTTCCCTTGTGCTCCGACTGACGTCCGCGCCCATCTTGTCCACCATCTGTGGTCGGTGCAGCTGTCTGAGGCCCTTCTGGCGTCAGGCGCTCTGATCTTGGTCCGTGCCCACCTCGCGCCTCTCCTGAGATGTTGTGGCTGCGTAGATGCTCCAACGGACGTCCGCGCCCGCCTCGGCCGACATCTGCTGCTATAACAGCTGTTTGAGGCCCCTCCTGCATTGGGCGCTCCATTCGCGGTCCGCGCCCGCATGGCGCTTCCTCTGAGGTGTTGAAACCTCCCTGCTGTTCCGACGGACGTCCGCGCCCAGCTCGTCCACCATCTGTGGTCAGGGCAGCTTCTGAGGCCCTTCTGGCGTCAGACGCTCTGATCTTGGTCCGTGCCCGCCTCGCACCTCTCCTGAGATGTTGTGGCTGCGCAGATGCTCCAACGGACGTCCGCGCCCGTCTTGGCCGACATCTGCTGCTATGGCAGCTGTTTGAGGCCCGTCCGGTGTCAGGCGCTCCATTCTCGGTTCGCGCCCCCCTAGCGCCACTACTGAGTTGTTTCTACTTCTTGTGGAGTTATTTAGTCCCTTCCGCTGGGCCTTAACAAGTTCCAGAGCCGGACTCCACGCTGTACTTAGCTGGTAACCGCTATCTCGGTTTATTAGGTTGTCAGTGACCTTTATTTCGATGGCCTCCTTTATGATGCTGTCCCAGAATCTTGGGGTCTGTGTCACAATTTTGGTTTTGTCATAGTCCATTGTGTGGCCATACTCTAGACAGTGCTCTGCTGTGGCTGACTTGGTTGCCTGTCCGAGTCTGGTGCACCTCTGGTGTTCTTTGCACCTTATATTCACCGTCCTGATTGTCTGGCCGATGTATGACATCCCGCACTGACACGGAATGCTGTAAATGCCTGGTTTACGTAGCCCACACTTCCCAGCATTGTCCCAATTTTGGCAGGTGGGCAGAATATGCTCTTAATATCATACTTCATAAGAATTCTGCTGATCTTCGCAGAAATGGGACCAGCATATGGTAGGTATGCCACCTTCTTTGCCTCCTCCGGCTCCTCCTCTGTATCCTGTGGTTGGCTGGTTGTATGAAGTGCCCTCTGGATGTCTCTGGAGGAGTATCCATTTCTGCTGAAAACCAGCTAAAGGTGTCCAATCTCCGTGGCAAGATTTTCTGGATCTGACAGAGCTTGGGCCCTGTGCACTAGAGTTTTCAAGACTCCATTCTTCTGTGCTGGGTGGTGGCAGCTACTGGCTTGAAGATATAAGTCAGTGTGGGTGGGTTTTCGATACACACTGTGCTCCAGAGTGCCGTCTCCCTTCCTCTTGACCAGGACATCCAAAAATGGGAGCTGCCCATCCTTCTCTAGCTCCATAGTGAATTTTATACTCGGGTGGCGTTGCCCGGGGACTATGTTGCGAAGACTCGAGGCGCGACACGCGCTGACCGGAGGCACGGGAGGCGGGCAACCAGCTGCGATCACGGGATGAGCTGCGTCGTGAGAAACTCCGCGAACGAGACGATGTTCTTTGGCGACGGAAGGACGATTGCAGCACAGGCCTGGAATGACGCATTACTTGCAGGCGCCGTAACAACAGGGACTGTGGAGGTGGAGGGTGCGCCGGCCGAGGGGACTGAGGCGCTCTAGTCACGGCCTGCACGGCCACTACGGTCGGGGGTTCGAATCCCCCCCCCCCTCGGGCATGGATATTTGTGCCGTCCTTAGTTGTAGCTAGTTCATAAGTAGTTTGTAAGTTTAGGGACTGATGACCCCGTAGTTACCTCCCTTAAGCTTAACAAACATTTGTACATTTGGTGGAGGGTGCACTTCCTGTTACGGGAACGACGGTGGTGTTCGGCTCCGACGTAGGCACTGCGTCAGAATCACGTACCTGGGCAGACTCCTACACATCCAGCACAGAGACAGTCACGGGATCTGCAGGTGCAACAGTGTCAGTCATTATCGGGTGTAGCACGTCACTATCGGGAGTTGCAGGAACATGATCGGGGACAGCAGGCGTCACATCCATTACAGCGGTATCGGTCCCTGCAGTTGGAACATCCTCCTCGCGCGCGGGGCGGTTGCGGTCACGGCGGCGTAGCTCTTGACGTCACGCGGCAGCCGCACCAGCCGGTTGCGCTTCAGGCATTGCAAACGGTAGTGACAGCTGCCATTACAAAAACTACAAGTCTTTGGCAGTCCGCTGTATCTCACGAATCCACGATGCCTGTTAAGCATAATGGAAGATAAAATATTCCGCCGAAAAACAATTTTCCAGTATGAACACCGTTATACAACTGCAACGGGTAGTGACTCGACCATCTTTCTTTTATCACTTGCGAAACCTCGTCGTACGGTGTTAGACATCGTTTAATCGTGTCGTCACGAATCTCAATTGGCAAATTGAAAACTCGGACGATACGAAAACCAAACTCAGCATGTGTAATCTCAACAGTACTGACCTGGTCATTTAGGTAACGAAATTGACGTCTTCCATCATTCAAGGACACGGGTCATTCCCATTGATCGGGAGAACTCAATATCAAGAAAACAGCATTAATGAATGTATCATATTGCACACACAATATTTCCTTCGAGGTTAGCAAAAATGTTCAAATGTTGGTATAGCTTATGGGACTTAACTACGGGGTCATCAGTCCCTAAACTTACAAACTACTTTTGAAGTAGCTAACACTAAGGACGGCACAAATATCCATGCCCGAGGGGGGGGGGGGGGGATTAGAACCCCCGACCGTAGAGGCCGTGCAGAATGTTACTGGTGCGTCGCAGTCCATAGGCCACCGCGGCCGGCCGATGTTAGCAGTAAATCTTCGTTAATGAATCGGTGGATTTCGTATGCGGACTGTTTTTCAACACCACGTACAATCGCGATCTGAACATATCCTCACGTTCTTCACTGTCATCGTAATCCATGATACGAACTTTATACAGACATTAGAAAAGTGGAAAGCGAGAACAGCACGCCGCCGCGATGCCCGGAGCGACGTAAACAAGCCTCGCGCCGCACCGAGGTGTCGACCCGTGCTCGCTTCCCGTCCTTCTCAAACTCCCATAAGTCGCACGCTATGGCTGTAGCGCTGTAATGAAGCTTTCGTATGAAAATGTGTGTTGCGTATTAATATTGAGGTTGGGGACCGCAAATGAAATTTTACCAGGTAGTGAAATATTTTCAAATGAAAATACTGAGCAATTTTTACAAGGAACGGACAGTTTAAACAAAATTATTGGATTCTGCTATTAAATGGTAGCGGTCGTGACTTCGGTAGCAAATACAACACCAGAAAGCAACATTACAGAAGAAGTCGGCGGAATCTAAATTGTACCTTATTGGGAGATGGTACTAATATTTCAGTCACATTCTGTAGTGATTCTAGCTGAGATGACTGGAATATTACTTCGATAAATTGATGCTGGGATTTGCGTTTCGTTTACTATTGTTCTATGACCGTGTTGAAAATTAATCATGATAGTCGCCAAAAATTGCAAAATTATCGGAGTTGATAAACCTCGAGAAGATTTTTCTTCAGGTGTGAAAATGTAATAAACCATTCATAGACACGAAATAAATAAAAGTTGCACAGAGAATATTCTACAACAATCGCGAAACAAATCGCAACAATACCCGAGCATCACTTTATGAAGTACTGGATCTGCTGAAAATAAATAACTTTGAAATTAGTGAGAATGGAGAAGGAATTGTAAGTAAGTAAGATATTTCAAATTAACTGTGGGGTTTATTGACATTAATAAAAAAAGGAACTAAGCTCACACTTACAATAATTAGGCAAAATCCTGAAACACGACCTAATAAATAGAGGAGAAGATAGTAAGTGACGAACAGTTCCGCTCTCTCTCTCTTCATCTTCTTGCAAAAAAGTTGAACGTGACAAATATCACATATTTATTGATACGCTGGCAGAGAGAGGGCAGAAGTCAGCGACAAGCATCGCAAAAATCATCATCATCATCATTAGAGACTGATTATGCCTTTCAGCGTTCAGTGTGGAGCATGGTATCTCTAATAAAATTCCTCCATGATCCCCTATTCAATGCTAACATTGATGCCTCGCCTAATGTTATGCCTTTTTCTTCAAAATCATTCTGCACCGAATCTAAGTACTTTCTTCTTGGTCTACCTCGACTCCTCTTACCCTCCGCTGCCGAGCTCATGAGTCTCTTAGTTAACCTTGCTTCTCCCATGCATGTAACATTATCGCTCCATCTCAGTCTGTTCGCTCTAACTCCTTCATCTATGGTATTCATTCCCAGCTTTTCTTTGATTTCCTCATTATGGACACCCTCCTGCCATTGTTCCCATCTATTGGTACCTGCAATCATTCTTGCTACTTTCATATCTGTAACCTCTATCTTATGAATGAGGTAACATGTATCCACCCAACTGTCACTCCCATACAAGAAAGTTGATCGAACGATAGAGCGGTGCACTGCTAACTTAGTCTTGGTACTCACTTTCTTCTTGCAGAAGAGAGTAGATCTTAGCTGAGCACTCACTGAATTAGCTGCACCTCGATTCCAGTTCTTTCACTATGTTGCCATCCTGTGAGAAAATACATCCCAGGTACTTCAAACTGTCTACCTGTTCTAACTTTGTTCCTCCTATTTGGCACTCAATCTGTTTGAATCTCTTTCCCACAGACATTACTTTCGTTTGGAGATCTTCATATCATAATCCTTGCACCTCTGATCGAGCTCTGAAATATTAGTTTGCAACCTTTCAATCGAATCGGCCAAACTAAGTCATCCGCATATGCGAGACTGCTTATTTTGTGTTCACCTACTTTAATCCCGCCCAGCCAGTCTACTGTTTTCAACATATGATCCATGAATAGTATGAACTGCTGGCAACAATCAGAGCAAAGCATCACACAAGTTAAAAAAATTCATTAATGTATTACTACAGCGCCCCTGTCGTTCATGCCCTCTTACACTCGCCATTAACCTCTTCCTGTCCAAGATATCAAACATTCGAGCACATGACTTCATATCTGGTTATTTTGCTACCAAAGTAAATAAAAGCACATTAGTGTATTCACACATTTTTGTTTTCCTTATTTTACGCGAAAAAATATTAAATAAAAAAAAATTAAAAAATGGGCTTCAAAGTCCAAGAGGATGTAATTCAATTGGGAGACATTATGCAATGTTTATTTCTGTTAACATAAAGATTAACCAGCAACAAACCGATAGCAAAATTTTCATATCGAAATGCTATTTTAGATGTTGATCTAAACGGGGCAACAAAAGCCAACTGTAGTTATCCCTTAACCGAATTCATATTTCGAAATTCATAAACGAAAGAAAGCAAAACTACAACAATTTGTTAGTGACATGTAGCAACAAAAAGACTACATAAATAAATTACACAAAATGCCTTTGGCACACTGCCAGTACTAAAAACTTCCAGTCACGCTATATAAATAAAGAGCTGTGTTCTTTGAATAATATCAGTTTTCATTAGCTAAAACAATACAAAACCAAATTACCAACATGAGAACACACAATAGCGTCTTTTTGTGACACCAAAATGTGCCTGACGAAATAGCACACGCAGACATAAAACAATCCGTTTTTATTGCTCTTTGTGAGCAGAGATATTGAGAAATCACGGCCAGCGAGCGTTTTATATGGCACATCAAAGGGATACTAACGTCCCGTGAAGATCACAATTCATATATCATTTTCGACTTTGTTTTATGACGCTGGAAATGGGCTGGGACTTTTAAGTCCTGTCGGGCAGGAAAGGGTTAAAGGTTCCCGTTCGAGGTCGAACGTATGGCCCCATCTGCGTTCAAGTAATTGAAGCCAACATCCTCCTGGCGTGTAAATACTTATTATATTGGTGTGGTGTCTGTTCTTTCGGACAGACACCACGCCAATATAATAGGTTTCGTAATTGTTGCATGTTAGTCCATTATCATACGGTACTCCCAAGGGGGAGTCAATACGTGGCGCATGTTTTGGAGTGATGGATCAGCAGAGAATGAACAATGGCCCCAGAGGGGCGGCAGGCTGTTAGGCGCGCCCCAGATTATCGGCAAGTGCGGTGTAGTCGCCGGAGTTTACTAATTATGAGGCCCGCCCCCGGGCGACACGGCGGTGGCGGCGGCGGCGGCGGCAGCGTGGAGGCGGCCGGCGCGGGTCGCGGCGGCGGATCGCGTCTTCTTTGTTCCGACAGCGCGCCGCCCTGACAAAGGAGCGGGCGGCCATTGTTCCCGCTGAAGTGAATTGAACCTCCGGCCACGGCGAGAAGAAACGGCCGCAACAAAGGCCGCCGTACTCGGAGACATTAGCGTACAAGCAGCCCCACCGCGCCGCTCTAATTACCGGCGTATCCAGCGGCACTGCGGGGGAACCCCCGAGCTGTTTGCGTTGCCCGGCAGCCGGGTCCCACGACCTCGGCGTCGCTAGCTGTGCTGGTTGGTAACCCGACTACCGCAGGATATACTTCGGGAGCTCGCAAATTTTTATATCCTGTTAGCAAGTGGGTAAATAGAATACCGGAACCTGGTGCCAGAATGCATTTCTTCCGTACGAGACAGTAATGCCGCGTATGGAGAAAATAGCACAGACTCAGTTTACAAGCGTGGCCACCATTGTTGGGTCATGCGGCTAGCTGTGCTGGTTAGCAACCAGTGTTGCCAGCCCGTGGGATTTGTCCCATATCGTGGGACATTTTCATAATTATTTTCAGAAAGGGTCAAAAAGTTTTTTATTTTATATATATATATATATATATATATATATATATTTATTTTTTTTTTTTTTTTTTTTTTTTTTTTTTGCGCTGAAGACTGACATTTTTAATTCCTGGATTGAACTTTGAGGTTCAGAGGCTGGCAACACTGTTGGCAACCCGACTACCGCAGGACACTTCGGGTGTACGCAAATTTTTATATCCTGTTAGCAAATGGGGTATAAATAGAACAGCAGAACCTTTCGCCAAAATGCATTACTTCCGTACGAGACAGTAATGCCCCGTGTGGAGAAAATAGCGCAGACTCAGCGTGGCGGCCATTGTTGGGCCATGCGGCCGGCATGCTACCTTAACGTACCACAGGACCGATGCATCGAATCGAGTTCATCGCCAATTTGCGACGGAAGTGAAAGTGGAGATTAGGATAACGTAATGGGAAAAAATATATAGGCCTATCTCTTTCAGTCCCAAGGTTGTAGGTGATGTGACAGTATAGAGAGGGACGTTTACGATAGTACAGTAATTTATTACAAAACAGAAAATAAAATTATTTTAAAACATTTCGTGCCAACACATTTGTCTGTTGTAGGCCTTCACTACAAATGTTTATGATCTGCACCATATTACAGTAACATTCCTCTGAAAGAAACGACATAACATCACAGGAGCGTATAAAATCAACTGGATATCAAATATGATAGCTTTACGTGTCAAAACAAAGATATCAACGCCTTACCAATAACTACTTCATGCTGTCATTCTAAATGTACTGGGAGTTTGCCAACTGCTGGTTTCACCCACCATGAAATTGAAAGTTAAACTCGTTGTGCACGTTACCACAGTCCATCTACGAATGTGTGATACAGGCCTGAAATTCCTATGATCAATAACAAGAAAATAAATACCAGAAGCGCACAATCGCGTGTCCAGAACCTGAAAGGGCTATCGAAGCACAGGACTCCGTCAGTGGCTGCTGTATATACCGATCCCAATAGTCGATTTGACCGAATTTGTAATACGCCTGATAGGAGACCATAAGTCCTAAATTTCGCAGGATACTTCCGTTTTTTAGTCTTATCTCGCAAAGGCGTTACGAAATCTTTAAAAAAAAATTCCGCATTTCAATATTATCCTCCGAATCATTCTGTGGAATTCCATTAGCGTGTCACTCAATGGAAATCGGTAACTATATAGTTCACGAAGAATTGAACACAAGATGTAGTGCATAAGAAAAGAAGTTTTGTTGGTAGTGTTGTAAGGTGTCACTTACATGGAACGCATATCAAAGAAACATTTTGAGAATATTTATTTATAAATGTATAAAATGTCTATGTAACATATGTGTTGAATAAATGTCACAACTTAGGTCATTTGTATTGTATTATGTGTGTATTATTTGTAAACTTAATACTTCCTGGTAAACTGTTTTTCATTGTGTATATCATGCATACGTTAATGTTCATTTTATTTTATTATTTCTTTGTAAGAGTTTGTTGTGTTTACTTATGATATTTTGTTTAATTATGTGAAATGCTTACTTTTAAGTAACTACTGTTTGGAACTACTTCTCTCAGATCTAAGACAATGTTACATGAAACAAGATACTGTGGCGCTGGGGACTAATAGCGCGCAGTCACTCACACCAACCCTTTTTCTTCTCCCCATACCCCTTCCTTCCTTATAGTGTAGTCAGCCAAGCATTTTGTCTGCCATCATTGCAGACGTAATACAGTTAGCTCCGATCAGGCCGGCCGCGGTGGCTGAGGAGACTGAGGCGCTCCAGTCACGGTCTGCACGGCCACTACGGTCGGGGGTTCGAATCCCCCCTCGGGTATGGATATTTGTGCCGTCCTAGTTCGTAAGTAGTTCATAAGTAGTTTGTAAGTTTAGGGACTGATGACCCCGTAGTTAAGTCCCATAGACTATACAAACAAACAAGCTTCGATCAGAAACGCAAAATATCCGAGAATAGTAATATAGACTGTGATTCTGAATCACAGATAACGCATCCGACGTTTTAGCTCTTTGCGTGGGAGGGAATAACGTAGGAGATGTAGGCCTAAACATGGCGGAAGTGTCAGAAAATGCATGTTAATGCCGAATGTTCGCAACTAAAAGTTAGCTCTATCAGGATAATTATTATACTAACCGGACAAGAGGACATACCATTCCGTGTCAACCGTAGAACAGGATTAATTATTTAATGTTCAGCACTAAAGAAAATTTTCTTAAATGTGATTGATTATCAAAGAGTGGTGAATGATGAGGTGCCAATAATAGTATTATGTGACACTACTGCCTTAAGTGAGATTTTAATCGAACATGCTCTGATTTCGTTATTTCAGCTTCATCTGCTGTTAACACAGACTTACTAAAATAAGAGAGGTATCTCTGTATGTGGAAGGATTTCCCGGTATTTACCGTTACCCAGGGGACGCCCGACTGTACATGTACAGTCTGGAAGAGCCAAAATACACTTAGGTGTCGAATGGGAAGATCAAAGGATAACCTGTTCAAGTGGGGATACGCAGAAGACGAGCTCTGCCAATGTGGAGAGAAACAAACAATGACACACTTGCTGAGCTGCCCATCCTTGCCGGCGCCATGCACTTTCCAAGACCTGTGGCTGGACAACGACGCTGCAGTGAAGTGTGCCGAACACTGGAGAGAGATATGAGCCTGCTATGAACAATAATAGCGTATTATGTGTGAAAATCATGACTGTATATATATGAATGTATAATTAGTACTTAGTTGTTATTTGTAATCTAGTATATGTAGCCTATTAATTAACTATAGATGTAGCTCAGACACGATTAAATAAACAAACTAAAATAAGAATTAAAATAATTATGAAGCATCCCTTACGAATCTTTCACTTCTCATCTTGGTTATTCAAAATAAACCATTTACACAGGAATAGACACATCAGCGAAGAAAACTGCACCGTATTGCTTGATCAAATACGCATTGAAGGCGAGAAAGCTGTTTGTTTCCCTTATGCTGTATTATACAAGTAAGTGCTGCAATTCTTTATCCTGTATTTAAAACAGTTTTAGCCAGCACGTGAAAGAAATTAAGAACATGAAGCAACAGATAACAGTAGTATATTATTGTTAGCAAAAACTAAGTTGATACGCGATGTGGTGACATGCAGCTACCATTTACAGTCGCTTCCATCATCCACCGGGTAGCCTTCGTCTCACCCAAGTTCAAACGAGCATGACGTCATCGTGACGTAAATCCACCATTTCGACTACATCAAGACGTGTATCGATACATTGTTTATAGAGTGATTGTTTCGCGAGCGCGGCAGTTGAATATTGATTTAGAAGTGGAGTCCATGTTTTTACATCCGAGTCCAGCAGTCCGATTGATATTGTTAATTTCCGAGAACAATGTGAAAGTTAAAAAGTTGCAAGTAACGGTATATGTTACTTAACATCCAGTAAAAGTAGTTGTATTTCTTAGCAGTCAATAAGTATTTTCAATTATCCCCAAGATTATGCTATCAGGTTATGTTGGAATTTATTGAAATATGAGCAAATACTTGGGTATATTTGCTCTTTAATAGCTCTGTTCAACGCTTGTTTCACGTGCTACATATTTCGAGATTGTGTGATGAACAAAATCAGAGTGGAAATGAGTACACATTGGCTGAAGCCTGCAATATAATGCAGTTTATTGGACAGTGCATAGTAAACTAAATCCGTGTAAAATGAATGCACAAGTAGACATATTTGTATGAAGTTAACCCAAATGCACTACCTGCAGTGTCATAGATTTTCCATCACTTTCGACTGTAGAACAGCCAGTCCTTCATGCAGAAAGTGATAATACTGAACAAAGTTTTATGAAACTAATAACTAGTATAAAGAGCCTTGAGTAAATACACAGTTCACCAGTATATACTGTCGAACGAAACTGCCAAGCACATGTGTTAATATAGTTGAATATGTCAAGTCAGTAGTGTCTTCTTCGCGGAAAAAAAGTTTTGTTGTGAATTTAATTTTTTTTTTCAAGTGACAGACGTTATGCGCGGCAATTAACAGTTGACAAAAGTAATTTATTTCTGAATGTAAGACACCACAGGCTCAATAAATAAAGTACTGTTAAATTTCTGTGAATAAACGTGTAAATTACAAGTTAGTTTCCTTGTATCCCATATCTCCTTAAGCAAAGTATTTCACTGTGATGTCCGGAGAATTTTTCTAATGAAAGATACTATTTTGCTTAAATTTTGTGTGCAAGAGTGATATTATGTTTTGAGACATATTAACACTTTGTACACAAAATTTAAGCAGAATAGTCTCATTCTTCGGCAAAATTCTCCAGACTTCATAGTGAAATACTTTGCTTAAGGAGATGTGGGATGCAAGGAAACTAACTTCTAATTTACACACGTTTATTCTCATAAATTTAGCAGTACATTATTTATTGACCCTAAGACGTCTTACATTCACTAATAAACTAGATTTGCTAACTGTTAATTGCTGCTGATAACGTCTGCCATTTGAAAAAATCTTTTAAAAATTCACAGGCATTTTTTCTCTTTACTTTTCTTTATGTGGAGAAGACACTATTTACCCGACATATTCAAATATATTAACACATGTGTCGGGAAGTTTCGTTAGATATTTTATACTGGCGAAATGTGTATTTACTCAAGGTTCGACATACTAGTTATTAGTTTCATAACACTTTGTTCATAATTACCACTTTCTGCATGAAGGACTAGCTGTTGTATAGTCGAAAGTTATGAAAAATAGATGAAACTGCACGTAGTGCATTTCGGTCAACTTGTTACAAACGTGTCTACTTGTCCACTGACTAAACTGATTTGGTTTACTACGCACTATCCAATAAACTGTATTGAACTGCAGGCTTCAGCCAATGTGTTACTCATTTCCACTTTGATTTTAGTTCATTACACATCACAATCTCGAGATGTGTAGTGCCCGAAACAAGCGTTGTTCAAATGTTCAAATGTTTGTATAGTCTATGGGACTGAACTATGCGGTCATCAGTCCCTAAACTTACAAACTACTTATGAACTACATACGAACTAGGACGGCACACATATCCATGCCCGAGGGGGGATTCGAACCCCCGACCGTAGTGGCCGTGCAGACCGTGACTGGAGCGCCTCAGTCTCCTCGGCCACCGCGGCCGACGAAACAAGCGTTGAATACTGCTATTACAATGCAAATATACACAAGTATTTGCTCAGATTTCAATAAATTCCAATATAACCTGCATGCATAATCTAATAGATAATTGAAAATAATGAATTCTAAAAATACAACTACTTTTACTGACGTTAAGTAACACCGTTACTTGCCATTTTTTAACTTTCACATTATTCTCCGAAATCATCATTTAATTGCCACGTTCTCCAAACGATCACTCTAAAATATATATCATGTAGTTGAAATGGCCGATTGACGTCACGACGACGTCATTCTCGTTTGAACTTGGGTGAGACGAAGGCTAACCACAACCACCGCTGCGAGTGTCTGACTGCGTAGGTAAAACGTTCTGGGGCATTAAGGACGGGGGCAAATCCGGCCCATTAGTTTAGAAACAACGTACAAAGTCTCCCTTGCTTATCCTCTCGTTCCTATAACTTCTTTTTTGCTGTAGTAGAGTATTCAGATGTTAATAAAGTTCCCACAATTACAACACATAATGAAAGTGCATCTTTCAAACTCGACAGGTGTTTCAAAAAGTGATAGCCTTGGCCTTTGAAAGAGTGATAGTACAAATCGGTCTTAACTTATCAACTGCACGTACTCCATATATCTCTGAGTATGTTTCTTCATTTGCTTGGCTTCTTCCTTTATTCGCACCTATTATCATCGAACTAACTTCCTTCTTTCTTCTTTCACTTGTTCGTCACTTACTTGCGTAATCATCCTCATTTCTCGATTTGTCGATCCACTCGACAGTGTGTGTTCTTCCCTAAATCCCATTTCTATTTTTTTGTAATTATCTTTCATCCCTCTTCCTTACTGTCCAAGTTTCAGATACATCAGACGTCACACTCCACATAAAATATTAGATTAATATCTTCCTGCGCTTTAACGTGGAAATCCCACATATCATGTCCTCCAGAGAATTTGTACGGAGAGGTATCGAGCTTCCCAAATACTCAAAAGATTTATCGAGACCTAAACTGTACATTTAATGACATATTAAGTACATCACCTTTTTCCATCGCTTTGCTATTATTAGGATATTACATGGCTATCGATTTGTTGTAACTATTTAATTTGTGGTATGTAAACATCAATCTCCAAAATCTCTAAGATCTACTCTCCAAAATACACGACGAAATAGACTTTGAAGTTTCTTTAGACCCTTTCATGCCTCACAATATTGGAAAACATTGCTGTGGTTCATTGCTAGTGTACTAAATTGATAATAAAAAAGTCATACTTTCATCGGTTCGAATCACTTCGTTTTAAAAATTTGTATATTTTCGTTATGTTTAAATATCTACAAAATTCATCAAATAGCTAAACATAATTTTCATGATATATTTACATCTTCTGCTTTTCTTAATTTTCAATTTATTTAGGAGACGTTGTCAATAATTGTATTTCAGTATACTAAACATAATAAATTACTATTCAGGAGCAATACTGGAAAACTCTTCCCAAAATGAACAAGCATAGGCAACCGGCGTCAAATAATAGTGAACTGGACAATGTAAATGTTTTTTTATTGCAACTATTAGTCCTATCAATACGTGATAAGACATTGCAAATTAAGAGCCAACAAAAGACATTCATTTTCATTAAAATATTAGATAATCTATGTGTTATTTATCATATATATCTGATGCATTTAAATTTCAACCCGGTAGTTGTTTGAACAAAATGAAGACAATGAAAGGAGTGGCACGGTAAAACACCAAAATTGTATTGCTTTGCAATCTACATCGCTACATGTGTGCCATTGTGACACATTGAAGTTTTATCTCCCCTACATCTATTGTAATGTCAGCGACAAATTTCACTGTCGACTTTCTCGAGAATTTTGTAAACCAGCATCTAATTGCTTTAGCTGATTCCTATTAGATTTATGAACTTTAAAATATTAAAAAATTCCAGAAACCGTTACACATGTGGTCTCCTGCAAGAAATATTTTTATTTCGAACACCTTACCCACACTTACAATCACTCCATCAATTATCTACAATTATTTCCCACTTTCTACCAGTACAGTCGTATTATAATATTTATGGCTTTCCAGTCTTCATATTCAGAAGCAAGAAACTCTCATCAGGACATATCAGAATGGATCAGTATGCAAATATGGCAATGTGCTGTGAGGTGCCGATTACAGATTGTGCAGCCACTACAAAGACTGTACAAAAGACCACATTCTACTTCTTTTCTACAAATGGCAAGTGCTTTCGGAGCTACGCACCAAATGCAAGTCTTTTATAATTGAAAGTTATGCAATATACGTTTGGTTCATAAAAAATTGCTGTCAGTAACTGCCTACAAATCTGTTATGCCAGATAATTTTATGTCGGAATAGTAAAGGAATAAAGGTAACCGAAAAGCGAAAAAAACTCTTTTAGCACGCCCACAGTCCAGGGTGCATTAGGCCTATACTGTCTATTCAGAACGAGTTCGGCCGTCAGAGTTAAACGCACACAGGGATATCCGGCAACACGAATTTCTTTCTTCTCCCCCTCGCTTGGAGTGCAGCAACTTCTTCAGTCTTCCTCTTTGTTTTTTATTGGATGTCTTCCATATTTGTTTAGGTTTCATTCAAAACAAAATATGGATTCATAACACCTTGTTTCTGATCACGATTTTGTGTCTGCGTCGTAGTCAGAATTGCATTTTAATACTCGTTGACTGACTTTTGTTCATGGCAGTAATTTTAGTTGGAGTAAAATATGACATGTTTGTTTGTATTTCATGCAAAACCGAGTCTGGCTTTGAAGCATAGTGAACCACGCACATGTGTTGTTTTCCAGATTCATTGTGAGCCGCTCGATTTAAATTTATAGTCAATATATGATTCGTATGCTGTTTTATTTTCATTCCCATCGTTGTTTCTTAATTATCGCATATAATGTAGATTTCCATGGTAGTAACCGTTGACAGAATTTTTAATCAACTTAATTACTCAAATCATCTCATTGAATGGCTATATTTAAATTACAGTTGATCAGTTATTGCTAATGTGTATCGTTGGTAGTACCTTACAGTTAAAAGTGTGTGAACTTATGCGTAACTACTGTTGCACTTTTTTGCATTACAAATTTAAAATGTCTTCGTTACTAGCGTTAGAATGTCTATTCAGTGACCAGAAATGAAACCATTTCAAGCAGATTTGAATACTCGTTCTGTGACAAGATATAATAAAGTGATATATCATTAAATGAGGAAAAGTAGGAAAAAAGTAGCAAACTAAAACAGAATAGGATAAGAACAATACAGTTAAAACGAATATTTATGGAGCAGTTTATTCATTGATATGCAATAACAATATAATTCCGTACCAAAGTGCCTTACGTTTTATAATAAAAAGAAATTGTATTATCTTATGGTTTCCTGGCGAATGAACTGTTTCTACAGTTTTCGTGGGTCCATTTACTATATTATGTATTCCTGCTAAAATAAGATTGTTAATTAGTAATACATTCAAATGCAATTCAAAGAGTGAAACAGAAACAAGAAGGCGTAATTACTATGATAAACTGTGCAAGGTCTGAAGACAGGAAGGCGAGTAAACCATTATCATCCGAGCAGTGATCGCATTATCGTATTCCAGATAGTTTGGAAGCCAGTACCGACCAGAGTAGGACAACATTTACTAAGCTGAAACGTTCCACATCATTACGATATGTCGTACATATGTTCTGTGGAACAAGTATTAATCTAATCTGAATTAATATAATTTAGTCTATCTCTACCGTCTGAGCTATCCCGGCACGCTTCACAGTACGGGCTCACAACACTATTTCTGCCAATATCTCTGTTCCTGCTTCACACAAGTTCTTCTGCGAACCTGGAATAACTAACACTCCTAGGAAAAATGATAGGGTGGAGACGACGTAGACACAGCCTAATGCCGTCTTCTCAAGGAACGTGGAAACGCACCTGGAGAAGAACCTGGTGCCGTTGCAGCGTGGAATTCCACGTTCCGGTAACTATTACCGGTTACTATATATTCGTAGCTTTAAACGCTATCGTATGTAACGTTAGTCAGTGTTATAATCTGTAGAACGTGAAAGCATATCGTTCCTAAGCTACGGTTCAACGTCATTCTATCAAGGAGCGTCTTTATGATACTTTGTCACAGATAAATATTACAACATCTTTTAGGTAAATAGAATAGCACATATATGGCGCAAAGTCTCCCCAAGACAAATACCGCCGCAAGCTACGGAGCAGAAGATGCGAATGAACCGGTTTCGCGACCCCTTACATGTAAAAATTTTTATTCTTTCCTTTCTGTTTCCTTAATGTTTCTGGTTCTTTCTTATTAATTTAAGTGTAATGTCGATATTCGTTGTTATTTCTTTTTAAGACGACGGATTAGCGTGGCAGTTAGTGTTACGAGCTATGAAGGAAAAGATATGTAAATAACAGGTTGCATCTACACTCTCGGAGATATTTTTTAACGATTCGGTTTAATTAAGGTTTACGTAATTTATTTGCTAATTTAATAGAATTATAATATCCAGTATTGTTCGTGATTTACTACAAGCATAATCGTGTCTACGAGAGAACCTGTTGGATTTTCGTGCAAGACATATAACTACAGTAGTTGTCACCTGATGATGACCTGATAAGCCGAAAGCCGATTTGTGAGGAATAAATACGTTTTTCAGAAAATCAAGAAGTTGTTTCTTTTATTAAATTATTGCCTGTAATTGTTCTTGTCCAACAAAATCTATGGTCTTTAACAACTATAATGCAGTTTAGACACATATATTCAGACATACATATATTGCTATATTGTGCATGGATTCGAAACCGTTAAGGATAATGAAATCTGAATCAAGGTAACTGTTAATGTGGCAAAAGAATGTAAGCAGTACGTTTATTTTTGTACCTTGTAACCTTAAAGCAACTTAGTGTTGCCTTCACGCAATATTATGTTTAAATGTTCAAATGATTGTTGAGTTTAAGGGTTGTAACTGCGGGGTCATCAGTCCCTAAACTTACAAACTACTTATGAACGACCTTATACTAAAGACGGCAGAAACATCCATGCTCGAAGGGGGATTCGAAACCCCGACCGTAGCGGCCGTGCAGACTGTGACTGGCGCGCCGAAGACCGCTTGGCCACTGCGGCCGGCCGCGTTATTATGAGCCAAGTTATTATGAGATTATATTAAACGCGTCTTGAAATGGAACACAACATTCCAAAGAGCACTGTTACTGTAAGACTAAAGACATGTTCCTGAGACTAATATTTGTAAGCAGATATGATATTTTGAGAGTCGTATAAATGCGTGATAATCTTTATCGTCACATCATGTTCATACTTTGGAACTAATTTTCGAACGGTGTCATCATTGTGGTCAATCAACAGCAGTAGATTTATTTTGTTACCCTATATTTTTTTTTTCTTTTTTATGTCACCAGCTGATCAAAGACCGATAGTTTTCTACGAAATACCATAGCAGAAACTTTTGGAAATATTACTTGAAATAATTTATACTGCAGCAGTCACTTTTTACTAATATTTTTATTAGCACGACGCGTTTTCGCGGCAATCTGCCATCATCGGATGCGTTTTACAGTTACTGGTTCATTATTGTTTTATTATGTTTAGGAAGATATAGCTACTTTACTATTATGTTTCATGATTATAGCTTCTGGATTATTGTAGTGTTGTATTTACTTACAGTTTTGTTGATTATCTTGTTGTCTGGCACATGCAACATAAGAACACAGTTACATATAGACCACATGTAGACATTTCGTATTAGATGTTTACACTGTACAAAGATCCTTAAAGGTAACCTACTTACATCAGTATTTAAAATGAATATGCCATAAATAGTGCATATGTAGATAGCATGTGTTGAAACAGATGTTGCTACATTTTAAAGAATTATTAAATCAATGTTACATTATTAATTTTACATTTTAATGAAAAGTACATTCAACACTGGAGAATTTTTTTTTTTAAATTGGTATTGTTTCTTTCCAGTTTATCATTTAGCAGAAGCTCACCATGTATTTTCTCATGGATGAAGATTTCTAGTTCTTCATAGAGGTCCATTATATGCCCCTTGTCAATTTTATGCAGTATATGAAGATCACTCTTAATATTCTGGAATGGTTGTCCTGTGTTCTTTATATGGGTAGTTACTGCTGATTTATTAAAGTTATTGGTGTGGTGGGTTTTATGTGTTCATTGTATCTTGTTTTGACTTCTCTTCCTGTTTGGCCTACATACAGGGCATTGCAGGTGTTGCATACTACGAGGTATGTCCACAAAGTAAGTTCCGTTTCGTTATATAAACCAAACGTGAAAAATTATAGAAAAAAATATTTATTGTATAAAAATCTACAATTGTTCAAATACTTTTCTAAATAACTTCCGAAATTTTGTAGGCACTTGTCATAGCGTGGGACAAGTGTTTGTGTGCCTTCTTCATAGAAGGTTGCCGCCTGTATATTCAACCATGTGGCAAACATTTTCTTTCAGCTCATCATCGTTGAAGTGTTGACCACCAAGGACAGATTTTAGGTGTAAGAAGATATGAAAGGAGTCTTCTTCTTCCCTTCACGTTTCCGCTTGACCTCTCAAGGCGAATGTGACTAAACAACTCTTACGGGAATTTCACTGGGACGTGTTTAATCATCCTCCGTACAGTCTCGCTCCTAGCGACTTTCATCTTACACCTAAAACCTGCCGGCCGCGGTGGCCGAGGGGACTGAGGCGCTCCAGTCACGGTCTGTACGGCCACTACGGTCGGGGGTAGTTTGTAAGTTTAGGGGCTGATGACCCCGTAGTTAAGTCCCATAAGCTATACAAACATTTGAACATTTGATTTGAACCTAAAACCTGTCCATGGTGGTCAACACTTCAGCTATGATAACGAGCTGAAAGAATATGTTACCACATGGTTGAACACACAGGCGGCAATCTTCTACGAAGAAGGCATACAAATACTTCTGCCACGGTATCACAAATGCCTACAAAATTTCGGAAGCAATGTAGAAAAGTAGTTTAATAATTGTTTATTTTTGTACAATAAATATTTTTTTCTGTATATTTACAAGTTTGTTTTATATAACCAAACGGAAGTTACTTTATGGACATACCTCGTATTTTGTAGATGTCTGAGTGTGTGTGTTTATCTGTTAGTATGATTACATTGTGTCTCAGTGAGTGTTGTAAATTATTGTGTCTTTTGAAGGCTATGTTGATGTCGTGTGGTCTGAAAATGATTGCCACGTTGTAGGATAGTTTCCCAAAATATCTGAATGGCATGTCTTCAATCTAGCCCAAGTCAAGCACTTTATAAAACTCTTGTTGTCAACCAGCAGTACCGTCAAAAGAGAACGGTATTTCCTATAATCTAGGCATGACAAATACTTCAGAGAGGTGCCTCTATTTAGCCTAGACCGAGTTTAAAGCTTCTCACATGTCTCCCTTCAGTGTAGCGACATACTGGTAGTTAACTATTCTTGCTCTTCTATAGTTTAGCACGCTCGAAAGCAGTAATTACTCTCTGACGAGCAGCACGCATAGCCAAAACTCCGGTGTCGCGAAAGCGGCCTTCCCATCATCTCGGGAATCTTATTAATTATCGATTGTTGGACGATGATGAATCGCCCGTTCGGCCAGGAATTAGTTGATGAGCGCGGTTCCTTCCGCGTGGAGGCAGATTCATTATCCCGGCCTCCCCGCCTTCCAGAACTCCTAATAAGAGTGAGACGCTGCCCGCCTGCAGCGATCCGCGGGCGGCCGCCTCGTGATTAATGAGATAATTCGTCCCTTTGTCTGCGATTGTCTCCCTCCACTGTTCCCGCCTGCCTGCGCAGGCCTCGAGCTAGCCGCCGTTCATTAAGCACTTAGCGATCGCTCAGTCCCGTTACTGGTAATTCCGATGCTGCTACAGTTCGGAGCCAATTCATTACTTCGACGTAGACGCGACGACGACACAGAAAGATATTACTTTCCAATGCCTCAGTCCTGTCAGAACTTTGGCGCTGAAAATTAAAAAAGGAAAATGTCGTCCATCAATCTTATCGGGCGTTACGTTGCCTTGTGATACATGTCAAGAGTTGATGGACGATATTAATCTGCCGATATAAACGGCAGGAAGAGTACGTAATTGTTCTTTGTTTCTTACTGGTATAGCTCAGAGGCAGAAAACAATAAACTACAAATGACATAATGAAACTATCACTCTGCAGCGGAGTGTGCGTTGATATGAAACTTCCTGGCAGATTAAAAAGATGTGCCGGAACCGGGACTCGAAACTGGGACCTTTGCCTTTTGTGGGCAAGCGCTCTACCACGGATGTATTCCGACACGACTAACGATCTGTCCTTACATCTTCAATTCTGTCAGTAAATAAGTTTGGAAAGTAAGAGGCGAGGTACCGGAAGAATTTAAGTTGTGCCAACGGTTCGTGAGTCATGTCGGGATAGCTCATCAAATATCGAAACTGACATCAGAAAGAGACGAATGAAATTTTATGGACACCTACACAGGTTACCTGGAAACAGGTTAACTAAACGTCTACTGGACTATGTGACATCACGTAAAGCAACAATACCCTGGGTAACTGAAGTTAAGAAGGATTTGACAAAATCAAAAATTGACATAACAAACACATCAGACAGAGATACATTCAGATGAAAATTGACAAGTGGAACTTCACTTCAGAGATGGCACCAAAACCATACCGTCCAAAGTGGACCGAAGAAAGAAAGGAGGTCTTTGGGGAGAAAATGAAGAAATATTGGGAAAATAATAAGAACCTTAAGAAATATTGATAAATATCGTTCTCCCATGGTGACATTCGCTCATAATAATAATAATAATAATAATAATAATAATAATAATAATAGTAATAAAATAATATGGTTTTCTTTTCCATAGGACCTAACTGAGGGGCAATACTGCATGGTTATGAAACAAGTCAGTACATGAAATTTTAACACAGGAATGGTAATAGAAAATTTGAAAGTAGTCTTGTGCACATGACAATCTTAAGCCTATGTAAAAAGAATCGGTAATATAAAAAAGGATTTAGCTTGATTTTATAAATTTTTCCAGGTGTTTCTCGACAGAATTAAAGGAATGGTCCATATGGTAACTCTTCAATATCGACTTGCTATGATTCTTTTTCTGTGGCAGTTTATTGAAAATTGATGTTGGAGAATACAGCACACCTTTCCGCACAAGAGTGCAAGAGATGTGATCCAAATGTGGAATCGATTTCTGTCCAGTACTCACAGAGTGAAAGCTGCTAACTCCACAGAATAAGCTGATATTGTTAAAACCAAACGACATTCAATAAAATATATTGTGACGCCAATCTCAAAATACCTAGACTGTCGGGTCGACAAGACGTTCACGAACTTACACCACATATCTATCGAACCGCCCATTTCTGAGCAAAAAATATGCTTCTTTAACAGCAGAAGTACTCCAAAACTAACGCCATACGTCATCATAAGTGACAGAAAGTAGGCATAGTGAACTAATTTTCGTGTCGAAAAATCACTTATTTCAAAGACTGCTGTAATGTAAATTAAGCTGAATTTAGTTTTTAAATAAGATCCTGAACATCGGCTTTCGACGACAACTTACTTTCTATCTGAACACCTAGAAATTTGAACTGCTCAGTCTGACTTATCATACGCCTATTAGGTGTAATCAAAAAGTCAGTTTTTGTTGATTTGTGTGTTAAAAACCGTAAAATCTGTGTTTTACTGTGATTTAACAACAATTTATTTTCCACAAGACGTGATCTCTTGATTGCATTATTCCATACTGCGACAAAATTACAAAGAACATGTTTCGCTACCAAGCTGGTGTAGTCAGCAAACAAAAATATTTTTCAATCACTTGTCATACTCGAAAGCATATCATTTACATAAATATAAAACAGCAGTGGTCCCAGAACAAACCCCACACTTACTTGTGCCCCATTTTGACTGCATATCTTAGCCATTTTCAACGATGCGGAGAAAATCTACTGATTGAAGGTACACGACAACAGAAGAAAACATTCATGTCTAGTATGCTGGATGGCTTTTAAGGCAGAAGTCTGTACTATTCAATCAGGTTATTTAAAATTTTTCAGAGAATTTTTCTTTATTAATGACGACTAGTTACGAACATTACTGCCCAATTTCAAACTATCCCTGAAGTCCTAAAGTAACATCTATTACATTTTTACGGCAGCAACAAAACATTTGTGTAATGCGATGTATGCAACCAAGTACTATGCAATAAAGACAGCTTATTTCCAGCGTCCGAGGTTATCTTGTATATAAGAATGAAATAATTTATGGTAAAGTAACTGAGAATTCTGTGTCGTGCGTCATTCCGGAGTGGCAGTGTGGTATGGAGCACCTCGTTATAGATCGCGCTGTCCATTTCGTCAGGTGTTCGAGGCCTCAGTCGGACACAGGTGGGTGTCTTGTACTTATTGTAAGGTAGTTGAAATACTTTGTAAGTCTAGGGACTGATGTTCACAGCAGTTTGGTCCCTTAGAATTATAAACATTTTTTATACGTTGTCGCTCCGGGATTTATTTATTCCAATCATAGCCCATTTCTCCTTGTCTTTTCTCTGTCCATCCACCCTCTCGCTCTTTCCATATCCTTTTCACCCTCTCTCAGTTTAACTAATCTTTCCCCTCTCTACTCATCACCACCGCCGGCCGCGGTGGTCGAGGGGACTGCGACGCACCAGTCACGGTCTGCACGGCCACTACGTTCGGGGGTTCGAATCCTCCTTCGGGCATGGATATTTGTGCCGTCCTTAGTATTAGTTGTTTCATAAGTAGTTTGTATGTTTAGGGACTGATGACCCCGTAGTTAAGTCCCATAAGCTCTACAAACATTTGAACATTTCATCACCACCTCCCCCTTTCCAATCACCTCGTCTCTATGGGGAAGTCGTTCTACGTCTGCTCACATCAATGCCTCTTCCATCTGTGAAAAGTTATGACTTTCATGGTCATCAGGAAAGTGTTGTAATTTAAAGGAGTTAAAATAACAACCAACCAGTTGCAAATTAAAGTTTTAATAAATTTTATTGCGGTTTCAATTGATATAAACCAATCTTCTTCAGAAGATACATTGACCTACAGTGAATAAGAAAGTAACAATCAAGATATGTACAACATTATTAAAACCATAGATTGTTTACCTATAAAATTACAACAAATTTTAGTTTACAGGAAACAAGTACATACATTACATTATTACTGTGGAAAAGTTACATGCGTCGGTATTTGTACGCATAATTTAGCCCTTTTAGACAAAAGCACGTCAAACATGTAAACTGATAACATATGCTGTGTAACAGATTGTGGATTGTGCGGCGTGCTAACCGCCGACTGACCGTTTGAGCAAGACGTGGTCGCCAGGTAAACATGACACTTGGCGCATGCGCTTAGTGAAGATGATACAGCGTCAGTAGTCAATACACGATGATAACAAAGTATAAAATAGGAGAACCACAGAAGCTTAAAATGAAATAAAATAGAAATTTGAGGAAATGGCACCGCAGAGGCGTTGACTGTTAAAATTTTTTGATAATATTGGTTTAAGCCTTTCAAAAAACTGTCTGCACGCGAGATTGTGCTGATCATTTAATATGTTACCATCTCTAGATTCTAAATGTTTAAAAATCTCCAACTCCCCCCAAAGATCGAGCTTTCGGCCCTTGTCTTCTCTACGTAAAACCAAAGTGTCTTCTAGACACAGACAGGTTTTTGAAGGGCTTAAACTAATAGTATCAAAAAATTTTAACAGATTTTAGAAAATAGGTCGCACTTTCCATCTATTTATACGGCGCTAATATCGCAGGCGTCGAAGTGTTGGACAAGCTGTAGTCCTTAACTTTTGTTGTGCGTGTTTCAGTAATATTCTACTGGTCGGTTAATGTGTGGCGTTTAAAAAAATTGTGAAAGATGCACTCATTGCGGTTTATTCATTCATCAGATTACTACATTGTAGATACGTACTTCAATTACATTATATTTTGAGGCATTATTTGTGGTGTCGCACAAGTACAAAGTGGGCGCCACTTACTTTCGCCGCGCGCCGCCATGCACGCACGGCGCGGCGTTCTCACGACGACAGCCACGAGCGCCCTCTGCGACAACTCCGCTCGTGGCCACCACTGAAGGACATCGGCCACTCCGGACTGAGATAGCAACGAGTTAGGACCTTCGTAATCAGATAGGCACCAGTGAAGACTTTGCTATTGTACAGGCACTAGGCAGGCCTCTAATAACTATGTATCAACATTCTGCAGTACTATGTAAAAGTTAAGTATTGTTTCATTCGGTGCAATATATATCTCTTTCTAATTTACTCGAGTGTTTATAGTTTCTGGCTGCTCCCCTCCGTACCTGCACCAGCGTGTCGGTCTCATTCCACTCGGCCACCGACACCTACGACGAGGCTGGGACACAAAAGCGGCGACGAAGTTGGGACACAAAATTATTCAAAGAGAAATGAATTGTAATGAATGGCGCCCAGTTTACCACTATAATGTACAACTTTCAAAATCTTCCTTATTCGCAGTAAGACACCAACAGGATGTAGGGTCTTAGTTATAGTCAGTTGACACGACGATTTTACAAGGCTGTGATGTCACACACCCGATAGAAAGCGCGAAGAGCAATTATTCCTTTAGATCGGGTAAACAACGAAAAAGAGGGAATATGTCAGAATGGATCAAAGAGAACCAGCTTGATATGTGTGAATTTACTGAATAAAACGATAAACATGGACCAGATTTCGTATGAGTTCGAAATCTGAAGAAAAAATTTTAATGCTGTTAACCCACATTCTAGGGGAGCAGCAAAAGACGGTTTAACCACCATGAAAGAAGGTTGTACACTTGGAAGAGACCAGGAGACACGAAAGAAGGTTGTACACTTGGAAGAGACCAGGAGACACGAGATTGTATTACATTGACTTTATAATGGTAAGACGAAGGTTTAGAAACCAGGTTTTAAATGTAATACATATTCAGAGGCAGATATAGACTCTGACCACATTTTATTGGTTATGAACTGTAGGTTAAAAACTTAAGCAACTTCAAAAGAGTAGAAAATTGAGGAGATGGAATTTGGACAAATTGAAGGAACCATAGGTAGTTGAGATATTCAGAGAGTGCATTGGGCAAGGATTGTGTGAAACGGGGGAAAATAATATAGTGGATGAAGGATGGATAGCTCTGAGGGATAGTAAAGGCCGCGGAGAATCATATAGGCATAAGGACAAGCCCTAATAGAAATCCTTGGATAACACAGGAGATAGTGAACATAATTCGTGAAAGTGGAAAATATAAAAATGCATCAAGTGAAGCAGGCAAAAGAGAGAACAGACGTCTGAAAAATGAGGTTAACAGAAGGTGCTGATTGGCTAAGGGGGGGGTGAATAGAGGAGAAATGAAAGATCGTAGAAAACTGTATTTCCAGAGGACAGATAAGGACCGCCTACAGGGAAATAAAAGAGACATTTGGAGACAAGAAGAGCAGCGGTATGAATAGCAAGAACTCAGACCGAAAACCAGTACTGAGCATAGGAAGTGAAGCTGAAAGGTGGAAGGCCTATACAAAGGACATAAACTTAAAGGCAGTAAGCTAGAAATGAAAGACGAGATACAGGAAGATGAAGTAGGAGATACTGTACTGCAAGAAGAATTTAACAGAGCACTAAAGGATTTGAGTAGAAGCAATGACCCTGCAGTAGATAATGTTCCGTATGAACTGCTATTAGGGGAGCCAGTCATAAAGAAACTGTTCCACCTGGTATGCAAGATGTATGAGCCAGGGGACATACCCTCAGACTTTAAGAATACAGTGACTCCAACTGCTAACAAAACAAGTGCACACAAATGTTAATATTACAGGTCAGTTTAATAAACCATGGTTGCATAATACTAACACGAATTATTTACAGAATCATGGAAAACTGGTGGAGTCCGACCATGGGGAAGATTTAAGAGAAATGTTGGACCACGAGAGGCAATACTGACACTAGGATATATCTTAGATTAAGGAAAGAGAAAAATACGTTTCTAGCATTTGTGGAAATCTTTTGACAATGTTGACTGGAATATACTCTTTCAAATTCTGTTGATAAAGAGGTAAAATATAGAGATCTAAGAGTTATATTCAACGTAAACAAAATCCAGACTGAAGGGTAGGAAAGGGTCGCAGTTGTTGGGAAGGTATTAAGATAGAGTCGTAGCCATTCACCAATATTGTTCAATCTGTACTTTGAGCAAGCTGTCAAGGACTGTAAGGAAAAATTTGGATGGGGAATAAAATCCTAGCTGTTTGCTGATAACATAGTAATTATGTCAGAGACAACAAGATCCATGGAAGAGCAATCAATGAATGAATAGTGTTTTCAAAGGAAGGTATAAGATTAACATTAACAAGAGTAAAATGACGGTAATGGAATGAAGTGTTAGAAAATCAGGCGATACTGACAGAACTAGATTAGGTAATGAGACAATAAAAGTAGTAGATGCGTTTTGTTATTTGGGTGGTAAGATAAATTCTGATGGTCGAAGTAATGAGGATAGAATATGTAGAATGGCTATGGGGAGAAAAGAGTTTCTAAAGAAGCAATCCAACACTAAATTAAATATTACGAAGTCCTTTCTGAATGCTTTTGTCTGGAGTGTAGCACTGTATGGGAGTGAAACGTGGATCATAAGGATTTAAGACAAAAAAATATGATATAAGCTTTTGAAATGTGGTGCTAGAGACGAGTGATGAAAATTAGATTGGTAGCTCACGTAACTAATGAGGAAGTGCTTAAACGAATTGGGAAAAAATGTGTTTCTGGCATATCCTAAGAGAAGGGATAGATTGGTAGGAAACATTTTGAGAATCTAAGGATCGTCAATTTAGCATTAGAAGGAATAGTGTGGGGCAAAAATCGCACTGGGAGACCGAGGGACGAATACAGTAAGCAGATTCAAAAGGATGTAAGTTGCCGCACGTATTCTCAGATGAAGAGATTTGCACACGACGGGGTATCGTGGAGATCCAGTCTGCGGACTGAAGACCACAACAACACTATGCGTTTGACTGACAAGGGATCCGTGGTGAACTTTCGTCTAAAAAGATTGGGAAGCCTTGTATTACATAATTCACAATGGTTACGAATAATTACATGTGAACTAGGGATCTAGTTAGTACAAATGTATTTGGAATTGAAAATAAACTATTTCTTGGACCAGTAAGTTTAGGTGATTTATCTTACCTGTATTTTTACTAGCAGTTAATTCTAAGTTTTCTTGTGTGCTTCTGTTTTAAGAACTATATCCCATTGTGTTGTTAAGTAGTCTAACTTCAGACAGTCCTCAGAGTTGTTGTTCGTGATTTTATTTTTATTTCAACAGTCGGATATCATTGCTTCTGCTACTCAGTTTACTGAGAAAATAGCTTGATAGAGATGAATGCGGACTGCGCCTCTTGTGGACGAATTCAGACAGAATTGGTCACCGTCGGCAAACAGCCGGATGCTGTGCTGGCGACGGTCGATAGACTTCAGGCTACTGCCTTGAGCTACGGTGTCGCCGAGTTACTTGAGGCGAAAGGTGGGGATCCTCTGAAGCCTGTAACCCCGCCTCAAATTCCACATCGCAGTCAGCTTTCCGTGTGCCTCCCAGTCCACAGTTACTTGGCGCTGACTGGCGCGACGTGGTAGTGTAGCGAATCTCTGGGCGGAATATGGGACAGGCCACAATACTGTTTCCTTTAGCGTCAATAGCACCTTGAAAGTTTTCCTAATGTCTGCGAAATATTGGGCCTCTAACTCTGACGTCTTTCTGTTCTAAAATTTTGGGACATGAAAATATAACATTTGTAAGATCTTACATGTCCACTGTAGTAATCACTATGGATACCGAAAGCAACAGTCATCTGAAATTCAGGTCGTGCTACTCATCAACATGACACATGTAGCAGTATATACAGTGGCTCCCACAAAGATTCACGTCCCATGACTTCCACAAAGCGTTCCATATGGCTCCACAGTTCGCTTAATTAACAACGGAAGAGCGTATGGAGTATCAGACAAAGTGTGAGGTAACTGAACTCAGCTTGTTATTCTCAGTGGGGAAAAGTGTTCCGATGTCAGAATGATTTCTTGCATCCCCGACTGGGAGCGTTATAGGAGCATAGCTTTTCACAATGCCTACAAACGATCTTGTAGGTAACATAGAAATCACAGTCAGAACATTCGCGAGAAGTCGCAACAGCGGAAAACTAAAGCGAACTTCAAATGACGTGCAGCGTATCGGTTCGTTGAACAGGGAAAGGCAGTCGACTGTAAACACAGTCAAAATACTGCGAATACGTACAACATACGTAATGAGAAAGCTTTCTTAATGTTCTTACATATCGTGTCAGATTTTTTCTTTTTTATGTTCTCTCTGCCATTAATCATGTGAAATCTTACAGTGACTGTGATGCGAGAGCGAAATTTAATCAAGATCGGCTAAAAAGTGTGTATTTGAATTGCCTACAAACACTTTTCTTTACATGTGAGGAGGTTATACTGTTGTTATTCCTAGACGCGATCTAACTTGACTGCGATCGTGTGTCATATCGAAATAAATATGTCAGACTGAAAATATAAATAGCGTGTAGTAAGAAAGAGAATATTTAAGTGTACTGTACGATAAAGGGGTTCAACCAAGCTTTCCTGGACTGAACATGTTGCGCTTAAAACAGGAAGAGGGAAGAGAATGGCGATGGAAATCGATGTACCGTACTTAATTAAGACTGTGTTATCTCTGATTTTCTCTGTTTTGTAAACTCCTTTATGTTATATATGTTCTGTGATATAGCAAATAAAGTGTCGTGTTGTACTGACAAGTCGCTGCGCTACTACCATCATTTACATTAATCTTGGAACCGAAAACCGGGAGGATTCCACGACTGACATGTGAAACCCAAGATCATGAAGGGGTCATGGCCGTGATTTGTCACGCCAGACGACAAAATCACCCACCGACCAACGCATGCATACAGAGCTAAGTTCAGCTAGATTATCACGTCATATACACAGTAGTACAATTTGCATAGGCAGTTAATTTCATTGTTGTGCGCTTTACTGGTCTTGTTGCTGTTCTGTTGGCGCTTAAGAACTAGTGTCACTTCTTCCACTACGTCTGTAGCTCATTTTTGATCATTGCTGCCATCTGTTGATTGTTTATCGAGCTACATTGACGAACGCACACAATTACAATCAGCTCACAATGTCAGATACAGAAAATATTGATAGTAACATTGTTACAACAATTGAAGAGAGAACGAAGGAAGGCAAGAACTAGTATTACACGATTACACGTATTTCACGATTTTAATGCCACAACACCCGTTGAAGATTATGAATATTCTAAAGATCGTTTACCGGAACTGTTGTGCACAGTAATAGATCTTCATTACAAAATACAAACTTTTATCGACGTCACTGAGTATGCTACTGACGTATTCCAAACGCGACAAATACATAGAATCAGCCAAACTCGCTATTCTGCCGACTCAAGGGAAATAGAAGGGAAACATATGAATTCTATGGCGCACTCTAATAATAAACAACATCCTATGACAGTTACTTCACTTGCTTCACCATATAATAATAGACTTCCCACTATAAAGTTTGAAACGTTTTCTGCGTTGGTAGCCCTGCACACGGCCAGACGTGCGGTGTCAGTGCGATCGCAAAAGATTAGTAATTTAGTTAGAAATAAAATGTATTTTAACGCTGTTAAGTAGCTAAAAACATTCATTAGTGTGCTCCTCAAGCTTACCATTAAATATTTTTCTTTTTTTCACGTCTTGATCCAGTAATTACAATAAGTTCGGTTTGTCTACATACGTCCTTGTTAGGCCTAAATTATGAGTGTGCATATTTAGCATTTCTCCGTAATTTTAAATACATTTAATACAGTTAGATAACTGAATACGTTTCTAAGTGTGCTCTTCAAGCTCACCATCAATGGTTTCTTCTTTTTCGCATATTGCCTCAGTAATCAGTAAAAGTAGCTTGTGCATATTCATAGACCAAATTCGCGAGTGTGCAGATTTAGCTTTATACCGCAATTTTAAATGCATTTACCTACAGTTTACACAAATTTTAGTGACCTAAACATATATAGTTACCCATTCTATCTGTAGTTAATATATATTGTCGATATCACGTAAGTAAATCTCGTAACAATCATGAATGCAAAGTGTTTGCGCTGCAGTAGGTTTGTTCGTGCTGGGGTTCTATTCAGCTGTTTGACAAGTGATTTGATCAAGGGACGGAAAAATGGTTGAACAGGAAGGGAGTAATTTACGAGGTTTAGAGGGGAGAAGGGTAAGCAGGGGAGGGAAAGGGTTGCAGGAAACGGGGGCCACAGAAAGATTTTAGTTTCTGACAGCTTCACAATTGGCACAACCAACAGATTTGCCTTGCTACCACATTTAACAAGTTGGTGCAGTTAAGAAACAACAGACTTTCACTAGGAAACCAACGGTTCAAAAATGTAAGGAGGAAAGTTCTGTTGTTAAGAAGTAGCCATGGAAGAGATGTCGGCCAGATTTTGCAAAAAAAAAAAAAAAATGTTGACAGCGACCAGTTCACAAACTTCTTCAACCCCAGTGTAGATGTTAGGCAGGTGGTAGAGGATATAGGTTCAATTTAATTTTTCCTTGGTAGGACCACGTCCTCCTTACTTTGAAGTATTAATATGCCAAGATCTCATTAATTTATTTTTCTGTCGACCGGTTTCGATTCACTTAGGGTATCATCATCTGGTCACTAGTGTCCTATGATTTCGTTTCGTGAAAGCGCATGACATTAAAATGATATGTGAATAATCGATTTTGACAAATGGTACGTCACATAAAATGTTGACAGAGCGCCTTCTTACAACTAACCATTGAGCACGGACTCACAGCGGAAACCGCACCCCATTTCACAGACGTTTGACATCCGATAAACTAGAAATTAATCTCTCGTTGGCAACTCTCATCAGACCCTACTTGAAGAGTAGAACAGACTCACGAGACATTTATAAAATCATCAACAGGACAAACTCCAAGTTGATCGTCTTCAGTCAATAGATTAATTTCTACATTTATCTCCGTTACTCTCTGAAGTAGATACTATGTACTATATATCCCATCCAAGATATTTTTCACTTCGCTGTTATCCACACTCTTACCGTGTTAAACACCTCTTCATTTATCATTCTATCAGTGCATTTCACTTTCTTCATAGTACTCACACCAGCACTTAAAATTGCAGATCTTTGTGCCTAACAGTCTACGTTTGAGAACCATTAGAAATCCCGCTCTACAAAATCATTTACCGAATTCTGGGATGCCTGCAGATCTTTCATTCTCCCTGATTCTACCTTTTCTGTGGAGATTCTGCGTCTCACATTTTTGTTCTACTTCCACCGGAAGATATCAAGCTATCCCAGTACACGAATGACTGAACCTGTTCTAATTCTCTTCCATTTAGTGATAGTCTTATCGCGTCACCTTCTCTTCCAATTTTCAACGTTTTGTTCTTAAAAATGTTCATTTTCAACCCAAACTCTTGACACACACTTATAATTTCTCTATCGCTTATTTCACCTCCGTACCATAATGAAACGTCAAATGATTTAGACTGATAGGACCAGGTACACCGTCAGATCGTAGAAATCCTACACGAACGTGATAAACAGTAGAAGCCATTGATATTGTATTTCCCCGTACTCTGTTAATCATAAATTTTGCTCGATGCCAAGGGTTGACACGTGTCATGACAATCAAAAATGAAATAAATCAAATAAAAACATTATTATCATTAAGGGGAAAAATACATAAAAGGATAAAAATTTGCAATTAACGTCGCCCAGGATTAAGCAATCAGCCACGATGTTGCACCAATAAGAAAACATTGACGAGGTCATATGATTGTAAACGTATTAGACCAAACAGCTATGGTCGTCAGTCCGAACTACTCAAACTCTTATTATACTAAGCACAGCACACACAGCCACGTACGAGGGAGGACTCGAACCTCGGGAGGAAATGGCCACCCAGTCCGTAGCATGAGGCATTACATCCAAGAGGTCATTATGCGCGACAAGAAAACATTCATATCATAATTTTTCAAACACATTACAATACTATGAACTTTGCTGCTGCTGTGCGGCTGGAACGCCAAGCGGTTGCCAGAGGACGCAGTAGGCCTGGTACAGATATCAAACGCTGAAAGCCGACTCGTTACTATTTGTCAGTCGGCGTAATTTACCAACAGTAAACAACTACCATAAATAGAACACTTCGAAAGGTAAAAAACTGTTCAAATGTTTGTTAAGTTTATGGGAATTAACAGCGGGTCATCTACCCCTAAATTTCCAAAATACTTATAAGCTTCCTTACACTAAAGACAACAGAAACATCCATCCCCGAGAGAGGATTCGAATCCCCTACAAGGAACGGTGTCGCGCATAGGAGCATAGCGCCTCAATGCTCTCGGCCACTCCGCAACGGCACTTCGAAAGCTAATACATACAGCCCCTGAACACACCGCAAAATTAATTAAGGTTGCTTTCAGCCACTAAAGAATCGATATGAGCTGCGAATACATTATAGCCGGCCGCGGTGGCCGAGGAGACTGAGGCGCTCCAGTCACGGTCTGCACGGCCACTACGGTCGGGGGTTCGAATCCCCCCTCCGGCATGGATATTTGTGCCGTCTTTAGTATAAGGTAGTTGATAAGTAGTTTATAAGTTTAGGGACTGATAACCCCGTAGTTAAGTCCCATAAGCTTAACAAACATTTTTGAATACATTATAGTCAAGCACCACTGCCGCTCCATTTCGTAAAAGAGAACTTTTAATAGCAGAATACTAGTGGGTGCCACCTTATTAATACCGGCCGCAGTGGCCGAGCGGTTTGCAGCGTGCCAGTCTGCACGGCCGCCGCGGTCGGGGGTTCGAATCCCCCTCGGGCATGGGTCTTTGTGCCGTCTTTAGTATAACCTAGTTTATAAGTAGTTTGTAAGTTTAGGGACTGATAGCCCCGTAGTTAAGTCTCATAACCTCTACAAATATTTGAACATTTTTTAACCTTATTAATATTTAAAAAATAAAAAATAGCGGGTACTTCCTGATCACCTGATAAGTCGGAGCCAGTGGTACTAGAATGCAAAATACCATTTCCTAATTGCAAAATGACATTTTGACCACTTGTACCTCTTGTAAAATGAAATAAACTCATGATTGTTAGTCGCAGTTCATCTGTATTGCCATACCCTAAACAAATAAGTTACAGCCTCATAATATTACACATTCGCATACCATACTTCCACCTCATTATGTTGTATACCTCATGTTGAT
Organism: Locusta migratoria; assembly: GCA_026315105.1. Taxonomy (NCBI): domain Eukaryota; kingdom Metazoa; phylum Arthropoda; class Insecta; order Orthoptera; family Acrididae; genus Locusta; species Locusta migratoria. Next base: position 36,856,063 of record CM048748.1, read on the forward strand.
AAATATAGTAATCACATTATTTACTCGTACATCAACCATAGATCCCAGTGAAGACCAAAGACAGTCATAGACAAAGCATAACTGTATGCACCATGAGATCCAATGCAAGCATGTTTGTTATCTTTGGTTTTAAATTTTTTTATTGCACACTCATCAATGTATGCTTTAATTTGTAGCAATCACCCACTGGGAAAATATCTATAGCAAGTTTAGCATGTCGACAAATATTTATTTTAAAGTTTTGATATTTTCTGTCATGGTGTAAACAGCTATTGACTAAACTCTGTACGTATCTCACATGTAACGTGCCATACTATTCCATTCATGTTGTATATGGTTGACTAATGCACTTGCTAACTTTCATTTACTACAGGCTAGCGCTTGAAAATGGTAAACTAACCGAAATCGGTAGCTTTGAGTAATAAAGTAAACAGGTATGGTCAACATAGCAATTATCTTAAAGCTGTTAAACCGCACCTGTTCACCTTTCTAAATCATTCACTATGTGGGTATATAATTTTGTTTCAGATTGTCATACGGGATTTGTTGTATTCGTCGTCTCAGTTGACAGTAAAAAAATTTCGCAATGTTTAATTCACCTCTTCAATAGTTGTGTCTTCTGCCGAGATTTTTTATGTGCTCCTGGTCTGTCATTTAGCTTGGAGCTTTGGGTATTGGAGGTTAGGGATTATACTTTCCGGATTAATCGTACACAGTGGCTGCAGTAAATGGTGAGAGCTTTGACAGTGTTATGTTTTCGGTGGTACCTGTACCTGTACCTGATGACAAATAGTTCCTAGAACACCACATGAACTCTGTGTTAGGCCTACTGAATCCCTCGGCAGTCAGCTGGACGGTCTTTCCAATAACGCAACTTCGAGGCAAACATAGTAATATTGGATTGTTTATAAAAATTGTGACTACAATTTGTCATTATCGCTTCACCATGATGGCCGATTCTGTAGCCTTGGTTGAGGTAAACTGCATAAATTTTATAAATTGATTTACTTTTCGCCGTCTTGTTTTCCGATTGTTTTACTTCGTTTACTTTTGGTTTGAATACCGTGATATACCTCTGACTTTGAGACGGAATTTTCAAAAAGCACCGTTTATAGATATTTAAGATCATTATTTTTCATTCTTTGTCTTGATCTTGCAGGATAATACAAATTTTCTCTCGCTCCTTTGCTTCTTTGATTGGGATCTCACGGGCTCCCCGGCTCCAATGTTCTACTAAATGATTTGATTTTTTTAATTGTAAACTGATGTACAAGAAATGTGCTAAGGTGTATACTTGTTACATTGAAAGGTAAGATTACGGCCTCCAAGTTATGGTCTAGTTTGACAATCTCCTGGGATACTTCGGTGGCCCAAACAAGGGGAAAAAAGTGACTTGTACTTCTTTAAATGAAACTTTATACAAAACTTAGTGCTTCTGTTTCTTCAACCAGGAAATCAATATCAAGGAATCATGGAAACATTTAAATTCTTTACTACCAGCTGAAAATACCTTGACGGCAACACAACTTCTGCTTCCTGCTTCTGCATCCTGCCGCATGACTCTTTTAGATAAGGGGAGCACGATCTTGGATTGACCTCTGCTGTATTGATCATTTGGGATACGATTAATCGTGATTTGGAATCGTTCCGAGCACTGTCGATTTTTGCGCTGATCTTTGTTTTGCCCTGCAGCGAACGTATTGACCTTCAGTGGTTTGACATAAGAGTTGTCTAAAAAATATTATACGCGGGATGGAACTTAAATAGTGACAACATTGCTATGGAGACGTAACGCACTTTGTTGACATACCTAACTTACCTGCGAGTAAATTGACTCGCCTGTCCCACGTCACCAGCGTGCGCACAATCGAGGGAAAAACAGTCACTTGTGAACGAGCGAGTTAGATCATGATTGAATGTGCCATAGGTTGTACAGCGCTGCTATGTCACCAATCTCAGCAAGAGACGTGCGCGAAGAAGAGACTTTCTTAGACCGTACCGTAACACTGGATGAGACATGGGCCACATCTTACGAGCCAAAACTGAAACGCGAATCCAACTAATGTCGTCGATATGGATCACTGCGAAAGTCGAAAGTGCGTCAGAGCAACAGTATGGTGAATGTTACGGCGATTCTCGTTTGCGAATATGATGGTGTTACCCTAACGCTTTACGTTCCTCTGCGGCAGACAGTCAATGTACAGTATTATTTTTTTTTTCATTCTTTATGTGGCCTTCTGACTATTAACTCAAAGTGGCCATCCACAACACACAGTAGAAATGTACATACATTTAAATAAACAGAAAAAACAGAAGTACATTTTGTCAAAATGGGAGAGTGGAAACAAAGCGAAAACTGCATTACAATTCAAATAATTTTGGAACATTTTCACATATTCACAAGCAAAATCTTATAATATATTACCAACACACTTGGTACTTATAGATTGTGTCCAATGCTCTTAATAAACTTAATTATGATTTTACACACGAATGTATTTTGTAAACAAAAGGGAAGAATCTGACTGGGGACTTCACCAATGTTTGCAGGAAGTTCAAACGTTCACGGTCAAATTTGGGGCACCTGATTAGTATGTGGTTGACATCAGCTTCTGTTTTGAGGATCACACTCACATGCCTCCGAATCGTAGACATTAATCTGATGTGGATGTTGTGGATAAGAGGCGTGATTGAAGCGAAGACAGATGATAGCTGTTGGTTTTTTCGTTCCATCTACGGTTTTGTAGGGTTTAAAGGACACTTTGAGAGACAGACACAAATAATATTTTCGGGAAGGAAATGGTAGAAACAAACCTAAGTGCTTCCAGAACTGCCACTGTCTCCGTAGTAAATATAGAAGTATTCGTTGGCAGTTTGAAGGTTCTCCGAATCTGAGGGCAGAAAAAGGCACATCCATTCTTGCGGAATTTTGGATCCATCTGTATATACACAAAGAAAATCAGGCCACTGAGCTGCAACGAGGCGATTGAATCCGTTATTTCTAAGCAAGTCATATTGAAATAGAAGGCTGGAATCTGGTAGTCAAGGGTTCGTAGATCGTATTCAAAAGGAGGCGGATGCGGTGAACATCGTAGAGAACGTATCATAGGAGACCAAGTGTCGAAGCTGGTACAAATGGCTGGAGGTCTATTCCTTCTGTAAAAGGCAATCCATAGTGAATAAATGATGTCTCTGTTTCTGCAGAATGAACTGTCCATGAAAGCCATTCCTTGAAATTACAATTTATCTGACAACATTTGGCGCCTTACGCTCAAGGGCATCTCTCCTGCTTCCACTAAAAGTGCGTTGTTGGGGGTTGATCGCATGGCTCAAAGACAGGTTCGGATGGCTCTATACTGAAGAGTATCGAGTTCCGTGAGATGAACCTTCGGTGCATTGTGGTACAGATGACAGCCATAGCCAAGCCGAGATCGTATAATCCCTCGATACATGGTGAGTAAAGTGCTCTGGTGCGCACCCCACCACACCCGGGTGAGTGATCGGATTACATTTAGGCCCTCGTCACACTTGGTAACCGTGGCTCTGATATGAGGCGCACAGCTTTACCGAGAGTCGAAAATCATCCCCAGGAAACGTGCTTGAGGTTTTATCTGGAAAGTGTACGTTCCACACGTAATGTGACCATCTATGAGATTCAGTGTTGTGAAATGTTCGTTTTCGGAGCATCACCTGCGACCAGCTCTGCGAAAGAAGGGGCATCATCTACTGCGCAACCCAGCCACAACAACGCGCGGGCGCATACAGCGCAAGCTGTGGCTGCTATGTTCTGTCGATGGGACTGTGAAGTACTGTACCATCCCCCATACTTCCCGGACTTGAGTTTCTGTGACTTCTATTTGGTTGTGTACATAAAGGAACAACTTCGTGGCACTCGATTCAGAAAGGTTCCAGAGCAGAGATACGACAGGTAGTGGACCGCTTCATTCACTGAGTAGGCCTACCACATCGCTGGCAACGGGTTCTACACAACGCCGGTGACTACTTGAAGTAAAGTAACAGGTGCAAATATGTAAAGCTTTTGTATCGGTTATGAATAAATAGTTGCCACTATTTAAGTTCCAACCGCCGTGCACAATATTTCGTATTGTAACATACGATCCAGTCGTAAGTCACAAATTGCTTTCACTGTTTTAGTCTGTTATGCTGCTTGTGTTACATTTTTTTGTTTTGTTACATTGTAGCCAACGTTAATAATATATCTATGGCAAGATCATTAATTGCTGTTTAGTAACAGCATGTTTTACACTACTTACGGTACTATATAAAATTTAATTCTACTGTAACTCGATAAAAATGTAACGGAATATATTTATTAGTATTGTGAACAGAGTCATACCTGATTTTGAGAACAGTTTAAGCAATAAATATATCTCGAGTTTGTTGGACCACAATTTTTATTAATATTCTGAATAGAGTAATATCTGATTTTGAGAACAGTGATAAGTTGAAGCAATAACAATGTCTCATCCCGAGTTTCTAAAATGTTCAAATGTTTGTAAAGTCTATGGGACTTAACTACGGGGTCATCAGTCCCTAAACTTACAAACTACTTATGAACTAGCTAAGACTAAGGACGGTACAAATATCCATGGCCAAGGGGGGATTCGAACCCCCGACCGTAGTGGCCGTGCAGACCGTGACTGGCGCGCCTCAGTCCCATCGGCCACCGCGGCCGGCCATCCCGAGTTTGTTGGACAGGATATGGTACAAGCAACACTTTGGTTAGCTGCGTGAATCACGTGCGTATTCAAATAAAACGAAGCTCTTACGCCATGTTGTAATAATGCGAAGCTGTTTAACTCCAGTCCCACCTGTCAGCAGCCCTACTATATAAAGGTCTGTTGATACGGTTTAAAGTTTTCTGTTATAAACCTGGTGTGTGACCGAGAATACATAATATCGTGAATGTAATTTTTTTTAGAGATTTTGGGTGTTAGGATGAGACCTAAAAGCTAGACACGAAAGTACTTCAGAAGGTCAGGAGACGGTAACAATTAGATGTGTAAACGATGCTGTAAGGAGTTAAGACATCCAGTAATATCACAAGTTTTCCTTTTATAGAACTTTTCTAAATACTCACGCAAAGGAAAGTACAAATCAATTATTTAAATGACCTGCTTTGTGTGTCTGTTTAGATAAAAGATGCAGATATTAATGTTCTTACCTATTTCAGTTCAACTTCTATTAGATCGATATTGGTGAAATGATCTTTCTGGTTTCAATTTTTTACGGCATCTATGCGTAGGTTGAAACTTATATGTTAAAATAAAATAAAGTGGTTGGGATCGGTGACTGAATCTAGCGTCGCGTAAGAGCCAACGTTATAATTAATTAGCCTGGCATCGACTGATAGCAATGAGTATGGCCCTGTCAATGCGCTTAATTATCCAGAACACGAGTCTGGTTAAACAATGAGTGACAAGTCCGGTTGTAGCTCAAGTTCTGATTTGTTAAATCAGACAGACAAATTATTCATTAATTAAATTAAATACTGATTAATGTTTGACACAAATTTGATATCCAAAATGAAATGTGATGATGGGTGTCGTGATAGACAATCTCGAACAGTGATTGATAATAGCGGAATGACGCAATGGTATGATACAATAAAAGAAAACACTGAAGTTAACAATTATGAGTCTATTAATTACTTAAAGATTGAAGTTTAGATTACTACTACACAGAGTAGGCATGACACCTATTCGTGTAATGACAAACTGTAACAGTAGCTAATGGCAATGAAAGGAACTAGTAAGCTACAATCTAAAGGAACATCTAAATCGATACATTTGTACTATCTGTTCTAGTGTGGAAAGTCTAAGTTGATAATTGTGTAATCGACTAATTATTCCCAGTACAGATCAATGTTTATTTTATTAAATGCTAAAACTGCTTAAGGTATGAATTCGGTTGCGAGCATAACAGCAATTATTGTGTATACCGACACCTTCTGATCTAACTTTATTAACGAACCAATTATTGTGTTGTCACCAAGTGGCGCAATTAATATCTATATGAAAAGGCACGTTATACTATAGACGAGTAATACCGGTACTTACCTGATAAGCAAATTGGTTACGACTTCTACAACTGATTATGAGTAATATAACAAATGTGAACAATAAGAAAGTGGTGTAATTAAAGTGGCATGTCGAGTATTTTCACCGATTGGCAAGAAATATTGGTAGTTTCCTGAGTCTACGATTCTTGTATCCAAAAAATGTAAAGAGCATAACAAATCGGTAAATACGACATAAAGTTACTGAGGAGGCAGGAGACCATGATGAAATGATTAGGTAGTACTGCTGTGAAGCTGGTTAGGTCGCAAATCTTTATTATTGGTCAGACGCGTTTCGGAATTGCCATCATCAGATTAGCATCTCTTCCGTGCCATGTGCACACGTGAACAGATGGAAGATGTTCTTCAATATACTTACTAAAGCAGTAGTCTGCTTTTGTATGTAGATGTTCTTCACTATATACTTACAAAAGCAGTAGTCTGCTATTGTATGTATATTGAAGAACATCTTCCATCTGTTGACCTGTGCACATGGCACGGAAGAGATGCTAATCTGATGATGGTAATTCCGAAACGCGTGTGACCAATAATAAAGATTTGCGACCTAACCAGCTTCACAGCAGTACTACATAATCGTAACAAATCGGGCTACTAAGTATGTATAAATGTAAATTCACTCATCTCTTATCTGTTGACAACAGCCGAAGACAGCAGCTACTTGCAGCACATTAATGATGAAATATAAATAAAGCTGAAACTTGTATCTATCCCACCGTTTAAAAGTTGCAGCTAACTGGGGATAATAAGATTTTTTTAAGTTTAGACAGAAAGGGAGACATACAGCTGTCTTGAATTAAAACAAAGTAGTACGTTATGATTATGATTATTATTATTATTATTATCGTTAGTTTATCAAAATGATAATTACAAAAAATACAACATCAAAATCAGAATTATTAAGAATACTAACGGCTTATAACAATATTCTCGCAGTCTATAACTCTTAACCAACACCTAAGTTCGTCCGTCCACTTCCACCCACTCCAACTCTCTGTCTCTCTACTCTCTCAACAGTCTATATACTGTCTTTGGTCAGAGGGACAGAACAGTGTTGCCACCCTTCAAGGTGTTCCATCTAGAATGAGCTGCAGAATCGACATTATGTGTAATTTACTCCTCCCTAATGAAAAGGTTTACACAGGATTTGAATAACATGCCAGTCTATAATGTTACCTTCCTTCATAACATTAGTATAGTTCTGAAAATACGTAATTGTCCTTGACAGTGAACCCCAACTGAGTCAAGCAATCGGCTGCTTCGTACAGCTGAGTCGGAGCGAGCGGCCGCCAGACAGCGGGCTTCGGAGAACTGCTCCGTGGAGCGGCCGTAGCATCTGGATGGCCCTCACGTCTCCTCCAAAGCCGCTCGCAGCTTTGGGGCCCGCGCAGGAGTCACCTCCAGCTGCCAGCCGCTCTTCGCTTGTTGAGGCCTCCAGTCTCGAATCACCCTCCACCCTCTGGAACCTCCAGGTATGGAGGGCAATCGACTTCCACGAACTCTCAGACTCAATGATTCAGCAGACGAAGCTGTGAATAGCGTTGGCTTGCGCAAAATCAGAGATATTGCTTATCACCAGGTGTCAAAATTTAATTCTGTCAACATTTTCCGGTACCCGAAAACTCATTTTTATGTACATTTTTCTACCAAATTATTTTATTTATTATTTCATTCTGTGGTAGATTTCAGAGATCCGTAAAGACATACCGCCGGCGGCCTATTTCTAATCCTTCTGGTGGCTCCCATTCCGTATGGAAATATCCTTGTTACACTGTGACACCCAGTTTTTCTGTATCCATCCAGAACAGTAGTTTTTCTAATATAAAACACCAACTGAAAATCCGGCGTTGCCAAATAAAATGTTCAAATGTTTGTATAGCTTATGGTACTTAACCACGGGGTCATCAATCCGTAAACTTACAAACTACTTATGAACTCGCTAACACTAAGGACGGCACAAATATCCATGCCCTAGGGGGGATTCGAACCCCCAACCGTAGTGGCCGTGTAGACCGTGGCTGACGCGCCGAAGCCGCCTCGGCCACTGCGGCCGGCCCGGCGATGCCCCGGTATTTATTTATTCAAGCCTTGACTTAGTACTCATCCTATCCCTCCTCTCTCTGTCGATCTCCTTTTATCTGTAAAAATGCGAGGTGCCTGATGAGAAAAGTTTTTATCCATTGCAGTATAAATGATATCATAATTATTGAGTTGTGTGTTGTACAATTGTGTAACTTTTTAGGTATTTATTCGTTTGTTTAGTTACTGTATGACCGTAAAATCTAAAAAAAGTAATAAAAGTAATTTAAAAAGTAATAAAAAAGTAATAAATTAAAAAAGTAATTTATTTAAAAAGTAATAAATTATAACATCGTACGTGATAGGGCGGTTTTCCATGAACGTTACTGTTTATGTGCTTATATATCATGAAGTACACTACTGGCCATTAAAATTTCTACACCAAGAAGAAAGGCAGATGATAAATGGGTATTCAGTGGACGAATATATTACACAAGAAATGAAATGTGATAACATTTTCACGCAGTTTGGGCGCATAGATCCTGAGAAATCAATATCCAGGACAACCACCTCTGGCCGTAGTAACGGCCTTGATTCGCCTGGGCATTGAGTCAAACAGAGCTTGGATGGGGTGTACAGCTTCAACACTGGATGACACCATAGTTCTTTAAGAGTAGTGACTGGCGTATTGTGACGAGCCAGTTGCTCGGCCACCATTGACCAGACGTTATCAGTTGGTGAGAGATCTGGAGAATGTTCTGGCCAGGGCAGCAGTCGAAAATTTTCCGCATACAGAAAGGCCCGTACAGGACCTGCAACATGCAGTCATGAATTATCCTCCTGAATTATAGGGTTTCGCAAGGATCGAAAGAAGGGGTAGAGACAAGTGTCGTAACACATCTGAAATGTAACGGTCAATATTCAAAGTGTCGTCGATGCGAACAGGAGGTGACCGAGACGTGCAACCAAAGATACCCCTTACCATAATGGCGATGACTAATACACGCTTGCCGGCCACGGTGGCCGAGGGGACTGAGGCGCTCCAGTCACGGTCTGCACGGCCACTACGGTCGGGGGTTCGAATCCCCCCTCGGGCATGGATATTTGTGCCGTACTTAGTATTAGCTAGTTCATAAGTAGTTTGTAAGTTTAGCGACTGATAACCCCGTAGTTAAGTCCCATAAGTTCTACAAACATTTGAACATTTTTTGAATATACGCTTCCAATGACTGATGTCGCCAAAAACGGATGCGACCATCGTGATGCTGTAAACAGAACCTGAATTAATCGGAAAACATGACGTGCCGCCATTCGTGCACCCAGGTTCGTCGTTGCGTACACCATCGCAAGCGCTTTTGTCTGAGATGCAGCGTCAAGGGTAACCGCAGCCATGGTCTCACTGCTGATAGTCCATGCTGCTGCAAACGTCGTCGAGCTGTTCGTGCAGGTGGTAGTTGTCTTGCAAACGTCCCCATCTGTTGAATCAGGGGTCGAGATGTGGCTGCACGATCCGTTACAGCCATGCGGATAAGATGCCTGTCACCTAGAAAGCTGGTGATACGAGGCCATTGGGATCGAGAACGGAGTTCCGTATTGCCCTTCCGAACCCACCGATTCCATATTCTGAAAACAGCGCCGGCCGCGGTGGCCGAGGAGACTAAGGCGCTCCAGTCACGGTCTGCACGGCCACTACGGTCGGGGGTTCGAATCCCCCCTCGGGCATGGATATTTGTGCCGTCCTAGTTCGTAAGTAGTTCATAAGTAGTTTGTAAGTTTAGGGACTGATGACCACGTAGTTAAGTCCCATAGACTATACAAACATTTGAACATTTTTTTGAAAACAGTCATTGCATCGCGACCAACGCGAGTAGCAGTGTCGCGGTACGATAAACCTCGATCGTGATAAGCTACAATCCGACTTTTAAGTCGGAAACATGGTACACATTTCTCCTCCTCACACGAGGCATCACAACAACGTTACACCAGGCAACGCCGTCAAGTGCTGTTTGTGTATGAGAAATCAGTTGTAAACTTTCCTTATGTCAGCACGTTGTAGGTGTCGCCACCGGAGCCGACCTTGTGTGAATACTCTGAAAAGCTAATAATTTGCATATCACAGCATCTTCTTTCTATCAGTTAAATTTCGCGTCTGTAGTACGTCATCTTCGTGGTGTAACAGTTTTAATGGAGTGTATGTCTCGTGTTGTAATACAATTTCGAAAGTTCATTCAGCTCTTTGTGTGTATACTGTCAGTAAAATTTCTTGCGGCTACAATATGTAGTGTAGAAATTACAAATTGTAACGTAGTTTTAGTAGCGGAAAAGTAGTAAGCGAGAAACCTTTTTTCTTTTCGACATTTTACTGTGATTGTCAGCGAGACAAAATATAATGAATATTTGAAATTATCTTTAAATTTTGTTTCAAATCGGCAAGTACTCTCATTTTCATACAGTATATGAATAAAATCTCGTCGCATTATGTAACAGATTTTTGCGTTTCCTATTGTTTATGACGTCGTATCTCCTTAACCATATGTCGAATGTCGTTCTTAATCTCGCAGCTACTGTTACCTCGCGGTAAGGAATATGTGTATCAATTGTAGTGCAAATCGGTCCAGTGGTTTAGGAGGATATGTGCAACATTATCGCATATATTTGTTTGTGACTTCATATACCGCGAACTATGTGTTGTAAGTGATCCTTACATTTAAGGCGACTGTCGTCATGCATTGAATGTTACGTGTGCAAAATGTCATAGAGATTGGAATAAAACTGTATATTTGCAGCCGGCCGCGGTGGCCGAGGGGACTAAGGCGCTCCAGTCACGGTTTGCACGGCCACTGCGGTCGGGGGTTCGAATCCCCCCTCGGGCATGGATATTTGTGCCGTCCTAGTTTGTAAGTAGTTCATAAGTAGTTTGTAAGTTTAGGGACTGATGATCCCGTAGTTAAGTCCCATAGACTATACAAACATTTGAACATTTTTGATTTACATGAATACTTACACACAAACAAACAAACACACAGATATTTTGCGTTATATGCCTGGTGATCAAAAAGTCAGTATACATTTGAAAACTTAATAAATCACGGAATAATGTAGGTAGAGCGGTAAAAGTTAAGACACATAATGACATGGGGTTTTATTAGAACAAGGAGAAAAAAGGGGGAAAAAGGAAAAAAAATGAGTTCCAATAATATCCGACAGATGGCGCTGGACAGCAAAACATTTTCCGACGGAACGCGTGGTGCAGTGGTCAGCATAGCAGATCGATGTGCTTGCGGTCCCCAGTTCACATCCCGCCTTGTGCATAAAAAATTATTCGTTTGTATTTCCTATTTCTAGAATGTTCTACATGCTCTCATGTTTCATGTACATGTAAGTTCTAGAAAATTCTATGTGTAAGTGTAAAGTGTTTTGCTCTGTTAACGACTAACTTTCGAATTCCAGATCACCTGCAGTTTGCAATGTGACAATATTAATAAATGAAAATATATAAAAAGGATGATTTATGTTGTGATTCTAAGTTTGAAATAATCGTTAAAAGTAGGGAGGGGGAAGGAAGCTGGGGGTTGTTACATTGCGAAATATTGTTAAATGGTAACTTTCCATATATTTATTAAACTGATAACTATTTTAGTAGAGGGAAAAACGGGACACTGAGTTTGGCCACTTAATACTATACTGGTGGACACCATATGTTTATTAATTTTTAGTATTTCCTGCAGTATCTTCTCCTTTTTATTTATTTTTTATTTTTATTTATTTATTTATTTATTATTTTTTTGTGAATGTAAGATTTTACAGTCTACATCATAAGTCTGGATGTCTGCGAGCAATTGTTCTATAATTCGGCAAAGGTTGAATCTTCCTTTTTTAATCTCCAGCTTTCCTCAGGTTCTGATAATCTAATTTTGAAATTTTGAAATGTTTGTAAAGCTTATAGGACTTAACTGGGGAGTCATCAGTCCCTAAATTTACAAAATGCTTATGAACTAGCTTATACTAAAGACGGCACAAACATCCATGCCCGAGGGAGGTATTCGAACCGGCCTCGCTCGTCGTAGCATAGAGCCTCAATGCGCTCAGACACTCCGCCGCGGCGATAATCTCATACATTTCTACATAATGTCTGCATGTGATCCATATACAAATCCCTCTGTGCTAAGGGTTGAATTCTGCCCTTGCTCTTGAATAAATATTTTGAAATCTACTGACAATAGTAATTTTAAAAAATCGCACTAGCGTGTTATACGACCCACTTTAAATTTGCCTGTAGTCTTATGACTTTCTTTGCAAACATTTCGTACACAAATAATAAAAGTAAAAATAATAAAAATTGATGGACGATAAGATTACGACTCTACTATTGTGATGACATCTATGCACTCAACACGTAATATAATTTCTAGCCAAAATTATTTGATATATGATTTTATCTTTCACAAATATACTCTTTTTTAAACTTACACCTCTTTAAACTATTATTGTAATTATGGCTTAATTTATTCATCTTAGGGAACGATCTGATTGTATAAAAGGGATCGAAGCCAAAATCACAATTTTTATTTCATTTATTCAAGACGACCGGTTTCGACACACTATGTTTTCAACATGTGGTCTCATTGACATTCGGCTGCTTTTTATTGTGGTCCACATCAAAATCTGGTAGGTGTCCTGGATGTAGTTATGTAAAATATCATATTCTGGGTGGGTAGTCAGATATAAAATGGATGGCTGGAAAAAATTAAAACAGTAAAATATACATAAAATGGTAATCACCATAGTGCACTTGTCTGATTGTTTTTACGGACGTGCTCAACATTTTGCGTTCGAAAATCAGTCAAGTGAAATACCTCGTCATTTTGCTTTTGGTATTTGATGATATTTTTTATTACAACTCAAGTGTTGTAACTTCAAAGGAAATGCGCACTGAAAATGATCAAAAACGTATCGTTCTTAGGACAATTAATTTTAAACTAATGTCTAAAAATGACATTTTAGCAGTTATCACCTGCCATCGATGGTACGAGAATTACGGATTACTCTCGCAGCTATTCGGCGTAGCGTAATGGGCAGATAATTTGATTGTGACGCACGAACACCTGAAACGGTGCTTCCAAACGTGTCCAGACTATCTGGGCGCGGTGGCTCAGAGCGCTCGGTCAGAAGATTGCCAGCGTGGTAGCTCAGCGTGCTCGGTAAGAGTGCTCGACGCCCTCTGCAACGAAACAAATTAGTCAACGACGAAGCGACCAAAATTAAACAAAATAAATCGACTTACGCAAAGGACCGATCAAACCGAAGAACCATTGTAAAAGGGATAAAAAGAAAAAGGGCTCGGAGCCATCTGTAACAACAAAGAAAAAACTGAGAAAATCTCTCAACGAACAACCCATATCGAACATGAAGAAATGACCACAAGGTATCGATGTACATAAGGAAAAAAAAAAATATATAAATAAAAACCCGCCGCTGGCATTTTTTTACCTTGTTTCCTAAAAGGTTTCCCCACACTCTTGTTAATTGAACACAACTATATCCTGCAACGTTTTGAGTTGGTCAAAGGTAACAATGCTTTCTCAGAAACGTACATTTTTCTATTTTGTGAACGTATCATGAAATACATAGCAACAAATTGTAAAAAATGGACTTCTTTGTATTATGTACGCCAACTGGGGAGATACTTTTTAGAATGAATGTTGTAAATGACGTAATGATAATAGCAACTTAGTATATAGATTAAGTACTAGAGCTTTGTGGAATTCGGTATTACCGTACGTATTCCGTTTGATAATTTAGGTGTAAAAGAAAACGTAGTCACGGTTTGAAATAGAATATTTGTTTTAGCACAGAACAAAGTAACATGAAGAAAAACATACCTCAACTACAGAAAAGGTAATACAATCTACCATAAAAGTGTCCATAGCAATCAATCATGCCAAAGACAAACAATTTAGAAGATTGATTCTAATTAATGACTTTCGACATATTCCTTTAATAGTGAATAATTGCTTGGGGAAAAAAGCAGGTAATTTGTTGCAATGTTTCGTTTCGGAATGACAGTAGCTACAGAAATCTAGGACTACAATTATATATGAAACTACCAGTATATGTACGTTGTTTACAATATTCATTATCAGTCATCCTTGTAGTTGAGCAAATGCTTCAGAAGACCAGCATTCAATTCGTTGTGACGTATTTCACGGCATATTCATGAAATAGAACAAACGCAAATTTTAGAGGGAGCACTCTTAAATCTGCACAACTCTAAACTTTGGAAGCCTGCAGTGGCCGAGCGGTCTGTGGCGCGCCAGTCTCGGTCAGCACGGCCGCTGCGGTCGGGGGTTCAAATCCTCCCTCGGGCATGGGGGTTTGTGTTGTCTGTAGTGTAAGTTAGTTTTAGTTAAGTAATTAGTGTGTACGTCTAGCGACTGAGATTTCGTGTCATAGAACCTCACACACATTTGAACATTTTTTCCTAAACTTTGCAGAAGATAGCTCTATTTAATTTATAAGAGTGCCGGAAAACCATTTTGGAGGCAAGGGTTCTTAGATGGTGATCCAGTAATTCCACCCGGGTCCGGCAAATAGGAGCTGTAAAACGCCACAACCCGGGTGTGAAATAAATGTCCGAACATCGTATCGTGTTGGGGACGACTCCTGCTTTGAGCTGCTAGTGTCCAATAGGCAGCGAAGGACATTTACGAACGTAGAGGTCGTTGCGTGACTCAGAACTGAGGGACGTGACGACCTAGGATCTTTGCCTTTTACGGGCCAGCGTTCTACCAAAACAATGTTCAAATGTTTGTAAATCTATCGGACCAAACTACGTGGTCATCAGTCCGTAGCTTACAAACTACTTAAACCTAGGTAAACTAACACCCATGCCCCAGAGAGGACTCGAACCTCCACGGCGAGCAACAGCGCGTTCCGCAGCGAGACGCTTAGACCGCTCGGCTACTCCACCGCGGCCCAGCGTTCTACCCTTTTTACACCCTTCAATGCCGTCCTCACAGCTTTACTTCCACAAGTACCGCGCCTCCAATTTTCAAAGCTTCTCAGACGTTCTCCTGGGAACCGTTCAGGACTATCATTCCTGAAAGAATATGGATTAGCCTGTGAGGTCGGGCTATGACGCGTGCTGAACAGTTTAGTTGATAGAGCTTTCCCAGGAAAGGCAAAGGTCCCAGGCTAGAATCCCAGTTCTGGCACGCAGTTTTAATGTGCCTGTAAGTTTAATTTCCAAACATGTGTGGTAATTTTTCATATTTCTTAGGAAAGAAGTAATTTGTTGTCATAAGTATATTTAATTCAATCCAGCTTAAACATAGCGCATAATCATAAAGATGGGGAACATCAATTTGATTCGAACACCCTTCAGTTACATGAAATGTAGTGTGGTATTTATAACAAACACTGTATACGCGTAACTCACCTGGTTCATATATATGAGTATAAATTTCCTGAAAGTATACATACATGTGGCGTCTGTTCGGAAAGAACAGACGTCACATTCTGATCCAGCAGCTGTTATTATTTAATATTCGTAGAATATATGACTTCAACTGCTATTGGGCAAAGCTGAAAATGTGTACCCAGCCGGGATTCGAACCCGGGTCTCCTGCTTTCTAGGCAGTTGCGCTGACCCCTACACCACTGGGGACACAGTGATCACCGCACCTGCAAGGACTACCCATGCACGCCTCCCGTCAGATACAAATTCCCTGCTGAAAGTACTTCCAGGAAGAAACTGAACTGATAGAGCAACATTACTGACTTCTGCTTCAGTACTTCATGTCGGTTTCCCTACACGATAAAAGTATCAAATTAGATAATAAAATGTCATCTAATGGGGTTATTTATAAATACCTTTGAAACTTGTGATATGTCATAACAAAAATTTATCATTAAATGTATGTGATAATTTTCTGTTCTAAAGCTCTTGGTTTACAGAAAACTTCTAATTGCAAATTCTGAAAAAAGGAACATTGCTTTTAAATGAAATTATACACCTACGCTATTTATACAAGATTTATGTATCCCTTGACATAGTCATATATACATAAATTTTCTCAACTGAGATTTCTACAAGTGTCATTCAGAATGTCAGAAGAAATAGAAAAGGCACAAAAAAAGAAGACGAAATTAAATAATTTCTCTTACAGGCGGACTGTAATGCCATGATTTAAACTTTGCAGAAATACGGACGGAGTAAAGTAAGTTTTAACGTCTTTCCATTTAACTTTTATCCCAGATAAGAGACATTATCTACAAGTATCTCAGAAGAGGTGAATGGAAAATGAAATTTATCTTTCCGAACATAATCCGTTAAACGAAGCAAGACACTCGCATTTCAAAAAGACGTTCCTTGTTATCACAGAACGCAGCTCAAGTCGTCTCCATCGTGGCTTTAAATAAACCTGTTATTCCAACGGGGCGAATTTTGAAGTAAAAAAGAATACCCGGTTTGTTACCTTAGCGGCTGTTAGAAATCCAAGTTTTGTCGTGGTATGTAGATTCGCTTAAGAGTCTCTGAAATGCCCACTTGTCTAACTCCGCGCCGTTTGTGGGAACAATAGCAAGCGCTAATAGGAACTTCAAACGGTATATGTTTTTGTTAGTGGTTCTTTGTCAAACCATTAAAAGTAGCCAACTTCTGGTCATTTCGTGGACATTTCTTATTTTATAGGTGCGTCTGTATTCTTCGGTGAATTGTCCCATATTTTAGAAACCGCTCTGGTAAAGGGTGAGGTGCCCACGCATACACATTGAGGGATATGTAAAAAAGCACCCCCTATCGTGCAAAGCATTGCAGTAACGAGATGGTACATGTTATAACTCAGCTACTAGGGTCAGTATGAGAACTCGCCTCATTCCAACATGGACCGCAAAATGGACCAACGCATGAACTTCAAGTTTTGTTTCAAATTAGGGAAAACGCCGATGGAGAATCATGGGATGTCAATGCAACTGTATGGTGTTGAAACATTGAGAAAACGTGTGAATTTGATTGGCTGCAGAGATGTATCAACACGTGGCCTCAGTGCTTCGAGCGATTCCACAAAAAGCGTTTGCTTTACAACCGATGTCAGAAACTTAATGTAGCCAGTGATGATGGCTTTGAAGGAAAGGAAATGTATTTTGACTGACCCTCTCTTTTCCTATATAACCTGAGACCATTCATTGAACAAGATGTTTTTCTTTTCTTCTACTACCTTAAGCAATAAATAAAGTTGTTTGCGTGCGTGTTTTGGTCTTACGTTGATATCCAATAATTAGTATTAATCGTATTTGTGTTATCAATTCAACAGCTTCAACACTTTGTAATTAAAAGTCTAAAAAGCCGATATTGCTTAGAATATCGGACGGCATACAGAGTATTCAGCCCGAGGTCAAGGCAAAATTAAAACAACAACATTGTAACTAACAAATGTTCAATGTTGGTGACTTAGCACTCTTGCGTACAATCACTGACTGTACTCAATCTCACCTGATTCCAGGTACAAGCTTCAGTGAGCATTTTGATAATCGTGGTACTACCCCAGGGAATCAATTTGCCGGCAGTATTACTGGCGCAACTGGTCATTATTGGGCGGCCAGGTAAAAATGCAGTGTCATTCAGCGGAGGAAGTCTGACCTCTGGCCAATTTAAAACCAAAAGAAATACGTATTTTGCAACACTTAACATACAATCGGGAAACATCATAAATTGTGAGATGCGTTAAAATAACAGAAGCTTAAATCTTTTCTACTACAAGAAAAAGGAAATTCGAACAGTAAGAACATGAATTTCGACAGTTATCGTCATTTTAAATGTAAACTGATGACGGGAGTTGCTTTTATCAGGCTCCAAACATATTTCAGGTTTAGTAACGGAATGAAAACCCATTCATAGTAGTGACAATTTTGCTAAAATGCGTAAAAAAGCATACAGTTAAATTAATATACACATGCCAGTCATTGAGGATAACTGTAAACACCTGAATACATAAAAAAAAAAAAAAAAAAAAAAAAAAAACGAGAAACATTAGGAAGCAGGCCGCGGTGGCCGAGGGGACTGAGGCGCTCCAGTCACGGTCTGCACGGCCACTTCGGTCGGGGGTTCGAATCCCCCCTCGGGCATGGATATTTGTGCCGTCCTTAGTATTAGGTAGTTCCTAAGTAGTTTGTAAGTTTAGGGACTGATGACCCCGTAGTTGTCCCATAGACTCTACAAACATTTGAACATTAGGAACCAACATCTCGGAAATTCTGTGAAATCGTATGAAAATTTTAATGTACCATTTTTATACTCTATGACATGAAGATAAAAATATAAGAACACGGTTCTTGGATATCCTGCGCATAAATGCACTAACAAATATTGCCAATAAGCAAAATAGGTGAAAAATGAAAAATTGTAACTTTAAAATCGTGTCAACATATTTTGAAAAGAATCCTTCCAAAAAACGTTTTAGTGGGCTCCCAGGAATTCCAACTCGACCACGTAGTTGTAGGAGCACGAGTCTGGATGACTGACTCTGCTGGTCTTGTAACTTCAGCTAATGTGACTCTATCATACATTTAATGGGAACGGCTGAAAGGAATGGGAAACAACAACCGTTACTTATTTCGAGGACATGCAGCTCTACAGTGTTGAATGTATGATGATGTCATCCTCTCGGATAAAATATTACGGAGGTGATCATCAGGAAAGACAACACTGGCATTCTACGGATCGGAGCGTGGAATGTTACATCCCTTAATCGGGTAGGGAATATTTAACAATTTAGTGGATAGGTTGAACATATATAAAGGCGGGGGGGGGGGGGGGGGGAGTAAAGTTTCGTGAAAAGAGGAACAGGATTTCTGGTCAGGTGAGTACAGGATTACAGATACAAAATCAGTTGGGTGTATTACAGGAGTAGTTCTAATAAAGAATGAGAGTATATGAACCAGGTAAATTGCAATGAGCAACGCAGTGATCGCATTATCGGCACACAACTTTAATCTGCCACGAAGTTTCATATCAGCGCACACTCCGCTGCAGAGTTTCGTTCTGGAAACATCCCTTAGGCTGTGGCTAAGCCTTGTCTCTACCATATCCTTTCTTCCAGGAGTGCTAGTCTTGCAAGGTTTTCAGGAGAGCTTCTGTGAAGTTTGGAAAGTAGGAGGTGAGGTACTGGCGGAAGTAAAATGGGGGGCGGCATCGTCAGTCGTGTCGGGATAGCTCAGTCGGTAGAGCGTTTGCCCACGAAAGGCAAAGGGCGCAGGTTCGAGTCGCGGTTCCTACACACAATTTTAATCTTTCAGGAAGTTTCTTATCAGTGGACACTCCGCTGCAGAGTGAGAGTTTCATTTTTGATAGGTACGTTTCTCCAGTAACAGTACCATCAAAGCAGAAAAGCCCAATGAGTCCCCTTGCAGACAAACCACACCACACATTTACACTAGGCAAAATCACAGCCTTTTGAACTGTAATTGAAGATTATCTACAGCCCAGTACTCACAATTCTGCCTATTGACAGTTCTATTGAGTTTGAGTTGGGCTTCATCCCACCAAATTATGCTACCCACAAATCGCGGTTGACGTCTCACCATCTCCTGAACCGATTCACAAAATTCTAACCTTCGGTCTGGATCGTCGTCACTTAGCTGTAGCACCACCCTTGGACTGTACACACGAAACCTGCGTTTCTTCAGAATGCATAGCACACTACTAGCACTTACATTACTCTCATGCGCCGCTTGCCTTGAAGATTTTTGAGGCGAACGCTGCAACAGTTGCAAGACCGCAGTTGTGGGATCATCACTGTACGAGGTTGCCCTGATCGACGTTTATGCACATCACACACTGTTCCAAGAATTTCGAATTTGTCTCGCAGACGTGTAATTGTTAACCTTGAAGGTGGTTCTGTACCATACTCACTTCTTCACTGTCTTCGAGCTGTAGCTACAGTCGCAAACTTCCAGTACCACTTAATTATCTGCTTCTGCACTTGAAAGCTAAAACGCACGTCCGTCATGTTGAAGTTACTTTCTTGCCAATGGTGCCACGTGTTGAAAAAACAACATTCCTTTCTCACAGATATTTAACCTTGAGAACTGGAAATAAATTTTCCATGCCAGTTCAAAGTGTACATAATTTGTTTCGTACTATATATATATATATGGTGACTGAGTTCACTCCTGCACTTCAGTTTGCAACTGGAACGTGAAATAACAGTTTTCAAATATCTGTAAATCTAAGGGACTTAACTACGTTGATCATACAGCCCCTAAGCTTACAAACTACTTACACTAGCGGAAAGTAACTTATGCTAAGCACAACAAAAACAACTATGCCCGAGGGAGGACCTGAACCTGCATGTTAAAATATGGAACGAAACTGAATCAGCCAAATCTTCTTAATAATTTCGAAGAGGTCGACTTCTCCAGTCTAAATGAATGTGTAAAATGGTACACTGATTCTGTAAATAAGGCCACCATCATGGCTCGTCGCTCTCGTCAACGGACGTTAACAAGATACTGTGAACCAGAAAAAATGTCCTCTACTCTCTCTGTGAATGTCCCGTGATTACAGGTGAAGCACGCACCTCAACACTAGACACTGTGCACTCGCTGTCAAAACGGAAATCACAGTGCTCTACTTAAATATTTACAGAAACGCTCACGTACTATCACATGCTGTGAACAAGAGAAAAGCCTCCACGGGGAAGTGGCGGCCGTCTGTAACAAAGTTAAAATGTATAAATCTTTCACGTCTTCCCCATCTCACAGGCAATGATGCCTGTTCTCTGGTAAGCCTATCGGGAGTGCTGTTGCAAACGACAGTAGCTGCTCCACGTCTCGCTTCGCCAATGCAGCTTAATTTTATAAGCCAGTTAGGGGTTTTTGGGAAGCTGAAGCAATCTGTTTTGGGATCTGCGTGTCACTTTTTCACAGAGAAAAATGTAACACGGGAAGGATGATTTACTGTGGCTGTCCCCTCGACCAGCGGCCAGCCTACCGCCTTTCCATTTCACTCTTAAATGCCTGCTAACTCCGCTACCCGCTGGGAGCGACTGACTCAGGTAAAAACGTGGTACTTCCCAAGAGACCTCTTTCGAAACAAACGTGGCCTGATGCTTCCGTAACCACGCCATGCAGAATAAAGTCTGATCCTTCGGCAGCCTGGTAATATGTAGCATACCTAGACACAATGATAATTAAAAGTCCAGTTACTAATTACCAACACAAATACCATGTATGCGGTATCAAGTTGATCAAATAACGATTCGATTCTATTTGCTCTCTTTAAAATAGTATATAAGGATCAGGCTTGATTCCATGTTGGAATTGGTGCTCCACGACTGTATTTGATTTGTAGTAATTCCTTCAGCAATCAGTCGTAAAAAATATATATTTGTTATAAATCTAGATTTCGACAAATGTGTGGTCCTTATCAATGCTTAAAACCAATTAAAATACTAAAAACATCTCGATCGCAACCTCCAACATGGAGTTCGAGTTGTTTTAAGAATTTTAATTGGTTTTAAGCATTGATAATGACCACACAGTGGTCGAAATCTAGATTTGCAAACAAATAAATAAATATTTTTTACGACTGATTGCGGAAAGAATTACCACAAGAATGTAAGGGTGTCGGGAATTCTTAACTCCCTAACCTGACCACTTTATCAACGTCAAACGAAGCAACCGGGATTAGGTGTTGCCGTCAGTACCACCAAACATAAGACCTAAGGATTTACACCATATGTCTCGATGCTTGATCATTGGACGATGATAATATATGGTAGTTATTAACCATAACTCCGTAGCCACAGCAGTTGCTTGGAATTTGGACGCTACAGTTGAAGATAAGGATTGGTGCAGTTTGAAAGACGACCGTCCGTCGTCTTCCATATATTTTTATAAAATTATAATTTATTAGATATCGCTAGATTAGCATTTTGTTAAAACTAGAACTCCACTCTTTTCGAGGCATTTTTATTTCATGTTTTAAAATATTACTTTCTGAAATGTTAGTTAATATTGCTAAGATTTTGTTATTTTAATAATTTATTATTGTGGTTATGAATGTGGCAACAAGTACGGCTACTCCGCAGCGCCACTATCCCTGTGAGAATGTGTACTTGTTTTACTTTTAAGTGGATGTGCGAGAATCTAATGGCTGTCTGAATAAGGGTAGTAATAGCTTGCTTTGCATGGTTCTCTCTGGCTTAGAGTCGATAGTTAGTTGTTACCAACCCCTGCTGCTGATGCGACCAAAGAGGTTTCTACACCCTTTTGTAACAAGCCAGTCAGCGAGCCATTAGCAACCTTTATGAAATAACTTTAATTATGATGGTTTGTTTATTAATGCCTGTGTGTAATTTCGTGTGAGCTTCTACGTATATTGGCCACTGTATCGTTAACTTCCTGCTATTAGAGTAATTTGAACCAAGTCAGTTCTCAATTTGGGCCAGGGAACAAGGTTTCGCAGCAGGGAGTAGCCGGTAGTTCAAATGTTCAAATGTTTGTAGAACTTATGGGACTTAACTACGGGGTCATCAGTCCCTAAGCTTACAAACTACTTATGAACTAGCTAAGACTAAGGACGACACAAATATCCATGCCCGAGGGGGGATTCGAACCCCCGACCGTAGTGGCCGTACAGACCGTGACTGAAGCGCCTCAGTCCCCTCGGCCACCGCGGCCGGATAGCCGGTAGTTCACACGGACCTATTGCTAATTTTACTGCTAAAATAAGCTTTTTTATTACAGTAAACTCTTATCTGGGTACCTCCTACCAGAAATAAGCTTTTATTTCGTACAGTTCAAATGTTCAAATGTTTGTAACTCTATCGGACCAAACTGCGTGGTCATAAAAATGTTCAAATGTTTGTTAAGCTTATGGGACTTAACTACGGAGTCATCAGTCCCTAAACTTACAAACTACTTATGAACTACTTACGAACTAGGACGGCACAAATATCCATGCTCGAGGGGGGATTCGAACCCCCGACCGTAGTGGCCGTGTTGACCGTGACTGGAGCGCCTCAGTCACCTCGGCCACCGCGGCCGGCGCGTGGTCATTAGTCGGTGGCTTACAAACTACTTAAACTAAGTTAAACTAATCTAAGGACAAACACACACGCCCATGCCCTAGGGAGGACTCGAACCTCCGACGGCGGGTAGCCGTGCGCACCGCAGCGAGGCGCCTTAGACCGCACGGCTACTCCACCGCGGCTTTCGTACAGTGGCCCACTTTTAAGTTCTGACGTGAACCATCGTCCTGTTTTGTTCCAGGAAGGTGACGTCTTCAGGTTCGTCTGAGAAGCTACTTAGATCAAAAAAATGTTCAACTGTTTGTTAAGCTTATGGGACTTAACTACGGGGTTATCAGCCCCTAAACTTACAAACTACTTATCAACTACCTTATACTAAAGACGGCACAAATATCCATGCCCGAGGGGGGATTCGAACCCCCGACCGTAGCGACCGTGCAGACCGTGACTGGAGCGTCTCAGTCTCCTCGGCCACCGCGGCCGGCAAGTTACTTAGACACTACTTTGGAGCATGCAGAATGAAAAGGCAGATATCCATGTTCAGTCTGTAACTGAGACGAGAGACCACGAAAGGAACACAGTCCATGTCCTGTGCATGAAGCTATACCGAGATCCCGCAGCTCAAAATAAATTAGAAGTTGGCTCAATATAGTAAATGGCGGCAAACGTGGTAATGCCGACATATGTTCGATGAAGTGCACCTAAAACACGAACACCAGCCATCTGGAACTACAGTAAGTAATGTGGAAAACTAAATTTCAAAGCAAGAAGTCGCTAACATAAAGACGCAATTCTCCTGAAGAGAGCTCAATATCGCAGATGAAGCTCTGGAAGACAAAAGTGCAGCGTTGTGGGCAAGGTTTTGGGCAATGAATAAACGCTCCTCAGTCTCAGAACCATCCTCGCTGTAATTTTTCTTAGAGTCATATAAAACACATAAATTTACCATTACTTTAAAATAGTAAATGTTGTGGCGTAAAGTTAGCGCCACACGCCAGACGAACGAAAACGATCGTGAAGAAGGCAGCGGACGACCGGCAGCCAATCACACGCCGGCACCGCGCCTCCTGCAGGGAGCAACCGAGAAGCGCGCCCTCTACAAGCAGCTTTATCTAGGCCGACATGCGTCTGGAAGGGCACTCCGAACTAGGCAGTTACTACGATTCAGCGCAGCTAGCATCGTGCAAGAAGACGCCGCCGCGGGAACAGACATAAGCCAAAGTTGAGTATTTTGTATATCTTCGTAAATAAAATTTGTGTTACTAATCTCTATAGCTGTTTTAGCTGCCCAGGCATCCCACGTCCTGATCAGATCCTTTCCCGCCGAGTTGTACAAAACAGTGAAGTCATCATAGCCATGCCCGTTTAGTTGTATTTTTACTTCTGTCTTTCATAATTTCATTCAACTACCCATATGTGTAGGACAGAAATATGGTGGCGGGAGTAGACAAGCGGTCTGGAGCGCCACGTTGCGAATTGCGCGGCCTCCCGCGTTGGATGTTCAAATCCTCCCTTATGCATGGATGTTTGTTTCGTCTGTAGTATAAGTTTGTTCAGGAGTAGTTTGTAAGTTTAGGGATTGATGAGCCCGCAATTAAGTCCAATAAGCTTTACAAATATTTTTGTTTTGGCGGCGGGACTTCAGTGACGCTAATGGCACTGTATACAGTATGGCTGCGGACTCCTTTTTCCAGGCGAAAGTCCACCGCGGGCCCCTAGATAGTTAAGCCCATAGTAACTTTGACATTGAGCACGAAATCCATGGGAATTAAAAATTTATCAGTGTAAGTGCCGTGTTTGCAGATATGGGAGTTTCTCAGTCTAATTCGCAAATATATGTAGACACTGCTGTAGCATAGCGTGGGCCGCAGGACTAAACGATAGAAAATCATTGATTGAGCTAGGATGATATTAAAATATTTTGACTTATATCGACAGCTCCAATTCAAGAATCTGTCTCTGACTTATATATTTTACCAGTAATGGCAATAGGTTTAAATATTATGCAAAAGTGAACTTTTTATAGAGAAATTGCGAAATTAATATATAATAATAAAAAAAAAAAAAAAAAAAAAAAAAAAAAAAAAAAAAAAAAAAAAAAAAAAAGATGCCGCGGTGGAGTAGCCGAGCGGTCTAAAGCGTCTCGCTGCGGAGCGCGCGGTTGCTCGCCGTGGAGGTTCGAGTCCTCCCTGGGGCATGGGTGTGTGTGTGTCTGTCCTTAGGTTAGTTTACCTAGGTTTAAGTAGTTTGTAAGCTACGGACTGATGACCACGCAGTTTGGTCCGATAGATTTACAAACATTTTTTGAAAAAAAAGATGAGAATCAACGATCAATGATCCAAATGTCTACTTCATGTTTCCAGATTTTTACCATTCAATTTCAGTGTCATTTATTGAAAACTAACATGCGGAGAACTAATTTATGTTAGTAGCTCAGTGTGTGACAACTTGCACCAAATATTATTTCTCCTTGATGACTCACCCTGTAAATGAAAATTATGACATATTAAATATGACCTATTTAACATACTACAATACTTATCGTAAAATAAGAATATACTGTAACAACGATCTTTCTTGATGTGCTCCATAGAAAATAGCTGAAATTTGGTGCTGTTCGTAAAACAGTTTCATCTTCCTAAAGAGAGAATGGATGAGGGAATCTTCCTGGAATTGTTTTCTTATTGCTACCGATTTGTTAAACACTTCTGCATAAAAGACTCTCCCTCTTCCAAATATATTCGAAGTTCGTGCTAAATATACTTGGATCGAATCACAACAAGACTCGATAACCTGCGAAGAGGCTTGACAACCTCTTCTTTACTGCGAGAGAGCACTTACACCGTTGTACAAAGATGCTATTGGATATCGATTTGGTTTGGTTCAAATGTTACGAAAGCTGAGATAAGACACTAAACTATAGAAGGTCTTGCCGTTGTTTAGGCTATCCGTAAATTATGACAGTATATGACACGCAATTCAAAGTTGTCAGATATCATCATCTGCTGTCTTAGTAAGCAGAAATACCAATCAGTAAAATTTGTCAGGTAGGCACTCGGTTTTCAAAAGTATGACAGCCGCGGCGGAGTGGCCAAGCGCATTCAGGCTCCGATGCGTGAGGCCGTTCCTCGTCGGGCATGAATGATTGTGTAGTCTTTAGTATAACGGAGCTCATAAGTAGTTTGTAAGATTAGGGACTGAAGACCCCGCAGTTAAGTCCCTTAAGCTTCATCAACATTTAAACAAATGATACAAATTTCTGTAGAGTACAAGAGTGAAAGAAAACACCAATATGTCAAGTGGAAAGCCACTAAAACAATGATAAAGAAACGACTGTCTTGCTGCATTCCATGAGCTTTCTGACAAACACAAGAAGGACATTAATACATTAAAATAATTTTGACTTGCTTTATCAAAGTAGATGGAAAGAGAATTTATGATAACTAGCCGATTACTTTGAGAGAGACATTTCGAGCTGTTTGGGAAGCGATGGTGGCCTTCAATTTCACTACAGTCTTAAACACACGTGCTTAGAGTTTTTATAGGAATTCCATTATGTACCTGGGGCTGCTTGTCTATGATTTATAATACAGTTTATCTCGCAATGCGACAAAGTTTTTTTTCTGGTCAGGATGATTTAGAAGTCTTCTCTGTAGAGAGTGCCTGAGACGAAAAGTGGTCCAGAGAAAGCACGATTCATACGAATTCCGATGGAAAAGACGCCTTTCTAAAGTGTTGAGATTAGTGGCAATAAGTATTCTTTGTAGTCATTACTTACTCCCAATATGCCATTACAAAAGCTGTGAAAACCGTCGAAGCATCTGAAGTAGCTAAATTCATCGAGGAAGACATTGTATTGAGATGTGGAGCACCAAGATCTATGATTTCAAGTGTTTAAGTATTTGAAATATATTGAACCACAGACCGAGATGGCGCAATGGTAAGACAATGGACTCGCCTTCGGGAGGATGGCCGTTCAAATCAACTTCCGGCCTCCCAGTTTTAGATTTTCCTCGATTTCCCTAATTCACTCCAGGCAAATGCCAAAATGGTTCCTTTCAAAGGGAGCGGCCGATTTCGATTTCGATCCACACATCCTTTCCTAAAATCCGAATTTAAGCACCGTCACTAATGACCACGCTGTCGACAGAAAGTTAAACCCTAAGTTTCCTTTATTTCCTATATTGAACCAAACTTCTATGGTCATCATCCCTAGATTTACAAACTACTTAAACTAACTTACACTAAGAACAACACACACGTCCATGCCCGAGGGATGATTCGAACCCCAGACGGGAACGGCAGTCCAGTCCGCAGCATGACGCCTTAATGGACATGGCCATTCAGTGCAGCCAAAAAATTTTCGATTAATGCTTTCGGTAGAGACAGCAGCATTACACATCGCATGACGACAACAGTTCCCAAACTAAAAGTTAGATTAATCGTGTTAATAAGACACTGTCTAAAATGCTGTCCATGTCCGTCGTGGTCGGTGCATCGGTCATTAAGAGTGTGAATCGTTTGTCCGATATATGCTTTCCGACAGTGGCAAGGAATACAGTAAACACTGGACTTTCTAAGCCTCAAATCATCTTTAACTGAAGAGAGATCTTGTCTTGGGAGATGGACAAAAAACTCTTCTGATGTTAAAGTTTATTCCCACGAGTTAGCAGTTTTCACTGGATGAAGACTAGACAGAAATCTTTGACTCTCGTGCAGTACATATATTGCGACACCGACTTTCAGTAAACTGTCACCTCAAGAATGTTAGTAGTAACCAACGCGCTTTAAAGTCTAAATTGAAGAGTTACCACGTGGTTTACTCCTTTTATTCATTGGATGAACGTCTGGAAAAATTAAAAAATTGGGCTAATTCCTTTGTTTCTTTATTGTCTTTACTTAGGCTTAAGCATGTCCTGTGCAAAGGACTACTTCATATTTTTCTGTTACCATTTTTGTGGTTAAATTTGATGTCCTGACTTGTTGCATTACCTTCGTGTCTTGCTCCTCAATTAGGTCATGTGAAACAAAACTCATATTGTTCTTGATATTATAGTGAAGTACACATTAGTTGTAGACAATGACGTTAAGGTATCAGTGGCACCGGTGTCTGCGCCGGCTCCCGAACCCTATAGAAACTGTGACACTGCGGATTGTACTTCGGGAAGGATGCTAAGAACGTCCTGTGTTTAAGTGAGCAATGATTTGTTGCACTGTTGGCCTGCCATTCCTGTTTAGGGTTAATCACGAATGTCGTCGGTTACGGTCGTCGAGGATGGCTGAAAGTCCGATAAATTTCGCCTGTCGTGGACAGTGACACCTTAATTCAATCATTCACGATACTCCGTGGAAATGAGCGTGTGAAACCAAAGCTTTCACCATTGCCGACGTCGAAGTTTCCATCCTCAATTTCCGGTCACCACAACCCGTTGGAATGGCGTCAGCTTACGACGACTTACTTGCACAAGCACGCCTTAAGCCTTCGGCACACGGAGCATGTATCTGAATGAGTGGACCCAACGTGGCGAGTTTTTGACGTCACAACGTGCGAACCGAACGGGAAAGACAGGGTCCAGCGCGCACATCATGCCACGTGAGCAAGGTAGTTCCGAGCCGGCTGGATCGCTAGCTCAGTGGCTGCCCTCTATGACGCAGAGGGGTGTGCCCCAGCGGCCGACCAATCGGCTAGCGATCGCGCTGACTCGGAACTACGTTGCTTATGTGGCATGATGTGCGCGCTCAGGCCTGTCTTTCTCGCCGGCCACGGTGCGAACCACACGTTGGCGAGACTTTCCCAACATGTCGGGCAGTATCAAGGATGCCCGATATTCTCATCATGCGTCTGAACGATCACCAATTAGGTGGGAGAACGCCACTGATTTCACACCACATGGCTATCCGGAGAGGAGGACTGCCCTTATTGGTACGGAGATGAAGGCGCCATATTGGCCATCGTATTTCATGGGTTTTATGTATAAAACTTAGGTCTTATGAATGTATGACATTTACAAACAAGTAGAAGTAACTGAGTGCAATTTATAATCTCTGGAAAACCGGTCATTAGAGGTACTATTTGTTGGAATAAATGACTGGAAACATAAGCGATTAAAAAAATTTCCGTACTGCAGTAATCTGCCGTTTCAAGACAACCGCTACTGTAGATCGGCCAACAGGAATTGTTCTTTACATCATATATTGTAATTACATGTTAACAACCAACACATCTACCAGTAGGGTATACAACATGGGTACTACCTTTGTTGAAGAGTCAGCCACACGCTGGTCACCATGGCATAGGCATCATGTTCATGGGTTGTGGACTGGGAAAAATCTGATAGCGCTGGTTAATCCCAAAAACATTTCGTAGAAGTATACTGCATAATATTCGATGCTAAGTAAACATAAGTGCACATCGTCTGAGGAGAGGGTTTGTTTGATTCGCTTTATGAACAGGATAGTTTGTACCTTACTTAAAGTACGCACTTCATTGTTTCATGTATTGCAGCCGCGGTGGAGTAGCCGAGCGATCTAAAGCGTCTCGCTGCGGAGCGCGCGGTTGGTCGCCGTGGAGGTTCGAGTCCTCCCTGGGGCATGGGTGTGAGTGTTTGTCCTTAGGTTAGTTTACCTTAATTTAAGTAGTTTGTAAGCTACGGACTGATGACCACGCAGTTTGGTCTGATAGATTTACAAACATTTGAACATTTTTCATGTATTGCATTTTACACGTTCTTAACATTCTTCTACTGAACACTAAAATTGACCGTGGAAGAATGACCTTTAAGTTTTACTAGAAACCAAGACTGTTTCAATAATGTTTGCCTCATATGAAGGCCTTTTCTAATTTCATATCGCAGTCCTGAAACTTTTATTATTCGTTGCACTTATTGACATAACATGCAACTTTCGTCGTCGTCGTTGTTGTTGTTAGTTGGATGTTTAAGGGGACAAAACTGCAATGGTCATCAGTCCCTCGCAATTTTCATGATTCTTATTTTCATAGACATTTTGTTGTTACTTATGTAGGCCTAGATCACAGAACATAACGAACATATGCACAAGCGCGTAAATAAGCGATTTAATACGGGTAAGGTAGGAATCCCATTCTTTTGATTTCGTAAACAGTGTAATTCCATAACCTGATGCCGCCGGCAGCTGTCGCTGGAGCGCGCTGCAGTCGCTTGCAGCTCGTTGAGGCACACGTATCGTAAGGCTAGTCTACACGACGACACTAGGTTGCGAAACTCATTGCAAGAAATGAATTGCGCGCAACTAGTTTCGTGTATGTCTGTCGACACGGCACCAATACTATGCATTTCAGTTTCGTTGTTTTGTGAGTGCCTTAGTCGCCGTAAAATGAAAGTTTTGGTAGCTGTAAGAGTTGTGGCGAATCTATTGCTTGTCTGTGTGAAGTCGCTGCATAAGACTAAACATGAAAAGAGTAAGAAACGTGTTTGGGCTCGTGACTGGATTAAAAAAAAAGACGTCGGCTCTGTTGCTCTGCGACCTTCCTGAAAGAATTTGTGATTGTAGACCCTATAAGTTATTTTAATCAACTTAGAATGTCACCAGAGCAGTTAACGTTGCTTTTAAACAGAGTTAGTAATGCAATAAAGAATCAATTTACCGTTATGGGTGAAGCATAGTTACCAGATCTGAAATTACAAAAGGCATTACATTTCTTGTCAAGTAGATATTCTTCTCTGAGTACTTGTACCGTGTTCCGAAATCCACAATTGCCATACTTTGTTTGTATAGGTATTTAAAATTGGATGAATTTTAGTCAACCCATCGATATTTAACTTCACAAATAATTGCCAGAAGAGCACTAACACGCCATTAAAATCGTACAAACACCTACTCAACGCATATATCTTCAAAAACCGAATCATTTCTCCCGTAGCCCTGTTTATGTTGTATTTTGTTCTGTATTGGTCATGACCTATCCTAAAAACACGCGCAATCAGTTTTGCAAAAGCTGGAACGTGCCGAAACTATTTAGTTTCGTCAACGAGTTGCGCGGATGCCTGCTGCGCATACGCATTGGCCAGTAGCGCAGTTTCATGAAACGTAGTGTCGTCGTGTAAACTAGCCTGTATGAACAAGTCGCGCCGTCTCCAAGCGCTCAGCCACACGTTGGAATCGGCACGTTGACCGCACACATTCAGACACACGCTCCGTGTGCCGACGGCTTTAGGGACTCCAATAGAATTTCTGCTGATACCAGGAGAGCGTAGTGCGCAATATACACACTTGTATCGTCTGTGCCCCACTACACCATATCTAATATAGTGCACCCATCCAGTAGAAGTACTGAATTTGTCGCTGCGACATTCGCAGTTTCTCGTGTAACATTTCGTTTGAACAGAGAATTCTCCAGCACAAAAGAACAGTGATGACGTAGTAGCGTGAAACCAAGTGGAAGTTTCTGTGAGGTGATGCGTCATACCGCGGCAGTTCCCAGTGGACGTCGAAGGGGGCGGTGGCTGGCACCCCTCGGATGGCCCCCTCCCCGAGGGGCGGCGCGCTATAATTGCGGGACGGCGCTATCTCGTAAGATGACCGCCCGATACGGACTGCGCCCTCTGCCGGCCAGAGATAGCGACTGATTTATGCCGCGGCAGGCGCAGTTCTCAAACTGACCGTGCGACTTCCGGAGGAAAGCGAGAGGGGCCGGCCACGAAACTAACGCCACTAACGCCACTAACAGATCTATCAGTGACATAGTAACATTTTAATATTGCTGATTTTCATATACGTAATTATATATTTCATCTTGAGAAATATGTTGTTGTTGTGGTCTTCAGTCCGCAGACTGGTTTGATGCAGCTCTCCATGCTACTCTGCCCTGTTTCAATCCCTCGGTCTCCCTCTACGAGTTTTAACCCACACTCTTCCTTCTAATGCTAAGTTCACTGAGGCGCTTCAGCCACGGTCTGCACGGCCACTACGGTCGGGGGTTCGAAACCCCCTCAGGTATGGATATTTGTGCCGTCCTTAGTATTAGCTAGTTCATAAGTAGTTTTTAAGTTTACGGACTGATGACCCCGTCGTTAAGTCCCATAGACTCTACAAACATTTGAAAATTTTTTTGCTAAGTTAACAATTCCTTGATGTCTCAGAATGTGTCCTACCAATCTATCCCTTCTCTTAGTCAGGATATGTCAGAAACTAGCACCTCCTCATTAGTCACGCGATCTACCCATCTAATCTTCATCATTCGTCTGTAGCACCACATTTCGAAAGCTTTTATAATCTTTTTATATGAACTCCTTATCATCCACGTTTCACTGCCATACAATGCTACACTCCAGACAAATGGCCGGCCGTGGTGGCCGAGGTGACTGAGGCGCTCCAGTCACGGTCAGCACCGCCACTAAGGTCGGGGGTTCGAATCCCCCCTGGGGCATGGATATTTGTGCCGTCCTAGTTCGTAAGTAGTTCATAAGTAGTTTGTAAGTTTAGGGACTGATGACCCCGTAGTTAAGTCCCATAAGCTTAACAAACATTTGGACCATACAAATGTTTTCAGAAAGGACTTTCTAACATTTAAATTAATATTGGATGTCAACAAGTTACGCTTCTTAAGAAACGCTTTTCTCCCCATAGCCATTCTGCAATTTATATCTTCTTTACTTCGGCCATCAGAAGTTACCTTGCTACCCAAATAACAAAATCCATCTACTACCTTTATTGTCTCAGTACGCCGGCCGCGGTGGCCGAGGGGACTGAGGCGCTCCAGTCACGGTCTGCACGGCCACTACGGCCGGGGGTTCGAATCCCCCCTCGGGTATGGATATTTGTGACTACTATTAAGTAGTTCATAGGTAGTTTGTAAGTTTAGGGACTGATGGCCCCGTAGTCGAGTCCCATGAGCTATACAAACATTTGAACATTTTTTTTGACTCATTACCTAATCGAATTCCTTCAGCATCGCCAGATTTTCCGACATTACATTCCATTACTTTCGTTTTACTCTTGTTAATGTTCAAGACACTGCCCATTCCATTCAATTGGTCTTCCAGATCCTTTGCAGTCTCTGAAAAAATTACTATGTCGTCGACAATTCGCGAACTTTTTATATCTTCAACCCTGAACTTCAATTCCCTCTCCAAATTTCTCCTTCCATTCCTTCACTGCTTGGCCAATGTACAGATTGAACAATTTCATACACAAAGCCTGATACGTAACATTCCAACATCGTTGCTACTGCTATACTTTATTTGTAAGCAATTTTTACTCGTAAAATGTATAACTAAATAATCTACTGTTTTATTATTGATACTTCTATGAATGTCACATTGTGTATTCAGTGATCAGAAATTAAATGCGTCATTTAGTCGTATCCACCATATAAAATAATTATTTATTAGAAAATCTAGTACTTGGTTTGAGAAACTTGTAACAAATATGGCTGATGTGTACAGTCCGTTTGGACAGAAACGAAAGTAAATAGAAAAATATAACACGTAGAAAGTACTGAATGTAGAGGTATAGAAAACTATCTTTGATCACTATTTTGATTACTATTTCAACATTGATGCAATGTGACCCTTTTTCCAGCAGAACATCGTACCCACATGGTAGTGTCCTCTGATGTTATTTATATAAACGATTTGGGAGAAAATCTTAGCATCTCTCTTAGGTTGTTTGCAGATGACACCGTCATCCGCCGTCTAATAAAATCATCTGAAAATCAAAACGAACTGCAAAACTATCTAAATAAGTAATCAGTTTGGTGTAAATACAGGCAATTGGCTCTAAATAATGCGAAGTGTGAAGTCGTCCACATGAATACGAAAAGAAACCCGTTAAACTTTGCTTACAAGATTAAGCAATGAAAAGAGAAGGCCGTAAACTCCACTAAACACCTAGAAATTACTATTAAATCAGATTTAAACTGGAAGGAACACGTAGAAAGACTAACCACAGATTGCGTTTTATTGGCAGAACATTTACAAGATGCAACAGAACTACATAAGAGATTGCATACACTACGCTTGTCTGTTATTTTTTGGAGTATTGCTGCCCAGTGTGGGATCGTTATCAGGTGGGTTTGACGTAGAACATTGAAAGAGAGCAAAGAAGGGCAGCTCGTTTTCTATTGTCACGATACAGTGGAGACAGCGTCAGGGAAGTGATACACATGGGAATCATTACAACAACGGCGTTTTATCGCTGCGGCGTGATCTACTTACGAAACTCCAGTCGCCAACATTTTCCTCTGAATGCGAGAATATATTGTTGCCTGCCACCTACATAGGTACAAATAATACACAGAATAAAATACGAGAGATCAGATCTCGAACGGAGAGATTCAAGTGATCTTTCTTCCCGGGCGCAATTAGAAAATGTAATGGTAGGTGAGTAGTATAATGGTGGTTCGATGAACCCTCTGCCAGTCACTTAAATGTGATTTGCAGAGTATCCTCTGCAGATATAGATGTAATATAACCTCCCTAAACAACTAGAAACAACCATTCAAGTTTTATGAGGTTTAAGAAAGATCGCAGCTTCAAAAATTTTAGTAAACTCCCAAAGTTCAAACAACTATACTCTCAAAAAATTGTAAAACCGACTTGTCTGCTGTTAACTAGTGTGAACACAGAATTCTTCAGAATCATATAACACATGTTGGCGTGGTTTCTTCAGGTAACGTATGGTCTGTTTGGAGAGATTTTTCTTTCTGAAATTGTCATTTCATTCCCTCTTAGGGGGCGAGTTGGCAGCGGCATGGCTATTCTACAGCATTCAGTTTCAATTATGTAATGATATGGACGTTAGGATTTAGCAGCGGCATGACTGCTCTACAGCATTCAGTATCAATATAATGATATGGACGTTAGGTTGAATACGGTGTACAGGATACCGTAGTAGCTGAAGTTGTACAGTGATCGTCTTGGAGATGATAACTTCTGCTTGATTTTCAGGTAATGGAGGTAAGGATATATTGATGAAGGAAGTACCTCGCTTCTTACTTTCCAAACTTCACAGAAATTCTCCTGCGAACCCTTAGGCATGTCTCCACCATATCCTTTCTTCCAGGAGTGCTAGTCTTGCAAGTTTCGCAGGAGAACTTCTGTGAAGCTTGGAAAGTAGGAGGCGAGGTACTGGCGGAAGTAAAGTTGTGAGGTGGCATAGTGAGTCGTATCGGTATAGCTCAGTCGTAAAGCGCTTGCCCGCGAAAGGCAAAGGTCCCAGATTCGAGTCCCGGTTCCGGCACGCAATTTTAATCTGCCAGGACGTTTCATATCAGCGCACACTCCGCTGCAGAGTGAAAGTTTCATTCCAGTGCAATATTAATTGAATATCAAACATATAAAGATAGAATCGCATTAGCTTCACCCCTTCGTCCATTAAACGGCCGTCATTATGTCAGAGAAACACGAATTTTTCGGTTCTTTGTTTATAGTGTTGTAATTGACCCATGATTAATGTGGAATTTTAGCTGCAGATGTTTAATGATGTTGACTGAAATGGAACCAAGACTTGTATTTCCCAAATAATTATGTATAGAGTTCCAACTTTATATCAAAGCCATCTTCAGTCCTGTGTTCATCATAAATTACAACATTCATTTTCCCAACGCTCTACATATGTTTGCCATATGGTAAACATAACGCCAATTAATACAATTGTTGTGCTGTATGAAAACATTATCAGAAATATCTGACCTTTATACTGGAATTATCTATAAACTAGACCTGTAACAAGATTTGACCTTTTGATATTCCTATGAAATGTTAATTAATTCTTTATGTGCATGAGATTCAGAGAAGCAAGAGAAGTTGAATTTTGAAGAAACAGGAGACCCAACAATAGTGGAGACTACAAAAGACGAACTGTTAAGCTGGAGATCCGGGATAAGAGTCCCAGATCGGCAGAAATTTTGGTATGTTATGACATAATATATCAACTACAGTTGAGCAGCTGAAGTCTACATCTACATCTACATGGCTCTGCAAGTCACATTTAAGTGCCTGGCAGAGGGTTCATCGAACCACAATTCTACTTTTTATCTCTCATTCCATTCTCGAATAGCGCACGGGAAGAAAGAACACCTGAATCTCACCTTTTTTGCTCTGATTTCTCGTATTTTATTCTGATGATCATTTCTACCTATGTAAGTGGGAGTCAGCAATGTATTTTCGCATTCGGAGGAGAATGTTGGCGATTGGAGTTTCGTAAGTAGCCCACGCCGCAGCAATAAGCGCCGTTGTTGTAATGATTCCCATCCCAGATCCTGCATAATTTCCGTAACGCTGTCTCCCCTGTATCGTGACAGTACAAAACGAGCTGCCCTTCTTTGAACTCTTTCGATGTCCTCCTTCAAACCCACCTGAGAAGGATCCCACACTGGGCAGCAATACTCCAAAAAGGAACGGACAAGCTTAGCGTATGCAGTTTCTTTAGTAGTTCTGTTGCATCTTTTGAGGATTCTACCAATGAAACGCAGTCTCTGGTTCGCCTTTACGACGATATCATCTACGTGTTCATTCCAGTTTAAGTCTGAAGTAACAGTAATTCCCAGGTATTTTGTGCAGTTTACGGTCTTTTGATTGATTTATCTTGTAAACAAAATTTAACGGATTTCTTGTACTCATGTGGACGACTTCACATTTCTCATTATTTAGAGTCAATTGCCAATTTTCACGCCATAGTGATATCTTATTCAGATCGTTCTGCAGTTGGTTTTGGTCTTCAGATGATTTTACTAAACAGTAAATGACGGTGTCATCTTCAAACAGCCGGCCGCGGTGGCCGAGAGGACTGAGGCGCTCCAGTCACGGTCTGCACGGCCACTACGGTCGGGGGTTCGAATCCCCCCTCGGGTATGGATATTTGTGCCGTCCTTAGTCTTAGCTATTTCATAAGTAGTTTGTAATTTTAGGGTCTGATGACCCCGTAGTTCAGTCCCATAAGCTATACAAACATTTGAAACATCTTCAAACAACCTAAGAGAGCTACTTAGAATTTCTCCCAAATCTTTTATGTAAATAAGGAACAGCAGAGGACCAATAACCCTGTGGAATGCCCGATTTCACCTCTGTTTACGTTACTCTTTATGGCCACTGTTTGTAATTCGAAATGTGGAATATTGGTTTCACAAATTGTAAATACATATTTTGATATCTAAACTGAAAAATAATCATGAACCCGGCAAAGATGGGATTGTGCCACAACTTTCAAAATCAGGAGAACAAACACTAATACGTGAGACATGGACTGTAATTAAATAAAATATGGGAAAATGAAAGCATGCTGTAGGAATGGGATATTGGAATAATATGCCCAATCTGTAAGAAAGGAAAAACGCTGGCCTGTGAAAATTGTAGAGGAATAACGTAAATGAATATAGTTTATAAGATTTTCTTTCGGGTGTTGAAAACGTATAAAGAAGTTGAAAATATTCCATTGTGGTTTCCGGCCAAATAAAATCACATCCGATCAGTTGTTCGCTGTTAGACTAATAATGGACAAATTTTTACGAATATTACACAGATATCCACCTCCAATTTGTTGACTTCAAACAAGTATTCGATGGTGTGCGGCTGTTTCCCGTCGGAGTTTCGAGTTCCGCCTCCGTACGAATTTGTGATGTTCTTACCATATGTGAGATTATATCGGTTGTCAAGTTAGGAGGTCGACATCGTAGCGCAGTGGTAGATTGCCGCAGTATGGTTCGAACGATTCCTAGTTCCTAGAATTTTTATCTGGCACTTTCCACTTCTTTCTCCTCTGGCAGTGTTTTTGACGTGAAAAATATCGAGTAGTTCAGTGGTTCGGAATCCACGT
Source organism: Locusta migratoria (assembly GCA_026315105.1). Classification (NCBI taxonomy): domain Eukaryota; kingdom Metazoa; phylum Arthropoda; class Insecta; order Orthoptera; family Acrididae; genus Locusta; species Locusta migratoria. Next base: position 36,894,004 of record CM048748.1, read on the forward strand.
TAAACATAAGGTCCTCCTATAACGGACTGGGTAAGTCACATCGAAAGTCGGAGAAAGGCAACGGCCTACCATCTCCAAAGAGGACCGTGTTCAAATCAATCTTTGGTTTGTTGACTGCTTTATCCTTATGGTGAGGAACCGATGACCACTTCTTTTAGGTCACATAGATTTACAAACATTTAGACAATTGGATATTGTGCACTGAACACATATCTCATTAAGGTTCATATCATGATTTAATTCAGAATATAGGCAATAGTTAGTGAAAGAGGTTTAACGTCTCGTCGACAGGGTGGTCATTAGAGGCGTAGCTCGCTCTCGGATCATTGGGTTAGGATTGGGACGGAAATCGGCCGTGCCCTTTCATAGAAACCATCCCGGCAATTGCCTGGAGCGATTTAGGAAAATCAAGAAAAATCTAAATACGGATGGTCGTAGATGGATTTGAAACACCGTCCTACCGTACGCGGCTTCACTTTTAAGTGATTCTTCCGTCGGTTCTTGGTAGAACAAATTCATTATGAAAATTTAAATACACAATTTTGTGGTTGTTCTACATATCTTTTTATTTTTTAATCGATTTTCAGCTCCTTAGGCCATCATCAGACATGTACTGAAGACTATTCAAAGAACTTCTTTGACATTTACTGAAGGCTTCTTCAAGAACGTCTTTGACTTCTTCTTCAAGAACTTCTTTGACTAGCCTTAAGTAAATGTCTGATTATGGCCTAAGAGCCTAAAATCAATTAACAAAATAAACAAACCTGTAGAATAAACACAAAAATGTGTATTTTAATATTCATAACGGCATCCGTGTGTTACCACTGGATCACCTTGCCCGGTAAATTAGTAGATAATTGCTTTCGATGTATCACTGGTTAAATTATTTTCCTCCACGTCTATATTAAGACATAAATGATAAATCATTTGCGGCATGTCAATGTGACATATATTTGCAATAAATTCACATTACTCGCGACTGGTCGCTATTTCTTTCGTCGTGAGTTCTCCACTTGTATTGTAGGGATTATATTATGAAGTATATCCTCAGGTAATAGCATGTACATCTTCCTCCCCGTAAGTCTCGGGCCATTCAAGATGGTACTGTTTCTCGGAGGCTAACGCTGTTTATGACACGAATTTGCAAAATAGGATATCCAGATCAAAATTTCTTATTTTAAAACATGAATGAAACCTAAAACACATTTATCTGCTTGATTTCTGTATAACGTGTGTTTGCTGATTGAGCACTTTGAGTTTTATGCGTCCAAGCACAAATAGTTTGTCGCAATATCATGTGTGTCTACGAGGTTGCTGTAAATGGAGAGAGTTGCTTCCCCCTGTACAGGACGATACTATTATTGTTGTAGAGTGTGTTAACGTTTGTAATTTTACAGGAAGTACATTTTCCTAAATTATACAAAACACATTTTTGGAGATAATATTGTTGCTCTTTCTATCTCTCGTTAACGCATATCTGTAAATGCGGTGCTTTGAGTGAAATTTTAAGTGAATGATTGTCCTAATGAAATCCAAGTAGGTGAAAGAGAAGTATCTTCCACTGGTCAATCGATGTAATTTTCATTTACTTTGCTGTGCAGAAATTCTTTTTAAGACGTGGTTGCTGGTTACGTTTTGTAAGGAACGCAGCAAACGTATCCCTCGGAACGATAGTGACATACCCATTTATTACCTCCTGAATATTTTTTAAATATTGCCTCCATTGTAGCGGAGTTCAAATGTTTGTACAACTTATGGGACTTAACTACGGGGTCATCAGTCCCTAAGCTTACAAACTACATATGAACTAGCTAAGACTAAAGACGGCACAAATACCTATGCCCGAGGGGGATTCGAACCCCCGACCGTAGTGGCCGTGCTGACCGTGACTGAAGCGCCTCAGTCACCTCGGCCACCGCGGCCGGCTGTAGCGTAGCACCAAGTTTTAAAATGAGGAAGCCTTTAACGAAGTGAAATTCGGCACTCGATGACGTCTTTCAAACAGAATGTAGAATTTGATGATTTGTACTTAACGTACTGTATAAGCAAAGTTCTTCACTGCTGTGAACGCAATATAGACGGCTCGTCATGGTATATTGCTAATGGTGGATGTAGAATTTTTTCGTCCCGCAGCTAAAGCTTCCATTTGGAATAAATTATTAGTTCTGGATAACATTAAATATGATTAAAAGAGCGTTTAATCCTCACAAAATGCAGTTTCCGCAGAATGATTAAAATATCAAATAATTTATTATCTGCTTTAATATATTCAGTATTGTTCGAATTTTATTGAGTACGGGGATTTATTGTCTTCGTCAACTGGAGCACGTGCATCGTAGTAGTACACTCAAAATAGCAGTATCGAACATATTTCGGACTGATTTAATCTCCTATTTTTCAGTAAAAGATACTCTACCGGTAATTAAAAATTTGTACACTCTCTTAGAGGTTTCCAATTCACTCAAGATGTACTTTTTAAACAGTTCATACGGAGTACATGAAATGATTACTTTTACAGTTGAGTTTCTGACGCAGTACTGAGGAATCAAGTGTCGATACATGGGGAAACACCAATATTAGAACCGGAATGCAAGTGCTGATTCTGGCATCTATTACATCACTCAAATTGAGTAATCTGTATTGTGGTACGTTATTCCACTCTGCTCTAACCGCACACGTAGTTCTTCAAGAATTGTGAGTCGACAAATATTACCCGTCTTTATATTACAACAGAATAGAAATCGTATGTGAGTAGACAACAAAGTATTGTGCTAAACTATAATGCACACTATGTTTTCTAGGTGGCGCTGGCTAAATAACGGAACTATATCCTTCCACCGTCACCTGATTAGTCTTATCAGCCCTTATAGGCCTTCACCACAGCGTGAAGAATCAGTTCGCCTCGAATACCGTTTATGTGTTCTACTAGGACAATTGCCTACTCTGCATCACCTATTTTTGATAAATTTACTTGCTTCGCCGTCAGTTCTCTCTCGGAAATGGACTGGTTAGTTGTTGTCTCATCATATTCCATTCGTACTACATTTGACACAACTTCAGAGATCGTGCTGGTCTGGTAAGTTACTGCGCGTTCTGAAAAGCACGATGAGATGCACGCGCCATGTGTGGACGATTGTTATGCTTTTGGAACAACACATTTTCCTTTAGAAAAAATAGCAAAAGAACTGGTAGTGCAAATTTCTGCACGTACCGGTCGATTTTCAGCGTTCTCTTACAACCACCAAAGGTGAACAACTGTTGCATGCTATCGCTTAAGGCCGGGGTGGGGACCAGTGTGTCTTGCAGGTCTACGACGTACGTCGTGCGTCGTATGCTATGATGACATCAGTGCATCAATGTAACGTGTCTAGAGCAGGCCCGCGGCCAACAGGAAATACAGGCCCCAGCGCAGACGTCATACCACGTAAGCAATAAGCAAGGTAGTTCCGTGGCGGCGCGATCACTAGCTCATTGGTTGCCCTGTATGACGCAGTGGGCAGTGCCCCAGCGGCCGGCCAATCGAATAGCGACCGTGCCGGCTCGGAACTACCTTCCGGCTAAGCCATGTCTCCACCATATCCTTCTTTCAGGAGTGCTAGTCTTGCAAGTTTCGCAGGAGAACTTCTGTGAAGTTTGGAAAGTAGGAGGCTAGGTACTGGCGGAAGTAAAGTTGTGAGGCGGCATCGTGAGTCGTGTCGGGGTAGCTCAGTGGTAGAGCGCTTGCCCGCGAAAGGCAAAGATCCCACGTTCGAGTCCCGGTTCCGGCACACAATTTTAATCTGCCAGGAAGTTTCGGAACTACGTTGCTTACGTGGCATGATGTGTGTGCTGAGGTCTGTCTTTCTCGCCGGGCACGGATAGTTCCAAGCCAGCGCGATTGCTAGCTTAGTTACTGCCCGCTATGAGGTAGGGATGGGAAAAACCGACCGGTTAAAACCGATACCGATATTTTAGTTTTGAATCACCGGTTTTTTTTTCGGTATTCATTTGGTGTCGGTTGTAACCAGTTTTTTAGTTATTGCCAAGAACTGGGTAAAAAAAACCGGCACGACTACCTCCTGTAGTAGTGGTTTAAAATGTGTTTTTTGTAAATAGTTTAAAAAAATGAAAACTAGTAGACCCTAATATTTAGGGCCATTCCTAAAATTTCCACTGCTGTGAAATATTAGGTAATCGCAGTAACTAAGAAAAGCGATCAGTGATAATTGAAGAACAATCCCGGCACTCAGAAACTCTCAACAAACGCGTGGCATAAGAACTTAAGAACTTGTGCAGCTATTGAAGCATCGATGCACCTGTTGCCGTGTGGCGTGGCAAGGAGAAGGCATCCAAAATGTATCTTGGAAGAGAAGGTAAATTCGATTCATTTACCTATTATGTAAGTGATGTACTATAAGCTTGGAATAGTAACTTTTAATGTATTATCATATTGTTATGCTAACAAGTTTTATTAATGTGATTCCTTGAAAGCGATGGGCTTTTTTAATAACCAATATGGGTTCAGGTAACATTGATTATGTGGTGCCTCGCGACATAGCCGTGCGGTCTGAGGCTCCACGTTACGGACTGCGCGGCTGCTCCAGTCGGAGGGACCGATGACCTAAGCAGTTATATCTCATAAGAACTCACACCCATTTGAACTTTCAAAAATGTTCAGATGTTTGTATAGTCTATGTGACTTAACTATGGGGTCATCAGTCCCTAAACTTACAAACTACTTACGAACTAGGACGGCACAAATATCCATACCCGAGGGGGGATTCGAACCCCCGACCGTAGTGGCCGTGCAGACCGTGACTGGAGCGCCTTAGTCCCCTCGGCCACCACGGCCGGCCTTTGAACTTTCTTTGATCATGTGGTACAAAGCATTCGTAGTTCAATTTGTGTAAATTTACACTGACAACAATCATACTGTTAGTCGGAACTGTGACTTTATTTTTCGAAATTGATTGAAGTTCATATAAGTGATTTGTCGTATAACGTAAATGTACCTAAATTTTAACTATATTTCGTATGTTTCGGTTTCGTCAGAAACTAGAAGAACAGAAAATTCGATTACGGCTTCTGTTTCGGCCGCAAAATATGTTTCGGTCGAACTCTACTGGAAATAATAGCAATAAAAAACCGAAAACCGGTTATTTAAAAAACAGGTTATCTTGAGCAATTTTTACTGTGCGGTTAAACTGGAGATGAAAAGAACCGGTACAACCGAAAACCGGTTGTTTCAGCAATAACCGCCATCTCTACTATGAGGCAGTGCACACTGTCCCAGCGGCCGGCCAATCAGGTAGCGACCGTGCCGGCTCGGAACTACCTTGCTTACATGGCATGATGTCTGCCCTGAGGCCTGTCTTTCTCGCCGGCCATGAGCAGAGCCTAAATTTATGCCCATTCGTACTCCCACTGCTAGTAACCGGTTGGCCGTAGTTCGTGTAGAACTTCTAGACTCACAAACCGTTTCATTTGTATTGTGGTAGCCGTACGATCTTGCCACTGCTGCTCTTACAACAAGACGGTATTCGTGGACTTGCAGCGTCAACTTTTGCAGAACATCTGTTGATCATAGGACATGATCCTAAAAGTTTAAATGAAATTACGATTTTACATAAAGAAAATGAAGGGCGGAAACTTGACATCTTAGAACATTTAGAAATATTTAGGCACCTTCCTAATAAAGATATGTTGAGTGAACAACTGCAATAGAAACATAAAAATTTCTTTAGCGCTCTCAAGCCAGTGCTCGCGTTAAAATGATGCTTGTTTTCCGAGTTTTTTTCTCTCCTCCACTTCAGTAACATTGCTTTGTCCTTCAACTGGTTGTACGTCATTCACTTTAATTCGTTATTTCTGCTATACCGTTGTCTGGTCAGTTTTTTGTGTGTGTTTGTGTAAAATGGTTTTGTATGCACAATTGCTTATACTACTTCGCTATTAATGTTATTGTTGTTTGTAGGGCTTATGGACTTAACTACGGGGTCATCAGTTCCTAAACTTACAAACTACTTATGAACTAGCTAATAGTAAGGACGGCACAAATATCCATGCCCGAAGGGGGATTCGAACACACGACCGTAGTGGCCGTGCAGACCGTGACTGACGCGCCGCAGACTGCTAGGCCACCGCGGCCGGCACGCTATTAATATATGTCTTTTGTTAGTACGAATGCTTTGCACACTTCTGGTGATTTTCTCCTACTTGGAATTTTCATTTTATCCTGGAATATAATATTGTAAACAATTTTTATGTAACCTTTCACAAATGTAAACTATTATGTCCGTAATCATGTAACATTAGCACCGCCCTCGTGAGTTGTGGCCTGCATGTGGCGCGCCTTAGTGCACGTTTCCGTGGCTACCTGTTTGATGCCTCGTAGACAGTTCCTTCATGCCCTTCACTCCACACTGATTTTATTTGCATGGCAAGAATACCAGTTTTTTATTGTAATAGACCTGAGCAGTGCTGCTCGTAATATTTTTGACGTCATGTGTTTCATGTAAGTACTGATGATTTCACTGTTCACCCTGTGTAAAAGTCCTTCCTTATGCAAGATATGCCGGCCGCGGTGGCCGAGGGGACTGCGGCGCGCCAGTCACGGTCTGCACTCTGCACGGCCACTACGGTCGGGGGTTCGAATCCCCCCTCGGGCATGGATGTTTGTGTCTTCCTTAGTGTTAGCTAGTTCATAGGTAGTTTGTAAGTTTAGGGACTGATGACCCCGTAGTTAAGTCCCATAAGCTATTCAAATATTTGAACATTTTGATATAAGATATTTATTCTGTTTTTATCATTTTTAGGTAACTGTTTTTTATTCTTCTGATGAATTAGTCCCTGGCGACAACGAAACCTAGGTCAAGTACCTTAAAAATACGCAACCTGTTGGCTATTCTATAAAATTGTGAAAAATAATTTGATTACGGTTGCTGTTAACTGACCATGTTCAAAGTAGTTCTAATTGATACGTTTATTCACAGGATACGGCGACTGTCGTATCATACGATGTGTCATGGCAACCGTGAATAATAAACATTCATTATTGCACGAAACTGACATTGTTAGCTTTTATGTCACTTAGGGCACATTTTTACATATCGATTTGGTATGGATTATGGTTTTCTTTTTCAGTTGCCGTTGATCATACTCGTGAGAAACCACTAGCTCCTTTTCGGTGTCATACAGGAGACATTGCCACATGACAGTTTCAATCGATTTGACATGTTTTGGAAATAACTTTTTTTTAGATTTGTAATAATTCCACACGATGTAGAGTATAGGTATTTTGAGATAACTTATGTAAGTGCTACGGAACTACATAATAATTTTTATTTATAAGCATTTGTAAGGAATCTAATAATTTCGCATATAGAATCACTTTTCGATTAGAAACAAATCAGTGCATTGTCTTTGTCTGTCTTCTGGTACCTTAAATAAACGAGTTCTTTCCGTCTGCACACTATGGTATTTTTTGTGCAATATAAGGTTTATTCATGATGCAATTTTTTACTATTTAGTTTATGAGTATTTTAAATTTGTGAGATTCTTTGGAACACTTCTTAACGAAGGAAATTTACTTTGGGGCTGTCGTTAATATGGTTAATAACGGCTCTCTCTATAACGACATTATCATTTCACACGAGTAGGTATCGCGGATAGAACATTCGAACCCTTAAAATTTTAATCTATGTCGTGACCGACGAACGGTAATCATCTTATATATTAAAATAGTTTACGAATATTAAAGTCAGTCCGCCAGACAAAACTACCCGGCCAGTTTTCTTCATTTGTGTTGTAAACGAAAAGTTTTCATTCGCAGATTTGTCATCAAGTATCAATTAACTCAAGTCTCCTTCCTTTATTTTTATTCGAACGCGGTATTCTTCTTTGCATGCATTGAATATTTTAATCAGTTTCTCTTACAATATCTTGGATTCTAATTAACAACAGCGGATCACGTGAATATTCAACTTTACTTCCATTTTTCCCCACCTTGTTTATCATTCCACCGTACCTCAGAAACGGCTTTTAATCAAATTGCGTGGTTATGGTATATCGCCCCAAATTTGCGATTGCATAGGGGATTTCCTGTCAGAGAGGACAGTTCATAGTAATCGATGGTAAGGCATCGACTAAAACAGAGGTGAAATCGGGCGTTCCACAGGGTTGTTGGTCCTCTGCTGTTCCTTATTTACATAAACGATTTGGGAGAAATTTTAAGTAGCTCTCTTAGGTTGTTTGAAGATGTTTCAAATGTTTGTATAGCTTATGGGACTGAACTACGGGGTCATCATACCCTAAACTTACAAACTACTTACGAACTAGCTAAGACTAAGGACGGCACAAATATCCATGCCCGAGGGGGGATTCGAACCCCCGACCGTAGTGGCCACCGCGGCCGGCTGTTTGAAGATGACGCCGTCATTTACCGTCTAGTAAAATCATCTGAAGACCAAAGCCAACGGCAGAACGATCTGAATAAGATATCACTATGGCTTAAAAATTGGCAATTGACTCTAAATAATGAGAAGTGTGAAGTCGTCCACATGACTACAAGAAATCCGTTAAACTCTGTTTACAAGATAAATCAATCAAAAGTGAAGACCGTAAACAAAATACCTGGGAATTACTATTACTTCAGACTTAAACTGGAATGAACACGTAGATGATATCGTCGTAAAGGCGAACCAAATACTGCGTTTCATTGGTAGAATCCTCAAATGATGCAACAGGACTTCTAAGGAAACTGCATACACTACACTCGTCCGTCCTTTCGTGGAGTATTGCTGCCCAGTGTGGGATCCTTATCAAGTGGGTTTGACGGAGGACATCGAAAGAATCCAAAGTTTCGTAATGTCACGATACAGGTTGGACAGCGTTACGGAAATGATACAGGATCTGGGATGGAAATCATTACAACAACGGCGCTTATGGCTGCGACGTGGGCTACTTGCGATACTCCAATCGCCAACATTCTCCTCCGAATGCGAAAATATATTATTGACTCACATAGGTAGAAATGATCATCAGAATAAAATACGAGAAATCAGAGCTCGAACAGAGAGATTCATGTGTTCCTTCTTCCCGTGCGTGGTTCGATGAACCCTCTGCCAGGCACTTAAATGTGATTTGCAGAGTATACTATGTAGATGTAGACGTAACGCTGCGAAATATTCGTATAGGTCCTCTAGTATTCTTGTGAAAGGTAATATTCAAAGGCAATAAATATTAATTGACGAAGAAACGGACATTTGCAAAACTATGTGTTTTTAGTGTACGTTATTTTGCGTTAAATGCGGGGAACGATACCATATCGAGCGCTGTAGGAGTGGAAAAAAACGAAAGATCATGATAGGGATACTTCCAGTACACGTACTGCATAGTTATCTCTTGTTTTAGAGAGCGAGACGAGATTCTATTCCATGTAGTTTCCGAGGGCATCCAAGACAAGTTACTAGGGTTGAAGGATGGCATCTGAGGTAATATGACGCGAATGTAATGAGAATAGTCGCCAGAGCAGCTACGGACGCGTTATTACGGCCGGCGACAGGGCTTAGCGCACTATTACACCCCGTCTTTCACAGTTATAAACACGGGGTATGTGCAGTGGCACGACCCGTTTCGAGGACGACCTGTGATCTCATTACCTCATCTCAGGGCAGTGGAAACTGCAGAGGTTAATATGAGTCTGCTTTAGGACTTAATTCTGTTTCGTAGGTCAAAGATATGTACATTGAAATTGTGTTCTGCATTAGGGAACGAAGCAGATGTTGTACATATTTTCTTTTACGTCAAGATGTTATCTCCTGTTGCGTAATTGCACATAGTTTGAAGTTCCGAAATTTAGTGTGAACGACATCAGTGAATAGCAATGGAAGTAAATATTCTACAGCTATAGATGAATGATAGAATGTACGTTATGAGGAACATTAAAAATTGTTTGCTTTCGTATTACCTCGTAAATGGATCCCACCATATCAGCGTCGAAATGGAAAATACTACCACATCGTAAACATTTCTCAATATGCTATTCACTACTCATGAGCCTAAACATTTTAGTCACGTTGGTTGCGGAAATCGAAGTCCACGTATACGTATCGGCCCGACAAATGTTGTGGTTTCGAAACTGATGATTAGCTGATGGAAAATTTGCAATCTTGGAATAAGGCAATCGTTTCGGAATGAAAACTGCTGCGAAATTAAATGTAGAGGGCAGTACAGCAAGCTGTCAATTTGCTACTCAAATTTCCGTTAATTAAGATGAAACAAAAAGAGTGATACCGTTTAATTACAGTCACGTAAAAGGCTATCACTCGTTACAAACAGCGACCTGCAAACAGGATTTTTTTATTTAATTGTTTTCTGTTTATTTTTTATTTTATTTATTTATTTATTTATTCTACAACAAGCGTGCCAACAGAATGTGAAACACAAACACAGAACTTCAACAAAACACTATGTTAGACACGATGATGAATAAATAAATTATCGTTTTAGAGAACTACAAGATAAGTTAGATGGAAAGTAATTGTTTCTATTAGTTAAATGACCGGTACTTAAATTATTCTATAGGTTGGATGTATAGTTATCACGACAATGACTGCTTATTTTCACAGTAATGATTACTGACTAATATTATAGTAGTGAATCAGGGTATAAGCTTCGAGGGTCTTTTTGATTATGGTGGAAGAAATTACCAAGAAAAACCATTAATGGTCATTTATTTTGGTAAAACTGTATGTAACGAGAAGGTTTTATGAATGTATTTCCTAACTTGTTTCCGATTTACTGGACGCTCATCATAAATGAATACGTTACAGGAGGATTTATTATCTTACACCATCACGCTTTGATGATGGTTCTGGCAAAATTACTGAACTTTAGTAATCTGGAATAGAATGAAATGGAAGGAAACGTTGGGCTGTTATATATAAATTATATGTCCATTCGTGTGGGAACTGTATGATCAGCAGCAGAGAGTTGAGGATATAGTGTCAGTGCACAGTGGAGATTTATCTGTTACTGATAAGTGCCGGCCGCGGTGGCCGAGGGGACTGAGGCGCTCCAGTCACGGTCTGCACAGCCACTACGGTCGGGGGTTCGAATCCCCCCTTGGGCATGGATATTTGTGCCGTCTGTAGTCTTAGCTAGTTCATAAGTAGTTTGTAAGCTTAGAGACTGATGACCCCGTAGTTAAGTCCCATAAGTTCTACAAACATTTGAACATTTGATTTGATCTGATAAGTCAGATATATGAAACACTCAGCTGCAGAGTGAAAGTTTCATTCTGAAAGTCAGATATATGTACAGTATTTAATGATCATTTTCTGAATATAGCAGATTAATTAAACAGAATCTTGACTATGCGAAATAATATAACTATTTTAGAAATGGCATTCCGAGATCGTTGCCTGAAATTGTCCTCTGTGAAATTGACAAGGGAGAGAAAAATAATTAAAACACTAAAGAGGAAGTACTCTTATGGATAGGGTATTTAGCAGAATACTTGAGTATTGTTCCTCCTCTGTTAACCCACTGCTTAGCCATTTTTGTAATTTTCCCATGCGGATTTGTCATTTTCTTGACGGATTACGTACCCATTAATGAAATGATAAAAAAAGAAAAAGGGATACTTTGGAAAATCTTAGACCTATTTCTATGCCATCAGTTTTTCCATAGTTTTTGTAAAGGTTGTATATTCAAGGTTAATTTATTTTATCCATACTCATAATTTGCTGTCAAATGTAGCGTTGGTTTTTGCTACAGTTTTTTGATAAGGAAGAATATCAAAGGTTAACTGAACATTTTAATTTCCATGGTTTGCTGTCAAATACATAGTTTGGTTTCAGCAGTTGTATAACAACCGAAAAGGCTATATTCACTTTTCTTTGTGAGGCACTGGAGGGTTTAAATAAATATTGTGAACGCTACACATCTACTTTGATTTAAGAAGTGCCTTTGATTGTGTTAATCACAAAACATCGTTGTAGAAATTGGAACATTATGCAGTGAGTGGAATAGCTCACAATTGATTCGACTGTTACTTGAATAACAGACGTAGTTCTCCTCATCGTTGAAAATTGGCTGTGATATGTACTCACAGATGGGTCAGATTTAAGTGAACGTGTGATACTAAACAGTATTTTCTGCGGCCGCTGTTTTTACTCATTTTTATAAATTACATGCCTTTTAGTGTCTCGGATAGTTCTAAGATATTTCTGTATGCTGATGACAACAATTTGGTAGTGATGGGTTGTTGTTAGCAATATTGGTGCAAAATCAAATAATGCACTTAAAGAAATAATATTTTCTAAAAACTAAATCCATCCTAATTCATATTTTACGCTTTATAACACACAATTATAAAAAAAATCTGTTACTTTGATTGCACAGGATGGGCACATGACAAATGACAATGGACATTTCAAATTTCTATGCGTTGACATAGCAAGCCGTCGTGGAAAGCCCATGTTCAGGAGCGTCGTTCGAAAACTGAATTCTGTGTTGTTTACCATTAGAACATGATCTTCACCTTTTTTCTTAATAATACTTGGTTTTTCTCAGATTTGGCAGCTTTCATATAGTTAATACTATAGGGAAATGAATTCTGCATTTCGATCTGACCGCCTTTACCATCGTGCAGAAAGGCGTGCAATATTCTGCCGCATTCAGTTTTAATTGGATACTACAAAAAAGAAAACAATTCTTTATAGTAATACATGCGCTTTCAAAGCTGAACTGGAGACTTTCCTTATGAATCATTTTTCATTCTGTTACGAATTATGGTAAAATTTGAAAATATAAGTTTATTTATGGGATAAATTGTTCGTATCTTTTACATATCCACGTCGTGTGCGTGTGATTACCATACGTTTCAATTTATTATTACGCGTCTTTTATAATCTGAATAAATGACTCGTTGCATTATCATGGAGACCTGCTACTTAACTCAATCCTACGGAATGTGATAAATAACGTCGCTCAGTAAAACACATATAGTTGTGAACAATTTGATTTGATTTGATTTTTCCAGGGAAGCCAAAACAGTCTTGGTCTAACCCGCCACTGCCCGTACCGAAACTAAGTTTATTGTGCGGTATTGCTCCCTGTTTATCTAGTAAAGCCAACCAATGCCCTTGAGCAGAGCAAGGAGTCCCTTTACCAGTTCTTTATTAGACACAATTTCTTCGGGTCTGGTTGTCCCAAATATTTTGTGCCTTTTATTCTCCAGTGCAATGCATTCGAAGATTAGATGTGATGTAGTTTCATCACCGTCATCACAGATCCTACATTTAGGGTCCTCTTTTGTTATTCCCATTGTACGTAGGTGTTTTTTGAAATTCCCATGGCCTGTCAATAATCCAACCATGAGTCTAATTTCTCTCCTGTTCAGACCCATAATTGCAGAGCTTCTTTTAAAACATGGCTTTGGCATCATTACCTTCCCATGTTTTTGTTGATGGACTTTGGTCCAATATTCTACGACCTGTCTTCTGAACCAGTTACGTAGCTCCAATTTGATCATTGCCTTGGTGATTGTCAGGACAGGTTCCGGTCCAATAAATGGAGTCTCTGCCGCCATCCTGGCTAATCTGTCGGTATGTTCGTTGCCACTGATCCCCGAGTGGCCAGGGACCCACAATAGGTTTACTCTATTGCTTTCCCCTGCTCTACCAGAACCCTGTGACATTCTGCACCCATTTCCCTTAATAGGTTATGTTCTATTAGTAACGTACCAACTTGTCGGTAAATAAAATAGTAAATGTCCTGTTATGATTTGTTTATATTAGCATAGCCGCATTAGTCACTGTCCAACCACTTAGTAAATATTTCACTGTTTCATCATTTATTACATAAATATTTTAAGGTATGTCATCTGTTCACTACTCAGGCAAGTACATTATACGAAAATTCAGTTGATGTGTAAAATATAATTTAGTCCCTTATTTTTTTATGCATACACAATTTTTCAAAACAAAGAACACTATTTATTGCTGTGCAGCATCTACCCTATCCATCCCCTTTGTACTGACATGTAACGTCCGCACTAAATGAAAATTGTAACCCAAAGTGTAACAACTGTGTAATATATATATTGTATATTTTTGCCATTAAGACAGTGTTTAAACTATCACGATTATTTTGTGTATATATCAACTAGGTAATTGAAATTTTCTGATCTTGTCTGTAAGTGTGTTTGTCTCTTCGTATAATTCTTTGGTAGGTTTCTTCATCTATACCATCTCTTTGTACTGCTCCAAACATTTATCTCAGGATTTTACATTCTATTTTTCTTATATTTCTGTGATATTTGATTTGTGGTTGCTTCTGACGTGCAGAGTACTTTTTATAGTTTAATCTCTTCTTTCTACGTTGGATGCCTCATTTGATCCTTCTATTTCAATAGTATTTGACTTTTTACACTCTTTTAATCTTCCCATATCTTTGTGCATTGCTTGTGTGTTGTTTTTCTGTACTGGATCCATGTACTGGATTTTCTCACATGATATCTATAGACCTGCTATTACAGACACTTCACGTAAATATTCAAGTAATTTTTGAGCTTCTTGCCTACTGTTGCTGCGTATTGCCAGATCATATGCAAAGGTGATACATCTAATGAATATTTTGTTTGCACATTTTTTTCTTAACTGAATTCTTTTTCCTTTTACTTCATTTTGTTTATACTTTTCTCTAATACTACATTTAATAAGAGTGGTAAGAGTCTGTCTCATTGTATAACACTTGTGTGTGTCTCAAATGGTTCTGAGTTTTCTCCCATGAATTTTATTTTGGGCTTGGTGTTCCTAATGGTCTGTTATTTGAGAAACTGTTTGTTCCATATTCTTCTAGTGTGTCAAAGAAGGTTTGTCTGTCTACGGAATCGTACGCCTTCTTAAAGTTCATTCTTAGTGTTGTTCGTCTATCTATCTTTCAGGAGTGTTCGCAGATTCCAAATCTGTTCAGTGCATGATCTTCCCTTTCCGAAGCCTGCTTGGTAATCACCTACTTTTCCATCTGCTTGAGGTTCTAAACTTTTGACTAATGCTTTTCGAGAGAATTTTCTACTCGGCCGGTAACAATGAGATTCCCCTGTAATTATTAGGGTCTGTCTTGTGGCACCTATTTTTTTGCAGTGGGTGGATCAACGCACAATTCGACGTCTATAGGATTTCCTGTGTAATCCATATTTTATGAAAATTTTATGAATTTTCTTTGCGATTTCTGTATGTTTGAGCTTCCGGATCTCAGCAATAATGCCATCTTATCTCGGAGCTCTTTTTTTATTGTTCTGTAATATCTTCTACATGCGTTATTGTTGGTGATTCCGAATCTGGATTTACTATTGTATCCGAGGAGTGTATTGGGTCTGTTAGGTCTGTTAGGTCTGCAATTTAGTAGTTAATTGAAATAACTTTTCAAAAATTTTGGTTCTACAGATCCATCAGTTCTTTTGAAGCAGATGTTTGGAAGTTGTTAACCTTTTCTGTTTTCCCTGAATATGCTGTAGAAAAATATCATGTTGTTTCTCTTGAAATTTTCTTCAGTTTCATTTAGTATTCTTTTGTCATATGTCCTTTTCACTGACCGAGTATCCTTTTCAGATTTTTTCTAGACTCTGTGAAAATCCTGCCATGTTTCTGTTTTTCTGTTACTGCTAAATGACAGTATATCATCGCGAGTTGGGGACCTTGAGGACTTGTCTGTTGGGGGTGTCTTTAGCCAATAATAATTACTGAATCTGGACTTTAAGTTGTTACAATGACAATTTATTGTTGATATGACCTGACATCGCAGGATTGAGGTGACGTGCATTGATTAATTATCTGCAAAACGAAACACTCCAAGATCGCAGAGTAATAATTTTTTACGACCGGTTTCGACGGGCTATGCTATAATCTTCTGGTCGTATAGAGGATGATAGCATAGCCCATAGACACTGGTCGTCAACAAATTAATTAATCGTCCTGCGATCTTGTCAATGTCCCTTTTGGAGATAATTAAACAATTAACAATACTGATCACTAACGTTATTTTCACATTATTCCGTACTAGTACATCATATTTTGAAATTTTTCTCACTTTAAATCTATAAGAATGCTCTCTATAGGTCTCTCTATTTCTCCATTCTGTCTGTCCCTCTCTCTATCCCTCTGTCTGGCATGCACACACACACACACACACACACACACACACACACACACACACACACACACACACACACAAACTCAATCCAAACACTCAGCAGACAGCAGCATTGGCTGTTCTGAAATTCATAGCCCTGGTACAGCGTGCATGCGCACGCATCTGCTTTCGTTAGGTGATCAAATTTGACAGCGCAGTAGATGATGACCGTGAAAACAAGTTTACATTGTGCTGGCGTGAATTCACCGCGCCTGAAGATGATTATCTGTTTTGCATTCTAAAATTAGTTTTCGCCGGCGATAATTGCGTTACGTCGCAGGTCGGACGGCCTGCATTGTTATTGCGTGTCCAAAATTGCGTTGTAGCGTTCGCTGTGTACAGACGCGCCGCTTGTTACGTCTGCAAACGAGTTGATTGATTGCAACTGAGAACTGGGGGACCGGTTTTCATTGCCGGTGATCAACCGGAATACTGTTGTTGTTATGCTCTCGAGCTGAACTCAATAAAGGTGGGAGAGAAATGGAGACAGGAGAGGAGGTGACGTACCATTTTTATATAGTTAGCTTCAAATTTAAATTGTATTAATAAACTGATGCACGAGCACTGAAGGTCAGCAGCATATTCTGACGAAACATCATGGTGAAACTACAAGAAGCATTCTCCCAGTATATAATTTATTTGTCAATCCTGTTAATACAGTCGTTCCTCACTTTAGTATAGAGTTTAATAAATGTATAGATCGAAAGATTGTGCAGTGGTTGCCCGTTTTATGTCCAGCTACATAATCGTTTTGTGCCGTTTCTCAGTTTCCAAAGCAACCGTATCGTGACGTCATACGTTTCACACTTAGCATTTTCGATTTTCTGAATTTGTTCATCCACGGTTTTCCTCTAACATGAATGTCGCATAATTTCAAGCTTAGTTTCGTGTCACTTGAGATTATTTCGATAATTTGCAAGTGCCAGTGTAATACGGTTTTTCACTAGTAATCATATATGAAATGAACTGTCCTAGTTTGCTTCTTATTAGTGGTCTGACAGCTCTTCATAACGACACTCGAATAATGAAGCACCTACATTCGTTTTCTGTAAATACCCATCTTTAGCGTCACACGAAACTCATTCACAAGACTACTCAACATGTTCCTACACTGGTACGATGATATCATACCTTGTCTAGTGCTAGCTGTTGGCCAGTGTATCATCTGCTGAGCAGTAGTGACGTAATTTAATATTTCTGCATGTTTTTTCTTAAATTTCGTTACTGTTGAGCATATTTTTGGGTATATGGTAATACCACTGTGTGGACTGTAGAGTTTTCGTCTGTGATTTTTAACTGTTCAGCTAGTTAGTTGTCAGTGTTAGATTTGTATTTTCTCACGTAGTGTTACATACGGTTCTGTAGTCGTTGGTCTTTTGGTTTAAAGAGTAGGAACCGTTATCACCGCTTAGCAGCTATCAGCCGCCATTACTGATGTTTTAGTATAGAAGAAACATTATTGCTTTCACTGTTTATTCAGTAGCAGTGATAGAATGGCTAGGATGTGTGCTTGCTGAGTACAGAAGGAGGAGAAGTTAGCTTCTATTCACGAACATTTGAAGGTGCTTTTGGCTATAATCAGCCGTCTCCATTTACGAGAAGAAATCTCCTCCTGAAGAAATTATGTGGGAGGAAAAACATTAACAACGATAGCGCAAGTCCTCTGTTTCTCCACTGGAGAATTTGCAGCCCCTGTATTGTGCAGATCTGTCCATGCCAAACAGATCGACACTGCTGTAAACGAATCCTGCAGAATTATTACAGGCTGCATAAAACCCACCCCTCTACATAAACTTTACAAAACAGCAGGTTCTGCAACACCCGCAACATGGCGATGTGGACTGGAATATATAGAAAAGCTCAAAGTTTTGATGACATCCGCTTTTTGGAGCAGTGTCTCCAATCAGTAGACTTAAATCCAGAAGAAGCTTTCTTAACACTGAGAGAATTGAGCCGCCGGACAATTTCCCTTTCAAACAAGAACCACCAGCAGGAATGCACCTGGAATCGAAAATCTGGAGGTCGCTGAACAGAATTGGAACTGCTGTGGCTCCCGTCAAGTCAAACTTAGTGAAATGAGGATTCAGTAACAATCTAGACGTATCCTGTGAATGTGGAAAGACACAGACGATGGAGCATATTCCAGACTGCTCTGATTGCCCGTCTACATGCAATACCGAAGATTTATGTCTCGCAAGATACAAAGCTATCACCATGGCCCAGTACAGGGCTGAAATATTTTGGTTCTTAATTTGTAACCCGGACACGAGAAAGTAATGTAAGTCTCCAGGCTGCTGCCTCCGGGTTTGGCGGTCGTGAAGATTGGAGTGTTTCGCATTAGGCATCTCAGGTGTCGCGTAGGCTGCCCAAGGTCTCCGCTACGCCGGCACCTTGCTTTGTACCCAGAGGCGCTGACTTTGGAAAATCAGTGTGGGTGCTCGTGGTTTCATTTGTCATTACTTCTTCGGTCACAAGGTTCAAAGAATGGGCCAAGAAGTGTTCATGGCTCAGTTTCTCTGATTTTTGCTTGCAAACTAAAAAAGGACCCGTCATATTACGATATTTTGTAGCTCTGTCAGTAGTAATAACTTTGCATAATTTGATATCAGAAAAGCGAGAGACAACATCCACTCATATTATTAACATTGCCTCAGCTATTGTATTTTCAATACGATAGAAAACAACAAACAAAAAAGAAACAAAAAATCATTAATTTGAAAACGATCACCACTGATTCGTTCAGAGAAAGAAGTTTAAAACGAATCCGACGATTAAAGAATGTTAAAATTTCGTAACTCATTTGCCTCTCAGACAGACTAAACTCTTTCATAAACGCTTTGATTTGGTCCTACGTTTCTATTATTAGATGCTCTTTGCCCTGCAATGATTAATTTCTTACAGTGCATAGTTATGAAAGTATGGAACGCTAGATTAACATCCAGCTTTAATCTGTTCGACAATGCACTTTCCCCCCTTTCATTTGGAGAGAGATTTCCTCATGACTGACGAACAAAGACTCAAAAGTTTTTCCGTGACTAAGCCAACGAACTGTACTGTGCTAAGGCATATACCCATGCTCTGCTTGTAAAACTTTCAGGAAACCTTTGAAATGGCGGTTATATATACGCCTTTTATTAGAGAACCTGATTGCACTCCTTAAGCAGACAATGGCGCTTCGTGAATGGAGCAATTGCCCGAATTCACTTTTCAGGACATTTCCGTGTATGTGTCATCATTAAGCTCGGCTACCAGCCCTCCAGGTTCTTCGCCTTCTACCTGCCTTCTATGTTTTACGTGTAGTCGTGTGTAACACCACTGAACTAATTTGTTGTACTCGTCAGCAGAATTAAATACCTTGACATAAAAGACAGTGCGGGTTTCAGTACAACTGAAAGAACAGAATTAATAGAGCTTCCACAACTAACTGGCTGTCAACGAACTCTGTTACATCGCTTACGACATCACGCGGTCAGGGGACAGTGTTTCCGCTCCCTTCCCACCACACACCCGCCCCCCGAACGGACTCGAAGCTGCTGCAGTGAATGTATGCTCCTTGGGCCACCGTTGGACAGCCTAGCGGCTAGATTGTGCTGCCTACACTGCGATGTCAAAATGTTCATAATTGAGAGCTTTGACTATTCCCCATTTTTGTGCTGCTTTATTTTCCTCCCTTATTTTGTGTGGGTGCTGAGCACCCCCGAGAATTTCGTGGGGGGTGCACCAGCACCGGAGCACCCACGGAGTCGGCGTCCCTGTTTGTACCGCACGCAGTTGATCCGCTCTCGCCGCAGGGTGAGTGGCGGGTAGTGCGTTCGCATTGCTCGAGGCAGAATGTGGAGTTTGGTCATGTGATATCACCATTTCATCCTGAAAGTGAACGGATGGCCGGTTCAGTAGCATGTCGAGAAGGCACACGGGGGTGTCAACGATTCGCAGCTTCAGTGTTAGGCGCCCTTTAGGCAGATCACGGCTGGAAAGTATTCCGGTATGTGTGCCGGCGTCCTTATCTGACATGTGGGTAGTCCCGAAGGCGGCAGTCGAGCATACGGTTGCATACGTCGGCTCTAATGATTTCTGTCGCTTGAAGTCTGAGCACGTCCTCAGATCGCATGGACGGCTGGCGGAATTGGTGAAGACCCCATTGGATTGGGGTCCTATGGTCTGAAGCCAGGTGGATTGTCTCAATCAAAGGCTTCGTAGACTCTGTGACTGTCATAGAAGCAGATTTATGGACCATCGTTATTGATTGAAAATTGGAGGGACCCCATATATTGATCAGTGGTGCACTAATCAGTCGATATGAAGACTGATAAATCAGGCCGCTGCCAGAAGGACTCTTAAAATATTAGCAGTAATTTTTGAGAGCATCGAAAACAAATTTTCCGAATATAGGCCTGTTGCATTGCAGTACAAATAATCGTCAGAACTGAGAATTGGCTGAGTCCCGAAATTTCTAAGAAAGATATATCAGGTACAATAGGAATGAGTGTGTTCATTGCAGTCGACAAAAGTATTGTTTCTATTGAGATCGAAATCGAGATTGACTGTGAGGTCATCTGTGCGCGTATAACATGTATAGGCGAAATCAATGTTGGCAGCACTTACCGGTTCCCCGGTTCCACCGTCACTGTGCTCTAGAGTAATTGAAAGAAAGTTTAAGATCAGTAGGTCAGTAGCGCAAAGGTATCCGGACCATATATTGTTAGATGACGGCGACTTTAACCTGCCGAGTATAGACTGAGGCGTCTGAAGTTTCGCTATAAAAGGTACAGATAAGCAGTCTTGCCAACCACTGTCGAAAAACTTTTAACACTATTACTTTGAGCACCTAGAACGTCAACCCGCTCGCAGTGGTAATGTTTTAGACATTATAGCCACAAACAGGCCATACATTATCAATTATGTCACTCTAGATACAGTGATTACTGAAACCGATGTCGTCATAGCAACAATGTCCGCCAAAGTTAGTGCTACGAAGAGCAGATAAGGGATTTTAAGCCTACCACTTAAAAAAAAAAAAAAAGCCGTGGACTTCGTTTAGTTCAGATACGGTGGATGTAGAGTAATTATCGGCCAAATTTAAATGCATTGTAAGTCAAGCGCTTGAGAAATACGTGCCGACAAAGTAGGTTAGGGATGAGAAAGACCTATTGAAACATCCCTGTTATATTAGATCTCTGACTCTGGCGAGTTATAAAGTAATTTATATAAAGTTGGCACCATTCGCCTGAGAGTGTAACATGTGCGAGGTCCGTGTAGACCACTCTAGTAGTATGGAGAAAGTCAGTCAGCGTTTGAGCTTTCGACTTGAAAGTTTTGTAGTCCGCGAACTGCTGCCTATACTGCTGCTGCGGAAATAATTCCATATTACTTCCTACAATTGATATCAGCATTGATAAGGTACAACGAGGTTATCGAAATTTTCTGTATTTTTATCTGCGTTTGCTCATACTTAACAAAGTTATTAATTTATATTAGCAAAAAGAGAAAGGGGATTGGGTGAAATTCGGGACTACAAACATTTACAAAGTGACTGTAGTTAACGCGTACTTGGGGTCGTTCTGTATGTAAATCGATACTTCCAGTCTTCTACAATTGATCAATTATATGTACCAGGGTGAATTTAATGGAATAAAGAGGGGAAGCAATAATTTTCACCGCATCCTGCATACGTTATGATCGCCGCCCTTTTGCAGTTACACTTTTTTTTAATGTCTCCATAAAAGAACAAACTTGATTGACATTCTGAAAATAGCTTCTTTCATCGCACAGTCCAGCAGCGATCCACGCGTGACGCAGCATGTGGGTGAATACTTGCGAGGACAGCTGCTGACGTGTAATGGAATGTAGTCTGATGCAAGCTTCTCGGGAAGTGATCTTTCTCGATTAGGAACATTCAGTTCCGAAATTTCTTTATTAAAACTTTTACTGACGATAAAATATACATGCCATGGTTCCACTACTGGAGTACAATTGAAGGGAATTACTTTGATGCTGCATAATAGCAAATCCGTTTTCATTTTGGAACAGTTCGTCATATATTTGTGGATTTGTTTATCCTCCCCATCAGTCAATCAACAGAAGACATTTATTTTCTTGTACGTAGTACTTCATCACATCAGTTAAATATTTCTTGTAGAAGTCTTGTCAGTTTACCTGATTTTGAAGAAGTGATAAAATTTGTATACCTTGCCGCGTAGCCGCGGTGGAGTAGCCGAGCGGTCTAAAGCGTCTCGCTGCGGAGCGTGCTGTTGCTCGCCATGGAGGTTCGAGTCCTCCCTGGGGCATGGGTGTGTGTGCTGTCCTTGGGTTAGTTTACCTTAGTTTAAGTAGTTTGTAAGCTACGGACTGATGACCACGCAGTTTGGTCCGATATATTAAAAAACATTTGACCCCCCTTTTTTTTCCGCGTACTCATCTACTGATTTCTGAACGCTAGGTCCAAAATAGCTTCATTTAAATAATGACGTCCAATGCTGATGTTGTGCACATATATGATGTTGCGCCTAATTTTGAATTCAGTATTGTAACCATTACCAAGGTGCAAACAAACATTTGGCGCCGGGCGGAATCGAGCCTTTCAATAAAAATCTCATCTCTTACCGATGAGCCAACCACCGCTTTTTTTAAACAAGGGCAGTTGATAAGGTGCATATGGTGATAGAACCGTATCATAATTCCTTTTATTTCCTAAACGCTCGGCCATCTGGAGTTTCCACTTGGTGCATTTTCATATCTCACCACGCCCTACATGTAACACAAATTTGTACGAATTCGGCGATGTATGAGTAGGCGTCCTCTCCTTGTTAGACCTCGTAGCCATTCCGCGTGGCCAAAATGCTTACATAGACGTTGATAGTGGCACTGTCTGTGGTCGCCGTTCACGCTGATAGAGACCAGCGTGACGGCCAGCAGCCGACCAGTGAATGCGGCAGAGTGTTAGGGCGCCTATTTACCTCCAGCAGTTGATATCGGCAGAGCTGCTAAGTGGTGCTACTGACAACGAAAGTACTTAGGCTCGAACAAACAGAAATACACCAAAATCGTATGGTAGATAATTTAAACGTCCCTTATTGCACCAGTGATACTCCCGCATCTGCAAAACTCTGCGGTCGTCCTTTACAGGCCTCTGCGTGTGCCACGCCGCATTGCACTTTGACCTGCCGGTACGCCAGTAGTGACGGTGCAGTGTGCCTCTGAAGTTGCGTTTTGTGACGTATTTGTGTAGTGAAGCGTCGGATGCGTGGCGATTGGTAATCAATCCGGCTAATATAGTGTGAATGGTATTGGTGTAGAAGATGAAGTATTTAAAGCTTACCTGGTATCTATTATAGTGTTTCTAACCGATGCTCATATTTTTGCACTATAATAGATTCCAGAAAACATGCGTATGATTCATCTTCAACACCAAGACCATTTTCACTAAGAAGGGCTTTTCGAAATTTCATCTCAACCATTCGCAATACATTATCAGGATTGATTACCAATCGCCGACCCATCTGACGCTTCAATACACAAATAACGTCACAAAACGCAACTTCAGAGGCACACCGCACTGGTTCCGATTGGTGTACCGGCAGCTGAACGTGCAATGCGACCATTTCACAGTAGAGGCCTCTAATGGGCGACTGCGGAGTTGTGCAGAAGCGGGAGTATCTCTAGTAAAATAAGGGACCTCTGCATTACACGATTTTGGTATATTTGAGTTCGTTCGAGTCCGAGTACCTTCCTTGTGTCTTCCTTGTTTCTGAAGCGCCCTAAAAGCTGAGAGTACCTTTCACAGGTTGTTTTTGTCACGCTGCTCTTATTATCGAATGTAAAATGAGAGGCAGAGAAGAACACAAACACTGGAGACGGCTGTCAACTCTAGCAAGGCACACACACAAGAGCAAGTTAACACAATTATAATAAACACGAAGAAAAACCACTCATAATTGTATTGGATTCCCGACTGTCTAACGTACCACAAGGAGAAGTACTGACAGATCAACCAATAAGTTGGAACGGTCTAATGAATGCCAAGAGTGTACAGATATGGGGGACATGAGAGGAAAACTTCACCAGAACAACTGCTCTTGAGCCATGGCGATGATCACCTTAAACTTACAATCCACATGCTCCGAGGCACACGGCTGCCAAGGTACGTAGACTAGAAAGGTATGCCAGTTTGGGCTTCTTCACTGTCATTGTTTAGTGCAGTATTACGTCACTCGGCAGCAAGCCGCTGTATTATACGGCCGCTGTGAACACATTTTCTCCGCCTGTTCTTTTATCATTAGACAAAAAAAAAAACATTGCTTTTAAGCGGTGGAACACGCTTGGGGTAATATATATGTACACTAACATACAAATGGCTGAAAAAGAAAAGCTTCAAACATTATTAACAACTAGTTAACCCGTCCAGACCCGCGACTTGGCACGGGTAATATTTAAACGTCTTTAACTCGAGAACCACTGAACGTATTGTTATGAGTTTTGTTTTTATATTGTAGAGCTCATAAAGATCTAAAATAAAGTCAGTGACAGCACAAGTCTGACTTTTATAGATTTCCCACAATAACTATTTATGTTGTCTGTAGCTGTCCGGTGCCAGCGCCTTAGGAGAGAAAAGTGGTACATATGCTTCACTCGTAAAAGTTAGGCATATGCTCTGGCTGACTTTTTTTAGGTCTTTGTGAGATGTACAATTTAAAAGAAACCTCATCACGATATGTTCTGTAGTTCTCGAGTTATATGAAGGTAAAGGGACAGACAGAGAGAAAATGTGCTTCTTATTTATATAGTATGATGATTTCGCCCCCTTAGAGTGCAAATTTCGAAATTTTACTATGCCTATAACCCTGACGCTAGTTCATGCAATAAGTTGACGAAGTTTTATCGCAATCGACTGAATGACATTGACAGGCATAGCATATTGACAAACAGAGGCATTCATTTTTAAATAGTAGATAAAGAAAACTTTCGTTAAACGCAAACTTAGCAGCCGATATTCGCATTAATGCTTTTTTTTACTCATTTGATTACTATGAACATTGAACTGCATACTACTTTCATACATACAATTTCATCAATAAAATATCGATGATCTGAATCCTAACAATTCATTCTGCAAGTCTCTTTTGTAATCGGCTTCACAAAAATGATCGGAACAAAATCTGGTATTTTTTACATTTATCTCGTCTTGCCGTTTACAGTGAGAGATCCATATGCGCTGAAGTTCCTCATCTTTTGGAAACCGATGGTACAAAATGCCTTCCGTCTTGCGTCCACTGTTATTGCACTCCGCAACAGCGCAACCGAAGTATTCTTACTCATAATTACAGAAAGAATACATGGAAAAAATTGTTCCCTAATACAAGAAAGCTACTTTCTATCCGAACACTTAACAGGTCACGAAACGAGGGAGTGCAAAACACGACTTACTGCGGAGCTGCTCGACGCTTGCTGCCAGGTGACGTCACAGGAGCAAAGCGCGCGAGTCAAATTTACACCCCCCTGCACGACTGTCCTCGGAGCAACTGCCGAGGCGCGTGAAGAGCCGGGCTAGACAGTGACTGTTTCACTGGGGCCTCACTTGAACTAGCCACGCCAACCGCGGTGGAATAGCGAAGAGAAATCGATAAGCGATTTGTAGCGAAGCAATTGGTGCCAGTCAAGCAGATTGAGCCGCCACGGCTCATGATGAAGCCTTTGTAGTGATATTGCTTGTCTGACTGTTTTGGGTGGGAAAATGACGTACTGGAATGTT
Source organism: Locusta migratoria (assembly GCA_026315105.1). Taxonomy (NCBI): domain Eukaryota; kingdom Metazoa; phylum Arthropoda; class Insecta; order Orthoptera; family Acrididae; genus Locusta; species Locusta migratoria. Next base: position 36,919,928 of record CM048748.1, read on the forward strand.
TGAAAAAAAATGAAATATTTGAGATTACCGCCCATTAGAAATATTGGTAATTAATAGCATATGATAATTAAACAGTATGAAGTTCACTGCAAACATTGACTATGCCAATGCACCAAATGTTACACAATTATAATCTTATTAATTATGGTAGCAATTTATGTACGCAGCTGGATGACAATATTTATAGTTAGGCCATAGGTAGAAATTCTCCACGTTGACATTTGCTGTGTGCTTGTAGCTGAGGGGAGGCCGGCGAGCAGGCCGACGTTGGTGCCTTGTTCCAGCTTAGGATTTTCCAGGTTCGTTTCCGGTGAGGGGAGAGAGGGACAATGGCGAGTGCCAGGCGCAGTGCAGTGCACAGCACAAAATAAAATATTCTAATACTACTTGCATTTGAAGTAATACGATGCAGATAGGAACCTTCAAGGCCCTCACTACAAAATAGCCTGTTGACAAATAAACAATTTCATACCCAATATATCTGTGATACAAGCTAAAACTTACGCATACAACAAATCTTAATCAAATGTATAAGGTTAAATTTAAACTAAGCGTAATACAGAGATGAGTGAGGAGTCATTTGAATTTTCTTGTAGAAATACATTAGCTGATAGTCACATCTGGTGTAATATGTTTAATTGACACTGAAAACATAATTTCATTATATGAAAAGGAATAAATTACCAATGAATACAAGACAGTTACACAACTAGCATAGCAATGTTTGTTTATAAAAATAATATATTAACTATTTCTCAATTTATTTTTAATTAATCTTGTATATTTTATCTTGAAATATTCAGTTAAATCACTTATCTGTGATATAAGAAACTGCACGATTATAATAAACAGTGCAAAGGATGTTTATACCAATATAAAAACCTAAGAAGACATTTGTTTCATGTGTAGTGTAATTTTAAGTAAAGTTTTAGAAATGTATTGGCTGAGCGCTGTACGTTGGCAAGTCGGTTAGAACAGCTCACTTAGGGAAGTTGCTGACGTAGGGAAAAAATCCGTCAGTGGGGCCCCTTGGCGCGCGCGCGAGGCCCAGGTAGGGAATGGTGTAGCTGGTCGGGCGCGGCGTCGCTCTGCACGGTCGGCGTGTGGAGGTGGAGACTATAGAAATTTGTGTGGCAATCGCCAGATGTGGTTGCTCGTCGTAGACTGCACCAAGTATATCGGAGTGCTTACATTCTGTTTCTCTTGTTGGAAGAAGTGTGATACCTGACAGAAGTACTTTGTCGTACAGAGAGTTTAAGCTTGTTCGCTTGTAACAGTTTTAATCAGCACCAAGTTTAATCAAGTGCTACTGTGTGTTGTGAATATTTAGCCGGTGGAACAAAGTGTGCATCGCAATGAATTAAAGTGACTGTGTTTTCTTAATGTAACAGGTGTCGTCGCGTAGGTATGAAGATAAACGGTGTTTGAGACAGGCACATGGTGTGAAAACAATTTGAGAGAAATATTCATTTTTGTCTGGGGACTCACGAGCTACAACTTTCTCAAGTAAATGTGTCGACGTACAGACGTATCAGCTACAGGGTTTTAATATGATGTAATAAACAACATAAAGTGAACTTTCACGTGTTTTAAAAAATAGTAGTTAGTATACACTTTTCTCACATGAACTTGACTTTATTGTGAATTTTTTTGTTAATCATATGCAGGGAAGAAAAGCTGGGAACATGTGATGTCATCCCCTAGAAAACGAGTCAAACCGTAGCAATCACAGTTCCAGTGTGTTTGCATGTTTAGGAAGTTGGTTCGCAGTTGGTGGTTGAGAGTTTTAAAAATTAATCTTTCCCTATTTAAACTCTCATTACTATCTTTCACTTCGCAAATGAGAGATAGCGAAAATGAATGAAATGGCGAACTAATTAAAAGTAAAATATTTTGCAGAACAAGCAAGCCACATAATTCGACGAATAGTTACCTTTTGCGACATTGAGGAAGATCTTGAGCTGAAATAAAATTGTTGGTAAACTGTGTAACTATTAGCCGACATTGGATGGAGGATCGGTGAATTTAATGTCGTGGCTCATGTAACAATTTTAATTAAAGGCGGTATTATTGGTTAAAGAATGGCTGGGGAAGAGGAGTATTGACAAACAATCGGACTTAGGAAAAAGTTACGTGAAAAAAATGTTTGCGCGTTCTACGTCAATAAAATGTTAAACAATACGAATAAAATTTGGAAAAATGCAGTGGCAACCTGCAAGAGATACATTATTTCAGTACATCCAAATCCCGAACCCTCCAACATCGAGATAGTCTGACACAACAAAAGACAGCTTCATAGATAGTGAGAGAAAATGGTAAAATTTCAATAAATTAAAAAAAAAGAATACAAATTAAATTGACTGGAGGTGTTTATTAACGAGAAACGTAAATTAAATAGATTTCATCTTTACCTGAATTTATATCCAAGTAGTACATCGTCTAGAAAGAATACAATAATGAACAGATCAAAATACATCCAGCTGTTCTCGGCATGGCGTAAAAAGCAGAAGCGAAAAAGACAAGCGTTTCTCTTACTCGCAGGAAAAAATAAATGAAGGTAGTAATTATAAGTAGTCTTGAATATATCAGAGTAAAATAATTTCGTTAGCTATCGATTAAAAAATGCTTGCTTGGATTCTGCATTGATGTAATCTTAAATCGTCCCTTTTGACATGGCGAATAGTACATAAAATGGCCCATGAGCCATGGCAAATACAGTGAGTTTTATAGATTACAATAAAATTTAGATAGATTAAATGAAGTACTAATTACAAGTACACATAAAATTCTCATTACACAGTGAATAAAGTTCTTTCCATCACATCACTTTATCAATCCGTTGACAAATAGTTTTCATATAACTAATTTCAGAGGTTGGCAATGGTGGGCTTTGCGGCGGTGGTGAGGTCGGCTGTCGTTGTTACGCACGGACTGTGCCAGTGTACGTCAGCGGTAGCAAATCATCATCGCTTGACACGCTCCATCTCTCTCTCTCTCTCTCTCTCTCCTTTTCCATCAGTTTTTGCCCATGAAAAATTAATAAAATGGAAGTAGCAAAGTTGTTGTTGATTACAGGTAATTAATTCTTCCTGGAAGAGAATGCGCTATTGATTATTCATTCACACATTGTTATCGTGTGAGTCGTTGCTTGGTTACTGTACAGTTTGTGTCTATTGACAAAATACTTGTCAGGCGAATCAAAATGTGCTTAATGTTGGGTGGAATGTAAATGCAGTACGCAAACCAACACGAACACACGCCTTCTGTACCTAATAAATGAATTATATCCATTAATTGAAATGACGCATGTCCATGACCTTCATCTAAGCTAACTATTTATGAGCAAAATAAATCTTGCATAGCTTTGTCCCTGAACATATACGCGATCAGTATCGCTTGGTATCAGATAACGTGCTTGACACATGTGATCCTTCTTATTTTACTCTAATGAATCACTCAGTTTTTACTTAGTGGCTACATACACTTATTTACCGAAAACGTTCATCTTAGAAAAAATCTTTGGAAAACTCTCTCTTACTAGCTAAGGCTTATATATTATAATGTTTCTTATGTTATTGCTATTTACAAGTCTTTATAAGACGTTTTTCAGCTCATAAGTATAAGCATAAGTATTGTGGTATGAGTGGGAGAGTGCACAAAAGGTTTAAATCATACTTAACTGGAAGAGTAGAAAAACGTAAGCAGTTCACATGATATAGATGAAAAAAATTAATTCCTCTGACTGGGGAGTTACCAAAAATGCGGTCCCACAGGGTTCGGTCTTGGGTCCTTTGCTGTTCTTAATATATATTAATGACTTGCCATTCTACATTCACGAAGATGCTAAGCTAGTACTTTTTGCTGATGATACAAGTTTAGCTACCACACCTAAAAAACAGGAATTAACTGATGGAATTGTAAATGATATCTTTAAAAACTTTATTAAGTGGTTCTCTACAAACGGATTATCATTAAACTTTGATAAAACCCAGTATATACAGTTTCATACAGTAAATGGCATGACACCTTTAATAAATTTAGACTTTGAACATAAATCTGTAGCTAAGGTAGAATATTCAAAATTTTTAGGTGTTTGCATTGACGAGGTACTGAATTGGAAGAAACATATTGAAGAACTCCTGTAACGTTTGAGTTCAGCTACTTATGCTATCAGAGTCATTGCAAAATTTGGTGATATACATCTCAGTAAATTAGCTTCCATGAACCACAGACATTGCCGAGGTGGGGTGGCTTGCGTGCCCCAAAGATACAGATAGCCGTACCGTAGGTGCAACCATAGCGGAGGGGTATCTGTGGAGAGGTCAGACAAACGTGTGGTTCCTGAAGAGGGGCAACAGCCTTTTCAGTAGTTACAGGGGCAACAGTCTGGATGATTGACTGAGCTGGCCTTGTAACATCAGCTAATGTGGCTTTGCCACACAGCTACTGCGAACGGCTGAAAGCAAGGGGAAACTACAGCCGTTATTTTTCCCGAGGACATGCAGCTCTACTGAATGAAAATTTGATGATGGCATCCTCTCGGGGACAATATTCCGGTGGTAAAATAGTCCCCCATTCGGATCTCCTGGCGGGGTCTACTCAGGAGGATGCTGTCATCAGAAAAGACAATACTGGCATTTGACGGATCGGAGCGTGGAATGTTATAACCCTTAATCGGTTAGGAAAATTAGAAAATTTAAAAAGGGAAATGCATAGGTTGAAGTTAGATATAGTGGGGATTAGTGAAGTTCGGTGGCAGGATGAACAGGATTTCTGGTCAGGTGAGTACAGGATTATAAATACAAAATCAGTTGGGGGTATCACAGGAGTAGGACTGATAATGAATAAGAAAATAGGAATGCGGGTAAACTACTATGAGCAGCACAGAGATCGCATTATCATTGTCAAGATAGATACGAAACCAACACCGACAACAGTAGGTTTATATGCCAACTAGCTCTGCCGATGATGAGGAGATTGAAAAAATGTGTGAGGAGTTAAAGGAAATTATTTAGACAATTAAGGGAGAGGAAAACTTAATTGTGATGGGAGACTGGAATTCGTTAGTAGGAAAAGGAAGAGAAGGAAAAATTGTAGGTGAATATTGACTGGGCAGAAGAAATGAAAAAGTCGCCTGGTAGAATTTTGCACGGAACATGATTTAATCACAACAAACACCTGGTTTAAGAATCACAAAAGTAGGTTATATACGTGGAAGAGACCAGGAGACACCGGAAGGTATCAGATTTTACAATGATTAAACATAGATTCCGGAACCAGGTTCTAAACTGTAAGGCATACCCAGGAGCCGATATAGACTCTGACCATAACTTATTGGTCATTGGCTAAAACTGAAAAAACTGCAGAAAGGTAGGAAAATAAGGAGATGGGACTTGGATAAATTGAGGGACCCTGAAATTCTTAAAAATTTCAGAGGGAGCTTTAGGCAACATTTGATAGAAACGGGGGAAAGTAAAACAGTAGAGGAGGAATGGGTAACATTGAGAGATGAAGTGGTGAAGGCAGCAGAGGACAAAATAGGTAGGAAGGCAAGACATAAAAAAAATCCTTGGATATTACAGGAAATACCAAAATTTAATCGATGAAAGGAGAAAATATAAAAACGCAGTAAATGAAACTGGCAAAATGGAGTACAGACGACTAAGAAATGAGATTGACAGGAAGTGCAAAATGGCTAAGCAGGAGTGGCTAGAAGCCAAATGCAAATCTGTAGAAGAATGTATAAGAAGGGAAAAAGTAGATACCGCCTACAGGAAAATAAAGACATTTGGGGACAAGAAAAGCAACTCTACGAATATCAAGAACTCAGATGGAAAACCAGTTCTCAATGAAGAAGGGAAAGCTGAAAGGTGGAAATAGTACATAGAGGAGCTCTACAAAGGAAATGAACTTAGACACAATGTTGTAGGAAAGGAAGAGGAAGTAGATCAAGATGAAATAGGAGATACTATACTGAGAGATGAATTTGACAGAGCCCTCAAAGACATTGCTCGGAATAAGGCCCCGGGAGTAGATGACATTCCCTCAGAGCTACTAAACTCTCTGGGAGAGCCAGCCATGACAAAACTATTTCACCTGGTGTGTAAGATGTATGAGACAGGCGAAATACCCTCAGACTTTAAGAAAAATGTAATAATTCCCATTCCAAAGAAATTAATAGATGTGAAAATTACAGAACTATCAGTCTGATGTCATGGTTACAAAATTTTAACGAATTATCTACAAGGGAGTGGAGAAGCTGGTAGAAGCTAACCTAGGGGACGATCAGTTTGGATTCAGGAGGAACGTAGGAACCCGGGAGGCAATACTCACTTTACGACTTATCTTAGAAGATAGATTAAGGAAAGGAAAACCTACATTTTTAGCTTTTGTAGATTTAGAGGAAGCTTTTTACAATGTTGACTGGAATGCACTCTTTCAAATTCTGAAGTCAGCAGGGGTAAAATACAGGGAAAGGAGAATTATTTACAACTTGTACAAAAGCGAGACCGCAGTTATTAGAGTCGAAGGGCATGAAAGGGAAGCATCAGTTGGGAAGGGAGTAAGACAGGGTTGTACCCTTTCTCCGATGTTATTCAATTTGTACATCGAGCAGGCGGTGAAGGAGAGCAAGGAAAAATTTGGAATAGGGATTAAAGTTCAGGGTGAACAAATAAAAGCATTGCGTTTTGTTGATGACATTGTAATACTGTCAGAGACAGCAAAGGACCTGGAAGTGCAGTTGAATGGAATGGACAGTGTGTTGAAGAGAGCGTGTAAAATGAACATTAACAAGAGCAAAACAAAGATAATGGAATGCAGTCTTAGAAAATCAGGCGATGCTGAAGGAATTAGATTAGGTAATGAAATAATGAAGGTGGTAGATGAGTTTTGTTACTTGGGCAGTAAAACAACAAATGATGGTCGCAGTACAGAGGATATAAAATGCAGAATGGCAATGGGAAGAAAAGCGTTTTTGAAAAAGAGAAATTTGTTAACATCGAATATTAATAAAAACATAAGGAAGTCCTTTCTGAAGGCGTTTGTGTGGAGTGTTGCTTTGTATGGGAGTGAAACATGGACGATAAACAGTGCGTACAGGAAGAGGATAGAGGCTTTCGAAATGTGGTGTTACAGAAGAATTCTGAAGATCAGGAAGTACTGAACAGCATTGGAGAGAAAAGGACTTTCTGGCATACTTTGACTAAAAGAAGGGATCGATTAGTAGGACACATTCTTAGACATCGGGAAATCGTAAATTTAGCATTAGAGGGAAGTGTGTGGGGTAAAAATCGCAGAGGGAGACCAAGAGACGCATGTGGTAAGCAGATTCAAATGGATGTGGGTTACCGTTCATATGAGAAGATGAAAAGGCCTGCTCAGGATAGAGTAGGGTGGAGAGCTGCATCAAATCAGTCTCCGGACTGAAGACCATAACAACAACAAATTAGCTTACTACGCCTATTTTCATTCATTGCCTTCATATTGTATCATATTCTGGGGCAATTCAACATCGAGTAAAAAAGTATTAATTGCAAAAAAGCGTGTAATCAGAATAATTGCTGGAGCCCACCCAAGAGCGTCCTGCAGACATTTATTTAAGGATCTATGGATCTTCACTGTAGCTTCGCAGTATATATATATATATATATATATATATATATATATATATATATTCACTCATGAGATTTGTTATTAACAATCCGACCGAATTCAAAAGTAATAGCACTGTGCATAGCTACAACACTAGGAGAAAGGATGATATTCACTATTCAAGGTTAAATCTAATTTTGGCTCAGAAAGGGGTATATTGTGCTGCATCAAAAGTCTGACAGATAGCCAACTAGTATTTAAAAAGAAGTTAAAGGAACGGAACTCCTTCTACAATGTAGATGAATTTTTAGATAGAACGTTAAAGTAATAAAAAAAAATAAAAAAAAATAAATAAATAAAAAGACAAGAAATGTAATAAAATTTACTAAACTGACACGTTCCACATCATTACGAAATGCCGTATATAAGATCTATGGAACAAGTATTAATCTAATCTAATCAAGCGCAATTCTGATAGTTTTTGGGTCTGTTTTCGTGCATTTTATTTAAATCATTGTTCGTTAGGCGCGAAGTAGTTTGCTTGCATGTGATTGGCGCGCGGTCAACAATTAGTGTTTTCACGCATCGCCGGCCGGGCAGTCTGTGTTAGCTTGCTGCTGTCGCGTTTTCGAGTGGGAACACCAAATTAAAACTTCAAAATTTTTTGGGTACTTGTGTTGCACTGTTCGTGGCATTGTACTTTCAGAAGAGAAGTGTCTCTTCTGCATTCGGGGTCGTCTATACCACTCGTCGGTCGGGCAGTACTGTAATTTTCATTGTTCACGCGGCTGCTTCCCCCCTTTTTTTATTTTATTTTTATTTTATTTCATTATATTTTTTGTACTTGCTCTGTACCTGATGATGTCGCTTTATTTGTCATAAAACACTGTTATTTAACGGGCTTGAATGTTGATGACATAACTCGTCGTTTGATGCGTTTTTTAAAAATTTGAAAATTCGTTTGTATTGCTTATGGGACTTAACTACGGGGTCATCAGTCCCTAAACTTACTAACTACTTATGAACTAACTAATCCTAAGGACGGCACAAATATCCATGCCCGAGGGGGGATTCGAACCCCCGACCGTAGTGGCCGTGCAGACCGTGACTAGAGCGCCTCAGTCCCCTCGGCCACCGCGGCCGGCTCAAGAGTTCATGTTTGTGATTGCCCGCAGGTGAATTGCACAATTAAAGCACTGTTCTATTTTTCAAAGGCGTCTGTTTGGCTAGCACTAATGATAGTTCTAAAATAGTCATTGCGTTTCACGTACGTATTTCATTTTCATCCACACATAGCACCGGTTAGCGTCATTTCACACGTTTATCACTGTAATTATTAGGGTAAATATTGCTGTAATGCAGCTTGAGACTCACAATACATCATTTCATCATCACACGAATAATTGTCTCTTTACTATCATTACATTACATCGTAATTACTGCACTGTAAATAGCTTGTCCATCAGCTACATAGTAAACAATTTTTTTCCTTAGAAAAGAGTACATAAATGATATTTTTGTAGTTTAGCGTAATATTTACTGTTTTAGTACGCCTATGTTAATGTCAGTCACCATTGGGTATGTGCTGTTTTCAGCTTGTCCTAACCGTTCCATCATACACTTCCTAACTGAATTGTACTTGGCAAAATCTGAATTATACTAACACTAGGTAAAGTTTAAGATTATTACTATTATTATTATTATTCCGATTATTGGTATTAATAGTCTATGACATAGCAGCTTAAAAATATATGGACTGCTGAGAGGGTTGGTTTGTGAGAGCGGTAGGTAGATGGTTGGTGAAGCTAAGCAAGGATAGTCAGTTTGCGTTCCATTTGTTTTAATTAAGATATATATGTATATATTTGATATTACAACCAGAGGCTGAAGGCCCAACAAGACAGTTCAGGTAAGTGATGCAAGCAGAAGGCCAAGTTGAGAGAACCAATTTTTTGATAAGTTAATAAGGCTCGAAATTTAGTAAAATCAACTCTTTAAAATTCAATAACAGACACAATGAGCCCAGCAATTTAAACGAAAGTGGAATGTTTTAGGTGAAAGCAACTCTTGTAAACACAGTAGAATTTACAAATGACCCCTGCAGTTTAAATGAAAACAGCTCAGCTTAATTATCAAAATCACACTAAACTTACGTGAACACAGCCCTTTAAAATATAAGTACCAAACACACTAAAGACGAGCTCAAAATTTAAGTATGGGTTTTACTTTAACTGGTAGCAGGAAACTGTGCTCAATGATATCAATAGGCAGAAGGCCAATAAAACAGCACACAACAAAATTTGCAATTGAGCCCTGCAATTTAAAAGGTAGCAGTTCAGCTTGGTTACAGTAAAATCACAATGAGGTGGGTCGCTGTAATTTAATACACCGACACAGGTAAAACAGATGAGCTGACTCAAAACAGGAAGGAGAGGAATAAGGTGCCCAACGGTCAACAAGAACTACAGCTCTGACACGAAGGAGCTTACACAAACAGATGGAATGCCAATTTACAACCGTAGCGTGGCGATGCCTCACGGAGGGAAAAATTCTGGAAGGAGAAGATACGAAAATAAATAAATCAATCAATCAAAAATAAATAAAAACTATACAAATACCGCCCGTGCAGATGCGAGCTGGCAGAGAGGCACAAACCAGATAAATTCCCCGGTTACGTTAACCCAGTTAATGAATATATACTTGCTACTCAGAGCAAAGAGAAAATTTAATTCAATTGGACCGAACTAAAAGTGTGCTATAACGTGAATAAAAAACTAATGACGTAGACTCAAGCAACAGCGGTCCCTGTGAACGACCACCGATCCTGAAATTCACACACACAAATTTGCGGAGCAGGACTGCATTAGTAACTTATTTATTTCTTACTCCACGACAAGTGAAGGCACCCTCCCGATGGAGTAGGAGGAGGATTGTCAAACTACTCTCGGAAACATTTCATACATCCCAGATGAAAAGCGGCTGGAACGACGCGAGGCGCAGCCGGGACTGAGTGCGGAGTACCAGTTGTTGGCAGCTCTGACAGCTAACAACGCGACAACAAAACCGGGAGACGAGATGCTCTTAGGACCAACCTCTTCAGCTCATGGCATGCATGGCTCCCTACCGACAGACAGAGTGCCACCCAGAACTACTTCGATGCACACGCCGCGCCCGGCCGAAAAGGTCGCCTGAATCAAAATAACTCGACCCTGGCGATGCTATGCATCGTGTCAAACTAACTGCATCATAATCTCTCCGCCATGTCCGCATGGACCGACCGATTCCTCTCTCCAACTGCCTCGGCGGGCCACCGTCGCCCCACACCCGGCAAGGAAAACAACAGTGTGAAGACAATTGAAGCGCGATAGATCAGACAGCGCCAAGAGCGGTGCAAGCAGAGAGATCGATGGTACTTGAACCAGTAATTAAATCAAGGTCAGGGTCAATCGTAGAAACAGGAGCCGGGACAGCTCATAGTGTACCCATACGGTTTCTTATGTCTTCGGTGGCATATAATGGCCACTTACAGTAAAATTTCTACCAGCTCTGATCCCCACCCATAGATAAAGTGCCCCATGTCCCATCTTCCCCCCACCCTTCCACTCCCCCGCTTGACTACCCCCTCCCTGCCCTGGATTCCCTATGGCTCCTCCCTGACGCCCCCTTTCCCCGCAGTTTTTCCTCTCCACCTTGCTTACCTCCCCCTGCCCCCCTTTTCGGGGTCCTGGACCGACAGTTTTAACAGTGCTACGTCAAGTGTTGTGTGCTGTGCTCCAGTGAAGTGTGTGTTTTTTAACTGCGTCCACCGCAACCAGACAAGTGTCGCACCATGTATTTTAATTAGTGTCTCCGTGTACTCGCCGTCCTGTGTTCTTGTCGTCCTACATTGTTTTTTTAGGTCACCGTGGCTCATCATTTTTAAGTAACTAAATGTGGTTTTAATCATCTGTCTATTGTCATGTGCTCCAAACTGTCGCCTTGTCTATGTCACTTTATCTCTGTTGTTTTATCGCCTGTTATGTATTTTAATTCTCCACTCATATATGTATTTTTACTCTCGGCTGAAGAGCAACCCCTTAGTGCTGCTGCCAGCCTACCGGTGTACTGCTGGTATAAAATACAATAAAGGAAAAAAAATTCTACCCAATGTCCCATCACCCTCTCCGAAACAAGCATACTTATGTCCTCTCCCGCCACGAAACCAGCAAAACCCTCTCGCAACTCAGTCTTGATAAAATCACACAGGCAGCCCTACATTCCACACTGATCTCCATCTCATCTAAAAATTCCCTGTGTCCTCTTTTGTCCTCACTGCCTTCAACCTCTGTCCTACCACATCCCCCCCCCCTTGCCAACCATAACCTCACACCGTCACCACCATGATCACAAAGCTCAGCTCGGGGATCAGTGAAGATGGAGGGTTTGAGCAGCTCAATGCCCGCATCCTCCTAGAAATTAGAGTATACACAACGCCACGGCCCCATCTACCTTGTGTTACGGAATCCGCCTCTGCCTCAAGGAGGGGACAATGTTCTACGACTTTAGGTACACGGCCGATCTTTCTCACCCCCCACCTGAATCCTGCCGCTGCCGACGTTGCCACCTATATAATGACCAGTGGGGGAAACTGATTACATCTTCCCGAACTAACCGCCTCAGTTATCACAATACTACTTCGAATTCGGTAGCCGAAGTGTAAGTTTTGGCTCATAAAACAGTCATGAAGCATGTGATAATTACAAATATTCTCCAGGGTACTAATCCTTCGTTGACCTCCGTCAACGCAAGAATGATATTTGATTCTGCTGAGCCCACATCATTTGCGACACAAAGTTTCGAACCTATCACTCCTCAAAAATCTAGTCTAAATCATAGACACAAAACCAGAACAAACAGACCTTTAAAATAGGAACCACTAATATTCAGTAATGAAAGTGGACAAGTTAAAGAAAGATCTTAACTGTATGAGAGAATTCTGGATCCATTCACTGGCAATACAGGATATTACACTAAGTTACGAAAGCACGATTGAATCAGAGGGATTTTGTTCTGAAAGGGAAACACGGTGTTGGGGGATCGAAGAAATCTTTTATGTTTGGCATAGCCTTCATAGTTGATCGCAGATATCTGGATACTAAACGGGGGGGAATAAACGTGAGGACATCGTATCTGACTGTGAAAGTAGGAAATAAAACCTATACAACAGTAAATTCACGTGCAGCAACAAAAAATGAGAACAAAAAGTACAAATCAAGGACTCCACATTTTTTGTCCACTTTGGATAAGGTAACGACAGATGTAGACGAAAGAGGTGTCACTAATTTGCTAGGAGATTTTAACGCGCAAATAGGCATGGAAGTTTAATGGCCTTGTCGGATATTTTACAGACCACAAGAGAACATACAAAATACATAGTAGACCTGTATTAGAGACACAAGATGAGAATAATGACCACCCACTACAAAGCAACGGCAAGCAATAAAATGTCGTTGTTTTTCCGTAGAAATAATGGAGAAAACAGCAAGTCAAGAATCAGATAGCGTTTATGAACACGAGAGTGAGGAAAAATAGCAGGATGGAATCCGATCACTACCTCGCGGAAATAAATTGCAGGTGTATACCCAAGAGAGCAAGGAAACGTACGACCATAAATATTCACAGCATCGATCAAGAGCTTCTGAAGATACACGGAGTATGCAATGAGAAAGGTAGTTCACAGTGATTTTAAGAGAGTGAGAGAAATGATGGATGAAGAGGCACTGCGACTGGCTACTAACAAGAAGGAAACGAAGCGTGAGTGGTGGACAGATGAATGTGAGAATGCATTCGAGACCATGTGGAAAGCACGGCTCAAATTGCAATCCTGTAAAAAGCAAGCAGACAGGTCGAAATTCTGAAAGCGAGAAAAATTGCCAGCAGGACAATGAGAAATGCCAAAAGAAGTCAATGGAATGGAAAAAACTTAAAGAAGCGAAAACAACCTTCAAGAACCACCATGAGTCTTTTCAGAGAAATGAAGAACATAGTTAAGGACTTTGAGGTTTGTGAACCCTACGTAGTAGGACAAGATAACACAAAATCATCTATAAAGTGGTGTGCGAGGAAATGGCTAGGTATTTTAGTGAACTGCTGAATGTAGAAGCACCTTCAGTAAAGTGGAACACTTACGCTCTAGGGGAAATCAGAATAGTTAGGCAATGCACCCAACACAGCAGAAGTAACAGAGGCAATTTGAATCCTTATAAACATTAAAGCATCAAGTAATGAAGGTATCTGTGTCGTAGAGATCAAGAGGGGTGGGCTTAAAATAGAAAAAAAGTCTCTACAATATAATAACGGACATGTGGAAAAATAAAAATAATACCAATTGTCTGGCAAGAAGCTATTGTAATACCACTAAGTAATAAAACGACCAAGAAAGAACAAGAAGACTATATGGGCATCTCCTTGTTAAACATAGGATACAAAACTTTGTCGACAATCTTGCTGAACAAACAGCTGGGGCCGACAATAATAAAGTCCCAGTGTGGCTTTATTGTGGTGTCGCACAAGTACAAAGTGCGCGCCACCTACTTTCGCCGCGCGCTGCCATGCATGCACGGCGCGGCGTTCTTCCGACGACAGCCACGATCGCCCTCTGGTACAACGCCGCTCGTGGCCACCACTGAAGGACATCGGCACTTCGCACTTGCGACTTCGGACTGAGATAGCAACGAGTTAGGACCTTCGTAATCAGATAGGCACGAGTGAAGACTTTGCTATTGTACAGGCACTAGGCAGGCTTCTAACAACTATGTATCAACATTCTGCAGTACTATGTAAAAGTTAAGTATTGTTACATTCTGTGCAATATATCTCTTTCTAATTTACTCGAGTGTTTATAGTTTCTGGCTGCTCCCCTACGTACCTGCACCAGCGTGTCGGTTTCATTCCACTCGGCCACCGACACCTACGACGAGGCTGGGACACAAAAGCGACGACGAAGTTGGGACACAAAAGTGGCGACGAGGAGTGATAGAACCTTGGACCAGCCCGCTTGCAGCAGCCAGACAGCAGCAGTCGGAGCACGCAGAAATTGCTCCCGCCCACCCACCCTTAATATAAGAATTTTGGGGGAAGATATTTTGTTACGTGTTTTGTGGACTTTTTTGTTGCAGAGCGTCCTCATTTATCTTGCATTTGTGTTTTGTACTAATTTACTTGTATACGCGGCGCCTAATCGGTCAGCATGGCCACTACCCCGAACCCAAACTTAATGGAAATTATTCAGTTACAGACGGCGCAAATATCACAACTTCTCCAGGCGGTGGCGCACTTGACGACAACTCAACAACAGCCGTCGCATCAGCAGCCCACACCTGCCGCCGCACCGCTTCCGACGTTCCGCCAGTACAACGAACGTGAAGAAGAATGGAGTGACTATTTCGCGCAGTTTCAAGAACTCGTCGCGGCTCATCAAATTACAGGTCAGACTGTTAAGCATCTTTTATTGTTCGTGGTGGGCCCCAAAACTTTTGTGTTACTGCAGAAACTGTTCCCGCAAGCATCTCCTCGTGATGTAGACTTTGAACAAATTGTAGATGCACTGAATGCTCATTATGAGAGAAAAGTTCTTGTAGCCGCTGCACGGTACCGATTTTTCAGACTTAAAAAATTACCGCAGCAGTCACACCAAGAGTGGATTACGGAATTGAAGGGCTTAACCCGCCACTGTAAATTTACTTGCTCTTGTGGACTTTCGTATAGTGACGTTATGTTAAGAGATGCGATTACGCAGAACATTCAGGACCCCAGAATTAGGGCAGCAATTCTGAAACAGTCAGACCCTTCATTAGACAGTGTACTGCAGCTAATAGAAGCGCATGATACTTTTGACTTAGCAGATGTAGAAATGCAAAGCCACAGTGTAAATTCAGTGCGCCGCAACGGACGCTTTCCTAGCCGTAGTTCTCAGTATAGCACTAGTGATTCTTATTTTTCAACAGGCCGTGCTGAACAGACAGTGAACAGTAGCCAGTGTAAAAGTGCGACACAAAGGTCGCCCCGTCGTAGTAGAAACAGTAATTTGAATAACGGGCGCCAACGCTTATTTCAGAAAAATGTACGTAAATCTTGCCCCCAGTGTGTGTCTCGCCACAAGCGTGCTCATTGCCCTAGTCGCAACGCGACCTGTTTTCAATGTGGCAAATCGGGACATGTACAGTCTGTGTGTATGCAAATTAAAAACTCAAAGAACGGTGCCGTTAGAAACAGTGCTACGCAGAGTGCGAGAACAGTTCATTCTGTAAATGTTATACGGGCTGTGGAATTGAACAGTGCTTTCCTTGGATCTCAATTTCAAGAAAGTAGTTCTGCGCCTATGGCAAAACTATATAGTGCACCACGTAGCAAGCGCCAACGAGCGCATAAAACAGTGCAACGGAAAAGGGTTCGGGACAAGCAAAATGACTATGAACAGTGCATTCCTGTAGTGAACCGAGAGTCTTCTACAACTTCTCCTTGTAATAGTGCCCAGTACTGCGTAGCTAGTGACAGTAGACATCAAGTAGCTACTCAAAAGTGTAGTGCAGTAGTTAGTGACTCTGTAGTAGCCTCGCATTGCGCGGACGCCGATCCGGCGGTAGTGTCATCTAGTGACAGTGTGGTTAATCCGCTGTGTGCCGAGTCTGCGCTGCTCACTTCACTACGCGGCCCGCGCAAGGGCAGTAAACAAACCGTAGCAGACGTTGCCCACATTCGCGCACCTGTCGTGCGCCAAAAGCACAAACTGTGTGTGACTCTTTCGATCGAAAATAAGTCTGTGCAATTTCAGCTTGACACTGGTTCCGCTGTTACCTTAATTAATAAAGATACTTATGTACTTTTGGGTTCGCCAAAATTGTCGCCGTCACAGCAAGTGTTAACAGCTTATACAGGTGAAAATATTCCCGTGCTAGGACCGTGTAGCCTGCCTGCCTCTTTTCAAGGTGTTACGAAAACGGTTGCTTTTGTTGTTCTTCAGGCCAAATCTACGCAGAACATTTTTGGACTAGATGCTTTTGACTTGTTTGGTTTATCAATTCAAAGAGATGTGCTTCAAATTTCGTCAATAGTGCCTCAGGATAAAATCAATGCATTGTGTGACAAATACAGTGACTTGTTTTCACCGGAACTAGGTTGTGCGAAAGACTTCGTGGCACATGTGACTTTAAAAGAATCTGCAGTTCCAAAGTTTCGTAAAGCTAGACCAGTGCCTATCGCCTTGCGTGATACAGTTGCCGAAGAACTTAAACGTTGGCAAGATAGTGGGGTGATTTCTCCTGTTTCTGCGAGTCAGTGGGCCTCCCCTATAGTAATTATACCCAAGCCGTCAGGAAAACTTCGTCTCTGTGCGGACTTCAAATCAACAGTGAACAGTCAAGCAATTGTCGACACTTATCCCCTGCCCAGACCTGAGGAACTGATGGACAAATTAGGACAGTCTCGCTTCTTTTCCAAGATTGATTTAGCAGAGGCATACTTACAGATTCCACTTGATGACGAGTCAAAAAAATTTTTCGTCATTAATACTCACATGGGCCTTTTTCAATTTCAACGCCTACCCTTTGGCAGTTCTTCCGCCCCCGCTATTTTTCAGCGCTTTTTGGAACAGCTGACAGTTTCTGTACCGTGTTGCTCGAACTATTTAGATGACATTGTGGTATCCGGACGTACAGTTGAAGAACATTTAGCAAACCTGGAGTGCCTTTTCAAAGTTTTGACTGCAGCAGGTCTACGTTGCAATAAAGCAAAGTGTTCGTTTTTTCAAACTGAAATAGAGTACCTAGGCCATGTGATTAATGCCCAAGGAATTCATCCCTTACAGTCACATCTTCGAGCAATCAAAGACTTGCCTCCTCCTAAGAATGTGCATGAATTGCAAGCAGTAATGGGAAAGCTGAACTATTATTTCAGGTTTATTCCCAATGCCTCTCAGATTGCAGCTCCACTGCATCACTTACGTAGGAAGAATGTTCCTTTTGTATGGTCTAAAGATTGTCAGGTTGCATTTGACAAACTAAAGTCTGCACTACTCAGTGATGCATGTTTGATTCCCTTTGACCCACAGAAGCCTGTAGTGTTAGCAGTGGACTCCTCGTCGTACGGTCTAGGCGCGGTTCTGTCACATCGTATTGGATGTCATGATCGTCCTATTGCCTTTGCATCCAAGCTACTGACGCCAACGCAACAGAATTACAGTCAGATAGAAAAGGAGGCCTTAGCAATCATTTACGGCGTCACAAAGTTTCATCATTATCTCTATGGCAGAAAATTCTATTTGTTGACGGACAACAAGCCTCTCACGTCGTTGTTCTCACCCACAAAGCCAATTCCGCCACGTACGGCACAAAAGCTTCAGAGATGGTCCTTGATATTGTCTAATTATCAGTATGAGATTTTGTACCGACCTACCACTAAACACGCCAACGCGGACACACTTTCCCGACTTCCGGTTGGCCAGGATGTGTCGTTTGATTCTTCGGAAATGGCATGTTGTCAGATAGACTCCAGAGATGCTACCGCTGTCGCAGATTTCCCTTTGAACTCTCGTCGGGTCGCACAGGAAACAGCTGCGGATGCAGACCTAAGTGTGGTAGCACGTTTTGTTCGCTTTGGTTGGCCTGCGGGAGCCAAAGACATTGATCGGCCTCTGGTTCGACGTTATTTTGCACAACGTCATGCATTATCTTTAAGTCAGGGTGTACTGTTGTTGCATACCGACAACGACCAAGCAAGAGTGATTGTTCCTCGTTCCCTGCAACGAGAAGTGTTACGCCTCCTGCATCAAGGACATTGGGGTATTGTTAGGACAAAGCAACTGGCCAGACGTCATTGTACCTGGGTTGGTATGGACGCTCAGATAGAGAACATGACGTCACAGTGTACTGTTTGTGCGGAGCATCAGGCGGCTCCTCCGCAACGTTTTTCAGACTGGCCACGCCCCAAGAGACCATGGCAACGTTTACACATTGACTTTGCCGGACCTTTCTGGAATACGCGATGGTTAATTGTGGTAGACGCTTTCAGCAAGTTTCCTTTTGTGATTGCCATGAACTCAACGACAGCTTCTAGTACAATCAGTGCCTTAACATCAGTGTTTTGCATCGAAGGCTTGCCTGAAACTATCGTCAGTGACAATGGACCTCAGTTTGTTAGTGCGGAATTTCAACAGTTTTGTCGTGTGAATGGCATTCAGCATATCACCACCGCGCCTTTTCACCCTCAGTCCAATGGTGAAGCAGAACGTTTCGTTCGAACATTCAAGTCTCACATGGAGAAGATGAAAGGTTAGCACTCCAGGCAGCAAGCTCTTCAAACTTTCCTGTCTACGTATCAGTGCATGCCACGTGACGGCCCGTCTCCTGCCGAGCTGCTACACGGCCGCCGTCACCGCACTCTCCTTCACCTGCTGCAGCCTCCCACGCACCGAGTCGGTTCGTATGGCGCTACGCGTTTTCAGGTTTCCACGCCGGTGCTGTACAGGGTGTTTGCTGGAAACAAGAAGACATGGTTGCCGGGCACCATTCAACGCGTGCTTGGTCGCAATATGTTTATTGTACGTTCTTCCACAGGGTCGGAGCTGCGGCGCCACGCAAACCAATTGCGCCTGCACAGACCGCGCGATCCTGTCTCCAGTTTCTTGATTCCAGATCCAGTTCTGCGCCAGGGAGCACAACCACATCGTTCGTCCCCGGACTACGAGATCCCTATGGACGTCGACGTACATCCGACGCAGTCGTCGCCGCCGCTGTCGCCGCCGCAGATGACAGCGTCACCGAGAGGGACTCCGGGACTGTGCGGGCCCCCCCAGCTTGGGCCACGCACCTCAGAAGAAGATGACCTGCTCCCTCTGGGCGGGGGCGGGCGCTCTTCCCCAGGTTTCGGCGGGTTCCCTGGAGGATCGCAAGGCGGATGCCGGGGCGCGGACGGCGTCTCGATCCCGGCCTCAGCTACGACGCCCGTCCCACCAGTAACGCCCCCGCTCAGGCCCTCCTCCCAGTGCCGTCGCCGTGGCCCTCAGCCCTACGCCACGACGGCGCGGCGGTTTGGGGGGGAGGGGTGTGGTGTCGCACAAGTACAAAGTGCGCGCCACCTACTTTCGCCGCGCGCTGCCATGCATGCACGGCGCGGCGTTCTTCCGACGACAGCCACGAGCGCCCTCTGGTACAACGCCGCTCGTGGCCACCACTGAAGGACATCGGCACTTCGCACTTGCGACTTCGGACTGAGATAGCAACGAGTTAGGACCTTCGTAATCAGATAGGCACGAGTGAAGACTTTGCTATTGTACAGGCACTAGGCAGGCTTCTAACAACTATGTATCAACATTCTGCAGTACTATGTAAAAGTTAAGTATTGTTACATTCTGTGCAATATATCTCTTTCTAATTTACTCGAGTGTTTATAGTTTCTGGCTGCTCCCCTACGTACCTGCACCAGCGTGTCGGTTTCATTCCACTCGGCCACCGACACCTACGACGAGGCTGGGACACAAAAGCGACGACGAAGTTGGGACACAAAAGTGGCGACGAGGAGTGATAGAACCTTGGACCAGCCCGCTTGCAGCAGCCAGACAGCAGCAGTCGGAGCACGCAGAAATTGCTCCCGCCCACCCACCCTTAATATAAGAATTTTGGGGGAAGATATTTTGTTACGTGTTTTGTGGACTTTTTTGTTGCAGAGCGTCCTCATTTATCTTGCATTTGTGTTTTGTACTAATTTACTTGTATACGCGGCGCCTAATCGGTCAGCATGGCCACTACCCCGAACCCAAACTTAATGGAAATTATTCAGTTACAGACGGCGCAAATATCACAACTTCTCCAGGCGGTGGCGCACTTGACGACAACTCAACAACAGCCGTCGCATCAGCAGCCCACACCTGCCGCCGCACCGCTTCCGACGTTCCGCCAGTACAACGAAAGTGAAGAAGAATGGAGTGACTATTTCGCGCAGTTTCAAGAACTCGTCGCGGCTCATCAAATTACAGGTCAGACTGTTAAGCATCTTTTATTGTTCGTGGTGGGCCCCAAAACTTTTGTGTTACTGCAGAAACTGTTCCCGCAAGCATCTCCTCGTGATGTAGACTTTGAACAAATTGTAGATGCACTGAATGCTCATTATGAGAGAAAAGTTCTTGTAGCCGCTGCACGGTACCGATTTTTCAGACTTAAAAAATTACCGCAGCAGTCACACCAAGAGTGGATTACGGAATTGAAGGGCTTAACCCGCCACTGTAAATTTACTTGCTCTTGTGGACTTTCGTATAGTGACGTTATGTTAAGAGATGCGATTACGCAGAACATTCAGGACCCCAGAATTAGGGCAGCAATTCTGAAACAGTCAGACCCTTCATTAGACAGTGTACTGCAGCTAATAGAAGCGCATGATACTTTTGACTTAGCAGATGTAGAAATGCAAAGCCACAGTGTAAATTCAGTGCGCCGCAACGGACGCTTTCCTAGCCGTAGTTCTCAGTATAGCACTAGTGATTCTTATTTTTCAACAGGCCGTGCTGAACAGACAGTGAACAGTAGCCAGTGTAAAAGTGCGACACAAAGGTCGCCCCGTCGTAGTAGAAACAGTAATTTGAATAACGGGCGCCAACGCTTATTTCAGAAAAATGTACGTAAATCTTGCCCCCAGTGTGTGTCTCGCCACAAGCGTGCTCATTGCCCTAGTCGCAACGCGACCTGTTTTCAATGTGGCAAATCGGGACATGTACAGTCTGTGTGTATGCAAATTAAAAACTCAAAGAACGGTGCCGTTAGAAACAGTGCTACGCAGAGTGCGAGAACAGTTCATTCTGTAAATGTTATACGGGCTGTGGAATTGAACAGTGCTTTCCTTGGATCTCAATTTCAAGAAAGTAGTTCTGCGCCTATGGCAAAACTATATAGTGCACCACGTAGCAAGCGCCAACGAGCGCATAAAACAGTGCAACGGAAAAGGGTTCGGGACAAGCAAAATGACTATGAACAGTGCATTCCTGTAGTGAACCGAGAGTCTTCTACAACTTCTCCTTGTAATAGTGCCCAGTACTGCGTAGCTAGTGACAGTAGACATCAAGTAGCTACTCAAAAGTGTAGTGCAGTAGTTAGTGACTCTGTAGTAGCCTCGCATTGCGCGGACGCCGATCCGGCGGTAGTGTCATCTAGTGACAGTGTGGTTAATCCGCTGTGTGCCGAGTCTGCGCTGCTCACTTCACTACGCGGCCCGCGCAAGGGCAGTAAACAAACCGTAGCAGACGTTGCCCACATTCGCGCACCTGTCGTGCGCCAAAAGCACAAACTGTGTGTGACTCTTTCGATCGAAAATAAGTCTGTGCAATTTCAGCTTGACACTGGTTCCGCTGTTACCTTAATTAATAAAGATACTTATGTACTTTTGGGTTCGCCAAAATTGTCGCCGTCACAGCAAGTGTTAACAGCTTATACAGATGAAAATATTCCCGTGCTAGGACCGTGTAGCCTGCCTGCCTCTTTTCAAGGTGTTACGAAAACGGTTGCTTTTGTTGTTCTTCAGGTCAAATCTACGCAGAACATTTTTGGACTAGATGCTTTTGACTTGTTTGGTTTATCAATTCAAAGAGATGTGCTTCAAATTTCGTCAATAGTGCCTCAGGATAAAATCAATGCATTGTGTGACAAATACAGTGACTTGTTTTCACCGGAACTAGGTTGTGCGAAAGACTTCGTGGCACATGTGACTTTAAAAGAATCTGCAGTTCCAAAGTTTCGTAAAGCTAGACCAGTGCCTATCGCCTTGCGTGATACAGTTGCCGAAGAACTTAAACGTTGGCAAGATAGTGGGGTGATTTCTCCTGTTTCTGCGAGTCAGTGGGCCTCCCCTATAGTAATTATACCCAAGCCGTCAGGAAAACTTCGTCTCTGTGCGGACTTCAAATCAACAGTGAACAGTCAAACAATTGTCGACACTTATCCCCTGCCCAGACCTGAGGAACTGATGGACAAATTAGGACAGTCTCGCTTCTTTTCCAAGATTGATTTAGCAGAGGCATACTTACAGATTCCACTTGATGACGAGTCAAAAAAATTTTTCGTCATTAATACTCACATGGGCCTTTTTCAATTTCAACGCCTACCCTTTGGCAGTTCTTCCGCCCCCGCTATTTTTCAGCGCTTTTTGGAACAGCTGACAGTTTCTGTACCGTGTTGCTCGAACTATTTAGATGACATTGTGGTATCCGGACGTACAGTTGAAGAACATTTAGCAAACCTGGAGTGCCTTTTCAAAGTTTTGACTGCAGCAGGTCTACGTTGCAATAAAGCAAAGTGTTCGTTTTTTCAAACTGAAATAGAGTACCTAGGCCATGTGATTAATGCCCAAGGAATTCATCCCTTACAGTCACATCTTCGAGCAATCAAAGACTTGCCTCCTCCTAAGAATGTGCATGAATTGCAAGCAGTAATGGGAAAGCTGAACTATTATTTCAGGTTTATTCCCAATGCCTCTCAGATTGCAGCTCCACTGCATCACTTACGTAGGAAGAATGTTCCTTTTGTATGGTCTAAAGATTGTCAGGTTGCATTTGACAAACTAAAGTCTGCACTACTCAGTGATGCATGTTTGATTCCCTTTGACCCACAGAAGCCTGTAGTGTTAGCAGTGGACTCCTCGTCGTACGGTCTAGGCGCGGTTCTGTCACATCGTATTGGATGTCATGATCGTCCTATTGCCTTTGCATCCAAGCTACTGACGCCAACGCAACAGAATTACAGTCAGATAGAAAAGGAGGCCTTAGCAATCATTTACGGCGTCACAAAGTTTCATCATTATCTCTATGGCAGAAAATTCTATTTGTTGACGGACAACAAGCCTCTCACGTCGTTGTTCTCACCCACAAAGCCAATTCCGCCACGTACGGCACAAAAGCTTCAGAGATGGTCCTTGATATTGTCTAATTATCAGTATGAGATTTTGTACCGACCTACCACTAAACACGCCAACGCGGACACACTTTCCCGACTTCCGGTTGGCCAGGATGTGTCGTTTGATTCTTCGGAAATGGCATGTTGTCAGATAGACTCCAGAGATGCTACCGCTGTCGCAGATTTCCCTTTGAACTCTCGTCGGGTCGCACAGGAAACAGCTGCGGATGCAGACCTAAGTGTGGTAGCACGTTTTGTTCGCTTTGGTTGGCCTGCGGGAGCCAAAGACATTGATCGGCCTCTGGTTCGACGTTATTTTGCACAACGTCATGCATTATCTTTAAGTCAGGGTGTACTGTTGTTGCATACCGACAACGACCAAGCAAGAGTGATTGTTCCTCGTTCCCTGCAACGAGAAGTGTTACGCCTCCTGCATCAAGGACATTGGGGTATTGTTAGGACAAAGCAACTGGCCAGACGTCATTGTACCTGGGTTGGTATGGACGCTCAGATAGAGAACATGACGTCACAGTGTACTGTTTGTGCGGAGCATCAGGCGGCTCCTCCGCAACGTTTTTCAGACTGGCCACGCCCCAAGAGACCATGGCAACGTTTACACATTGACTTTGCCGGACCTTTCTGGAATACGCGATGGTTAATTGTGGTAGACGCTTTCAGCAAGTTTCCTTTTGTGATTGCCATGAACTCAACGACAGCTTCTAGTACAATCAGTGCCTTAACATCAGTGTTTTGCATCGAAGGCTTGCCTGAAACTATCGTCAGTGACAATGGACCTCAGTTTGTTAGTGCGGAATTTCAACAGTTTTGTCGTGTGAATGGCATTCAGCATATCACCACCGCGCCTTTTCACCCTCAGTCCAATGGTGAAGCAGAACGTTTCGTTCGAACATTCAAGTCTCACATGGAGAAGATGAAAGGTTAGCACTCCAGGCAGCAAGCTCTTCAAACTTTCCTGTCTACGTATCAGTGCATGCCACGTGACGGCCCGTCTCCTGCCGAGCTGCTACACGGCCGCCGTCACCGCACTCTCCTTCACCTGCTGCAGCCTCCCACGCACCGAGTCGGTTCGTATGGCGCTACGCGTTTTCAGGTTTCCACGCCGGTGCTGTACAGGGTGTTTGCTGGAAACAAGAAGACATGGTTGCCGGGCACCATTCAACGCGTGCTTGGTCGCAATATGTTTATTGTACGTTCTTCCACAGGGTCGGAGCTGCGGCGCCACGCAAACCAATTGCGCCTGCACAGACCGCGCGATCCTGTCTCCAGTTTCTTGATTCCAGATCCAGTTCTGCGCCAGGGAGCACAACCACATCGTTCGTCCCCGGACTACGAGATCCCTATGGACGTCGACGTACATCCGACGCAGTCGTCGCCGCCGCTGTCGCCGCCGCAGATGACAGCGTCACCGAGAGGGACTCCGGGACTGTGCGGGCCCCCCCAGCTTGGGCCACGCACCTCAGAAGAAGATGACCTGCTCCCTCTGGGCGGGGGCGGGCGCTCTTCCCCAGGTTTCGGCGGGTTCCCTGGAGGATCGCAAGGCGGATGCCAGGGCGCGGACGGCGTCTCGATCCCGGCCTCAGCTACGACGCCCGTCCCACCAGTAACGCCCCCGCTCAGGCCCTCCTCCCAGTGCCGTCGCCGTGGCCCTCAGCCCTACGCCACGACGGCGCGGCGGTTTGGGGGGGAGGGGTGTGGTGTCGCACAAGTACAAAGTGCGCGCCACCTACTTTCGCCGCGCGCTGCCATGCATGCACGGCGCGGCGTTCTTCCGACGACAGCCACGAGCGCCCTCTGGTACAACGCCGCTCGTGGCCACCACTGAAGGACATCGGCACTTCGCACTTGCGACTTCGGACTGAGATAGCAACGAGTTAGGACCTTCGTAATCAGATAGGCACGAGTGAAGACTTTGCTATTGTACAGGCACTAGGCAGGCTTCTAACAACTATGTATCAACATTCTGCAGTACTATGTAAAAGTTAAGTATTGTTACATTCTGTGCAATATATCTCTTTCTAATTTACTCGAGTGTTTATAGTTTCTGGCTGCTCCCCTACGTACCTGCACCAGCGTGTCGGTTTCATTCCACTCGGCCACCGACACCTACGACGAGGCTGGGACACAAAAGCGACGACGAAGTTGGGACACAAAAGTGGCGACGAGGAGTGATAGAACCTTGGACCAGCCCGCATGCAGCAGCCAGACAGCAGCAGTCGGAGCACGCAGAAATTGCTCCCGCCCACCCACCCTTAATATAAGAATTTTGGGGGAAGATATTTTGTTACGTGTTTTGTGGACTTTTTTGTTGCAGAGCGTCCTCATTTATCTTGCATTTGTGTTTTGTACTAATTTACTTGTATACGCGGCGCCTAATCGGTCAGCATGGCCACTACCCCGAACCCAAACTTAATGGAAATTATTCAGTTACAGACGGCGCAAATATCACAACTTCTCCAGGCGGTGGCGCACTTGACGACAACTCAACAACAGCCGTCGCATCAGCAGCCCACACCTGCCGCCGCACCGCTTCCGACGTTCCGCCAGTACAACGAAAGTGAAGAAGAATGGAGTGACTATTTCGCGCAGTTTCAAGAACTCGTCGCGGCTCATCAAATTACAGGTCAGACTGTTAAGCATCTTTTATTGTTCGTGGTGGGCCCCAAAACTTTTGTGTTACTGCAGAAACTGTTCCCGCAAGCATCTCCTCGTGATGTAGACTTTGAACAAATTGTAGATGCACTGAATGCTCATTATGAGAGAAAAGTTCTTGTAGCCGCTGCACGGTACCGATTTTTCAGACTTAAAAAATTACCGCAGCAGTCACACCAAGAGTGGATTACGGAATTGAAGGGCTTAACCCGCCACTGTAAATTTACTTGCTCTTGTGGACTTTCGTATAGTGACGTTATGTTAAGAGATGCGATTACGCAGAACATTCAGGACCCCAGAATTAGGGCAGCAATTCTGAAACAGTCAGACCCTTCATTAGACAGTGTACTGCAGCTAATAGAAGCGCATGATACTTTTGACTTAGCAGATGTAGAAATGCAAAGCCACAGTGTAAATTCAGTGCGCCGCAACGGACGCTTTCCTAGCCGTAGTTCTCAGTATAGCACTAGTGATTCTTATTTTTCAACAGGCCGTGCTGAACAGACAGTGAACAGTAGCCAGTGTAAAAGTGCGACACAAAGGTCGCCCCGTCGTAGTAGAAACAGTAATTTGAATAACGGGCGCCAACGCTTATTTCAGAAAAATGTACGTAAATCTTGCCCCCAGTGTGTGTCTCGCCACAAGCGTGCTCATTGCCCTAGTCGCAACGCGACCTGTTTTCAATGTGGCAAATCGGGACATGTACAGTCTGTGTGTATGCAAATTAAAAACTCAAAGAACGGTGCCGTTAGAAACAGTGCTACGCAGAGTGCGAGAACAGTTCATTCTGTAAATGTTATACGGGCTGTGGAATTGAACAGTGCTTTCCTTGGATCTCAATTTCAAGAAAGTAGTTCTGCGCCTATGGCAAAACTATATAGTGCACCACGTAGCAAGCGCCAACGAGCGCATAAAACAGTGCAACGGAAAAGGGTTCGGGACAAGCAAAATGACTATGAACAGTGCATTCCTGTAGTGAACCGAGAGTCTTCTACAACTTCTCCTTGTAATAGTGCCCAGTACTGCGTAGCTAGTGACAGTAGACATCAAGTAGCTACTCAAAAGTGTAGTGCAGTAGTTAGTGACTCTGTAGTAGCCTCGCATTGCGCGGACGCCGATCCGGCGGTAGTGTCATCTAGTGACAGTGTGGTTAATCCGCTGTGTGCCGAGTCTGCGCTGCTCACTTCACTACGCGGCCCGCGCAAGGGCAGTAAACAAACCGTAGCAGACGTTGCCCACATTCGCGCACCTGTCGTGCGCCAAAAGCACAAACTGTGTGTGACTCTTTCGATCGAAAATAAGTCTGTGCAATTTCAGCTTGACACTGGTTCCGCTGTTACCTTAATTAATAAAGATACTTATGTACTTTTGGGTTCGCCAAAATTGTCGCCGTCACAGCAAGTGTTAACAGCTTATACAGGTGAAAATATTCCCGTGCTAGGACCGTGTAGCCTGCCTGCCTCTTTTCAAGGTGTTACGAAAACGGTTGCTTTTATTGTTCTTCAGGCCAAATCTACGCAGAACATTTTTGGACTAGATGCTTTTGACTTGTTTGGTTTATCAATTCAAAGAGATGTGCTTCAAATTTCGTCAATAGTGCCTCAGGATAAAATCAATGCATTGTGTGACAAATACAGTGACTTGTTTTCACCGGAACTAGGTTGTGCGAAAGACTTCGTGGCACATGTGACTTTAAAAGAATCTGCAGTTCCAAAGTTTCGTAAAGCTAGACCAGTGCCTATCGCCTTGCGTGATACAGTTGCCGAAGAACTTAAACGTTGGCAAGATAGTGGGGTGATTTCTCCTGTTTCTGCGAGTCAGTGGGCCTCCCCTATAGTAATTATACCCAAGCCGTCAGGAAAACTTCGTCTCTGTGCGGACTTCAAATCAACAGTGAACAGTCAAACAATTGTCGACACTTATCCCCTGCCCAGACCTGAGGAACTGATGGACAAATTAGGACAGTCTCGCTTCTTTTCCAAGATTGATTTAGCAGAGGCATACTTACAGATTCCACTTGATGACGAGTCAAAAAAATTTTTCGTCATTAATACTCACATGGGCCTTTTTCAATTTCAACGCCTACCCTTTGGCAGTTCTTCCGCCCCCGCTATTTTTCAGCGCTTTTTGGAACAGCTGACAGTTTCTGTACCGTGTTGCTCGAACTATTTAGATGACATTGTGGTATCCGGACGTACAGTTGAAGAACATTTAGCAAACCTGGAGTGCCTTTTCAAAGTTTTGACTGCAGCAGGTCTACGTTGCAATAAAGCAAAGTGTTCGTTTTTTCAAACTGAAATAGAGTACCTAGGCCATGTGATTAATGCCCAAGGAATTCATCCCTTACAGTCACATCTTCGAGCAATCAAAGACTTGCCTCCTCCTAAGAATGTGCATGAATTGCAAGCAGTAATGGGAAAGCTGAACTATTATTTCAGGTTTATTCCCAATGCCTCTCAGATTGCAGCTCCACTGCATCACTTACGTAGGAAGAATGTTCCTTTTGTATGGTCTAAAGATTGTCAGGTTGCATTTGACAAACTAAAGTCTGCACTACTCAGTGATGCATGTTTGATTCCCTTTGACCCACAGAAGCCTGTAGTGTTAGCAGTGGACTCCTCGTCGTACGGTCTAGGCGCGGTTCTGTCACATCGTATTGGATGTCATGATCGTCCTATTGCCTTTGCATCCAAGCTACTGACGCCAACGCAACAGAATTACAGTCAGATAGAAAAGGAGGCCTTAGCAATCATTTACGGCGTCACAAAGTTTCATCATTATCTCTATGGCAGAAAATTCTATTTGTTGACGGACAACAAGCCTCTCACGTCGTTGTTCTCACCCACAAAGCCAATTCCGCCACGTACGGCACAAAAGCTTCAGAGATGGTCCTTGATATTGTCTAATTATCAGTATGAGATTTTGTACCGACCTACCACTAAACACGCCAACGCGGACACACTTTCCCGACTTCCGGTTGGCCAGGATGTGTCGTTTGATTCTTCGGAAATGGCATGTTGTCAGATAGACTCCAGAGATGCTACCGCTGTCGCAGATTTCCCTTTGAACTCTCGTCGGGTCGCACAGGAAACAGCTGCGGATGCAGACCTAAGTGTGGTAGCACGTTTTGTTCGCTTTGGTTGGCCTGCGGGAGCCAAAGACATTGATCGGCCTCTGGTTCGACGTTATTTTGCACAACGTCATGCATTATCTTTAAGTCAGGGTGTACTGTTGTTGCATACCGACAACGACCAAGCAAGAGTGATTGTTCCTCGTTCCCTGCAACGAGAAGTGTTACGCCTCCTGCATCAAGGACATTGGGGTATTGTTAGGACAAAGCAACTGGCCAGACGTCATTGTACCTGGGTTGGTATGGACGCTCAGATAGAGAACATGACGTCACAGTGTACTGTTTGTGCGGAGCATCAGGCGGCTCCTCCGCAACGTTTTTCAGACTGGCCACGCCCCAAGAGACCATGGCAACGTTTACACATTGACTTTGCCGGACCTTTCTGGAATACGCGATGGTTAATTGTGGTAGACGCTTTCAGCAAGTTTCCTTTTGTGATTGCCATGAACTCAACGACAGCTTCTAGTACAATCAGTGCCTTAACATCAGTGTTTTGCATCGAAGGCTTGCCTGAAACTATCGTCAGTGACAATGGACCTCAGTTTGTTAGTGCGGAATTTCAACAGTTTTGTCGTGTGAATGGCATTCAGCATATCACCACCGCGCCTTTTCACCCTCAGTCCAATGGTGAAGCAGAACGTTTCGTTCGAACATTCAAGTCTCACATGGAGAAGATGAAAGGTCAGCACTCCAGGCAGCAAGCTCTTCAAACTTTCCTGTCTACGTATCGGTGCATGCCACGTGACGGCCCGTCTCCTGCCGAGCTGCTACACGGCCGCCGTCACCGCACTCTCCTTCAACTGCTGCAGCCTCCCACGCACCGAGTCGGTTCGTATGGCGCTACGCGTTTTCAGGTTTCCACGCCGGTGCTGTACAGGGTGTTTGCTGGAAACAAGAAGACATGGTTGCCGGGCACCATTCAACGCGTGCTTGGTCGCAATATGTTTATTGTACGTTCTTCCACAGGGTCGGAGCTGCGGCGCCACGCAAACCAATTGCGCCTGCACAGACCGCGCGATCCTGTCTCCGGTTTCTTGATTCCAGATCCAGTTCTGCGCCAGGGAGCACAACCACATCGTTCGTCCCCGGACTACGAGATCCCTATGGACGTCGACGTACATCCGACGCAGTCGTCGCCGCCGCTGTCGCCGCCGCAGATGACAGCGTCACCGAGAGGGACTCCGGGACTGTGCGGGCCCCCCCAGCTTGGGCCACGCACCTCAGAAGAAGATGACCTGCTCCCTCTGGGCGGGGGCGGGCGCTCTTCCCCAGGTTTCGGCGGGTTCCCTGGAGGATCGCAAGGCGGATGCCGGGGCGCGGACGGCGTCTCGATCCCGGCCTCAGCTACGACGCCCGTCCCACCAGTAACGCCCCCGCTCAGGCCCTCCTCCCAGTGCCGTCGCCGTGGCCCTCAGCCCTACGCCACGACGGCGCGGCGGTTTGGGGGGGAGGGGTGTGGTGTCGCACAAGTACAAAGTGCGCGCCACCTACTTTCGCCGCGCGCTGCCATGCATGCACGGCGCGGCGTTCTTCCGACGACAGCCACGAGCGCCCTCTGGTACAACGCCGCTCGTGGCCACCACTGAAGGACATCGGCACTTCGCACTTGCGACTTCGGACTGAGATAGCAACGAGTTAGGACCTTCGTAATCAGATAGGCACGAGTGAAGACTTTGCTATTGTACAGGCACTAGGCAGGCTTCTAACAACTATGTATCAACATTCTGCAGTACTATGTAAAAGTTAAGTATTGTTACATTCTGTGCAATATATCTCTTTCTAATTTACTCGAGTGTTTATAGTTTCTGGCTGCTCCCCTACGTACCTGCACCAGCGTGTCGGTTTCATTCCACTCGGCCACCGACACCTACGACGAGGCTGGGACACAAAAGCGACGACGAAGTTGGGACACAAAATTTATAAAAGGGAGGAACTGTACAGAACAAATATTTAGAATAAAAATGATAATAGAGCA
This sequence comes from Locusta migratoria, assembly GCA_026315105.1. Taxonomy (NCBI): domain Eukaryota; kingdom Metazoa; phylum Arthropoda; class Insecta; order Orthoptera; family Acrididae; genus Locusta; species Locusta migratoria. The sequence continues at coordinate 36,951,207 of CM048748.1, forward strand.
CAGACACAGGTAAGGAAAAAAGACAATAGTGACATTTATGGTCTTACAAAAAGCCTCTCTATGTTTCAGTTGACGGAAATTGGAGACACCTAAATAGTAATCTGTAGATCAAAGGTCTACAGGTAGGGCTGAAGGTGAAACATGATACAACAGTGCAATGTCTGGCATTCGCAGATTACAGGCACTGTTAAACGAGTCAGAAGAAGAGGAAAAGACATCACTGAAAAGCTAGCCGAAATACAGAAAATATTGGACTGAATACTGTATAAGACTAAGACATTTGGCCTGACTGAAAGATAGATGGCCTAGTGGCTGAGAAAGTCAACAGTTTTCGTTATTTGTGAGAGAAGATAACGTGTATTACAGAGTAACAGTGGCGCAGAAGATATGGTACAGCCGTTGCAGAAGCTTCTGTATGCGGTGAAAACTATATATGGCAAGAGTAATCTGTCACGGAATGCCAAATTCCTACATTACACAACAACCGTAAGAAATACTGTGTGCATCAAAAACGATAAAACTCAGCAGAGAACTTGTATAAAGTTGGAGAAAGAGAAGCGGAAAAAAAAAAAAAAAAAAAAAAACAAAAAAAAAAAAAAAAAAAAAAAACAACCATATGGGACATTAAAAATCATAAGGATATCTTGATTCACAGAACTCGATACGAACTGTATAAAAGTATTTAACATGTATCGAGCGATATACGGAAGAGGAGGTTAAGATTTGCTAGACACCTCATGGACATAGTAGTACAAGACACGGAGAAGTAGAAAGTTTCGGTGGATGGTGACAGGCGGCCAGACATAAAATCAAAGTTGTCTTAACAGAAGAAGCAAGAAATAGAAGCAAGAAGACGTGCAAAACAAATAACACATGATCCTGAAGGTCCCAACGAAGCAAAAGAGAAACAGGGAGTAGAAAATACCATATTGTATGGCTACAGAATTGCGGAACAATTGCTGGAAACAGATACTTTCATCAAACATGTTGGAATGGTCATGGGAAGTGATGTGAAGTCGTGAAAGTATATACAATTAGTCCTGTTAACTGTAGTCATGAAAAGGATGAGGATTATGGCATTGGGTTATTCTAATGCAGAGTATGCCTGCCCTTTGTGGTATAACTCAACTCATGCCAAACAGATAGGTACAGCTCTTAATGACACGTGCAGAATTATAATGGGATGATTAAAATCAATTTTAATCGAGTGGGTTTACTATCTTGCAGTAATAGCACCACCTTCTGTTCTAAGAGAAGTAATAGCGAGCAAGGAACGGAAGTAAGTGGAGCAGAAAATAACTCATTCTTTATATGGACGTGAAATGCTTATACAAAGACTACAGGAAGATTTTCTTGAGACCATCAACAGAACTTACAACCCCTGATTAAAAAGCCAGATTGCAATAATGTGGCAACCTAAGGCCACTTTCCCACCTGGAAAGAAAAGCGTATCTAAAATTTTACCAACTGGTCGTGACAAGGGATGTCTGACATGGAAGTCCTTGAAAGGTTGAGAACCGGAGTGGGCAGATCAGAGTTAATCTAGCAAGATGGGGCTATGCTGAGGAAGATACCATCAAGTGCGAATGTGGAGAAGACCAGACCATAAAACATATGCTTCAATGTCGACTTTTCCAACCACCTGCAAAGAAGACGATGTTTATCAGGCCTCGGAGAAGGCATAGGAAGTGAACAAGTTTAGGTCACATATAGTATAATGTTTATAGTTGTGTTAATAACAGTGTTAATAACTGTGTAAATATGTATGTTTTCGACACGAGAATAATAACAATTAACAATAATATTATTATTAATAACAATTAGTCCTGTGTAAGGGAGACGGCAGACTGTTATATTGTAGAATCCTAAGGATGTGTAGTCCATCAATAAATGAATAAGTTGTGAGACATTCGTGAGACCAATATTTCAATTGAATTTCAATCACACTGTTGTGGTCCTGATAATACGTAATGTTATAGCAAATAGAAATTTACCCTCCTCAAAGTGAATACAAGATAACAGTAACTGCCTCTCATAGTTGAGTCACGGCAATGATGCCTTACAAAAAAAGAAACTCTGAGACAACCATTCCTGTACTATCCTGTACAGAGTTTATATATTATATTCCTAATGGGTACTTGTCACATGTTGATGGTTACAACACCTATCAGTGAAAATACCAGACGTAATTTTATAACAGCTGCAGCTGCACAAAGTGACGTCTGTAGGTTCGAACATGTCAGAAATATAGATGCTGCTATAAACACCTGATAGTAGTTTCCTGTCGTTAGTGTAAAAGCGTCACTGAAATGTAAGCAAACTCCATTGACAGGCGACACAAGAGAGGCGTTCTGCATCATGGAAATGCTTCTGTCAAAGTTGCGAGACTCTCCTGTCGTAGAGGAGTCAATCATAATTTGCTCCTGCCTTTTTACAATACAATAAAAGGCCATAAGGAACATATTAGATAGGTTTCAGGTTTCTTGTTATTTTCTGTAACTTCATACATTTACCCGCTCCACAGCCTTGAAAGTTTACTTTCTAGATTGGAATCGTGGAACAGAAAGTGTGAAAGAACACGAAAACAACAGGAGACTGATTACACATTCTTTTCTACCAGCTGATCGCAGGCTGGATCCTCCAGAGCTAAGCAATACACTGCGTCCGCCGTGGGGGCTTCAACTCCATTCCAGGGCGACTTAACAGAGCAGCCAGGCGAGGTCTCCGTATTTTATCCGAGTGACTTAAAAGAGTAGGACAGCGCTCCCTTCCAGATCGCGTCGATCTCGCTTTACGATTGGATTGTCTCGTGCATCTTCTTTGCATTTCAATCTATCTCGGCCGGCGTTGCACGCTACTGCTTTCCCTTCCGCCCACCAGGTTGCGCCCGCCGGAGGCGCACGGAGAACAGTTTGTTTCCGGGAAGTTGGCTGCGCCCATAAAACCGCCGGGTAATTTAAAGAGATTGGACCGCAGCTGCTCACGCAGCAACTAGGCACGGCCCAGGATCCACTATTAAACCAGTTCGCTTACGGAGAGGAAGCACTTAAGCTGCTAAACAAGCGGCAAAGAAGAATTCCACCGCGCGGCAGGTGGCACGATGCAGTGCTGTCCGCTACTTCTACCTGCCCAGTACCGCTTTCACGCATTCAGGTTGAAAAGTAATGATAGAAGTAGGTATTAAATTATACCTTACGATTTCATCCTTTAATCTACCACCCGATACCTAATCTCTATATAACTACCAGATACTAATTGTTCCGAAAATGAATGTAGAAAGGTTTACAGTGTAACTATAAAACATGTCTGTATACTTTCGTGCTTATACTGAACATTTCTGAATGTATATCAAAATAATTACTGATTCTACAATTACATTATGCCATACGAACATTATGAGTAATTTCTAGTGTGTGTAATCAATACATCAGGAAGAAATAGCGTCTGTGTTTTAGAAAAGATGTATATCTAACGAAAACGTGTTCTGTAAACATGAACTTTCATGTAATTAATTTTAATTATAGAAGCATGCAGCTATATTGTAGTGTTCCCAACAATTACTTTGTTTATTGCAACAAATATGTTCGATATAAACATAACATATCAACAAACTCTTACAAAAAATTCAACAAACTTTTACCAAACAGAGATAAACAAAAAAACTTTAAACGTGGAATAAAAATTTTAAACATAGAATACAACCAGGAAGAAAGTAATGAACTAACTACGATAATGTATTGATTAATCGTATTGTCAAGTATGGGTATATAGAACGAAGCGACTGATGTGTAGTTAGTTGAAGTTGAACTTACTTGTTGGAGCCAAATGGTGTATAAGTTAAAAAATGAATAAAAGAATAAGTTGAAATATTTGGTGTTTCATTAGTATACTACACTTATAAAAGTTACGTAACAAAATTAATGAATGTTTTGTGTGTGGAAAATAAATTAATTTTAATTATAGAAGTATGCAGCTCCCAATAATTAATCAACATACAGGGACGCTACAAGGTAAAGTGACTCATGTGTTTCAGGAGGAATAGCAAACATTTCAGGAGACGGTAGTACAGGCGAATTGCATTAAAAATTACATGCAAATTAATATAAGTTTCATTGAATACACAGATACAGCAGATTTCAAAGCATTTTCCTTTCTCGTGTCGGTACACCTGTTTCTATGGGTTGCTAAGGCCATTTTTATGAAATCTCAGCAGTGGACTGTTCATGTTCCAGTTGTGAAGACATGCATTACTTTACATTGAAACTGTCATTCTTATTTGTTGACCAAGTCTATTGTACTGCAGAGTCTAAAGATACATAAATACTCCGCTCATCATATTTAAGTGAATGGTTGAGTCTTCATCGAACCGCTTTTATGATACTTCCCTACCGTTACATTCTCTAATAGTGCGTGGGAAAAAGGAACACGATAAACTTCCTGTGCTTTATGGAACTGATTTTGTAAATGTGATCATATTATACGTGTGTGGGAGTCAACAAAATATGTTCCCTTTCGGAAAAGAAAGTTAGTGACACAAATTTCGCAAGTAAATCTCGCCACAACGAATAACGACGTTCTTTTAACGGTTCCCATCCAAGTTTGTGCAGCATTTCTGTGACACTTTCTTCCTTATATGTCGTAATACAAAACGAACTGCCCTTCTCTAAAATTTCTGTATGTCCTCCATCAGTACCACTTGGAGGGGACCCACGATCGGAAGTAATTCTTCAAAACAGGTCGTAGGTGGTAGGTAGTTACTTCAGTAGCACCGTCGCAGCTTCATTGTATTCTGCCAATGTAATGTAGCCTTAGGTTCGCCTTTTCTGCAATATTTTCTGTGTGTTATTTTCAGTTTAAGTTGTTTCTAATTGTTATATCTAGGTAATTAGTTGAATTTAAGACCTACAGATTTGATTGATTTATCATGTAAAAAGACGCTTAACGGATTTCGTTTTAGTGCTCATATTGAAGAATTCATACGTCTTTTTATAGACAGTCGCCAATTTTTCGCCATGCAGATATCGTATCTACATTATTTCGTAGCTGCTTTTGATATTTTGGTGACTTCACTAACCGATAAACGGCAGCGGTCAAATGGATATGCTCACACTGTCTCCTAAATCGTTCATAAAAATAAGGAGAAGTAGGGGCCCTATAACACTTCCAGGGAAACGCCACATATCACTTCCTATTTACTAGGTGATATTCCGCCCGTGTCCTTTCTGACAGGAAATCGATAATTCTATTACACAACTATTGCGATATTTCATAAGCATGCAATTATGAATGCATAGTTTCGCGGTGAGTTATGCTGATAAATTTCTCTCGGGCTTCCAGCCGTGTCAAGTGGTTTGATATCCACGAGCTTTAGGCTGAAATCTCCTCTGCCAGTGTAACGCGGTGACTGTCTTATCTTTGGTGCTGTCGTCCTTATATACCTGCGCGGCCTCCTGTGACGTCACTGGTGCTCAGCCGCATCGCCATATAAGGCAATGTTTTGGCCGCGTACCTGCCGCGCCCGCTTCAACCGTCCGATGGCTGGGTCATAATCTGCTCAGCTGCCAGCCGCCGTCTTTATTTAGAGATTTTTCAGATATTATGATTTTGATAGCCTCTTTTATTACGCTATCCCAGACAGTATTTGTTCTGGTAATGGCTTATGTGTCCTCGAACGCAATACGATGTTTGTTTTTTAGAGCGTGTTCTGCAGTTGCTGATATCTGGGGATAGGCGGAAACATCTTTCATGTTCAACACAGCGCTGTTCAATATTGCGCACTGTCTGTCTGATGTAGATCTACACCCACACGGTATCTTGTACACACCTGGCGTTCTAAGGCCTAGATCGTCTTTCACAGGTCTCATCATCTGTCACAAATTTGTAGAAGCGTTCGTGTCGATCACGTGTCTCTTAAGAACTCGACTAAACTTTCCCGTAACCGATCAAAAAAAAAAAAGAGGCAAAAATGCAAGCTCCTTCGTCTCTTCCCCGACGGTCTCCTACTTGTGTGTCTTCGGATAGAGGTATTGTGTTGTCTGGCGGTTGCTGTAGCCATTTTTCGTACTTTCCGTAAGTGGCTCAGTTCCTTCTGCAGATGTTCAATGTCCGAGACTACGCTCTGTGCAGCAGCGACCTTAGAGCAGATCGTTTTTGCGATGGGTGGTGGTGACTCGAAGCGTGCAGATACAGGTCCGTGTGGGTGGGTTTCCGTTAGACACTATAGCTAAGGCATGAATTTGTTTTGCGCCTGACAAGTATGTCAAGGAACTGCAGCGCACCATCTCTCTTTACCTCCATCCTAAAATTGATTTTCTCATGAATGCTGTTGATGTGGCCCAAGAATTCACCCAGTTTATCACGTCCATGCGACCAGACAACGAACGTATCGTCAGCATAATGATAGAAACAGCTAGGATTCGTGGGAGCCGTGTCTGCCGGCCGTGGTGGCCGAGCAATGCGGCGCGCCAGTCACTGCGCGGCTGCTACGGTCGGGGATTCGATCCCCTCTCGAGCATTGATATTAGTGTCGTCGTTAGTATAAGGTAGTTCATAAGTAGTTTGTACGTTTAGGGACTGATGACCCCGTACTTAAGTCCCTTAAGGTTAACAAACATTTGAACATTTTTTATTTTTGAGCCGTGTCTATGGCGATGTTCTCAAAGTATTCCAAAACAGATTGGCAATAACAGGAGCTAATGGGCTTCCCATTGCGACACCGTCAATCTGGTTGAAATATTCTCCACCGTATAAAAATATGGTGACGTCAGAGCATGTCTGAATAAATCCATAACAGTGTCGTCAAATAACTGGGTCAGCAGGTCTATGGAATCTTTGCTGGGAACGTTTGTGAATAATGATACCACGTCAAATATGACCATGATATCCTCCTCTCCAAGATGCAAGGATTTGATTCTTCTGATGAAGTCGGTCGTATTCTTGATATGATGCTCACAGTGACCGACGGGGGGAGTAAGAAGGGTGGCCAGATGTTTTGCGAATCTGTAAGTCGGCGCACCAACGGTACTCACGATCGGACGAAGAGGAGTGTTCATTTTGTGAACCTTTGGCAGGCCATAAAAGGTAGGTGGTCGAGTTGCCTGTTGAAGGAGATTTTTTAAAGCGACTCTCTTCCAGCGAAGACCGTTTGAGAAGCTCGGAGATCTTCCTCAGGATTTGCAGTGTGGTGTCCTTCGGTAATTTTTGGTATGTCTCTTCCTCCAGCATCTCCAGAAACTTCGCGTCGTAGTTTGCTCGGTCCATAATGACGGCTGCATGGCCCTTGTCGGCTGGCAAGACTACGATAAGAGGGACATTCCGGAGTCCTTGAAGGCCAGTACGTTCCTTGGATTTTGAGAGATTACGACTTGTTTCAAGACGAATTTATTCCGTAGTTTCGTTAGGCATCTTGCAAACAGTTTGTTCCACACCACTTATGATGTCCGTGAAATGGATAGTCCTAGGTGAAGGTGCGAAGTCGCATCTTCGGGTCAAATACAATTAAAACATAAAACCAGGGAGTCACAAATACAAACAACAACATCCACGGCTGTCAGATTACTCATAAAACATAAAGGTGACAACAAGATCTTGTTCAGGTTCCCTTCGGCGGAGGGAGACGAGTTCTCGCATTCTGCGAATCCGCACCAATTCAGGCCACGGTTGGAACTTCGCCACTGCCGGCAGCTATAAGATAGGTAACTGTGAGTCCTCCCTCCTCTGTTAGGTTGGCTACACGCACCTTTTTCGCCAACCGCCGATATGCACACGTATGGTCACTTCTTTAAATAGTCTGGAGAGCAGCTTCCGAGCCCCATACCGTTGCAGTTCCTGGAGGTATCGACATCGGAAGGTCAGCGTGCGGCAGTTACCGTCTTTAGTGACACGTGCTTCCCATTACCTTGGGAGCAAGCAGCCTGTCCTAGACCTCCGCACCGGACTCGACATGATCACCGACACGACATACTTCGCATCTCCCGTAGTCGCGATCGCCTTACTTCTGTATTTGCGCCGTCTTTTCGGGAGCTGCTACTCCGGTGTGTAGAATGTTCGATGACTGGCTCAGATCCCTGTTCTTGTGATCGTGCGCGAACACATGGCTAGATTCTTCCGTCGTAAACTTTCTGTCAGGACTGGTTCTTATTTATATTCTTACTATTGTATGTATTTTGCAACTTGTCCTATAGGAAGTCTATTCCATGCCCAGTGGCTGAATTCACTGTGTGAGGGTTTATGGAAATTTGCGACAGGGCTACATCGCCTCTATGTGCATTGATTTCAGTATATGAACATACCAGATGTAATGAGCAGCATCGGGCGTTAATGTTTTATTTATAAACATCAGACCGATTTCAGTCAGATAGTGATCATATTCACCTTATCCTTCAAACAAGCGTTGTGAATGTACTGAATGTAACTGCAACTGTGTGGAAATAGGTTTCGGCAAACAGAAAATTGCAGTGCCAGAGGTTCACATGGGATAATTAATCCATCTGAACCTCTGGCACTGCAATTTTATGTTTGCCGAAACCTATTTCGACACAGCTGCAGATACATTCAGTACATTCACAATGCTTGTTTGAATGATACACTGAAGATGATCACTATGTGATTGAAATAGGTCTGTTGTTTATAAATGAAACATTAAAGACCAATGCTGCTCATTACATCTGGTGTGTTCATCATTGTGTGGTCGTTGAGCACCATCCTGAAAATGGAATCAAATCTCAAAAAAGGTATCAATATATGTTTCGACTGGCTATCCCGACCTTCATTTTTCTGTAGCTTCACTTACTGTCCATTTTTGTAAACCTTTTACCAGGCGCTGAAACCCCTGCTGTAAGAGACAAAGTCCGACCGCCTGGTACAGAAGATCTACAGCTGAGTTGCCTGTTAGGAAACAACGATAGTCGGAGACCCTTTGAAGGGTAATTTTCCCATCTTTTCTTTATTCGGCCACAGCTAAATCTTCGTCCAACTTGCCCTATAACATAAAACAATCTTGCAAGTGGTGTATTTATTTATTTATTTCTCATTTATAATCCTGCTACCTTTTAATATAAAGCAGGACGTACTTTTGTAGTTTTACATGTTATAGATTAGTTCATTAACGTTACATAATTGTATTATTGTAGATAAATAGAAATAAGAAGAAAAAAATAATACCAAAGAAAAAATACATATATACAAGTGCTTACAGTTGTTGCTACAATTATAATATAACAAATTACAATTCGTGCAATTTACAATAATTAGATATGTTGGAGAACATAAAAACATGATTGGTTACATGGTTGTTATACATATCTCGAAATTCAATGTATTCTGAAATTTGTTAATTTTAATTGGGCTAAACAATGTAATAGGAAAGAAAGAAATGTTGACAGTGGGAGATTCCTCCCCTGTCAATCTTCAGTCTGATCGGTGTCACTTCCTTCATTTATGAAAGTTTCATCGCCTCGTCTGTTTGTTTCCATCTATACCTGTCCATTCTGCGGGGCACATGGACACGCCCCCTGTAGGTTGATTTGGATATCTTGTCTGCTAGTGTGTTGTGTCCATATTTGTTCGTCTCTTATTATGTCATACATCGTATCGTCTGTTGTAAAGTCAAGCTGCTGTGTGTCTGTGTCATGTGTGTATCGTCCGCAGAGTAAGACGATGTGTTCAGGGCAGCCTTCGGTGTTTTGGCAGGTGCAGGTGTTGGTGTCGGTCAGTTCCATTCGGTACAGGTGAGTAAGGAAGTGAACCATACCGCCGCTAGGGGTCGATACGCTTCATCCTTTTTCTTTCTATAATGTCTGGTAGTAGTGTATGTAGTCTACGTCCCTTTTCGCAGGCCTCCCATTCTTGTTGCCATGTGTCCGTTCGCCATGTTCTCAGTTGTCGGTTTGTTACGATATGTGTGCCAGTTATTTCCTGTGAGCGGTGTGTAGGATCCGGCTGTGTTTGAGGTATAGCAGGACGTGTTGCCCCTCGTACTGTCGAATGACAACAAACCTTGAAATGTTCCTCGACCGCTGATTCTCTAGCCTCTGCAGCGGAAGAATCCTTGTTCACTCTTTGGCACGCTTAATGAGAGACTTGAGACCAAGTAGCACCACTGTTCCCTTTCCTCGCAGCCGAATTATCCAGGGAGGAAGCTCCAAATTTAATGAATAGCCAAGTGGAGCCGGGCGTCATTAACGGGAGTGCCCTGTGGGCGAGACGCCCCCGGCCGGACACTGGCGCGTCGGCAGGTGGCGCGTCCACAAAGGAGACCGCACGCGCGCGCGGCCTGCCAAATATTTGGCTGGGGCTGTGGGGTGGGGGGCGTGTCCGGCGGCCGCGGATCAGAGCCGACGGGCCGCTGCAGCCGCTGGCAGTGTTTGCGGACGCGGCGGCCGCCCACCTGTCGTCCTGACCACTGGCATTAGCGCCCGAGGACGCGATCGGCTGCGCACGACGCTGGAGGCTCGTGCCACGGCTCGTCGCGCCATCACGTGACCTCAGCCCAGCTTTACGAGGGTGGTCCCGTAAGTACCCGACCGAACACAGAAATCTTGGAAAAGTCTTTCTTTTTCAACATAATCTCTTTTCAGCTCTCTCTCTCTCTCTCTCTCTCTCTCTCTCTCTCTCTCTCTCTCTCTCTCTCCACTCTCATACATATATATATATATATATATATATATATAAACATTTGTTGCATACAAATTTAGAGTTTTGATCCAATATTTTTCAAATTCTGTGCACGTAACCTTCAATCCACTGGGGTCGGTCGCCGTAAGTATAAGAATCACGTACGATACATAGTTCACGAGATATGACGTCATAAACCATGAGATGCGTGAAAAACTGCTGTATTTATCGAAGATGCTGCTCATTTTCTCCTAAAGTACAAACCGATTAATACCAAATTAGGTACACACATTTCTTGCCGTGAGGTAACAATTGCTTCAGGTTTAAAAATCACATACGACACACGGTTCACCAAAAACTGCCATATAGTGCGGCGAGACTTTATAAATACGCTATATCAGAATGAGAGTATTTCACGACTTGCAACAGACTTTAAACATAATTTCTAATTTTTATTAAACTTTTCCTCGCTGACAACTATAGCAAATTGATGAAGGAAAAATATGTTCACGCTAATTACTTTTCCGCTGTTTATGGAATAAAACTACGGCATTGAGTATGACGTTACAACTTATAATTTGTACACTACAAATTATACCCGCAGGAAATTTTGCAAACTATACACACATTGAAATGTTGCTCTTTTCAAAATTTATCATTTTTGAATGTCAACTGAATGTTGTCCATCATTTGACTTCTATTACCTTTTTTTTGCCAACTTTGCAGATAGCTCATTAATATGCAAATGAATAAATTGTATTTAAATTAACCATCATCATAAAACAATCAATGTATCCAAGGGTCGCCACTATTTTTTATTATTATTTAAAAAATAGAAAAAATTATTAAAAATATGAGACTGAGAATTTACTGTGCCTAACTGAAAGTTGTGGCGACCAGTATTCTAATCTCACTTATTTATTTATTTTGTGAAATTGCTTGTTTCCATACACTGTTGTTGGAAGCACACAAATCTCCTGAACTACGTAACATAGACAAGAGATAACCCCTCCAAAATATATGAAAGGTGGTTGAAATCAGGTACACAATGTTCATAAATAGTTACTGTATTTAACAAAAAAGTTGTGTGCCAATTTATCAAAAACACAACAGGCATGAGAAAAGTGTCATTTCCTTTTAAAAAAATCATACAAAAAAATGACTTGAAATAGCACAAACAAAATTATCTAATGATCAGAATATATTTTTACAGATTAAGGGACAAAATCTTAACACCAAAAGAAAAGGTACAAATTCGACAGGCTATAGTCATAAATTTGGTGTGTTAACATATCAAAAATGTATTTAAAACGTCAGTAGAAGGTTAAGTTCTGAATCAGACACGCTCGATTAAAAATCGACTATGACGACCTCGCAAACTCACAGCTACGTCCCACCTATCAACCACCATTCAATAATCCTTTTCAGTATTTATACGTTGGCGCTGCTTTACTGTATACAGTTGAACAGTGTCACCAATGTCGATGGGCCACTGATGGAAGAGCAGGCTGATGAATGTGATCGCGGATGGGAAATTATTTACCCGATCTGCGCAGCAGTTACTAAAGTATAGGAACTACAAAAAATACAGCTATTTTCCAACCCAGTGGTGTATGCTGTTATTCAAGAACAGTAAATTAATCTGATTATGAGTAAGCTTGTTCTGAAACAACGCCCACTTCAGAATATTTACAAGTTTCTCAGTATAACTGTGAATGCAAACAGCAATCACACATCTAACACTGCAATGGGCACAAAAATTCTGTATCTACCGACATGTGACGTCAAGCCACTAAGAGAGAGGACCTAATGGTCTCACCAATCAAACCAATTTGCTATTGTTAGCGCTACTAAGCTCCTCCCACTCGAAAACATTCCCTGGCCTGAGACTCACATATGCCGCAGTTCCCAGAAGCAATGTGAAATTTTGTATTTCACGATAGGCATATCCAGACGGCTAAATTATTTTATTATCGCATGTGCACCCTCTCCCATCATGAGAGCCCTTAGCAACCCGTGCCTCGCCAACATGGGGCTGGCAAAAGTCTTGAAGTTTGGCGCCAGCTGACTACAAGGGTCCAGGCAGCATACACAATGCTGCCGGCCCCGCTCTCCCTTCGACTCCCCGGAGCGACCGAGTGGTGGCTCCCTCTCCCCAAACCCCGGGGTTGGGGCGACATCCTGTCCTGTATCTTTATACACACTGGCCTCGAAACAAGGGCAGCATTCTCTCCCCCGTTTTTCGCTGGTGGCAGCAGGCGCCTAAAACAATTACCCAGATGGCTTATTCCCAATGTACCAAAATCATGCAATGATCATTTCTTTCATCTGGCATTAAGAATTTGGAGAAATTAGTATACAAAGAACCCAACATCAATTAAATCGACAGACTAAATGAAATTAAAAATTTGAATATAAATAGTATTACTACCTCTCAACATATAGCTAAATGTACCTTCCAAATTGTATTGCATTACGACACGTAGTTGATGAGATATGAGCACATAAACAGTAACATTGATGGATAACCACCGCTTCAAGCACCAAGTTTTAATCTATTACTTCTTTACTACTAATTATATCCCAAGAGATTTTACTGACGTACAGCCTTACACAAATGAATATATACCTGAAAAACGGCAGGAATAAGTAAATAATTAAATACTCGGGCAACTGTGGGTTTTCAGCTTGTCTTTATATTTTAAGCAGAGTGTCCATATCTTTGTGTCTACGTGTTGCATACAAATCTACAGTTTTGTTCAAATATTTATGAAATTTTTCACACGTAGGCTTCAATCCATGAGAACGGTCGCCGTAAGTGTAAAAACCATGTACAACACATAGTTGAGGATATATGATGTCATAAACAATGAGATGCGCGAAAAACTGCTGCATTAAGCAAAAATGTTGTTCATTTTCTCCTAAACCACTGCACCAGTTTCAACCAATTTGTTAAACACATTCCTTACATTAGATAACAATTTGTTGTACGAGCCACATACGACACATGGTTCAGGAGATATAGCATCATAAGCGGTATGAGTTGCAAGAAACCGCCACGTAATGCGACGAGACTTTATAAATACTCTATACGAGAATAACAATAGTTAACGATTTGCAACAAACTTAAAACATAATTTCAAACTATCATTAAGCTTTTTCTTGCTGACAATCACATCAAAATACTGAAAGGAAAAAGGTTTCTTGCTTACTACTTTTCCACTGTTCATGAAGCAAAACTACGACATTCGGTACGACGTTGCTGTTTATAATTTCTACACTAGAAATTGTAGCCGCAGGAAACTTTAGAGACAGTGTACAGCCATACAGCGGAATGCACCTTCGAAATTGTATAACAGTACGACATGTAGTTCATCAGATATGAGCCCGCAAATACTAACGGTTATAGAAATCAGCCCATCACGCACTCGGTTTTAATCTATTACTTCTTTACTACTAATTTTATTCGCAACAAATTTTACATACATACAGCACTTGTACAAATCAATATATTCCTGAAATATTATACAATTTTACAACATATAACTCAATAAATATCAGATCATACGCACTTCATATGTCAACTACACTTATTATTTTTATTTATTTTACATTATGCAATACAGCCTTATTTCTTGTATATTCTCCGATAAATATAGAATGTATTTAGAAAAAGGGAGGTGGACAGTCAGAGGTGGGATAGGAGAAGTTCTAACTCAAGGTAGGAATAAATATCCGAGCAAAGCCGGGTTTTCAGCTAGTTTTTATATACAAAGAAGAGAGTCCGTATGTTTGTGTGTATGTTTCTGAGTACATATTGCATACAAATCTACAATTTTGTTGCAAACTTTATGAAATTTTGTACACGTAAGCTTCAATCAATGAGGACGTTCGCTGTAAGTATAAGAATCACGAACAACATATTATTCAGGAGACATGACGTTAGAAAGCATGAGATGAGTAAAAAAACTACTGCATTAAGTGACAATTCTGCTCGTTTTCAACTAAACTGCTGAACCGGGTACACATATTCCTTACGAGATTGCTGTAGGAGTAAGAACCACATACGACACATGGTTCAGGAAATATAACGTCATAAACAATAGGAGTTACAAGAAACTGCCACATAAAGCGACGAGAATTTATGAATACAGTATATGTGAACGAGATTACTTAGCGGCTCCGAACAAAATTTAAACATAATTTCAAACCTTTATTGACCTCTTTCTCGCTGACATTGTTGTTGTGGTCTTCAGTCTGCAGATTGGTTTTATGCACCTCTCCAAGCTACCCTGTCCTGTGCAAGTCTCTTCATCTAAGAATAAATTCGATAACCTACATCCTTTTGAATCAGCTTACTGTGTTCGACCCTTGGCCTCCCTCTACGATTTTTACCCCACACACTTCCTCCTAATGCTAAGTTGACCATTCCCTTCTCTTAGTCAGGATATGGCAAAGGCACCTTTTCTCCCCAATTCGGTAAGCACCTCCTCATTAGTTAGTGATCTTTCCATCTAATTTTCATCATTCGTTATTAAAACCACATTTCAAAAGCTTCTATCATCTTTTTGTCTCAAGGCCTTGTTTTCGACGTTTCACTCCCATTCATTGATACACTCCATACAAATGCCTTCTTAACATTTAAAGTGATATTGTATGTTAACATGTTCTGCTTCTTTAGAAACGCTTTCCTTCCCATAGCCAGTCTGCATTTTATATCTTCTTTACTTCGGCCATCAGAGGTTATCTTGCTACCCAAATAACAAAACATATCTACTACTTTCATTGTCTCATTACGTAATCTAATTCCTTCAGCATCGCCTGATATTATTTTACTCTTGTTAATGTTCACCTTATATCTTCCTTTCAAGACACTGTTCATTCCGTTTAATTTCTCTTACTGGTCTTTTGCTGTCTCTGACAGAATTACTATGTCGTCAGGAAACCGGAAGGTTATTATTTCCTCTCACTGGACTTTAATTTCCTCTCCAAATTTCTCCTTGGATTCGTTCACAGGTTGCTCAGTGTATAGACTGAAGAACATTGGGGAGAGGCTACAACCCTGTCTTACTCATTTCCCAACCACTGCGACCCTTTCATGACCTTAGATTCTAATAACTGCTGTCTGGTTTTTGTACAAGTTGAATATAACTCTTCGCTCCTTATATTTTATACTTACTACCTCCAGAATTTGAAAAAGTGTATTCCATTGTCAAAAACTTTCTCCAGAACCACAAATGCTAAAAAAGGTTTCCCTTATCTATCTTCTAAGTTAAATCGCAATCTGAGTATTGCCTTGCGTATTCCCACATTTCTCCTAAATCCAAATTGATCTTCACCAAGATTGGATCCCACCAGTTTTTCCATTCGTCTGTAAGTAATTCGTGTTAATATTTTCTAACCATGACTTGTTAAACTGATATGTGGAGGAGTGTACGAGACAAGGAAAAGTTCAGACATTTAATGTAATGTAATAAATCGAACAAGTGGTGAGTGTACTTTGGCGGTCGAAGTGTTACGATGGCGTAAGCCGGCAGTGTCGCGAAGCAGAGTGGTCGGGCACTCAGCTAAATTAAGTAGCTGAAAGAAAACTTCAAGTGTCGCAAGTGTGTTGGCAGCCAAGCGTGCTACGCAATAAATCCAAACAGCGGTGTTGCCTAATGGAAGAAGCAGCCACGGTCTACGTGACCGAAAAATGGGATTCGATCACGTGTAGCAAGTCAGGTAGCCTACATCGATGAAACGCAAACCACCGGGGTCAACTCCAGCATATATTGGAGGAAAAGGCAGGCTAGGCAATGTCAGAGTGTCAGCCACGGCTGGGCACATTTCTGCCGCCCAGACTGCGCCACTCGTCGCTGCTAATGTTAGTCTTGAGTTGGGCGCAGGTTGCGAGTTGTGCAATGCGGCGGCTGGGTCTACACGGCTTCCCTGGCGGGAAGTAGAGCCTAGAGTTTACGAGAACGGCGAGCAGCGGGACCTCGACTTCAACGGGGTGCTGCCGGGCATCGAACCAGCACCGGGCACAGCAAGGCGGCAGCAAGCAGCACAGCACTGACCCGAGAGCGAAGTACGTACACAAGGACGCGGCCGTACTAGGGGCGCTCTCGTGACCTGTCCAAGGGCAGAGCAACAGCTGGAGGCGAAAGGTGACCGGCGTTCAACGCCTGGGCCCAGTGAGATCAATAATAAACTACTCAAACCGTGACGCTACTTTCTGAAGCCGCCATATTGGATGGGGGCATTCGTTTGCAGTTTCTGCTTGCTGTTGTGTAGAGATTCTCGTTATTTTAATCACGCCGGCCGCGGTGGCCGAGGAGACTAAGGCGCTCCAGCCACGGCCTGCACGGCCACTACGGTCGGGCACTCATGAACAAATGGGCGCACAGAATACGAAAAGTAACCTGCAGTCCTACGAAATATTGTTTCTTTTGTAGTGAACTCTTTACGAAGTACAGTTACATATTTCGATTAGGAGCCGATACACAGCTGCTGATAGATGATACTGTACCAACAGTATTCAGTTTTTCTCTTCGTTTACAAACTAAAATAAATGAGAGAAGGTTATTTTTTCGCAATAAACCTACAGTTTCTGAGGTAATTTATCTATTTTACTAGTAGTAAACTTATACGTTCTTCTTTAAGTGGCTGAAGTGCCGCATTTCGTAATTATTACTGACGGATTGTTTTATTTGGTTTCAGTGAGTGAAACTAGTTAAATACCTGAAATGAAAAGCAATGGCATTATTTAGCAACCTAATTGCATAATGACTTGTATAGAAATTTATTTTCTCATTAGTTATATAGACAGAATCATTTTGCATCAAATGAGATTTGAAAGTTTGCTCTCCTTCTAGGAAGGTCCGTAAAAATAATGTGAATGTTTTATTCTTTTTGTGCCGCACTATAGGCTCGTTAGTCAGGAAACAAAATACAGAATGGGTGGTAGCTAAAAATCTCTTACAGAAATGTAACATTTTTCGGAACTGTAAGCTGTGGCATTTGATGGCGATGTGAAAATTACGAAGATAAGCAGAGGAGCGGAACTGTGAAACTTACATTGAACGGAAAAGCTAGCAAATACAAAGCCATGATAACAGTGGACTGTTCAATAAAGTAAGTGAGCGTAGTATAGTAGCCATAAACGGTATTTGTGTTTAATTGGTGTAGCAAAAACACTTGACATCTTGCCCCTATTCAACGTGGCTGCCGTGACATCATGCGTCACGGTTCTGTTTCGTGCTGTAGTCTCTCCAGTTTAGTTTTGAGCTCACTGCCTGGGCCACACCCCGGTTCTACGATCGTTGGCCGGCTACGAGGTCGGCGAGGCCAGGTGCAGTGCAGCGTGGCGCGGCGCACGGCAGGGGCAGAAGTGACGTCACTTGGTGCGGACTCTTCTGGGCTTACGTAAGCTGCGGCCAGCGAGCTGAGGCGTCAGCACCCGCCTCCAGAGGGGCAGAGCGGAGTCAGCGGCTTCCTCAGCGAGCCGCCGGCGCGGTCCGTGACAATACGCGCACACTCTCCACAGGCATTCTGGTTGTAAGAATATTTCAATAAATATTTGTCTATTAAACTGCTGTTTTACCGTCGTCCTTCTCCCAGGTCGCCGGCCGCGGTGGCCGAGGGGACTGAGGCGCTCCAGTCACGGTCTGCACAGCCACTACGGTCGGGGGGTTCGAATCCCCACTCTGGCATGCATATTTGTGCCGTCCTAGTTCGTAAGTAGTTCATAAGTAGTTTGTAAGTTTAGCTACTGATGACCGCGTAGTTAAGTTCCATAAGCTTAACATACATTTGAACATTTTTTTCTCCCAGGTTTAGTGGAGCTCACAGCCCACAGATGCATCGCTATCCTGACAAAATGACAAATGATAAGAAATAGGCAAATACAAGAAATGCCTCAAGTAAACACCCTTACAGTCACAAGCAACACTTTACAGATAGTTCTGTAATTTTCACATTTGTCTGCACCTGATTTATTAGGAATTGGAATCACTTTATTCAAGTCTGAGGGTATGTCCCCCGTGTCATACATCTTGCATACCAGGTGGAGCAATATGTTCATAACTGGCTCTCCTAAGCATAATAGCAGTTCAGACGGAGCATTATCTACTCCAGGGGCCTCGTTTCTACTCAAATCGTTTAGTGCTCTATCAAATTCTTCTCGCAGTATATCTCCTATCTCATGTTCTTCTTCGTCTTCCTCTGTTAGAATACTAAGTTTATTTCCTTTGTAAAGACCTTGTATATATTCGTTCCATCTTTCAGCTTACCCTTCTTTGCTTAGTACTGGTTTCCCATCTGAGTACTTGATACACATAGCGCTGCTTTTCTTGTCTCCACAAGTCTGTTTTCCTATAAGCGGTAGCCATCTTACTCCTAGTCTTGTGTTTCTCTTCAAGCCACTCCTGCTTAGCCAGTCTACGTTTGTCAACCTCATTTTTCAGTCGTCTGTACTTCCTTTAGCCTGTTCCACTAGATACATTTTTATATTTTATCCTTTCATCAATTAAGTTCAGTATCTCCGGTGTTATCTGAGGATTTCTATCAGGCCTTATCCTTCTGCCTATATAATCTTCTGTGGCCTTCACTACTCTCTCTCATAGGTACACATTGTTCTTCTACTGTATTACCTTCCCCTGTTTCAGACAATCCTTACCTGATACCCCCCTAAAACTCCGAACCACCTCTGGTACCTTAAATTTTTCCAGATTCCATGTCCTTAATTTTCTAACTTTTTGCAGTCTCTTAAGTTTTATTCTGCAATTCATAACCAATAAGTTATATCTTCCCCTGGATTAGTCTTATAGTTTAAAATCTGGTTTTTATACCTTGGCCTTACCATTATAATTAGCACTAGCAAATAAAAGTAACAGTCTCTTCGGCAGAGAGGAATAAATAAAGTGAAATTCGTGAATCTTCTCTCCTAATTTCTGAATAACTCAATCTCTTATCGTTCTAAAATGTGTCATTTCAACGGACTCAACACAGTAGCGATAGTGAGAATACGTGCCTTACATGAGTCTGAACATAGTTTCGTGTGGACAATTAGTGAAAGCTGTACGGCGGACAGGAGACCAAGTGGTTGGGAGGAAGCAACGAACTTAAATTTCATAGAGTGGCGATAGGTCTGCCATGTTTGAGCGCAATTAAATGCGTCCGCCACGTTATTTTGGGTATTGGCTGAAAGCTGGTATGCCACGCCCACTCGGGAATTTTACCTATTTACAGTTCCACGTAATAAATAAAGATCGACTATTGAATAAGTATATGCATACAATTCTGTAAGATTTATTAGAAGCTGCGAATTGACGAGCCTAGTAGCAAATTTCCTAAAAAATGCGGTAATGATATATCACTAACCTGTCAGTATTACAGTTCCTTTCCGCAGTTTAACAGTTAGCTGAGAATTGAAATAACAACCAAAGTGCCGCTGTGTACCTGTGTTGATTTTAATGCAAGTACATGGTGTAAACTACCTAGTAAACATACAGGCAACAGTAATTGTTATGACCAACAATCATGATTATGAATTTTCATCTGCTGTTAATGTGTTGTAACAACTGATTTCTTTTCGTCTAGTATACACTGATCTTGTGTTTATGAAACCTAATAAGTCTACTAACTTATAAAATTGTTGTTAAAGGGTTCGGCTGTAAATTTTTTGTGCACGAAATTAGAGTGCAAATACGACAGTGACAACAGCATATTGCAATAATATTGTGCCTTGGTCAGCGGCCACAAGAGTATTCCACACCGAAGTAAAGTATCATTAATTACTATCGTTGTTGCCACGCTAAAATAAGTCCATATTTGTTGCAAAGAAAAGACATATACAAGTGAAAAAATTCTGGCTATCACTACTACTTCTATACCTTGCACAGATTGCATGTCAACCATGCATAATCAAGTATTGTCACCAACATATGAAAATATTTTTAATGAAGTGTGCAGACACTCAAAAGTGTGCTTTCATCGACCACAGGAGCGACAAAAGAAGAAATAACTCAAAAACACGCCAACACTTGGTAGAAAACTAAGCATTTTTTTGTTATGAGTACTTCAAGGGATTTGCAAGATATGTCATCTAATGCTTCACTCTTGGGACAGCTAAGTGCCATGAGAATGAGGTAAATCAAGGTAAAACATTTGGTTTTCTTGCACGATGTACCTGTCGTTTTATCACTTCGATTTGTGCATTTAAATGCTGAGCACACATTAGCCACATTTTAGCAGCAAAAATTATACAGGCAATATAAGGGCGACCAACTCTCCCGTATTGTACGGGATCTCCCGTATTTTAGCACTTTTTTAAAAACTTCTCCAGTCTCCCTTATTGTCCGCCTGTTTTCCCGTATACTTCGTCAGTGATCGCTTTTTTAATCCAAGAGCTGCTATCGATAGTTGAAATTCTTTTATCGAGATACCTCGAAAACATTTTACAACAACCAATACTACTCTCGATTAACGTTCATGTCAGCAATCGATACTAATGAAAGTTGCCGTCAAATGTTTCGATTTCTGCTAACATGGTTTTTCCGTAATACCTACTGTAAATTGTGAAGCGTCCACGTGTATTTTCATTTCGTTTTTAAGTGATTGTGTTCTCATTATGTGCTCTCGCGGTGAAAATGAAGAGGTGAAATCTCCACGAAGCAAGAAGATGAAGTACTTGTGTGTTTACTTGAAGTTATGGGAGGAACAATATTCGTAGTTAATGCCCATGTCCAACAACGTATATCGAGCTTACTGTGTGCTATGTAAGAGTGACTTTACTATCGGACATTGTGGTAAATATGACTGCATCCAACATTCTTCTAAAGAACTTCATAAGAGGAATGAAAGAGACGTAAAGGCGAACTGCAATTTATTAAAATAGTTTGGTAACACCAGCAAGGAAATAGGCAGGTGAGCTAGCATAAAATTTTCACACAATATCAAATAAGAAGTATGGACTTTGCAAGTAAATTATCCAAGGATGTTTTTAGTGATTCTAATTTGGCCCCTATGATATCATGTGGTCGAACTAAGGCAGAAACTATTGTGAAAAACGTTTTAGCACCAAGAAGTATTCAGAGCTTCACTGATCTCTTAAAAGATCCATCCAAATCAAGTAGCTTTTTTTTCTATTGCAACTGCTGCTTCAAAAAACAAAAACAAATTTCTATTGTTGTTAGGTATTTTGATACAGAAAGTGGATTAAAAAACATACTTCTGAGCTTTATTTAACAGGCTGATGAGACAGCTGATGCTGTTCACAGACTGATCAAGTCTACATATTTCAGTGCACTTTTATAATACATAAAAAGTGGGATACTGAATTACCTGTTTTAACTAAATAAGAAATGAAATCCAATGGGCATTTAAACCTATTGGCCTATTAAGTGACTCATTTAGTAGACAGAGTAAACCAATAAAGAACCTCTGAAAGAATTTTTTAAACTGTGGTTCGTCTGATACTGAAGGGCTTTATGGCTATTGGGAACTTACTGGAAATTTTACTTTCTGACTTATGAACCCCATTTTGACTAAGGTAAGTGATATAATTCTTCTGTAAATTATTTTCATACCTTAAGTTTGTGTGTTTATTGAGATCTTAGCTGGGAATAGATACTTCTTTAAGGAATATATATACTATGAAACAGCAGTTAGTATAAACTAGTCTTTAAAAAGGATTTGGCATACTGTTCTTGAATTTACTCCACAAATGACTTATTAATCTCATTGAACTCTTAAAACCCTATTCTCAGCTTGGAGAGCTACCCCAAAATGTGATATATGAGTAAAAATAAGCAAAGTATGTCAGATTTATTTATGTTTACATCCCCATTGTCACTCAGTCCAATAAAATGCGTATAATGTGTACCTGAAATTCACTTTGTCTAAATCTCTCTTATAATCATGGTCGGATTTTGGTCAACTCCCTTAAACCCGTGATCAAAAGTTGGTCGCCTTAAGCAATATACACTAATCTCTATATTAAAAGGAAGTGTCCTGACTGACTGACTGACTGACTCATCATAGCGCAGCCCAAACCACTGAAGATAGAAGCTTGAAATTTGTGGAGGGTATTGATCTTACTTTGTAGGCGTCATTTAAGAAGCGATTTTTCGATATTCCGTCCGTAAGGGGGTGAAATAGGTGATGAAACGTTTTTTGAAAATACGTAGCTATTTAGGCAATTTTGAAGCTGAAACAACAAATTTTCGGATTTTAATTCAGGATTCAAATTTAAAAGAAACGTGTTTCGGCATTTTTTGAAATTAGTCAAATAAGGGGGTAAAATAGGTGATCCAAAAAAATTATTTTCAAAAATATGTTACTGTTAACTCAAATATTAAGCTACAGCTACGAAACTTCGGATGTGGAATCTTGGTCAGGATTAAAAATCCATGATTTTTAGTATTTTTGGAAATTCAACAAGTAAGAGGGTTAAATAGAGGATCAAAAATTCTTTTTGAAAACACGTTCCTATTGATACTATTTTGAAACTAGAGCTGCAAAAATTGATATTTGTATAGTTGGTTAGACGTAAAAATAATACGTGTTTCGGAATTTTTGGAAATTCAACCATCAACGGGTTTAAATTGGAGAGGGGGTGTTTTTCGAAAATATGTTGCTATTTAGGCAATTTTGAAGTTATAATTACAAATTTTCGAATGTGGATTCGGGGTTCGAATTTAAAAGACAAGTGTTTCGGCATTTTATGAAATCCAACCAATAAGGGGGTAAAATATAGGACGCAAAGAATTTATTTCCAAAAATATGTTGCTGTTAACTCAAATTTTAAGCTATAACTACGAAACTTAGGACATGGACTCTTGATCAGAACTAAAAAGACAAGAGTTTCGGTATTTTTGGAAATTCAAAAACTAAGGGGGTAAAAGAGGGGAAAAATTTCTTTTCGAAAAGTCTTTGTTGTCAAGACAATTTTGAAGCTATAGCTGCAAAAAATGCTATTTGTATTGTTCGTTATAATTTAAAAAAATACGTGTATCGGTATTTGTGGAAATTCAACCATCAAGGGGGTTCAATTGGAGAGGGGGTGTTTTTCGGAAATATGTTGCTATTTAGGAAATTTTAAAGTTAGAACTACAAATTTTCGGATTTGGATTCGGGGTTCAAATTTAAAAGACAAGTATTTCAGTATTTTTGGAAATTCGACCAATAAGGGGGTGAAATACGAGATGCAAAAATTGATTTTCAAAATATGGTGCTGTTAACTCAAATTTCAAGCTATAACTACGAGAAGTTAAGATATGGATTCTTCATCAGGATTAAAAAGAAACAACATGTGCAGACCAACCATCCTAGGCATGCAAAGCAGCGGGGGTTCAGCTAGTTACAATATATACTAAATACAACACTTCAAGCCGGCTGCGGTGGCCGAGGGGACTGAGGCGCTCCAGTCACGGTCTGCACGGCCCCTCAGGTCGGGGGTTCGAATACCCCATCGGGCGTGGATATTTGTGCCGTCCTTAGTCTTAGTTATTTCATAAGTAGTTTGTAAGTTTAGAGACTGATGACCCCGTAGTTAAGTCCCTTAAGCTCTACAAATATTTGAACATTTAAATAACACTTCAAGCTCAACAACAACATACGGTAGCCAAACTACTCTCAACTCTACTGACCACCAGAAATATGGCGGCTGAGTTTACGCAGGTTGCCGCAAAGAGCTGTGCAGCTCGCGTGTCAGCCACTCTATGAAACTTGAGCTCGTTGGTTGGAAGCCGGCGTCGCCGCCCCGCCCCGGGCCGTGGCTGCGCGCGGCTGCTGCGGCTGCGGCGATGCTCCTGATGTACGCCGGCATATTGCGCGCGTAATTTGACGTCCGAGATTGATACGGAGCCCGGGGTCCCCAAGGCTGCCAACTGAGGCCGCGCGCGGCAGCGGTGGCGGCGGCGTCCGGAATGGGCGCCCAGGGCGTGCACTCCAGCAGCCGCAACGTGTCGCGCGCCACGCGCTCTCCATTAACCGAGTCGCAAGTTCGGGTGGTGGCAGCACTGCGGTCGAGAAGCGAGGCCATAACATTGTTACAGTGCGCGCAAATGGAGGTCTTACCATTATACGAGGTATGTCCACAAAGTAAGTTCCGTTTGGTTATATAAAACAGACGTGTACAGATACAGAAAAAATATTTATTGCACAAAAATATACAACTATTAAACTACTTTTCTATATACCTTCCGAAATTTTGTAGGCATTTGATATAACGTGGCAGAAGTCATTGTATGCCTTCTTCGTAGAAGGTTGCTGCCTGTGTAATCAACCATGTAGTAACATGTTCTTTCAGCTCGTCATCATCGCTGAAGTGTTGACCATCATGGGCAGGTTTTAGGTGTAAGAAGAAAGTCGCTAGGAGCGAAACTGTACGAAGAATGATCAAACACGTCCTAGTGAAATTCCCGTAAGAGTTGTTTGGTCACATTCGCCTTGTGCGGTCGGGAGGCAACGTGAAGGTAGGAAGAAGACTCCTTTCATCTCTTCTTACACCTAAAATCTGCCAACTGTTCAACTGTTTCTATAACTTATGGGACTCAACTACGGTGTCATCAGTCCGTAAGCTTACAAACTACTTATGAACTAGATAAGACTAAGGACGGCACAAATATCCATGCCCGAGGGGGCATTCGAACCCCCGACCGTAGTGGCCGTGCAGAACGTGACTGGAGCGCCCCAGTCCCCTCGGCCACCGCGGCCGGCTAAAATCTGCCCTTGGTGGTCAACACTTCAACGATAATCAGCTGAAATAACATGTTTTCCACATGGTTTAATACATAGGCGGCAACCGTCTATGAAGAAGGCACACACGCTATGACAAGTGCCTACAAAATTTCGGAAGTTATGTAGAAAAGTAGTTGAACAGTTGCAGATTTTTATAAAATAAATATTTTTCTCTATCCTTTTACGTTTGGTTTATATAACCAAACGGAACTTACTTTGTGGACATACCTCGTAATATCCATGTGGTACCTTCCAGTGTCTCCTGGTCTCCTCCACGTATGCAATCTTCTTTCATGATACTTAAACCAAGGAAGGGAAGGAAAAAATTGGGTGAATATGGACTGGGCAAAAGGATTGAAAGATGAGATCGCCTGGTAGAATTTACACAGAACATAATTTAGTTATAACAAACACCTGGTTCAAGAATCACAAAAGAAGGTTGTATACGTGGAAGATACCAGACAGATTTTATAATGGTAAGACATAGATTTCGGAACCAGGTTCTACAGTGCAAGACATACCCAGGGGCAGATATAGACTCTAACTTGTTGGTTATGAACTGTAGGCTGAAACTAAAGAAACTACAAAAAGGTAGGAAAATAATGAGATGGAACCTGGATAAATTGAAGGAACCTGAGGTTCTTAAGAATTTCAGAGGGAGCTTTAGGCAACAATTGACAGAAACAGGGGAAAATAAAACAGTAGAGGAGGAATGGGTAAAATTGAGAGATGAAATAGTGAAGGTAGCAGAGGACAAAATAGGTAGGAAGGAAAGACCTACAAAAAATACTTGGATATCATAGGAGATACTAAATTTAATCGATAAAAGGAGAAAATATAAAAATTCCGTATATGAAACAGGCAAAATGGAGTACAGACGACTAAGAAATGAGATTGACAGGAAGTGCAAAATGGCTAAGCAGGAGTGGCTAGCAGGCAAATGCAAGGATTTAGAAGAATGTATAAATAGATACAGCCTACAGGAAAATAAAAGAAACATTTGGAGATAACAAAAACAGCTGTATGAATATCAAGGACACTGATGGAAAAACCAGTTCTCAGCAAAGAAGGGAAAGCTGAAAGGTGGAAAGAGTATATAGAGGGGCTCTACAAAGGAAATGAACTTCGAGACAATATTGTAGGAAGGGAAGAGGATGTAGATGAAGATGAAATAGGAGATACTGTACTGAGAGAAAAATTTGACAGAGCCCTGAAAGACCTAAGTCGAAACAAGGCCCCTTGAGTAGATGATATTCCCTCAGAGTTACTGAAATCTCTGAGAGAACCAGCCATGACAAAATTGTTTCACCTGGTGTGTAAGATGTATGAGACAGGTGGAGTACTCTCAGACTTTAAGAAAAATGTTATAATCCCCATCCCTAAGAAAGCAGGTGCAGACAGGTGTGAAAACTACAGAACCATCAGTTTAATAAGTCATGGCTGCAAAATATTAACACGAATTGTATACAGAAGGATGGAAAAGCTGGTAGAATCCGACCTCGGGGAAGATCAGTTTGGGTTCAGGAGAAATGTAGGAACACGGGAGGCAATATTCACTTTACGGCTTATCCTAGATGATAGATTAAGAAAAGGCAAACCTACATTTCTAGCTTTTGTAGATTTGGAGAAGGCTTTTGACAATGTTGATTGGAATAAACTCTTTCAAGTTCTGAAACAATCAGGAGTAAAATATAGGGAACGTAAGATTATTTACAACTTGTACAAAAACCAGACAGCGGTTGTCAGAGTTGAAGGGCATGAAAGGAATGCAGTGGTTTTAAAGGGAGTAAGACAGGGTTGTAGTCTTTCTCCATTGTTGTTCAATTTGTACATTGAGCAAGCTATAAAGGAAAGCAAGGAGAAATTTGGAGAAGGAATTAAAGTTCAGGGTGAAGAAATAAAAACATTGCGTTTTGCCGACGACAAAGTAATTCTGTCAGATACAGCAAAGGACCTGGAAGAGCAATTGAACGGAATGGACAGTGTGCTGAAAGGTGCATATAAGATGAACATTAACAAGAGCAAAACTAGGGTAATGGAGTGCAGTGTAAGAAAATCAGGTGATGCTGAAAGAATTAGATTGGGAAACGAAGCAATAAAGGAGGTAGATGAGTTTTGTTACTTGGGCAGTAAAATAACAAATGATGGTCGCAGTACAGAGGATATAAAATGCAGAATGGCAATGGGTAGAAAAGCGTTCCTGAAAAAGAGAAATTTGTTAACATCGAATATTGATCTAAACCTAAGGAAGTCCTTTCCGAAGGCAGTTGTAGGGAGTGTTGCCTTGTATGGGAGTGAGACATGGACGATAAACAGTGAGGACAGGAAGAGGATTGAGGCTTTTGAAATATGGTGCTACAGAAGAATGCTGAAGATTAGGTGGGTGGATCGCGTAACTAATGAGGAGGTACTGAACAGAATTGGGGAGAAAATGAATTTCTGGCATACCTTGACTAAAGGAAGGGATAGATTGGTAGGACACATTCTTAGACACCAAGGAATTGTGAATTTAGCATTGGAGGGAAGTGTATGGGGAAAAAATCGCAGGGGAAGACCAAGAGATGGATACAGTAAGCAGATTCAGACAGATGTAGGTTGTCGTTCGTATGTGGAGATGAAGAGGCTTGCTCAGGATAGGGTATTGTGGAGAGCTGCATCAAACCAGTCTCCGGACTGAAGACCACAACAACAACAACAACAACAACACCATTATAAAATCTATCTGGTATCTTCCGGTGTCTCCTGGTCTCTTCCACGTATACAAACGTATTTCGTGATTCTTAAACTAAGTGTTTCTTGTAACTAAATTATGTCCCGTGCAAAATTCTACCAGGCGATCCCCTCTTTCATTCCTTCTGCCCAGTCTATATTCACCTAATATTTTCCCTTCCCTTCCTTTTCCTACTACCGAATTCCAGCCTCCCATCACTATTCAGTTTCCCTCTCACTTAATTGTCTGAATAATTTCCTTTACCTCCTCATACATTTCTTTGATCACCTCATCAACGGCAGAGCTAATGGGCATATAAATCTGTACTACTGTTGTCCGTGTTGGCTTCGTATCTATCTTGACTACGACAAAGCGATCACTGTGTTGCTCATAGTAGTTTACCTGCATTACTATTTTCTTATTCATTATCAGACTTACTCCTGTAATACCCCAAATGATTATGTATATTTGTATTTTGTATATTTGATCCTGTACTCACCTGACCAGAAATCCTGTTCGTATTTCCACCGAACTTCATTATCCCCACTATATCTAACTTCAACCTATCTGTTTCCCTTTTTAAATTTTTTAACTCCCCTACCCGATTAAGGGAGCTAACATTCCAAGCTCCGATCTGTAGAATTCCAGTGTTGTCTTTCCTGACGATCACATTCTTCTGAGTAGTCCCCGCCCGGAGATCCGAATGGGGGACTATTTTACCTCAGGAATATTTTACTCGAGAGGATGCCATCGTCATATATCCAGACTGTTGCCCCTGTAACTACTGAAAAGGCTGCTGCCCCTCTTCACGTTTTTCTGGCCTCTCCACAGATACCCCCCCCCCCCCCATTCTGGTTATACCTATGGTACGTCTATCTGTATTGTTGAGGCACGCAAGACAACCCACCTCGGCAATATCTGTGGTTCATGGATGTGTACAATGAGGTAACTGTGAAGGAAACTGAAGAGAAATTTGGAAAAGGAATTAGAGTTCCAGATGAAGAAATTAAAACATTGTGCTGTGAAACATTGGGCTGTAAAATAACATATTATAGTCTCAGTAGAGATGATATAAAATGTAGAATGCCAATGTGAAGAAAAGCATTATTGAAAAAGAGGCATTTGCTAAAATAGAATATTAATTTAAATGTGAGGAAGTCGTTCCTAAAGTTATTTGTGTAGAGTGTGGCCTTGTAATAGTGAGAAACTTGGACTATTAATAGTTAATGCAGGAAGCGGGTTGAGGCTTTTAAAATGTGGTTCCACAGAAGAATGCTAAAGATTGGGTGGGTAGATCGCGTAACTAATGAAGAGGTACTGCACAGAATCGGGGAGAAAAGGAATTTTTGGCAATCCTTGACTAAAAGAAGGGATTGATTGATATGACACATTCTTAGGCTTTGTGTGTGTGTGAAGGGGGGGTCGGAAAGGAGAGACGAATGTATTAAAGAGACTTGCTTAGGATAGCATTGGGTGGGAGAGCTGCATCAAACCATTCACCGAACTGAAGACCCGTCGCCATTTGAACTAATAATTATGTGCTAAACTCTGAGCTTGTGTTGACAACACAGTGACAATGAGATAAAATGAGATGAAAATGAGAAATTTATTTTTAAATAAAAATCCATCATGCTGAACTTAAAAATAAAACTTATGGATAATAATTCTGCAAATGCTAGATAATTAAGAGACATAAAAATTTATTAAATGCGGGGGTAATACCTCGGCTATGTCCGAAACAAGCCACAAGTAATGGGCTGAAAAGAGTGGCTCCTCGTTCTTAACCACTCTTTTTAGCCCATGACTTGTGGCTTGTATCGGGCATGTCGCCCTGTGTAGCAGAGGTATTACGCCCGCATTTAATAAGTTTTTATGTCTCTTAATTATCTAGCATTTGCAGAATTGTAATCCATAACGTTTTATTTTTAAGACCAGCATGATGCATTTTTATTTAAAAATAAATTCCTCATTTTTATCTCATTGTAACCGTGTTGTAAACACAACTACAGAGTTTAGCACATAATCATTAGTCTAAATTAATGTACATACTTGTGTAAAATGATTAACGAGGTTTACTGGTCGGTTACCACCGCAACTAGCCTTGACGTCATCACGTAGCGCCCGCTCGACCCACAGCCAGTCGGCTTCAGTCTAGCGGTAGTTACACATGGTGATCTTTCCCTTCAGTAGTATTCGCACTTCCGCCCAGCACGGAAATGCAGTTTCGATCACCTTGATGGAGCTGATAAACCTCACTACACTGACCACAATCTATAAGTTTTCAATATTATGTATTCGCATTCTACGCAAAAATTTGATTTACCAACAACATCCGTGGTTCTTAGTAATCATTACAGTGGTAGTTAATTGTAGGGCTACCCATTACGTCACCTTATGTCACAGGCCAAATAATTTTTACTAAACTGATTGCCGACTTTTCTATACTTTTACCAAAAATTACAAGAACTGCACGGTAGACTTCTTTTTATGTTTTTGACGAAAAGAGCGAAGGTGCATGCGGTACGACCTCACCATTAACCCCGTTACCCATCACAAATGACATATATGGAAAACTTTGTAACATTAAAAAATATTTATTGCAATTACTAGCTTACTGGCTTCTATATATACAAAAATTCTTGCATGTAACTGCCTCATACATAACTAGTTCGCATTTTTGTTTTGATTTTAATATGTAATTTTAAATCTAAATATTCATTTTATTAAAATGTACAGTAAAAAAAGGCACCTGAAGATGCAACTGTAAGTTGCGAAACTGGCAGTGCAGGTCTTCACGACTCCAATAAAATAACAGCTCAAGTGGACCAAGGACTTTCATTCAGAGTATTACAATTTTAAACACCTAACTTTTAACTATGTAAAAGTTTCTTAATTATGTATAAATATTTTAGCTGTGGTTGCCCGTCATACAAAGTTCTTTTCAACTTAACTGTCATGTGTGCAGTGGGGTCGGGTCGTTAACAAGCTGCACCAGCTAACTACACGTCAAGCCACCCAGACGCGCCAGCGACCGTGTAAATAACGTAATCGTTCCCGCACTGTAACTACCAATGCATTACCTTCTGCTTGCTGTTGTGGCAATTATTAGACACAGTTGGTTAAGGGTGCATTGAAAGAGCGAATGCCTCTGTTTTTCAGTTCCGCGCTCTTATCACAGCTTGATTTTGTAGCACGTAAAAGTTTACGTGGATAAGATATTACTTCTTGACATCAGCAGTCAGTGTAAATGTTGACGTATATCAATGCCCAAAACTATCACTTATGTTTTAGTAAATTTTTTAGTAAATTATTTAATTGCATTCATTTCACTTGTCTTTGCTACAAGCTACGATGGATTCCTGTCTATTCCTGCATTTATTAATATGGTATCGATCACCAATTTCTAAGCACAGTTCACACACACACACACACACACACACACACACACATACACACACGCGTCAAATAATTTGTTACGTCATACCTTGTGCTGTATATTTCTACGAAATATACAACTTGTTCTAATCTTGCTTAGTGTTCTAGTTTCTGCTGTCCCACTGGCTGGTCACCTCATACTCTATACCCGCAGACATGTACATCCTATTTCCCTGTGTCGGTCTCTCTCTCTACTCGGCCACCGACACTTAGGACAACTGGCGGCAACGAGATACAAAAGGAAGTGTGAACTCGTATCTTATATCCTCTATCAGTAAGGTTTCCTGGTAAGCGCATACACTAGCCTCCATCTTGAGTTCTGTGGGACTCAAAATGTACAAATGTTTTAGTTCTAAGGGACTTAACTATGTTGTTTATCAGTCCCTAGGCTTACAAACTACTAAGGACAACAAAAACACCCATGCCCAAGGGAGGACTCGAACCCCGGCGGCGAACAGCCGCGCGCACCGCAGCATGGCGCCTTAGTGCGCACGGCTATTCTGCCGCGGCTCTATGAGACTCCTAAAGACTCCATTCATGTATCTAGCCTTTACTCGCTCTAGTTCTTCAAGCTGTCTGCATGTGAGGTATTCTCCCACTGATTCAGGCAATACATCAGAATAAGTAGTATCTTTACCCTGAACAGCTCCATAGCTTTGCTGATTGATAATTGTGTGATGTTCTTGATTTCCTTCATAGATCTAGTAGCCGCCAGTGCTCTCTGAAACTTTGACCCCTTTGTTTGGATTGTTATGCCTAGATATTTGAAATAGTTAACCCTCTTGAATAGTTTTCCATTGCATTTGACGTTATCTGCTTTAGTGAGACTTCCTCGTTTCCTGAACACTAGCAAATCCGTCTTCTCTTTGATAATCTTGATATCGTATCTCTCCACCCACTCGCTTAGTTTCATTAGTGCTACTTGTGGATCGCCTTGGAGGACACCATTCGTCTGTGACAGCTAGTCCGATATACCTATTTCATCGTGTATATGTATGTGGTTTTCTGCTAGTATATTCGACATTAGGATCGTTGTAATAATTCTTCCAGTTACTTCGTCGAGTTTGTCTATTAAAACCTTTCTGTTGAGCAGGTCTAAGGCTCTTGTGTAGTCGACAAAACACACATATAGTTTTCCTGTAGGTCTTTCTATTTTCTGTTTTATTTCTTCCAGCCGGCTTTTTACTGCCAGGGACACGGGTCATCTCTTCTTAAAATCGAATTGCTCTTCTGGCAGAGTGGGTTGGAGCTTCTCTGCCAGCCTTTTGGCGAGGATTTAGTAAGTTAATATTTTTCTGTAGCTATTGTATGAATGTTTGCACCTTATAATCTCAAGTCTGTGGTTCTCATTTGTACCTAATACAGAAGATGATAATGTATTCAACGGATATAATCTGTAACCTCACTTTGTTAAATGAAAATGTAATTATCCCTAACTCTGAAACAAAATTGTGTACAATTCTGTTTACCCAATATACTCGAATGTTTATTGTAATGTTATATATTTAGCAAGCTATATGGTTGATCGGTACACATTTGTTTCTTTTGTTTAAATCATTACGATTTAGAAGTCCATCATTTGTAATATTAAATAGATTATTCCACTAGTGGGAATAGAATACTGTGTATCCAAATAATTGTACAGATTGTTAATGCAATATTTTGTATTTTGTCTGATGTGAGAATTTTGTTTTGTAAGTCATTCACACGTAATGTTAACTATGTTTACATCACACAAAGATCCACCTCCAAAGATACTCAGATATTCATGTTAAAAGAAACTTACACTCATGTCTATAACATATTTGAATTCTGTACTTTGACTCTAATTCGATCAATGTAATCTTTGATTTGTTTATGATTATATCTTGCTGCAGTAGAAGCAGTACTTTAGTTGCATGATGGAAAATCACACGATCAGTAGAGCAATGCTCCATTTTGTTTCAGTATGTATATGTTTTGTTACTTTGACGCTTTACTTAATGATGACTTGTAACCATATATCGAAAAAAATAAAGACATTTTGGTCATCCGCATATACCAAATAACTGGCTATTGAAGTATAAGAATTTATATTGCTTTTCAGAATAGATAATTTCAGTCCTGTAAAGCTTATAATGACTATTGTAATTACAGTGTACACTTGATAATGGCCTAAAAGCAGAAATCCGGATTGAGAAAATAAAATGCAGTCAAATGGCAGACCAATCCTTTAATCAGTACTGTATGACTGTGGCTCAATACAACAAAATATTTAATTTAAAATAGTATCAGAATTATTTTCTAGGT
The DNA here is from genome assembly GCA_026315105.1 of Locusta migratoria. Taxonomy (NCBI): domain Eukaryota; kingdom Metazoa; phylum Arthropoda; class Insecta; order Orthoptera; family Acrididae; genus Locusta; species Locusta migratoria. Next base: position 36,984,979 of record CM048748.1, read on the forward strand.
GAGAACGAATTTTTCTCCAGCCTCCAGCTGCGTCAAGTGGCCCTCCTTGGCCATTGTCAAGTGGTAAATGACAGCTGCTTTGTCGTCGCCCTGCCTTTATACAGCAGCGCCGCTGTGACGCCACTAGAGCTCGCTGCCTCGCCATATAAGGCGACGTTTACATCCCGGCCTTCGTTTTTGGCTGCTGGCTGTGACGTCAGTGGCGCTCAGTTCTTCGTCCCGTGTGCGCTAGAGCCTGTCAGCAGGCGCAAGAAACTCTCTGGGTACTTGTAAGCGCCGCCGCTGCTCGGGAGTGGCGCAGCGAGCAACTCCTAGCTCGAGCACAGGCGCTCGCGAGCGATGAGATTCGTCAGACTGTGTACCGTCTCTAAGTATGTGGCATACGAAAAGACTGAGTAATGATACCAATAATCTAAATTTATAGATGTGAATGTCTTTTCGGAGTACGTTTATCACTTCTGAACCAGAAGATATAAAGAGCTAAAAATTTGGAAAGTTACTAATGTCTACCCGAGGAAGGCTTTAGGCACGGTTTTATGCCGATCGGATAGCTATTTATCTATATATATATTAATGTGAATGTCTGTTCATTGTACGCTTATCACGTCCGAACGACAAGACGCAGAGACTTAAATATTTGCACGGTTACTAATTTATACCTAAGGAAGGTTTTAAGCACGGTATTATAGCGATGTGATAGATATTTAGTAATTTGAAGAATATAACGCGAAATGTGGAACAATAATTACTCTTTGAAAATTATATTTACTGTTTGAAAATGGTTTCAGTGTTTGCATTGTTGCTTGAGGGTTGATAAAGATATAAAGGTTGAGTACATTTTTGAAAAGTTATCGGTGTATTTAAAATTCTACGTGCGTGTGTGTTAATATTTCGCCCTGCATCGAGAACTACAGAACACAAATGAATGGTGTGTGTTTAATTGTTGTCCGAAGCCTCCCGTTGTATACCATAGCTGTTCCATAGCTGTAAGGGGGTGGAAGATATGTTGGTTGAAAGTCGTCAAATTATAAAAAAAATTCCGACTGAAGGCCAGCGATGACGTTTGCGACTCTATACCAAGAAGGTTACATACAGCGAAATGTGATTTTCACAGACCATATCTTTGGTCTATGCGTACTACAATGTCTTCTTTTAATACATCTCTTTAAAAACGTTACGCGCATTATCTATCATAATCAACCAACACGCAAGCGGAGCTGCGGGTATAAGCTAGTAATAATAATAATAAACAGTATAAACTGATAACAACTGCACTATCTATTATAAAAGAAAACTGAGAGCTGGCCGCGGTGGCCGAGGAGACTGAGGCGCTTCAGTCACGGTCTGCACGGCCACTACGGTCGGGGTTTCGAATCCCCCCTCGGGCATGGATATTTGTGCCGTCTTTAGTATAAGGTAGTTCATAAGTAGTTTGTAAGTTTAGGGACTGATGACCCCGTAGTTAAGTCCCATAAGCTTAACAAACATTTGAACATTTTTGAAAACTAAGAAAATATTCCTTGTGTGAAAATACGCGGTATTAAATGTTAGAAAAGACAATAACTGAATGGTCATGTACTACTGTAAAGAAAAGAACAATACCGGTACACTAGAAAACAAAAAATGCCATTCTTTCGTCTGGTTGAGGTACTGAAAATCTGAATCTCATCAGATCTGTTCAGATATTGACTCATCTCCAATTCTTTCAAATGGAATAATGATTTCTATAAACAGACAGATGCTGTAACTATTAGGAGCCCTTTATGCCCGGTTATAGCAAATTTCTATATGGAAAAATTCGAGGAACAGGCACTGAAAACAGCAAAAAAAAAAAAAAAAAAAAAAAAAAAAAAAAAAAAAAAACTGCCTTTTGGTTCCTTTATGTAGACGATACGTTTGTTATGTGGAGGCATGACAGAGAGGAACTAGGTCGTTTCCTTGAACATCTCAACAGAATTCAGTTTATCTTGGAGTAGGAGGGAGACGGATAACTGAATTTTCTGGGCGTGTCATTTTTCAAAAAGGGGAATGGCAGTTTGCGCCAACAGTTTATCGAAAACCCACACACACAGAATTCAAAACACCACCCACAACAGAAATGAGTCACAATAAAGACGTTTGTGGACAGATCAAGGCACATCTGCAATCAGCAACTGCTCGACGCGGAATTAAAACACCTGAATAATGCTTTACTTAAGAATGGCTATTCGTCCACAGAGATAAGAAAAGCGTTGAGTCCGCCACGTAGAATTAAAGCCGATGAAAAGGTTCCTGTGAAGTCTAAAGTCTTATTAAGGACGTCACCGATCGCATCGGTAAAATTTTTATGAAACAGTATGTCGCCGTTATTAACAAACATACTCGGAAGATACCTGAAATCGGCAAAAGATGCTCCCAAACCGCTGGAAAATGCAGGAATTTATAGGATTCCGTGTAGCTGTAGAGACGTATACGTGGGCACCATAAAAAGAACAGTAAAAAACCGACTTGAAGAGCACAAGAGTAACTGTAGAAGGGTAGAGATTGAGAGATCAACTATTGATGGACATGTTTATCAACCAGGGGACTCAATCTGATAAAACACAGATTTTGACAGCCACAAATGGATGCCGAGAAAGACTGTTTAGAGAGTCTATAGAAATTGTTAAACACCCCCAATAACTTCAGTACGATATAGGAGGGTGTGAAACTGAATGAAATTTAGATTGAAAAAGAAATGTAACAATCTTCCACCATTGACCATGCCAATGCACTAAATGTTACACAATTTTAATCTTATTAAGTATCGTAGCAATGTATGTACGCAGCTGGGTGACAACATTTATAGTTAGGCCAAAGGTAAAAATTCTCCATGTTCAGATTTTCTGTGTGCTTGTAGCTGACGGGAGGCAAGCGAGCAGGCCGACGTTGGTGGCTTGTTCCAGCTTAGGATTTTCCAGTTCGTTTCTGGAGAGGGGAGAGAGGGACAATGGCGAGTGCCAGGCACAGTGCAGTTCACAGCGTGAAATAAAATATTCTAACACTACTGGCATTTGAAGTAATACGATGCAGTTAGGAACAGTGAGCAGGCCGACGTTGGTGGCAGTCCGAACATAAAGATAAAAGAGTTTCTGCACGACCTCATTTTGTAGATGAAACGAACTGTGACATACACAAAAGTCAACTACAATACTGTCTGCAGAAATGGAAAATTTTGCATTGATAATCCTGGGACATCACTAGGTAAACTAGGTAACAGTTAAATATCAGTTCATTTTAGTTCCAGAGTCAAATATGCATAATCCAATCATATAGCTATATTTTCTCGGTTTTAACAATGGTTCTCTTTGAGATACATTTGGCTACCTGCCAAAATTGTTGTTTAAGGTATTTGGCGTTTCAGGGACAGCTTCGGCAACATCAAGTGAACATTCAGACTACCTGCTTCAGGAGAGACACCTGCTTCAGGGGAGACACTTACTTCAAAAGAAAGAACTCATATTTCAAAGTATACCGTCACTGTTACTTCACCCACTCCATATGAAACAATCACGAGCGTCAAATTTGAAATGAATTCATTAATTTGTGAAAATATTGCGAATGATCTTATTCACTGGCCACAGATAAACCTAATTAAAGTTATTTTAATAGAAAATAGGCAAGATTAAAATATCTACATATACAGCTGATGGCAACAAGAGGTTGTGAGATTACCGCCCAATAGAAATACTGGTAAATTAATAGCAGTTGATAATTAAACAGTATGAAGTTCACTACAAACATTGACCATGCCAATGCACTAAATGTTACACAATTTTAATCTTATTAATTATGGTAGCAATGTATGTACACAGTTGTGTGACAACATTTATAGTTAGGCCATAGGTAGAAATTCTCCACGTTGAGATTTGCTGTGTGCTTGTAGCTGACGGGAGGCCAGCGAGCAGGCCGACGTTGGTGGCTTGTTCCAGCTTAGGATTTTCCAGTTCGTTTCCGGTGAGGGGAGAGAGGGACAATGGCGAGTGCCAGGCCCAGTGCAGTGCACAGCTTGAAATAAAATATTCTAATACTCCTGGCATTTGAAGTAATACGATGCAGTTAGGAACCTTTAAGGCCCTCATTACAAAATAGCCTGTTGATAAATAAACAATACATTAGCTGATATAGTCACATCTGGCGTAATATGTTTAATTGACAATGAAAAGTAATAAATTACCAACAAAGCCAAGACAGTTACACAACTAGCATGGATATGTTTGTTTATAAAAATATATATTAACTATTTCTCATTTTATTTTCAATTAATCTTGTGTATTTTCTCTTGAATAATTCAGTTAAATCACTTATCTGTGATATAAGAAATTGCACGGTTATGATAAACAGTACAAAGGATGTTCATACCAATAAAAAACCTAAGAAGAAATTTGTTTAGTGTGTAGTGTAATTATTTTGATTTTAAGTAGATTTTTAGAAATGTATTGGCTGAGCGCTGTACGTTGGCAAATCGGTTAGAACAGCTCACATGGGGAAGTTGATGACGTAGGAGAAAAAACCCCGCTTGAGCTTTTGGCGCGCGCGCGCACGCGAGGGCAGGAAGTGAGGACTCGGGAGCACGTGGGGTAGCTGGCCGGGCGGTGTCGCTCTGCATCAGTCGGCATGTGGACCTCGAGATGGAGGTTATAGATTTGTGTGCGGCATTCTCCACGTGTGATTGCTCGTCGTAGACTGCACCAAGTTGAATCGAGTGCTGTTGTGTGTTTGTGAATATTTAGCCGGTGGAACAAGGTGTGCATCGCATTGAATTACAGTGACTGTGATTTGTTAATGTAACACGTGTCGTCGCATAGGTATTAACGGTGTTTGAGACAGCCACATGGTGTGAAAACAATTTGCGACAAATATTCATTTTGTCTGGGGTCTAACGAGCTATAACTTTATTTGATAAATGTGTCGACGTACAGACATATCAGACACAGGGTTCTAATATTGTGAAATAAACAACATAAAGTAAACTAGATTTTATTATGAATTTGTTTTGTTAATCATATGCAGGGAAGGAAAGCTGCGAACGTGTGATATCATCCCCTAGAAAACGAGTCAAACAGACGCAATCATAGTTCCAGTGTTTTTGCATGTTTAGGAATTTGGTTCGCAGCTGGTGGTTGTGAGTTTTAAAAATTAAAACTTTCTCTATTTTAAACTCTCACCCCGACCTTCACTCTCGCATTATTTTTAAATTTGGGAATGACAAAAGAAGATATGGCCATGAAACTGGCGAAGTCAAGAAACATAAAATACCTTTAAGAATATACCTCTCTTATTGCGATATATTTTAAAGAGTTTAGAAACTGTCAACAAGATTACATCTAAAATAATTTAATGAAATCAGTCGTTGTACACAGCTGTTAGTCTCCTTCTTGCCGCTATATTTGCAACACCTGTTTCAATGATGAAATTTTATACACACTATAGCTGTGAGTTTATAAGTATTTTGAAATATATTTGCAATAAGACAGGTTTATTTCTGAAAGGTATTTTACTTTAGATTTCATGGCCTACTACAGCGACACATATTACTTTCTAGTTCTTGGATTTGAGAATGTGATTTTCAGTGAGTTGGATGTATTGTTTTAATTGTGTAAGAGGCTTTAGGAATATAGGAATATAATGCCAGTCATGTCTTTCAAACAGTCATGTACGATCCTAAGATTTCTCATTAAGTGCTGAAACTAGCCTTAAAATTGAATACATTTACAGGCCTTCTGCTTGAGGAGTTGTTTTGTTATATGGAAAAGGTGTTTTAGTGATTTTGTAAATTCAACTTATATCGCATTAAAATAAGATGATTTTTATTTACAGTAATAATAATAGGGATTATTATTAGAGCATTAGGAGGATTAAACTAAACATCACTACGACAAATTATAGCATATTCATCAGTTTAATAAATGCTGAATACTTGTACGCAAATATTTCATTATAAAAGCATTTATTTCGAACCTTTCCTAGTTATATTTCTAAAATCGTTAAGCTATATTTTATTTATTCTGATAGCCCTAAAACAAATGTCTATAGTGCAAGGAGACAGTTTTGTGTGGACTGTTGAAGTCTGTAATTCTTTGGTAAAACGTACACATGCACGGGTATCGGGATGTGTATTGATAGCTGATATAGTACAAGGGTTAGTCAATAGATATCGCACGCCTCATTTGTCAAACGAACGTCTGGTCACTTGCTTTGTGTGGAGACACGTCAATGGAAAATCCAGGTGGTTATGGACTCATTGGTGGTCAGCCGGAGAAGCGTTGTTTGGTCTTGGAGAAATATGCTATAAACTACTTAAAAATTAATAACCATTGATCCAGATATGATACAAAGGAGTGCCTCGGTTCGTTTTAATGCTGACAATTAGACAGTTGCACTCATATAAATGCGCCTCTTGACTCTTTAATAGTTTTTCAGTTACTGTAAATCAAAAATAATTGAAAAATAACAATTTTTAAACGATATATCATGAAAACGGCTTAACCAAATGTTACATACAAGGTGTCATTTGATAGTTCTAAGTGACTACTATTAAGATATTTTTTTTTAATTTTGCTCATATACATTAAATTTGAATAACAGGTTAGAAATGTGGTTCACAGGTGTAAAAGCTGTATTTTAAATAAATAAACAATAACAACTGTAGTACCATAAACTAGACTGAGGTAAATAGCTAATAAAATAATATCAATAGTTTAGTGAATTATCTGTGTTTCAAATATAAAAAATCATAAGCAAAAAGTTTAATTTGTTAATTATTGGAACACTAAGCTATACATAATGTTTTCGAGGACATATTCTGTTTCAGTGGAAAATTTCCGTCAAATACTATCATAAAATGGTTTTTTTTTTCAGTCATATTAAATTGAAAGAGGTATTTTTGTGGAGATTTGACTTCAGAGTAAGCCAGCGATGTTGTTTAAGGCTGTCATTTTGGTTAGTGTTGACAGTTTGTTAGTGTTCGTCCGGTAGACAAGACGTGTATGCTGCGATGGGCGACTGCGGAGTCGCTTGAAGACGTAAATTTTTAGCGAAGTGATAGAGTGTGGAACTAAGAAAATTTGTTGTGTGGTGCTTCGCGGACTTTAACTATACTTTGCGTCCTCAGTAGTGCTTCGTGGACTCTATTTTGCGACAGTGTGACTTAGAATTTTTGAGGTTCGTTGCTGGACATTAATTTTATTCAGCGACTCTGGGACTTAGAGACGATTCAGTACAGTTTCCATTTATTTGTGTGGCAGCTTTAAAGAGCTCAACGCTGGTGGTTAATAAGTGAAATAATCTTCCGTTTGGTTAAAATGTGTATATTTTCATTACCGTCCAGAGAACAGTGTTTTTAATCAATTACTAACAATTATTATTTTATTTTATTATTATTCTTTTAATCCATGTGTAAGCTCGCAATAGGTTTTCCATCAAAAATGCTACAATAGTCAAACACTTCCACAGAATGTTTCATAAGCTGTTTTACCTCTTTAGACGCTGAATTTCAAATGCACTGAAACATGTTTTTAATGAATGAAACTTTCACTCTGCAGCGGAGTGTGCGCTGATATGAAACTCCCCGGCAGATTAAGATTGTGTGCCGGAACCGGGACTCGACCTGGGACCTTTGCCTTTCGCGGGCAAGCGCACTACCGACTGTGCTATCCCAACACGACTCACGATGCCGCCTCACAACTTTACTTCCGCCAGTACCTCGCCTCCTACTTTCCGAACTTCACAGAAGCTCTCCTGCGAGCAAGCAAGACTAGCACTCCTGGAAGAAAGGATATGGTGGAGACATGGCTTAGCCACAGCCTAAGTCGAGTCCCGGTTCCGGAACACAATTTTAATCTGCCAGGAAGTTTCATATCAGCGCACACTCCGCTGCAGAGTGAATGTTTCATTCTGGAAACATCCCTTAGGCTGTGGCTAAGCCATGTCTCCACCATATCCTTTCTTCCAGGAGTGCTAGTCTTGCTTGTTCGCAGGAGAGCTTCTGTGAAGTTTTTAAACATTATGACGTAAGCTTTACAGGTGAGTAGGATATTTTATTATGTGACTTGTTTTATAACTTCTGATGAAGGCAATCTTAGTCATTGCCGAAACCAGGTCAAACAATTGTTAATTTGCTACCGAGATCTGCTTCTTTATCCATTGACGTTGTTAACGGTCGCTGACAACAGGAGCTATGTTTAAAATTTTAATGTTATAGTAACTTTTTGAAATGAAGGTTCACCCTTTGTCCAATCAACCGCTTTCTAATTAAGAATATTTCTAAAGCTTACAGGTAATCCAAGGAAACGCGACTGCCGCAAAAGCTGTTGGGTAAGGTGCAGGGGCAGAGGCAGGGGTGGTAGAAAGCAAGTTCTAAGTTCTCTCTGCAGAAAGCTGCTCTCAAACCAGTCCTGCAAGTGCGCAGCGGAACAATTGCCTCAGTGGAGACCCACTAGAGCGCGCGACCACGTACATCTGAGCCCGGGGTTTATCCCCTCGTTAGCAGGGATTTGCTACTCCCTACTCAATAATCAGCGTAAGCTAGAGGATTGCCTCCAGGTAAAGCCTCTGACCTCGATAAGTGTAGGCGACAGCCGAAAATACACTCCGATTATCTGTCACCAAAACGGATAGGGAGCAGAATACACGAATAATGTTGGGGAAAAATGGAAGTAAGAACGTTAACCTGCAAACTCTCTTCGACGAAGCTATTCGAGAGGGATTAAAGAAGTCTTGCGAGATAATATGTAAATTAACGGTGTCCTCTGAAAGGAAACCCTGCGGAAATTAAATAGACGATTAGCGAAATTATACTCCACGGGGAATAAAAATAATGCAATCCAGGTCAAATTCTGCGTCCAGTTCCATTAATATAATTAGTCACGGGAAAAAGTGGAGAGTCAGTGAACATTGCACATTATCGAACCGGAATTTTAATGCCCATTAATGCTAAATAAAATATTACGGCAGCTATATAGTTTTCGTGAAGAAACACATTGACTACAGAGTTTGTATATTGTGTCTATGAATCCTAACGTCTCTGACTATAACCTGCTTGCCACACAAACAAAAGAAGACATTTTAGTTTTATGTTCCGTCAGAAACGTAATGACTGGGGATGAAAGACATGCTTCGACTGTGTTAAAGAGGGGAACTATATCACCAATTTCCTTCTTACACGTTATTCAGTAGCGGCATATTTAAAAATCAATTATATCCGTCACTGAGTCCGTCTTATATCGCTCTTGTTTTAATTTCCCCGATTTTAGTTTCGCACTGGCCTCATATTTAAAGTCACGCAGGTCACCTTCTCTTTGTTTTCTACAACTGGAGGGTCTCAAGTACTCACCGAGTTATTGTTGTGGTCTTTAGCTCCTAGACTGGTTTGATGCAGCTCTCCGCGCTACCATCTCCTGTGCAAGCCTCTCCATCTGAGAATAAGTACGGCATCCAACATCGTTTTGAATCTGTTGACTGTATTTGTTCCTCGGTCTCCCTCTAAGATTTTTACCCCACACACTTCCTTCTAATGCTAAGTTGACGATTCCTTGATGACTCAGAATGTGTCCCAACAACCTATCCCTTCTCTTAGTAAGGATATGCCAGAAACACCTTTTCTTCCCAATTCTATTGAGCACCTTAATAGTTAAGTGATCTACCCATCGTTCGTCGTTCGTCTGTAGCAAACCACAGAATAGGAAGTACACTCATTACAGACTGGAACTCCCACTGCATTCTGTTGTGCAATATTTAGTACTCATGCGCGGAGTCGGCCATCTTGAAAGACAGTAAACGCGTGGTTACTCTCTATTACGTGGTGAGACGGAACTAGATAAGTTTCCTTTGTTTTGTTGATTGTGTACTTTAACTGCTTGAATCACGTAAAAGTAAACAAATATTTTGTCCAGTGCAGTCAAATGATAGAAATATGTGTCAATAGTTGGAGCTGTTCCAATTTTATTACGAGCAGCAATAAAAGATCAGGTATTCAGGTATTCAGCATCTAATTGCAGCAATAATTGTAATACAAATAAGGATATAAGCATATTCGCCTCACCGAAAGATGTTCAACAGTAAGTAAACGTCGGTACATATTTTGTTAAATATAAATGTTATCAGTTTCGAAACAGAGCAATGACGCATATTCATTAAAAGTAGACTTGCTTCTTCTCTTGACGATAACTCTTGCTGTTTTTGTAGCTATTCAACAGTATCGAAATGTTAAAGCACATTTGTATTTTATAAGTTTAACTTTGCAGAGAATAGTTCGTAATCAGCGGGACTTAATCTTTTGTGCGTGCCTTCCCTTTTCCTATTGCCCACATTTCGGGGATTTTTAAGGCTCATCTACCTGCTCACCTTCACATAATTTGATGCAAACGTTAAAATTGTACTTACGACAGAGGAGGCGCAGTGTGCTAATGTTGAATACTCTTCGTAATTCAGACAAATAGAATAAGGGGAATAATCTTACTGTTCCTGCTCTTTTATTGAACGGTTCTTCTATGCCGTTCTCCGATCAGTAAATTAATTATCCTTCTAAAGCAAATACCACTTTTCTTCCATTAAACCACAACTACATCACTGCAATAAGTAAAATTTAACAGATAGACATGTTTTAAAGGCAATATTTACATCAATTGCTAAGAAATGGACTGTGAACTCAAGGACATCATTAGTTCTTTGTAATCACATAATACGGCTAAGTCTGACTCAAAATTGAGTGCAAATTTTTTGGTGTTAAATAAAACTTGGCAGTTCTAAAGTCACTTTATGTTACTAACTTTTCAAACATAATTTCAAGTTATTTGTGATTTTTATAGAATAAGCAACGAATAAAACGTTCATTATTTCCATCGTACATTTTCGTAGTTGTATTAAAATTTAGACATTTTTTTGTTGGTTGACGGTTAGGAGCAAGAGCAGGGCGCAAAATAGAGGAGAGCATAATGAAAAGCCGTTTCCTTTCCTTTCCTTTTGTAAAAGTCGGTAAGATTAGCTGCAGTTCGAGAAAAGTCTATTTCCATCCATAGTACTAAGTGGCTATAGTTTCGCGTTTACTGTCGATGAATGTGGAGTCGAGCGAAAAGCTTGGACACAAACAAGCTATCCTTTCTGTATAATCCCTATTCTTTGACAACACATTTAAAAATGTTCGATTATCTTTTTATCTGAACTCCTCATTGTCCGCATGTCACTCCCATATAATACTACACTCAAGACAATTGCTATGAGAAAGGACTTCCTAACATTTAAATTAATATTTGGTGTATAAGTTGTATATATGTGGTGTCTGTCCTTTTGGACATGTCCGAAAGAACAGACACATGTACATAACTTATACAATTTTCCGATGGCAGGCAATAATCGTTTCTTCTGTGTGGAGGCACTTCTAGACCCTTGCTCTTACGGGAATTAGTTTACAAAATGTCTATGAGTTTGAGTTCTAGTGGGCAGGGTCAAGGGAGAAGTGCTTGAGTAATTCCTTGCTGGTGTGGTAATCGCTTTGTCCTAAGTCGTATCGGAGTCATCGCAATTGCGTAGAAATCAGGAGACCCGGGTTCGAATCCCAGCTGGGGACACATATTTAGTTTTACCCATTCGCAATTAATGTCATACATTCTGTGAAAATGAGTCTTGTATGTCACAAATTTCATTTCTTCAGAAGCTATTTTAATCCCACAGCCATTTTGAATTTTATACCTACTTTACTTCAGCCATCAGAACGTATTTTGCTACCCAAATAATAAAACTCATCCATTCCTTTCATTTTCTCAAGACTCACCATAGTATCTTGTTATTTCGTCAACTGTCTATCCTTATAACATGCACACGTCATTCAATAACTTCTTAGGATTCAGCTAATCACGGCGCTAAGTGAAACAGAGTGGTGCGCGAGGGACATAACTAAAGCAGTTAAGAATATGAAAATTTTTGTCTGACTGACAGTGTGGCACGGTAGTTAGTGCAGCTGAGATAGCCACCGTTTCTAGGTGGCTTACAGGGTAGAGCATATCTAAAAAGCTTCAATCTCCCAAAATTGAAAAAAATTTCAACCATCTTACTGAATATAGTATCCACATAAAACAGGTGTCCCGAACGTCCTTTATTCCTTCCGATTACTACGCCAATTTTTAATACGGAACTGTCTCCTATATTTACCTAACATATCCTGATATAAGTCGTTCTACATTTTTCTTCTTCTATCTTTCATTTAATCATTTGATCCTTCTTAGATATCTACTTAAACTGGGAAGTGCCGTGCGGGAGTAGCCGAGCGGAGCGCCACGTTACGGATCCCGCAGCCTCCCGGGTCGGAGGTTCGAATCCTCCCTCGGGCATGGGTGTGTGTGTTGTCCTTAGATTTAACTTAGTGTAAGTAGTTTGTAAGCTAGGGACTAATAATCCAGCAATAAAGTACCATAGATTTACAAACAACTTGAAAATTGTGAGGTACCTCACTTTTTCGGTATGCTCACACATATAATTAAAACACAGCTAAACCTCTCAACCCGCAATATCAATTAAAAATGTGCGAGTTAATGCATGAAAATTTTCCGACGTAGGCTGTCATATTTTGGGAACACGGCAAATGGAAACTAGTCTGGATACGAGAGACGAAAGGACAAACAGGCGCCTTCGGACACCTGCGAAATTGGACTTTCAACTGTTCCCACTGTGGGCGCTCTTGTTGCTGCCGGTCTACCCATGCGAAAGAGCGGACCAAGTGGAAACACAGCTCAGAGGAGTTTGGCAGGCTCCACGACTGTTGATATCAGGGAGAGTGACAGCAGGAAGCAGCGAATTCTGGGGAACTGTCTTGTGGCATTCTGTGCTGCTGTGGTGTCAGTCTTGCTGCACCGAACTCGGCGAGCCGTTGCACAGTAGGAGCACATCAGTATGTTCACGGTATAAAAAGTGTCTGTGCCGCGAAGGCCCGTTTGGCCGCTACCTGCAACCCTAGGAAGACGGCAATTTTTTCAAGAATCCGCGATTGCCTAACACCGCGGTCCCGTGGGAAACAACTCACTTTTGGCCTTGCTGGCTTCGCACGCTTAAGTTGCGGGAAGCTCCATGATTCACCACAATAATTTACTGGACTGTATTACTCCGCGTTGTTCCATTGCGACTATGTTTTCGAATGGCATTGGTTGGCTCTCGGAATCCAGATGCTGCAATAAGAGAAAGTTGATGCAGTGTCGTTTGGGACTTACTGAATTGTAGACGGAAGGATAGTGGTTCAAATCCAGCAAGGCCAAAAACCCCGACCGTGAGCCCCGTCTCTAATGACCACGCTGTCGACTGGACCTTAGACCCTAAACTTCCTTCCTTCCTTCCTTCTTTCCTTCTTGGCAGAGCACCACCAAGTGTGATGACGAGTGACTTTCCTGCCACGCCGCCCCGATCAGCACTGCGGTGATGTGATCTCCAGGCTTCAAACTGTAACATTCCACAATGGGCAAAGTATCGAGATTACGGCATTAATTCGCTGTTTGTCGATCACGGTCCGCCTCTCCACTACGAGTAGTTGCATGCTTACGATTCATAGTGATTGAAGATCTTAAATTTCAGAATTTGGTTTAGTTACACAGCAAGCTACATTTCGGGAATATTTATCTCATTCATTCCTGACCTGATCTTGCGAATCACTGAGTTGCAGAGAAACATTTGTTCTTATATATATTCCAAATGTGAAGTGTTTCATTTTCACCCTGTACTTTTTAATTGCAATAAATGTGTCTTTCTTTACACCGAATTCAAGGTTAGTTGCAGATACAGAGTCATTTAGGTAAAGCTTTTGTATTTGATGTTTTGGATAGGGGTATCAATTAAGGAAATGAATAGGCTAGCTCATCTTAAGTCTACGATGATGATTTCGTGTGGGATGTTTGGCCGATAGACCCCAGCGGGGATCGTGTTCAGTCTTCCTGGAGCAAGTCTGTAGGTGACTCCACATAGACGAATTGCAAGTCGGTGATGATGAAATGATGATGAAGACGACACAACATCCATTCCCCGAGTGGAGAAAATCTCTAACCCAACCAGGAATCGAACCCGGCTTTCTGCATGGCAATCTGCTACGCTGTCCACTGATCTACGATGAAAACAACTGTTCAGTTTCATTATTTGTTTCGTAAATGAATCGGATGCGTTTCCGTTTATCAAGCCATACCGCAACTTTCTTCACACTTACTAAACTATCTTCTTCAATAAACTAAAAATAAAAACCACTTCCTTCTGCTTCTAATATCCGTCCAAAATCCAAGGTTATACAAAATGCAAAATACCTTTACTTCATCGAATCTTCCGCAATTGAAGATGGGATTACGTGAAGTTGGAAAATAAAAGTGGCCTGGATGAATGGATGCGTATTGTGGCAGCTTTAAAGATGGAGGAAGACAAACAGAATGTAATAACTCCCCATACAGCCGGCAAAGACTTGGGGTCAATTTACACTCCTGACTAGTTGGTACCAAAGGTCAGTCTTATCCGGTGACTGAAGTCATCCGATCTGTAATTGTTAGATTACTTTGGTGTATCGCAACAAGCCTAACAAAAAAGAAAATAAGAATAGGGTTTAGCATCCCAGCGACAGCATGGTCGTTTGGGACGTTGCTCGCGCTTGGATTCTTCGCTTTAAGATGAAGAAGAAAATCAACCGTGTCCCTGCAAGGGAACCATTCCGGCATACGCCTGGAGAGATTTAGGTTAATCAAAAATGTAAATTTACATGGCTAGGCATGGAGCTGAAAACTACTGACCACGGTGCTCCCGACTACGAATCCAGGATGCTAACAAATGCGCCCACCTTGAACAAGCCTAATGGATTTCAAACACAGCAGCAGAACATAATCCGACGAGAATACAACAATTCCGCCAGTAATTATTCGATTCCGCTTTCAACAACTAGCTGATCAAATCCGAAAACTGGTGGTGACTTTCAACATCTCATATAGTGAAGCTGGTACTCCATTTCCTTTGATGTGTTTGTTTGTACCTTGGAACTCTGGGTTACATTTGTTTGTCCAGCATTTTCCTTTGTCTTTTAAATTGTTGCTTTCTTCTACTGTGAGCTCTATTGATATTGAGGAACATTGCGGCAAATCTACTTTACACTTCCCTCTTCTGACCACTTTCATTACCGATATTTTCGTTATAATGAAAATTGTAATTCAATGCGTCCTATAAATACTCCTACGGGATGCTCTTCAACAAATCCAATGTGTTTTTCCATTTGATTTTATAAAACTGTGATGCTTATACATTGATTTAATGTAGTCTAAAATTTAAAAAAAGTTCAATCAGGACATGATGTGTTATTTAGACAATAGATGTACTGCAGAAACTTTTAACTTGGACAACTGATTGTTGTATCGATAATTTAAATTCTTCGTGAAATCGTTTTCTGCTCTAAGTTACTGTTTTGGGCAATGCAGCAAATTGGGGAGTCAAAAGTCGCAATACAGTCTTTTATTCGGAGGACTCTACAAGGATTTGGAGACTTGGATATTTCCGCAATGGTGGATGAGTGCGTCTATTTTCACGGTATGTACCGAACATGTGCACCACTTGCAATCCGCCATCTCGTATCTAAGTCAATTTTTAAATGTGAAACGTGTCGTGTAATATATCAAATAATATCAGCATTATCTGACACGTTCATTTCTGTAAACAGATTAGACGTAGCAGTTACAGCGAAAGTTACAACCAGATCCCTGTTTTGCCAAGGTAACCTCTTCGTTGAAGTGACAAACTTTCCTGTCAGTGGTGAAGTCAACAGCCACAACCACGGATACTGGAGTGACCAGATCCATATTGGGATGAACTTTCAAAAGGTAGTAACTAAAGGTGTGGTGAGGACCGTAGGGTACCGTGTAATTTTCACTGACCAGAAGCTAAATGCTTAAGGTTACCTAGAAATATTACGAGACGTGGTGTTCGCCTTAGTTGTAAATGAGGATGGAACCTTTCCTACTTACTTTCAGCAGTATGAAACAGTTGTTAGTCAGTGGTTAGATGGTCCGTCTCCTGATCAATTTTCCGTTAGCTGGATTCGCCGATGTAAAATTGCCACCCAAATCATCTAATAACTTCAGTTTTATCTGTGGGATGATTGTACAAGCAGAGAAAATAACAAAGACACAACGTGTCAGAAAAAGTACTGAAAAAGCTCGTCTGCCAGGCCATTTATCTATAAGCCTAATGTGCAAAGCAGTAATGCTGTAACACTCCCTTGCGACACGCCAGAAATCAATTTCACGTTAGAAGGCTTCAGTCCGCTCAGAATGACATGCTGATAGAGCAGATAGAGAATGGGTGATTGAAATGGATTTGAGAAGGGGGGATGATGAAGACGTAGAGAGGAGGAGGCTGATATGTTGTGGGATAAGAGGGAGTGTTGTTAAGGTATTGGAAAAAGATAGGGAGAGGAGGAGATGTACAAAGGAAAGGGAAGGAAGAGATAGGTAGAAGAAGAGAAGAGAAGAGATTGCAGTATATATCCCATACACATTAGCTACTGCCAAGCGTTGCCGTATTTGCTAGTATGTAATAAAATTATCATGACGTCTGCACGGATGGCAGCTGGGAATGGTGAGAATCAGAATACATATGTTTAGGTTAATATAGCGGTTTAAAGACAAAGCCAAATTTTAACTCGATGGATTTGTCAATAAGCTAAGCTAAATTGGGGAGACGGTCAATCCGCATTTGTCAATCTGAAAGTCTCTTCACACTCAATGTGTGACTGTGTGTAGTGCAAAGTCCAGTCACAATCAGTGCAAAAATCTTCGATAGTACAGTGACTATCGTATGGAGTGTAAGGTGCAGGCCGATAATTTCATCCCCATTATCCGTAGTACCGTGATTTTTGGTTCGGATATTTGTAGATCTATGAGACTCAACTGTTTGGTTATTAGTCCGTAGCTTACAGACTACCTAAGCTGAGGTAAACTAACCAAAGTACTACAAAAGCGCCGGCTGCGGTGGCCGAGTAGACTGAGGCGCTTCAGTCACGGTCTGCACAGCCACCACGGTCGGGGGTTCGAATCCCCCCTCGGGCATGGATATTTGTGCCGTCTTTAGTATAAGCTAGTTCATTAGTAGTTTGTAAGTTTAGGGTCTGATAACCCCGTAGTTAGGTCCCATAAGCTTAACAAACATTTGAACATTTTTTTACTACACAAGCACCCACGCCCGAGGGGTGTGGACTCGAGCCCGGCCGTACACCTCATCACGGCACCCCAGTGTGCACGGCTAATGCGCCGCGGCGGTCATTACTCCCTAGACTCACAAACTACTTTAACTAACTTATGCTAAGGGCAACACAAACACCCATGACAGTGAGTGGAACCCCCGAAGGCGAGCAACAGCGCCCTGCCGCTCCACCGCTGCTAGACAACAAGACGGAGCTCGAAGTTATTGAAAAAGGAATGTCTTTATGTCCTTGAGGAGCATTTTAGGGGCCGCATTCTGTCACTGGAGCATTCTGACGCTTCGTTTGTCCGCCACATTCGCCGCATTTGTCGTATGATGCATATTCTTGGGCTATATTAAAGATAAGGTGTACAGGAAGGACCCCTGAACCATTGATGAGTTGAAAACAGCCATTCAGAAGCTCATCGACAGCATCTATGTTCCAACACTTTATAGAGTCATGCAGAATTTCGTTATTTGTATGAGCCACATCATCGCAAAGGAAGATGGTCATATAAGACATATCAGAAACTACACTAGTCAAAATAATTAGAGGATTACTTGAGATGTCTAATTTCTGAAGTATTTTCGTCGGCAGAATGAAATATAAGGGTTCAACGTCTTTCTGTCGGTTCTACGTTGAAACAAAATTCCGGCAATAGAGATGATAAGAACAGAGAGGTGCTGCAGAAGGGACTGGAGTTGTGTTTGCTCTACCAAACTTCTTACACAAACAGTTGGGTTCAGCTAGTGCTATATCAAACACAAATTACAATTAAAAATAATATCTGAATAGAATACGTTACCGTATGTATATTGTGTATGATATAACATCTGATCCCCTTATTGTTTTCAGCCATGTATATCAAATTTTCTGTTCGAATATTTGTCAAGCTTAAGGGACTTAACTGCGGTGTCATCAGTCCCTATACTTACAAACTGCGTATGAAGTACCTTATACTAAAGACGACGCAAACATCCATGCCCGAGGGGGTATTACAACCCCCGATAGGGAACAGCCTCGCGCATCGGTGCAAAGCGCTTCAATGCGCTTGGCCACTTTGCCGCGACTCTGTGGAGGCGTTAACATGTTGAATAAAGTGTGTAGAGGCCTTGTTTAGTAATTATTGCCGGCCGCGGTGGCCGAGGAGACTGAGGCGCGCCAGTCACGGTCTGCACGGCCACTACGGTCGGGGGTCCGAATCCCCCCTCGGGCATCGATATTTGTGCCGTCCTTAGTATGAGGTAGTTGATAAGTAGTTTGTAAGTTTAGGGACTGATGACCCTGTAGTTAAGTCCCATAAGCTTAACAAACATTTGAATTTGAATATTTAGTAATTATTTTACGTAATTCGTGTGAGGTAGTTCCAAATTTATCTCTATCTATATAAAAGCGAAAGGATACTCATTCACTCACTCACTTACTGACTAAATACGAAATCTCGAAAACTCCATAGGTGAAGACCTATGGAGTTGAAATTGGGCATAGTAGTACTTTGCAGGTAGAAGACGTGAACTATGGAATGATTTTGGGATAGGGCCGACAGTTCAGGAGATATGTCATAAACAATGAAAATTCCCCGTCGTATGGCACGTCATCGTGTGACTTCATGAGTCCACTATTTTAGAAGAAGAGCACTTAGCGACTTGAAACACACTTTAAACGTAATTTCAAACCATTAGGAAACGTTTTGTCGGTTACAACCAACCAAAATGAGGAAAGGAAAAACGTTTTCGCGTACTACGTTTCCGGCGTTCATGCAGTAAAGTTACGGCATTTGACATGTCATCACAATTTATTACTGGTACACTGTTAATTGTATTCGCGAGAAATGTTGCGGACAGTATATACACATACCACTGAACGTTCTTTCGAAATTTTATCAAAGTACGACACACAGTTCATTAGATATGGAGTCATAAACGATTAGATTCACGAAAAACCGCATCATCACGGAGAACGTTTCATTACGCATTTCCTACTAACTCTATCCTCGACGTATTTTGAAGATATCTTGCATATAAACCACTGGATATACCTTACAAATAATATCGTATTACATGCAGTTCAGGTGCAACGATCTCAGAGAAATTAAATGCATGAAAATTCGCCCTAATAAGCATGAGGTTGTAATTTACTACGTCTTAACTATCAACTACATTTACAACACACTTCGCAGGCAGTTTCCTAATATTCCACTCTACGAAGCGAGTAGCTAATGTGTTTGTAGGACTTATAATTCAGGAGATATAGCGAAAGGTCACTCACGCACTGACTCATTCACTGACTAAACACGAGGAAGTGTATAGGTAGAAGGCGTCAGCTAAGAAAGTCTTTTGCGATAGGACAGGATTGAGGGTGCATGGCGGAGAATACTTTTCCTACAGACTGATGAAATCTACAGTATCATTTCGATCTTCACGAAATTTTTCACGCTTGACCTTGAAAATAAGAGGAAGATCACCGTCAATACGGTGCATGGTGGAGGATACCTTCGAACACCGAACACAAAAATGGATTTATATAAAGCTTGGTCGCATCATAATTCAAGAACGACTCGACTGATTTCATATATCCCTTTGTTGTTTTCAGAACAAATAAAAATAGAAAATTTGAGAACAGCAAAGTGCGTTTTTCAGTGTGACCCTCTATTTCTATTGCATACAAATCTATAGTTTTGTTTCCATATTGATGAGATTTTACGCACTTGACCTTAAAAACAAGAGGAATGTCGCTGTTTGTATAAAATTTCGTTCGGTGTATGGTGGAGGGTACTGTGACAAAATGCATAGTTTTTCTCCGGTATTGATGAATATTTGCACACATTACCTTTAATCCAAGGGAAAGGTCACTGAGTTCATAAATTTTAGTAATGTACATGACAGAGGGTACCTTGCGAAACACTTTGCCGAGAGAGGGAAAGTTGGAAACGAACAGAGAGATGGGAGAGAGAGAGATGGATGCATAGAGGAAGGACGAGGAGGTGGACTATGAGAGTGCAGAATAAATAAGTAACCGGGCAACGCCAGGTTTACGTGGGTGTTACTGGGAACACTTTACCGAGTAGCGCCTGCGTTTTTGAAGATGAGGACAGTGGATCCAGCTAACACCGTCTAGAGCAGTCTGCTCCGGCTTGCGCACTCGCCTGTGAGCTAGGGAGCGCTCACGTGCTAGCGGGGCACCGCATCTCGGCCGTGAGCTGTTGTCGCATGGGTCACACGGCTACGACGAGCGTACGTGGAAGTTAAGCAGCTGGATGGGCTGTGACGTCACGAGAAACTGCCGGTTACATTCCAGTTCCTGCGACGAACACAATTCTTCCTGAAACAGCAATAACTAAAACTGTCATTATTTTCCATGGAATTGCAGGACACGTGACGCCAGGTCAATCCTTGCGGCGGTACGATCTCTTCTTGCCTGGGACTAAATATCAAATTTTTTATGTGTCGTGTCAGACTTCAGGATCAGAAAGTCATCCGCTCGTCAAAAAAAAAAAAAAAAAAAAAAAAAAAAAAAAAAAAAAAAAAAAAAAAATCCAATTAATATAATCTTCCTGTATTGAGGAATTTCAGATCCTTGCGCAGATAGAAGAAGCATATGATTCTAAGTTTGCACTTCTTTCACTGTCACTGGAATAAATGTTTTAAAGTTCCCTTAAAGATCGAACTGTCAAGCAGAAGTTTGTAGTTAAAAAAAATGTTCAAATGTTTGTAAATCTATCGGTCCAAACTGCGTGGTCATCAGTCCGTAACTTACAAACTACTTAAACCTAGGTAAACTAACCTAAGGACAAACACACACACACCCATGCCCCAGGGAGGATTCGAACCTCCACGGCGAGCAACCGAGCGCTCCGCAGCGAGACGCTTTAGACCGCTCGGCTACTCCACCGCCGCAAGTTTGTAGTTGTTCTGGCTGCTATGGACACATATATTACAAGTCCTGTTCACTGGTGATCCATTGCTATATAAGATCGATTTATTAAAATACTAAAAATTGATAAAAGACTTATTGCTTTATATATCAAACAAAATAACTTTCCGTAAATGTCTTCTTTCAAATTGTAAAATAGTTTGACAGTAAATAATTCTTCAGTTCCTCTAAATGAATATATTTCTTGTAAAATTTATATAAATATCAAAATAATTATCGTTGACACTTGGTTAACTTTCGAGACACAATGACATTTATTGCTCTCACAATACAGATCATGACTCAACGACAGTTACATAGAGACTGATTTTATGGTCTTTTTGATTTTCCACGAAAGTTTCTATAACAATTCAATATCCGCAACGATAAACGCAGAGACCAGCATCATCTTGTCTCGCGGCCGTCGACCCGCGACTTAAGTGGCCAGATGTTTATTCCTTGAGCTCGGCGTCGAAGATGGGACTAAATACCAAATTTTTTATGTGCCGTGTCAGACTTCAGGATCCGAAAGTCATCCGCTCGTTTAATCGCCGTCACAGCACATGAAACACAAGAAACATACAAAAATCTTTTAAGAATCAAATAACATTTACATAGAAATCATTTAAAAACATAAAATATAAACATAATCTTCTGCGACTGAGCTGACATAAGATAGTAATGGAGACAATAATCCGTCTCACAACATCCTCAACGATAATAATACTTTTTGTTATTATAATTAACGTGAAAGCTCTGTGAACCTGAATATTAATCAGAATTTAATAAAGCATGTTCATGGTGGCACTATTTTACATATTTAAACGCCTATTTCATGGAACCAGCATGTGTGCAAGGAATTTCCAAGTTTTCCTTTTTTCTTCTTTTTTCTAGTACTAAAGAAGTCTGATTTCAGGAGTTGTTTCTAGAATATCAAAAGGAGCAAATTTATGACAAAGATCTATTACGCTGTACCGCATCCTAGTTTCCACCCTGTTAATCCTAAATATGGCAATACGAATTTTACAGTGCATTTCATAACTAGGATTTCGGTCTTCGAGAAAAGTAGGCCACGTTTTTTATGTTGAAAGGAATGGTACATTTGCGTTTAGGCATAATAGGTTCCACCAGGAAAATGAATAACACATCACCTTAATTGTTAACCAGAAGTAACCTGTCAAAAGTATCAGAATTCGCTAAACAGGAGCAACAAAAAGTGATATAAAGGTCGATTGAGCATTTATCACAAGAAATGGCGGAAATACTGTCTTCAGTTTAGAAAGACAGTGCAAGAAAATACGGCCCCAGTTTGCATCCAGGTAAAAATTGTACGTATGTGATAAAGTAAAAACGGGGCTGTCCTTTTTCTGTAATGACGCTGTATATTGAACATTTTTTTGCAATAAGATTTCCCATACATTAGACATTGTGGACGTCAGTCTCTTTAGTGAAGAGATGCCGTTCTTATAAAGAAATAGGCACTAGGCCAGAGGAAGCCAATTTCATGTGGTGTGACGTGTGAGCAGGAAGAGCAAGCCTGTCAATCCGTGTGACGTCAGGCGAGAGCCGTGTTCGCCGTGTTGCCTAGGTAAACGGGGCCGTGGGTACGGTGCTGGAGGGCTCGGTCAACACGCAAAACGGAGCAGTCGGTTCTTCTTTGTGTGGGAAAATCTGTTTCTTTCTGTGCAATGAGGTGAATGAACAAAGCGTTTGGTGTGTTGTAGATAAGTATGGAGTACAAAAGGGAAAAAAATACAGCGTTATTATTCTCTGTTCCACGCGAATGAGTATGGGAAATGTGAAGGAAAAGAACGAAACGCCTTAATATCTGAATTAAAGGAACGTGCCGATTTGAGGACTGTCAGAGTAGCGAAGCGTGTGTTCGACTGAGCTACAGAATAGTTCTACATACAGCCAAGGACTATTTACTGGCCGCGGTGGAGTAGCCGAGCGGTCTAAAGCACCTCGCTGCGGAGCGCGCGGTTGCTCGCCGTGGAGGTTCGAGTCCTCCCTGGGGCGTGGGTGTGTGTGTTTGTCCGTAGGTTAGTTTACCTAGGTTTAAGTAGTTTGTAAGCTACGGACTGATGACCACGCAGTTTGTTCCGATATATTTAAAGACATTTGAACATTTTGAACCATTTACTGAGCGTGACTTTACGAAAGAAATAATTGTGATGGCAACTGAAAAATGTGTTCAAATTCGGTAGAAGACTTTAAAAAAGTGTGTACGAAAACTGTTATGCGACGTATTCAGGACATGGGTGCAGATGTGCAAGAAGAACTGGGTTTTTTGGCATTTAGGTTTATACCTTATTCTTTAGCTGTTGATGAGAGTACTCACATAACGTCTACTGCACAGTCTAGTTTCATTCGGGTGGTCGATGATAAGCTGTATATAAGTGAGGAACTTCTAGATTTCATCTTCCTCAAGGCCACCACAACTTGATTTGACGTTTTCAAAGGCGTAAACAAAATTGTTGAAAACGTTGGCCTGAGTCGGATAAGCTAATTTCTACCGCAACAGACAGGACTCCATCTATGATAGGAGTTAATGTGGGATTACTACCACGGCTGAAAAATGAAACAGGTTTCTGGGTGTAACGCAAGAACTCACTGCCGTCCACGGCATACTTAAAGAGAATTTAAGCGCAGAATATATGAAAATTAGGAATGATTTGGTTACGGTGGCACAAGTTACCGAATTAATTACGAGGTCTGAGATATAGACAAAACGTTTTCTTGGAGATCTGGTACTCAGTATGGTGTTCTTCCTTATTTTTGTAATGTGCACTGGTTGAGAAGGGGTAAGGTACTAGATAGATTCTTTGAGTTAAGAAATGAAATAGTATTGTTCAGCCTGTTCCTAAGATGCCAGAAGAATCCTAGATTTGTGACAACATTCCTGACTGATTTAACTGGCCGCTTGAACGATTTAACGATTTAAATACCTCTCCAAGTAGGGCTCCTCACAACCGATATGTAGTACAGAATTAAAGCCTTCAAAATGGTAACGAAACTGTGGACGAAGCAACACTGAGCATTTTCCGTAGCTATCGCTGGTGTGTGTTCCTGATCCTACTCTCTCTGAAGAATATGTGAAAATTCTGGAAGCTTTTTGTAACCGGTTTGAGTCAAGGTTTGAAAATGTGGATATAGTCTACTATTATTTCAGCTCTTTTCAACATCGTATAAAAATTCATTCTATAATTCACCATCAATTATCGTCACTAACATTCCGAGGCATGATTCAATAAGCCTGGTTTGCCTCAAGATTATCAGAAACTCGAAACGTTTTCGTAAATGTTGATGGGGCATGTTTTTGTAGAGATTTCAAAAGCCCTTTCACTGTAAAAAATACGCTTTTATTTGTAGTACAAGATGTCTCAAAAATTATTGCTTCTGTCGTTTTTAAGATAATTACTACTGCGGTTTTTATTTATAATTATTACATGTATAAAAATTAAATGTTCCCAATCGACTTTCTTATTCTGATTAAAAACCCAATGTTTCTCCCCATATACGTTACAATGAAAAATGTAAATCCCACCGTCGTGAATTGTGTTGTTGGCCAAAAAGAAAATAATTTTTGCTCAATAATGTAACTAATTTTTTAAAGATAATGTAGGTTAGGGAAACATTCTGAATAATTGGTGGAATAACAAAAGAAAACTTGGAAGTAGATGTTCCTGGAATAGTAAAACAACTTAAGTCACTAAACAAAAACAAATCTTCCGGGCCAGATTGTATACCAACTAGATTCCACTCAGAGTATACTAATGCAATAGCTTCGTACATAGCTATCATTTACAACATATCACTTAGCGAAATATCCGTACCTAAAGACTAGAAAGTTGCCCAAGTTACTCCAGTATTCAAGAAAAGCAACAGTAGTGATCCCCAGAATTACTGGCCAATCTCATTGATGTCGATTTGCAGTAGGATTTTGAAACATACACTTTGTTCGAACATCATGAACTACCTCGAAGAGAACGACCTAGCCGGTCACGGTGGCCGAAGGGACTGCGGCGCGCCAGTCATGGTCTTCACGGCCACTACGGTCGGGGTTCGAATCCCCCTTCGGACATGGATATTTGTACCGTCCTTAGTGTTAGCTACTTCATAAGTAGTTTGTAAATTTAGGGAGTGATGACCCCGTAGTTAAGTCCCATAAACTTTACAAAAAATTGAACATTTTTAGAACGACCTATTAACCAATAGTCAACACGGATTCAGAAAGTATCGCTCTTGCGAAACACAGCTTGCCCTTTATTCACATGAAGTCATAAGATCCATCGACAAGGGATCTCAAATCGATTCCACATTTCTGGATTTTTGGAAGGCTTTTGACACAGTACCCCACAAGCGGCTTCTAATGAAATTGTGTGCTTATGGAATTGTGCAATTGGATTCACGATTTCCTATCATAAAGGTCACAGTTTGTTGTAATTCACGGTAAGTCATCGAGTAAAACAGTTGTTATATCTGGCGTTCCACAGGTAAGCGTTATAACTCCCCTACTCATTCTTGTATTTATAAACGATTTAGGAGACAATCTGAATAGCTCCCATAAACTGTTCGCGGTTGATGCTGTCGTTTACCTGTTAGTGAAGTCAACAGAGGATAAAAAGCAACTGCAAAGAGATTTAGACAAAATTTCTACATGTTGCGAAAATTGGCAAATGACACTAAATAAAGAAAAGTGTGAAGTAATACCCATAACCACTAAAAGAAATCCGCTGAACTTCAATTACGCGATAGATCAGTCAAACCTTAGGTTCGTAAATTCTACTAAATACCTAGGAGTTACAATTACGAACAATTTGGAGAGAACACATAGAAAACATTCTGGGGAAGGCGAACCAAAGATTACGTTTCATTGACAGAACGCTTAGAATATGCACCAAAGAGACTGCCTGCATCACACTTATGCGTCCTCTCCTGGAGTACTGTTGCCCATTGTGGGACCCTCAACAGGTAGGACTGACGGAAGACATTGAGAAGGTTCAGAGAAGGGCAGCTCGTTTTGTTTTATCACGTTACGAGGGAAAAGCGTCACGTAAATGTTGCACTAATTGGGGTGGAAATCATTAAAAGAAAGACGTTATTCACTTGGGCGTGATCTGTTTTCTAAGTTTCAATCAGCGACTTTTACTTCTGAATTTGAAAATATTTTGCTAGCACCCACCTTCTTAGGGATACATGACCATACCAATAAAATAAGAGAAATCAGGTCGAAAACGGAACGATTTAGGCGTTCATTCGTCCCGCGCGCTATTGGAGAATGGAACAGTAAAGAAAAGTTATGAAACTGGTCAATGAACCCTCTGACAGGCACATAAATGTGATTTGCAGAGCATCTTTGTAGATGTAGATGTGGATGTAGATGAAAATGAAACAAGAAAAATAAAAGTAACAGAGGAGGAATCAAAACCGAGACGTCTGGCGTAAGACTCCGAGCCCTAACCATCTAGGGCAGACGGCGGTTGGCATTGAACTAACATATGAAACTCATAATGCACCTAAGAAACTTCGGATCGATTTTTCTCGGGATTTTCCGAGTACTGCGTCCTATCTATCAGTTTAATAAGTTATGGTTGCAAAATACTAACACGAAATATTTACATACAAATAGAAAAACTTGTGGAATCTGACCTCGGGGAAATTCAGTTTGGATTTAGGAGAAATATAGGAACACGGCAGGCAATACTCACGATTTATCTTAGAAGATAGGCTAAGGAAAGGGAAACCTACGTCTTTGGCGTTTGTAGATTTGAAGAAAGCTTTTGACAATGTTGACTGAAATACAGTCTTCCTAACTCTGAAGGTAGCAGGGGTAAAATATAGGGGGCGAAGAGTTATATTCAACCTATACAAAAACCAGATAGCGGTTATTAGAGTCGCATAGGTTGGGAAGGGAGTATGACAGGGTTGTAGCCTTTCCCCAATGTTGTTCAATCTGTACACAGAGCAAGCAGTGAAGGAATGGAAGGAGAAAGTTGGAGAAAGAATTAAAATTCAGGGAGAAGAAATAAGAAATTTGTGGTTTGCCGATGACATAGTAATTTTGTCAGAGACTGCAAAGGATCTGGAAGAGCAATTGAATGGAATGGACAGTGTCTTGAAAGGAAGATGTAAGATGAAAATTAACAAGAGTGAAACGAAGGTAGTGGAATGTAATGTCAGAAAATCAGGCTATGCTGAAGGAATAAGATTATGTAATGAGACAATAAAAGTAGTAGATGAATTTTGTTATACGGGTAGCAAGATAAAGTCTGTTAGCTGGAGTAAAGATGATATAAAATGCAGAATGGCTATAGGGAGTAAAGCGTTTCTTAAGAAGCGAAACTTGTTAAAATCAAATATTAATTTAAATGTTAGGAAGTCCTTTCTGAAAGCATTTGTCTGGAGTGAAGCAATGTATGGCTGTGAAACGTGGACGATAAGGAGTTCAGACAAAAAGATTATAGAAGCTTTCGAAATGTGGTGCTACAGATAATAAAGATAAGATGGGTAGATCACGTGACTCATGAGGTGCTTATCCGAATTGGGGAGAAAACGAGTTTCTGGCATATCCTGACTTAGAGAAGGGATAGATTGGTTGGACACATTGTGAGACATCAAGGAATTGTCAACAGCATCAAAGCAGTCTGCGAACTGAAGACAGCCGGCCGCGGTGGCCGAGGGGCCTAAGCGCTCCAGTCACGGTCTGCACGGCCACTACGGTCGGGGGTTCGAATCCCCCATCGGGCATGGATATTTGTGCCGTCCTTAGTATAAGGTAGTTGATAAGTAGTTTGTAAGTTTAGGGACTGATGACCCCGTAGTTAAGTCCCATAAGCTTAACAAACATTTGAACATTTTTTTGAACTGAAGACAACAACAACAACAACAACAACAACAGCGTCCTAATATTTTAACCATGCGAACAAGCCCCGACTCCACGGTCGTGCCGTCTTCTTGTTAGCCACGCGATCGCGGCCTACTCTGTATGACGTGAATGGACTGCGTTCAGGCGTCGCCTCCAGACGGTGTTCGTCCAGCTGTCAGCCCACGACGCAGCTATTGGCGCCTCCAACAGGCTATCCACCTGCCAGTCGTGGGCTGCCGCGCGTCACGGCTGCTGCAGACAGCTCGCCCGTAATCTGAGTACGTGAGCGACCTAAGCCGAGCGCGGCGGCGCCGCCGGCAGCCGGATGTTTCACGACGCCCCCACCCCTCATACACTAGCGCTCCCCTTACCGGCTCGCGTGTTGATCTTCGATCTCAGCGCAGCCTTCGGCCTCCCTCCGTCCCTCTTACTTTACATGCGGTTCGGCTCCTCGCCACGCCCTCGCCGACGTAAATATTTACACTGCCGCTTAAAGCCTTTTTAATAAAAAAGTTAAACACTGTTTGACCTGACTGCAGTTCTGTAGCAAGGGTTTTAAGAGGTGCGCCAATAATTCGACGGGATACTGGGCGTGTGGGGAGAACCGCATTACCCTTTAGTGACCAAATTATTTCCAGAAGTTGTAGACTTTTTATGAATACTTTACTGGGCTAAGAAGCCATACATAAAGTCATAGTTCAAATCATGAAAGTGAGAGTTTAGCCTACAGTTATAAATAATTAGTGGGAACTATTGTGAGCAGCGGTGGAGTAGCCGAGCGGTCCAACGCGTCTCGCTGCGGAGCGCGCGGTTGCTCGCCGTAAAGGTTCGAGTCCTGCCTGGGGCATGGGTGTGTGTCTTTGTCCTTAGGTTAGTTTCCCTAGGTTTAAGTAGTTTGCAAGCTACGGACTGATGACCAAGCAGTTTGGTCCGATAGATTTACAAACATTTGAACATTTTTTGGGAAGCATTGTTCCCACCGACTTGGAGTAACTGGACTTGATAACTTAACAAATGTATGACCTTTATTTTTTAGTACAAAAGGCATATTAAACATTTTATTTACTTTTTTGTTAGTTCATATTGTCCATTGAGTTCACGAAAGTGACATGTTATGGAACTAAGTGAAGCATGGTGCCACACAAAAAGGCACACATTATTTCTGTACTATTTTCTTTGGATTTGATGCTACATTGGCGGCACCTACTGTTTTAGTACCATTTGTTCTCAAATGAGTTCCAACGTTCACCAGACGAACTTCATCTGGAACTCCAGGCATGCCTCTTTCTAGTGCCTGAAAACGAACGGGCCTTCCTTTTCGATTACGACTTGAGAAGCTGAAGATGAGCTGCCTCTCCAAATGCAATCTAAATGTTAGCTGGTCTGTTTCTGTCTCCAGTAACTTCCATGTAATGCAGACATTGACAGCTGTCAAATATACAAGAAAGAAAAATAGCTAGTCCGTGCTACCACTTCCATGAACGACGAACTACAGCAAACTGTTCGCGCAGCTGATCCAATCGATCTACTACTGCCATAGCCAATGGGCAGAATACTTTCCTTGTGCTTACATCTTTGTTTCTTCTCGAAAGAGTTGTAATTATTTTTGGGATTGTGGTAAAGCGTACAAAATTTTCGAAACCTCATCTGGCGTGAGTCCAGGCATCCTAAACAATAACAAACAAACAATAACGATGCCAATTGCACAGCCATACATACCGCACTTCACTAACGTTCAGTGGTAAACATAGTTCCCACTCACTTACCTTATAATATTTATATATTTTTATTGATATCCAGCAAATATACACGAATACTATTCCCTTCGTAAATATAAAAGGAAACAAATACAACACTAGTCACTTCATACGTAGAAATACAGCCACTTTCGCGCACTTGTTGATAAACAAGTGAGAACAAATAAATGGGAACTGAAGAGTTATTCACCGACCGGCTTGCCACGTATATTCTCATTGCCTAATCACAGGCGGCAAGTAAGTATGCAGCAGTTGTAATAAAGAGAGAGACGTAGCGTTAATTTTTGATTATGCGGGGAAGCTGAAGATTAGGGGAGAGAATTTTCGGAAAGGTGGGATGTTAAAAATTTATTGTTGTACTGAGATTGTTATAACAAAGATTTGTATTGCTTGAAGACGTATTAACACACGTCAAAGCAAGGTACAAGACACTTAAACGATGTTGCGTAATAGCACAGCATCTGCTATGTAAACTTACGAAAACTCCAACTTTGTTCATGCGACGTTCTTGTTGAAGTAACTGTGCTGTGTAAAATAGCGGTTCCTACTTGTAAATAACGAAATGTGGTCGAGATACGAATATAAATTAAGTTTAATTGCGATCTTCGAAGGAATTTTTTGGACACATCGAGTACAGAATGAAGTAAGAGTTTAAATACAACATTGGCATCCTTTAACCCTTTCATTCCCAGATTAGATTAGATTAATACTTGTTCCATAGATCATGAATCCGGCTTCTTGTAATGATGTGGAAGGTGTCAGGTTAATGACGGATGTCTGTACAAGACGTTACATTACACAATACATTACATGATTTTTTTTCAGGTTTACAATTTATATCTAAAAATTCATCCAATGAGTAGAAGGCGTTATCATTCAGAAATTCTTTCAATTTATTTTACATGCTAGTGGGCCATCTGTCAGGTTTCTGATGCTGCTTAGGAGGTGACTAAAGACTTTTGTAGCAGCATATTTTACCCCTTTCTGTGCTAAACTCATATTTAGCCCTACATAGTGAATATCATCAATTCTCCTGGTGTTATAGTTGTGCACGCTGCTTTTACTTTTGAAGTGAGTTGGATTATTAACAACAAATTTCATAAGTGTATATAAGTTACTGTGAGGTTACCTAAATCCTTAAATAGATGTCTTCAGGATGGTCGTGGGTGGGCTCCAGCAATTATTCTAATTACACGCTTTTCTGCATTGAATACTTTTTTACTCAATGAAGAATTATCCCAGAATATGATGTCATACGAAAGCAGTGAATGAAAATATGCATAGTAAGCTAATTTACTGAGATTCTTATCGCCAAATTTGCAATAACCCTAACAGCATACGTAGCTGAACTCTAACGTTTCAGCAGACCGTCTATGTGTTGCTTCCAGTTTAATCTCTCATCAGTGCACACACCTAAAATTTTTGAAAATTCTAGCTTAGTTACGTACTTCTGTTCAAAGTCTATATTTATTACTGGAGATGTGCTATTTATTGTGCAGAACTGTATATACTGTGTTTTATCAAAATCTAATGAGATCCGTTTTCAGAGAATCAATGATGTTGTGAAAAACATTATTTACGATTGTTCGTGCACAACAACGTAAAAAGTTGTTTTGTACCGTATTTTGTGTATAAATTTTTAAAGTTGCATTTTTGTTGATGAACAACATGCTTCAATTAATACAAAATACACCGAATTTTAATTTTTTAAAGCTGATTTCATAATGTGGGACTGAAAGGGTTAACAGTAAGATGGGAATTGTCCCATCAATTACTTGAAAAAGTGGCCTTCCACCCCCCTTCCTCAGACTCCCACTTACTTCCCATATAAAAAGAAAGTAGTAGTTCTGGGCTGTTCCGGAATGTTAATTCATGCAGACTGGTAATGCACACCTGTGCGAACACACTCCCACAAAGGTATAAAAGTTGTTCAATGGTTGTAAGCCTATTGGAATATATTGGGGAGGGCTATAAACTTACAAGGTACTTAATCTAACGTTTGCTTAGGACAACACACACGTCCATGTCTCAGTGAAGGCTTTAACTTCAGTAGGTTGGTCCACCCAATCCGTAGCCTTTCCCGAGGAGTTCCCCATGTTCAAATAACGTTCTGGGATTTCTTGTATTTGAGTACAATCCACCTCCAGATTTGCATAATTTTAAACAGCTCAACACTTTTTAGAAAAATAGGGATATTGCGGCCGTTGAATCTATGTATATTTAAGTATATCTATTGAAAGAATAAAAAAATAAAAGAATAAAAAGGAAATAAGGAAAAAAAGAAAAGAAAACATACACAAAAATTCGATTAACACCTTCGTGAGTGACAATTTCAACTCTTTAGAAAAAGACAATGTGATTGTGGATCAAATGTGGAATACATTCAAAGATATAATACCCAAATTCATTGTCAAAGTTATACCATATAAATTAGCAAAGAAGGGGGCTAACCCACAGTTGTATACAAACTAGGTTAGAAAACTGCCAAATTTAAACGCGCACCAATTTCCCAAGACTGCCAATGTTTTACATAAACTAGAAATTTATCTGGAACTTCGAGAAGCTTACACTAGTTACCCAACGAATTACTGTCACGTAATTTGGTGAAGAGCCCTAAAAAATTCCGGTAGTGTGTAATATATACTAACGGAAAAACACATTCAATACCTTTATTACACGACAGAAATGGTGATGCTACCGATGAAAATTCTGCTAAGGTACAAATGCTTAACACAACTTTCCGAAATTCTTTCACTATAAAATGCGAAGCAAATAATTCAGAATTCATATAAAGAACAGTTGCTAACAAGCGGAATTTAGAAGTAACCCCTGGACTATTAAAGCAACTTCACATAACAAAAATAAGTTTTCCGGTCCCGATTTTATACCAATTAGGTTGGTTTTTTAGTATGCTGAGCCCCATACCTAGCTATCATATATAACCGGCTCTCAGCGAACGTTCCATACCCAATGACTGGAAAGTTGCACAGGTCGCTCCATTATTCAAGAATGTCAATGATCCGCAAAATTACAGGCCTATGTCATTGAAGTTTGTAGCAGGATTTTAGTACATACACTATCCTCAAATATTATGAACTGCCGTACGTCGAAGAAAAGGACCTATTGGATTCAGGAAGTACCGATCTTGTGAAATCCAGCTAGTTATTTACTCACATGATGAGTGCTATCGACAAGTGATGTCAAATAGATACCGTCTTTGCAAATATCCAGAAAGCTTTTAACACTGTACCTCGCTGCACTGGAGTAGGCGAGCGGTCTGGGGCGCCACGTTGCGGAAAACGAACCCAAGACTACGTTTCGTTGGCAGAACACACAGAAGATG
Source organism: Locusta migratoria (assembly GCA_026315105.1). NCBI lineage: Eukaryota > Metazoa > Arthropoda > Insecta > Orthoptera > Acrididae > Locusta > Locusta migratoria. Next base: position 37,018,059 of record CM048748.1, read on the forward strand.
CATCTTTAATACAAAAGAAACTGCCTACACTACACTTTCGCGGCATATTTTAGTGTATTTCTACGTATTGTGGCAACCACACCAGGAGGGACTGACAGACGATTTAGAGAAACTTCAGTGAAGGGCAGCTCATTTTGTAACATTGCGGTATACGGGAGAGAGTATCATGGAAATGATGCACGAGTTGGAGTGGAAATCATTAAAACAAAGGCGTCGTTCGCTGCGGCGAGATCTATTTCCGAAATTTCTTTCAATAACTTTCTGTTTCGTTTGAGAACATATACTTTTAGCACCCACCTACACATGGAGACATGATATCATAATAAAATAAGAGAAATAATATCGGAAAGAATAAGATTTAGGAGTCCCTTTTCCCCACGAGCTGTTTGATTATGGAACTATAGAGCAATTCCATAAAAGTGGTTCAATGTACTCACTGCAATGCCATTCACTGTGACTTGCCGAGTATTATGTAGATGTAGACCTAATCGTTATAACGACGCTGCAATACCAACACTTAGCAAATCATCACAGTACAAATTTTTACCTATTTTATCTTATTTTTTATTTATTTATATTTTATTATTTATTTATTTTTATTTATTTATATTTGCTACTATTCCCTTTTGACACAAATAGAATTCTAGGCCTCTTTAATAATGTACAAATTAATTTATAGTCTAATTTGCATAATGACGCTGGCTGGTCGGATTAGCACCAGAGTGCTAACTCGAAGACAGAAACATTGACCTTCGGTAACCAACCATTGAAGACTCCGCTGGCCTCAGGGAGCAACCATAGGGTTGTGAAGTCGTCAGCGGATTACCATCTTCCCCAGATGATGCTTAGTGCGAAGGATAGCATCGACCAATCTCCTAGCTGCCTCTAGCAGCTACCAGTATATACTGATATTTGTGACGAAGACTAGGCACAATGATTAAGCCAGGGAATTGACGACTACCTCCTGAGCATCGTCGATCCCGAAGACCAAGTGACTGCTACTTCTAAAAGTGCGAGTATAAATACATAAATTTTGCTGTAGCTATGTCATATGAAATGGTTCGAATGTGATCCATTTGAAAATGTAGTGTTCACCCGATATGCCTTTACCGCTGACGCATACACGCTCTTATTCACTATTGTGGCAGAGTTACGTATTGTTATGAAATGTTTACTAGCTGCCTCTCTGTCTGACAGCCGTCTCACTCAGCAGTTCACTGACGGTAGGTTTTCCAACTTGCCGACGAAGCGTCTGCCATCGTCATGAAGACAAGTGAGCATTTCTACTACAGGGCTGCTGTCTTGATTCTGTCCAGCTGCGGTGAGCAATCCAAGAATTTAAACACGTTTCCCTGTCACAATTTTTGTGGTGTAACAATATAATAACAATCATAACACCAAATTAAAGAATGCAACTGAACAGAAGTGGAAACCTTTTTATCGATTTGTGAGTGCCTAGGGTCGTTAAAAGGAGAGATCTGGAATTTATCACCAACTAGTAGACAGCTTAGTCCAACGTCGATTTTTAATCAAAATGTTCGAATATTTGTTAAGCTTATGGGTCTTAACTGCCGAGTCATCAGTCCACAAACTTACAAACTACTTATGAACTATTACTAAAGACAACACAAACATCCATGCCCGACATGGGATTTGAACCCCCGACGGGGAACGACCTCATGCATCGCAGACAGCGCTTCACTTCGCTCGGCCACTCCGCCGCGGCTCGATATATTTTGAGTGCTTTGGTTCAGTAAAAGGTTCAGTAAAAGGTTCAGTAAAAGTAATTTATTGCCAAATAGTAGACAGAGCGAATAACAGTGAGCAACGCTCATTGATCTATAAATTACCACAATATACTAAGATTACTTCGCCGTCAGAGGATGGATTTGTATGTAGCTATGCGGCACTTTTATGACGAATTCATCGGTTTGCTCACACGAAGAAAAGAAAAATAGTTCCTTACTCACCTTCATACTCTGTACCTGGCTGTATCTGTTGTACGATACAGTGTCATGCAAATGAAGCAGCAAACGAATACACCACCTGATTACTAGCTATCGAAATGCAGCACAATCTAGTATTAAATCGACATATCGCTGCATTGTCAACATTAATTACGTCGGTTTTATCTTCCACACACACATACCCCTTTCCTTTACTGCTATCGGAAGCATAAAATGAAAACAATGACAGCAGTTGAGCACAGGAAACATTTTGCTATGCAATTTACACTGCAGGACGAATATTACGCATTGTTCGAGAAAACAAAATAAGAGGAGTCACAATGAATTATGAGTTATTAGAAGCTGCTTAATGCCTCCATAAAGTTTATTTGCACATTGTAAATCTCTAAATAGCAACAAGCGTATTATGTACATTGAAACAAACGTTTGACATCTCAGTAATAACACTACTGTCCAATGGAAATTAATTTGTTGGCGAAACCATACTAGTATTTGTTGTTGTTGTTGTTGTTGTTGTTGTTGTGTGTATGTGTGCGTGTGTGTGTGTCTGTCTGTGTTTATGTGTGTGTGTGTGTGTGTGTGTGTGTGTGTGTGTGTGTGTGTGTGTGTGTGTAGGTGTAGGTGTAGGTGTAGGTGTGAGCGGGTGGGTGTATGTGCGTGTTTCACCATGTGCAATGTTCTCATCAAAATCGATGTTTACTGAAGCATTCGACGAAAAAAAATATACGTCCAAAGAATATTGTGTCAATTTGCTGAAATAATATAATGAGAGCTACTCTATAAATGTTTACTCGGATATGTACTGTAACAGTAATGCTGACATTACTAGTGGCAGCCACTTTAGTCTGAATACATTTTCAGATTCGTTTCTCCCACTCATGAAAAATACGTTTGCACTTCATAAACTGTGACGCTATACACGCTAACTTCTACACGAACTTGCTCTTCTACTGATGATGTTGAATGATGAAATTCGTCACTGAAGACAACGTTGGTGAAGATCGAAGACAGTCATCAGCAAGCACAAACGAGATTTTTTGGAATTTGGGCAATGTCATTAATTTGTTAGTCACGCATTAAACCTGCACTCAAATATGAAATAGGCAATCATAGTAATGTGTTTCGCTTTTATGAAATTTTAATTAATGGACTTATTGGTAGAGAACTACTTGATACATGAACCTTATATTTTTCTTGTATGATATTTTCGTAATTTTCTATCAATAAATGAATGGAGTTATATAGGGGGGACTCCTTTAAAGTGTCCATGTTCTAAACCATATGATACACAGATATTAGGTGTATATAAAAAAGAAGTTGCAGAACGTAATGTGTAGTATTTTATAAAGTGATAAATTAGTTTCACACGAATGAAATTTACTGCAGCATTATCTTCATCATAATTTAATTTGTCTAACCAAGAAATTTTAAAGACTGGAGCTGAGAGTTTCTCGTTACATGACTTTTCATTTAATTCACGAAATAAACCTAGTGATTTATTTCACTTTTATTTTGTTATCTATATGCACATATTGGGATCCCCATGAAGTGGGATTGACAGGCGATTCAGAGAAAGTACAGAGAAGGGCAGCTCGTTGTAATTGATGCACGAGTTGTAGTGGAAATCATCAAAAGAAAGGCGTTACTCGTTACGACGAGATCTATTTGCGAAATTTCGTTCACTAATTGTCTAATGCTCTGTTTCAGTTTCTTTATGATTACATTGAGTAATGATATTGGGTTTCAAGATAAATATTGTAATGTACTGTGTCGATGCCTGTATGTAGTTTTCCAGTTTGGTTTGTGGTTCAACTATTCAAAGAGGAAGCGATCCATATACCTGAGCCACTATATTGTGTTATATTCTTTTGCTATCATTATTATGAAAATTATTTGCTGAATGTCTTTTATAAAAATATGTGCCAACAGTCTTTAAACTGAGGACATCATCAATAATCCGCATACCTGTACAAAACTTCATTAATTTATATGTAACGCTTTTGTTCTGTTATTTATTGTATTAGCGGAGCAGTGGTTTGAATGGTTCTGTTTCCTCATATATTATAGTTTACTAACTCTTAGAAGGGGACTCTTCTGAAATGGATTAGAAGCCTGACTGGGACATTCGATTTACGCAGTGTTGATTTGCGTCAGAGAATTGATGCAGTGGGATTATTCAGTGTTAGTTCTCTTTTCAACTGTGCTGTGTAGGATGATGTCTATATTTAACTGAGGGTTTCCATTTCATCAGCTCATCAGCTTCGAACTGCAGTCGACCCAAATGTGAGTTCAGAGTGTTACCCTTTTGCCATCTCACTTTAGGGCATATAATAGTTAGCATGAAATACAAGGCAAGATATATTTCTTTGGATACCATTAATCGACTATGGTCGAACGTGAATAGCCGCGAGGTTTGGGACTTTAAGGTGCGAATTACATGACCAATGCCATTGGATATTCGAGTCCTCCTTCGAACATTGGTATTTATGTTGCCCTAAGTTAGTTTAAGTAATTTCTATTACCGATGACCTCAGGAATTTGGACCCTCAGTTTTATAAACTTTTTCACATCTGATTCGAGCACGTACAATTGGTTGAAATAAAAAGAGCTGCACGTCGGTACAGTTACTGGAACGACATCTGCGCCAAGTGCTGGTCGGATTTCAACCGTGTTTCTGAGCGCGTAGAATCAGCTTGCCGGGTTTTTTTCCGCTAGCGATTGTTTGTTTAAATCCACTTCCTAGCGGTCGCGTCTTGTGTCCGTCTTCCGTGAATAACATGGAGCATTCTGAGCATCGTGCAACTTTCAAGGTTTCATTACTTGCTGACCACATAAGAGCCCGAACCCATTAAGTTGAAATGTGTAGTCGTAAGAATTTCATTGAGATCCTCTTAATGTTGATCAAAATATCCACGGGTGTACTGCCGGTCTATAGTGTCCAACGGGCACAATATTTCGGCGATCATACATGTCGCCATCATCAGGTGAACTGACGGACTGAGCTCCTGGAAACGCGCCGGCACGGAGGTCCGCACGCTACGGCTGCTCGAAGGGAACTGGGTTCTAGTCCGGTAGCGGGCCATTTAAATACCCGCGGCCCGCGGAGCGACCCCTCCGCGGTCCGCGCCCCGCGCCGCGCAGTGGAACCGATTGCGCCGGCGTCTGAGAAGACGTCGGTGTGAGGGCTCTGTCCGCCGTGGTCGTCACTTCGTTACGTTTGCTAGAAGTGACGACCACGGCGGACAGAGCCCTCACACCGACGTCTTCTCAGACGCCGGCGCAATCGGTTCCACTGCGCGGCGCGGGGCGCGGACCGCGGAGGGGTCGCTCCGCGGGCCGCGGGTATTTAAATGGCCCGCTACCGGACTAGAACCCAGTTCCCTTCGAGCAGCCGTAGCGTGCGGACCTCCGTGCCGGCGCGTTTCCAGGAGCTCAGTCCGTCAGTTCACCTGATGATGGCGACATGTATGATCGCCGAAATATTGTGCCCGTTGGACACTATAGACCGGCAGTACACCCGTGGATATTTTGATCATCAAATACGCCGGGAGAAACTTAAGAATCACATCATACACCTCTTAATGTTGTTCGGATCGACTTTGTGATTACAAGTGGTGTCGTAAGTATTGAAATGACAGTAGTCGATATGTGTCAGGAAGTTATTCACAGACATACCAATGGACTTAAGTTGAAAATCCTCATATTTCATTCTGTGAACTGGTGGTCAGGTAGCACTAAACAATGGATTCAAACTGGTAATATACTGAACATCTTTCGCAGAAGGGTTATACTATTCTTGTATGTTCCACTTATATAATTTTTATGTTTGTTATACACTGGAAATCTTTTGTAGGGCGAAAGTTTAGTTGTTTTCACGTTTACTTCCTTTCTAATTGTTGGATATTCTTCAAGCTTTTCCTTGGACCTGTAAAACTCATTTAGTAAACGAACCTTAGTGCAATGAAAAAACTTCGATAACTTCTATATCACGATATATCAAAACATTCCTCATATATTAATGGAATACGCCAAGAAAGAATACAATTGCATAATTGTATTCTTTCTTGGCGTATTCCATTAATGACGTCTTCTCCGGTAATCAGCCGAGTGATGGCGTCGTCTTGTCGCAACGTTTCGATGAGCTTCGTGCTCATCAGCTTCTGGCGAAGATGAAACGTTGCGACAAGACGACGCCATCAATTAGCTGATTACCCGAGTGGACTTCATTAATTCCTCATATAGATGGTACATAAAAATATTAAATGCGTTTTATAATTTGACGAAAACCACAGTTCCGTAGCCGGTACCATGCAGAGCGGTCATTTGAACCAAACGGTAACAGTTGCGCATGAAGGACCATTGTAGCAACTTGCGAACCAGCCTGCTCGAGTATCCAGGATTTCTCACAACCGTCGACACGTTCCACCTTCTCACGAATGTGTCTTCTCACAAGTGTTACAAACTGTACGCAGAGGACGAATGGTGTCCCATCAATTACAGTGGTGAGTCCCATTTCTACTTAGCCTCCAATGATTATCATGTTAAGGGCCTGAGGCATATTGGAGAAACTTACAGGCAAATAGTAGGCATAATTCTTCCAGGTCATATTTGTTGTCTTAATGTCAGCTAATAACGGCAAAGCTATGCGTCACAGACATCCTGCGTTTGCACGTTCTACCGCTGATGGCACAGCACACTGAGGCAGATTTTCAGCAAGAAAACGCACGTTCACACAGCAAGTGCAGGGAATGACAATTGAAACTTAATGTAGACAAGTGTAGTGCGATACGAATACGTAGAAAGGAAGGTCCATTATCGCGCATCGGTTGCACAGTGGTAGAGTGCCAGACTACAAATCCAAAGTTCACGGGTTTGATCCCGCCAAGTCCTAGGATTTTTATTTGTCACTTTCCACTTCTTTCACCTCTGGCAGTATTGCTCATGTGAAAAATACCGAGTAGCACCATGGTTCGGAACCCACGTTAAACTGTAGGTCCCCCTACTGACTTACCCCCCTGGGTAAGTCAGTTCGAAGGTCGGAGGAAGGCAGCGGCATACCCCCTCCAAACAGGACCGTGCCTAGTAAAGCACTGTGGTGTTCAAACTGATCTTCGGATTGTTGACTGCTGCTTTCCCTTATAGCAGGTCGGCAACTGGAAACAGTTAATTTCATAAATTATCTGGGAGAAAGCATTAAGAGGGATTTAAAATGGAACGAACATATAAAATTAATCGTCGGTAAAGCAGATGCAAGTTTGGGATTCATTGGAAGAATCCTAAGGAAATACACTCCAAAAACAAAGGAAGTAGGTTAAGTACACTTGTTCGCCCACAGCATGAATACTGCTCACTGCTCACCGGTGTGGGATCCGTGGGAGGTGGGGTGGATGGAGGACGTAGAGAAGATCCAGCGAAGAGCAGCGAGCTTCTTTACGGGCCCATTTTGTAATCGTGAAAGTGTTAGGGAGATGATCGATAAACTCCAGTGGAAGATTCTGCAAAAGAGACGCGCTGTAGCTCGGTACGGGTTTCTGTCCAAGTTTCGAGAATATGCCTTTACCGAGGAGTCAAGCAGTATATTGCTTCGACCTACGTATATCTCGCTAAGAGATCATGAGGATAAAATCAGAGAGATTAGAGTCGACACAGAGGCATACCGACAATCTTTCTTTCCGCGAACAATACGAGACTGGGATAGGAGGGAGAACTGACAGTGGTACTCAAGGTACCCTCCGTCCCACGTCACACACTGTCAGATGGCTTGCGGAGTGTGGATGTAGATGTGGGTGTTTGTCGATTACCTTCAGCACTGTGTGGCCGTCCCTCATGCCGTGCAGTAACCTCAGAGCGGTCCGTCATTGAGCAATGGTTCTCCGTTCCTGTGCACACCCGATGGATCTGGAGGAACGGCTGCAAATGTGGACAAACATTCATATATACCAATTAGGTTCCTTTCAGATTATGCTGATACAATGGCTCCACACTTAGCTATCCCATACAAACGGTTGCTAAGCGAAAGCACCATATCCAAAGACTGGGAAGTTGCATAGGTCACCTCAATATTCAAGAAAGGAGTGGTCCGCAAAATTATAGGTCTGTATCATTTACGTGGGTTTGCAGTAGGACTTTCCTCAAACAGTATGATCTACAAGGAAGATAACGACCTATTAACACATAGTCAACACGGGTTAAGGAAGTATCGTTCTTGTGAAACACAGCTGCCTTTTTACTCGCATGATGAGTGGTGTCTAAAAAGGATCTGAAATAGAGTACATGTATCTAGGTTTCCGGTAGGATTTTAACATTGTACCTCACAAGCGCCTTCTAATCTAATTGCGTACTTACGAAATATGGGAACATTTGTGCGATGGGGTTCTAAATTTCCTAACAGGACACAGTTCGAAGTAATCGACCAAAAGTCATCCAGGAAAACGGAAGCGATGACTGGCGCTCCATAGGGACGTGTTATAGGGCCCGTCCTGTTTATCATTTTTATAAGCAATTTAGAAGACAATGTAAGTCAACATAAGATCAAACGCAACAGAAAAATTATTTAGATAATATATCGGCAAGGTGAGAAAACTGACAATGGTGTCTAAACAATGAACATGTGAAGTCATTCAAATGAACAGTAAAAGAGTACCATTAAAATACATTTACACAATGAAGTCAAATACAACTAGGAATAAAAATTACGAAGAACTTAAATCGGAAAGTACACAATAACTACGTTGATATGAAGGCGAACAAAGGCTTCGTTTCATTGGCAGAACACTTAGAACAGGCAACAATTCTGCTAAAGAAAATAACTGTACTACACTTGTGAGTCCTATTTCGAGGTATTACTGTCCCAAGTGGGATCACCACCAAGTTCAGAGAAAGGCAGCTCTTTTTGTATTATCACGATAAAGGGAAGAGAGTGTCAAGGAAATGATGCACGAGTTGGGATGGAAATCATTAAGAGAAAGGCGTTGCTACGAGATTTATTAGCGAAATTTCTGTCACCAACATTCTCTTCCGAATGTGAAAAAATTATGTTACCACCCACCTAATTAGGGAGACATGATCATCTTAATAAAGCAAGAGAAATAAAGTGCAATTAGAGAATGGGAACGGTAGAGATCATCCTCCATGCCCTTCAATGTGATTAGCGAATTACGTATGTAGATGTTGATGTAAGGGGGATCCAAAGGTTTTTTGACACCGTTACCAACTACGTAAGTGCTTGTGTCATAGCTAGAAGTGTTGTACCAATCTAAGTTTAATCCTACATTATATTCAGTTCTATATAGGAATTCTCTCAGAGACAGTAAAGCACCCGGAATAGCAGTTGAACGGAATGGATAGTGTGCTGAAAGGTGCATATAAGATGAACATTAACAAGAGCAAAACCAGGGTAATGGAGGGTAGTCTAAGAAAATCAGTTGATGCTGAAGGAATTAGATTAGGTAACGATACAATAAAGGAGGTAGATGATTTTTGTTACTTGGGCAGTAAAATTAACAAATGATGGTCGCAGTACAGAGGATATAAAATGCAGAAGGGCAATGGGTAGAAAAGCGTTCTGGAAAAAGAGAAATTTGTTAACATCGAATATTGATTTAAGCCTAAGGAAGTCTGTTCTGAATGCATTTGTGTGGAGTGTTACCTTCCATGGGAGTGAAACATGGACAATAAACAGTGCGGACAGGAAGAGAATAGAGGCTTTTGTAATGTGGTGCTACAGAAGAACGCTGAAGAGTAGGTGGAGGTGGGTGGATCGCGTAACTAATGGGGAGGTACTGAACAGAATTGGGGATATCTTGAGTAAAAGAAGGGATCGATTGGTAGGAAAAATTCTTAGACATCACTGAATTGTGATTTTCGCGTTGGAGGGAAGTGTATGGGGTAAAAACCGCAGAGGAAGACCAAGTGATGGATACAGTAAACAGATTGAGACAGATGTAGGTTGTCGTTCTTATGTGGAGTTGAAGAGGCTTGCTGAGGATAGAATAATTTGGAGAGCTGCATCAAACCAGCCTTCGGGCTGAAGACAACAACAACAAAGGAATGTGGTGTTGTATCACTTATCTTTGAATTCCAACCATTCCTTAGAGTGCATCACTATTTCTATTTAGTTTATAATTAAACTGACGACCTTACATGTGCTTGGTGCCGGCTGTCCTTCGTGTGAGATGTTTCGTCCCAGAATCTCTTCCTCACTGCTAAGCACGTAAGCCCTTGTCCTCATCGCTTAACGAGAATCGCAGAGTCGGCGGGAGCATGCAGACCGGTTTTACTTCAAAGGAGGTGTGGGAGGTAAACACTCCGAATGATGAGGGTAGAGCGGCAGAGCGTAGTGGCTCACTCGGTCTTTCTCATCATTCCCAGTCCGCGTGGAAACCTAAGTAAACACGATCAATGCTCAAGCAACGCTTAGGGAAAAGGAGTGCGGAGTACTCGGCAGTGACAACTCTAGTATGTGGCTAACACAACAGTCGGATAATACTATAAGGAAGGATAAAACTAAATTTTAGGAACTGTGCGTACACAATGTAAGAGCTAGTCACTACAGTATATTGTTGGACATCCAAAATGGATCACTGAGGCCCTTAGATATCAGAGTCAGCCACGGCGGAGTGGCCAAGCGCATTGACGTGCTATGCTCCGATGCACGAGGCCATTCCCCATCGGGGGTTCGAACCCCCCCTCGGGCATGGATGTTTGTGTCGTCTTTAGTATAAGGTAGTTCATAAGAAGTTTGTAAGTTTAGGGACTGATGACCACACATTTAAGTCCCTAATGCTTTACAAACATTTGATACGAAATTTATTTCGGATTTAGTACAAATATCAGATGATTAAAGAAACAGCTCTATGTGAAGATGATGAAATCAGTATTGTTGCTACGTGTTTTGTCTGTACTCTCTACTACACGTTTCGACGTTGCAAGTATGATGTTCTTGGTGTGATGTTTGGGTTTAATAGTCCACGCTGCTTCCACATACTACCAAACTTGATCTGATGTAGTGGCATATGAAAAAGAAATTAAATGTTATGAGCATCTGATTTCTCAGACAGGTATTAAAGAGCTTAGCCGTATGCTAAGCGCCCTGCTGTTGAACAATTTCACGTTTTGTGACCTCGTGTTCAGGCCGTGGATCACACTTCATCAAGGCGGATTATCATATGGTACTGCTTACAAGCTATGTCTTCTACATCTACATCTACATGGGATACTCTGCAAATCACATTTAAGTGCCTGGCAGAGGGTTCATCGAACCACAATTATACTATTTATCTCCCATTCCATTCTCGAATAGCGCGTGGGAAGAATGAACACCTGAATCTCTCTGTTCGAGCTCTGATTTCTCGTATTTTATTCTGATGATCATTTCTACCTATGTAAGTGGGAGTCAACAATATATTTTCGCATTCGGAGGAGAATGTTGGCGATTGGAGTTTCGCAAGTAGCTCACGCCGCAACGATAGCGCCGTTATTGTAATGATTCCCATCCCAGATCCTGTATCATTTCCGTACCGCTGTCTCCCCTGTATCGTGACAATACGAAACGAGCTGCCCTTCTTTGGACTCTTTCGATGTCCTCTGTCAAACCCACCTGATAAGGATCCCACACTGGGCTGCAATACTCCAAAAATGGACGGACAAGCTTAGTGTCTGCAGTTTCTTTTGTAGTTCTGTTGCATGTTTTAAGGCCTTCTACCAATCAAACGCAGTCTCTGCTACGCCTCTCCCACGATATTATCTACGTGTTCTTTCCAATTTAAGTCTGAAGTAATGGTAATTCCTAGGTATTTTGCGGAGTTTACGGCCTTCATATTTGATTGATTTATCTTGTAAACAAAGTTTAACGGATTTCTTTTCGTGCTCATGTGGACGACTTCACACTTCTCATTATTTAGAGTCAATTGCTAATTTTTACACCATACTGATATCTTATTCAGATCGTTCTGCAGTTGGTTTTGATCTTCAGATGATTTTACTAGATGGTAAATGACGGCGTCATCTGCAAACAACCTAAGAGAGCTACTTATATTTTCCCCCTAAATCGTTTATGTAAATAAGGAACAGCAGAGGGCCAATAACACTACCCTGTGGAACGCCTATTATCACCTCTGTTTTAGTCGATGGCTTACCATCGATTACTACGATGTGTCCTCTCTGACAAGAAACCCCCTATCGCAAATTTCTTGATTCTTCATATGGCGTGTAAGTATGGAGATTTGTACTCCAGACTTCATGTTGTTTAATGAACATATCACAGCACAGTTTATAATTTTATTGTCAATTTTCAGGTCCTAAGAGCCGTGACATAACGAAGCTTTCGTTATAATTAAGCTCCCAGGACAACAGAACTGGAGCGGTCAGCCTCCTCCCCCCCCCCCTCCGTCCCAACCCATAGTCAGCCGCTACAATACGAGGCTGAATGATTTCAAAATTCTTCCACTCCACTACTGCGACTGGTACATCAACCGGTTACAAAGATGATGTATGTAAAAAGCCTTGGTTCCAGACTTTTATTCATTAATAACGCGTTTCGTCTACAATAGGCATCATCAGATTATCTACAAGGAAAAGGAAAAAAAATAAGATTTTAATTATGAAATGTGATGTTCCTAACTCGAGCTAGCATGCATTAGCAAATAAGAGACAAATACGGGGTTGAAACTACAAATAGGCGTCAAGAAGGGAAACAAGATCCCGATAAATGGTTGTAGCTTCAGGAATACAATAAATTTAAAAGTAGGGATGGGTAAGGGCGTGAAAAATAAAATTGTTGGCTAAGGAGCATATTAACAAATTGCTAAGGGTGATGCTACCCTAATACATGAGAGATGAAGATGGGACTTAAAGAGCTAGAGTTCATGTCTGTACATAATTCATGATTAAAAGGTATAAAATAATAGATACGACAAAAAGTTAAAATTTGGAACAGCTAAAATTACATGCCATTAAAAAGGGACATCATCATGTCAAAATAATGTTTTAACTGCTGATCATTCAGAAGACCCTCTACACCCAAAAAGGTTCGCTTGGTGATTTCAAATTCCTCCAACACATTAAGCATACGACCCTTTTGGGCGAAATGCAAAATTTTTCATGTTGTTAATAGTTGGTGGAGATCGGCAGAAAGACTTCAGTTGCTCAGATGAAGAGTGGTTAATCTCTCATCTTTTTGTGAGCAGATGTTTTTGGAACCTGGTTCTGAACATTCTTCCCGTTTTCCCAACGTATTAGAGATTACAATGCATGCAGATCTATCGTAGTTACTTGTCGGAATCTGCTCATTACGAGGGAACTGATATTGAACGTTAGTTCAAATGTTCAAATGTTTGTAGAACTTATGGGACTTAACTACGCGGTTATCAGTCCCTAAGCTTACAAACTACTTATGAACTAGCTAAGACTAAGGACGGCACAAATATCCATGCCCGAGGGGAGATTCGAACCCCCGACCGTAGTGGCCGTGCAGACCGTGACTGGAGCGCCTCAGTCCCCTCGGCCACCGCGGCCGGCTTGAGCGTTAGTACTGCAGGAGAAGGCTATGTGAACGGCTGTATCACGGAAGAACTTGGCCAAATCGTAAGGGAAGTAGCCTATGCAGGGGAGGCGCATTCGTTTAACTCCAGTGTTTGGTTCGAAAGATGAGTACAGCGTACAAGATTTCAGCCTCTTTTCAATATAAAGCTTCCAAAATAAAGAACATCTGCTCACAAAAAATGAATGATTTCAGCTGCTGAGGCATCCGTAGAACACGTGCACAAGTTGAACAGATTAACATAATCTGTAACAAGACATGTCAGGGCAATAAGAGCAACGCCCATAATGTGATACGATAGCTACCACAAAATTATCGGAGCATCGACACAGATGCGTGTAGACGAACAGCGGTTTTACATCCGAATCTAGATACATACTCCGCAATACACCTTATGATGCGTGGCAGCCAATACCTCGTACCACTACAAGTCACTTCTTCTCTCTACCAATCCCATATTTACCTAGCGAAAAGCGAATTCCGGTATACCTTTCTAATAGATTTAATTTCTTAGCTAAGCTTTGTGCTACTCATGCGTCATGTATGTTAGTGGCAGTAGAAATGTCCTCTAAATTTCCTCGACTTTGTTTCTCGAAAAGAATGTCAGTTCTCATTTGAGTTCCCAGAACATGGTTGAAACACTTGCCCAGAAACAACCAGTTACAAACCTAGCAGTTCGCCTCTGAATTGCTTCCATGCCTTCCTTTGAATCTATCTGGCGAGGAGCAATACACAAGGTGCCAGCATAATCGATTTATTCGAGGTTCTGTTACTAATGAACCACATCTCCAAGTAATCCGAAGTCGGCCATTCGCCTTTGCCATCACTATATTTCATAATTTCATATTGCTTTGCAACGTTAGGCCTACACCTATAATTAACGCGTTTCTCACAAGTAGAAAATTATTCGCGTACAACAGGATATTTTTTTCTTATTCGTGTGTATTAATGTACATTTTCCTACATTTAGAGCTAGCTAACAGCTTATCAACTAGAAATTTTGTCTACGTCTTCCTGTATAGTATTGCAGTTGAATGACGAAACCTTCCCATACATCTCACAATCATTAGTAAAGACCCGCAGGATTTTATCACTCAGTACTTCACATAATTTATTTAAGCAGAAAATAATAAAAGGAAGAGACACTCTTAGGTTACACTCCTGAAGATATCCTTGGATGAACACTCGCTGTCGACGACAACGTACTAGATTCTACTATGTATGAAGTGTTCACGACAGTCATATGTCAGCAAGCCTTTAAGTTCGTAGCTTCGGTAGTAGCAGTCCTCGCTGCGGCACGGTGTCACGTGCCTTTCGGAAGTCTAGAATTAAGCAGGCTGCCTGTTGGCCTTTATCTTGATATGTGGAAAGGCCAAGCTGAGTTTCAAAGGAGCGATGCTATGTATAGCCATGCTGGTGCATGGACAGAAGCTATTCCGTGCCAAGGAAATTTTATGTTTTCGAACTGACAATATATTCAGGAACCCTAGAGCAAACTGATGTTAATGAAATTGATCTGTAATATTGCGGGTTCGTTCGTTTACCTTCCTTACAAACGAAAATCGACTGCGCGTTTTCCAGTTGCTTGTGTGGTCGCGCTGGTCAAAGATTCGTGATTAATGCAAACTGAGTATGGGGCTATGTCATAGTCTTTCTAAATCAGAATTGGGACTTCTTACAGAAGTAGGTGGGCAGATCGCGTCACTAATCACGAGATACTGAAGATAATTGGGGAGAAATGGAATTTCAGGCATACTTTGTCTGATAGAAGGGATCGATTGATAGGACATGTTCTTAGACAACAAGGAATCGTAAATTTAGCATTGTAGGAAAGTGTGTGGGGAAAAAGCGCAGAGGGTGGCCCAGAGACGAATATAGTGAGAATATTGAGATGGATATGGGTTGCCGTTCTTATGAGGAGATCAAGGGCCTCTTCAGTTTATAATATGGTGGAGTCCGAGGACTGATTTACAAAACATGGCCTCGACATGAAGCTCACCAGCGAAACTGCATATCAGAAAATATATTTGTATATAAAAATATATTTGTATATAAAAACAGTTCTATCAAGTAGATAAAGCTTCTTATATTTTCTTTATTTCTTTAATTATTTATTGTTTTAATTACAAGTTATTGGCAACCGGAAAGTCGTATTTAAAACCGAGCTGGATAATTTAGAGTAGGAACAATTAAAATTGAAATTCTTCTGACATATTTGTCGCGATACATCAGAAGAATTTCATTTTTAACAGTAATGACCGCCAAAGCCTACGTTCGAATAGAGGAAGAATTACGTTGACATATAGTACGGAGAAACAGCACGCATAGAGCAACTACCAAATACGGATCGGATGGACTTACGTTGAAGCAGCCAGCCACAGGTAATGTTTCAGGATATACGGCAATGGTCGCAGCGCGAAAAACAATCCAGTTTGATATCATCGCCGGCGAGCTGTGATGGTTCATAAGAAATGCGCCCGTAAGAGGCAGTGAGCTTGATTTAACGTCATCATTCCATGCCGGCGAGCAGCGAATTGGCAGCGTATACGCATCCTGTGTCTCCGCACCAAATTTCGGGCCTCAACATTTTGCTGGCCGGTCGCCGTGACTCCCATTTGCGCAAAAACAAGTACGATGCGCTGACATTTCCGGAAGGCTTTTGACACTGTACCCCACAAGCGGCTTCTAACGAAATTTCGTGCTTATGGAATATCTTTCCAATTGTGCGATTGTAGTCACGATTTCTTATCAGAAAGGACACAATTCGAGTAAAACAGAAGTCATATTTGGCGTTCCCTAGGGAAGCGTTATAGGTCCCCTACTCTTCCTTTATAAACGATTTAGGAGACAATCTGAATAGCTCCCTTCGACTGTTCGCGGATGATGCTGTCGTTTATCGGTTAGTGAAGTCAACAGAGGATCAAAAGCAACTGCAAAGTGATTTACACAAAATTTCTACATGGTGCGAAAATTGGCAATTAACACTAAATAAAGAAAAGTGTGAAGTAATACACATGACCACTAAAAGAAATCCGCTGAACTTCAATTACGCGATAAATCAGTCAAACCTTAAGGTCGTAGATTCTACCAAATACCTAGGAGTTACAATTACGATCAACTTAGACTGGAGACAACACATAGAAAATATTGTGGGGAAGGTGAACCAAAGATTACGTTTCATTGGCAGAACGCTTCGAAGATGCACCTGCTCCACCAAAGAGACTGCCTACATCACACTTGTACGTCCTCTCCTGAAGTACTGATGCCCAATATGGGACCCTCACCAGATGAAACTGAATGAACGAAATTGAGAAGGTTCAGAAAAGAGCAGATCGTTTTGTTTTATCACGTTACGGGGGGAAAGCGTCACAAAAATGTTGCACGAATTGGGGTGGAAATCATTAAAAGAAAGACGTTATTCATTGCGGCGTGAAATGTTTGCGAAGCTTGAATCACCGACTTTTACTTCTGAATGTGAAAGTATTTTGCTAGCACCCACCTATTTAGGGAGATAACCATCCCAATAAAATAAGAGAAATCAGATCGAAAACGGAACGATTTAGGTGTTGTTCCGTCCCATGTGCTATTAGAGAATGGAACGGTTGAGAAAAGTTATTAAAGTGGTTAATGAACCTCTGCGAGGCACTTAAATGTGATTTGCAGAGTATCTATATAGATGTAGACATTGTTCTGAGGCGACGTCGCATATGGTATACATACGTTTTCGCGAATCACACGTGTTCTTGCCGTTTTCGCGCGGGTAGACGGACAAGCGCGCAGAATCTTATTTCACACGAAAAATAAAAATTCCTCTCCGTGCGGATTCTTGGAAACCGAGGCACGGCCATCTCAAGCACAACTAATTCTTCGGTGTCATGTGCGCCGTTCCACATGAAACCGCTGCACTGAACAGTGCCTTTTCCGGAAAGCTCTCTGTCGTCGAGCAAACGCTTCTGGGAGGCCGTCGAAGCGTTCCGCAGTGGATAAACAAGGCGCCCCGTGGTGCGTTCTTCGCGCAGCTGCGGTCCCCTTCGCCTTTCCCAGAGCCCGCGGTTCCAAACACCACGACTTCCCAAGCCACAAACATTCCCACGAACCTAAACAGGTTTGCAGAATCTGTCCCATATTACAGCACACATTCGCAATTTGCCATAAAGGAGGAACGACCATAAAGCTGAGATACCTTTGAACGTTGCACGTCTTTATCAAATTCACACATCACATAACAGTGCTCTATATATTACCCTAGTTTTTAGTTTTAAATATTTTCAGTGCAATGCCCTGAAACATTGTAACCTCATCAAAGTGTTTAGAAAAATGGTACGTGTCAAATGTATTCAAAGAACTGTGTGCTTGTCGCGGAACTCTTTCTAAACTGCTGGACAAATTTCAATGAAATGTTGTGTATGTGTTTGAGTTGATGGTGTACATTCACAACTAGAAGTGATGGGTGGCTCTGGAAAATCCACAGAATTGAGCTAGTTAAATTTGGTACCATTGGATTAGATTCCTATTTTGTGCGATGGTATACCTTACATATGCCTGCGATTAAATTCAGCACACTTTACTTTCATCAGAGGCAGCCGGTGGTACCTAAAGCTGGTTGTCGGACCCAAGTTTTAAATCAAATTTTCAAATGTTTGTTAAGCTTAAGGGACTTAATTGTGGGGTCATCAGTCCCTAAACTTACAAACTACTTATGAACTACTTACGAACTAGGACGGCACAAATATCCATGCCCTAGAGGGGGGATTCGAACCCCCGACCGTAGCGGCCGTGCAGATTGCGACTGACGCGCCGCACCCAAGTTTCATAGCAGGTCTAAGGTTTTATATGAGACGCTTACAGGGTGACATTTGTAATGTTCCTAGAATTCGTGGGGTATGAAAGTCAGAAAATTTAATTTTTGCAAATCCAATTTACGATTCTATGAAACGTTAGACATATATCAGTGACCAAGAAAAATATCTGTGGTAGTGTGAATGGTACTATTTATCAACAATCGTTACGAAATCCGCTATATTCCTAGTAGAAATAAAATTAATTCTTATGGTCTTAAACATGACCTGTCTGCAACAGCAACTGTTTTAACGTGATTCCCTGTACGAGAATTGAGCCCCACAGTTGCTTTAAAGAACTAAACGTTTCTGGTGTATAACAAACAAAGACACGATAACGTAATACGAAAAGCGCCCTTTTTATTCGCAACGAGAAGTACGGTGCCCCCCCCCCCCCCCGGATCGGCAGAGGTCCGTATAAATCGTTTGACCAGGGGCCACGCCGCGGTGGAGTAGCCGAGCGATCTAAAGCAGATCGCTGCGGAGCGCGCGGTTGCTCGCCGTGGAGGTTCGAGTCCTCCCTGTGGCATGGTTGTGTGTGTTTGTCCGTTAGTTTACCTAGGTTTAAGTAATTTGTAAGTTACGGACTGATGACCACGCAGTTTAGTCCGATAGCGATAGATTTACAGACACAGACCAGGGGCCACGAGTGTTTTGTTTCCGGTGGCTACCACCCTCAGCGACAGAACGTTACTGATCAGTGATTTATATTGTCTGTGTTGTCCGCGTCGCAAGGAAATATCAGTGGTATTGAACTGTGGTTACGAGTGAAGTGCTTCTAGTCACATAGACTTCACGAAATGCTAGTGGCAGCACATTACGCACTTTCCCCAGAAAAATTATTAACAACGTCACTAAATGCTCCGAAAACAAGGGTCAAATTTTACCTACGGCAGCGACGCCGTGAAGTGTTTATGTTGGCAACGAAATATTCCCTCTATGATGACAATTTAAGTACCAGTGAAGGGAACAAACAAGAATGTGTCAACCCCACAATGCAGCAACAACATTAATAATTTATTTCATGATGAACACAAAAGAATATTCCCCGTGTTCTTTGCGATAAGATTTTCAAAGAGCATTAAACAATCGTTGCCAACACCAGAACACTACGCAGCTGCTACGCAAGTAAATTTTTGTCAGTTCGAGAATAAAGATAAAAGAGTTTCTGCACGACCTCACTTTTTAGATGAAACTAACTGTGACATACACAAAAGTCAACTACTATATTGTTTGCAGAAATGGAAAATTTTGCATAGATAATCCTGGAACATGATTAGGTAAACTAGAGAAGAGTTAATATCAGTTCGTTTTAGTTCCAGATTCAAATATGCATTATCCAATTATATATCTATATTTTCTCGGTTTTAACAATGGTTTCTCTTTGAGATACATTTGGCTATCTGCTCAAATTATTGTTTAAGGTATTTGGCGTTTCAGGGACAGCTTCGGAAACATCAAGTGAACAGTCAGACTACTTGCTACAGGAGAGACACCTGCTTCAGAGGAGACACTTACTTCAAAAGAAAGAACTTATATTTCAAAGTATAACTCCACTCCTACTTCAGCTATTCCATATGAAACAATCGCGCCAAATTTGAAATGAATTCATTAATTTGTGAAAATATTGCGAATGATCCTACTGCATGGCCACAGATAAAACCTGATGAAAGTTATTTTTAATAGAAAATAGGCCAATTCGCATTAAAATATCTACATATCCTGCTGATGGCAACAACAGGTCGATTGTGGTACATATTACAGTAAAAAATTACCAAATAACGAAATTATTCGTCGTGATTGGTTTGTTTAGTCAAAATCTACAGATTTAGTATTTTCTTTCCACTGTAAGCTTTTTAATGCAAAGTCACTGACTTTAATGGTGAGTTTGTTTTTAAAGACTGGAGGGATTAGTCCAGATATTTCGAAAGGCATGAAAATATTCTTCAGAATAAAAATAAAATAAAAAAGGTATCTAAAATTGACTTACTAAAAGGTCGAACAGTAGGCTGAAAATCAGACTAAAGCAGACCGTGAGAAAAAAGTGGTAGACGGTAGTTTTGTAGACGATAATCGAGATTATAAAGTTTTTCGCTAGGTAAAATTTAACTTTTAGAGGTGCTACTGAAAAATTATTCGATTCAAATAATTGAAATGTTTTGAAGTTAGTTGAATGTATTTCTGATTTTGATAATATATTACTAGAACACATTGCATGAATTCAAAGTGCTCAGCATAGCATGCCCTATTATCTTGGGCACAACATTCAAATCAACTGAATAATTTCCGAAGAAATCAAAAATACTTTGCTCCATCTTTTAAAACAATCTAAACAATGTGATTCTTGAGTTTCTCCTGGCGTATTTGATAATCAAAATATCCACAGGTGTACTGCCGGTCTATAGTGTCCAATGGGCACAATAATTCGGCGATCATACATGTCGCCATCATCAGGTGAACTGACGGACTGAGCTCCTGGAAACGCGCCGGACGGAGATCCGCACGCTACGGCGGCTCGAAGGGAACTGGGCTCTAGCTCACGCTCACGCTTCTCATGACGGACGTCGACCTTGGTCCGATGGGTTGCAGGCTAAGCATTTACTGCTGTTCCTGCGGTACCTGAAACATATGAAACACAAATTAGTGACCTGACTGGAGGAAGGGTCTTAGGGTGTCAGATAATGACGGTTGGGTTCTAGCCCGGTAGCAGGCGATTTAAATACCCTCCTCCCGCGGAGCGACCCGTCCGTGGTCCGCGCCCCCCGCCACGGTCGCGCAGTGGAACCGATTGCGACGGCGTCTGAAATGACGTCGATGTGAAGGCCCTGTGCGCAGTCGTCGTCACTACGTTACGTTTGCTAGATTTACTCTTAATTTAACCAATCGCTGGTTCCCAAGCTTTGCTAAGATTATAGCCACAGTCACGGTTTATGAGAACGTCACTTGTGCGAATTTCAATGGCCTCTCTAACGACGGAGTCCCAGTATCTCGACGACTGTACCAGAATCCTAGTGCGTTCATACTCCATCGCGTGATTCTCCGACAAACAATGTTCAGCAACCACCGACTTGCTCGGATAAAAATGTTCAAATGTTTGTAAAGCTTATGGGACTTAACAACGGGGTCATCAATCCCTAAACTTACAAACTACTTATGAACTACGTACGAACTAGGACGGCACAAATATCCATGCCCGAGGGGGGATTCGAACCCCCGACCGTAGTGGCCGTGCTGACCGTGACTGAAGCGCCTCAGTCACCTCGGCCACAGCGGCCGGCTTGCTCGGTTACATCAGTCGTGTGTGCCTCTGGTTTTTAACGCATCGATCCTCGACGGTACGCATCGTCTGTCCAATATATGATATTCCACACTGACACGGAATCTGGTACACGCCGGCCTTCCTCAAACCGAAATCATCTTTCGCACTCCCCACCAGTGCACGAATTGTATTGGGCGGACAAAAGACAGTTCCAACCTGGTGTTTCTTCAAAATGCGGGCGACCTTCCCCGAGAGTGCACCAGTATATGGAATAAACGCAGTGCCTACATCCTCCCTCGTGTTTTCATCCGTTTCCACTGGTTGTGATGTAGTGGTTGGGCGTTGGTCGGAGAGCCCAATGAATCTACTACTCTGGGTACCCATTTTTTCGGAATACAGTTGTCAGGTGAGAAATATGATCTCACGGTTGCTTTTTTTTTAATCGTTTTGGGTTCTATATTTCTATACTATGTACTTTGGCGCACGTCTGAGTTTACACTACTGAGGTCACGGAAGTTCGGAAGTGGTAAAACATATTACGTTACTTTTATTTCAATTATTTCACATTTTCGTGTTAACATTTACTGTAACCTACCTGGATCCCAGAATTATAACCGAGAAATTGAAACAAACCGCATAACGATAAGTCCTGCAGTTGTTGATTTTAAGAACTTTAAGGATTAACCGTGAAATGTAAGGGAGGGTTAAGGTACTTACTAGTAAATAAAAGTATTAAATCATAAATTTATACAACTTTCCAGCCAGGTCACGTTTTTAATTGTGGATGACCGATTTCGACGTTCACAGGCGTCAACTTCTGATCTCCTATATTTTACAGTCATACCTTACATGCTTTTATCTATGTCCTTTCATTACAATTGTCACGGAGTTGTTGCATACAAACATGGATGCTGAACATATCATTGGATGTACAGTATAAAAATGTTCAAATGTTTGTGTAGCTTATGGGACTTAACGACGGGGTCATCGGTCCCTGAAATTACAAATTACTTATGAACGCAGAATGAAACTTTCACACTGCAGCGGAGTGTGCGCTGATATGAAACTTCCTGGCAGATTCAAATTGTGTGCCGGAACCGGGACTCGAACCTGGGACCTTTGCCTTTCGCGGGCAAGGGCAATACCGACTGTGCTATCCCGACACGACTCACGATGCCGCCTCACAACTTTACTTCCGCCGGTACCTCGCCTCCTACTTTCCAAACTTCACAGAAGCTCTCCTGCGAACCATGTAAGACTAGCACTCCTGGAAGAAAGGATATGGTGAAGACATGGCTTAGCCACCGCCTAAGGGATGTTTACAGAATGAAACTTTCACTCTGCAGTGGAGTGTGCGCTGGTGTGAAACTTTTCACTACCGACTGTGCTATCCCGACACGACCCACGATGCCGCCTCACAACTTTGTTTCCGCCAGTACCTCGCCTCCTACTTTCCAAACTTCACAGAAGCTCTCCTGCGAACCATGCAAGACTAGCACTCCTGGAAGAAAGGATATGGTGGAGACATGGCTTAGCCACAGCCTAAGGGATGTTTCCAGAATGAAACTTTCACTCTGCAGCGGAGTGAGAGCTGATATGAAACTTCTTGGCAGATTAAAATTGTGTGGCGGAACCGGGCACATTAGCTAACACTAAGGACGGCACAAATAGCCATGCCCGAGAGGCGGATTCGAACCCTCGATCGTAGTGGCCGTGCTGACCGTCACTGGAGCGCCTCAGTCGCCTCGGCCACCGCGGCCGGCTCTACAGTATACATGCCCATATTGGTTGCACAAGAGTCACTTAGAGACTGCCGTGGGTTCGCTGCCTATACGCCGATGTAGGCGGTATAGCCTCTCTATGTTATTCTGTACTGGCTGGGTACGGCCGGCAGTCGCAGCGAAACACTACTTTTAGCCTGTCTGCTGTCACTGACGTGGGCCGATATTGGGGCTCCTAGTGGCAACCACGCCCGCAGCCGCGGCCGGATCACCGGTCGGTGATAAGCCCAGATTTACAGCTCCATTAAGGAGCGGTAACACGTTACACAGCTCTTTATGGCGCCAAATTACGGCAGTGGCTCGCGCTGGCCAGCGGTGCGTGGGAGCGGCGCAGTGGGTGGGCGGAAGGGGAGGGGGCATTTAAGTGGAATCAATCGGAGCGGCCGGCCCGCGGTTGCGTGAGCGGCGGAAGGGCGGCGTGAGCGCGTGGCTGACGCCAGGCCGCCGCACAGTAGAGGGCGCAATCCCCAAAACCTGGCCCCAACCCCGAAAAAGGAACTTTCGAATCTCGGAAGTTTAATGGGTAATCAGTTGGGTAGGGGAAGGATTGGTGCATCTCACGAGGAAAGTATATGGGCTCGAACAAACATATCTGTATGAACGTTTGTTTACAGTTCTCTACGTACACTTCAATGTGCTGGAGGGCGTCCTTTCTATGCAAAACTCTGCAATGATGCTCTAGATAGCACTGTTTATGCCATTGTAGACGCCCTACATATTGGAGATATCTTAACTATAGCCGGCCGCGGTGGCCGAGAGGACTGAGGCGCTCCAGTCACGTTCTGCACGGCCACTACGTTCGGGGGTTCGAATCTCCCCTCGGGCATGGGTATTTGTGCCGTCCTTAGTCTTAGCTAGTTCATAAGTAGTTTGTAAGCTTAGGGACTGATGACCCCGTAGTTAAGTCCCATAAGCTATACAAACATTTGATTTTTCTTAATTATAACTTGTGTAATAATCATCGTACATGTTCTCTGTCGTACTGTCATCAATAGCCGCGAAGATAGTTGCAACTTTAACCTTCTTGCAGAAAGTCTGTTGGTATTCACTGCCACTGCTTCCTCCGCCTCTTCCCGCACTACCGCCTCTTCCGTAGCACTACCGCTAGCAATGAGTTGTTCGTCATTATCATCCCTATTATCATGTGTTAGTGTTACAACAGTATCTAACTTATGCTCATATTTCTGTACTATAACAGATACGAGAAAGCATGAAAATGATTCATCTTCTACACTAATACCATCTTCACCAAGTAGGGTTCTTCGTAACTTCATCTCAACCAATCGCAGTACATTAGCTGCATTGTTTACCAATAGCCGCCCCAGCTGACGCTTCGACACACAAATAACGTCACAAAACGAAACTTTGGAGGCACACTGCACCGTCCCTACTGGCGAACCGACAGGTCAAAGTGCAATGTGGCAAGGCACACGCAGAGGCCTCTAACTGACGACTGCAGAGTTTTGCAGAGGCGGGAGTATCACTAGTGCAATAAGGGATCTTTACATTATCTCTCATATGATTTTGGTGTATATGTGTTTATTCGAGCCCAAGTACTTTCCTTGTCAGTCCAAAAGAGAAGGTGAGCATCTTCGTTACTTGTCGAGTTACGTCAGTTCAAAAGTGACCTTCGCCAAGTGCAAAGATGCTGTGATATGCATATGATTAGCTTTTCATAGCATTCACACAAGGTTGCTGCCGGTGGCGACACCTACAACGTGCTCACATGAGGAAAGTTTCCAACCTATTTCCAACCCGCAAACAGCAGTTAACCAGCGTTGCCTGGTGAAACGTTGTTGTGATGCCTCGTGTAAGGGAAAGAAATGCGTACCATCACGTTTCAGACTTCGATAAAGGTCAGATTATAGCTCATAGCGTTTGCGGTTTATCGTATTGCGATAGTGCTGCTCGCGTTGGCCACGATCCAACGACTGTAATCATAATATGAAATCGGTGGGTTCAGGAGGGCAATACGGAACGCCGGGCGATCCCAACAGCCTCGTATAACTAGCAATCGAGATGACAGGCATCTTATCTGCATTGCTGCACGTCTCGATCCCTGAGTCAACAGATGGGGACGTTTGCAAGACAACAACCGTCTACACGAACAGTTCGAAGACGTTTGCAGCAGCATAGACTAACAGCTCGAAGACCATGGCTGCGGTTACCATTTACGCACACAGGAGCACCTGCGATGGTGTGCGCAACGACGAACCTTTCTCTTTACAGCATCATGATGGTCGCATCCGTGTTTGCGACATCGCGATGAACGCACATGGAAGCGTGTATTCGTCATCGCCATACTGGCATATGATGGTATTGGGTGCCATGCGTTACACGTCTCGGTCACCTCTTGTTCGCTTCGACGGCACTTTCAACAGTGGTAGTTACATTTCAGATGTGTTACGACCCGTGGCTCTACCATTCATTTGATCCCTGCGAAACCCTACATTTCAGCAGGATAAAGCACGACCGCACGTTGTAGGTCTGTACGGGCCTTTCTGGATACAGAAAATGTTCGACTGCTGGCTAGCACTTTCTCCAGATCTGTCACTAATTGCAAACATCTTTTCAATGGTGGCCGAACAACTGGCTCGACACAATACGCCAGTCACTACTCTTGATGAACTTTGGTGTTGAAGCTGCATGGGCATCTGTACCTGCGGGCTACGGGCGCGGCTGCCACTAGGAGCCCAATATCGGCCCACGTCAGCGACAGCAGACAGGCTGAAAGTAGTGTTTCGCTCCGACTGCCGGCCGTAGCCAGCCAGTACAGAATAACATAGAGAGGCTATACCGCCTACATCGGCGTATAGGCAGCGAAGCCACGGCAGTCGCTAAGTGACTCTTGTGCAATCAATGTGGGCATGTATAGTGTAGAGCCGGCCGCGGTGGCCGAGGGGACTGAGGCGCTCCAGTCACGGCCTGCACAGCCACGACGGTAGAGGGTTCGAATCCCCCCTCCGGCATGAATATTTGTGCCGTCTTTTAGTTTATAAGTAGTTTGTAGGTTTAGGGACTGATGACCCCGTAGTTAAGTCCCATAAGCTACATAAACATTTGAACATTTTTATACTGTAGATGCAATGATATGTTCACCATCCATGTTTGTATGTAACATCTCCGTGACAAATGTAATGAAGGGATATAGATAAAAGCATGTAAGATATGACACTGTAAAGTATAGGAGATCAGAAGATGACGCCTGTGAACGTCGAAACCGGTCATCCACAATTAAACACGCGGTCTGGGTTGGAAAGTTGTATAAATTTATGATTTAATACTTTTTTATTTATTACTAACTACCTTAACCCTCCCCTACATTTCACGGTTAATCCTTGAAGTTCTTTAACTCGATAACTGCAGGACTTATCGTCATGCAGTTTGTTTCAATTTCTTGGTTATAATTCTGGGATCCACGTAGGTTGCAGTAAATCCAAGCCCTGTTTAAATAATGCCCAGGCGTATCAAGGCCGTTATTACAGCCATGGGTGGTTGCTATGGGTACTGATTTCTCAGGATCTATGCACCCAAATTGCGTGAAAATGTAATAACGTGACATTCTAGTGTAATATATTTGTCCAATGAATAGCCGTTTTTCATCTGCATTTCTGCATGGTGCATTTTAATGGCCAGTAGTGTATAATTTTGACGCTGGGTAGCGCCATTGCGGACATCTGTTTCCGTATCTCATTTTCTTCCTCGAGCCATCCTTTACCATTCCAAGAAACATTCCATTTAGAAACATCCTCTATATACAGGGTGGTCCAATGATAGTGAGGCGCTCCAGTCACGGTCTGCACGGCCACTACGGTCGGGGGTTCGAATCCCTCCCTCGGGCATGGATATTTGTGCCGTCCTAGTTCATAAGTAGTTCATAAGTTGTTTGTAAGTTTAGGGACTGATGACCCCGTAGTTAAGTCCCATAGATTTTACAAACATTTGAACATTTGAATGATAGTGACTGGGCAAATTATCCCATTAAGTATGCAGCAAACAAGAGATCTACAAAGAACAAAACTTTTCTATCTTCAAGGGGAGAAAACAGATGGCGCTATGACCGGCCCGCTAGATGGCGCTGCCATAGGTCAAAAGTACATCAACCGCATTTTTTTAAATAGGTGCCCCCATACATATTCGTCCCGTACGGCAATAATTACGAATGTTTTATTTGGAACACTTTGTGATTGTTGGCGCTGTAATATTCACAAACATATTGCTCACAATTTGAGACGAAGAGTGGGTAATAGGTAGGTTTGTAAGTATAAAACACAGAACGAAGTTTGAACTTTATTTCGGTTGTTCAAATGTGATACGTATACTTCTGTGAATTTATCATACACTAGCTTATATGCCCGTGCTTCGCAACGGTTTTAAAGAGGAACCTGTGTATATCAATGGTTTTTAGGGTTCCGGACCTAGGTCATCAAAAACAGAATCCTTGTTGGATGTCAAATTTAAGTAGAAGTCATTGTCGAAAACGATGAATTTTCATGAAGTTTTTCATACAAAAAGTGAAATTAATTTAAGTCCGTACTCCGGAATGATGTAAATTTAATGTAGGTTTTGTTCATAAAGTTAAGTCTGCGGTGTGAAATTGTCTGTTTGGCGTAAACTTCTGAAAACACTTCTATCGTTGAGATGAAAAATAGTAATAATAATAACAGCGTCATGTATTGGTTCTAAGGTGTAGTACTAAACTGTAAGTGTATACTGTAGTATTAGTATGTTGCAGTGTTGCACTGGGGACAATGTAGTTATTCTGTATGGAGTGCTCCCTATTATCGAAGACTCGACGAATGCTGAAAGTTTGGTAATTAAATCAACAGTGCAGTTCATGCCTATTAAAATAAGACGCCATGGTGGTGTCAATGTGCGATAAAGTAAATCTGGGTAATCGTTGAAGGAATGCCATCAATTGATCGTCTGTATAAAATTTTCTATTAAATATAGTATTTCCAGTGAATTGTCTTGACTGTGTCAGCAGTATCGGCCACTCTTTCACCTAATGCATGTCCCCACATCCTGCAGTGATTACTTCGTAAAGCAGGAAATTGAAATCGACCTTCTGTAATAGAACTATATATTCAGAACACTAAGTACAATTTTCTCTGCAAAAGAATGTAGTCCGCACCAAAAGTAAGTAATTTCAAGTTTTAACCTGAATATTGTACGGAGCAACTATGAAAGCAGAGAGGTTCCTGATGAGTCTGTTGCTCGCGTGTGTATATTATCTCTAGTGGCAGGCACAGAGCAGAAATATCTCTGGAGTGAGCATTCAGATGTGCAGAACAGTTTTTGTGTCCTGAAAATTAAGGTGGAAATGTCACGTAATATTGGGAAAAATATGCTAATCGCTGAATTTATCTTGATCCTTTTTCGTTCGGTTAAGACGGATGACTCTTTTCGCAACGCTTCCTCAACTTTCTTATTGCTTCTGTGACACATTTATGTAGATATATAATGTGGTTGCTCTGCGAAATGGAGGTGGGGCATCTTTGCAGCCAATGCAGTACAAATAAATCTTAAGAGCAAATAAATGTGTGGAAAGAGTTGATTTGTCTCAATATCACGTGGTAATTCCAACTTAATGTTGCGAAGGTACACAGAACGCAATGCTCATTCCATGCATAATTTATTGGAGATGCACTTCTTTTCTTTCAATGACATTGAAAAACATATGGGATACAGTTAGGACTAAAACAAAAATGTGCCCTACCTGGGTTAAATTTTACTTGCAGTGGCAACGATTTAGTTTGCTATCGTTGCCAACTATCTATTCGCTTTAGGAGGATGATTAATTTACTGACCAGGACAGCATAAATTATTTCTTTCATCGGGAACATAAAAAATTATTCACCTCATTTTACGTGACTGAGTTTTTAAAAAGCATTCAATCGCTCTTGCCAACATCAGCACACAACGCCGCCGCCATAAGTAAAATTGTACCCCTTCTTGTAGTGTATTACACCATAGTTATGAGAATGAAAAAGAAAAACGCAGCAACGGCATAATTAGTTCTTTGGTGTACTATGTAATTAATTCGTCTCACGTTGTGCTTTCCTATACTATGGCGTTTTCGAGGCATTCCTAAACAGGACGCACTCAAAATGTAATGAGGATACACCGAAATGAAAAAGGGGACTACAAAAATTCGAAATTTCTTGCAAAGAATTCTTATATAGAGTATCGATAGACGTGAAGGATTGTCTTTATGTTTTTAATTCAAATTTTCCCTGTAAAAAGAAGCAAAGAAACGTCGTTAAGCTTTGAATATACAAAGTGTAATCAACAATTCGCTGTTCAATGTTTCTTTGTATTTGCAGAGATAAGTTTGCGGCTCTTAATTCAAAATACTTCTGTCACTGAGGGAATACGCATTACACGATCATGTATTGTTTCTTCGCAGCACTACAAAACCAACAGCACCTTTAGTGGTTCTTTGCTGTTCTATGGCATAATCATCGAAAAGAAATGAAGATATAAAAATTGAAAAACTCAGCAGCGCCAACTATTAGTTCTTTGGTGCACTACGTAACTAACAGGGACTCTGTTTGTTCTGTACTGTACTATACAGTTTTCTAGGCATTACTAAACAGAATGGACTCAAGCTGTAATAAGTACGCACCGATATCAGAAAGGAAATTACATAAATTCGTGTTTCATCGCAAAGAATTCTTAGTAAATGAAAACATCGATAGACGCGAAGGAACGTCGTTACGTTTCAAATGAAAATGATACCCGCGAAAGGAAGCACTTTTTTCTTTCCATGACACTGCAAGGCATGCGGGATACAGCTATTAAAATTTTTTTTGTGTCGTACCTGGGTTTAATTTTAATTGCAGTGTCAGTGGTTTAGTATGTTTACGTTGGTAACTAAATTTTCAATTTAGGGAGATGATTAATTTACTGATCGGAACAACATTATTTATTTATTTCATCATCAACACTAAGAATTATTCCCCTCATTGTACGTGACTGATTTTTCAAAAAGGATTCAACGGCCGTTGCCAACATCAACACATATCACCGCTGCGTGAGTGTTTACACCTAAGTTATGTGAATAAAAGGCGTAACATCGCCATCTATTAGTTATTTGGTATACTGTGTTACGAACAGCGCCTCTATTGGATCTTTGCGATACTATGCAGCAAATCTAAGCACAGCACACACCAGAAACTACAAATTACGATATCTTTCTCTTCCTCTGATCCGATTTTGATGAAATGTAGCCTATGTTACTATCCAAACTGTTCTCAATTTACCTGCGGAAATCCATGAATGTTCGTGTAGTACTTTTGGAGATTAACTTAAACAAATATACATACACAAAGGCTTTTAAACAAATGGTTAAATCGTGATATCTTTATTCTCTCTGATCCGATTTTAATTATTGACGCCTTTATGTAACCGCACGATATGCTCAAGTTACGTGTGAAAACCCCATGAAAAATCGTCAGGTAGTTTTGGAGATAAACGTGTTCAAAAAGACAGACAGCCATGACAGTTGTAGATAAAAAATTACAAATTACAATTTTCTTTTTTTCCGTGATCCGATTTTTATGAAACGAAGTCTATATGTTATCCGGAGTTAAGCTGAAGTTATCTGTGAAAACGCCATGCAAATTGGTGAAGTAGTTTTGGAGATACGGGGTTTTTAATAGTTGAACAAACAGACATGGAGGTTACTGAAAACACTTAAATTAACGATATTTTTACTGATCTGATTTTGTTAAAATTATGCCTATATGTTGACCCAAACTTTTCCCATGTTTCCTGTGAAAACCGCATGAAGATTCGTCCTGTAGTTTTGAAGATTGAAGGGAACAGCGACAGGCCTACATTTACAGATTTATTATTAGTATAGATTATAAGAACGCATGCTGTCACTGCGTAATTACCTCAAGACTTCAATAAATGTCCAAAATGTTGTCCTTCAACGTCAATGCATTTGAAAATACACGTAATGAAAGTCCTCTCAACAGCTAGTATTTCGCCTTCAGTAATGTTCTCACATTCATTG
Source organism: Locusta migratoria (assembly GCA_026315105.1). Lineage (NCBI taxonomy): Eukaryota > Metazoa > Arthropoda > Insecta > Orthoptera > Acrididae > Locusta > Locusta migratoria. Next base: position 37,049,466 of record CM048748.1, read on the forward strand.
ACAATGCGCTGCGCAGTTTTTCAGGCGGTGAGTCACGATAATAAATATTTTATCCTGACAGAAAGAAATCCTTGTGCTTCCACGGCCAATCCATATGACATTAAATATTCCATTTAAAACCGCTTCAACTACACTCGAGCCATGTGCCGGACATTCATCATGTTGAAAGTACATCGCCATTCTGCCATGCAGTGAAACATCGTGTAGTAAAATCGGTAGAACATTATGTAAGAAATTAGCAAAATTCCATCATTTAGATTGCCATCGATAAAATAGCGGCCAATTACCCTTCCTCCCATAATACCGAAACACAAAATTACCCGCCAAGGTTTCTGATGTTTCACTTGTCGCAGCCATCGTGGATATTCCGTTGCCGGCCTACGTTACCCCTGTTTGAGAATGACACTTCGTCACTATCGTCCCGTAAACTGTGCACGACCTTCAAAGTCTATATGGGGTCATGAAAGGCGTGATCTCTGGTTTTCCATAAAAAAGGTGTATGTCGTTTCTGTATTGCATATACATGAAATATCAAGTTAAAGTTTAGGTATTAGTTTTCTATCATTTAGTACAACCATAAGTTATGGTAATCTATGAATGGTTGATATAAATGTTTTAGTACAGGCGTTTCAGCTAATACAGCCAATCAGAATGTTTAAATGGGTGCAGTGTCACATTATACCAATGGTATGGAATTATGGGACCGAAACCTGACGAAATAGGGACTGAAGGGTTAGGGGGTGCAAATATGAAAATCTTACAAAATGAATTTGAACAAACCATCCTGAAACATCCCTAACGCATCCCGATTCCTCCCTACCCGAACGTATATTTTGCCTCTACCTCATTGTCGACGAACTTTTTTCTACCTACAGATTTTTCTAGATATTTTTAAACAGTTCAGGATCACATGCTTTTGCCCTTTCTTTCCCATACAGTCTGCTGAGGGTTTTTGTTCTTTCTCCTCCACCTTTAAATAATTAATTTTAAAGAACACAAATGTTTTCGATTATGGAGCTTCCCGTCTGATGTAACTAACAATACTTTTCTTTTTTGCGTTCCTACTACTGACGTAACTGTAGACAAGATATGGCTCCAATTCAGAGAAGTGGTATCGACAGAAATTCACAGTTTTATACCAATAACATCAATAACAGAAGTGGTTCCCCCTTGGCACACAGAACAGGTCAGGACACTGTTGCAAAAACAACGGAAAAGGCACGATAAATTTAAATGAACGTAAAATCTCCGGGATTGGGGAACCTACACAGAAGCTCGAAGTTTAGCGAAGACTTCAATGCGAGATGCCTATAATACTTTTCACAACGAAACTGTTTCTCTAAATTTGACGGAAAACCCAAAGAGATTTTAGTCATATGTTAAATATACCAGAGGCAAAACCTATACCCTCACTACGTGTTAACGCTACTAAAGCAGAGTTACTAAACATACCTTTTCGAAACCCATTCACCAAAGAAGACGAAACCAATATTCCAGGTTTCGAATTACAAATAGAGGCCAGAATGAGTAACGTTGAAGTAGATATCCTCGGAATAGTGAAGCAAGTATGTACATATATCGTATGGCATAATGTCAGCTACATATAATACTTTAAGTAAAATATACTAGTATCCAATTAATAAGATGAAACATATCTTTGTCACAGAGGCAAGTCCAACTCCTTGGTTCGGAGTTCGGCCATCCCTTCTGAGAATGATCGTAATGGGCATTGAGTAAGTATGTAGGTCATCGTTTGTATGTCTGCTCCACAGTCACATGATTGGTCATGTTCCTGTCCCCATTTGAATTTCCAATAGTAACAGCGACCATCACAGTTCGGAAGCGGCTGGTCAAAGACCATTCTCTCTTGGGAAGGTCCATTCCTTGGAGCTCCTTCGATTGATCGTCTATCCAGATGCTGTTTTTTCCATTAAACGAATTCGAAGTTCTTGCCCAGTTCGATTTACGCCAGAAGCTACTCCCATGTAGTTGCACAGCTGTTTTAAGAGGTGGTTTACGTGATTTCAACCGGCTTACATGTGGGGGAAGGTCTTGCAGGATAGGAAGCTCAGGAGTGGACAAGATCTTATAATACTCTCTCATTAATGCTTCCTTCCGTCTTAGATCAGGAGGAACGATGTTGCATAATATTGGGAGCCACTGAAGTGGTGTAGCCATCAGAGTACCACTGATCAATCTCATTGCTCCATTTAATTTTACATCAATGTCTCTCACATGAGCACTGTTGAGCCAGACAGGAGAAAAGTATTCAGTTGCAGAGTAAACTAGGGACAAAGCTGTTGTCTGCAAGCAAGCAAGTTTTGAAGCAACTTAAATCACTTAACAAGAACTAGTCTTCTGCTCAGGACTGTACCCCATTACATTTTTGTCTTATTATGGTGAAGCGATAGCTCCTTACTTAAGAGCCATATACACCCGCTCGCTCAAAGAAGGATCTGTACCAAAAGAATAGAAAGTTGCAGAGGTCACACCTATGATCAAAAAAGGCAGTAGGAATAACACATTAAACTAAAATGTTCAAATGTCTGTAAATCTATCGGACCAAACTGCGTGGTCATCAGTGCGTAGCTTACAAACTACTTAAACCTAGGTAAACTAACCTACGAACAAACACACACACCCATGCCCCAGGGAGGACTCGAACCTCCACGGCTAGCAACCGCACGCTTCGCAACGAGGTGCTTTAGACCGCTCGGCTACTCCACCGCGGCCCATTAAACTAAAGGCCTCTTTCATTGACGTCAATTTGGAGCAGGGGTTTGAAACATAATCCTGTATTCAAATATTACGAATCTCGAACGGAAAGATCTATTGACCCAAGGTCAACACGGATTTAGAAAATACCGTGCATGCGAAACATAACTAGCTCTTTACTCACACGAAGTGATGAGTGCTATCGACAAGGGATCTAAAATGGATTCCGTATTTCTCGATTTCCAGAAGGCTTCTTACACCGTACCTCAGATAGGGCTTTTAATGAACTTACTTGTTTATGGTATACGCCCCAAATTTGCGACTGGATAGGGGAATCCTGTCAGAGAGGACAGAGTTTGTAGTACTCCATGGTAAGGCATCGACTAAATCAGAGGTGAAAAGAGTAGTGTTATTTGCTATTCCTCATTTACATAAATGATTTGGGAGAAAATCTAAGCAGCTCTCTTAAATTCTCTGCAGATGACGCCGACATTTACCGTCTAGTAAAGTCATATGAAGATCAAAACGAAATACGATATCACTATGGTGTAAAAATTGGCAATTAACTCTAAATAATGAGAAGTGTGAAGTCGTCCACATGAATACGGAAAGAAATCCGTTAAACTTTGTTTACAAGATAAATCACTCAAAAGTGAAGGCCTTAAGCTTCACTTAATACATAGTAATTACTATTACCTAAGAGTTAAACTGGAAAGAACACGTAGATTATGTAGTGGAAAAATGTTTAAATATTTGTAATGCTTATTGGATTTAACTGCGGCACCATTAGTCTCTAAACAGCACATACATCCATGCCCGGCGGATGATTCGAACCCCCGACGGGGTATGGCTTCGCGCATCGTAGCATAGCGCCTCAATGTTTTCGGCCACTCCGCCGCGGCTAATATCGTGGGATAGGCGAACCAGAGACTGCGTTTTATTAGCAAAAGCCTGTAAAACATGCAACACATCTACTGAAGAAACTGCATACACTACACTTGCCCCTTCTTTTTTGGAGTACTGCTGCCTGGTGTGGGATCCTTATCAGGTGGGTTTGACGGATGACATCGAAAGAGTCCAAAGAAGGACAGCTTGTTTTATATTGTCACGATACAGGGGAGACAGTGTCACAGAAATGATACAGGATTTAGGATGGGAATCATTACAACAACGGCGTTTATCGCTGCGGCGTTGGCTACCTACGAAACTCCAATCGCCAACATTCCTCTCCGAATGCAAAAATATATTCTTGATTTTGTATCCCATCCTTGTCGCCACTTTTGTGTCTCGTTTTCGCCGGTTGTCCTGGGTGTCGGTGGCCGAGTGAAGATAGAGACCGACACAGGAAGTAGGGTGCACACGTCTGCATGTACGGAGGCGACCGGCCAGTGGAACACCAGAAACTAGATACACTAGAGTAAATTAGAACGAGATATATATTTCGTAGAGGTGGTACAATACTTATCTTGGAGAGCAGCAGACTAGTAGAATGTTGATAGTTTAGGAGGCCTGCCTACTGATGATTCCTAGAGCCTATCCGATAGCCAAGTCTTAACTGGTGCCTATCTGATTCCCAAGTGGCCGATGCAGGTCCGTGGTGGCCACGAGTAGGGTAGCAGCAGAGGGCACTTTTGGCCGACGTTGTAAGAACGCCGCGCCGTGCATGCAGGGCGGCGCACGGCGAAAGTAAGTGGCGCGCACTTTAGACTTGTGCGACACCACAGTTGACTCCCACTTACAAGCGGAGAAATACGAGAAATCAGAGCTTGAACGGAGAAATTGAAGGCCTCTTTCTTCCCGCGCACTGTTCAAGAATGAAATGGAAGATAAGTAGTATAAAGGTGATTCGATGAACCGTCTGTCAGGCATTTAACAGCGATTTTCACAGTATCCCTTGTAGAAGTACATGTAGGCGTAGCTTTACACTTGTCTGGCAGGGAAACGGCATAATCGTCCAGAACGTGAGGCGTATCGACAAGTATAAGTGAATGTTTGAAGATGAGTAGGAGGTACCACCATATGCTTGCACGGGAATCTCCGGCTAGTTCGTTGTAATTGACGGTAAGTCATCAAGTAAAACAGAAGTGATATCTGGTGTTCCACAGGGAAGCGTTATAGGTCCCCTACTCTTCCTCGTGTTTATAAACGATTTAGGAGACAATCTGAATGGCTCCCTTAGACTGTTCGCGGATGATGCTGTCGTTTATTAGTTAGAGAAGTCAACAGAGGATCAAAGCAACTGCAAAGCGATTTAGACAAAATTTCTGCATGGTGCGAAAATTGGCAATTGACACTAAATAAATAAAAGTGTGAAGTAATACACATGACCACTAAAATAAATCCAATGAACTTCAATTACGCCATAAATCAGTCAAACCTTAAGGTCGTAGATTCTACCAAATATCTAGGAGTTACAATTATGAACAACATTGGCTGGAGAGAACACATAAAAATATTGTGGGAAAGGCGAACCATAGGTTACGTTTCATCAGCAGAAAGCTTCGAAGATGCACCAGCTACACCAAAGAGACTGCCTACATCACACTTGTGCGTCCTCTCCTGGAGTACTGTTGCTCCTTGTGTGACCCTCACCAGGTGGGACTGACAGAAGGCATTGAGAAGGTTCAGAAAAGGGCAGCTCGTTTTGTTTTATCACGTTACGGGGGGGGGGGGGGGAAGTGTCACGGAAATGTTGCACGAATTGATTGGGGTGGAAACCATTAAAAGAAAGACGTTATTCATTGCGGCGTGATTTGTTTGCAATGTTCTGAATGTGAAAATATTTTGCTAGCACCCACCTACTTAGGGAGACATGACCATCCCAATAAAATAAGAGAAATCAGATCAAAAACGGAACGATTTATGTGTTCTTTCGTCCCATGCGTTATTAGAGAATGGAATGGTAGGGAAACGTTATTAAAAAGGCTAATGAACCATCTGCCAGGCACTTAAATATGATTTGCAGAATATCTATGTAGATATAGACATTGTTCTGAGCCGACGTCGCATATGGTTTACATACGTTTTCGCGAATCACACGTGTTCTTATCATTTTCGCGTGGGTAGACTTATTTCACACGAAAAAAGAAAAATTCCTCTTGGTGCGGATTCTTGGAAACCGAGGCACGGCCATCTCAGGCACAACTAATTCTTCGGTGTCACGTGCGCCGTTCCACATGAAACCGCTGCACTGAACAATGCCTTTCCCAGAAAGGGACGATTTAGGTGTTCTTTCTTCCCGCGCGCTATTAGAGAATGGAACGGTAGAGAAAAGTTATGAAAGTGGTTAATGAACCCTCTGCCAGGCACTTGAATGTGATTTGCAGAGTATCTATGTAGATGTAGATGTAGATGCCATAAGTCGGCTGGAGGACGAGTTCGGCCGCAGCTGGTGCTGCCGCTCTGCGCCGTGGCCCAGGCCTCCCGCGGCAGCGGAAGCCTGACCGCGACCGCAGAGGGCCCTAATTAAGACGTTGTGCGCCCGCCTTATCAATCCTGCCGGTGCAGCCAGCGAGCTAATGAGACACGCGGCACGGTCTCCGCTAATACGAGGCAGGCTGCTCCACAGACTGGCCCCAGGTCGCCTCCGCTCAAGCAAAAAGCTGCTCTTCCGCCGCGCAGCACAAATTAGTATCTACCGGTGCTATGCACGATGTCGTGACTTAACTAACTACACCAGCAGTTTCTCTGGGGTGGAAGTAGGAAGGAAGATTATGTGATTACGTAGAGTTTCCCGGCGTATAAATTGTTGATATTCATGTCGGGTTTTCAGTACCAGAAGAGGACCAATGCAGATCAGTTGCTTTCCTTCCGTACGCCGGAAATGTGTCATCAAAAATTGGACGGATTTTTAAAAAGTTTAATATAAAAAGTGTGTTTCGACCACTTGCTAAGACTAGGGCTCTTCTTGGCTCAGTTAAAGACGATTTGGGACTGCGAAAACCCGGTGTTTATAAATTTTCTTGCTACTGTGGGAAATCATATGTAGGACAAACGATTCGCACCGTCAATGATCGATGCACCGAGCACCACAGACATGCACGTTTGTTACAACCTGACAAGTCTGCAGTAGCAGAGCATTGTTTAACTGAAGGAAACAGAATGAAGTATGGCGAAACACGTGTACTTGCTTCCGCGTCTCGCTACTGGGAATGCGTTTTAAAGGAATCTATTGAGATTAGGTTGGCGGACGATTTAATAAATAGAGATAGGGGGTTGCCTCTAAGCAACGTGTGGAATCCAGTTTTGCCTAATTTCAAAAAACAGCGCACTCTTTTCTCCACCTGTGACAAATAGCGCATGTAAGCGATTCATCGTTCCTGCCAGTTTTCTCCGCTGAGGCGCTGCACCGGCTGCTTGCGGCAGAGGACGCAGCCACGACTCTCTGGCGCACGCGCCGTTAGTACTTCGCGGCGTATATAAGGCCGCCGGTCTCGGCAAGACTTCAGTTTCCTACGAGACTCAGCAGCATTCACACCTGAAGATGGCGGCCAGGTGGTCCGCAGAAATATTGTGTCAAGATGACTCGACGATCCGGCTGGAAACCCGACATGAATATCAAGGAAGATTATGATTTAACGTCCGTGACTGCAAACTGGAACCTGCTTTAATTATCATTAATTTAAATGTCCACGAGAATGGCCAATGCATATTTGGATGTTGCTGTGTGCACCATTTCTGTCGCTGCGTTTATAGTATCGTCTATTGACTTTCCCTGTCTGAAACCATACTGTGTTGGGTTTAGTCAAGTAATTCCCTGTGCGCCTGCAGGCGGTCAGAAAGGAGGCGTTCTTGGATCTTGGCTAGATTATTGATTAAACAGATTGGTCTGTATGATTTTGGGTTTAGTGGGTCTTTATCAGGAGATTTTTTTGATAATTACAGCATTGATCAGTTTCCAGGGAGCAGAACCCCGTCCCAGCCGTAACGCGTCATTAAGTAATTCCGTCATGAAGGAGAAGGTGTTTAAAGCAATAGATGATGTTGAAATTACTACGACGAATGGGACTGGAGGACAAGTTATTCTTGCTGGTCCATCTGTTTTTTGTGGTTGTGTACTGAATTTTACTATTACGAAAAATGATACTCTGGGTCATGGAAATGGCTGGATCACTGTAGCTATTGTCCGCTACAATGGTGATACTGTAAAAGGAGTTGGAGGATTGGAGAGTTTCAATTCCAGTCGTGTTTCCGGTAAGACAGTGTCAGTCGTCGTGTAGCTGCCGCACAGGCAACAGCATTGAACGGCTCCAGAGATGCCTCGTTATAGGAGAAGATTTCGGCGATCCCGCCTGACGGTGTTTAAAGCAATAGATGATGTTGAAATTACTACTGCGGTGCGGCCAATTTGATTGTTTCTGAGTGGACACAATCTGGGCCAGGAGCTTTCCTATTTTTAAGTTTCGAGATTGCTAGTGCAACCTCCTCCTGTGCAAAGGGAATGTTGACGGCATCGTTTTCGAATTCTGTATTGATGTTTGTTCTAAGTGTTGTGTGGTACGCATCATCGTGTGTGTGTACGTCATCAGGGAGGAGTTTGTTTAACAGGTATTCTGCTGAACTTCTCCAGCCCTTTGTTGTGCCGTCATAACGTTTAAGTGTTGAAAGAACGAAGGGCGTTTTGATGCGTTCCGTACAAATTTTGAAGGGTTCCCCCCATATGTTGGTCTGTATTTGTTGTTGTAAATGTTAGCCCCAGTGTTGTTTTCTTGTGTTAGTCAGTTTGTCCTTGTATGTCTTCTTAGCTGTCATGTAAAGTTGGCGCCAGTAGTTTCTCTCCTGGTGTGTCTTGGCCCTCTGGTACCATTTACTTTTTCGTCCTGAGTCTAGTCAGAGTGACGTCAGTCTATTATTCCACGGGGATGTGTCTTTCTTTGGCTTTGCTCTCGGTATTGTGTCATCTTGTACACTTTGGAGCATAGTAGTGAGAGCATATGCTCTCAGATAAACGGATCCCCTTATCTTGTTTTAATGTCCTCGTTTGTCCGTCTAAGTCTATCAGTATAAGTTTTGTGAAAGCAGAGTCGTTGATACGTCTATTTTGTGTATGTGTGTGTATGTGTCAAGTTGATGAGGTTGTGGTCGCTATGGATAGCACCATCAAGCACTCGCCACCCCGTCACCAGTGGAAGAGGTTTTGTGTTACTATAATTATATCAATCCTTCTAGCGGTTCCTCCTGGCCCTCTGTAGATAGGAGGCTGGTTTGGTGTGTTTGCCACAAAAAAGGTTATTTAGGTCGAGATGTTGTACGACCATTTCTCCCTTGACGTTCGTTGATTCACAATACCAAAGGGTTGTTCTGGCAATTATGTCTGTGGCGATGACCAAGTTCCTGTTATTGGTTATTATGCAGCGATTTTATCTATGTACTGTAGGTAGGGCTCGATGTGGTGCGAGTGCTGCTCGTACTTCGAAGCCACTACTCAATTGGTTTGTCCAGTTATTACCTCTAATGTGTGATTCTATAATGTTGGTTTCCTATGATTATGGCTGCTTTGGCGTCTGTGTGGTGTATTGATGTGTAATTGTGTGGTATCCCTGTGATTTTTCCATTTAGTAGGTGTGGTTCCTGGAGGCACACTATGTCCACGTTTAGTTCCTCTATTAACCTGGCTAGTGCCATACAGGCGAGTGTGCTACCTTGTGCATTCAATTGCAGCACCCTCATGGGTAATGGGTAAAGACCATACATTTGGGGCCAGCAAGCGTAGGATCTAAGTACACTCTCCGATATGCCCTAGCCATGTCTTGGTATGCTTCCTCCAGGTTGAAGCTTTCGCCTCTCCTGGAGCATGCCTTACGAAAAATGTAACAAAGTCCGTGTCCGTCTGTGGGGAGATTGAGTGCCTTAAGTACTATTCTGTCTGTTTGCTCAGCTATAGGATAACAGACTTTTGCACCTTTCGGATGCACAAGACTAGTTACGAGTCTAAAGGCAAATTGGAATGTATGGGGATTTTCGAGTCTAGATAATTTTGCATTCTTCTCCATTACCCTATAGTCTAGGTCGTATGTTGTCCCACGTAGTTTTTCAGCATCTGTCTCTGTATCAGTGGTTGTTTTAGTTTGAATGGGTTCGTATCGAGAAGTCATACTTTCCCAGTCTTCTATGTTTGTAGCCTCCGCGGTTCTGGATGTGTCGGGGAGGGGTGTAGTCTGTGGTGCCTCCAGGGTAGTGTGTGTACTTTTGTTGGTGTTGGTGTGTGTGTGCCGTTAGCGTTGATGACGCCACCAGACACAAAAGTAAAGGTAAAGCAGTCAACAATCCGAAGACTGGTTTGAACACCACAGTGCTTTACGGGTTTAATCTTGTTCTTACATTTTTCAACATTGTATTATTTCCTTGTTTCTGGCTGAGTCACATCCGAATCATTGTTTGTACCTAATTCTAATGTTTTAAGACTTTCGAAGTCTTTTTCTATATCCTCTACTCGGCGTAACTTCTTAGTAAGAAGTTTGTTTTTGTCTGTGTTTGGTTGCGATTCAGTTGGCCCCTTTGATAGTAGTGTTTCTAGGATTTCTATGTCGATTTCTAGTTCTTCTACTTGACTTATCTTCTTTTCCGTTAGTATAATTTTGTCAATAATTTTGTCACGGTTCTGATGTGTGGGGTTAGTGTGATCTTATGTGTTTTCTAACGGTATGTTTTGATGACCGTTCGTGTATTTATAGGTTTGTGTGATTTCCGGTGGAGCTGTATGTGTTTTTTGTGCTTTCTTAACAGTTGGTGGATCAGTTTGTATATGGTTGCGAGAGTGTTTGGTAAATTGTGGGTGTTTGTTGATTCTGTGTGTGCATCATTAGTGTTGTACATAGTATGTGTTTGTGTGTGTATGTGTCTACCATGATCTTATCCTTAGTCTGGGTTAATTCTAGTTCTAATTCTTCTACTCTATACGTAAGGTTAACTTGAATTATCATATTATCTAAAAGGCCTCTTTGGGTCTTGCATCGTCAGGACTCATGGCGCCCCGGCTTCACAGCTCCTCCAGTATGTACGTCAGAATAGCGGATTAATGTATGAGCAAACGAAGTACAAGAGCTATAGTTATTGTCGTATTAGGTGATCGTAGTAGACAGTCGCGGCGGTTCATATTTTGAGTGGGTAGATTTCCAAAAGTTGCCCCCCCCCCCTTTAATTTCCCTCCCCCCAACCCTCGATGTCAGTGTCAGTAATCTCTATACATAACAGAAAATGTTCTGTTGGAATGTGTATACCCGCTAATTTCCGAAAGTTCTTGACCTTGAAATTTTGACCCAAGAAGGTTTCTAGTAAAACATTTGTGAATATATTTTATAAAAATTACATGTATATTTCTTTTGCGACTTCTCGTATCACCATTTGCTCATTATAATATTTATATAAAATCTTATATGAGATATACTGAAAAATTATGTATAAACAACAAGCGTAAATCTCAGGAGAACGTTGAGTTCAAATTTCAAAACATTCGGTGAAGAACGTTCTCAGATACAAGATTTATCATAACACTAAACATGGATCCATGTTAGGTTAAAGAAGAGACACAGGAGGCGGAGGAAATTGGTGTACAGAGAGGCAGAAGAGGACGAACAGGTAGAGAGTCTTGTTGAGATGGATATTAACAAGCAATTATCCTTTTAACGAGAAAGGTTCATTGTGACAACCTTTTCAAAACTTTTATGTCTCTGTCATGTATCGCCTAAAATGCATCAAACAGTAAACTACACGCTTGTTATTTTAAAACGACTGTTACGAATTAAGAAAAGGTTAATGTTTTATTACAAAGCTAAGATTCTGAACTACCACGTGTCAAAAAATCAGATCATTAAACTTCATGATTCTTCAAAATAGAGTGAGAAGCGCTATAAAACTAAAAGGTCATGATGAATGAAAATAAGGAATTTTAAATTTTCACAAGCTATGGAAAACTTGTAGGGAACAATAGTTGGTAAAATTATGTGGGGTGGTCCTATATACCGTCAACAGTTTTTACAGCGTGAAAATTGGAAAAGTAATTTGCCCCTTTTCAACTGCTCGGGCGACCGGGAGTGTGAATCCCCGGGTCGCTCGTTGTGATTTGACAGAATATTTATTGACGAGTGCGTATTTTGTCACCTCCCAAAATTTTGAGTGGGCAACGCTACCGCTGTACCCACTTCAGCTGCCGCGCTTCGCAGTGGCTGTTAATATCGTTCTTCAGTATATATTACACTAGCTGAAAACCCGGCGTTTCCCGGCTATTTATTAATTTATTCCTGCCATTTTCAGGTATACATTCATTTGAATAAGGGCTCCATGTCGATAAAATCTCTTTGAATCCAGTTAGTAGTAAAGAAGTAATAGGTTAAAACTTGGTGCGTGAATGGGCGGTTATCCATAAACGTTACTGTTTATGTGCTCTATCTCATAAACTGTGTGTCGTATTGTGATACAATTTAGAAGGTACACTCAATTATATGCGTGTATACTGTCTGTAAAATTTTCTACGGCTACAATTTGTAGTGTGGAAATTTAAAACTGTAACGTCATACTGAATGCTGTAGTTTTAGTCCATGAACAACGAAATGTTATTGTTTATGTGCTCATATCCCATGAACTACATGTCGTACTGTGATACAATTTAGAAGGTACATTCAACTGTATGTGTTTATACTGACTGTAACATTTTCCTGCAGCTAATATTTGTAGTGTAGAAATCATAAATACTAACATCATACCGAATGCCGTAGTTTCGCTCCATAAAAAGCGGAAAAGTAGTAAGCGAGAAACTTTTTGCTTTCATCATATTGCTATGGTTGTCAGCGAGAAAAGTTTAATAAAGTTTTGAAATTATGTTGAAAATTTGTTCGAAGTCGCTAAGTACTCTCATTCTCATATAGCGTATTTATAAAACCTCGCTGTTTTATAGCTATCAGCATGGAACTGCTAAGGTGTACAACGGGAGACTTCGGACAACAATTACACACAGACCATTCATTTGCGTTCTGTAGTTTTCGTTGCAGGCAAAATATTAACACACACACATGTAGAATTTTATATACACCGATAACTTTCCATCCCAATATACTCCACCCCTTTATCATTATCAATCCTCAAGCAATAAAGCAACCAATAAAACCATTTTCAAATGGTAATTATTGTTCCGCATTTCTCGTTATATTCTTCAAATTACTAAATATCTGTCAGATCGCCATAAGACCGTGCCTACAACCTTCCTAGGGTAAAACTTACTAACTGTACAAAGTCTCTGCGTCTTGTCGTTCGGACGTGATAAGCATACACCGAACAGACAATAGGGTGTTTCACTAAGTGTGTTTGCCTCTGTAATTTATAAAATAATAGGTGACGTGAAATTTTAATGCGGTAGGTCAACACAAGAAATGTTACACTTTCTGCGGAGCTATGAACATAGTTTATTATATCATTTCTCACAGAGTTACTCCACAAAGATATAATTTTTAAATGGAACAATAGTTTTTTCTATCGTGTATTGGATTCGTTTAAACCAGCTGCGTCCAAATCAATTTAAACTACATTCCAATCACTGTTCGTTTGGGAGCTACAACCCTTCAAAGTTTAGGGGCGGAGGTACGACAGCGTAGCTCACTGGCTGGTGGTCATGAGACAATGGGCCGTGCCCCAGGGGATAGCCACTCGGCCAGTTAGCTACGCTATCGCAGCCTCCGCCCCCTAAACTTTGAAGGGTTGTAGCTCCCAAACTAACAGTGATAGGAATATAGTTTAAATTGATTTGGGCGCAGCTGGTTTCAATGAATCCAATGCACGATAGAAAAAAAAATGCTTCCTTTAAAAAAATTATATCTTTGTGGTTTAACTCTTTGGAAAATGATACAATAAACTATGTTCATAGCTCCGCAGAAAGTGTAACATTTCTTGTGTTGATCTACCGCATTAAAATTTCACATTTCACGTCACATATTATTTTATAAGTTACAGAGGCAAACACACTTAATGAAACACCCTGTATATATGTCCTATCGCCATAAGTGTCTAAAGCCTTCCCCGGGAAGACATTAGTAACTGAACAATTTATAGCTCTTTATGTCTTGTGGTTGAGACGTGATAAAGGTACACTGAACAGACATTCACATTCATAGATATAGATTAAATTGTTATTTATTCAAAGGTTTCATTTGTTTTTAATGTATGTTACGTTTTACAACACGGGCATGATCATGTGGCATTCAGCGCGCTAGCTACAAGGTTAAATGTTCAAATGTTTGTATAGCTTATAGGACTAAACTACGGGGTCATCAGTCCCTAAACTTACAAACTACTTATCAACTAGCTTATCCTAAGGACGGCACAAATATCCATGCCCGAGGGGGAATTCGAACCCCCGACCGTAGTGGCCGTGCAGACCGTGACTGGAGCGCCTCAGTCTCCTCGGCCACCGCGGCCGGCTAGAAGGTTAAACCAGACACTCTGTAAACATCAGATCTACAATAAAACGAAGAACGTTGTGTATGATGCTGGTACAGGTGTCCTGTTCCACAATAATATTCTCCAATTAATTAGCCGTGATATTCCAGGGAAACTGTCTGCGTTTTTTAAAAGATAGGAAAGCCACAAGATATAAATTTACCCAAAAGCTTCGCGGAAAAATCATATAACACGGGAGGTACGATACGATAAGTTTGTTACATTTTAATTAAGTACTAATACAACGGTTTTATTTCTTCGAAGAAGCAGATATGCGGAAAATACCAGCCTATTATTGGAGAAAGGCGTGCTGTAACTGTAATAAAGCCTCGCGGTCCACCGCTTCGATACGCTAATGGCCGTAACGATGCTGCGTCGGACCGTGCAAACTGCATTAAAAATCGGATAATCGGCCACGCCGCGCTCTTCAAATAAATCAGAGGGACGCGAGGAATCTCGTTTGGACGGGCAAAATCTGGCGCGCCTCCGGCAACAGCGAGATTAAAGTGGCAAAGCGGGAGCTACCAGTGCCGGCTGCTGATTCGTTCCGATGCCGCCTGCACGAGCGCGTGCACGCTTCCTGACCTCCTTTCGAATTGGTACGCCAGTGTGTAATTGCTCTTGATAACAAATTTTGTTTCGTTTACTGTTCCGACAACAGGCTTACTTGTGAGCCACATCCGCGTCATCTGCGCCAAAAATGCTCGCGACACCTTAATATTCTCCACTGCTTGAGCCATACTGCTTGGATCGCTACTCGTTCCACTCTCCTGCAGCTGTACAAGTCCTTGATACAATCAAGGCTTGATTACGGGTGTCTGGTTTACGACTCGGCAGCACCATCCGCCTTGAGGATCCTTGATCCCATCTACCATAGTGGTATCCGGCTGGCGACTGGGGCCTTCCGCACGAGCCCAGTGCCAAGTCTTCTTGCCAAAGCACGGATTCCTCCATTACACTTTCGCCAGCAGCAGTTTCTCGCTAGCTATGTTGATAGAGTCCATGCCACGCCACACCATCCACCACGTCGACCTAGATCAGGTCTTCCAATCGCGATCCGGTTCGTACACTCCTTTCCTCACTTCATTCCCTACCTCTCCCTGACGCTTTTACCTGCCCATCCCGTCATCCCGTCTCTCTCCTTGGTCCATTCCCCATTTGAAGCTCCACCTGCAATTGTTCAAAAAATGTTCAAATGTTTGTATAGCTTATGGGACTTAACTACAGGGTCATCAGTCCCTAAACTTACAAACTACTTACGAACTAGTTAACACTAAGGACGGCACAAATATCCATGCCCGAGGGGGGATTCGAACCCCCGACCGTAGTGGCCGTGCAGACCGTGACTGGAGCACCTCAGTCCCCTCGGCCACCGCGGCCGTCCTGCAATTGTCCAGCGATACAAAGGCGTTAGTTTCACCACTGACACTCCGTTGCAAGTTTCTGGCATTCTTTGCTGCTCACCGTGATGCAGAACTCCTGTACACTGATGACTCCCTGGTAAATGGCAGTTATGCTTTTGTTCATGGCGACCACACAGAAGAACGATCCCTGCCACCAGGAAGTAATATTTTTACAGCTGAACTGATCGCCATTTCCCGTGCTCTTGATCATCTAAAAACATGCCCTTAGTGGCCTGCGAGCCCTTTCCAACTATTTATCTTCCCATCCGTTGGTGCAATCCATTCAAAACGCCATCGCTTCACTCAGCAAGTCTGTCTATTCGGTGGACTTTATTTGGACCCCAGCAACATTGATAGCCCGGGGAACGAGCGTGTCGATATGCTGGTTAAGCTGGCCACCACCGCTCCTCCCCTGGACATTGGTGTCCCAGAACGGGATATCCGATTGGATTTGCGTCACAAGGTTTCTGAGGTTGGGAACACACAATGGGCAACACTGAGCACTCCCAACAAGCTGCGTGCCATCCCATCAAGTCCTCTACAGCCGTCTGGCAGCCGTCTTTCAGGCCTTCCCCTAGGGAATCTGTTGTCCTGTGTCGCTTACGTATTGGCCATACGTGGATGACACATGGCTACCTTTTACGTTAAGAGGGCCCACCGAATTGCTGGTGTGGAAATTAGTGGTCCACATCCTGTCGGACTGTCCAGTTTTAGCCGCCTTGCAGCAGTCTTTTAATCTACCTACTGCGCCTACCTTGATTTTATCTGACAATGCCTCAATGGCTAACAGAGTATTAGGTTTTATATGTGCAGCTGGATTTTATCGTTCTATTTATGGGTGGCTTGTGCCTGGTGTCTCAGGGTCCCACCTCTCACCTTTTACTTTGATGTTTTTCTTACTTCTACACTGCTTTTTACCTCCGAGTTTTTAGTCTGTGCAGAGTGCCTGGCTCATCTTGTATTTGTTTGTGATCAGCCAGCCACTGTTACATGCTCTATTTTAGTTTAGATCAACACTTGGTCTCTCTTACTCCTGTCTTCTTCAGTGTTGTTGAGAGTACCAAGTTCATAGGCACTGTGTACCCCTTACGCCTCTCTTCTGGGTGTTGAGCTATATTTTACCTTTTCCTACGTGGATGTCTTGTCTTCGCTAGGAACAGGGGACTGATAACCATGTAGTTTAGTCCCCTCTAAACCCCAAACAACAACAACAATTGTACGACGGCCTGTCAGCCACGTCAATTGTTAATTTCTATGGTATAAAACTCTCAAAAAGTATCACAATTTTTTCTTTGAGTGTAAACTACATATGATCTGTTCTCACGTTGTTACATGCGAAAATCAGGAATGCGTTAATGGGTTTTTTATCTGCTGTTTTGAATAAATATATTTTTCTTTTAATTTCTGTAGATCTGGGAAATCTAATTATTAACTCCGGATTATATGTTGCTAGGAGTAAAGTATGATTTCCCAACCATTTACTATTCTAGTGGGTTCATGAACTAACTCCTCAGGGGAATTATCGGAGAATGCAATCAGTACAATTTCGGACGATGTTTTATGCGCCCTATGCGTATAACGGTTGATAACAAAATTCATAGCTTCCAACACTGTTAAGGAGCAAAGTATTCCATCAATACCGCAAACTACGTCCTTAATATACTATGAAATACTGTGTCGGGAAACATGCTACGGTGATTTTCGGAGAATAATTACTAATGATGACGTAATTTGACGTGGTCGGCGAAGCGACTTCATAGTACAGGTGTTTTTACGACATTTTAAGAGCTGTAAGTCAACCACCGACAGAAAGTTTTATGAGCGATAAAACTTCTCCACACACCGTTCTGACTGTTTACGAGGTACTAAAGGTGACCTTCAGCCTTGCGCACAGCATAAATGTCCTGCAGGAATTAATGAGCAAGCTTCCCCTTAAATTCTAGAATACTAGCTGAACCCCTGCTGCTTCGCATGCATAGAATGGTTGGTGTGAATCAGTTGTTTCTTTTTAATCCTGATGAAGAATTCATATCTTAAGTTTCGTAGTTATAGCTTGAAATTTGAGTTAACAGCACCATATTTTTGAAAATCAATTTTTGCATCTCGTATATTAGCCCCTTATTCATCGAATTTCCAAAGATACCGAAACACGTGTCTTTTAAATTTGAACCCGGAATCCAAATCCGAAAATTTGTAATTTTAACTTCAAAATTGCCTAAATAACAACAGACTTTCGAAAAACACACCCTCTCCAATTTAACCCCCTTGATGGTTGAATTTCCAAAAATACAAAAACACGTATTTCTTAAATCATAACGAACAATACAAATACCAATTTTTGCAGCTATAGCTTCAAAATTATCTTGACAACAATGTGTTTTCGGAAATAATTTTTGATCCCCTCTTTTACCCCCTTAGTTGTTGAATTTCCAAAGATACCGAAACACGTGTCTTTTAAATTTGAACCCGGAATCCAAATCCGAAAATTTGTAATTTTAACTTCAAAATTGCCTAAATAACAACAGACTTTCGAAAAACACACCCTCTCCAATTTAACCCCCTTGATGGTTGAATTTCCAAAAATACACAAACACGTATTTCTTAAATCATAACGAACAATACAAATACCAATTTTTGCAGCTATAGCTTCAAAATTATCTTGACAACAATGTGTTTTCGGAAATAATTTTTGATCCCCTCTTTTACCCCCTTAGTTTTCCAAAAATACCGAAACACGTGTCTTTTTAATCATGATCAAGAGTCCATATCGTAAGATTCGTAGTTATAGCACGAAATTTGAGTTAACAGCAACATATCTTTGAAAATCAATTTTTGGATCTCGTATTTCACCCCCTTATTAGTCTAATTTCCAAAACTACCGAAACACGTGTCTTTTAAATTCGAACTCCGAATCCAAATCCGAAAATTTGTAGTTCTAACTTCAAAATTGCCTAAATAACAACAGACTTTCGAAAAAAATTCCCTCTCCAATTTAACCCCATTGATGGTTGAATTTCCAAAAATACTGAAACATGTATTTTTTAACGTCTACCCAACTATACAAATATCAATTTTTGCAGCTCTAGTTTCAAAATTGTATCAATAGCAACGTGTTTTAAAAAAGAATTTTTGATCCTTTATTTAACCCTCCTACTTGTTGAATTTCCAAAAATACTAAAAATCATGGATTTTTAATCCTGACCAAGATCCCATATCCGAAGTTTTGTAGTTATAGCTTAAAATTTAAGTTAACAGCAACATATTTTTGAAAATCAATTTTTTGCGTCACCTATTTTACCCAAGAATTTCAAAACATGCCTAAACACGTGTCTTTTAAATTCGAACCCTGAATTAAAATCCGAATGTTTGTAGAATTGCCCAGATCATAGTTACCTGTCTATCTGATGTTCCAAACTTCTATAGTAGTTAGAAATTGCTGTATATGGAGTGGCGAATGTTAATGCATTTTTCTCTCGCTGTCTGTATGTCTTGTTACCGCGTTTTTCAGCACTGCATGGTGACTACTTGTATTTCAGGACCTCCGAACGGAATATATACTTTAAAAAGTTTAAAATTAACCTAGTGCACAATTTTCGATATTGATGACAGCGATGTATTGGCGTATTTATATTTGCAAAATAATCTTATTTCGGCAGTTAAACGCCGTTCTCAGGTGTTCTGAGATTACAATAAAACGTTTGCAATAAATGTAATTATATTTATGTTATGACGTACTTAAATTTGACTTGTATATTTGTAGGATATTCTAGATACTTTGAGGTTCTCATTCGATACCGCTAGGTGTCAATATGTTAAGTCATTGTACTCACTTTTTTTTAATCTATATTTACGAGTAGTTACGATTTGATCTTGGTTTGATAGGTGTATGAAACATCGTTATAATTTGTAACTTTTCTGTTAGCGTTTTCGTTACAAATGTGGGATTGTGGGCCCACCTTGATGCTGGTTTTATTGCTGATTGTTTGATGGTACTTGTCAAAAAAATCAGACTCGAATTGTTTACCGCGGTCGGTTATTATATGGAACGGGCAGCTGAACGGAGACACTCAGTTAAGCACGAAACAGTATGCCAACGCTTCCGCCGAGATAATGTCGCCCCGCCGTTTCTGGCCGTCGCGTGACATGGTCGATCGTGGTTAACAAATATCGATGACCGTTTGATAGCGGAAGATGTCGGACTACAGCGATGTGAGTGTGCGCGAAACGGGAGTTACTGTCCGGAAATTTGCCAGTTGTGCAGTTATTTGACGACCAAAGTAGTTGCGCTGGCACCAGATGTAACCCCTACTCGCTGCAGTATTTCTTGACTCCCGGCATGCATATCAGTCTGAGACAAGGCATATTGTGGATGAAACAGCTGGTACGAAGATTCAAATCCCGAGGTCTATGGGTAGTTATAGTCGTGTTTTTTCTTTGAAGACATCGCAGTACAGATTGACGACCGATTCTGGTAAACTAAATAATTGCATGTTTAAAGAGGATGTCGCTTATGTAACATATCTTTCAGTTTGGTGGTCTTTGGGTAATCTGTTATAGAGACACTGCTAACATAGGAGAGGCACTCTTCTGGATTTTTGTCGTAAATCTATTCTGAACTGCACCATGTCCATGAACCGGATACGCTGTCATAGCGTACAATAAATTAAGTTTGTCCTAGCGGAAGATGTATATCAATGGCTTGTGGTCGGTAATGATAATAAAAAGCTGGGCATTTAGTTGAGGCCGCAGCGGATTAGCCTTGCGTACTGGGGCGCCGTGCTGCGGTGTACGTGGCCGTTCGCCGTCGGGGGTTCCTCTGACACCGTGTTGTCCTTAGGTTAGTTTACCTTAGTTTAAGTAGTTTTTAAGCTACAGACTAATAACCACGCAGTTGAGTCCGGTAGATTTACAAACATTTTATTTATTTATTTATTTATTTTGGCTGAGGGCTACTCGCTACACAATTAGAGAATTTTAGGCACACGAGTTTAATTAACCGTTTAGTACGTTTCCGATAGTGTAGAGAGGGGAAGGTTAAAAATGACGTTGTTAAAAACGGATACTTCTGTTACCTCTTGCCATAGTCGTCTACAGCTACATCTACATGAATACTATGATAATCACACTGATTTGTATGGTTCGGATTAAATAACATCTAGGTGTTTCCGTTTTCGATTAGATTTCTCTCATTTTAGTACGGTAGGTACCCTATGTAGGTGGGTGCCAACGAAATATGTTTGCATCAGAAGGAAACTTTGGTGAAATATCTTGACGCAACCAACAACGCCTGTCTATTACCGATTTCCATCGCAAATGTGCATCATTTTCTTGGCAATCTCTTTCCTACATCGCAGTAACACAAAATGAACTCTCATTCTCTCAACTTTCTCCATATCCGTCAGTCCCACAATGAGCAGCTATTCTCCAAACTATGACGCTTAAGAAGGTAGTTCCTTTTAGTAGAACTGTTGCATCTTCTACGTGTCCTCCTGATTAAAGGTAGCTTTTCCCCACAATGCCTTTGTTGTTCCCAATTTAAGTCGTTCATAATTTTTTTTCTAGGTATTTAGTTGAATTTTAGGGCCGTAGATTTGCCTGATTTATAGTTTATATAACGTTTAACAGATTTTGGCATTGGATTCTTCCATCACTTTTTTGTAGAACAATTCCATTTTTAAGTTAATCTGTTTTTGTTCTACTAACTTGTGTATATTTACGAATTAGTTTTCGGTTTTTAGGTCATCTTCAGGTAAACATTTGAGAGGCCTCGGCAAAACATCAGTGCTTATGTTGCAAACATGTTAAATAAAGATACAACACATCAAAACTTGAGTTCTTTGCTTATGACGTTAGGTGAAGTTGTCAAATATTTGTTTGTACTGTGTGATAAATGCTTTCCAGTTTATAACTGTACATAATGAAACACGTTACATATCTCAAATTACATCATTCAAAGCTACGCTGAAATTATTGAACTTGTGGCACTGTGTTTACGTTACTTATTGGATAACTTTGATATAATTTACTTATTCATGTAACATAACATATGATAATTTCTTACAGTTGCTCTTGTGTAATAAGGTCTACAAGCAGCTAAGAGAGCTAAATACGAAAAAGTCTGTTGGTCCGGATGGAATACCAGTTCGGTTTTACAAAGACTACTCTGCGGCATTGGCCCCCAACTTAGCTTGCATTTACCGCGAATCTTTAATTCAGCGCAAAGTTCCTAGTGATTGGAAAAAAGCGCAGGTGACTCCCGTATATAGGAAAGGAAGGAGAACTGACCCCTACAATTACAGGCCAATATCGTTGACATCAGTTTCACGTAGAATTTTTGAGCATATTCTCAGTTCGAATATAATAAATTTCCTTGAGACGGAAAAGCTTTTTTCCATGAATCAGCACGGGTTTAGGAAACATCGTTCATGTGAAACTCAGCTTGCCCTTTTCTCACATGACATCTTGCGAGCTATGGATGAAGGGCAACAGGCGGATTGTGTTTTTCTCGACTACAAAAAGGCGTTCGACGCGGTTCCACACTGAAGACTGCTAACGAAGATACGAGCTTATGGAATAGGTTCACAGATTTGTGACTGGCTAGAAGACTTCCTAAGTAATAGAACGCAGTACGTTGTTCTCTACGGCGAGTGTTCATCAGAGACGAGTGTATCGTCAGGCGTGCCCCAGGGGAGTGTGATAGTACCGCTATTATTTTCTATCTATATAAATGATCTGATGGACAGAGTAAGTTGTAATTTGCGGCTGTTTGTTGATGATACTGTGGCGTATGGGAGGGTGTCGTTTTTAACTGACTGTAATAGCATACAGGATGACTTAGACAAAATTTCTAGTTGGTGCGAAGAATGGCAGCTAGCTCTCAATGTAGAAAAATGTAAGGTGATGCGCATGAGTAGGAAAAACAATCCTATAATGTTCGAATACAGCGTTAGTAGTGAGCTTCTTGATGCTTTCGCGTCGTTCAAATATCTAGGCGTAACATTGCAGAAATGGAACGAACATGTCAGGACTGTTGTGAGTAAGGCGGACAGCCGATTTCGGTTTATTGGGAGAATTTTGGGAAGATGTACTTCAACTGTAAAGGAGACCGCGTATAAAACGCTTGTACGACCACGTCTTGAGTATTGCTCAAGTGTTTGGGACCCGCAGCAGATCAGTTAAAAGAAAGACATAGAGGCAGTTTAGAGGCGAGCAGCTAGATTGGTTACCGGTAGGCTCGACCAATGCGCGAGTGTCACGGAAATGCTCCGGCAACTCAATTGGGGATCGTTGGAGGAAAGACGACGTTCTTTTCGTGACATTCTGTTGCAGAAATTTAGAGGGCCGGAATTTGAAGCTGAGTGTAGTACGATCTTGCTGCCGCCTTCTTACATTTCGCGTAAAGATCACAAAGACAAGATAAGAGAAATTAGGGCTCGTACGGAGGCATATAGGCATTCTTTTTTTTTTCCTCGTTCTATTTGTGAGTGGAAGAGGAAAGGAAATGCCTAGTAGTAGTACAGTGTACTCTCCGCCACGCACCTTACGGTGAACTGCGGAGTATGTATTTAGATGTAGGTACACAAGGCGTTTACCCGAAGAGGGCCTAATAAGCCCATAACTAGTTCGTGGACATAAATTAGTAGAACAAAAACAAATTGTTTGTTTTCAATCGTAAATTTAGTGTTCTTTTGGATGAATTCACACTTATCCTTCTTTCGTTTACCTGAAATTGCACCATGAGTATATGAATTTTTAAATTTCTTTTGATCTCTTGGTGACTGTACTAACCGATAAAAAATAGCATCATCCACGGATGAAAATTGTTTATAAAGGGAAGGATCGTCTGCAGCATAGTTGACAGGACCGTGTGTGGACCCCTGGTACAGAGCCGAGGAGAGGGTCTGAATCAGTGGCTCAGATGATTCTGCGACCGTGTAGGCTGCAGATTCCTCGACTTGCGCCATCAATTGGTGGGATTCTGGGTTCTGTTAAACAGGCAGCAGCTACACGAGTAGTGGGGGCTGTGTGGCGCGACTGGGCGGTTTTGAAGGTTAGCGTTTGGAACACACGAAAAAGGTTTCAGTCTCAAAGTGTACAGTTCAAAAAGTAGCAAAGGTAGATAGGTATACATCGAAAAATATGTAAAGCCGAAGATAAGATAATCTCAAATATTGTACCAAGAGAGAAATGATGTTCTGAAAGGATGGATTGAATTAAACATATGGTGTCGTAATTTTTAGTATGACAAACATTTTATCCTTTAGCGAAATTGAAATAGATAGTTCTTTTTAGTTGGTAAGGCTAGATATTACACCAAACAACCATATTAAATTAATTATACCTCTTTTTGCCGACCCGTGACTCAGACGATTCCATTCTAGAAAAATTCAAAGAAGGTTTGGTTTAAATTTCAAGGACGTACCCTAATCATACAATTTTAAGTTACCCTCTTTATGTTGGAAAAATTAAATGTTCAAAGCTGAAGGTAAACGTAAAACGTAGTCAAAAATTATATTGAACGGATTCTTCGAAAATTTTCTCATGCAAGTAACTCACGAACCCAGCAGATTAGTAAATGGTTGTGAAAACATACTTGACCTTTTAGCAAACAATAATCCAGAGTTAGTAAAGGCACAAGGATTAGTGATGACGGAGTTGTCGTAGCGAGACTGAATATCGATCTTTGTAAATCAGATGTGGCTTACATTCGAAGAGATAATATCGATGGCTATTGATTTACACCAAACTAGTTAACAAATGAGGGGGCTGATACGCCGTTGTACTCAAGACCCGTTAGATCACTCTTGCAAAAGCAAAGAAAAATGTATGCCAAATTAAAACAGACACAAAGTCCCCAACACTGACAATCTTTTACAAGAAATCAAAATTTATATCGAACTACGATAGTTTCCACAACGTAACCTTACACATATTTGGTAGAAATTCCTGAGACATTCTGCTCGAAAGTAAAGTATACTAGTAGCAAAGGTTGATGCTACTAATTACAGTTGTGCTACAACAAGATTGTTAAACAAAACTTCCAGAAAATCTTTCAACAAAGAGGACAAAGGCAATACTCCGTAACGAATCAACTACAGCTGCCAAGATGCGTAATTTCAAAGTAGATATACCTGGGTATTAAAGCACCTTGCATCACTTAACAAAAGTATGTCTCTCGTTCCCGACTGCATATCAATTAGGCTCCTTTCAGAGTGTGCTGGTGTATAGCCCCATACCCTATCATATACAACCGCACGCTCATCGTAAAATCTGTTCTCAGAGAAAGGAAAGTTCTACAGATTAGTCCAATAATTAAGAAACGCTATGTGAGTGATCCGCAAAATTACATGCCTATGTCAGTTAAGTTGGTTTGGAGTACGATTTTAGAACATATATTTTCCTCAAACATTATGAACTATTAGGATTCCGGGATGGTTCCTTTCAAAGGGCACGGCCGATTTCCTCTCGCATCCTTACCTAAACATCCCGAGCGTAACAAAAATGTTCAAATGTTTGTAAATGTATCGGACCAAACTGCGTGGTCATCAGTCCGTAGCTTACAAACTACTTAAACCTAGGTAAACTAACCTAAGGACAACACACACAGACATGCCCCAGGGAGGACTAGAACCTCCACGGCGAGCAACCGCGCGCTCCGCAGCGAGACGCTTTAGACCGCTCGGCTACTTCACCGCGGCCCAAGCGTAACCTCCGCCTTTAATGACCATGCTGTCGACGGGGCGTTAAACACTAATCTACCTCCTCCTCCTCCAACGGATTCAGGAAGTATCGTTCTTGTGAAACACAGCTACTTCTTTACTCACATTAACTAATGAGTGCTATCGACAAGGGATCTCAAATCGATTCCTGATCTGTAGACCCTCGGAAGGATTTAAACACTGTACCTAACATGCGCCTTCTAATGAAATTACTTACTAATGTAACATTTCAGAGTTTGAATTCGTGATTTTCTGTCACAATGAAAATAGTACGTTTTGATTAACGGAAAGTTAGCAAGTTGCTGTTATCGTGGGAACTGTTTTAGGGCCCTGCTGTCACATTTTTCATACTCGACAGAGGAGACATTGCCAGCAACTTTTGGACTGTTCGCGGAAGATGTTGTTTTTATCAGGTAGTAAAGTCACCAGAAGAGCAAAAGCAAATGGATAATGATTTAGATATCTGCATGGTGCTAAAACCAGCAATTGATCAAAATAATGAAACGTGTGAAGTCAATATGAGTACTAAAAGAAATCCGTTCAACTTCGTTTACACGATAAATCAGGCCGTAAATTCAAGTAAATACCTAGGAATAACAATTACGAAAGACTTAAATTGGAAACAACACTTATAAAAAATGTTGGAAAGGCGAACCAAATTTGGCATGCTTCTTTATTTTATTTTTCAAGAGTGATTTAACCTCTCTTGTGTACCAGGCAGGTGGGCTCTCTCTGGTTAGTTAACTTGTTTGGTTTAAATATCGCAAATGCTGTTGATATTAATTCTTTGAATGTAAGCCACATCTGATACACACTCACATTGTAAGTTTCGGAAGACTGGAGGTTCTCACTTAGGAAAGCGTTGATGTATTTTTCTAGTTTTTTGAATAAATATATATTTTCTTTAATTTTGGGGGATTCGATATTTAGTTTCGCTACATCATCTTCATATTCACTAACTCCTGTTTCTGTTTCGACCCTCTTTATTAGTTTACGATTGTGTTAGGAGGTCAAGTATGATTTTGTAAACATTTGCTATTATAGTTTTTCATGAACGATGTAGTTGAGAACATTTTACGAAAATTATTACTGTACTTCACGCACCAGTTGTCAATAACAAAACATGGCATGTTTCGTGACGACATTATCCCATTATCAAGTTCATAAAACTTATCTGCTGCTGGAAAACATGATTAAAGACAATAGCTGTGTATGTACATTGTCAAAAATAAAACTTTGCGCAGTATTACTTATTTTTGACAATGTACATTCACAGCTGTTATCTTTAATGATGCTTCCTAGCATCAGATATTATTAACTTGATAATGGGAAAATGTCGCCCCGAAACATATCGTGTTGACATATATTGTCAATATATTGACAACTAGTGGGTGAGGTACAGTAATAATTGTGAAACAGTTGTGTGATGGCGTCAAAACAGATGATTTTACGAGAAATCGCTAAGTTCAGTTTGTTGTATTATTGCAAATGTTCAAATGTTTGTAAATCTAAAGAGCTTAACTACGTTGGTCATCAGTCCCTTGGCTTACAAACTATTTAAAATAACTCAAATTCTCAGATGCTAAGGGCAACACACACCCATGCTCGAGGGAGGACTCGAACCTCTGACGGCGAGCACTCGTGCATCTAGGCACCTTGGAACGCTCGACACAACAACTCGACTATAATACTATATCCGGTAAGTTTGCCAAAATATCGAGGGTAAGTGAAAACCAACAACAATTAAAATTGTATGTGTTGCGTAGGTTTTCGAAATTTGATCTAAGGTTTCTTCAAACATTTCTGCAATCATATCGTCTGAGTTAACGGGGCGGTAAAAGAAACCTATTATTAATTTATTGTACTTTTCACGTATAACCTCTACTCATATCAACTCACAGGAACTATCTACTTGAATTTCGCTACAAGGTAAACGTCTTGTTAAAGCAATAAATACGCCACCATCTGTTTTATTCACTCTATCCTTTCTGAATACCATTTGTCTCATTGTAAAACTTTCAGTACAACTTATCTCCAGCTTTGTCTATATTTCGCTGCCTATCACTATTTGATCTTCAATGCTTTCTATAAGCACTTCGAGCTCTGGTACTTTCCCCACACTTACCGTCAACTACAACGTACTGTGCCCTTTCTGACAGGAAATCACGAATCCATTTGCACAACTGTGGCGATATTCCATAAGCACGTAATTTGATTAGAAGACGCTTGTGAGGTGTAGTGTCGAAAGCATTTCGGAAATCTAGAAATACGGAATCTGTTTGCCATATCTTATCGATAGTAATCATCACATCATGTCAGTAAAGAACTAGCTGTGTTTCACAAGAACAATACTTTCTAAATTCATGTTGACTATGAGACAATAGGTCGTTCTATTCCAGGAAGTTCATAATATTTAAGGATAGTATATGTTCTGAAATCCTGCTGCAAATCGACGTCAATGATATAGCCCTGTAATATTACGGGTCACTCCTGTTCCCTTTCTTGAATATTGACGTCACCTGTGAAACCTTCCTCTCTTTGGATACGCAAAGTTCGCTAAGCGAGCTGTTGTGTATGATAGTTACGTGCGGAGCAATTGCGTCAGCATACTCTGAAAGGAACCTGGTTGGTGTACAGTCGGGACCGGGAGATTTAAGTGATTTAAGTTGTTTTAATACACCAGGGATATTTACCTCTAAATTACACATGTGTAAGCTGTTCTTGATAAGAGCTCTGGAGGTTTGTCTTCTCTAGTGAAGGAATTTCGAAAACTTTGTGAAGCATTCTGCTTTCGCAGAACTTTCATCAGTAGCATCACCGTTACTATCACGTAGTGAAGGTATTGTGTTCTTCCGCTATTATACTTTATATACGACTTAACATGTAGACTCCACGGCATCTCTCTGTACGGTAGTCATGGAGTGGCGCAGCTCTTAAACTCAGACACCATGCTACACTGCACTGGTGGGCAAACATTCAACAAGAAATTACTATGGAAATTTGGCGCAAAGTTCTATGCACACATGAAGGAAGCATGTATCTTATACCACGTGGTCGTCGGCGACATGTGCGGAGTGAGCCTGGTGACGCTGCACGACATACGCTTACTGTGAATCAGGTACAGCAAGGTGGCTGATAAACAATGTTCTGTGAGAGTATGATCTGGTGGTTTAGTGCGCCACTGTTCCTAATCAACAGCAGGCTCAAGGGAACACAATGCAAAAATAACTTTCTCCAAAAGAGGGTTGAGCAGCATGATCAGCATTTCGGCGAGACAATTTCAGAGTCCATCATGCTCACATCGACAACGATTTCATAAATCATGCGGTATTGCACGTCTGCGTGCTCCGCAGCAAGGCGCCTCAGACAGCTCGGTACTCCACAGCTCGCGAATAATTTATTTAGAAAAACGCCCCAGTTGAAGCATCGAAATATCGCACGGCGTAAGCTCAACGCAAATCAATCGGATTATCATAGTGAGACTCCCTTTCCAAGCATTGCGTCTCTATGATGACATTCAACTCTTAAAACTGCTTTCCGGCTTTTGCACAAGTTGTGTATAATTTACTGTAATTCTAACCCTATTACATTAGGAATTTGAATGATTGTATTCCAGTCGACATTATTAAAAGCTTTCTGCAAATCAACTATCATTAGGAAGAAGGTTAAACTTTTCTTGCCGCGGTGGAGTAGCCGAGCGGTCTAAAGCGTCTCGCTGCGGAGTGCGCGGTTGCTCGCGGTGGGGGTTCGACTCCTCCCTGGGGCATGGGTGTGTGTGTTGTCCTTAGGTTAGTTTACCTAGGTTTAAGTAGTTTGTAAGCTACGGACTGATAAACAGTTTGGTCCGATAGATTTACAAACATTTGAACATTCGATTTGAAACTTTTCTTATCAAACTGATCGTTCTTGAGGTCTTATTGTACCACCCAGTGGCGTAACTAGCACTTGGCTTTGGGGGGAAGGGGGGGGGGGATAGACCAGCTTGACGAGCAAAATTTTAGTCAGTTTCCCAGTTTCCAGACAGACTACTATCTACCACTCCCGTTGTAGAAACTAATTCAATCCAATCCAGTGAGAGCTTATGGTAAAGCACCCCAAGTTTCCAATCTTTACCTTAACCAGATTTCTGTTATACGATTTCTTTCTTTCTTTTTTTCCTTTTTTTTTTCTTTTTCTTTTCGGGTTCTGGGGGGGGGGTTCTATCCCCCTCATTCCCCCCCCTCCACAGTTACGCCACTGCTACCACCTGTAGAACACTTCACATTTGCGGCCCATAGTACGCTGTATGCCAGTAGGTTTGTCAACAGTAACCTGCCAGATGACAGCGAAGCACGTGTTGACGTCACGGCAATGGTGCGTCGGCCTTCCTGCCTCTGCCCGTGCTCGCGTGCCCTCTCCCCTCCACTCCACCGGCAAATGGCGACTCTCGCGCCGTTGGCTCTCGAAACGTCGTGCCCAATCCGAGAAGTAATTCAGTCTGAAGTGCGCCGGCTGTTTGTGCTCGCGGGCGCGGGCGGGTCAGAGCTAACAGCATTAGCGGCCGGCCGCGCGCCTTGATTGCGCTATTCATCGTGATTCGCGCGCGCAATCTCCGCCGCCGGCGCGCGCCCGCCTCATAAATCCTGGCGCCTCCATCTCAGCCGCCTTCTCCGGCACCCCGGAGCCCCATCCGTCGCCCCTCTTACGTCGCCGGCGCGCCGCCGTGCGTCTCCCGCCCTGTCCGCGCCTCCTGCAGGCCTCCCTAAGTGACGTCACCTGCCACCTGAAAGGAGGTGCAGATTGCTGTGCCAGAGGTCAGCAACAGCCATTGTGTCTTTTGGTGTCTCGTTTCCGTCGTAGGTGTCGGTGTCGAGAGCCGAGTGGAGAGGGACCGACACAGGAATAAAGGATGCACGCCTGTGCGGTACGGAGGTGACCAACCAGTGGGACAGCAGAAACTAGAAACACTAGAGTAAATTAGAACAAGATATATATTTCGTGGAGTCTTTTCAACGTTCATTACTGCAAAATGTTGATACATAGATAGAGGCCTGCCTACTGATGATTCCTAGTGCCTATCCGATAGCCAAGTCTTAACTGGTGCCTATCTGATTCCCAAGTGAACGATGCAGCAGTCGTTGCCACGAGCGGAGTTGCAGCAGAGGGCGTGGATGACGTCTTATGAACGGCGCGCCGTGCGTGCATGGCGGAGCGCGGCGAAAGTACGTGGCGCGCACTTTAGACTTGTGCGACACCACAGTGTCCTATGAATCGTTTACGACTTTTGAAGCATTTCAGAACTAATCTCATACTGGTAGGAATCAACATTAATGACGCCAAATCAGGTCGGTCCCGGTGGTCTTGGGGTAAAGTGCTGGACTGATGCCGGGCGCCGTGGCTCAACGCGCCCGGTCAGGAGGCTAAACGCCCTCTGTAAAAAGAAAAAAAAAGCTGAGCCAAATATTCAACGGACAACCAAGAACGAACCAAACGAACGACCACAGCGCACAGATCTACGTGAAGAAGAAGAAGAAGACGAAGAAGGAAGAAAATCGCACTGCCTTGTATTACGGTCCACTTTAGATTTATAGTTTTATAAGTTTTTGCAAACATTTTGGACCAAAATAATAATGTAAACAATAGCAAATTAATTAATAAGAGTGTCTGAAACCCTTTTATGAAAAAAATGTAGGTAGCAACGGGTTTTAAACGACTGACCTTCAGCATCACAGTTCAGCGCATTGCCTACTTTTTTTTTTTTTTTTTTTTTTTTTTTTTTTTTTTTTTTTTTTGTCTCCTTCCTCCCCTACAACCCGTCCTCACAAAATTCGCATCATCGGCGTCGGCTTCATCGGCCTTCGGCTAAAGTAATGTACTCTTCTTCTGCATGTTAAGTGGATCTCTTTCCGCCTTGAAGTCCTCCGCAGGTGTGGAACTTCATCCAGAAGGAAACAAAATATATCGAAAACTTCTGTCATAGGAAAATAATAATAATAAAAATAAGAATAACTAAAGGAATAAGATAAAGAAACTGACTCTTCTGCCTTCACACATGTCATTTTCAGCACGCTGTCTACTACCAGAGTTCGTCTTCTCGTAAATTGTGTTTGGTTGATTTCCGTTGGGGATCAAAGCTTTTCGTAGAAACCACTAATCTCTGTCATTTTGAATCTGTTTTACTTTTGTCCTCTCTTAACTCCGATAGTGCCACACACCGAAAGGACTGTGCGTCATGCTTCTTTGAAATTCTCTTTCTAATGTCGTGTCGTCGGGTTCAACTTAAACTTTTTTTTTTCCTTTCTGTTGAATATCGTTCGTTGCTCTTCGTTCTTCATATATGCGACAATTCTAGCGCCACTGGGTAGTTTGCAAATAATGTTTTGTGTCGTGGATTGTTAAGGAGTTTCATAGCCTGATTTATACTATAGAGTCGAAAATCGTGGTAGGTGCCTTCCGCCGGTTTATTAATTATATAATGTAATGTGTGGCCAACTAGCCAAGTCCACATGTTTTGTTTCGTCATTGGAAAATAGTTGAAAATAAGTAGTAGCATGGTTCCAATTTCTATTTCTTTGGTGGTCGTTCTGCCTCTCACAGCAAGTTTCCTCCGACACCAGTCCCATATCTTCGTGTTCTTCCCGCATATACACCTGTGTTGTAATGTGTCGATGAGGTCGCAACGGTTCCACGTAGGAGTTTTGGCCAGCTTTATTCTGTGACGTTTTTCCTTCGTGGCTATTGTTTCGTTTACGACTCTGTACCATGTTGATCTGATGTCTGTATCGAGGATCTTGTTGTTGATATTCTTCCACACTGTGGGGCACCGTATGTGTGCGTATTTGGTTTCCGTCCTGTTCTTCGTCCCGTCGTCATTCATAAACTTGAGTAACTCTGCTGTTGTTTTTTTTCTGATGATGTTGCTCTGCCTTCGCAGGTAGCTTGCATCAAGGAAGAACTGGCGAATATGAGCGAGTTCATGTGGCACGGCACTAAGGTTAACCGGAGCCTCTTAACTAAGTGGTCTGTATGCGTTGATGACTGCTCGGAGAGCGCTGTGTGGTTGTTCGTCATAAATTTGGAGAGTTCGTCTTATCAGTAGTGCTCTGCATTTGATGCCAACATCCACTACGCCAAGTCCTCCTTCCCTGTGCGGGAGTGTCGTTACATCTATTCCGACTTTAAAGATACTGCCTCGCCATAGATACCAACCTACCGCCGCCATCACTCTCTGGCTATTGTTGCACTGACTGGAAGGATTTGGCCTACATACCATATTTTCGATAGGATTTTGGTGTTAACGAAGTGAACTCTTTCAAGTAAATTTTGCATACGACCGTAATTCTGTCGGAGACATGCTCTCGTCATATTTAATATGTCCCTCCAAGTTGCAGCCGTCGTTCGCAGAGGGCATTTGTACATGTTTATTTCGAGGAGTTTCAGGAAGTCGGTACGCGCGTAGTCCTCTCCCTCATTCTCCGGGAACCCTGTTCCTAATGGCAGTAATTTCGTTTTCCGTATGTTCAATTTGGAACCTGAAGTGTGTTCAAACTCGCCAACCACCGTCCGCACATCACGCAGTTCCTGTACGTTTTTAAGAACAACTCCCACGTCATCCGCGTACGCGATGCATTTGAGAGTGCTGCCGTAGATGTTCGTTCCTTGGAGCCGTTGGCTGAGTCTCGTTATTAGTGGGTCGATAGCAATGACAAAGAGAGTCATTGGCAAAGGACAGCCTTGTCGTACGGATTTCTCTATGGGGATTGGTGTAGTGAGATGTCCGTTTATCTTTACCCTCGACTTGGCATTGTTAAATAGATTTTTGAGCATGAAGACGAATTCTTCCCCAAACCCCAGATGCGTCATTATTGCAAAAAGGTACTGGTGCCTGATCCTGTAGAAAGCCTTGTTAAGTTCTAGGGATAAGAGTGCTGCTTCTGGACATGTGAGAGCGCAGTAGCTTATGAGCTCCCTACAATCAATGAGACTTTGAAGGTTCGTTCGTCCCGGTACTGCTGCCGTCTGACTTAGATGTGTGATTTTATGCAACAGCAGTTTGATCCTCGCTGCCATGACACGGGCTACTATCTTATAATCCGAGTTGAGGGTATTCTTTGGGAATAAGGACTATCATCCCCTCGTTGAATCCATCCGGTATAATTGTCCCGTCCTTAATTTCGTTGCACATGTCGAGGAAGCAGTTTTCCAATAGGTACCAAAATCGTTTGTAGAATTCTATTGGTAATCCGCCCGCGCCAGGTGATTTGTTTCACTGTGCTCTTTTGATTGCTGTGCTCAGTTCCTGTACGGTTACGTCCACCAACAGAGATTCCGCATCTTGTGTATTCAGGCGGTCAGGTAAGCTGTTCATAATCTGAGCAACTCGTCGTTTGCTTGCTCCGAAGCGTACAATTCCGTATAATACTCGGTGACGTATTGCTTAATTGCCCGGTGATCTTTCAACAGGTTTCCGTCTCCTCTTCGAAGGCTGTGTATTACGCTTGTGACATTGTTCCTTCGCGAGGTGATACAGCGAAGGCGCTTCCCCGGACAAGCTATTGTGGTCTCTCGATCGGATTATTATGCCTTCCATCTGTTTTCTCTTTAAAGCCGTCAATTTGGCTTCCACTTTTTTAATTCGTAATATGGTGTCCGCTGTTGTGTTACGACACTCGTGGAGTTCCCGGAGGCAACGGAAAGAAAACTCAGACACGCTCTTTTCGTCATGACGCCGTTGAAAGCAATACGTTTTTAAGCAACTGATTATCTTTGGTTTAGCACACTTGCACCACCATTGTATCGTACTTGGGAAGTTTCGTCGTCGTCTCATGCAGGTATCCCATACCTCCTCCACGCGAAGCCTCAAACTACCTTCTGGGAGGACAGTGATGTTAAGTTTCCAGATGTTCCTTCCCCGAAAAATATCCTGTTTGGTCATTTTCAGGTGACAGTGATACGCCAAATGATCAGAGAAATACACTGACCATGTTTCAGGTCCAGTGACATTTGCTGTTAAGCACGGTGTTTCGTAAACTCTATCCAGTCTACTAGCTGAGGTCGGGGTATAAAAGGTAAAACATTGACGATCTCCATGAACAACTTCCCAAGTATCGGCAAATCGTATCTCTCGTATTACGCGGTCTAACTCTGCGCTGTAATTAAAGTTGGGATGCTGATCTTTTCTCTTAAGCACATGAATAAGCTCCCAAGTATCGGCAAAACGCATCTTTTCTCTTAAGTAACACGAGTGAAATCATGCACAGGCAGGAAAGACAAGTCATCCACCTGCTTTGTATCAGCATCGCCGTGGTCCTCGGCATTATCTCCCATGTCCTGGTACCAATCCAGCGTACGGTTGTAACTGTTTATTCTTATTTTCAGAACCGTTTGTGTCTTTACCCGTGGAGGCAGAAATAGCCGGTTTTCCGGTTGTTCGGTCCGACATGTCCCCCGTCTGCGATTTCTTATTTGTTTTAGAAGGCTGTGAGCCTCCGGCCGTGTCCTTCGCCGTGATTTTCAGGCGAATTTGCGCCGCCCTTTCCCGCAGCGTCGGTGCATATTTTTCCGCTGCTTCATGAGCGATTTGACGCTTCTTATGTTCCTGGGGAGATACGTCGCCTACAGATTCAGTAACCTCCATCTTGTCTGTCTCTGGTGGAGCGCTGTGCGCTTTGACCTCCAAAATTGTGTAAGCCACCTCGGACGAGCCGTGGTGTGCCGGTCTCACTGTGGTACAACTCTCATCCGCCACGCGATCGTCAGCAGCCGGCATTGCTGTGTCACAGGAGTCCATATGCACTTCGTCTGCCGAAGTGTTTTCGTCGACAGGTGCGTCCGTTATTATCTTGGAATCCACCTCGACACCGTCTCCCGAAGCGTTCACGGTAACAGTCGTGTCTGTCGCTATAGTGCCAGAGTCTCTTGGTGCACCTTCTACAGACGCGTCCTCGGTGACAGGTGTGACAGCCGCTACGGTCGGTTGTGTGGCCACGTGTCCGCGGGCTACCGCCGCGTACTTGAGCGGCAGTGTAGTCACGGCGGTCGGCGCTTCCGCCTCGCCTACCGGGGTCTGTGTCACTCGTCGTTGCATATATTGAGAGCGGACATGACCGGTGGAGCCGCATGCTCCGCACGTGCGTGGCTGACCGTCGTACATTACTATTGCCCTATAGCCACAAACAGAAATATAGGACGGAATATTAGTTCGATTCTGACTTGTCTGACTCCATTCAACACCTTGAATTTGTGAGCACCAGACCATATTTCAGCAGCATTACTAAGGACGGTGCCATAACTCTTTAAAACACAGTCTATATCCTCGGCGGCAATTTCAAAAGGCAGTTCGAATATTCTAACTGTCCTGATTCCTAGACCCACTTGTGTCATGCGGACCTCTCCTATATTACCGTCGGAGTGCTTAATCTTTGAAATCCCTCCGCAAGATTCGACAATCGCGTCACATTTGGCTGCACTGATAAGTTTCAAATAAACTGTACTGCTGCAGAGCGACAAATTGTAACCAATGACATCGTCGTTATTCAATTTCAATGATTCTTCTATAAAATCCTCAATCTCAAATGATGTCGGACGTACTAATTTCGGGTCAAACGTCTATTTCAATGTGTCTCTTCGTGGTGGTTGCGTCATCGTTAAGTCGTTCGAAATATCATCACAAACACGTTCAGCGGCGTGGCACTTACCACACAAACAGCGCTCTGCCGGCAGCTCGCTCGCCCGCCGACAGCGGAATGTCTACGCTACGGCCATAACTTAGCAGTCGCGTTCTTTAATCTCATACTATTAATGGCCGTTGATAACTGATGCTAATTTGACATTTGTAGATACTAAATTATCATTTATCGTACGAAGAACGACGTGTTTGTGTTAATTCTATTCTATTGCTTTGAAATGACAACTTGTAAGTTAAAATAAGATAATTATCAGATACGCAGAGCAAGATGGCTTATCCCAGAGAGAGTTCTGGGCGAGAAATGTCACGTGACATCTGCGAACGGCTGGTTTTCGTTAATTCAGTGTAGGGCAGGGGTGGGCACGAGAGCTGCTCGCGCGGCTGCCCGCGAGCAGCGAGAGCCGCGAGGGCGGCGCTGAGCGGCCTTGAGAGCCAGCAGTGCGGGCAGCAGAGCTGTGCGCCGTGGCTGGCCGCTTGCTGACGCACAGTGCACATACATCAGTGCTTTCATCCAATGCTAAAGAAAAGAAAACTAAATCTTTGATCCTGTCTCTCAACTGAGCTTCCACGTCGTTTGCCATTTCGTCAATGCGCCTGCTAACCGTTCTCTGTGAAAGAGGAACGGTTTCAAAAAGAGGAAGATTTGCTGGGCACAAAATTGTTGCGGCAGCAACAAAACATTCTTTCACAAATTCTGCATCGCTGAAGGGCCGCGCAGTTTTAGCTATTTTAAGAGCTACACGATAGCTTACTCTCATCGCTGCAGAGTTGTGGGTTAGAAGGTTTTCTACCTGTAAATACGTACAGGAGAAGATAAATTGACGAAAATGCACACAACCTATTAATAACAGCAGTAAATTGAATTAGTAACATAATTATCTACAAGTATACTTACGTCTTTCTCCTTTTTCAGCTTCATTTCTATAAGTTTGACTTTTCCTTCTTCTTTACTCTAACTACATCTTTTTCGTGAAGCAGTTGAAAATGACGCTTCACATTGTACTTCTTCCATGAAGACAATGTTGATTTGCAAACCAAACACTGAGGTCCGCTTTGCGTTCCAACAAAAAAGTACTCTTCTTCCCACTGTGGGTGTTCAGAAGACTTTCTTTTCAAAGATTTTACGTCCTCCTCTGCCATTTTTCAGACACTAGTTCTGCTTTATCACGAACACCGGACGCGATTTCCACGAGTAAACTGAACGAGTGGTTGCGCGTGGTGTAGTGAGGTGTGCGGCTGGTCGAGTATGAGTGGGGGCACTGCTGGCTGGCGGAGTGGGGGGAGCCGCGAGCAGGCCGCGTGAGCCGCTGAGAGCGCTCGCGCTCGCGAAACGGCATTTGCCCAGCCCTGGTGTAGGGTGTCAAAACTCTGTTATTTTTGCAAATATCTCTCAAACGATACGAGATATGGAAAAAAAAAAAAAAAAAAAATCATAATGGAACAAAGCTATAGAGAATCTTCTTCGCTACAAATTCGGTTATTCAATTGTAGCGTGAGATGAACGGTTTATATGCAATTAAAATTACATTACAGACGGCCTTTTTTTGGTATTACTAACGTATTTCTTGTCCGAAATGTTTGAAGAAGCGAGGTTCTCGTCTCTGGTACCCAACAATTATGTCTGTAAAATGTGGTGCCG
This sequence comes from Locusta migratoria, assembly GCA_026315105.1. Lineage (NCBI taxonomy): Eukaryota > Metazoa > Arthropoda > Insecta > Orthoptera > Acrididae > Locusta > Locusta migratoria. Next base: position 37,087,035 of record CM048748.1, read on the forward strand.
ATCGATTGAACGATTCGACCTAAAAAGTGGGAACGCGTTACAGCCAGACACACATCGTCAAATCGCCGTTATTTTTGCAAATATCTCTGCAACGATGCAAGATACGAAAAAACTATAATAGAGCGAAGTTCCAGAGAATTTTCCCCTCTATCAATTAGGTTATTCAATTTTCGTGTCAGATGAACGGTTCGTTTGCAATTAAAATTATATTACAAACGGATTTTTTTTGGAACTATTACCGTATTTTTTGTCCGAAAAATTTGAAAAAGGGAGGTTCTGGTATCTGTCGGCCTACAATTATGTCTGTAAAATTTGGTGTTGATCGGTTGAAAGGTTCGTCTTGAAAACGGGGAACATATTACGGACAGACAGACATCCCAAAATCGCCGTTATTTTTGCAAATATCTCATAAACGATACGAGATATGAAAAGAAAGCCATAAGAGAGCAAAGTTGTAGATAATTGTCTCCTCTACAAATTAGCTTATTCAATTTTCGCGTCAGGTGAATGGTTAAGCCGTTATTTTTATTTAAATTTCGAGCTGTCAAAAAACGATCGCAAAGGCCAACTTTTAGTGTTACTACCGTAATTTCAAGTGGGCCAATACTTGAAACCTTAGAGTTGCGGGTTCGAAACCCGGTCGGACCTTGTATTTTTTTCAGTCTGCACTTTAACCCATCCTTCACCTCTCAACGATGTGAGGAGTCGCCAGGAACGACACGTGATTCGGATTCCACGTTAAGCTGTGGGTCCCCTTTGCCCGGTTGGATAACTGGGGTAGGCTAGGGACACGCAAGTCGCCGAAGTAGCGTCCAATTGAAAGACTTGCACCAGGCCAATGAGCCACACGACATTATTAATCCGTTGTGGAGTGGCGGAGTGCGTTATGGCGCCTTACTGTGGAGCGTGAATGTGCTCGCTGTCGGAGATTTCAGTCTTCCCTCAGACATGGATGTGTGTGTTGTGCTTTAGTTACTTTAAGTAGTTCGTAAGCCTGATTACAGTAGTTAAGTCCCTTAGTTTTACAATAATTTCACCAATTTTCATCCAAATAATTGGTGCCCAAGGAAAGCAAGAAAGCGCCATTTATGAATTGTAAATATTGAAAAATCTCAACATTTGCAAGCCACTGTGCTAAATTCTATGGCGAAGTTGAAATCTTGTGCTGCACCAAAGTACGAACACGGATGTCTCGCTTCGGGCCAGCGGTCGCCATAACCAGTCAAGCTATCCAGACGGTTCCTGTTCTGCCCAAATTCTTATAGCTAACTACTTTAATAGTGCTCCTTGCCATGTCGAATGGACAGATACAATTGATTGGCACTGACGACCATTACAAAAACGAAAATATCAAAAGTCGTAATATTCTTAGGATTTTATTCGTATATTATGAACCGCCATACCTTTCTTCTGACTGCAATAAAATGCTGCGAAATGGGCTTCAATAAAGGAGAAACGGCCCTGTCTGCATAATAATTCGCACGGATCTTTAGAATAGACGTCGATACCAGTCTAGAGTTTTATTCCTATTTTGATGAATATTTGTACATTTAACTTTCGAAAAAAAAAGGAAAGAAAGAAAGAATCACAGTCTACTTACGATTTAGTACAACACCTGGCGGAGAGTACCTTGATCTAGTGTCGACGCCGTCTGACAGATCACAATGAATTTGTGAAGAGTTGTAATTGTTATTATACAGGGAAGGAGAGTATGAAGAAAGAGAGGGGTTAGGAGAAGATTGACAGACTGTGGGGGGGGGGGGGGGGACGACAAAGGTATGAGATTGGATAGATGAAAAGAGGGGTATAGGAGAAGAAGGCAGAGTTAACAGGGAGGAGGCGATGGAGAGACACAGAGAGAGAGAGAGAGAGAGAGAGAGAGAGAGAGAGAGAGAGAGAAGGAAGTAGTACGTGGACGAACTGATAGTGGGATAAATAAATACAACAGCAACGCTGGGTTTTCAGGTATCTAATACAGTGAGAAGCCTAAGAGGGCAATAAAGTATGAAACATGAATAATGTGTGAAGCGCAGAGAGATTAAGAAGAGGAATGTACGATGTATATCCATTCCCATGCGTATTTAGCAGTTGCGAAACATTGTCGGGTTCGTTAGTGTATTATATTCTTTCGCGTCGAGCTATATCATTTAAATTATACTAGAGCGATCACGGTTTCATCACCTTAGCCATGCATCACTGCTGACGTTTCTAGAGTGACGTAACTTTATCACTTCATGTTAACTGTCTCTCCCTGCAGTGTATTAAGAATGACGTGTGACTAGGACTGAGAAACATCACTACAACCTTAGTAACGCTGGTCCACGTCATCTTTCCGACGGCTGTAAATAACAGTTTTACAGTATAGCATCTCGCTGTTTCGCCACCAAACACTGCCGGCATGCATTTCTGTAATAAATGCTCTCCATTATATAAATCCAGTTCCGGATAATACTTAGTAATTTATGCATGATGAACGCATAGGAAAGTAATTTGCAATTGGAATTTTAAATATTAATTTTCATTTCAGTTTTCAATCAGTTTATTCGCTTTGGAAAGAGATGGAAATCATATTACAGCTGTCACCATTACACGGTATTTTGACAACAGAGGATATATATTAGCTGTCGCTTGCTTCATTAAAACATGTATGTTGCAATAAACTATTCCAAAAACTGCTAATATTTTACGTACGTCGGCGGAGGAAAGTTGTAGCGAATACATTTTCAATTATATGATGTAAACTAGACAAGCGTATTAATATGTTAATAAAGATCGATTACCCAGCTCACAACGTTACCACTGATTAAAATAGTTAATTAGGTGTATGATAGTAATAAATAAGATTGTGAGGAAATATAACGTACATTTTATGACACTTCCACTCATTAAATATTTATGGAAATGAATTCCAAAAATGATCCTGTCGTCTGGCGTCTTTTGCAGGTTACAAGCAGAACTGTAAACTTTGTTTTATGCAAGTTTTGGAGAATAACTCTGGGTACACTAAAATATTTATTTCAAAAAAATATAAATACATGTTTCAGATGTTTGCCAAAATAGCAAAGTATCTACAGGAGAGCAACGTAACTGCTGAGTGAACACTATGTTGTATTCTAAAAGAAATTTGATGAGTCTTTATCAAAAGAGCTTCTAGATTACTTTTGACAATGTGGGTGGAATAAATGTCTGACCAACCTACGCGTTGCGTGTTACACTGGTGTCTAAGTTTCTAAGCCAGGGAGAGCTCACAAATTCTCAATTATGGAAATTGAGTTCATTATACGAAAAATCAAATGCAGATGGATTTATTTTCTTTCTGATTTCGTTTCTTAATAACATCAATGTTCTCAAATCTTCAAATGTTTGTAGAGCTTATGGGACATAACTACTGGGTCATCAGTCGCTAAACTTACAAACTACTTATGAACTAGCTTATACTAAAGACGGCACAAACATCCATGGCCGAGGGGGGATTCGAACCCCCGACCGCAGAGGCCGGCACGCCGCAGACTGCTCGGCCACTGCGCCCGGTATCAATGTTCTCTTTATCTTTATATTAGAAATATGCAGCTATGTGTGGGTTAAATTTTTGTTTCGATAGTCAGTAATGTGAATTGAATGAAATTTCGAACCAGTAGGCGGTAGATTTTCGCTGGATCCCTTTCACTGACTGTACAGGCTTCTTTATCTTTTTGTCGTCCCGATATTGTAGTGACAGTATTTACGTGACTCAGTGAATTAGTTAGGAAGTGGTAGCCACTATAAGGTACGGAGGAAGATTAGGGAATAACGTCCCGTTGGCTCTCCGTATGATCGAAATGATTTAATAATGTCTGTAAATCTATCGGACCAAACTGCGTGGTCATCAGTCCGTAGCTTACAAACTACTTAAACCCAGGTTAACTAACCTACGGACAACACACACACCCATGCCCCAGGGATTACTTGAACCTCTACGGCGAGCAACCGAGCACTCCGCAGCGAGGCGCTTTAGACCGCTCGGCTACTCCACCGCGGCAATGATTTGATAAAGTTGGGTAAAGAAAACGGCAGTGAATTTGTAGAGAACCTATGGTCCAGATATAATTAATATTCTCTGATATTTAGGCCACAATAAAGTTCACACAATACTTATATATATTATTATTAATACTATTTGTCATTCTGCATTGTGATTGGCCATATATATATATATATATATATATATATATATATATATATATATATATATATATATATATAAAGTGGTGCAGTAATCTTTGGAAGTTCCATTGTAGAGTAAGCGCTCTGACTGCGAGGGAGCAGTTACTTGCCAGTTGCGTGAGGTAGCGCGATGAAGTCTGTCTGAAGCGGTAAGGAAACTGTTGGAAGTCGTTGTGATCTTAAATTCGCTTTCTGCGTTCTCATTTTTGTAGGGTTTTTTTTTCCCTTCCTTTTATTTTCTTCTTTTATGATTATTATTTAACTTAATAACTCCCCACCTATCATTTGTGCATATTTTAATACTGAAATCAATCAAGTTATAGACATGCATGCTGCAAGCTGCTTGCTGTTTCCAGTTTTGTAACAAGAATAGACGAGGGAAGTCAAGTTTTCTTTCTATCTGTGTCGCTGTCAGATTGTCTTCACGTTCATTATTAAAGTTAATCAGTGTCGTTGTACCCTTTCGGAGTACTTTCGACAGGGCCATAAATTTTAGTGTTTGTGTTTCCCCTATTCCCCGGACGTGTGCGTTGCGCATATTAATGTTGTATAAGGCTTATTTCACACCAACCCGGCACAGTTGCCGGGCCGGTACCAGACTTGCGCCCCTTCACACTTCCCCGGCAGCGGCCGAGCGGTGCCGTCCTTCCGTGCCTGGTATCTCTTCAGTTGCCCTCAGACAATAAATGGAGGCGACCAGTTATTACCGTGGCTGGTCTTGTGCCGGCGTTTGAAGAACAGAAAAAGAAGGCTGCATTGGGCCCATCCACTTAATATGAGGAGACACGAAGTGGGAGCATTCTTTGTTCTTTTTGTGGACTTGAGGGGAGATAGAGAATTTTTTAATTATTTTCGGATGAGTTTACGAACTTTTGACGATCTACACGCACAAATCAAAACTTCCATTCAATGCCTTAACACATCCTTCCGAGAATGTATGCAGCCTATACAAACGCTGGCAATTACAATAAGGTGAGTGAAAAAAATTAAAATGTCAAAAAACATTATTCCAAAAGACATACATTTTGATAATAATCTTGAAAGTTAAGTTATAGATTAAATATTGAACGACCCATAACAAGAATTTTCAGAGATTTCGGAATGTGTAAATCGTTGCACAGCTTGTTCGTAATGCCGTGTGTCAGCAGTGGCTGGTGGACTGTTAACTGCTTCATTTACACTTCGTTGTTCCTGACACAGGGGTAAACATGAACTAAATGTACGTTACGTACTGGGATGAGCAACTGTATTAAGGTTTTCCACACACATTTTACGTTTCTTAATTTCTGAAATTAGCTGCATTACCTTTAACTGGAACTTCACTACCTCTTCGTCGTTAAGTATTTCAATGGTAGGAATTATCCAGCTGAAAAAAACATACGCCGATTGTATTTCCTGTGCAGCGCATTAATCGGTTCTACGTCTACAGTGTCAAGTTTTCCATTCTTATTAATCCGTGATTCAGATGTTTTTAAGTTGCGAACTTTCTCGGTTAGTGACTCGTTGCCACAGTTTTCTATATCCGAATTGTCATCATCAATGACCGAAAAAGTGTCATTGGAATGTGGTCTTCACAGGCTCAACATTGTGGGTGAGCGAGAAACTGTCGAAAGTCGGCCGTCCTGTAGTTTTCTTAAAAAACTGTAATTGCTGATTATGTATGTTCTGGGGGGCTGCGTTTCACTACCAGAATTTACAGACGATTTATACATCCTCTCACTTCTCTGGAAAGAGTCTCGAATATTCGCCCACTTCGTCAGAACAAATTGGCCTGAATCAAAAATATTACCTGAAGTGATACATCACACTAATATCCTCAGAAAAAGAAGTTAACTGGTTTTCAACCTGACTCAGATAATAGTTTAACGAAAACGAGCACAACATGACTGGCTGGCAGAACGCAATTGCAGGGTAGGTACGAAGCCCTACAGCGGCCACCATGCCTCGCCACCCGCGCCCGGTGTTCCCGACGGCCGGCCGCGGTCGCCGAGGGGACTGAGGCGCTCCAGTCACGGTCTGCACGGACACTACGTCGGGGGTTCGAATCCCCCCTCGGGCATGGATATTTGTGCCGTCCTAGTTCGTAAGTTGTTCATAAGTAGTTTGTAAGTTTAGGGACTGATGACCCCGTAGTTAAGTCCCATAAGCTTCACAAACGACGCAGTGAGGGCTTTGCGGCCGGCAGCCCGCGGTGTTGCCACGGCCCTGCTGTAGGCTGTCGGTGTCGTTGGTGTCGCCTCCCGGCCAGGTGTGAAGCGTCCCGTAAGCGCCTCACCCTCTCAGCCGGCTTACCGGCGTCGGCTGCCGGCTCTCGGGTAGATGTGAAATAAGCCTAAGACGTACCTCTGTGGTCGAAGTTGCCAGATTGTGCGGTTTCTAAAAGTTCATTTTTGAACGTTCGTGGTATGCAGTATTCGTGATACCTTACAAATTTTCAAACAACCAGTGCTTTCAAATGTAAATCTATGAGACTCTACAGCTTGGTTATTAGTTCCTAGCTTTCGAAGTACTTAAAATAAGGCAAACCAAACTAACGACAACACCCATGTCCGAGGGGAAATCGAACCCCCGACGGCGGACGGCCGCGCGCACCGCAACACGGCGCTCCAGTACGCGCGGCAAATCCGCCGCAGCTCGGCATTAGCTTGCGCTATTCTAAATGCGAATGGCCGGAGGTGAATGTCAACCGACCTCCTACATAATACGAATCGAGCGTGGTAACCATTGCCGCCACCTCACTCGGTGTTATCGTAGTTATTTAATCCTCAAAGTATCTGCTTAATATTAAATCTTTGTATTAGCTGCATTATTGTTTTTATTTTATTTATTTATTTGCTTATGGGACTTAACTATGGGGTCATCAGTCCCTAAACTTACTAACTACTTACGAACTACCTTATACTAAGGACGACAAATATCCATGCCCGAGGGGGGATTCGAACCCCCGACCGTAGTGGCCGTGCAGACCGTGACTAGAGCGCCTCAGTCTCCTCGGCCACCGCGGCCGGCTAGCTGCATTATATTTTTTGTTGTATTTGTGTGGTGTCTGTTCTTTCGGACGTCCTAAAGAACAGACACCACACCAATACAATAAGTATGAAAAAGCGAAGATGACGTTAGCTTCAGTTATTTCAGCGCAGATGTGTTCATACGTCCGACCTCGCACGGGAATCCGTAACGGCGAGTGTTAGAGGGCATGGACGATAGGAGCCCTACAAACATAGCGTGCGACTTGTGAGAATTTGAGACGGATGGGAGGCGAGCACGGGTGGGCAAGTGGTTAAGGCGACCGCTGGCCCGAAGCGGGAGACCCAGGTTGTATTCCCGGTCCGGCTCACATCTTCACTTGTCGCCATTGCTTAATATCAATGCCCAAATGCGCCCACTGTCAATCCTTTCTTTCCTATCCTTCTTCTTTTCCTTCCTTTATCAATCATTTGCAAATGCATTATATTTATTTTGTTTAATGTTGTCCTGTAATGTATCTTAAACTTTAGTATTTACTTGGGCCATATCTTTTCTTTCGTTATTAGTTAAATACAATCATAAAATATATCATGACTGAAATCTTTAGAATGTCGGGCCTGCACTTCAGTGGTAGCACGATCCATTTATTTATTTATTTAATTGTAAACTGACATCAAATTAAATATGTTGTATAAAAGTGTCAGGTAGCCCTGTTAAAACTAATTTTTTAATGTTCCGCACATAAATAAAAGTTTTACTAATGAAATATAACCACATGTGAGGTGAGGAGATTATGAAATTAGTATTGAGTGTTGCCATCAGTGCTATGAGGGCGGCTACACGCCTCGGCATCCAGAGGCCTGGGTATGCTATTGGGGTATGTCAGTTCATACCGCTTCCAGATATTGCTAAAGTTGATCTGCTGCATCAGTGGATAGTATATCCTGCGCCGGTAGTTCCACAGTAGTCAACGAGAAGTATTAGATTGGGCCAGAAATCGGGAGATGCTAAGTGTAATACGATGTGTGACGAAGAGGTCAAGAACATTGCGTGCCACATGCAGTCACGTGTCATCCTGTTGGTGGCCATCAGAGAGCTCTGAAGGTGTGTGAGTAAATGGTCTCCGTTACGTAATGTGGTTAGTGCGTAATATGGGAGGGACCCAATAGGATTTCTTTGCTGCTTTGGGCTTCATTTTCCCTCTTTTTTCATCTAAACAAAACGTCTCGTTGATGATTGCAAAACGTCTGACCCTGTGGACACCACCGCAAATAAAGAAGATTAATTTCGGCAGTAAGTGGAAGTGGCGTGGACTTCTGTACCCTAACGACACACTCACCGCGTCTTTGATTCAATGCCAACAGTGGTACAGGACCTGCAACAGTGGTTAAAACCACCATTGGTAGCAGCCCTCAATACTACGAGACGCGTCAAGAAAGTAAGTTCCGTTTCAATTTATCTCTGCTGCAGTGCTGCGATTGCAGTTCCGCAGATGCGCTGTAGACGATGTGTATCAAGGAGAGGAACGTGCGCCATTTGGAGATCGCTGTCAGTTAGGTACGCTTTGTTGTACTTATTTGAAATGTCGGCGTCGATTGAAAATCCCGCCGCCTGTGAAATGTGGTCGGTGATTCGGTTTCTGAATGCGAGGAACGAGAAACCAAGTGAAATATATCGGCAGATTTGCGATGTTTACGGCCAAATGCGATGAGTGATTCGTTGGTGAGAAGATGGGTCCGACAGTTCAATGGCGGGCGTAGTGATGTGCACGATGAAGAACGACGTGGGTGTCCACCTTTGGTTACAGAACTGGTTCACGCGATTGATGACAAGATCCAGGAAAAACGTAGGTTTACAATTAGTGCTCTCGTTATGGACGACGAGCTGAAAGAAACTGTTTCCAACTGGTTGAAGACACAGGCGGCAGATTTCTATGAAAAAGGTATACAAAACCTGGTGCCACGCTATGACAAATACCTGCAAAATTTCGGCAGTTATGTGGAAAAGTAGTTTAAGAGTTGTAGAATTTTGTGCAATAAAAATTTCTTCTGTATCTGTGTACAATTTCATTTTATTACCAAACGGAACTTACTTTCTGGACGCGCCTCGTAAATGAATGCGGACAGCCTCAAAAACATACATTTTTCATATTAAGTGTATTTTGCTGTTACCTACTGACAGGTACTGCACATCAGCGACTTCAGTAGTCATTCATTATTCATCGTGAGAGAGCGAAATGGGGGGCTCCGCTGAACACACGGACTGCGAACGTAGTGAGGTGAGATGTATCACTTGTGACAGAAGTCACTCTCCTAAAGATTCCTAGGTGCAAGTGTGATGTAGGCAGTCTCTTTGGTGGAGCTGGTGCATCTTCGAAGCGTTCTGCCAACGAAACGTAACCTTTGGTTCGCCTTCCCCACAATATTTCCTATGTGTTCTCTCCAGTCAAAGTTGTTCGTAATTGTAACTCCTAGGTATTTGGTAGAATTTACGACTTTAAGATTTGACTGCTTTATCGCGTAATTGAAGTTCAGCGGATTTCTTTTAGTGGTCATGTGTATTACTTCACACTTTTCTTTATTTAGTGTCAATAGCCAATTTTGGCACCATGTAGAAATTTTGTCTAAATCGCTTTGCAGTTGCTTTTGATACTGTGTTGACTTCACTAACCGATAAACTACAGCATCATCCGCAACAGTCTAAGGGAGGTATTCAGATTGTCTCCTAAATCGTTTATAAACACGAGGAAGAGTAGGGAACCTATAACGCTCCCCTGTGGAACGCCAGATATCAACTCTGTTTTACTCAAAATCAAATGTTCAAATGTTTGTTAAGCTTATGGGACTTAACTACGGGGTCATCAGTCCCTAAACTTACAAACTACTTATCAACTACCTTATACTAAGGACGGCAGAAATATCCATAACCGAGGGGGGATTCGAACCCCCGACCGCAGTGGCCGTGCAGACCGTGACTGGAGCGCCTCAGTCCCTCTCGGCCACCGCGGCCGGCTCTGTTTTACTCGATGACTTGCCATTCCCCAAGAAACTTTCCAACACCTAAGTGAACGTATACCTGCGACAGTGGAAGCTGTCCTGGAGGCTAAGGGTTCCAGCAATGCCGATGTAGGGCGCCACTAAATTGTGATTTTCAGTCCGGTGTCGAGATACTTTTGATTACAAAGCGTATCTACAATCCTTTATCGTGTAGCATTTTGGATGGCCAGCTCCGTATAGTTCATTGTACAGTGAAATTCATAATGCTTTCGGAAGAATGTATTGTTAACTGTGTATATGTCTCACAAAAAAAAAAAAAAAGGCTACAAATTCTATCAAAACGATAGCTTCCCAAAGATTTTGTAATCCGCTTCGATATTGCTTGTAATCGAATCGGAAAGGTGATCGGCTGCCTACCAATGGCATGCAGTCAGTTACACAAGTTGTGTAGTCTCATATTTTTTATTGTCTGTTACCAAGAGGAGCCACCGCATCCACACCCTAACCCTTGTAGCGTGACGGTAATCAAGTTAAGCACCGGGGACTCCATCAGCGGAAATCGATCGCGTGGTGCGGCGGAAACAGTAGACGGCCGTGTCTGTCCGCAAAGTGAATCCAGGGCGAGAGCTAATTGGCTGCCGACCGCGTGTGATGGATAGCGACCGACCGCCGGACCGCCAGGCTCGACTTTCGCGGGCACTCGTGCTGCAAGCTGGACCACTCTGCTTCCTCATCACGGCTAAGCCAGTGCAAAACAAATACCCATCATCTCCTCCCACCGTCACAAACCCTTTGGGACACTGGTTGAAAATTCCACTTCCTACATCGTTTGGAATTAAAACAGTTCTTGAAACATAATATTTAATTTATTTCTACATTTAGATTTTCTATTAATTGTTCAGCTTTATCGTGACAAATATCTTCAGACTTGGACATAAATTCAGCTTAACGTCACACCCTATTATACGAAGGCGATTTGGTAATTAGAGCCCAAAATTTGACCCAAAGACAAAAAAAAAAAAAAAAAAAAAAAAAAAAAAAAAAAAAGTTGTAAAAAGATATAAAAAATCCAAGATCGCTGACATCAATTTTTATTTATGACGACCGGTTTCGCTGAACTATGTCAGCATCATCTGGTCAAATAAAATATTTTACAAGGCCATAATCTTGTAATGTCAATCAGTTGTTATATAACAATTTACAGTGCATAAGTGCACTATGTCATTATAATAAAACATAATCATCACAGTGGGTGACAATAGCAATTGAGTTTTGTTATTGTCACTCATTCACTCACTCACTCATTCCAAAGAGAGCCCAGTGCTTTCGAGAAAAGAAAGTTTTAGTGTAGACGTTGCGAAATCAGTAAACTGCTGATCTTAATTTATTTCACGCATTTTTTATTGTTTATTATGACTCTCCGTTGTACAATAGGTTTTAGTTTGGTTTAAAAGATCAATTTTAAATGTCTTCTGGGATGCTCCATCATCGATGTTTTTGCAAGTTTGACCTGTGTCGGTTAAATGTTGTAGGGGCTTTGAGGATTTCGAAAAGAATATATTCCCTTTGCTATGTTTATATAGATATACATAAGAAGATGTGTACTGCTTTAGCATTCGGGTTGTAAATGAAATAAGAGGTACAATTAAGCTACCTGATTGTATTTGCATAGAAAAATTGTCGGAAGGTACAGAACCATTACAGGAAGACGTAGAGTTCGAAAACGTACCTGTCGAAATACTAGATGGAGACATCAGTGCATCAGTCTAACTAAATGTTCTAAAGATAAATTTGCCAAAAAAATTGTGCAAATTGTAAGTTGCTAATGAGAGACAGTATTACATTTCGGAAGTTGATAATTTTAAGAGCAGTCACAAACTGCGGTTGGTATGATTTGTATGAGAGAAAGTGTTTCATCAGTGTTTTTCTGTCTGTCCAACAAGGACAACTGATACGATGTCCTTGTCGATTTTCGCTATTTCCGATAGTAAATTCGACTTTTTTTTATAAGCCGGCCGCGGTGGCCGAAGGGACTGAGGGGACTCCAGTCACGGTCCGCACGGCCACTACGGGCGGGGGTTCGAATACCCTCTCGGGCATGGATATTTGTGCCGTCCTTAGTGTTAGGTAGTTCGTAATTAGTTTGTAAGTTTAGGGACTGATGACCCCGTAGTTAAGTCCCATAAGCTATGCAAACATTTGAACATTTGATTTTATAAGCAATATGTCTTCTGCTGTTGCTGTTGTGTTATAAAAGTATTAAAACGCTTATAAATCGATCGGCCTCAACTTCGTGGTTATTAGTGAGTAGTTTATGAACTACTTAAACTAAGGTAAACTAACCTTAGGACTATACACATACATAGTATGCACGGCTACTCCGCTGTGGCTGTTGTGTTACCGAAAGAGTGTTTGTTGACTCACTGGTTTGTGGTGATCGTTACCGTAACATTCCGTTTATTATCTAATGCGTCGGCTCTGGTATATGTAGTCTAAATTAAGAGTATGGAGAGAGAATGCTTAAAATAATAAAACTTTATGATATTTAGTTTAAACATTTAGCATCTGTTTATCGATAGGACTGTCAGAACTGTTTTATATAGCTCGGCCAGAGAACAATGTGTAAGATCGCAATGGAGATCAAGCTGTATTCACGTATGCGCTATTTTTTTAAAACAGGTCCGTCGGTTGCTACACGCATCGTCTATGCGATGAGATAAATTTATTTAACCCTTCACCTTAGAAACTGTTTTAATAAAGATTCTGCAACCCTTAAAGTTGCAGGTCCCTATGGAGCAACTTTCAACAATATGTGAAATCTGAAAGTGTTACCTTTCTGAAGCAACATTTTCCCTCCCTTCCTACTTACTGAAACTTGAAGCGCTGCGTAGGACATCTTCACTGTTAAGCGATCTGCCGTAGACTGACAGTGGCAGTGAGGCCGGAAACGCCTGGGAGGGATCTGGGCCGATATCTGTAGGCCATTGTGCAAGTTCTGGAGGAGCGAGTCCTGACCCCTGCTGACCTACCTGCCGTCGGAAGGTATGACTCCTGGGCCCTTCTCCACGCCTAGAGTATGTCCGCGTTCCCTCGTGCTGCCATAGGCGTGTATGAAACCTCTTTATATGAGCCACTGGAGTATATAACAGTCCTGCGAATATGACCCCTTTTTCCGCCATTTATTTATTTATGCGTTTATTTTAACTGGTGAGATTAGGGCATTCAGGCCCTCTCTTATATCTAACCATGCTTACTCAAAGTGGACAATTTTCGTACATCACAGACAGACAATGTATAATACAAGGCTTAAAGTAAAAAGAAGTACAGATTATTACTAGAATATAATTTGTGGAAATTTTTTTCCAGCAATCAGTAGTAAAAATATATTTATTTATTCACAAATCTATATTTCGACCACTGTGTGGTCTTTTTTTTCCTTTATTGCGTTTTATACCAGCAGTACCGGTAGGCTGGCAGCAGCACTATGGGCTGCTCTTCAGCCGAGAGTAAAAATACATATATGAGTGGAGAATTAAAATACATAACATGAGATAAAACAACAGAGATAAAGTGACAAAGACTAGGCGACAGTTTGGAGTACATGACAATAGACAGATGCTTAAAACCACATTTAGTTAGTTAAAAAATGATGAGCCACGGTGGCCTAAAAAAACAATGTAGGACGACGAGAACACAGGACGGCGAGTATACGGAGACACTAATTAAAATACACGTCGCGACACCTGTCTGGTTGCAGTGGACGCAGTTAAAAAAACACACACTTCACTGGAGCACAGCACACAACACTTGAAGTAGCACTGTTAAAACTGTCGGTCCAGGACCTCGAGAAGGGGGGAGGGGGGAGGGAACCGTGGGGGAGAGGAAAAAAGGCGGGGAAAGGGGGCGGCAGGGAGGAGCCGTAGGGACTCCAGGGCAGGGAGGGGGGTAGCCAAGCGGGGGAGGGGAAGGGGAGGGGGGGGAGAAGGGGAACTTTATCTATGGGTGGGGGATCAGAGCTGGTAGGATGGGTAGATGTCGGAACGCAGGACGTCATCAGGGAGGGGGAGGCGGCGGAAATTACCCTGGGAGAGGACATGGAGGGTGTGGAGATGAAGGGAAGGGGGTATAACGCCGTAGAGGCGTGGTAGAGGCCCAGGATTGGTAAGGATGGGGTGGACAAGGGGGTTGCGGGAGTCTATTTTATGGATGGTATAGAGGATACGGATATGCTGGAGATATTCAAGGAGGTGGGGAAACGGGATCAGGTCATACAGGATCCGCGTGGGGGAAGGGAGCCGGATTCAGTAGGCGAGGCGGAAGGCGTGGCGCTCGAGGACTTGAAGGGTTTTATAGTAGGATGTGGGAGCGGAGATCCAGGCAGGATGGAAGCTGCAAAGGACAGGACGCATGAGGGAGCGGTAGGTGTAGAGGATGGTGGAGGGGCTGAGACCCCACGTCCGGCCGGTGAGGAATTTGAGAAGGTTAAGGCGGGAGAGGGCTTTCTGTCGGACAGTTCGGAGGTGGGGGGTCCAGGAAAGGTTACGGTCGAGGGTTAAGCCAAGGTACTTCAGGGTGGGGGTGTGGCGGATAGGGCGGTTGTGGAGGGTGAGGTAGAAATCATGGAGATGGAAGGAGCGGGTGGTACGACCTATAATAATTGCCTGTGATTTGTCAGGATTGACGGAGATGAGCCACCGATTACACCATGAGGCGAACTCGGTGAGGTGGGACTGGAGCAAAAACTGGGAGTAGGCAAGGGAGGGGGCGAGGGCTAGGAAGGCAGTGTCATCAGCATATTGCAGAAGGTAAATGGAGGTAATGGGAGGCTCGGGTTGGGGCATGTCAGCGGAGTAGATGAGATAAAGAAGGGGAGAGAGGACGGAGCCTTGGGGCACCCCGGCAGAGGGGTAGAACAAACGGGAGTTGGAGTTGCAGACAGTGACATAGGAGGGGCGGTGGGTGAGAAAGGAAGCAATGAGGCGGACGTAATTAATAGGAAGGGCGTACAACTAGAGCATGAAGAGGAGACCAGAGTGCCATACACGGTCGTAGGCTTTTTGGATATAAAGGGAGACAAAAATTGCGGAGCGACAGGAGTTGAGTTGGACAGATAGGAGATGAGTTAGGTGAAGGAGCTGGTCATCGGCAGAGAAGGAGGGTCAGAAGCCACATTGGGATAGGGGGAGGAACTGGTGGATACGACGGGAGAGGATGGTTTCCAGGACCTTGCTGAACACGGAGGTAAGACTGATGGTACGATAGGTTGAGGTCTGGGATTGGGGCTTATCAGGCTTTAGGAACATGAGAATAGGGGAGGTCTTCCACAGGTTGGGGTAAAAGCCAGTGAAAAGGATGACATTATATAAGGTGGCAAGAGCTTCGTGGAAGGACGGGGGGCAGGCTCTTGAGGTGGCGGTAGGTCAGCCGGTCGTTTGTGTGTACGGGTGGTAATGGGTGTGTTCAGTTCTGAGGGGGCGATGTGGTCCAAGTACTGGAAGCCAGGAGCGAGCGGAGGAGTGGAGGTATCGGTTCGCACTTGGACGTCCGGGAAGAGAGAATAGTCAAAGAGAGGATCATCAGGAATGGATAAGACTACTGTGTGGTCATTGTCAATGCTAAAATAAATACAAAAGAACCAGATTGAATAACGTACATGTCACGTTATAAGCCAAATGTACAGGTTTCAGTTAAAGTCAATGATAAAGAACATACCTTAAAAACAATTAAAATACTTAACTATTTTAAAATATTTTTTTATAACATTGATGACCTGTTAATAATTTTGATCATTCAAAATCATATAATCAGATGATGTCAATTTTAAAAGTAGTAAGTACAGATGGTGCTAGCCAACGTCTATCCCAAAACTGGATTACAGCGTTTATATTATAAAACACGATTGTCTCTTAGGGTTGCATTAAAACATGTAACAGATACTGTAGTCTAGTGCTAAAAGTAATGTACATTCATATTGATACATAAAAATTATTGATGTGTACAATATTTGTCACTGTATGAAAGGTTCTCGTTTGTGACAGGTGAGAAGTTTAGCTGTAAATATCGGTCGTCCAGCGCCTGTGTAGGTTTCAGCTTCAAGTAGCTGGACTCAACCGATTTTTGAATAGCTTCCAGAAATGGGAACTTTTTGTTATTGTTTGCTCATTGAGCAGTGCCATTTTAGTAGAAATCTGATGGTGATAGATTTCGAATTCTTCCCAAATGTCCATGCGTTTCCTTTTTTCCACATGTATGGAGTAACTGCATGTGTGTTGGCATAAGTGGTGGCCTGTGTTTACACAGTGGTCGACATCTAGATTTGCGAATATATATATATATATTTCTACAATTGATTGCTGAAAAATATTACCACAAGTCAAATACAGTCTTGGAGCACTAATTCCACCATGGAATCAAGTCTGATAGAATATAATTGTAACAACAATAATAAGACAACTTATAACAATCAAAAATTATAATAACAACAATAATAGTGACAATAAGAATAATAAAAATGGCTTTGCAATGTACAATAAGCACGTTTCATATTGTGAACATGAGCCATATTACCATTTAGGAATTGCTTTGATATGTTCTTACATATTGTGAGTTATTCACATCAAGGAGAAACATATGACGATAGAATGCGGTGAGAGATATATAGAAGAGGTAGATTGGTTAGAGGAAGAGAAATGGAATGGTATGATTTAAAGCTATGATGTAGAGAAGAGAGAAAGAACTGAGAGAAGGATAACAATGAAGGCTATGCCGTCGTTAACCCGCGAGGACTCCGTGCGTAAGCATTTTGCTCACAGTAATTTTAAAACAATCGGCATTTTACCAATTTTAAATAGTAAAATATTTGCGTCTTCTTATAAACTCTACTAGAAATACTTAATTAGACATATTAAAGACATTAAAAACTGTTCTTTGACTGTCAAAAAAAAAAAAAAAAAAAAAAAAAATGCTATACACGCGATCGATCGTGTAACTTTTAAGGGCGCGAGTTCTCAGGGATTAAAATGTGAATTTTGAGTTTCCTCTTGAATGTCGAGTGTTTTAGGATAAGACGTAGAGCACATGGCAATGTGTTTCATAGTCGCATGGCTGAGGTGGAGACCGACATGGAGAATTGTATTGTGTGAACGTACAGCCAAGATGCTAGATGTACGCTCTACTATCATCTTTGACATGGCCGATCGCTATATAGGTACAAAGTTCTCAGTTACACACTTTTTTCTCTGCTTCTCTATTTGTAACCAGTCGGATGCCCCTTGGTCCTCTTCTGCTGTCTTTGTTATTACTCTATATTCATCTGACAAGAAATTCCTATTTCTGTGAGCTTCATTGCATTTATAGAGATTCTTGTACCTTGTTACATTTTGTACTTTTAGTACAGCTCTCAAATATCTAACGTTCCACTGTGCGAGTCGTTAGTGAATCCGCAATTCTCTCATAGTCTCTATACCCTCGCATAATCACTTTCCGGAGAGAGACTATTCCACAATCTTTTGCCAATGGCGTACTCATTTCGATACTAATTTCCTGTCTTCAAGCAGTGGCTTTATAGCCTCCTCCTTCACGGAACTGTTGATCACGGCCGAATCAACGGCCTTTTGGAGGCAGATTCCAACTACAAGCGTAGGAGTTTCCGAGAACTCTTACTGGTTTCCGTCCCTTTGAGAAGACGAATGGAAGAGAGACGGCGACTCCTTACACAGGAATTCTTAATTCCCCACTTCTGACGATTCTTCTTCTTTGTAATTAAACCGGGAGTTAGCAAAGACGATCAGGGACACAAGTCCATAGTTTTGCGTGACAGTAACAAAATTTGAAGCGAGGGAGGAGAAACCGTAGCTTAGTTATTCTTCGTGACACGAAATGGTTACAATACAAAATGCGACAAGTCATTCATTATTTGTAAAATATGACGGACGCTGCAGAGTGAAGACTCTCAAGGCATGATGTGGTTCTCGATGCAACAATTCACTCGTCGCACTTGAAGTTGATGAATGTTTCAAGAAATGCAACCCGAAGGACCTAGTTTGAATCATGTGTTCCATTACAATGACAGTGCGAAGAACCGATTTGAAACTAGATGTAAACTTTTTTTCAGACACATGCCATTGTTATTAGAGAGCCGCGTGGCATGATTTACGGTGTAATGCTGAGTGGCCGGCCGTTCCCACCGGAGGTTCGAATCCTCCCTCGGGAATGGCAGTGTGTGTGTGTGTGTGTGTGTGTGTGTGTGTGTGTTTGTGTTGTCCTTAGTGTAAGTTAGTCCAAGTAGTTTCTAGGTCAAGGAATTGATGACCACAGCAGTTTGGTCCAATAGGTTTACAAACATTTGAACATTATTACTTGATGGTCTGACAAATGCAATACATATGGCAGTAAAGCAATTGAATGGAATGGACAGTGTCTTGAAAGAAAGATATAAGATGAACATTAACAAGAGTAAAAACGAAAGTAACGGAATGCAATGTCAGAAAATCAGGCGATGCTGAAGGAATTAGATTAGGTAATGAGACAATAAAAGTAGTAGATGAATTTTGTGATAACTTCTGTTGGCCGAAGTAAAGAAGATATAAAATGAAAAATGGCTTTGGGAAGAAAGGTGTTTCTAAAGAAGCGAAACTTGTTAACATCCAATATTAATTTAAATGTTAGGAAGTCCTTTCTGAAAGCTTTTGTCAGGTGTGTAGCATAGTATGGTAGTGAAACGTGGACGATAAGTATTTCAGATAAAAAGGTGATATAAGCTTTTGAAATGTGGTGCTGCAGACGAATGATGGAAATTAGATGGGTAGATCACGTAACTAATGAGGAGGTGCTTAACCGAATCGGGGAGAGGAGTTTCTGGCATATCCTGAGTAAGAGAAGGGATAGATGAGTGGGACACATTCTGAGACATCAAGGAATTGTCCACTTAGCATTAGAAGGAAGCGTGTGGGATAAAAATCGTAGATGGAGACCGAGGAACGAATACAGTAAGCAGATTCAAAAGGATGTAGGTTGCCGAACGTATTCTCAGATGAAGTGACTTGCACAGGACAGGGTAGCGTGGAGAGCTGCATCACACCAGGCTGCGGACTGAAGACAACAACAACAACAACAACAACAATCAATAACGTTGAGAACTACGACAACAGTCTCAGGGTTTGCATCAATACGTCAACTTCCGTGAAACTGTGAAGCAAATTTGGCGCTTGAAGTACACGAAGCGCGCAGATACCTTATGCCCCGAGGCTCAGGAGTGAACCTCACGCTGCCAGTAATCGTGATGTGATTGAGTACATAACCTACATGTAATAGTCACCCAGTTGACTGAATGTAATGAAGGGTGTCGCATTTTATTCTGATCACATAAAAACGTGTTTCTTGCTTCGGTAATACAACGACAATTGCAAACAAATGTTGCTTAATATTATTGGTACTTCTTAATAATGGTATACATTTCATGAATCCCCTTAGATGTATAAAATACAGGGTGAAGGGTACCTCCTTTCAATGGAACCATATTCATTTTATTCTCAAATAAACGTAGCCGTATGGAAGCTATTCAAAAATGTATCACACTGTTCCACGACACCCAAGAAACTAGTAGCTATGGAAACGTTAAAGAGCACATAACGTCTTCAATGAACAAAAACAAGAACGTGCATTTCTGTAATTAAATCAATGGACCCTTTTACGGAGGGTTTGAACGTTTTACATATTACCAATAAATATTGAATGCAAAAGTACTGCACTGTACAGTAATTTGATCGTGTTATTATGCAGTACCGTATTACACTACACATGATAATTTAGATGTTACACATTCCAATGTACTAACGTTTACTGTGGCACTACCACTATATGCGGAACAGAGCTTTTACATCTCACGCCCATTGGCATTCAGAGTCACTTTGTGGATGAAGGACACCCTACATCTTGGGGTTACGTCTTCCGTGATGACTGTACAGGCATCTTTAGTGCGTTGTTGCAAGTCCTCTAGAATTCTTGATGCTCTCCATAGAAAAGGGCCAGCTGTGTAAGGTCCAACAAACTCTCATCACGTCCATTCTTCCTACCAGGCTATTTACGGGCCAGAATTCGTCGTGCACGTAATGCGTTATGTGCAAGGCGTCAGTCATGCTGATATTACATCAGTATTACATGATTAAAAGGTAAGGTGTCCGTGAGAACAAGATAAGTGTTTGTTAAAAATCTGGCGTTATGGTTGCGGGAAGATAATCGATTTAAAAGAAAATTGGGCCCGGTGCTGAAGTAAGTGCTCTTACGACAGACAACATCAACATAGCTGCTGTTAAAAGGAAATTGGGCCCGGTGCTGAAGTAAGTGCTCTTACGACAGACATCATCAACATTGCTGCTGTCATTGTGAAATAGGATCGACGAATTACCCTAACATCAGTTTCTGAAATACTGAACATTTCATTAGGTGCCACCCACACTTTGGGGACAGTAATATTATACGTCAGATGTGTTTGTGCGCCATGGCTTCCACGACTGTTTATTTCCTTACGAAAGATCATTCGCGTGCTGGTCTGCACGCAGTAAAATTTGATGTTAGAGGATGATACGAAGGTTCTTTCAAATATAATCACTGGTGATGAAATGTGTCTGTAACATTTGATCCTGGGTGCAAACAGCAAAGGTCAGTGTGGAAATCTCCCCCACCAACTCCCATCAAAGCTAAAGTGGTTGCTTCCGCTGGGAAAGTTATGGTCAACTTATTCTTTGATATTCGTGAAATGGTTTATCAGCATGTCGTACCTGCACACACACACCAGTAACTGGACAATACTATAGGGATGTACTGAACATATTGGAAGTCCGTATCAGGCGCAATAGCGAAAATCTTGCAAGTCCATATCAGGAGCAATAGACATTACTGTTAACTAGGCTGGATGCTGATCCAACAGTAATGAATACAGATATAACATGTATGAATGTTTTTCAACAACAGAAGCAAGCAGTGTATTTATAGTTGGGAATTACTAAAGTACATCAATCTTTCACGACTGAACATATTACAGTAATGTAGTCTCACATCAATTGAGTTTCTGTCTATCATAAATTACACTCGTCATTGTCATGTTATGCAGTAACATAATACGTACGTTGTAATGATGTATTAATGCTGTTGCCTTAATTGTCAATTATGTCATATTTTTTTAACCTCTCTCTCTCTCTAAAATTACAACACTTACGTTTGCTTTTAATCTTTAAAATAATTGAAATTCACATTTTTAATTTCAATTACTATCGTATCAGACGTTTAAAGTATTAAATTCAAAATAATAAACTTCTAGTGTATCTAGGCAGAAAGAAAACTCCGATTAAGAGACTTTCTGTATAATGAATTTGACGATTTACAAATATTTTCCTCTAATTGTGGATTTTTCAACGTTTTCCAACATTACTTAACTTTTATGGAGGAGACAATTGAACACGCGTAATTTGTTTCAAAATTAGAATCCTGAGTAATATCTTGCAATATTTTCTGTACATTTTCATGCACCGATCGCTGCATAAGTGTGATTCACAATTGTTCACAGATTTAAATTTAATAAATAAGTAATTAAAAAAGTGAACCTTCTCTTCTCACAACTGCCTCAGTCAGTAAACGGTGCTGTGCTCCTCGTATAGTTTTACAGGAAGGCCATGAATTACATAGTTTAAATCACGTGCTAGCTTATCATTAATTTGTACTTCGGTCTGCTCCTAATAATTTTGTACTCTTGATTGATTTTGACTGACTGTGGCTTCTGACTGCGTTACAGTAGTTTTTAAATTTTCATGTTCAAACGTGAGTGCTGAGAATTCCTGCGTGATAATTTTCTATGGCTGTTGGAAGGACTTCGGTTGTTTTCGAAACGTTATCAAACTATGAAGCAATAGCAGAGACCTTTTCACCAACTATTGTTAAAATATTAGTGTTAACTTTGCCTTCTACATCTGCAAATTTCGAGGCTACCTGTTGTTCAAGACTGCCTATCTGTGTATGTTACTGCCCACCTCGTCGGATACGAGAGCTGGTAAGTTTTGATGTGCTCCCTGGAGCTGTTTAAATCGGTTCTCGATTTCTTCCCTCGTTACATTTGCTCCGAGATTTCCTTTGTTTGCTGTTCTAATCGTGTTAAGACAGTTCATAGATAAACGATTTGCGCACAGAAATCACAACAACAACAAAAAATTACTTTTGATAATAGCGGGGAAGGGGAACGGTGTCATTAGAGGATTAAATATGAGGTAACCGTAATCATAAATTAGCATGGAAAATATGACAAAAGTTTTCGCCGTAAACAGTAATGGTCGCAAAAGTTAACTGTCAGTTATTCATAATATATTAAAATACTAAACCTATCCTATGTCTAAAATAAAACATGATACATAATATTTTCATGTCTTGACACTATTTCTATATTATATGCCATAACTGTCAGTATCAAATAGCTTTTTATTCGTATTTTTATGAAATTACCGTGCTGGCGCTGAGGTTATTAATACGAAAAAATGTTTCGAAGAGTATCACGTGTATATTTCAACCAGTACAATATATTATTCTCCGCATTACTCACTCCTCATTTAACACTGTAAGCGATCCGATACGTCACTCTCAACCCGTTAACATTAATCACCGTAAACTCAAACAGATAACGCCGTTGTGCTAGCATCAATGTCTGTCAGGACGTGAAATCAAGTAACAGTTAGTAATCACTCATGACGGTTTAATGAGTATCGGTTTCATTTTTCACAGAAAATATTCATAACAAAGCGTATTTGGTGTTATTTTAAAGGCTACATTGACACTTGCTATCCTCTCCATGGTATTTATAAATGAAATAACAACAGTAAAAATATTAATAAACACCTTCGTCTTCCCTATATAAACCATCCTTTTACTATATGTGTGTTATTGCGCATGTGTACATCTTCGTATTAATCTTGTTTTTCTTAAAGAATACATTGCTACAACACTCCAAAAGATTATAATTACATTACACGTCAAAGTTTTATTATTGTATAACTTATATATATATATATATATATATATATAAAATACTTGAAAGAACAGAAGAGTTATTAGCTATTCATATTCACCGAATTTTTAACATAAATTCAGAATTGGTAAAGTTGAAAAATTGTACTCATCCTAGTAAGCTGGAGAACCGTGTTAGAATCTCGGCTGTGTAAAATTTTCAACTTTACCCATTCGCAGTTAATGTCATACATTCCGTGAAATTAAATATTGTTCCTGTAAAACAAGAGTACTTTCAGCAATCATTTTAATAAAGGAATTTGTAGTATTTTCCAGTCTATGATGAATCGCTTGAAGATAACAAAGAGATTTCTTGCCGCGGTGGGAAGGCCGAGCGCTCTAAGACGTCTTGTTGCAGAATACGCTGTTGCTCCCCATAGAAGGTTCGAGTCTTCCCTCAGGATTGTGTGTGTGTGTGTGTGTGTGTGTTGTCCTTGGATTAGTTTGTTTTAGTGTTTTGTAAAACTACAGACTAATGCCAGTATTAAGTTCCGTAGTGTTACCAACACTTTAACAATTATAGAGATTTCTTATTGTAATAATTACTAGAAGACTCTTACGAATATTTCTCACCGTTAGTGGAATGATAAAAAAGTTGGGAAAATGGATATGAAGCTGAATGTTCAGGCATAGCTTTCTTCAGTTTCAATCAATGCAAGTGTTTAACAGCACAAATGAAAGACCTTGATCCGCTGGGTGTTGTTAAGTTAAAACAACTGCGAACTTTAATTAGGACCGAATATATCGTAAAAATAACCGATGAAAATGTTCAATGCAGGACAGAAGAATACCGCGATTGAATAAAAATAAAGTCTGGAGATACGTAAGTTGATTGTGTTACCTGATGACAAACCTGCGAATGAATACCTTCCGTTTAAAGAAAAAATGAAGGAAATCGGACAGATAGAACGGCCTGACCGACTGACTTCACTTTACAGCAAGGACATCCCCATAGAAAATATAAAGAAAAAATCGCGTTTGATTATAGAAAAAGGAAGGCGAGAGTTATGTCAATTTTGATACTATATGACAAATCTGTGGATGAGTAACTTTCGTTTAAAACATAAATTTAGGAAATCAGACGGGCAGTATGGTCTGGCCGACTGGCTTTACTTTTCGTAGATTCTATTAATATAGAAAATTGTTTTTCAATTTAGTGGTTAAGGAAAATTACAGTTAAAGCAAGATCGCTAATTACCACACATTAAGATGATTGCTTTTCACGGTAATCGTGAAGATAGACACATAAAAGGAACACAGCCGACGATTTCGGCGTCGACCAAAAATGGTATAGAGTACCGGAAAATTATTAGTACAGTTAACTAGAGGTGTAAGTATGAGGCAACGTTTCGTCCATTACCAGAAGGTTATGGTTCCACATCTGAGATTTAAATCATAGGAGCACATACATAGACCTTACTTACAGATTTCACATAGGAAGTTTTATTCAAATCCTGTCATATCTTATCCGTTATTATTAGCCTTATGTTTCCATCTTGAGATTTAAATACTCATACCTGAATATTTAAATCATAGTTACCCCATACTTACAACTTTACTTACAGAGTGCACACATGTAATATTGTTCTGTCTCCCCATCCTCTAATCTGTTGTTGGTAACCTTTGGACTCGACATTTGAGATTTAAATTGCAATCATCCCGTACTCAGACCTGTAACTACAGATTACAGACATGATATATTGTTTAAATAATGCCATATTCTCATACATTACTTTGAATGTTTAGATTACACATTTAGAGTACTATATAAACCGCTCTACCTCATCCAACAATGTGTACTATGTGTTTCCACTTCTGAAATGTAAGTTATAGTTACCCCATACTCAGACCTCTACTTAGTTACATACATGAAGTATTGTTTTCTTATTGATTGTATCACATCCAATATGGTAAACATTTGGACTCCATATATGATTTTAACTATGGTTACAGATAACATAATGATGTGTTGCTACTCTTATCATCCTCATCCAGTAATAATTTCTTTTAGACTTTACATCTGATTTTGAAGTCATATTCACCCCACGCTTTATTCACTGACTACACACATGGAATATCGGTCAATTTTTCTTGTCTTCTCACTAAATACTGTGAATTTTCACATTCCACCTCTGAGATTGAAATCATGGTAACCAGATGTTTCAAATGTTTGTTGAGCTTAAGGGACGTAGCTGCGGGGTCATCAGTCCCTAACTTACAAATTACCTAAGAGCTACCTTATACTAATGATGACCGTAACGGTCGTGCAGTCAGTGTGCAGGCAGTGAAC
Organism: Locusta migratoria; assembly: GCA_026315105.1. Classification (NCBI taxonomy): domain Eukaryota; kingdom Metazoa; phylum Arthropoda; class Insecta; order Orthoptera; family Acrididae; genus Locusta; species Locusta migratoria. The sequence continues at coordinate 37,112,538 of CM048748.1, forward strand.
AGATACTCAGATCTTTACTTACAGACTACATGCATGGAATAATATGCAAGACTTGTCATATCCTCATACAGTATTATGAAATTTTCAATCCCAGTTTTAATTCATAGTTGTTGCATACTGAGACTTGTATTTACAGATTACACTCATGAAGTATTATTCAATACTTTAAATTGTTAGATTATACATATGTGATGCGGATTAGGTGTTTTCAGTATCTCCTTTGTTTCGTTTAAATTCAGACAAATATATGTAGTTTACTCTATACTATAATGCAAGCCATAATTTATTTTAACATAGTACTTAGAACTGTGTACATTATTGACTATACATATGATGTATTATTGAAATCTGGACACTTCATCCAAGATTGTAACTACATGATCTCTCATTTGAGATTCTAATGATGTTCTTATTATATCTCGTTTTGTTTAGACTCATCCATAAAAAGAATATGTCTTACAGTTTGAAACATGGTTTCTAAACATTTGCGTTAAAATTATAAAGTAGATCTCGCACTTTCCAGTGTCTCCTAGTCCCTCTCGCGTATATAACCTTCTTTAATGGTGTTTGTGATGATTGAAATGTGCTCTCCGCAAAATTCTACCAGGCGAACTCCTCTTTCGTTCCTTTTCCCCAGTCCACATTCACCTGCTACATTTCGTTCTTTTCTCTTTCCTACTTCCGAATTCCAGTCACCCAATGAAATTAAGTTTTCTTCTTTTAACGGTCTGAATAATTTCTTCTATCTCCTCATACTTTTCTTTGATCTCCTCATCATCGGCAGAGCTAGTTGGCATATAAACTGGTACTACTGTGGTCGGTATTGGCTAAGTGCCTATCTTTGCTACAACAATGCATTATTATGCTGTTCATGCTTACCCTCATTACTGTTATCTTATTCACTATCTGACTTACTCCTGCGTTACCACCAACAGATTATGAATTTATAACCCCGGACTGACATGGCCAAAAATCCTGTTCATCCTGCCACCGAACTTCACTAAGTCCCATCATATCTAACCTATCCATTTATCTTGTAAAATTTTGTAACTTTCTCGCTCGATTAAGGGATAAAACATTTCAAACTGCCGCGGCGGAGCGGCCAAGCGCACTGAGGCGCTATGCTAAGATGCGCGAGGCCGTTCCCCGTCGGGGCTTCGAGTACCCCCTCGGGCATGGATCTTTGTGTCGTCTTTAGTATAAGCTAGTTCATAAGTAGTTTGTAAGTTTAGGGACTGATGACCCCGTAGTTTAGTCCCATAAGCTCTACAAACATTTGAACATTTTGAATATTCCACACACCGATCCGTAGAATGCCTGATTTGTCTTTCCTGATGACGAGATCGCCCCTTGTAGTCCCCACTAGGGGATCTGAATGGGGGACTATCTTACCTACGGAATATTTTACCGTATTTTACCTGAGAGGATGTCATCATCATATATTCATTCAGTAGAGCTGCGTGTCCTCAAGAAAATTAACGACTGTAATGTTGCCTTGATTTCAGCTGTTCGCAGTAACTGCATGGCAAAGCCACATTAGCTGATGATACATGGCCAGCTCAGTCAATCATCCTGACTGTTTCCCCTGCAACTACTGAAAAGACTGCTGCCCCTCTTCAAGAGCCACATGTTGGTCTGGCCTCTCTACCGACACCATTCAGCAGTGGTTGCACCTACGGTGTGGCAATGTCTGTGGTTCATGAGCGTAGCGTTTCTAATTAACGACCAAATGATGTTTGTCCATGGCGCTTAAGTTTCGTAAAGAGCCATTGCGAATTAAAGTTACTACATACATACTTCGGATTGACAAGATACAGCAAGGAGGGTAAATGGTGGGCTGTACCGTATCAGTCCATTTCACAAAACCAACTTATTTACATTACAGAGAAAATAATGCTGAACTAGGTTCTTAGACTGCTAATATATAACAGCGTGTGCTTTTCATATAGAGACATACATCTTGCTCTCTCGCTCTCTGTCAGCACTGATGTCTCTCTACCCAGTCCTAGGCGACATTGCGAGTTACGAAAAGTTACAAAACGTATTTCTATACCTTTCGGAATGTGGGTAGGGAATGGTCTGGATAGTGAAAAAAAATTGGGCTGGTCATGCGGAGATCCTTCGAGGAATAAGCAGATTTGCTTTAATCAGTAAATTGGTAGTTAGATACATTAATTCATTTCCTACGGAGTGAATATGTTATGTGAGTTACAGCCACAGGTATGCATGTGAATTTCTATAGGGAAAACAGTCTCCGGTCTCTTACCGAAGCGTCTCTAATTACAATCTGTGGAGCGCTTTGTCGTCCACTTGGAGAGATTGGCATTCTTTTTCTAAGATGCAGTTCTTTCTGGTGTCTGTTTGATTCAATATTCTCACTTTCTTGCAATTCCTCAAAAAATGTTTGTATAGTCTATGGGACTCAACTACGGGGTTATCAGTCCCTAAACTTACAAACTAGGTATGAACTACGTACGAACTAGGACGGCACAAATATCCATGCCCGAGGGGGGATTCGAACCCCCGACCGTAGTGGCCGTGCAGACCGTGACTGGAGCGCCTTAGTCTCCTCGGCCACCGCGGCCGGCTGCAATTCCTCTCACGCTTTTCTGCCTGTATCTCAAGCTGTTTTTGATGCCACATTGTCTGTTAAAAAGAGGGAAAAAAGGGAAACAATTCTGTTGTTTTCAGATGATTAACGATGTTACTTTTTATCTTAGCACGAGGATGACTAAACGATCGTTCATTTTAATAGAATACTTCAAGATTCTGTGTTTATCTGCATAAGGGAATTTAACTTGTAAAATGGGTCCGAAATTTACATGCATCCTTAAGTTCTGTAGCAATATTATTTCTTTTAACCTTCATCCGGGCGCGCACGCAATAGTTTCCCGCTGTTGGTTTTTTTTTTTTTTAAATAACGAGCATTTTATTTCTCCGGTATGAGTTGGTCAGGAGGGTCAGTATTCTCCAGTCACACCACACGGCGCCAGAGAAAGGCAACACTGTGCAGGTCTGGCAACGTCTCCCTACTCAGTCATTGTTCTTACTTCACAAGTGCGGGCTGCCGGTAGATTACCGTCCTGCGCCCATATACGTTCTATTTTTCTCACGCTCCATCGGATCGAATTGAAAGTATCATTAGTAAATTATTTTACATAATTAATGTTTATTAGACTTTTACCTTAGAAGTTTCCGGCCACTATCAATAAGGAACATTCTCCAAGCTTTTATTCAGTTACAATATTTATTTCCAATTCTTAGAGAATCCACTCTCATTTCTTAGGGAAAGTTTTGACGAGCCAGAGGATATACTGCGAATTCTTCAGGAACTGGGGGATGAATCCGAAGATGAGCGTGAAAGACACGGAGGTGAACACCACCCGGAAGACTAAATCGACAGTGCAGACGATATACATTTCGAACCTACGTCTATTGAAGAGGACTACCACAGCAGTGACTCAGAGGAAGAGTTATCTGCGACAACAGAAGACCTTCCTGTCGAGAATGATGTGAATATTACGGTTGTGCAAAGTTTGAGATTTTTCATTGGAAAAAATAATAGAACAGTTTGGGCTAACAAGTCCGTTTTACCAAAAGCGAAGACGAAGTTCAAAAATATTATAAAAACAATTCCTGGCCCCAGAGGACAGGCTAGGAACTGTAAATCAAAAGTAGAATTTTTTTAACAAATAATGTACTTAGAAACTTATCGATGAGATTGTTAGATGCACTAATATTTTCATTGCTCAAACGAAAAATGAAAGTAGTGGGTCCTCCAACAATAAAGTTCGTGAAAGAGATTACTAGCCAACTTCAAGGGAGGAAATAGAAGCAGTGCTCGGGGCTTTAGTTTTGATTTCTGTGAAACGTGGAAACCGGGCTGATTTTTCAAAGTATTTCAAGAATGACGGAACAGGACTCAAGATTTTGCGCGCAAATTTTTGCGATCGTAGATTTCGATTGTTGTTGAGATCTCTACGATTTGACGACATAATGACACTCAAAGAGCGGTGTGTAACTGATAAGATAGCCCCTATCAGAAATTTTCATTCCATTTTTCTTGTCAATTGTCAAAAAGCCTACAATGTTGGTGAAAGTTAGTGGCATTCTGTGGTCTGCAATTTTATTCAATATATGGCAAAACCGCCGTCCAAATATGGCCTCAAAATTTACGCTATGTTTGACTCATAAACGTTTCACACATAGAATATGATGATTTACTGTGGGAAACAAAACCCTGGACCACACGTCACTTCTAAGAAACCATTTCATATTGTCGAAACTCTGACTGAACCACTCATAAATAGTAATCTAAACGTAACCACAGATAACTGGTTCAGTAGTTACCCATTAGCTGAATATCTGTTATCGGTAGAATTGACTTTTTTGGGCACTCTGGGAAAAAATATGGGCGAAATCCCAGCTGAATTCATAACAGAAATTAAAAACTTTGTTCCTGGCAGTCATTTATTTTGATGCAGTGACAACTAAACTTTGATCTCTTTTGCAACTAAGAAGTGAAAAGTTGTTTGGGTTTTGTCGACTTTACACGACTGAATAGAACTAGATGATAAAACTGGTAAGGCAGTTCATATTATGGATTACAATGCCTCGATGGGTGGTGTGGACACATTTGACCTAAAGTGCTCAAGGATTTCAACTTCTAGAAGAAATAAAAAGATGGACAATGACGATTTTCTTCAGATATTTCGATATTGTTGGAATAAATTCCATATGAATTTGTCAGATGAAGAACCCCTTTGAATCCTTTGTGAGGCGGAAATATCTTTCTGACTTGGTCATTGAACTAATGGATGAAAATTTGAGAGAACGAGTGAAAATCTCATCGCTCCCTAAAGATTTGATCATTTTTCTTGGTGCCTACCGCGAAGATGAAAGAATTTGAGACAGCAAAATACCGTAACGTATTACACGTAATTCATAATTGTAGCCAACTTCTGAATAAATTACTTTACCGTATGTATAGTATGTATGATATCTCACCCGAACACGTACTTAATTTGACCAGTGTAGAATACATTTAGTCTGATGTTACATTATATAGTGATATGTCTTATCGTTCCTAGACCCGTCTGTATTAAGCAGCAAAAGCAATCCCCGAGTGGCATATAAATTTCAGATTTCATCTTTCTAGAAATAATATAAATAATGATGTCGGTTATGCAACACGCTTAGATTTTAAAAGGTTCTAGTACTTGCATGGAAAATGCAGCCTTGATGTTTTAGGGAATGTTTAATTCAGTCGCATCCCTGTTGACATTTATATTTGTACGTTCACGATTACTTTTTATCTTGCAAATGCGATATAGAGTCGTAAAACAGGTAGGCGGACATGATCACACTAATCGGAAGCACTACAGAGAAGCAGAATGTTTCGCAGTAGTTGGAGGTCACACTTCAGGTACAGCATTACTTTATTATGACGCGTTTTGGAATGATTTTCATCATCTGATATTCATCTCTTTTGTGAGAAACAGCTACACGTAGACACGTAACAGATGCATGTAAATATACGTTTCAAAAGTTATCGCTGTACAGACATGTCCAGACTACCACAGAGCTCATTTTTCCAATGAATCGTTGAGTGCATGACTGAACTTCGCGCAGCTAAAGGAGATCCGACACGGTATTAGGATGTTTTCGATGGATTTTGTCTCCTCAACTTGTGTCTAAGCTGTGAGCAATTATGCGAATTGTTTGGTGAACGTTAAGTATTTGATATTATTTCTATGATATTTTCTTTTTAATCTTCATCGGGGCGCGTTCTCCACCTCGGCGTGAGCGGGCGCGTGACGGTAATTTACTGCATCGTCGTTTTTGCATCTAACTTGCTCAATTCAAATGTTCAAATGTTTGTGAAGCTTATGGGACTTAACTACGGGGTCATCAGTCCCTAAACTTACAAACTACTTATCAACTACCTTATACTAAGAACGGCACAAATACCCATGCCCGATGGGGGATTCGAACCCCCGACCGTAGTGGCCGTGCAGAACGTGACTGGAGCGCCTCAGTCCCCTCGGCCACCGCGGCCGGCCTTGCTCAATTAATGGTCTAAAATTTCCTAAATTGTTAACTGTGGCACAAATATAAATATCTTTTTGTTGTTTCGCATTCTTCCTGGACTCCATTTTCTCACCATGCCGTGTTTTCCTTTCTGCTGTCCACGTTTTTCGTGTTTTAATTGTTTTCCTGTATAAAAGCCTTCCAAATTTAGTATTTTACTCTTAAAAGTGTTCGTGCCTTGGTTTCCCCGCCAGAAGTCACCGCAACTTTCTTTCCGTTGATCTCAATGGCTCTCACATGACCTACCCTGTCCTGAGTGGCTGAGGCGGTAGCCTTCGCCCCCTCTACCTTACGTAACCACCCCCGAAAACCTTAGTCAGCAATTCCTGTGCCAGTCCCCTCGCCTTCTTTCCTTGAGATACTTCACTATATAAGCATCTTTGAACTACCCTACCTCAAGCGCCTCTGTTCTATCCTACCAATCCATTAATAAAGCACTGCTCTACCACACTACATGCACTCACTTTCACAAGGAAAGAAAAAAGCAATGGGAAAAACATCTATTGCTAACTGTTATATCGCTTCTACAAGATAACTAACACACTCTATTCCGCCTAGTTCCTTTCATATGTATTTTATCATGAATTTCCAGCCTAATATTTTATTTATTTACTCTGATCACATTAGGACCTTAAGGTACCTAGATTAGTCCAGGGTTTACAGACATTGTGCTTCTTACATTTGGGAGTACACATGGATGTGACATTGTAATGTGTGATTAGAGCATCAGATAATGGTGTTATTGGTACCACAGTACATCTTCCATTAAGTATCCTTAAGGTAGCAGTGTTAGTTAGTTCCCTGATATGGCGAGAAACTTGTTCCAGAGTCTGCTACTGAAAAGGACTTCCAGGAAGCGGCTGAGGGATGGAAAGAAACAGTTTTGCTCTGATAGGAACGAGTATATCTGCTTTGTTTCTAGGAGAAGAATGTAAAGGTCGAGAAAAACTATGATGCATAGTGTACTTTGATAAGTGAGTAGAGAGGAGAGTATGAAAATATCTGCGCTTGTAGATATGTAGGCCGATAGGCACAAATAAGGTGGTGAAATAAGATCAAAGAGACGATTGTTAAAGATTATCGAACGTAGGAGTTCGCGACTGGTTCCGGACATCGTGAGCTTTACCGAGAAAAACCTTGGAAGATCACATCGTTGCAATCATCCAACAGTCAGTCGAATATCGGAAACTGCATGAAAACTACATAGAAGGTATCCGAACTCTGAATACCTTCTTTGATCTACAGGGCGTATATGATCTGACGCCAAAGCTCTTACTGTAATACAGGAAACGTAATGATAATCCACGTAATTATCTTTGCGGTAGATAACAGTGGGAAGTAAGTTGTGAAGTCAGTGAAAATATAGAACTAGCACCACTTTTGTTACTAATGAAGTAAGTGTCTCGGTACTGCTTAGTTTTACTCGTGCTTGCATTTCTCGAAATAATTTACAAGATGGTTTTATTTTTATTGTTATTTTTTTTTTAGTTTTGTCATTACACAACAAGTAATGTTTTGATGACCGTAATGTCGTTACGAAAATAAAAATCATAATACAGTTAACAGTTAAGTATAATTGGAAGACACAAATTATCGTAATTTTATTAAAGAAGCAGTATTGGTAATATACTGAAATTTGGTTTCAGGAAGATTTAAGACCGTCAATACACTATTCGAGTCACCGGCTCCACATAAAAGAAAAGACGGTGCATTTTGTTTGTTTCTCTTGCGGCAGACACAACTGGAATACCAGCTGGCATCCACACAAGCGCCGACCAGCAATGCGCGAAATTTTTGCGCGGAATTCGCTGCGGCAGCTCTAACGACGTTACGCGCCCGGAGTGTCCACTGCCGAGAGTTTTATTCAAGCGGGGCGTAAGAGTAATTTTCCACTCTCCCGGTCGCACTGCATCGTGGTCCATTATCGGCATTATTCAAAGTAAAATATAGGACTGCCTAACGAGACTAATAAATGGATTATACAGCGAAATACTTTAATTCCCCGGCGCAGATTAATGTGCACAGCAGCAGCTGCGTGGAAGCCGTATATTTGTTTGCCAGTATGTCGAGGCCATTTATATTCAGTCCCCCTTTTCGAATATAATTCCTTGAACTTCACTTTAGATATCACTCATCTGATATTTGACAACGGTGTACCTAACTTGATACGTCAAGCAGTGTCCCCTTTAATTAGTGTCTGTGCAACTTTAAATGTACTATTTACGGGTATCTGTTTTAATTTCACTACTGCTCAATGTATACGACATGCATCTTCATTCGGATGTCCACCTGGCGTAGAGTTTAAAGTTTCGTTTGCAAATCTTATTGCCTCAATCTTCAGTAAAAACGGCAAACACAAAACTTATAAATGTTCTTAAATGAACATTTTACCCAGGGTCGAAATAAGCGCTACTTTAACACTTCAAGGATAGATCATTGATGGAAGCAAATTAGGAGACGAATAAGAGATCTTTTACAGAAATTGCTAAAAAATCTTTTAGTACAAGGTCGCTGCTTTTTGAATTTTACTGTAGTTTTCAGTCCGGTGACTGTTTTGTAGCAGCTCTCAACAGTGCTCTACCCCTTCATCTTCTAACAAGAACGGCATTCCACAACCATTTGGATCCGCTTACTGCATTTGCGTCATAGACTCCCTCTGCGATTTTTAACCCACACAGTTACGTCCATTGATAATTTCGCAATTCCTTGATATATAAGTGTGTGTCCTGGCAATCAATCCCTTCTTTTAGGCTAGGTGTGTCAGAAATTTCTTTTCTCGCCAATTTTGTTCAGTACTTCTCATTACTTATGCACTCTACCAACCTAATTTCCTGCATTCTACATCTACATCTACGTCGAATACTCTGCAAATCACATTTAAGTGCCCAGCAGAGGGTTCATCGAACCACCATTATACTATTTATCTCTCATTCCATTCTCGAATAGCGCGCGGGAAGAAAGAACATTAGAATCTATCCGTATTTTATTCTGATGGTCATTTCTACCTATGTAAGTGGGAGTCAAACATATATTTACGCATTCGGAGAAGAATGTTGGTGATTGGAGTTTCGTAAATAGCCCACGCCGCAGCGATAAGTGCCGTTGTTGTAATGATTGCCGTCCCAGATCCTGCATCATTTCCGTGACTCTGTCTCCCCTGTATCGTGACAATACAAAACGAGCGACCCTTCTTTGAACTCTTTCGATGTCCTCGGTCAAACCCACCTGTAAGAATCCCACACTGGGCAGAAATACTCCAAAAATTGTAGTGTAAGCAATTTCTTTTGTAGTTCTGTTGCATCTTTTGAGGGTTCTGCCAATAAAACGCAGTATCTGGTTCGTCTTTCCCACGACATTATCTACGTGTTTTTTCCAGTTTAAGTCCGAAGTAATAGTGATTCCTAGGTATTTCGTGGAGTTTATGGCCTTCACGTTTGATTGATTTATCTGTAAACAAAGTTGAACGGATTTCTTTTCGTACTCATGTGGACGACTTCACACTTCTCTTTATTTAGAGTCAATTTCTAAACCATACTGATATCTTATTCAGCTCGTTCTGCAGTTAGTTTTGATCTTCAGATGATTTCACTAGACGGTAAATGACGGCAAACAACCTTAGGGAGCTACTTAGATTATCCCCTAAGTCGTTTATGCATTATTCTGTAACACGTCTTCCCGTACGATCTATTTGTCGTCAATCTTTTACTACCATACAAGTAACCCTCCACACAAGCACCTTACCTAATCTAATTCCTTCAGCATCGCCAGATTTTCTTAGACTTCAATCAATCAACGTTGTTATTCGCTTGTTGACGTTCATCTTATACGCTAATTTCAACATATTGACAAAAAATGTCCAAATGTTTGTTAAGCTTATGGGACTTAACTGCATGGTCCTCAGTCCCTAAACTTACCAACTACTTATGAACTATCTTATACTAAAGACGGCACAAACAGCGATACACGAGGGGAGGGAGGATTCGAACCCCCGTTGGGGAACGACCTCACGCAGCGTAGCACAACCCCTCATTGCACTCGGCCGCTCCGCCGCGGCCATATTGTCCATTTCGGCTGTAAGCTGGACGATTGGCGGTCTGTGTTATATTTTTACGGTTTGTTGTGCGCATCTTCTTCCGTTATGATTGTAGAGGACATTAACGGGTCACTGAAAGTGGCTTTTTGAGTTGTAATAGGCGTGGTCGGGTGGACTTTCCTAGGCTCAGGAGAGAATGGCGACATTGAGGCGAACCACTGAGGAGTACGGTCGCCTCCGCTCTTGGACGGATCGTATGGTTGTCGAGGTAGGCACCACAGTTTGCGCACACTCGTGTTTTCAGAGTGTTGGTTCAGTAGTTTCGGCCTCACTCAGAATTTGGTGGTTTCGCAGTCTGCAACCACACTCCGGTATTGTATTGTAGCATAATTGTTACCGTGAATTTTGCCTGCAGTGTGCTGCTCTCGTGGGCGCACACTATCTGATTGCGGAGGTGGTGTTTGCTTAAAAGAAAGAAGGAGGCACCTCGCTTTTACGGTCTTACCTCATCTGCTGTTTGACATAAGAAGTAAGTCAGGTGATAAGTGATAATGATCCGTAACCATAGTTCCGATATCCTCTGATATTCTTGGAGCTATCCATTGTGACCTTTTCCTTCGTCCGTGTGGGCGGATAAATGTCGCCGCTCCTTTTCTTGGCGAAGTGATTTATTTTCTCGGATAGAAACCACGTTTGCTGCTCCAGTCTTCTGGCTTCGACGCCGCCGCTGCATGATCATCGCGTGAGTGTTGGGTATAGTATCTGCTTGCGCTGCTCCAGTCCTGGTTAGGATTCAGATCTTCTGTTCTAATCGGATCATTTATTGTATCTATCTTCCTACTTTTCTCTCAGATGGGATGAGATAATGAGAAGGTTGATTTCTATGTTTGACTTTTAATGATAGGTTACCAAGCGATATAGCCAGTATAGCCAGTCATTTGACTGAATTTCATTTTGTATGTGTTTATATTTCAAGATGTATTTGAACCGTCTATTTATTAAACTTTTCGGTTCACAGTGTGACACTTGGTAACGTACTATTGTATTAGGTTAGGCTTTCTTTTTTTTTTTTTTTTTTTTTTTTTTTTATGTATGTAATTTTTACCAATTTTTCATAACCTTATTTCTGTAATCCCAGCAACTATTTTGGAGGGGAAAATAGTTTGTTTCAATTGGATATATTGGGAATGACTAGATCATCATTTCATAAACAGGTTGATGACAGAATTTTATTAAGAATGTAGTAAGAAGTAAGGAATTACTTGAGTAAATTATATGGTTGGCATTACTCTGGTACCCCACTGTTCAGTTTGGTTGTGTATATATAATGTTGCTCAGGATATATAGGGTAAATCACCTAACACTTGCACCGCATATATTGTGGAAACGGAAAGTGCGAGTCATTGACTACCAATCCATTATGTGAAAACCGCACATCAATCGCACTTTCCGTTTTCGCAATATTTTCCGTGCAAGTGTTAGCTGAATAAATGCTGAGCAAAATTTTATATATATATATATATATATATATATATATATATATATATATATATATATATATATATATATATGGCAGTCACATTCCAGTTCATACATAAATACTGTTTATTCTATCTGATATGATTTGCATATTTAATTAATGCCAAATATGGCATACATCACTCCTGGTCTACAATAAATCTATAAATCTTACACCTTCATTGCCAAATAAAGCAGCATGTGCAATAAAGATTAATAGTAGCTGGAAATTTACACTGACGAAACAGAAGTCTACGAGACTATTTTTGCTGTGAAACAAATCCGGCAAACTTCATGCAGTAGGTACATACGTTTCCGCACTGTCAACAAAATACGAAAATCAGTAAAACTGAACAGCCCTTTGGTACCTGAAGACCAGCATGGTAAATTGACTTAACTACAGATTAACGTGTTTCTCCTGTGCACAACAAATTTATTTTCACAGTGAAAATATTTGGAAAGTTATTGGGACATTTATATCTCTGTTACCATTCGATGATGACTTTATTCAGTCATAACTCTTAAAAGCATTTATTTAGAACACTAAGCTTAAAATAAGCATATAAGTTGATGTGTCTGATCGCTTTATAGTGCTTTAAAATCAAAGGCTCTCCAATTTAGCAGAATATTCTACCCTAGAGCTTCAATTAAAGAAAAAAGGACTATTTCACATAGTTGGAGTATTTACTGTTCGGTTCAAATGTTCAAATGTTTGTAGAGTCTATGGGACTTAACTACGGGGTCATCAGTCCCTAAACGTACAAACTACTTATGAACTACTTACAACTAAGGACGGCACAAATATCCATGCCCGAGGGGGGATTCGAACCCCCGACCGTAGTGGCCGTGCAGACCGTGACTGGAGCGCCTCAGTCTCCTCGGGCACCGCGGCCGGCTACTCTTCGGTCGCAAAATAATTTGGCAGTATTTGAAATACATATATGTCTAAGATTTGTATAAGGTACGAACTGTAAGAGACTGTAGCACACCGAAAGATACCGAAGATAATTTCTGATTTCTATCACCATCAAAAAGACCCATTTTCACTCTGAACTTGGAAAAAATTCAAAGAGGGTGAAATAAGCTGCAAGAGTTTTAGGAAAAATTAAGCAATACAATTGGCACTCAATCGTTTCATATCAATGACTTTGCCTCTTGACTGTGTAAATATAAATTATGAAATACATTGAACTCATGTTTAGTACAATCGAAAAGTTTTGTGGTAATAGACAGAGGCTTACAATGATATTTCTGTACAACTGCTCCTCCTCAAGAAGGCTGTGAGTAGATTTTTATTCAGAATATTCACGAAATGGTAAGCCTAGCGTGGAAAATACAAGGCGCCCCATATAAGCAGGATGGGGAAACGTTATGGTGCCGATAAATTTTAATGGATTTATGTCTTGCAGTAATATTCATTTTCTATAAAATGTTAAAATCCATTTTACTACAACATTATTTCTTTTTAACTCGGTGCAATCTGGTTTTGAGGAAGTAGTCTTGACGTGTTTGCATACTCCTATGCATGTCATTTCAAAGTACCAAAACTTGATTTTCTAGAATGCCATTAAATGAAATTAAAAATTCAGAGCTGGAATACAAATGAAGTTATGGACTTAACACCTTGCGTATTGTTGTGTCTTTACGTAGGAGACACGGTTTCAAAATTTTGTCGCTACTGCCAAAAGGAAAAGAAAAGATATATTTTTGGGCGGAGTCTCGCCGTCACCGTCAGCATTTCACTGTATATACTGTATGTTCGTTTGAGTGTACGCCGAACCTAATTATGATCAATCTCCTGAAGACAACAAATTTCTGCTCCTCTCCCATTCATCCAGTCGGCCGTGCTCTGTTATGTAACGTGTAACGACGTCGTTCCATTTTATCGCGTGCTATGACAACTCTGACGGCGAACGAGCCCATAGGTACTTGCAGTGTACCCCACTTGTGGAGCACCCTGCCAGTCACCTGCAGTGTACCGGGCTCAGGGCAAGTGTCAACACATTCCCTGTCTTGGCAAGTGTCAGTGGAAGTGTCACAAAGTCAAGACATCATGCTGGGCGACCGCTCACGCCAGAGGTTCTCCCTTGGGAAAGAAGAGTGTTAGCGTTGCCCTTATTGTAAGTTAGGTTAAGTAGTTTGTAAGTGTAGAAGTTTATGACCATAGCAATTTGGTCCAACAGGTTTACAGATATTTAAACATTTTGATAAAATAAAATTGAAACATATGCTATCCCATTTACCAACCGAATTAATTGAAAAACAACAATCTAACTCTATTAACCAGACTCATTATTGTGACTTAACTTCCTGTCATTCATCGCGTCGCTTCACGCATCTATACACCACGGAGAAAAGCCTACACTGTAGCAGCAAGATAATCTGAGTAGTGACTGTCTCGGTATTCACCGAGCTTGCTGCTTCAAGAAAAACTAGAATGAACATTGAAGCTACCCTCGACAGAACGACTAGTTTATAAATGCAGCGTATAAACAATTTTAAATTTGAAGGAATTTTCTTAACCTTTATCAAGAAGCAGCTAGGCTTGTTGTGGTAGACTTAAAGCAGCCCTGCTATTAAAAGATTCAATAAATTTTACATCTAATGAATATTCTAAATGTGAAATCTATGTACGTGGTATGGAATTTAGTAGTCCAGAAGACTAAGAGAACGAAGCGGAAAAATTCGTTGTACCTTTGTAGACACACTTTTATTTGTTGTGTGGCCAGGCTTTATTGGCATTTAATTCTTTTTTTTTTTTAAAGAAATTGATGAGCGTGATAAAGAACTTAGTGGTCATCCCACGTTAAATAGCCGCAAAAGGAACTTCGATGTATAAGGGGATATAAGAATAATGTCTTGATGCCACTTAGTATGTAAAAGGAAATTAAAGGAATTTCTGAATGACAACACCTTCTACAATGTAGATGAATTTTTAGATAAAACTTAAAAAGAAATAAATATAAATTTAAAAAAATCCTTAAAATATTGATTGTCAAGTATAGACAACATTTACTAAACTGATACGTTCCACATCATTACGAAATGTCGTATATATGATCTATGGAACAAGTATTAATCTAATCTAATCTAACCTTAGTCCGCTACTGTACTGGCATAGGTGAAGCATAAAGTCGTGTTAGCGTAACCTTCCCCCGATTAAACTTGGCGGGATAACAGCTACCCTCCCTTTATGACGAATCCCTGTTTGTATTTTTTTTAATCAAAATCTTGTGTGACTGGTACTACCGTGATCGTCTTTATCTGACGGGCTTTTGTGATGAAGTACAATAATCCCTCGTATACTGGTCAATGGAGGAGTGGAGTATTGAGTTCGAATTTCGTATTCACCCTCCTGTGGCAGTTTCCCGGAAGCGTTTTTATTGTTCCCCGTGTATTTTGAGTGGGACATAAGGGCTAAAGCAAAGTCAAAAGTATACGTGTATATTTTCCTAGAAGTCTAGATTCGGATGGCGGAATAAAGAAATTTGACTCTATGTTGAGTTAGCCCTTCGTATCTGCAACGCCTCATTTCTGTAATTTGCGATATGTACAATACATTAATGAATATAAAAATGGACACCGACAGTTTGTAAAAGTATTTAAGGAATGTTATTAATATTACACAACAGTTGAAAACCCGGCGATGCTCGGGTATTTATGTGATCAGTCTATCTCTTTCTTATGTCCACCACCTTCTTCTGCCCAAATCCTTCTCTCCCCTCTTTCTTCTCAACTAACCCTCCAATCTCTTCACCAATCTCATGTGTCCAGCAACGTCCTACACCCTCTATGAAAATTTGTACGTATCTACCAACGATCATGGTGAGCTGATAAACGATGATAACGGACCTACTCTCCTGATGGTTGATGAGAGAATGTTTATATCGGTTGAAATGTATCCTACACCATACAGCGTACGAAATTTGATGTAGACTAAAATGTTGAAACATTATTAAATCTAAGGCTTTCTAGGTGTCTAATTTTACAAACTATTGAAATTAAGTGATGTTAAGGACAAAATGGCCGCGGCGGAGCGGCCGAGCGCATGGATGTTTGTGCTTTCTTTAGAATAAGGTAGTTTGTAAATAGTTTATAAGTTTAGGGACTGATAACCACCTAGTTAAGTCCCTTAAGCCTAAAAAACATTTGAACATTTGTAAGGACAGAAAAACAAAGCCCTGCCTGGGTGTGGACTCGAGCCTCCGATGGGAGCGAATGTACTATCTGTTACATGGATTCATAGACTGCGCGGCCATTCCCACATGCCTTTATTTAGGCAGTGACATTCCCCTTGAAGGTTGTATTTAAATTTTACTGCGCAAAGTCAAAGTCTCACCAAGATCGAATTTCACCAGTAGATGTTTTCGAGGTTCACAAGCAAAACATTCTCGGCATGCAGCACACTACTTTTAAACTGAGCGTCAAGTGTGCGAATTTTCTTCAAGATTGAAGTGGAACTTCAGATTCTTTTGAGGTCTATAGGTTACGTACCCTCCACGAAGCACAATATTCGTCATATCTCCTGAATTATGTCTCGCAGGTGGTTCGTATCCTTAGAGAAATTGTGACCTTACTGTAAATTGGAGAACTAAATTTGGTTGATAAGGTTTATGATTTATCGCATGGACAGTTTGTAGTACAGTGTTATAATTAGGCATGTAAAATTTTCAGATGCTTGTAAACCTAATGGACCAAACTACTATGGTCATGAGTTCGTAGACATATAAACTACGAGGCTGAGTCAGTAAATACGTCGCAAAATGCCAGTACTGCGTTTACAAGCCCGGAAATTTCTTTACTTTTCAGCTGACTCCACCTGTAAATTTAAACACTCATCCCAACATTCTAGAAGGCTTTAAAGCCTGATGCTTTGGTTTCGTGGCAGCTTTTACATTCTATAAGTGACGCTCTAGCTGTAACTGTGGTTCTTTTAACAGCTGCAACCCACAAGCCGGATTTGTCGTAGTGGTACAGAAATACCCCTACAGAGAGCGCAGTGCGGAGTGATGGTATGTCTACCACAGTTTGCGAATTACATACTTACCCTTGTACTTAAAGTAACCTACATTAATACAACAGTCACACACACACACACACACACACACACACACACACACACACACACACACACAAACATCCATGAGGACACTCCGCCAGCAGTTCGTAGCATGATGCCTTAGACAACACAGTCATTCCTCGTGGCAGTTACACCTATAACATTCGCCAATGAGCAAACTGTTTTTCATCGTAATCGGATGAACTGTAGGACAGTGCATAAAATACGAATAACATTCATTTTTATATGCCTGACGAATTCCTCTCTGATAATTCACGACCAGCATACATACGAGTATATAGGAGCAAGATTAGGTTGTAATGTTGCGGTATCATTTATTTTTTCTAACGACTAAATTTCCCTTAGCCTCCAGCAAAATAGATATGGATTGTATTATTAATGAGCGCACGATCTGATTTATGAACAGGGCAATTAATGATTCTGTTTGTCACATACGCCCCGACAACCACGTCGTTGAATTTTATTTTATGAGCATTGGTATCAAATATTCATGAAAATGAGGGTGTCCTGCTTAAATATCAGCATTTTTTTTTTTCGTGTAATTTGACGAAATGCTTCTGCTACACTCAAACAACTAGAGCGTACGTCGCAACACGACGGCAATGACCCGAGGTAGACTGCAATGCACGGAAACTGCTAACTATATGGAACTATCCCGGGCGATGTCTATCCAAAATATAAAAATAAGGCTAAAGGCGTGTGCACATGTTAATAACAGAACTTCAATTGTAGAGGTCACCACCAAGCGAGGTGCCGCCGTGGTAACGCACTGGACTCGCATTCGGAAGGATGGTGGTTCAAATCCACCTCCGGCCATCCAGATTTAGGTTTCCCGTGATTTCCCTAAATCAGTCCAAGCACATGCCGGGATGGTTCCTTTCAAAGGGCACGGCCGATTTCCTCCCTAATCCTTACCCAAAACTCCGAGCGTTAGCTCCGTATCTAATGACCAAGCTGTCGACGAGACGTTAAACCCTAAGCTTCCTTCCTTCCTTCCTGTAGAGTTCACCAGTAAACCAGTAACTGAAAAAAAATTATATATATATATATATATATATATATATATATATATAAGGGTATATTTTTGTGTGTGCCAAGACTTTGTGTACTATCCTAATCCTACCACAAAAATGTGAGTGATACATCCCAAATAATTGACAAGAAATCATAACGAAAGCAAATCACACAAGTAATTACAGCTCTAAATGCAATTAAACGAGTGATTTTAGGGACAAATCTGGATCGAGGGAACAAAGGAAAAGTGATTTATATTTTTATCTTTAGCTGCCGTATCCCTTAATTTACATTCCATAGCTATCTTGTACGTATTTTCAGGCAACCACAGACATTTTCTTCTTCAAAGTCAGAATAAGAGAAGAAAAGGTATTCTAATTGCGTGTTACGACTCTTGTCTCCTTAGTAGTATGGCGTAATACAATAGATGGTAATGTTACTTATTTAGTTCACATTGGTGATATTAGCGGCGGTATTAAGAGTTACACTCTTATCTATAGGAATGAATATTGTTAGGAATGTGTACAGGGTCGGTTCTAAGAGTCGGTGAAGGATCGGACTGATAGAATTTGATATTGCTTAAAGTAATTGATGGTGTGATATCACAGATACAGGGGGAAGCTGATTGTCTCCATGTGAAAGGCGGGTTTTGCTAGACTGTTGGGTTCCCAGTCGGCCAGCTAACAGTTTGGACCTAGTGAATTGAGTACAGGTAGTTTGGATTTTTCTAATCTGCTCGAAAACCGAAAACGACGCTCTTAGCTGAGCGAGGGCGGCTCTCCCAGATTGTAGCTGAAATACAATATAGCCACACACATCATTCTAAAAATGCATATAAAATCAGGGAATGATCATACGGCAAATATAATTATGTGAATGAATTAAGGAAACTTGTGAGAATCAAACGCCGTAACTTCGATTTCAATATCCTAACAGATAAAAAACCGACAAATTATAGTACTATAATAATATTATTATAAGACTTATATTTACAATTACTGATACGTAGTGTTTACCAGTAACAGCTTAAGAAGCAAATGAACAGCACTGCAACACGCTAAATATCTTAAAAGACGTACCACGTTATTCCCGTATTTTGCCCCACTTTAGGTTACGGAAGTAACACTAAAAGTGGGCCTTTTGATCGTCTTTTGACAGCTCGAAATTTAAATGAAAATAACGGCTTAACCATTCATCTGACACGAAAACTGAATATGTAGGGGAGAAAATTCTCTACAACTTTGCTCTCTTATGTTTTTTTCGTATCACGTATCGTTTCAGAGGTATTTGCAAAAATAACGGCGATTTTGGGATGTATGTATGTCTGTCCGTCAGTCTGTCTTTCTGTCCGTAACGTGTTCCCTGTTTTTAAGACGAACCCTTCAACCGAGCGGCACCAAATTTTACAGACATAATTGTTGGCTACCAGAGACCAGAACCTCGCTTTTCAAAATATTTCTGACAAGAAATACCTTATCAATACAAAAAAAAAGGCCGTTTGTAATCTAATTTTAATTGCAAATAAACCGTTCATCTGACGCGAAAATTGAATAAACAAATTTTTAGAGGAGAAAACTCTCTACAACTTTGTTCCCTTATGTTTAGGCCCATTTTAGGTTACGGTAGTAACACTAAAAGTGGGCCTTTGCGATCGTTTTTGACAGCTCGAGATTTAAATAAAAATAACGGCTTAACCATTCACTTGACACGAAAATTGAATGACCGAATTTGTAGAGGAGAAAAGTCTCTACAACTTTGCTCTTGTATGTTTTTTTCATATCTCGAATCGTTTCGGAGATATTTGCAAAAATAACGGCGATTTTTGGATGTCTGTCTGTCTGTCCGTCTGTCTGTCTGTCCGTAACGTGTTCCCTGTTTTTAAGACGAACTGTTCAACCGATCGGCAGTAAATTTTACAGACATAAATTTAGGCTGTCGGAGACCAGAACCTCCCTTTTTCAAATTTTTCGGACAAAACTTACGGTAGTAATACCAAAAAAATCCGTTTGTAATATAATTGTAATTGCAAAGGAACCGTTCATCTGACACGAAAATTGAATAACCTAATTGGTAGAGGGGAATATTCTCTACAACGTCGCTCTATTACGTTTTTTTTTTTCATGTCTTGCATCGTTGCAGAGATATTTGCAAAAGTAACGGCGATTTGACGATGTCTGTCTGGGTGTAACGTGTTCCCACTTCTTAAGTCGAACCGTTCAACCGATCGGCACCAAATTTTACAGACATAATTGTTGGCTACCATAGACCAGAACCGCGCTTTTTCAAATATTTCGGACAATAAATACGTTAGTAATACCAAAAAAAGTCCGTTTGTAATGTAATCTTAATTGCATATAAACCGTTCATCTGACGCTAAAATGGAATAAACGAATTCGTAGACGATAAGATTCTCTACAACTTTGTTCCCTAATGTTTTTTTCATATCTCGTATCGTTTGAGAGATATTTGCAAAAATAACGGAGTTTTGACACCCTCCATTGAATTAACGAAAACCAGTCGTTCGCAGATGTCACGTGATATTCCTTGCCCAGAACTCTGTGGCATACGCCATCTTGCGTTGCGTGTTTGATGATTTTGTTATAGTAATTTGCACGTTATCATTTCAAAGCAATGGCGCACTGAAGAATTAACAAAAAACACGTCGTCCTTCGTACGATAAATGATAATCTAGTGTCTCTATTGCCATATTAGCATCAATTAACAACAGCCATGAATAGTATGAAATTAAAGAACACAACTTCTAACAGTCAGATGTAGCATAGTGGGCAATGCGTTGAACTGTGGCGCTGGAGGTCAGTGGTTTGAAACCCGCCAATGTCTAATTTTTTTCCCTAAAAGGGTTTTAGACATCCTTACTAATTATTTTTATTAATCAGGCATTCTTATTAATTAACTTTTTGTTATTTAGATTATTATTTCGGTCGAAAATGTTTTCAAAAACATATAAAACTACAAATCTAAAGTGGGCCGTAAAACACGTCACCGCGATTTTTTTCAATAAACTTTATTTTACTCTCTTGTTCTGCATATCGTTTAGGTAGTAATATTATTGTGTCTGAACATAGATTCCACTACAGAAAAACGAAACATGAGCCCAGCAAAGCGCATTACTTTTATATATGTATTTTATTATATTTAATACTAGCTGGTACCCGGCGCGTTGCTGCCGCAGAAGAAACAATTGTGTAATTTGAAAGTGTTAATTTGTTTAATTAGGTATGATAGAAACAATCATCCATTTTATAGTGGATAATAAATACATTTAGAGAAATTTAATTATAGTCCATCTTCCCCTTTCCCTTCTTTCTGTTCACCTACTCGTCTCCCCCTGTCCCTTTCTCTGTCCATTTCCTCCTCCTCTTCCCTCTGTTCATCTCCTTTCACCTGTCTGTCACCATCTCTCCTCTCTCATTCTTCTCCTATACCCTCTCTCTGTCCGCCACCTCCCACCCCTTTATGTCCGTCTCATCCTCCACCTACTTCTCTCCCTCCTATATATGAACCAAGTTCAATGGTGACTGGTCAAACGGTGTCAAAGTCGCAAGTTCCCTTCCGCCATGCTAAATGCAAACGTACATTTATGTTTCTACTTTCATGGTGACCAGTCAAAGAATTTGGATGTTGGTGTACCCTCCGCATTGCACCTACGGTGACTTACGAAAGTTAGTGTATTAATTCGGGGTATAAGCTATCTTCTTTCAGTTCAGCCGTTTCTGCGTGAAGAGTAACAAACGTATTAACAATTTGTGAGGTATCCTCCACCACGTACCATGTACCATACAGTGGTTTACGAGAGGTAGCCCATATCAGGGCATAAATTACCTTTCTTCCAAATCTCATTCATATGCGTCCTGTCACTTCGGCGTAAAGGGGTGAGAACGAATTAAATAATTATGAAGCACCCTCCGCTATGCACCATACGAAGTTAATGTTAGTATGCCTATAACCTTCGCGCGATTGCAGGCAATGAGCTGACAAAGTTTTATCGCAATCGAATGTTCGGTACGCCTGATGAGACAGTTTTACGGCATCTATAGCGAAACTGTTATGGGCGGTAGACTTCTTTTCGTTTTATCATTTATTTTATTATTTATTTATTTATTTCTTAATTTTATTTATTAATTTGCATAAAAAGCCATGATAAATTAAATATTAATGGAGTAACTATATTTCGACGGCAACAATGTATTTAAACAGTGTGACGCCACGCTTAATAGGTACCTGAGCAAAGAGCTTCAGTCTCAACCGTTTTTTAGTATTGTTAAATATAATTTGTTTGTTAAATGTAAACAACATTTGTAGGGAGGTGGTCAAAGCATTTAATTATTATTTATTTTGATAGGGGGGAGGGGTCAGTTACAACACGATTCATAAACGTCCGAAATTACATGCAAACTTATTGCAGGTCCCTAACTACCACCATATTCCAATAATTGATGCATAAATCTGAGTATTCTCACGCAGTGGCCTCTTATTATTTATGACGTTATATCTCCTGAGCTATGTGTCGTGCTCTTTTGTTTTTAGGTCAGGAACCTTCGTGGGCGTACGATGAACAGTTCAACAAAGTGTTATTGCAATCGAATAAATTGTTTATGAACACAAAGAGGACATACAGACAAACATTCATTTATGTAAAATGTATTCTTAGAAACGTTCATGTTGTAGACTGCCACTTAAATATTTCATGGCCAACTAAGATTAGTAAATATGTAGCAGATAATTTATATATAAACAATTATATGTATTTGTGGTCAAGAACTGAATATATTTGGAAAAAAATGCCATGATAAATATTAATTGTGTAAATATATTTCAACGGCAGCAAGTACCTGAGCAAAGAGTTTCGGCCTCAACCGC
This sequence comes from Locusta migratoria, assembly GCA_026315105.1. Lineage (NCBI taxonomy): Eukaryota > Metazoa > Arthropoda > Insecta > Orthoptera > Acrididae > Locusta > Locusta migratoria. The sequence goes on from CM048748.1 coordinate 37,135,154, forward strand.
TTTTAAGTATTGTTAAATATAATTTGTTTGTTAAATCTAAACCAATTTGAAGGGAGGTGGTCAAATCATTTAACTCTGTGATATTCAAATGTATAATATTTTGGAAGGGAAACTGTATTTTAGAGATGTGGCGTTAGGATGCGCTGAGGGACATACTTTTGGGAGCAGGGAGAGCATGCTTTCGAACGTTTGGGATGGAACTCGTAACTTGGACATGGTTGTGAAAGGTCGTGACGCTGGGCGGTCTGAAGTGTACTCTCATGATGGCAAACTGTGTTTTATAACAAATACTATAATTAATTCTGGATTAATTTGGAACTGCAATTTTCGATGGATTTTACTAATTTACGAGTGATAATTTGGAACTTTTACTCTCGAGTGCATGTGATACCTATTGTGACTCTCATGAACAATAATTGGGGAAATATCAGTTATTTACAGATGTATAAAGTAGGATCACATCCGCATTCTCATGTCCAAAATGAGTAATAAACTCCATTTATATGGAATTACTTCATGAGTTAATCACTTCTTTATCTTAGAATTCATTTTGTTGGTTATTCAGAGGTTTAATTGTTAAAATATATTTTTACGTCGTCACATGGAGATTGATATACTGGCTAAACTACCGATTAATTATTGCTCTTGTTTAAACAAATTCGGTAGCTGTTTAGGGCATAGAAACTGACGTACATAACTCACCCATATGAAGAGAGACGACGTGCCATAAGACTTTTACTACCCTGAGTTACGTATTGGCCAATTCTTATTGGTGAATACCCATAGAAAGGTCGAAATGGTAACACAATGCTCACCAATAATGTTCTCATCTCGTGATATTTTTACCGTTAGTTCTTGATTAAATATAATCACATTAATCGTATTTCCGTCCTCACCTATTACAAAACCCTACAAGTCCGAAATCGCCACGCCCTCTACCGCATCCGACTCCCTTCGAATACTATACGAATATAACGCCCCACACGAGTATGACGTTGCAGTTGTTATTTTATTTTAACAGTGAATTGTCTTTTCTTTGGCGCTGTGATTAAGATTATTAATGTCACAGTGTTACCAATCGACAAAATAACGTCCAATATAATAATATACATTTCAAATGTGTGTTATGCGTGGAAAATATGACAATAAATTATAATATTTGGGCAAAAATAATTTAATGATTATTGCATTGTAATACGGAAAATATTGAATGTTAATCTTTTCAAAGTTGATACATAATGTGAGAATGAACTGGTTAAGAAATTATGACGCTAACTGATTTGTGTTGTCGTAATGGTAGAATGTAGATGAATGAGCTTGTCACGGTACCGATTCTGCAGTTCACGAAACATGAGATTCGTTGCAGTCGTTCTTGGCCCTACTCACAGATTTTCTCAAATAATCTGTTAGCTTGCGATTAATTGTAGCAATATCTTACTTAGTTCACCTAATCACTAATACACTATTTTATCAGAAAAAAATTGGCACATCATGGCACATGATTCTGTCACGGCGCTCAGTTGCATACTTCAAAAACGTCCCTAGTCGCAAGTGGAATACAGACGTTAGCACATGGAAGGATTGGCACTGGTGACCTGAAAACAATTTTACAATGTGGTCCTTTTGGTCTCTCTTGGACCTGCAGCACTATAAATGCCATACACCTAAGACATCATGCAGTGAAATTCCAATTGCTCCTTTAAATACAAGTACCGTGAGCCATTACTCCCAGCCTTGGATAGAAATTGACGTAATCGACGTTCACACCGTCAGCCAAAAACGGAAAGACGGATTTTGTCACTGTCGTTGTTTCATTACCGTGCATCAAGAAGAATGGCACAAACCTGGTGGTTTCTTGTTGGTCGGTGCTGTAGGCGAACATTTCGAAAGGAAACATATCATCCCAGTTGCTCTTCTAGTTATTGACATACATGGACAACAAGTTTAATTGCATCCATTCTTAGTAGAGATGACGTGGTTACAGCTATGTACGTTGCAAATAATTGTAAAACAATACCGTCCACTTTGATGTCATTACTAATTTATTTTTATTTTTACTGTCTACCAGTTTCTGTGTGCATGCCACCAAGTGGACCGCGGTGGCCGAGCGGTCTGCAGTGTGCCAGTCATGGTCTGCACGGCCGCTGCGGCATGGGTGTTTGTGCCGTCTTTAGTATAAGGTAGTTCATAAGTAATTTTTAAGTTTAGGGACTGATGACGCCGTAGTTAAGTCCCATAAGCTGTACACTTGAACATCGTTTGAACATGCCACACGCCAGTTCTGTAGAGGGTATCCGCATCTTCGAGTAACTTACCGTTATATTTGCTGGTCTTTCGTAATCATCGCAACATGTGCGACGTAAGTGAATTCGCTATATGAAGATTGAGATACCGTCCACAGATACGGCCAGAAGAAGGTGTCATGGACCAATGGAACAGGTAACAAAATAAAGATATATATATACTAATAAAAACAAATATCAACATGTTCTTACTGGAACTCACTGCAAGGACTGATTTTCAGTCAATTTCCTATAAAGAGAAAATATGATGAGGTGTCATTTGTACTAACGTTCGCCTGGAGCACAAGGGACTACCGGATTTACGGTATTCCTCTTGATTCTTGGTTGTGAAGCAACAACAACGATGGACACTGTGTGTCAATTTCAGGCTGACGATGTGGACGACGATTACATTGGTCAGTATTAACCATAGCTCCCTCTTGTAATGCAAGCGTCTGGTAGGACACGTTAGTATGTCAACCTTCGTTTACATGGACTCTTATCTCCCATATTAATTCCTGAAGTGTCTGTGTTGTCGTGTCGACGTGCACTTCCAGAGCCTTCCGAATTTATTTCGTGAATGACGCCTCCAAGAGCGGTACGTCCAAATCGTTTTTGTTGCAGCTTCTCAAAGTATTGGCGCTATATTAATGTCTGCTCTTCTTGATTAGTGACTAGTACATGTCCTCAGAAATACCAGATGTGGAACCTTCTCTTCCTACATCTTAGGATCAACTCAAAGTGAGGAAAAATTTCCCCTCTAATCTCTCTCCTCTCTCATCTTAGCGGCTGCAAAATGTGTCTGTCCTCGATAAAAATGTTGTTTCATACAGATGTCTGCCGATTTCGAATGTATGTCTGATGTCAGCATTTAAGTCAGAAGACATAACCGTCATACTTATCTTTCTGTAAGTGATACATAAAAAAACATGCAATGTATCAATTATAATGATTAATTTGGTGAACATTTTAAATTGCGTTTTTTTAAATGGTTTATATAGTAACCTGATTGCCACCGTTATTCTTTTGTTTTAATGTGTTTGAAGTACATTGCAACCTATATTGCTACATAATTGTCAAAGGTGACTGAATCTCTTGAACTGATATATTCGCTAAGCTCAGGAGAGAGATTATCGAGTGTAATATGATACTCCATTCGGAAGTATGGATGGCGCTATATCTCCATATCCCCTCATATCTTCCCATCCACCCTCGCCACAGAAGCTGGATGTATGGATTTTGCATATTTTTATCTTTCATTCGATATATTTAATTTATATACAACTATTTGTTTAAACAAATTTGTGGACTAACATGCAGAATGAGGTGAGATGCAGTGGGTCCTGGTTCTGATCCACCACGTCCCTCATCTTCGACGTTCTTGGTAACGACGGGTAGTCTGCCTTGTATGTTTTGTTGATGAATGCTTTTACGGTATCTCCCCCTCCATAATTTACCTCATCAAGTTACTGCATATACATTGGAACTTCTATTTAAGTCACTTTCCTTGACTAATGCGTCGGCATGTACATCTTACGACGATAAATTTTCACAGCGCATTCTGTCGTTCTTGGCGCAGTGTACCATTATGATCTTAATATCTATTGCGGTTTCGCCTCCTGCCACTAATGACATGCTTGTTGTGATTCATGGCAACGAGCTTAAATTTCATAGAGTGGCGATAGCTCCGCCATGTTTGAGGCAAGTTGAACTGGCGTCCGCCATGTTGTTTGGGGTATCGGCTGACACCTGGTTTACTACATCGACTAGAAAATTTGACCTGTTTACAGTTTCACGTTTTAAATACAGACAGAAAATATTGTATACGGATGTGAATCAACTTCTGTCGGACTTTCTCGAAGCTGCGAATTTACGAGCTGGATAGAAAATGCCCTAAAAATGCGAAATTTCACCAACATATCAGAATATTACAGTTCCAGTTCGAAGTATAACAGTTAGCCGAGGTTTACAATAACAACGAAAGTGCTGATGTGAAAATATTTGCGTTGTTTATATGGAAATACGTGGTCTAAACGAGCTGCGAAACATACAGTGAACGGTAATTGTTATGATGAACAATCTTCACCAGGGATTTGCATAGCTGGTAATGTGTTGTAACAACTGCTTTCATAAAGTCTAGTAGACGCTTATCTTGTGTTTACTAAACCTATTAATTCTACAAACTTGTAAAATTGCTATTGTATGGGTTGGTTGTATACTTTGGTGGAAGACATTTGAGTACAAAGACGACAGTGACGACAAAATACTGCCGTTAAAATGCGTCTAGGTCATCTGGCACAAAAGCACTCCACGTCTAAAAATAAGGTGTCGTTAATAACTATCCTTGTTGCTATACTAAAACAACGTTTGTTACGTGAAATTTTAGTAAAAAGACAAAAGTGACAATTGAATATTTGCAACAAAAATGCGCCTGGGTCAGCTGCCGCGAAAGCATTCCACATCGAAATAACATATCATTAATAATTTTCGTTGTTTCCATGCTGAAATAAGTACAGATTTTTGCAAACAACAAAGACATATACAAGTGAAAAAATTCTGGTTGTCACTACTTCTTCCATACATTGCACTGGATGCATGTCGACCATGGTCGATCAAGTGTTATCAACAAAAAATGGAAATATTTTTAAAGAAGGTGTAGACACTCAAAAGTGTAGTTTCACCAACCATAAGAGCGACAGAAGAAGAAATTTCTCAGAAACACATTAACACCAGGTAGAAAAGTGAGCTTTGTGTGTGTGTGTGTGTGTGTGTGTGTGTGTACTGCAAGAGAATTGCAGGTTCGGTCGTCTGAAGCTTCCCTCTTGGGGCAGATGAGTCCCATTAGTCAGGAATTTTGTTTGACTATTGACACATTGAGATCAAACACGGCAAAACATTTGGTTTCCTTAAACGCAGTAATTTAGCGTTTTTCCCTTCCATTTGTGCATTTAAATGCTGAGCACACTTTACACACATTTCAGCAGCGACATTGGATAGGCAATACACACTAAATACAATGTATAGTAAATACAACACTTCAAGCTCAACAACAACAACATACGATTGACTGACTGCTCTCAAGTGTACTGACCACTAAAAATATGGCGGACGAGTTTACACAGGTTGCCGCAAAGAGCGCTGTAGCTCTTGTGTCAGCCACTCTATGAAATTTAAGCTCGTTGATTCATGGGCACTTGTCGTCGACGTGAAACCTTTGACGTACACGCGCCGATAAGTGGGGAGCTCGCAGAGAGTTGGCGGTGGGCAGTCGGTCACTGAGTCACAGAAAGGGAGTAACGTGGAGTTGGGCAGTGACTTTGTCAGCCGCCGGGTTTACCTGTGTGTGTCGGTCCGCTGACGAACCTGCCGGGTTAGCTGACGTTCTCCGGCGTTCAGGCTTCTAAAGTGAATTGTACTTTGCACGTCACAAAGTGACGGGGCTAGTTTGTAAGTCCTTAGAAGTGTATTCGTCGGTTTCTTTTGGCAACACGCAAGCAGTCTGCGCCGTGCTATGTTTATGGGACGACCCTTCCCTACCAAGTGGAACGCCTGTATTTTCGCCACTGCGGAGCTCTTAACACGTTCGTGAAGGTTCACTCCACTAGAGCGTGAAGGCCACCTTGCCTTCTGGGCGGCGTACGCGTGTGGCGTCACCAAAACCTCACGTGACCGAGGGTCATAGGCTTGGTCCGGCTTGCAGGTTAAAAATAACACTTTGGCCAGGCCCTCAGTAGACAGTCTGCTGTCACTGAGGCTGGTTCGTCTGTGAGTTAGTCAACTGATTCTACACAGCTCTTGTAACATTTATCATCATTACTCCACCATTTGGATATATTTCGTTCTTAAAGGTATCTCCTAAGACCAATTTCACAGGGACATAATGCAGAAATTTTCACCAGGTATCCTGGGCCTTGGCTTTTTGACGAAACTGTGGTCTGTTCGAGGTATGTACAACACATAGTCATTTCATGTCCGTCTATTCATTTTACGGATGTTTCCTAACGTCCAATCAATGAGATCTTTGGGCATAGTCTGCAATTGACGTAAAATGTTGTAAAAAAATTATAAAACGTATTTCTTCCATTAGGCTATAAACAGTTAATAATGGGAATACTTCCCAAGTGGAAATGATTTTCTTTCAATTACTGTTTTTTCATGTATTTACAATTGTTTTATATATAACTACTTTCCTGTATAATAAATAGATTATTCACATCGATTATCACATGTCCCCAATTTTCTGAAACTCTTGTGTCTAATTTTGAACGGGAAGTATCCCAGGGGCACGACAGTCACGGTCTGCACGGCCACTACAGTTAGGATATTTGTGCCGTCCTTAGGATCAGCTAGTTCATAAGTAGTTTGTAAGTATAGGGACTGATGACCCAGTAGTTAAGTCCCATAAGCTATACAAACATTTGAAGTATCCCATTAAAAGTAAAAATATAAATTAGTAACATTACAAAATAGATCAGAATATGAAATATACCATTCAAAATATGAATTAAAACGAAAATAACAATTTACGATAGTGATAGAGGCTCGTTGCCGGTTGTTTGTTATGCGGGATTGCCTACCATAACGCCATTGTCTGTCCTAGTGGCCTGGGCACGCCACTGTGGCTTGACGTCAAAATTATACTCATACCATGGTATTAAATTTCAAAAGTCAGGGATAAATAATATTCATGTGGTTCAAATGCTCAAATGTTTGGAAGGCTTATGGGACTTAACTGCGGGTTCATCAGTCCCTAAACTTACAAACTACCTATGAACTAGCTTATACTAAAGACTGCACAAACATCCATGCCCGAAGGGGAATTCTAACCTCCGACGGCGAACGGCCTCCCGCATCGTAGCATAGCACCTCAATACGTTCGAACGCTCCGCCGCGGCTCCTTGGTATATATCGTATTGTTATTCACGTAGGGTACAATTTACATCACAAAAGAAGTCAGACCCAAGTGAAAATAAATCACCGAACGTGTTAGTTGTAATATATACAGGCTTCCTGTGATGTGTGTGGTTACCATCTTCGTCTTAGTTCCGTCTCGGCGTAGTATTACTATGTTTGGTGTTGCGCTGCGCCTTTTTGATTCCAGTGAGTGATTTCATTTAGTGTAACCAGGGGCTTTATCTGCTTTGTAGACGTTCGCGAGTTAATTACCTGCCCTGGCCGCGGACGTATTTTGTGGCAGTGTTCTTTCAGCTCCTCTATCGAATGCTGCCTCGGCAGTGGGTGTATTTTTCGCAGTTTTGAATTCCATGATAACCGCCGCCCTTCAACCTTGAAAGATCTCTCTCTCGTGTTTGTTTGAAGAATTTTAACTGTTCTGTTGGCCGTTACCTTATTAAGAATAGCTTTCTACTGACTCTCAGTTTCGCCCTATTCGGTTTAATGCATGTTCGTGTTTAAAGGTTGTTGCTCCCATCCACCTGCAGCAGGTTTTGATGCTGCATTTATGTGTAGTCCTAGGAGCAGGTGTTCTCAGGTCATCGTCGAAATTTAAATGCCCACTTGCACAATATGATTTGATTTTTCAGCTTTTGTAATACGTAATTGTAACGTGATCTCTTTCCTGTCTAAAGTTAAGTTTTCTCACGTTGTTTCTCGTGTTCTAATTTTCTTGCAACTACTGTAATCTTTTGCATCGTTGGCTAATTTTTATGAGTGCCCTTAGCTATTTATTTTCTTTTTAATTTTGAGAACTTTTTAGCATTCGGTCAACTTTGGTATTAAATTCTATGTAGTTGATAATTAAGTTAAAGCCTGGCCGTAACCCGTTTTCCTAATAAAGAAAGGTTGTGTATGAAGTATGTTTGTATATTTTAGGATGTACATTTTAGTACGGGTTTGAATCATTATTGTTTCCCGAACTTATAATTAAAAAAATGGAAGTTTGAATTTTCTTAAGACGCTTAAATGAACTTTACTTCAACTCTTAAGTTCTTCAAATTTGTTAATGTAGCAACATCACTTATTCCACTCTATCTTGTTTGTTTAAATGTATGTAGGTGGTTTCATGATGGTTCCGTTTTCTCATTTAGGTACTGAATGCTAAAATGCGGCAGCATACAGAAGCCGCTTGTTAACATGCTTTGCATAATACGGGGTTCAAATCGTTTCGATGTGTAACCTCTATCTAATTGGCTCTCAGTTCATAAATATTTACTACCCATGCTCAGAAATTAACTTCACAATTATGCCCTAATATAATTTGTAGTTAAGTGCTACATTCTTCTAACTGTTCCAGAGTGGTTTCAGCCTTTTTGTAACAAATGTACCACGTATTTAACCAACAAATACAATACGGTGCTCCATACTAATTAATGAGGTCGCATGAATGCCACAATGCAACTGCCACTTCTCCGACTACAGCACTTGAGATGATTAGCAAACGGTCAGATGATTAGTACCTATGAATACTTTTCATAGAAATCTTATTTGATTATACATTGCAATGGCCGAGTTGAATTTCTGGAACAATTAAAATAACCAATAATTTAACTTTGCTGCCACATTGCAGCCAGATAAACAGAAATCATGGGTAGAAGTACTCTAACTGAATAACTGATGACCCGACTTTGTATAGGTGTTTAATGTATCTGTGGTCTTAAAGGTGGTATATCACATTCATTGCCGTTCTCAGAGATTTGTGGAAATTCCACAGTGAATGATTTGCGAAAATTGTAGCGCAAAATACCGAACAATTGCGAAAAGTTTTCATTTTTTAAGCTTTAAGGGTTGTTGTGGTTTTCATTCCGTTTCTGCTTATCACGCTACTTTATCGTGTTAAGAATTTTCATCTGTGAATAATAACTCCTGTCAGTCTCCATTGTACCCTTCTTAGTATATTCGGTTCTTGTTCTCCCTCTGCGAATTGTACCCCTCAGTAAACTCAATTACTAATCTGACGACTCTTTTCGACTATGTTATACGAGACTACCTTGCTTTTAGTCACGATATTCCAGAAATTTATTTTATCCTCATTAATTAAGCTGTGTGCCCATTTTATCTTCAACATTCTGTTGTATCACAATTCTTGGGGAATTATTTGTCCTCTTCTTATCTGAATCAGTAATAATACACGGTACTATCGCGTACAAGGCTACATTTCAGAGAAATGCCCTCAGGTACGACTTACTAACACTTGAATTGAAACTTCCTGGCAGATTAAAATTGCGTGCCGGAACCGGGACTCGAACCTGGGACCTTTGCCGTTCGCGGGCAAGCGCTCTTCCGAATGAGCTACCCCGACACGACTCACGATGCCGCCTCACAACTTTACTTCCGACAGTACCTCGCCTCCTACTTTTCAAACTTTACAGAAGTTCTCCTGCGAAACATGCAAGACTAGCACTCCTGGAAGAAAGGATATGGTGGAGACATGGCTTAGCCACAGCGTAAGGAATGTTTCCAGAATGAAACTTTTCACTCTGCAGCGGAATGTGTGTTGATATGAAACTTCCTGGCAGATTAAAATTGCGTGCCGGAACTGGGACTCGAATCTGGGACCTTTGCCTTTCGCGGGCAAGCGCTCTTCCGACTGAGCTATCCCGACACGACTCACGATGCCGCCTCACAACTTCCGCCAGTACCTAGTCTTGCATGTTTCGCAGAAGAGCTTCTGTGAAGTTTGGAAAGTAGGAGGCGAGGTACTGGCGGAAATAAAGTCGTTTCGGGATAGCTCAGTCGGAAGAGCGCTTGCCCGGGAAAGGCAAATGTTCCAGTTTCGAGTCCCGGTTCCGGCACGCAATTTTAATCTGCCAGGAAGTTTCATATCAGCGCACACTCCACTGCAGAGTGAAAACTTTCATTCTAACTCTTGAATTAGTAGTTATTAAGAAATTCCTCTTCTTCATAAATTCTTTCCTTCCCATTATAAATCTGCACTTTTTATATTCAGGGGTATCCGAAGTTGTTTTACTTTCCAAATAACAAAACTCATCTTCTACCTTTACTGTCTAGTTTACTCTTTCACCTATTTTCATTATACCTTCCTTTCAGGACAGTAATTCAACAACTTGCTATTGCAGATTCTTTGCTGTCTCCAACACAATTACAATCTCATTAACTAACGAACGCTGTATTGTTTCATCTCCCTGACCTTTCAGTTTACAGATTTTCTTTACTCTCCCTCATAACTTGCTCATTGTATAGATTTAATAATATTGCGAAAAGACTACAACCCGGATTTATCCTCGTCCAAACAGTGTGTACCTTTAGTACCATTCATAACAGCTATCAGTTTGCTGTACAATTTGTATGTAACTTTCTGCTTCCTAAATTTTACTTCCACAGCCGTAAAACTTCGAAGAATATATTTCAGTCAACATTTTCAAAAGCATTTACGAACTCCAACAAATAGTATAAACCATGATACGCCTTTCTTTAATCTATTTCTTAAGGTAAGTCGTAAATGTAAACCATTTTTCCCATTCTTATGTAAATAATCTACCCTCATGAACCACAGATACTGCCGAGGTGAGATTGCTTGCGTGTCTCAACGATACAGATAGCCGTACCGTAGGTGTAACCACATGTGGTTCTTGAGGAGGGGCAGCAGCTGGTCAGGCGAATACGAGATTACTATTAGAATACCAGTTGGGAGTATTAAAGGATTAGGTTTAATAAAGAATAAGAAACCACCTCTGTCGATGATGAGGTCGCAGATATGGATGAGGTAGTACTAGAAATTATTCAGACAGTTAAAGGACAAGAAAACTTAACCCTTTGACTGTTGTTGACGAGTTTACTCGTCACGCTGCCTGCCGCTCCCCGGGTGCTGAAGACGAGTTTACACGCGGCCGCCGGCATTCCCCTGACCACAGTTGGCGAGTTAAGTCGCAGGGGTTTTCCGACCACTGAGCGCTGATGGCAAGATCAGCCGCGCCGCTACCTGAGTGCTGTTGACTAGTTAAGTCGCACTGCGGCTATCCCCGTCCCATGTCTACGTAGCCTACCATTGAACACAGTTCATCAGAATTTATATCAAGGTTCTTCACATCTTGTACTTTATAAAGAAAATGGTCTAGACGATGAGGGTGTACTGATGAAGAAATCATGGAGGTTGTTACGCGAAGTGACAGGGAAGATGAACTATTTGATTTTGACGAAAGTGATAGCTCTTACACTGTATCTGAAATCTGTAGTAATAAACCGTCCATGACGGCAGGGGTGTCAATGCAGTCTCAGGTTTCAGCAACAGACGTTCGTTGTTCTGAAACTGAGGAATGAGAAAGTGTTAGTTAAATTCCTGCGAAGAAATCACGTCTCAGCGATAAATTCGACTTTAAAGAAAATGATTTTTGGCCAGTAAATCACGCATTTTCTGGTGTGCTATCAGGACATGTGAATCAAATAGTGAAAGAGCCGAGTATTCTGTCAGGTGTCAGGTATCAGGTTATTCTTTACAGGAAAACTGATGAATTGTGTAACTGACGAAACGAATCGGATTTATTTATTCACCAAGGAGAACAGAATCAGTACATTCTTGATTATGTGGATACATACTGGATATGAAGAAATGTATTATTTCACATCTGATTGTCGTATGATGCCTCACGTAAAAAAATTAAAAATTAGCGAATACTGAACCGGAGATATTCTTCTAAATACCACAATTTTTTGTGAACTCATGTCAAGGGACCACTTTTGATACTGCTCAGAATCTTACATTTCAGTGACAACTCTGCCAACGTTATCGATAAAGTGAGACATGCTTTCCGTCTTGTATTTAAACCATATCAGACACTATGCGTTGATGAAAGTTTGGTAGTATTTAAATGATGCTTATCTTTCAAAAAATTCCTTCCTTCCAAACGGAGTAGATTCGGAATAAAGACATTTGTTTTATGTGATTGTAAGACTAGCTATATATTATCTTGTTTATACAGCGACATCTACATAAACTGGTTTCCATAATTTAGGGAAAGGTGGTGACCGTGTGCCTATACTTATGAAGTCCTATTTAGATCGTGGACATACCCTCTACGTCGATAGTTAATACACAAGACCAGACCAGTTTTTTTGGCTTTACAGTCGAGAGACGAACGAGTGTGGTACTGCCCGTAAGAACGAACGCAACATGACCAAACTTCACAAGAAAATTAATCGAGAAGACATTCATTTTATGTGTACCAATACAATGGTGTGACAAAAGGGAAGTGTTGATGTTGACCAGATCTAATACCAGAGAAATGGTTGAAACGAGAAAAAGTGACTAGCATTCTGGAGAGAAAATTAAGAAACCACAAAGCACCATAGATTATAACTTGAATATGGGAGGAGTTGACCATTCTGAAATGATGCTTAGCTCTGTTGGATGTATACGGAAAACAATGAAGTGGTTTGAGATCTGTTTCCATCTGTGACTGATAAGGGGACTCACGCAAACGTATGCATCAGAGCGCAGAAAAACTGGCAGGGGAAATTATTGTGGATGATGATCCTCTGGGGTTTGTAGGAAGGCATTTTCCAAACATTATAGCGAGTGACCAATCCAAGAAAAGTACGCTAACACACCGACATAAACTAAAATAGTATGTATGTAATGCCACACACGTCAATTTGTTCTAAAACGCCGCTTGCGGAATTCTATTATTCAGGGGACCTTTTGTCGGGTTATATTAATCACAGAGAAGAGGGATCATGTGATTTTACAGCCCTTGACTTACAGTTCATTTTTAACACACGAATGGGAACACACACATCAGGTGCCACACACTACTCTGCATATTTAATCTGCAAATCACACTCAGGTTCCTGGCAGTGTGTTAATCGGTCGAATTTAATTTTATTTGTCTACCAGTCCATTGACAAATAGCGCGGGAAAACGAACATTTAAATATTTCCGTTACTAATTGATTTCCCTCACTTTATTGTGATGGCTATGTCACCGTATGTAGGTGAGTGCTATCAAAATAAATATGTATTCGGAGTAGAGAGTTGGTGAAATAAATTTTGAAAACAGATGACGCCTTTCCATTAACGATTTGCATCCTTGTATTGCGGTAATGATATAGGAGATGCCCTTCTCTGAACTTTCTTTGTATCTGTCATTAATCCCTAACTTCGCAACAATACTACCATGACGGACAAGTGTAATGAAGGCGGTTCCATTCTTAGAATTTCACCTTCCAAGTTTTCTGCCAATGAAAAGTAAACTTCGGTTTCTCCTTGCCGATATATTATCAACATGTTCTTTCCAATTAATTCTTTCTTAATTGTAATTTCTTGGTACATCTTGAAATAAGTCATATTTGACTTATTTATTGTGTTTATGAAGTTTAATAGATTACTTTTAGTGCTCATATGAATGTTTTCAGTTTTCATGATTTAGGATGAATTGCCTATTTTCGCAGCATGCAGATAGCTTACCTAAAATATTTTGCTGTTGCTTTTGATTGTCAAGTGACTTCAGTAAGCGAGAAACGACAGCTTCATGCGTGTAATGTCTTAGAGAATTGCTCAAATTACCCCCGGAATTTCTGTAAATCTGTAAAAATGAATGAGAGTATGTATGTAGGATTGTATCCGCAGTAGCGGACAAAAAGACTGCCGTGCCCAAGTTATTTAAAGTCCTAGGACAGAGCATTGCCGATGCCTAAGCTCACATGCGCAATTGTTGTCGAGTCCAGCTTCCGATTGCTGTTTACATCGTCAAATAGAAGTAATACAAATGTTAAGAGACAGTATATGTCGAGATTCATTGCACTTTGACTCATTTATAATTTATTTTGGGAAACATTAATTGAGCACGTAGAAATGGTTGAGGTATAAGATTTCCATGTGGGTACATGTACTACAACCAACAGCTTCTCACATGTGTTTCAGTGGGTGAGTAGATAGACGGAAGTTTTATGAACGCAACGGGTGTGCGTTCGAATCCCACTGAAGTTAAATAATTTTTTATTTCTTAGACCTATTGCAGCTAATACTCTAAATGTTAATTAGTTAAAAGTTGTGCAGTTAAGCTTTTATAGGTTTTCAGAAGATTCTTATTTATAATAATCTAATCTTTAATCAGACGCATGTTTGTAGTAATAATACTAAAAATGGCTGTATTTGGTTTGTAGTCACTTCAACGGCCTCATGATGTATCTGTAGTTTCAGCTAAGAGAAACGAATTCGTATGTCATAAGAGTACTTCAAAATGGGTGACGTGAACGTGTGTGAGCGCATAATTGCTCTCTTTGAAAACGGAGTTAGTGCATCTGAGGCAGGCGTGGTTATGGTGTTGATGCTCCTACAGCATGGCGGTGGATCAGACGATTCAGAGATGATGGTGAAATAAGCAGACTTCCAATACCTGGAAGACCGTGAGTTACTGCTCCAGAGAAGATCATGAATTTGTCAAACATCCAGGAACTAGGGAGAGCTTCGTATTTCAAGGGTTCGTCGAAAACTGCTCTCAGACGATTAAACGACAATGGAATCAGGTCCCGTCGTGCTCTCATTAAAGAACCATTATCGGATTGTCAAGCCGTAGTCAGACTGACAGTTGTGAGTTCCTGGGAAAATGTCGATTGGAGGAATGTCATTTCCACCCATGAGTGCACGATTGCGTCCACACGCACTGGTCCTGTTCTTGTTTGCCGCACAGACAGGCAATCATATGAAGCCCACTTCGTGGATACGTGCGCTAGAAGCCAGGCGCGTAAGTGTGAAACGTTGGGGCTGAATGTCTTGTATATGGACGCAGGAAACTTAGAACGAATGCAATATCAATTCAATTCAGCGTGCTGTGGACATTTCCTTGAAAATGTAATCATTCCTGGAGCTCGACTTTGGTACCCGAAAGGACGTTTCATTTAACAACATGACAATCGTCCATCGCACATCAGCATTATTTTTCTGTTCTCGATGCCAATGTCACGAGGAGAAAATACTGAAGATATAAATAGCGTACATTATTTTATGTTATTGGGAGATCATACCGATATCAATCTCCAAATAATATTATTATTATTTTTATGAAGTTAATAACATCCTCCAAGGAATTTTCTTTTTTTTTCAGATTTTAATTCGCAATTTGCGATAATTTCCGACTTTAGCTGCTTTTCTTTAGTTGATCTACCATTTTGTAACATACGAAAATTTTCAAACGTTACAATCTGGTACAAAAACTAAAGAAAAGCAGCTGAAGTCGGAAATTATCGCAAATTGAGAATTAAAATCTGTAAATTTAACATTTATTGCTGCGGACCATTACTAACTTTGTTCCTTTAGAACAATAGTTTCAATGTAAGTTTATTTTTCATTGGGAGTGGTCAAATATGTGCTACCTTCCGAGGAAGTTTATTCTTATATATCAAACTAGCTGCTCCCTGCGGTGTTACCCGCGGTTCAATAGTCAGACATTAAAGTGCCAAGAAAGGGCATAAATAACTACATGACTGTTTGCGACATTGTTAGCACGGAATATATAATTGTCTTGGAACAGATGGAGAGCCAAAAATCTATTGCAATACGTCCCTGTAAACGACGTTTCGAGACTTCTTGTTCTCCGAGTATACATAGAGAGTTCTAGCTAGCTCTCAATACACGGGAGCAGCCTACGTAGAGCTGTCCGTGCGAGAAACATAGGGTGGCCAGTTGAATACCTGCCACTTTTAATGTTTGTCCTTGACTCTTGTTGATAGTAAGGCTACTTTCAATGGGAACTGTAACCGTTTAAACTGGAGTAGCAAGTTTGTTGGGATGATGGGAATTCGTGGCGTCTGCTTCTTCGGCTGTCTCAGAAACACGCAGAGATGCCCTGCGTTCAGCGTTCTGCTGACGCCGATCAGCAGCTTGCGCAGCGGTTTCAGCCGCTCCAACTACTGCCTGCCGCTCCGCCTGCCTAATTTTCCGCTCTTCAGCATCTTTAGGCGATTGTTGCTGTCTAGCTATCTTCATAGCTGGAGCGCCTTTAGAGCTCCGAGATAGATTTGACTTGCGTTTGATAGACATTAGAAACATAAACAGTAATACCTAAAGTGAGGAACTGGTGTCGTAAAATATCCGATCAAACAACAAAATCTAGTAAGTAACTACAATAACAAAAGAAATCTAACGGTGAAACGAACTGTTGAGATAATACAAATGCAAAGCGAACCAACAAAAGAAACAACAAATGTAACGAATAAAGAAACTATCCTGATCCTATATATACGAAGTAAACGAATGAAAGGAGCAATAAATATAACAGGGAAGCAAACCAACGAAGTCTTACAAACCAACGAAATCACCAGAGAAAGATGGGAATCAGTGAAATCTAACCAGCGAAGTCACGTCAATGCTCTAAAAGGAAACGTTCGAATGCTATAAATAATGGAAATCACCAAAGAAACTATTATTCATTGAAATCCAAAGAGAATGCAATTTTAAAGAATTACGATAACATTACAATGTTCGAACATCTACAGTTGAAGGTGACAGTCCAAAACACGTCATCGAAAACCAAGGAGAAAACAATATTTAAGAACCTGGATGCGTACCACAATTGAATACACATTATACGTCCTGAGAAATATTTTCATGAGTTATACTGCCTGCCATCCGTTGAGTGCATTTGCTGCTACTTTCGTTGCAATTGACCGGAACACACAACGTTTTATATGTTAACTGCAACCATCTGTGAGTGCATTTGCTACTACTTTCGTTGCAGTTTACGTACACTATTTATACGTGGCAGTTCACGCTCTGTACACGAAATAGGGCTTGGTCAATGTTTTTTCTTGCCATGGTACTTAGAGCATATATTATTTAAAGTCTTCAATTTATATACATACTTCCTTCATTTGTTACAACAAATGAAACTGAATGCGGCATAAACACCAACATTAGATTTCTTGTGCATGTAATAATATGTCAGTTAAGCCGTTTTGGCAGTATCCCACAATCTTTTTGTATACTCGAAAGTAAAAAAGATGACAATAACAAAGAAAAAAATTTCACTCTCGCAGAACACGAACCATTGCCCAAAATAATGGAAGTTTATGACATGACGCGTTAATCCTCGCGGCTGCACATAACATACGCTAAATATCATCTCTTCTTTGTATTAGAAGCTTCTTAAAACCGTTACGTATTTCTACGCATATAGATTTCAAATAAATAACTTGTAATAAACATTTTCAAAAGTAGCCTATGTCCTAACCCAAGACATAAGAAATCTCTATATGAAAATTCATCTAAATCAGTGCTGCAGTTTTAGCGTGATGCGGTAACAAACATACAAACTTTCGCATTTATATGTATGTATAGGATTACCGAAGTGTATTTATTTACTTACTTAAGAGAATACTGGAAAACAATATAATTTGATATCATAGTGTAACGAAAGCGAGAAACATTTGTACCTAGATAAAAAAAAAAAAAAAGAAAAGAAATAAAGTAAATGCACACAACTTAACCAGGAAGGCCGATACTCTATCAGTTAGTTTCCTATCCTACATCGTCGGGCCCGGTGGTCTTGGGGTAAAGTGCTCAACTGGAAACCGAATGCTCCCGGGTTCAAAACCCGGTCGGACCTCGGATCTTTTCAGTCTGCACTTTACCCAATCCTTCACCTCTCAACGATGTGAGGAGTCGCCAGAAACGACACGTGGTTCGGATTCCACGTTAAGCTGTAAGTCCCCTTTCCCCGGTTGGATAAATGGGGTACGCTAGGGACACGCAAGTCGCCGAAGTGGCGTCCAATTGAAAGACTTGTACCAGGCCAATGAGCCACACGAAATTATTATATCGTTAGTGTAACGGTCGAATAGTCCTACCGGAGATGGACGAGTATTAGACTGGAAGCAACAGATAATTTAAGACACTGTCACTCACTCGGGAAAACCATGCGTGATGAATTAGAAAATTATACCTATCTGGTGATACATTTACCTTAGCTTAATACTACAGATTCACCACGTAGCACGTAGAAAGTAATTACAAATAGAGGCATCCATTTTCAAAACTTTTACTATGGCTATCATTTGTCTCACTATTAAAAATTAAACTATTACAAATTTCAATATGTTTAAGATTGTGGAATCTAGAAAAGCCTGTAATTGAACAAATAGTATTGAATTACTGTTAAAAAGTATTTCCTGCACAGGTTTAAATAAAAAAATAGACCCCATTGATATTCAAAGTTGCGCCCCTTGTGTTCGAAAACCGTCAGCCCGTCCACTCCACAAACGAAACATATGTTAGATGTCATGGCGTTTCTATACCTCAACCGCTTCTACGTGTTCGAATAACCTTTTCCAAAATAAATGATACTTTAGTTAAGCTGCTATGAATCTCGTCATATTCTGTGTCCTATTATATTGTTTATATTTCACAATGTAAACGCCATGACGAAGCTCCGATGAACGCTAGAAATAGCCACAACCGTACTTAGAAACTGGTGCATGCTCAAGGCTCAATTCTTGACATTAAATTATTGTGGCCGGGTAAACTTTTTGGACCCTATTGTAAGTATGTTTCCTATGGACACCGTAAATACTGGAGACATTTTGACAATATTTTCATGAAAACTTCAGATTAGCAAAGAGGATGATCCTGTGAAGTTTGTAGCTATTGTATCAAGATATTAATTGACGTAAACGTAAAAGTTACGTCTGACACTAGGAACTCCAGTTGCCCGACCAAGCTGAGAAAGAGGTAACCGACTGTACCTTGCAGTTCTTCTATAACTACAGTGCTGCGGCTTGAAGGATTAGCGAGGTTTCCACGACCATGGAGAAGATAGTGCAGCTATGGTTGACTTTCTCTGTTAGTGGTTACACTGTCGTTCTAGTGCCAGGTGTACACTTTTAAGTATATGTCAGATTTGATATTAGTAGATACTTATTTAACACGCTAAGGAATGTTTAAGAATGATATGCATTTGTTCAAACATATTAACAATAGAATGAGTATAATTTGCCTGGCGTGTGTGTTAGCGCCTTCAAGATGGTAGCAGAAATGAGCGAATGGGGACAGTTAATCTTCGGCTTTGGAGGCAACTGGAGGTTGAGCAGGGAGAAAGTCAGCCATAGATCAGAGGGAGACCGGTGCCAGGACTGGAAGGAAGTCAGTATGTAAGACGTCTCAGGTAAAGTTCAGCAATTCGGGAGAAGATGTCGATTGTGGTCGGTAGTTCTTGAAAGAACATTAGTATTTCTGTTGCCATTCGAGTGAATTAATTAGTCGATTCATTATTATATTTGATATGGTAACATTTTAACCATTTAAATGAAGTGGTTGACGGAGTGATAAGGTGTTGTTACACAAGAATTTAAACAACAATTTTTAAGGAAGCCCAATCAATGGTGACGACCTTTTAAGACTGGGCACTTAAGGTAACCACATCACACCAGTATTGAACTTTAACAAACGTTAATAACTTCGAAAGGGCTATTGATACATAACATACCACTTATGATACTGTAACTCGATGACAATCACAGTAAAATGCATTGGCGTATATTAGAAAGACCCACTGTTCCACATCACAGGTTTTGGATCCCGTAGTTACAGATATTGGCATTGGTTCTGTTCCTCAGAACATGGTCATTGTATGTGGCAATCCCAAGCTCAGGTAAATAGAATTAAAATTTGATTTATTAGCGAATTTGGACATAAAATCTGAAACATAATCTATTTGTGACGGTACACAGTACAGCAACACTAATTACATTTCGTTAACCAAACTACACCACTCCAGAAGGTTTGCTCCTTCTACGAAATTCATTAACACGAGTGGATTATCCCCTTTGCACAAGGCCGTAGCATGGCCTATACATTGCTAATTTTAAAGATGCACAATTACCCTACATAAGTCAAACTAACCATAGAAAATAGGAAATGAGACAAATATGAAACGTCAACAAGGTGTCCGCGCAGCTGCAGCAGTACTACTAATTACTGTTTTCCCCTCATAAACACAGCGTAGTAATGTTATAACCAAAACCAACAATAAGAGCTTCCAAGTGCGGCCGCGCACAATAGGCGCGACCCAATCCCCGACAGGTGACTCAACAGCCGTGAACGTACGGTTCTTATCCCAAGCAATAAAACGGATTAACAAAATCTACAAGGACAACTAACGAAACATCTGACGTGAATTCAGGAGTATATACTACCTTGAACTTGGTCAACTGCCTACAAAGCAATGCAATTTACACGTGTTAAATATTTATTTATTTCATTGTGTTAGAAACACACATACTTTCGGCATTATATACAACAAGAAAACAAGGCAGTAAAAGTACAAAACAAAGCAAAAGTCAAAACTTTGGTACTGTAAGCATTATCATTTCTGGGATTAATTATAGCTAACAAAAATGAAATTAGATGTGCCGCGACCAGTATGTGGCCACCTCACTTGCCTCCTTGGCAGCATCAATCAAATTTTTGGGAGAACATCTATTTGGACACCATTTGCATTTGAGAAGATGGTTTATTGTCTATTCTTCGCCACATTCTCATACGGTCGAATCACAATGAAATCCTCATATTGTCATGTTGATCTTCGTTCTTCCGACTCTTGAGCGCAGTCTGTTAAGCGTCTTCTAGATTGACCAGCTAGATCTATAACTCCATAGTTCACTCTGCAGTTTGATGATTCTTCACTGAGGCTTTCTCTTGCATGAAGAAAGCTTTTCCTTGACCTGGGCGTCTGGTGGGCTGGTTGGTGTCCATATAGAGAATGGGTCGCAAGGTTTAGAGCTTTAGTTTTCTCCACTCTGAATGCGCACTCAAGAGGGATATCTTGAGTTGGGATACCTGCTAAACAGTAAACTTTATCCAGTGGTATGGATCTCAGACATCCAGTTATAAGTCTGCAGGTCTCATTCAAGGCGACATCCACTTGTTTGGCGTGAGTAGATTTGCATCAGACAGGGCAAGCATATTCTGCGGCTGAAAAGCAAAGGGCTGTTGCTGATGTTCTTAAGGTATGGGGATGTGTTCCCCGGGTTGTACCTGATAATTTGCGTAGAATATTGTTTCTTGCAGATACCTTCCTTTTTTTGTTCAAGCACACAACGTGCAATGATTACTTGCAGGTGCCTAATAGAGCACAGTTACCGTCTACTTCATACCACAGTCAACTTGCATCTTCCTTCCTTTCTTCTCGTTCAGTGAAAGGAATCACACATTCACTATCTAATCAGTCTCCACCTTCTCGCATTCCTTTTATTTAGAAGAATGGCTTGTCCTGTTTACTGACTATACCTTTTACTAGCATAAACAAGCATCAAAGGAATAAATGGTAACAGTGCGTGTCGACAACTACTTACCCTGGCAGACGAGGCAAGCAACATAGCATGCTGTCTCCACGAACCTCCAAGCAGCGCAAGAACAATGTTACTTGTTACGGAAAGTCCAGCATAGGCATGAGGTAGTAAGTCAGATCAAGACAACGGGTTTCTCCCTCCACGCGACAATCATAACTGTCACACACACATTATCAGTGTGAGGTTTGCTCACCAATAATTTCGCATGGTAGGCTGATGGAAACTATGTAACAGGTCAGGCTCCTTGCTCCACTTGGCAACAGTCTTCAAACATACGAAACCAATAAGTCGGGGACACCTTCCATGCGCCGGCACAACTTGCCAATAGCAGAACCACACACCAACACGCGCAAGGTGGATGCCTTCGCCGTATTTCATCGACCTCTACACAAGAAGCACACCACGTACGACAGCCGACTTTGCATTGGCAGCTGAAAAACAGATCAGCCAAAAGACCTCGCCAGTCTGAAAAAACGAGTTTACAGTCCGCGGCTCGCGGTTCCTCGTCCCTTACTGTCGTTGGTGTGGGCACCTCTATCGACCCGTTACTGCCTCGCCACAGAAAGACGCTATCGACAATTGCAGGGCGCCCTCTAGTGAACTCTCGCCAAGAAGCCTGAAGCGACACAGCGAAGCCGTAGTGACAGAAATAAAATGCCCTGAATACTCGATAAGGCTGCGATACGGCTCAGTACTTTTGGGAATAACTGAGGCAGGTGTGTACTTGGTGTTCCTTACGGAACGAAATGGAGATGAAACATCAGTTCAATTTACACACCTTCACATATTCGACCCGATAACAGGAGAATCAGTTGTCGGATGAGATGCGCTAGTTTTTGATGATCAACGTACTTAGATATTTGTGAAAATATCGGATTTCCTTTAGTAACTTTCGTCGTGATCCAATTCGCGCCATCTCTTAGTTTTCGCGTTCTTTTCCTCTATAGCCGACATTAAACAGCTTGCAGAGGTTGCTCTTGTTGTTTCGGAATATGCTTGCAAATCATTTATTTGTTTGGATGTATCCGGTTAAGATTTTTCTTGTAGTGATCAGACGTTTTAAAGGCCACATAGCAAAGCTCATACAAAGCAAAGTTTGCTTAGTGGTGAATAGGAATCCTCAATTTTGACGTTAATTAAGAGATTGAATCATGTGATTTTTCACGATGTACGATTGAAGCCTGTCCAACCACACTTTCAAGTGAATTATTGTGTGATATTAGTGACTGTGTGGGAGGCCATGCACCAGGGTTAAGAAAAGTAAGCAGATGGGAAATGGGCAAACCGAATGAACCTGACTTCAGAGTTTCAGATGAATTGAGCGACGACAGAATGAAACTCGGGAAACTGATACATGAGAAGAGCATTGAGTGTTGAAATACTGAAGTCCATAGATGATCAAATAGTTATAATAACAAAGCCCAATGACACACCTAGAATAACAAAGGATATACTGAACTTTACTGTAATACAGAGCTGCACCAAATGAAGCAGCTAGAGGCCAGTTTCGTAACTCATGACAGCAAAAAATTAACACGAATTGTTTACATGGCGTGTTTGGTCTTCAGTCCAGAGCCAGATTTGATGCCGCTCTCACTCTACTGTATCCTGAGCAAGCCTCTTCATCTTCTCATAAGATCGGCAAGCCACATCCATCTGAATCAACTTACTATATTCGTGTCTTGGTCTCCATCTGCGATTCGCCCACCTTCCCCACCCATGCACACACACACACACACACACACACACACACACACACACACACAAACCTCTCTACAATGATAAATTTGCGATTTCTTGATTTCCATTATAAGAATGTGTCCTACCATTCGATCAGTTCCTTTACTCAAGGTATACCAAAAATTCCTTCTCTCCCCAATTTTGATCAGTTTGTTACGCGATCTACCCACCCGATCTTCAGTATTATTCTCTAGCCCCACATTTCAAAAGTCTCTATCCTCTTCCAGTCTAAATTGTTTATCGTCCAAGTTTCACTTTCGTACAAGACAACGCTCTACACAAATGCCTTCAGAAAATACTTCCTTACACTTACATTAAAATTCGTTGTCAGCAAAAGTCTCTTTTTCAAAAATGCTTTACCATTCTGTATTTTAAATCATCTGTACTGCGAGCATCATACGTTATTTTACTGCCCAAGTATCAAAACTCATCTATCACCTTTATTGCTTAGTTACCTAATATAATTCCTTCAGCATCACCTGATTTTCTAAGACTGCATTCCATTAACCTTGTTTTGCTCTTGTCACTGTTAACCTTATACTCTAATTTCAACCCACTGTCCAAACCGTTCAACTGCTCTTCCAGGTTGTTTTGCTGTCTCTGACAGAATTACAAAGTCGTCAGCAAAACTCATTGTTTTTATTTCTTCACCCTGAACTCTAATTACGTCTCTAAATTTGTCTTCCTTTCCTTCACAGCTTGCTCAATGTACAAATTAAAAAAAAAAAAAAAAAAGAAAAAAAAAAAAAAAAAAAAAAAAAAAACATTGGGGAAAGGCTACAACCCTGTGTTACCACCTTCCTAATCACTGCAACCCTTTCATGCACTTCAACTCTAATAGTAGCTGTTGGGTAATGTACGCGTATGGAATAACCTCCAGTTCCCTATATTTTAACTCTGTTGATGTCGAATATCAAAGAGTATACTCCAATTACCATTGTCAAAAACTGTCTCCAAATTTACTAAAGCTATAAACGTAGGATTGCCTTTCCTTAATCTAATGTAATTCGTTAGGTGCGTTATGCCTTACGTGTTCCCACATTTCTCCTGAATCCGTGGTCATGTTCTAGAAGCTTTTCCTTCCTTCTTCAAATAATTCGCGTTACAATTTGTCAACTATGATTTATCAAACTGATATCTACGC
The DNA here is from genome assembly GCA_026315105.1 of Locusta migratoria. Classification (NCBI taxonomy): domain Eukaryota; kingdom Metazoa; phylum Arthropoda; class Insecta; order Orthoptera; family Acrididae; genus Locusta; species Locusta migratoria. The sequence goes on from CM048748.1 coordinate 37,159,576, forward strand.
CTGATATCTTTGGAATAGGGATTATTACACTTTTCTTAAACTCTGAGGGTATTTCGCGTCACATCTTAACACACAAACTGAAATACTTTTGTCATGTTTGGTTCTCCCAGACTTCAGTAGCTCTGAGGGAGTATCAGTTACACCCGGCGCCTTGCTTCGATTTAGGTCTTTCAGTGCATTGTCAAACTCGTCATTCAGTATAGTTTCTCCTATTTCACCTTCATCTACTTCTTCTTCCCCTCCTACAATTCTGTCACAAAGTTTATTTCCTTTGTAAAACCTTCAATATACTCTTTCCACGTTTCGGCTTTCCCTTCTTCCCCCAGAAGGTTCTCCATCTACGTTCTCGATACTCCTACTTAGCCTTATTGCACTTACTGCCAATCTCATTTCTCAGTTGTCTGTACTCCATTTTACCTGATTCATTTACTACACTATCTTATCCACTCTTTCCATTATTTAAGTCCAATAATTCCTGTGATATCCAAGGAATTTTTGTAGGTCTTGCCTATTTGGTCTTCTACTATTGTGACTATTTCATCTCCTAAAGCTACCCATTTCTGTTCCACCGTTTAATTTTTCCTCATGTCTGTTGTTGGTTAAACCTTGCTCTGAAATTCGCAAGAACTTCAGTTTACCAGGTCCCTTCTCCTTATATTCCTACCTTTCCACAGTTTTTTTTAGTTTAAATCTGCAGTTCATAACCAATAACATATGGTCAGAGTGTATATCTGCCCATGGATATCTCTTACAGTTTAAAACATGGTTTCGAATTTTACGTCGTATCATTATAAAAGCTGTCTCTTAACTTCCGGTATCCCCTGGTCTCTTCCCCGTATACAACCTCCTTTCATGATTTTTGAACCTAGTGTTTGTTATGAGTTATTTTCCGTACAAAATTCTACCAGGCGGCTTCCTATTCCATTCCATTCCTTGTTTCTAGTCCATATTCACCTACTAGTTTTCCAGCCCTTCCTTTTCCTGCTACCTAATTCTAATCCCCAATCACAATTAACCCTTTAGCTGCTGCCTCTGAGGCGAGCGGGAGTAGCCGAGCGGTCTGGAGCGGCCTCCTGCGTCGGAGGTTCAAATCCTCCATCGGGCATGGATGTGTGTGTTGTCCTTAAGTTAGTTTAACTTAGTTTAAAAATGGAACTGATGACCAACTTAGTTTGGTCCCATAGAATTACAAATATTTGAACTTATTTTTGCTGACCATATGATCGGTCAGGTGGCACGCTTCCTGTAGGCCGCCTAATCCCCGCACCTGTGCCACTGTGCTTTCCGACTCGGCCGACCTTGCCCGGTGCTGAATATCTCTGTAGCCAGGGCGGTCTCGGTCTTGTCACCTTGTGAGTGTGATCGCCGACACACAATGTACGCTGTCTGCATACCTCCTCCGTGGCAGAAGAATTACTGCAGATTAATTACCAAACAGAGTGCATTAGTGTAAACTGCTTATGGGTCATTGCAAGCCAAATAAATAAATATCGAAACATTTTTCCGATCCGATGAAGCAGATTTCGAAGTATTTTTATATGAATATTCTCATACATACACTTGAACATTGGTACAGCTTAATAATCGCCGATGTTATAATGGATGTGATATAGTCACTTGTCTGGCTTTATGCATGACGTTGCGCAGAAAGTGTGAATTTCTGGGGAATTTGAACTGTTATATCTCGGCTAATATTTTGTTAAAATGTATTAAGATTGGCTACATTGTGCAACTATATTAGTTAACTTAAGAATAACAACGAAAAAATTTTACGAGCCATATTCAGCCAAAATATTAAACAAATTCGAAATAAAAAATCGACGCGAGAAAAATAAAATTATGAATTTCGGATTCTTATTTCTCAGAACTGAATGTATGACGAAAGGGAAACTTGGTATGTAGTAACCTACCAACTCGAAGTTATAAAATATAAAGTATCATTTCTGTACCTCTATCTCATACCGAGTAAATTTAGTTCAAAATTGGACATCAAGCCATTCAAGCGACTATATGTCAGTATTATTTTGACGATTGTTAAACATTACTAATGTTCACATCTTCTGAATATATTTTCCACCCTGCATTTTGATCTGGGCTTTGGACCAGCACTGACGAATTTAAAAATGCATGTTTATTTGGTTTCAAAAAATGTTCAAATGTTTGTAGAGTCTATGGGACTTAACTACGGGGTCATCAGTCCCTAAACTTACAAACTACTTACAACTAAGGACGGCACAAATATCCATGTCCGTGGGGGGATTCGAACCCCCGACAGTAGTGGCCGTGCAGACCGTGACTGGAACACCTCAGTCCCCTCGGCCACCGCGGCCGGCGTTTATTATATATATATATATATATATATATATATATATATATATATATATATATATATATATATATATATATATATATATCAGTTAGTTTTTATCTGATCACTGGTGTATTCCTATTTTGTTGCAGTTAGTAATTCGTTCCTGTGTGGTAATTTTAAAAACAGGGTACGATGCACAACGGTACATTGCGAGTTTTATATTCGAACCTGCTTTCTCCAGGCAATTTCTGTTTCCAGCATACAATACATCGACGTGTTAGCATACTTTTCTTGTATTGGCCACTTGTTATAATGTTTGGAAAATGCCTTCCAAGAAACCTTAGAGGATTTTCATGACAACAATTTCCCCTGCAAGCTTTTCTGCACTTTAATGCATACGTTTCCATGACATTTTATGACTTGTTAGTGACCTGTGTAGGTCTTGAGAATTTAAAACACATAAGTCGAAAGCATGGAAATAGAACTCAAACCACTTCATTGTCTTCCGGATATATCCAATAGAGCTATCATGTCAGAATGGTCAACTGCTCCCATATTCGAATTACAATTTACAATGCTTTGTGGTTTCTCTCCAGCATGCCTGTCACTCTTTCAATCATTTCTGTGGTGTTACATGTGGTCAACATTCACACTTCCCTTAGGTCGAGCCATTTTATAGCAAGCATTGTGTAGGTACACAGTCGCTCGACTGTGAAACCAAGAAAAATGGTTTGGACTTGTGTATTAGTTATCGACGTAGAGGGTGTGTCCACGTTCTAAATAGGACTTCATAAGTGTAGCCACCCGGACACCACTTTTCTCGAAATTATGGGAATCAGTATACGTTGATGTCCCTGTACAAACAAAGAATGTCCTATAATCACATAACACAAATGTCTTTGTACCAAATGTACTCCACTTCAAAGGAATGAATTGTTTGCAAGATAAGCGTCCATTGAATAATAACAAACTTTCATCAACACAGTGTATCTGATATGGATTAAATGCAGGATGAAACGCTTGTAGCACTTATCGATAATGTTCCTAGTTTTAACAACCTGTCTCCTCCAGTATTGGCAGTCACTGAAATGTAACATTCTGAGCAGTAGCAAAAAGCGGTCCCTTGACATGAGGTCACTAAAAATTGGGGTATTTAGAAGAACATCTCTTGAAAGAACGTGGTTTTTTTCAATTTATATAAGACTGACTGTAATTACATATCAAAATGATATGCAAATAGTGATATGAGTGAAAACTCATAATAATACTTTCGTAATTTGATACAATCATTTTGCTTATAAACTACTTCTGAAATCAAATTTAAGGGTCACCAAAAGATTTTAGTTTATTAAATATTTAAAAACATAAAATAAAATGAAAACTAAAAAAAAAATATCTAAATTGAATTTACTATAGACTGTATGCGGTGGCGACATGCAAGCATTCCATTTATCATTAACTAATTGGCAATATTGCACACTCTGTGCAATTGAAATATATTCCACTGACGTACCTATCTTTACGAGAATGTTCCCTCCAAAATATTTCAGTCAAAGGTGGTTGAAATGAGGTAGGCACAAATTTGAGTAAAAACTATATTCACGGTTTAGATTTTACAGCCTGACCAATACAACACAAATGTGACCATATTCCACATATATATTAAAAAAATACAAAATATCAGTTTAAAAGGCAATAAAATACAATTAATATCAAAACGGTTGACTTTACTTAAAATAGAAATCAACTAAGGTTGCTACACGAATATAAAGGTTAGGAATGCCTAAATCACTGGAGGGAAGTGGCAAAACTATGAAGTATAAAAATTAACAAGTAACATTTAACCCCAACTCTGATTCCAGTCTATTTTTGAGCTATAAAAAGTCCCCTCTGGCACATGATAAACTCCCACCTAACTACTACTCAACTCCCCCTCCTCCACAGATGCGTTGGTGCAACCTTACCATCTTTCTGTGGAACAGAATTGGAGTTGCTGAAGACCAGCTGATGGCAGTGCAGTGTTGACAGCAGCGATCTCAAATGTGGACTGACACTAGTAGAACAGGTTTTTGTCCGTTAAGACGACGACAATACTATAGTGAAAAATAGAACTGTTCTCTCAAGAAATGGTAAAATTCTGATTACGAGTGGTATAGCTGACAGCGAACACACACTTCAGAATATTACAAGTTTCAAATTATACTACAGAAGCCACGCAGGACTCTAAAACCTGACTGTGCAGAAAGCACACTGAAATAATTCACACTATCTGGATAGGAGAACAGCTCCGGCCAGAGACCTCAAGACAGCACGATCCGGCCAGGTACGCGACCCAGACCAGACTGTCCCTTCTTCCTACACCAAAATTTCACAACTCAAAATCTTTCTCTCAAGCCCCTCCCATCGGTGACGTCAATCCAATCACAAATGTTGCTTAATGGTCAAATCAAACCAATGGAATACGAGAGCTATGGTTCAACACACCAGGCTCCTTCCCCACAAAAGTGTCCCATGCTTCACTCTGCACATAAGCCAGCATTTCTCAGAAATCCATAGAAATTGCCGACCATTGGAACGAATCTACAGACGCTGAAATAACTTTACTGCCATCCAGACGCCAGCATCCCATCGCGAGAGCGCCGCTCGAACTTCCCCAGAAATCACCTCAGGCAATTTACACAAACATTCGCAGACGCCCGACCCCGGTGTTCTATAAATTCGGGTGCACGGGCAGACCAGATCGACGCCAACTTTTACTGCCTCTGCTCATTGTACTTCAGTGCCCTTACGGTGCGTCGTGACCGGAGAGCCTCCCTACACAATACAGCAATACAGCACCGTAGCGGCAAAACAACCTACCTGGCCTCAGGTCAGCCACAGACGTGCCCAGCCCAAATATAAATGTCCATCTGCAGACGGAGTGGTTTCACCACGGGTGGTGGCGGCACAGCTCTCGCCCTGCAGGCGGTGTCGGCAGAATGCCTTGGAAGGTACTTCAGAGAACTTGCCGCCAGTATCTACCGCCCCCTCGCGGAACCACGAAAGTGCCGGTCTGCTGGTGTCGCCAGCGCCTTCCGCCTCGGAAGACAATTATCCCTTCGGAGATACTTACAGTAATGAAAAACAGCGTCATACTCCCAGTGAACAGAAATTTACCTCCCAAACTCCTATCCTCTGATAATTAAAAGACAAATGAAAGATATTGAATATAAACAAGATAATACTATTGATATCCTTCCGCAATAAATCCAGACAATATTGTCCGAATCAATACATTTCTTCATATCCAGTATCTTTCCACTATGATAGTTGAGAATGCACTGATTCTGGAGTATTCACTTTGGTGGATAAATAGAACCGATTCGTTTCGACTGTATTATAAACTGTTTTGGAATAATTAATGCTGCAACAGTCACTTTTTACTAATATTTTTATTAGCACGACGCGTTTCGGCAGCAAGCACTTTTACAGTTACTGGTTCATTATTGTTTTATTATGTTTTGTTGTTTTATGTTTTATGGCACCCACAACACAAAACGTAATAAAACAATAATGAACCACTAACTGTGAAAATGCACCCGATGATGGCAGCTTGCTGCCGAAACGCGTCGTGCTAATAAAAATATTAGTAAAAAGTGACTGCTGCAGCATTAATTATTCCAAAAAAGTGAAAACTATTTGACGCATATGTCCCGATAGCACATCATCAAAGACTTGATTTACTGGACGAAAATCGTATTCTATAAAGTCGAATTTACATCTGAGATGTGATTTCATCGCAGACATTTAACTATCACTTTCTGATTCTTCAGCTTCAGAACAACTAACGTCTGTTGCTTAAACGTGAGACTGCATTGACATCGCTGCTGCAATGGACTGTTTATGACTACAGTTTTCAGTTTCTGTGGAAGACATATCACTTTCATCGAAATCAAATAGTTCACCTTCCCTGTCACTTCTCGTAAGAATCTACCTCCATGGTTTCATCAGTACACCAACAACATCTCGTCATTTTCTTTGTAAAATACGGGACGCGAAGAACATTGATATAAGTTCTGATGAACTGTGACGAAGAATCGAATGACAAGCTAGTGGCAACAACTGTGAAAAAAACAGAGACATGAGGCGGGAAAGCTGCATTGCGACTTAACTCGTCAACAGCACTCAGCGCTAAAGCTATTCTTGCCATCGGCTCTTAGGGGCCAGAAAAGATCCGCCACTTAACTCGTCAACAGCGCTTAGAGGGAAAGCCGGTGGCTTCGACTAAACTCATCATCAGTACTAGGGAGCGGCTGGCAGCATGACAAGTAAACTAGTAAACAGCGTCAAACGGATAAGTAGCCTGCAAGTCAATGTATCCTCAGCAATTTGACCCGCTAGTGACATAAATTAAATAGTTACTGCCGTCCTGGCTCATGCACATGGATATCTTAATGTTTCTAAGATCCTTCGTTAGCTTCCCTTTCTTCCTCCCTTCCTTTCATTAAATGTGCAAATGCGTGACCAGGTATACTGCCTGTTTTTTCAGTCACCTTCGACAGAGTGTATTCGTAAGAGAGCTAAAAATTCTAATACAACAAGTTGAGGAAGGGAACCGGGGTAGGTAAAGCCAGTTTAAGGAGGTATAGGAATAAACTTGTTATATCTTGTTCTCGAAGTACAGTTTTCCACACAGACGATAAGTAAATCATGCTGCTTGTATTTTCAGCGCTGAGGTACAGAAAACGACTGATGTCGTGTTTCATGCATACGTTCTTCTGTTGTGGCCCAGCTCTCTGCGCTTGTGGCTCCCTTGCTTTCAAATCTAGTTCATTTCTGTTAATTTTATTCTCCTCATTTTATCTAGGCTGCTCATTATTCTCCTATTAAGATTGCACTTGTGTCACAAGTTGCCATCTTTCCTCCAACAAACTATTTTACAGTAAATTCTGTCATTGGTTTTGAGGCATTGAGTTTTCTAGCCCACAATGTCAACTATGCATTTGCTTGTTATTACTGATGGCGCACTTGTCGCTATCTGTGGGCATGTATTATCGACTTTAACTCCTTTGCATGTGCACGCTGATAAGTGGGGCCTCCTGAAATGGACAGGGAGTTAGAACGGCAGTCAGTCTGGCAATCAGCAAAGCCAGGGTGCCACCTGGCAGTGTGTCTGTGAGACGCTGGTTGTGACGGCCAATTGACAGAGCAGCAAGCAGGTGCAGACCGCCTGTGTCAGCAGAGTTTCCAGTCTGTCCACGTAGTGTGGGACGCTGTTGGCCGATTTCTTCTTAGATTATGTCTACCTGTATCACTGCAAATATTGTAATTCGTATCTTTACAAGATGTCATGACTTGTTAAGTTTCTGGTGGACTTGTGTGTCATTTCTTTTGGTAACATAATGGTGGGCAGTGCAATGCTGATTGAATATCTGTTCCTGCAACCAAGGATATCAATACTTCCACAGCTGCAGAAGCAGTAAGTTAAGTACATTATTCATCTTCTGGTGCCTCATATATGAATTATATCTCTGAGTTCCGTCTCGATGTTGTTTTGGTGAAATTTTGTGATGTGATATGAAGTTTGTAAACTAATCACATTGTCATTGTAATTACGTAGCTGTATTTGCACAGTTTATAGCCGGCCGTGGTGGCCGGGGAATCGAATCCTTCCTCGGGCATGGATATTTGTGCCGTCCTTAGTATTAGCTACTTCATAAGTAGTTTGTAAGTTTAGGGACTGATGACCCCATAGTTAAGTTCCATAAGGTCTACAAACATTTGAACAGTTTCTAAGAAATGGGTAAGCGATCCACCAAACCTTCTGTGTACTTTCTCCCTTATAATGGGTTACGTGTTCTGGTTGGAGTGTTTATATTATTAGGCTGTCTCACTGGCTACTACCTTGTGGATTTGATTCACTGTAGTGTTTAACAGTTGCCATCACCAACCTGTCGTAAGATCTAACCATTGCACAAATGTGTGTTCAGGACTCTTCGGACTTGTGTGTCACTTTACTTTGCGTTCTGTCATGTATGTACTGTAACATTAAATTTTAATTGTTTAATGACACCCTTCTTGTGGTAATTATTGTTTAAGAAATCATGCAAACTTGATGCTTCCCCTTTTCAAATCCTTGTAAGATTAATTGACAAATTAATGTACAGGCGTCACTCATTGCTTGTCAGATTTTAAGTAGACCTGTGGTCAATATTATTTGATAATTATTATTTAAGAATTCACTTAAAATTGATGCTTTGTCTTTCAAAACCCTTTTAAGATTAATTAACAAATTCGTATACGGACTACACCCATTGCTTGACAGATTTTAAGTGGCCTTCATCCAATGGTGAAATTCATTTGGTATTCAGTGTTTAATAAATTACTTAAAGTTAGTGCTTTGCCTCTTGAAACCTTTATAAGAGTAATTAACAAATTCGTATACAGGCTACACCCATTGCTTGACAGATTTTAAGTGGCCTTCATCCAATGGTGAAATTCATTTGGTATTCATTGTTTAATAAATTACTTAAAGTTAGTGCTTTGCCTCTTGAAACCTTTATAAGAGTAATTAACAAATTCGTATACAGGCTACACCCATTGCTTGACAGATTTTAAGTGGCCTTCATCCAATGGTGAAATTCATTTGGTATTCATTGTTTAATAAATTACTTAAAGTTAGTGCTTTGCCTCTTTAAACCTTTATAAGAGTAATTAACAAATTCGTGTACAGGCTACACCCATTGCTTGACAGATTTTAAGTGGCCTTCATCCAATGGTGAAATTCATTTGGTATTCATTGTTTAATAAATTACTTAAAGTTAGTGCTTTGCCTCTTGAAACCTTCATAAGAGTAATTAAGAAATTAATAAATGGGTCCCACCCACTTTAGATATTTAAACGGGGATTTACCCAGTCATTGGTTGTCAAATTTTAAAAATTTTAGAAGGGGCTTTACCTAAAGATTATCTATAATAAATAAATTTCAAGTTAGCGATTTTTTTGGTAACTCATCCAGTCCTTCCACTTGTCTAAGAACTAGCTCGTATTTCAATGACGATCTGTTTAATAATTTATACCGGTTGAAATCAGTCATTAAATAAATATATACAAGTACTATGCTTTCAAGTTGATAGCTAGAGACAATAGGCTACCATGTAAACCAGTGTTTTTTGAGATTGCATGATGCCTTCAAAACTTGATTTTTAAACTTGATTTTTTAATATTTTGATTTAGTTGATACAAACATTTGTAATTTCTGAGATATTGAAATTATTTTCAGAATCATATATACGTCCTGCAGACATGCTTTCGAAACGCTCAGCTAACAGCCTTCATTAGTTTTGAGTACAAATCAAGGGCCTTTTCCGATTTCTGGCGATTTAGACAAACCCCTACCGGCCACTCATTTTAACCCGTTACCTGACCCTTCTGGCAGCTGCTCCAACCACTTGCTGCGGTCCAGTGTCGGCCTTTCATCTTTGCACACAATACCATTACTTATACAAATTGAGCTACTCTACGGACATTACTCCCGTAAAGTCTCAACGTAAATAAGTAGAAAGTAATACATCTGTAATCATGTTACCTTCAAAGCTGCTTTCTCCGATTCTTGTTGAAGTGGTTGACAACCTTTATTAGACTAGGGACCGTTTAGATTCGAATGGTCAAGAAAAGTTTATTGTGTCAATCTAAAAATGAACTTGAATCAAAACTTGTAACACTCCCGTTAAATTCAAAAATATTATGTTTTAACAGTACTTTTATAATAACAGATTATACTAGAAAAACAAATAACTGAATATCTATTGAAGAAGGAATTAAACATAGAATTGAATAACAGTTTGAAACTCTGTTTCTCCATAGTTTAGCTTTTGCAAACCATAGGTTTGGATCGTATGGTATCCTCTCTTTCCTTCTCACCTGCTCTTATTAAATGTACAATTGCATTAGTGGCTGGGGACTAACTTTGGATTCTGTTCTTTGGAAAATGTGTGACAAAAGGTCATTACTTGACAGTTCAGGAAGGAGGCGATCTAATTGTGTTAAACAACGATTACTAAATTGAATGTGGCCAAGATCGCTTTCTTGCAATCGTTTGTTTTCTGACTACTGATTTCACTGAACTAAGGCATCATCTTCAGATCAGGATTACAATACATTGATTATTCGCTGAAAGTGTATAGCAAAAACAGAAAAACTATTTCTTTACAGGGCAAACCCACTATTTACAAGAGTTGTATAACTTAAAAACAGTGGAATATGCCTTGTACATGTTTGGTATAACGTTAAAATATTCATGTGCAAACAGTTCACGAAGTCATACAATTTTTTTTAATTTTCGTGGTACAGCACCGGCCATCGGTAACTGACTGACATGGTATACACGCCTATTACATACGTTACTGTCGCCAAATGAGAGCCCAATAATTGTACACATTTTGTAATTCATGTAAAAAAAAGTAGCATAATTTATATTTATATTAAAGTAGGACAGGATAGTAGGTGGGGAGTAGATTACAATTATTTTTATTTTACCGGGTGATCAAAAAGTCCGTATAAATTTTAATACTTAATAAATCACGGAATAATGTAGATACAGAGGTAAAAATTGACACACATGGCCGGCCGCGGTGGCCGAGGAGACTGAGGCGCTTCAGTCACGGTCTGCACGGCCACTACGGTCGGGGGTTCGAATCCCCCCTCGGGCATGGATATTTGTGCCGTCCTAGTTCGTAAGTAGTTCATAAGTAGTTTGTAAGTTTAGGGACTGATGACCCCGTAGTTAAGTCCCATAAGCTTTACAAACATTTGAACATTTGACACACATGCTTGGAATTACATGGGGTTTTATCAGAACCGAAAAAAAAGAAACCAAAAATGTCCTAAAGATGGCATTTCATCTTATCAGAATAGCAATAATTAGCATAACAAATTAAGACAAAGCAAAGATGATGTTCTTTACAGGAAATGCTCAATATGTTCACCATCATTCCTCAACAATAGCTGTAGTCCAGGAATAATGTTGTGAACAGCACTGTAAAGCATGTCCGTAGTTATGGTGAGGCATTGGCGCAGGATGTTGAGTTTCAGCATCCCTAGAGATGTTGGTAGATCAAGATACACTTACAACTTCAGGTAACTCCAAAGCCAATAATCGCACGGTCTGAGGTCTAGGTACCTGGGAGGCCAAGCATGACGAATGTGGCGGCTGAACACACGGACATCGCCAAATGACACGCGCAAGAGATGTTTCAAACGTCTAGCAAATGACGCGTGCAAGAGATGTTTCAAGCGTCTAGCAATATGAGGTGGAGCGACATCCTGCATAAAAATAGTACATTCCTGCAGGTGCGATTGCACGAGTGCTGACTTTCCCGTGCATAGACGAACCCGATAAAGTCTCCATTTCTTCCTGAACTGCCTTAGCAGCATTATTCCTTCTGCTCGGTCGGCCACTACGCGGTCTATCGTCGAAATAACCCGTGGCTTCGAACTTCGAAATCATTCCCGCAACAGCTGCATTTGACCACGGACCTCTACCCGTTCGCATCCCCTTCCTATGGCGATAGGATCGTAACGCTGAACCAGCACATTCCCCATTCTGGTAATACAGCTTCACTAAAAGCGCCATTTCAGGTAACGTCAATATGCTGCGACTGCTGGTGCATCTGATTCCCTCTCTCATTACAGCTCTTTTTGTACATGATTTTCATGCACAGTCACTGACGTTTTGTTGTCCATCACCATCTGTCCGTAATTTTTTTAACTTTTTTTGTTGTTCTAATAAAACCCCGTGTCATTCCAAGCATGTGTGTCAATTTTTGACTCTCTATCTACATTATTCCGTGATTTATTAATTTTTCAAATTTATACTGACTTTTTGATCACTGGTACTACCAACTTTGCGGATTTTCATAGTCTTGAGGTCATTGTATAAGTTAGGATGACATATACATAAGGATCTTACCCGTTACCAGGTTGGCAAAAGCCTATGATAAACCACTACAACAAGACTTTTACTCTCCCAAGCACAATCTGAAGACCACACACACGGAAACAACCACAACATGGCAGAAGAAACAGTGAGCAAATCTTGCTAAAATGTATGAAGATTAAAGAGGGGAGTGACAGTACATTATCATTTCATATTAATAAAGACAGTATACGGCATCATTTCATCGATTATTTGCACACACCTAATTAAAAAGATGATATCCTTCTCGTACTTTGGGCTTCCATATGTTTATATGGAAGGCAGCCGTGTCGAGAGAGAGAGAGAGAGAGAGGGGGGGGGGGTCAAATCCTTGTTCAATGAATACCAGTTCATAATCTACATTTCTTCTCGGTGTAGCAATTTTAATGACCAGTAGTGTATTACCAGTGGCTGTGTCCGCCTCCGTAGTCCAATGGACAGCGTGGTGGGGCCGATTGTCTGTCTGGTCGGAGATTTTCTCCGCTCGGGTACTGGGTGTTGTGTCGTTCTCATCATCTGAGGAAATGCATACTGTAAACAATCAGCTGTTTATTATTTTCCAAACGTCTACCGGTTTCGGTTATAAACCATCTTCACGGAAGAGAACTAGACAGACTGCATAATGCACCTGTTTAATCAGTCTGTCTAGTTCTCTTCCGTGAAGATGATTTATAACCGAAACCGGTAGACGTTTGGAAAAATAATAAACAGCATATTGGTTTACAGTATGCATTTCCTCAAATATCTTACGGCTGTTGAACCTCATCCCAATAAAAATTTGTTTTCATCATCCTTTCATCTTCAAAAGGAAATGTTCAAATGTTTGTAGAACTTATGGGGAACTACGGGGTCATCAGTGCCTAAGCTTACAAACTACTTATGAACTCCCCAAGACTAAGGACGCCACAAATATCCATGCTCGAGGGGGGATTCGAACCCCTCACCGTAGTGGCCGTGCAGACCGTGACTGGAGCGCCTCAGTCCCCTCGGCCACCGCGGCTGGCCCTTTCATCTTCATTGACACACAGGTCGCCAAAGTGGCGTCTAGTAAAAAGACTTGCACCAGTCACGCTGAACACGACCCCGGTTGCGATCTAACGGCCATAAATGCCACACGATCATCATCAGCCGCCGGCCGCGGTGGCCGCTAGCACTGAGGCGCTCCAGTCACGGTCTGCACGGCCACTACGGTCGGGGGGTTCGAATCCCCCCTCGTGCATGGAAGTTTGTGCCGTCCTTAGTATAAGGTAGTTCGTAAGTAGTTTGTAAGTTTAGGGACCGATGAAACCGTAGTTAAGTCCCATAAGCTTAACAAACATTTGAACATTGGAACATCTACAGCCTCATCTTTGGCTCATAAGTTTAGTAACTCGGTATAGTGAAAAGAGGTTGCCGCCCATAGCTCCGGGACGGACGACATGAGGAGGCGGGGGTTTTGGGAGGCAACATCTGTAAGCAGGGTATTATCGGCTCTCCGGTGGCCTGGCTAGAGCTTTACTGGATCCAGAAGGTCCCGCTGCCCCTTCCAGAGAGACTCTCTCTGCTTTATTTTCGAGGAACCGGAGAACAACTGCGGCGGGTCTCTCTCCACTGGCTGACCTCCGAGAGAAAGCTGCCTTGCGACTAGGGAAACGCAAGCGGGGAGGCGAACCGGATAGACGGGTGTCTCGAGAGGGAGTGAGTGAGGAGCGGAAGTGGGAGGGTGGGGATTGTGGGGGTGGTGGCACAAAGTAATTACTGGCGGCGGCGATTATCCGGGTCCGATAGCCGACGCCGGATTGGCCGCCGTCTCCTGCGGTGGCACGCCCCCATTTAGGTTTCGGATTCAATTTCGTGCGAATTACATTCGTTTAAAAAGTTTATCTCTGTGCCTCCTCTGACGAAAGCTGTGTCCGTCATTTAAAGAAGCGACGCGTATTTTCCGTGCTTTTAGCGGCAGCAGCAGCATACACACACACACACTTACGAGGGAGGATCTGAAACAAAAATTATTGCAGCTGGGTTGGTAAAATTCCACAAAAATTTACAGGAATGATCAAAAATACCTCTACACACATTGATGAAGAAAAACCTATACAGGGTGTCCAATTTTAATATTTACCAGGCGATATCTCTGGACTAACAAAAACCTGAAAAAAATTATAAATAAATAAATAAAAATTGCAAGGTTGAGAAGGCGGTCATGGAATGGTTATCTTTAAATGGTCTTGAACCCTGTTTTCAAGTTCAAACCAAATTCATTTTTTATATAATAATCCGTATTTGTTATTCCATATTCATCAACGATTCCTAGACAATAAAAAATCTGATTTTTAGGAAAGGCTTTGATTTTAAATTCGTCGTGTGGCTGGGATTCGTGCCTGGGACCGCCTACTTTCTAGTCAGATGCTGAAACAGCTCAATTACCAAGGCGTTACTGATAATGCAACTACATAGAATGTCTTAAAGTATGTCTCCCTCCACTCTGTGTTCCGCTGTGAAATACGTATCAAAGTTGCCAAGCCTCCTCAATATTGATATAGAACCCTAGCAATGGAACACGGGAGGCAATACTCACATTACGACTTCTCTTAGAAGATGGGCTAAGGAAAAGGAAACCTATGTTTTTAGCGTTTGTTGATTTGGAGAAGCTTTCGAGAATGTCGACTGGAATACACTCTTCCAAATTCTGAAGGTAGCAGGGGTAAAATATACCTATACAAATCGGTTATTAGAGTCGAAGGGCAAGAAAGGGACGCAGAGGTTGGGAAGGGGGTAAGACAGGGATGTAGCCTTTCCGCAATGTTGTTCAATCTGTACATTGAACAGGCAGTGAAGGAATGGAAGGAGAAATTTGGAAGAGGCATTAAACTGCAGTGAGAAGAAATGAAACCATTGCGGTTTGCCGATGACAAGGTAATTCTGTCAGAGACCGCAAAGTATCTGGAAGACCAATTGAATGGAATTGACAGTGTCTTGAAAGGAAGATATAAGATGAACATTAACAAGAGTAAAACTAATGTAATGGAATGCAATGTCAGAAAATCAGGCGATGCTGAAGGAATTAGATTAGGTAATGAGACAATAAAAGTAATAGATGAATTTTGTTATTTGGGTAGCAAAATAAATTCTGTTGGCCGAAGTAAAGAAGATATAAAATGCAGAATGGTTATGGGAAGAAAAGCGTTTCTAAAGAAGCGAAACTTCTTATCACCCAATATTAATTTAAATGTCAGGAAGTCCTTTCTGAAAGCATTTGTCTGGAGTGTAGTATTGTATGGGAGTGAAACGTGGACGATAAGGAGTTCAGACAAAAAGATGATAGAAGCTTTTGAAATGTGGTGCTATAGACGAATGATGAAAATTAGATGGGTAGATCGCGTAACTAATGAGGAGGTGCCTAACCGAATCGGGGAGAAAAGGAGTCTCTGGCACATCCTGAATAAGAGAAGTGATGCAATGATGGGATGCATTCTTAGACATCAAGTAATTGGCAACTTAGCATTAGAAAGAAGTGTGTGGGGCAAAAATCGTAGAGGGAGACCGAGGTAGGAATACAGCAGATTCAAAAGGATGTAGGTTGCTGAATGTATTCTCCGATAAATAGACATTTCAGGACAGGGTAGCGTAGAGAGCTGCATCAAACCAGTCTGCGGACTGACAACAACAACAACAACCTTAGCAATGAAAGTGAACGGGATCAACCTCACATTGTACCTCAGGCAGAGGTGATATGAATATTAACAATCCAAGAAGGCAGAAAAATCATTTTTTTTAGTGCCTACACTCCACAAACTGACCAAACAACTTCCACCAAGGACACCGTTTGGAAGGTGCTTGATGAAAAAAAAAAAAAAAAAAAAAAAAAAAAAAAAATGCTGAAGTGCAGCTACAGGATTGGTTCTGAATGGACACGTAGGCTACAAAAAAGAATACCAACGGCTAATGGTTGGCATGTGTTCGGAAAAAGAATGACGACGTTCAGCGTATCCTAGATTTCCCAGAGTTCGTAACTTGGCAATTGCGAACGCATGGTTCAAAAAGCTTGACCCACATCTAATCTCGCATTACAGCGACACGAATGCTACGCACAAATCGACTGCATCCTGCTAAAACATCATGCGATCAAAGAAAGATGTGCTTGATGGAAAAATCCCCTATGAAACACCAGCCATTGACCTGCAAGCTACGAATCATATAGCCAACAAACAAGCACGTACAAGCAGGACCTACGAGAATCAAATGGTGGAAATTCAAGGGTAAAGAATCCGATACATGGTCCGAATTGCTATGCCACCAGTTACCACTTTTGAAGAAAGCTTCTCACTGTAGTCAAACAGGTCAAGACCTATGAGGAAAATAAGCCAGGGAAAGCGATCGGCCCAGAAGATTTTCCGGCAGATTTTTGGTGTTTCCGTCATTGGAAAGCAGCCGAATGCTTAACGGAACCCTTAAACAAGTTCATTGACAAAGTAAAAACACCAACTGATTGGCAACTAAGCACCACTGTGCCTACCTTTAAGAAGAATGGGAAATCCCGCCTAGTGTACAAACCACCGTCCTATTCGGCTTCTCTGATCACGTCATAAAATCTTTTAGCGTTTACTGGAACAAGGGATCCGTGAGATTGCAGACATTGCCAGAAAACAAGCTGGATTTGTGAAGAACTGCAACACAATAATGCGATTCATGCCACAAGACTCTTACTCGAGAAACATCAACTGAAAGCCAAGTCGCTGCATTTAGCATTCTGCCCTTTGATCGGGTGCCTCACAGTCTCATCTGGCTTGCCCTTCGATAGCATGATGTTAGAGAGCAGCTTATTAATTCGGTAAAGCTACTTTATGCCAAGAAGCTACGTGCGCACAATTTCAGGACTATCCAAAATCTTGCCCATCAAAGTTGGCGCCCTCCATGGTTCTGCTCTATCACCGATTATGTTCACTCTCCTAATGGACGCCGTGACAGTTGACCCACACCGGCCATTATCACGGACCCTACTTTATGCTGATGACGTGGCGCTGGCAGTAGATAGCATGCTTGACCTGCAGAGACAAAATCAAGAACTATTGATTGTGCCCTAACCTCAATAAAACCGAGTACACGACATCAGATAGACATGAAATGGAATCCATCACGATTAACGATGAACATCTGATTCGTTTTAGATCCACGGCCCACTCACCGAACATGTCAACACCAGAACTCAGGTAGCCTGGATGAAGTGGCGAACAACAATTGGAGCCACTTGCGACCGCAGGATGAAAGGTACTTTAAAACGAAATAACTATCGTCTGTCATACGAACAGTTGCCTTGTATGGTTGCAAGTTTGCTGGGAAACATTTACAAATTTTTCTTCTATACAAAAGTGACAATTTTGAACACATAAAAATAGACCTAGCCAATTCTATCCAGCAGTTCTCAAATAATGATGTTTCATACTTGCGGTAGTTGATTTCTTTATTTATGTTAATACAATGCTGATAAGTTGTAACTCACCGTGGAGTTGCAGACAAGTAGACAGAAAGACAGTCATCGTCACAAAACTTCGGTCTCACAACTTCACTTTTGGCCTCAGCCTTCATCAATAAAGTGTGTCAAGTCAGCGGCGTGGCAGGCCGAGTCTGTAATCATGTGTTCGTCAGTTTTACATTGTTAATATACCTTTTCCTGATGAAGTCTGTAGCTCAAAGTTATCGTGTGTGGGTGGTAAGAGGGTTGTCCGTAAGTGCGTGTCTGTGATTCAATGAGTTTCACACTATCCTCCTTCCATAATAAAAACCAATTCCCGCGTGAAAGTGACTTGAGAATGTTACTTGACAATAGCTTGAGATAATTGGCTGCAGTTTATTCGTTATGTTCGTAATTCACTTGTATAGAGTAAAATGTACTACGAATTACCCAACCATTGCAAATTCTGGGATAAGTAGGCTGTATATACTGGAAATTTTGGGAGTGTTTGGCAAACACGTCTAAACTTTTACTCCATGCTCCATACAAATGACAATTACGAACACACACTCACACAAACACACATACACACACACACACACACACACACACACACACACACACACACACACATCCCATTCAGATATGTCCGCCCCAAATTCTCATCCCCAGAACTTTAACTCAAGAACAGGTTAATATAAAGAAAGGTTTCTGTTGTTGTTGTTGTGATCTTCAGTGCGCATACTGGATTGGGCAGCTGTCCACGCTACCCTGTCCAGTACAAGCCTCTTCATCTGAGAGTAAGATCGGCAACCTACATCCTCTGGAATCTGCTAACTGTATTCGTCCTTCAACTTGGCTCTGCGATTTTTACCCCCCACACACCATACACCCCTTTAATACTAAGTTGACGATTCACTAATCTCTCAGAATGTGTCCCAACAACCTATATCTTCTCTTAGTATCCCCAATTCTGTTGAGCACCTCCTCATTAGTTACTTAATCTAACCATCTATTTATCATTGGTCTCTAGCACCACATTTCGAAACTTCTATGTTCATTTGGCCTGAACTCCTAATCGTCCATGTTTCACTCCTATACAATGCTACACTCCAGACCAATGCTTCCAGGCAGGAATTCCTATCATTTAAACTAATATTGGATGTCAACAAATTTTGCTTCGTCAGAAATGCTTTTCTTCCCATAATCATTCTCAATTTTATAACTTTTTCACTTCGGGCATCAGAAGTTATATTAGCACCCATCTAACACTTATATCGTTTCATTAGCTTATCTAATTCCTTTAGCATCGCCTGATTTTCTGACACTACATTCCATTACCCTAGTTACACTCTTGTGAATGTTCATCTTATATCTTCCTTTGATTCTTATATTTGCCGTCAGTTTTTTGTACAATTGAATATAACTCTTCGTTTCCCATGTTTTATTACTGCTACCTTCAGAATTTGAGAGACTGTTTTCCAGGCAACATTGTCAAAAGCTTTTTCCAAATACACAGATGCTAAAAACGTAGATTTCTCTTTTCTTAACCTATCTTCTAAGGTAAGTCATGTTGTACTACCTCGCGTTTTCCTACATTACTACTAAATCCAAACAGATCTTTCCCAAAGTTGGATTCCACCAGTTTTCCATTGATAAGCAAATAATTCGTAACTATCAAAGAAATTTCAGTATTGGTCGTAAATTAACATTTATTTGTTATTGCAAATCGATTTAGGCTATTGAATAGTCATCTTTATTGCTACAATTCTTTAGTCGAAATCGATTTGCAGTAACAAATGAATGTTAATTTACTACCAATGCTGAAATTTATTTTGATAATTATCATTTTATGGTCTTGGTGCACACCGCTCCTAATGGAGTCTTCATTTCATAAATAATTCTTGTTAGTATTTTGCGGCCATGACTTGTTAAACTGATAGTTCTGTAATTTTCACATTTCTCTGCACTTGCTTTGTTTGGAATTGGAATCACTACATTCTTCTTGAAGTCCGTGGTAATTTTCCCCATCTCATACATCTTACATACTGGTGGAACTATTTCTTCGTATCTGGTTCTCCTAACGATAATAGCAGTTCAGACGGAATATCATCTACTCCAGGGGCCTTGTTTCAGCTCAAATCCCTTAGTGCTTTGTTCAATCATTCCCGCAGTATTGTATCTCTAATCTCATCTTCCTCTACTTCGTGTTCTGTTTCTAGAATACTGTCTTTAATATATTTGCTTTGTAGAGGCCCTATATATATTCCTTCCACCTTTCAGCTTTCCCTCCTTTGCTGAGTACTGGATTTCCATTTGAGATATTGCTTTTCTTGTCTCCAAAAGTCTCTTTTATTTTCCTGTAGGCAGTAGGTAGGGGAAAGATAGATACCTTTCCCCTAGTATACATTCTTCTATTGTCTTGAATTTCTCCTCTACCCACTCCTGCTTAGCCAGTTTGCACTTACTGTCAGTCTCATTTTTCAGACGTCTGTAATCATTTTTGTCTGATTCGGTTCATGTGTTTTTATATTTTCCCCTTTCATCAGCTAATTTCAGTAGCTCCTGTGTTATCCCAGGATTTCTACTAGGCCTTGTCCTTCTGCGTATATGATCCTCTGCGGCCTTCGGAACGCTGTCTCTCAAAGCTACCCATTCTTCTTCAACTGCATTACTTATCCCCGTTTCAGGCAATCCGTACCTAATGCTCCTCTAAAACTCTAAACCACTTCTGGTTCCTTATATTTGTCCAGATTTTATCTCCTTAAACTTGTACCTTTTGCAGTCTCTTTTAAGGTTTCATCTACAGTTCATAACTAATAAGTTAGGCTCAGAATCTGTATTTGATATGCCTTTCACTTTAAAACCTGCTTTGTCTTACCATTATAAACACAATCTGGTACCTTCCAGTGTTTCCTGGTCTTTTTCACGTATATAACCTTCTTTCATTATGATTAAGACAAGTGTTTGTGATTATAAATTCAGCTCTGCAGAAAATTCTACGATGTGATCTCCTCTTTCATTCCTTTTACCCAGACCATCTTCATCTACTACATTTCCTTCTCTTCCCTTCCCAATTACCAAGTTCCAGTCCCGATCACAATTATTTATTCTTCTCCTTTAACGGTCTCAATAATTTCTTTTACCTCGTCGTATATTTCTTCGATATCCTCATCATCTGCAGAACTAGTTGACGTATAAACTTGTATTAACGTGGTCGGAGTTAGCTTCGTGTTTATGTTTGCTACGATAATGCGTTCACTATACTGTTCTAGTAACTTACCCGCTTGCCAATTTTCTTTTTCATTATCAGACCTATCAGAACACCAACTAATTTTGTATTAAAACTCTGAACTCAACTGACCAAAAATGCTGTTCATCCTGCCAACGAAATTCACTAATCACCATCACATCTAACATTAACCTATACATTTCTCTTTTCTAATTTTCAACTTTACCTATCCGATTGAGGGACATAACACGCTCTTATCCGTAGAATACTTTCTTGATGAAGACATCCTCCTGAGTAGTCCTCGCCCGGAGATCCAAATGGGGGTCTATTTTACCTCCGAAATATTTTACCCGAGTGGATGCCATCATCATATATTCATACAGTAGAGCTGCAGGTCCTCGGGAAAATTAACGACTGTAGTTTATGTTCAAATGTTAAAATGTTTGTATAGCTTATGGGACATAACTAAGGGGTCATCAGTCCCTAAACTTACAAACTACTTATGAAATAGCTAACACTAAGGACGGCACAAATATTCATGCCCGAGGGGGGATTTGAACCCCCCACCGAAGGGGCCGTGCAGACCGTGACTGACGCGCGGCAGTCCCTTCGGCCACCGCGTCCGACCTGTAGTTTATCCTTGCTTTCAGCCGTTCGAAGTAAATGCATGGAAAAGCCATGTCAGCTGATGTTACAAGTCAAGCTCAGCCAATCATCCAAACTGTTGCCCCATTAACTAAAGAAAAAGCTGCTACCTCTCTTTAGGAACCACACTTTTGTCTTGCCTCTCTCCAAATGCCCCTCCACTGTGGTTGCACCTATGGTACGGCTACTTGTATCGTTGAGGCAAGCAAGCCCCCCACCACGGCAATGTTTGTGGTTCAAATGTTCAAATGTCTGTAAATCTATCGGACCAAACTGCGCGCTCATCAGTCCGTAGCTTACAAACTACTTAAACCTAGGTAAACTAACCTACGGACAAACACACACACACCCATGCCCCAGGGAGGACTCGAACCTCCACGGCGAGCAACCGCGCGTTCCGCAGCGAAGTGCTTTAGACCGCTCGGCTACTCCACCGCGGCAATGTTTGTGGTTCATGAGAGTGGGATCTACATTATTACCAGTTATATTTAATGTGTACACAAAAGAGGTGCTTAAAGAAGTCATGAAATAAATTCACAGGGAGGAATACTCATTCATGGCCTAAGACTACGTAAGTAAAGGCATTAGGTTGAGGGTTGAGCTGTCCGCGCTTTGAGTGCAAAGGACGAACGTTCTAGACATGTTAACTCGAATGAATGAAGTATAGGGGAAAAATAAAACCTAAAAATGAATACATAAAAGAGATGGTCATGCTTTGTGGCAAGGAAGTACAGCTCTGAAATCACACAGACAATGAACGGCTATAAGAAGCAGATCAATTTATAGAGAAAGGCACTAACATCGTCAGAAAATGGTAAAACAGAAGTAAAATACGAAATATCTGATAAGAGACTCCATTAACAAAAAGAAAAGATGTTAACGTCTAAGAGCAACAGTCACGAATTGACGAAGATGTTTGATATAATTTTTTTTGGAGTTAGATGTTTTATGGTAGTGAAACATAGAGGGACTAACGAAAAGAAGCTAAATTCTTTATAGACGTTTTGTTCTAGACGCGTGCTGATAACAAAGGGAATCTGCAAGGATATTAATGAAGATATCATGGAAGCTGACGGTTTAACGTCCCGTCGACAGCTCGGTCATTAGTGTCGAAGCTAACGCTGGGAGATTTGGATACGGTCGGGGAAGGAAATCGACCGTGCCTTTGAAAGGAACCATCCCTGCATTTGCCTGGACTGATTTAGTAAAATCACGTAAAACCTACATTTGGATGGCCGGAGGTGGGTTTAAACCACCGACCTCTCGAATACGAGTCCATTGCGTCATCTCGCTCGGTAAGAGGACCTGGAAACAATGTGCAAGAAATTGTTGACAATCGATTGTTAAAAGAAATGAGACATGAAAGACTCCCAGAATCAATCACAGAGTTGGATTTCACTTAGAAAATATTGTGGGAAAGGCCGCGCAGGAGGTGAAGCGACAAGATTATGATACAATACATTTGCATGGGAATCAATAAGCCGGCCGCAATGGCCGAGCGATCTGCGGCGCGCCAGTCACAGTCTGCACGGCCGCTACGGTCGGGGGTTCGAATCACCCCTCGGGCAAGGATGTTTGTGCAGTCTTTAGTATAAGGTAGTTCATAAGTAGTTTGTAAGTAATGTTACTTTCTTTCACCGTCCACTTCAAAGTAATCTGGAGAATGCAGGGCTTCATAAATAATTTGGAATTCGCGGTATTTAGTTACCTTACACTGTTCCTCGTGGGACCTGGAGCCGTCTTCAATATCTACCGTGCTGGCTGATTCCCATGTGTCTTTTCCAAGGCAATGAGATTATTATTTTACTTATTTAATATTATTTTTATTATTAGTATCACAACTACATCATTATTTGATAAACCTATGGGACATGAAATGTACTTCCTTGTAAATATTCTGATCTCTGTTGTCATCGACTTCAGGATAACATTTACCAAATCTCCTAAGCCTTCAGTGGATTTACTGCCTCCAGAAATAATACCACCAATATCTACATCGTCATCAGATGATAGATCACCTAACTCTGCATCTTCATCCAAAAGTACACGTATGTCAGCACTACTTGAATGTTTTCTATTGAATATGTAATTCTACCATAGGCTGTGGCGGAAAACAAACACATAAAATCTGTTCAAAGTGACAGCAATCGTTCTGTTTTCATAGTATTAAGTATGTGAATTAAAGTAAAAATTATTTTGGGGTCGCATTAATCGCCGTGATACCCAGAGCGAAACCTATGTACAAATTTGAATATGTTGTAAAAAAAATGAAGAATATATGACTCTATGACGCTTAATGAGACATAATCGTAATTCTTGAAAATTTTCGTTATGAATCAAGAGATTTACAATTCAAATGAGATTATAGGATTTCTTCATCCCAGTGGTACTAGGAGTGATTATATTACTTTCTTTTCTCTAGACGCTGTTCATTACGCAGTAGGCACACTTCTAATAACATTCTTACAGGTAAAGAAGTTTTGGTTACTAACAAACTTAAGGAAAAAGACTGCCTGAAATGTTAGAAACTGGCCATCTCCTAATCCACGAATTAAATTCTTGGTGGAATCAATTGATGTATACATCAGAAACAAATAATGAATTACGTAAGTAACATATAAACAGATTCAATGCAGTAATGGCATCGGTGAATATGTGTCCTTGATTCATACAGAGATGCTGTAATTACAGAAGCATTATACTACGGACATCAGCGCTTAAGCATTCACAAGATTCTTAGTTCCTCGTAAACATTTTTCTGGGGTTTTTATTTTACTAATTACAAAAATGTATTAGTACCATTTCGCCTATTGTGTGTGAAAAGAGCATTAATATATTTGGCATATGGCACATTCAACCTGATGACAACCTTAGTATAGCTCTACCGATGAAGGGGTGAAAAAAGCATTTACCTGATGTTAGCACCACCATATGGAGACTTTCTTTTAACTTTCTGAGTACTATCAAACTACTGTTTTCAAGGCAAGGAAATGCGAGAAAAACAATTATCTCCAGGACAAGTCGTGTATCTAAGTGTGAAACAAGTAACCTTCTAAAATGTGGCGCGAAGAATTTTCTATGCTAATTGTTGGAGGAGATAAGCAGACTCAGAAGTTGTGCCATTGGTCCCCAGAGACCTTTGTCCCAAAGGAAGGAGAAAATGTTCCACAGAAGTGTCCGAGCAACGTTCACTTTTTGGTTTTCCCTCTGGAACGACTGCAGCGAGGGAACCTTCCATTGCGCAAAGATTTTGTACCTTTCCATACTTGTAGTATCCTTTTGTTTTTAATAGTTCTGGTCCACATATGGATCATGCATTCCCTTACGATTATTTTAATAGTTTCATCTTGTTCAGTAGTATATTATTTACCAGCTTTTGCATCTTGTGTCAGAAAGACGGCTATTTATACATGACCAGCACTTCTCCTATCGATAACTTTCGGCATTGTAGTATTTTGCGCATAATTGCGGAAACGAAACACATTACGTAGAAGACAGTTGGCACTTAGATGAGAGCCACAAGGGATGACCAGCAAAGTTGTCTTACGTAATTGTGTCTTACCAAGAAAAATCTCGCAGATATTTCGCATTGTAGTAAATGAGAATTAGCCATATGCAATTATTTTTGTTTCACACCGAGCGTTTCGGATTATGCCATTTTCAAGTGATGCCTGCAAAGAATCTACGTTAGTTATCTTTTATACACGTTTTATGAGTGTCAAATGGATGTCTTTGACTCAACGACGCTGACATCGTGTAGATAGATATTTCATACAGCATCTGTTTGTTAAGAAAACGTTTATTTCATTTGCTATTTCCGTTTTCGTATTCAAGTAAGATGGAATATTTATTTCAGATGGTATATATGTTACATGTTTACACAGATTCGTTATGCCATAATGTGTGTTTAGTCTCTCAGATGTTATGTGTGACTTTCTTCTGAATTTTTTATCCGTTTTCTAAACGTAATATTCCGTTAAAATTTTCTAAATAAAGTTTGTGCATAAATTTCTGTGGTCAGTGAGAATTTGGTTATGGTTTGTGTTTATATGGCTAAATACTTCCAATTCTTTCGTTAAAATTCAGTAATAATCCTTTAGGGATAATGTGCTATATCTGAGTATTTCTTAATCTTCGCCTCAAGTACTACATCACGAATATTAAGTTGCAGTTCCACTTCAGACGATATTAGGATATTACAACATACTGTCCGTCGCCAATAACGCAAAAAGGTAAAGATATAAAGAGATCAAATAAAAGTAATTGCCCAGAGGCATATTTCGTATCGATATCTATTAACGATATTGAACTGTATATGAGGCGTTGAACTGAAATTTATGCTGCAGGCAGGATTCAAAGGTGGACCCTCATGCTTACAAAACTACAACCGTTAGCCCACCCAGAATTTTCCGTTTAGTTCTTCGCTGACATGCTATTCCGATGTTGGAAAGCCTTGGCAGTTTGACATGTAAGGGAACATGAGACAGAGTTGAAGTTTTGTTAGTGGAGGGGGTCGTACCTAAAACCGTCTGTGCAGTCACGGTGTCTATCTACTCTCAGTCGCCTACTGTTTATGGCGTTTGCTAGTAAACAGGAGGTCCCGGGTTCGAATCCCGGCCGCGGCCTAAATTTTAATTCAATACCTCTTAACAATTTCATATCATTTATAAAGAGATCATTAAATACCATCTGCGAAGAGATATTGGAGAAAGTATTGAAACTGTTTCAAACTGACTAAATCTAGGGAGAAACATTATTTGAATTCTGACCTCTGGCTGTGGAGATTTCTGAGACGCTGGTAGCATTTGATTGCAATAATTGCGGAAATTTCTTTCGCGCACTTTATGTACAATTCCATTGCTGTTCCAACTTATCCAAACCAGCTGCACATTTTGTATCCGATTTTTATCAATTTTTCTTTTGTACAATAATTTAAAGGAGGTTCTACAGTGCGTCCCACCTCTCTAAACAGTTTTTGAAAAAAAAAAAAAAAAAAAAAAAGAACTGGTAGTTTTGCTTATTCTGTGTAAACTAATGTTTTACTGAGTGTATACTCGTTTCTTGTATCTGGTAGCTAAAACGTGTCTATGGAACGAAGTTAGTGGTGAATTTACAACTTTGAAAATCTTTATTTGTATTGTTGTCTGCCTTTTTATTAATAAAAATTGATTTTTATGCAACTACGATGGAAGTAATAACGGCTATTTTAATTAGCTAATCTCAGATATTCCTTTAATCTACTGACTATGCTTTGTGTATATCGCATAAATATTGTCGATAGTAGTACTGAGGAGTATGAAAGCATTTATGTCGAGTGTGAATATTTGACGCAACTGTAATGGTTTGCAGAAAAGAACCACTGGTAAACGTATGTCCGACAAAGCAGCAGTTGATCCACACTTTAACAGAGCTGAAGCCTTTTTGTAGATACTTGTGCGACGTGCGTGGTTTCATGAGTTAGCACTTTCTTTATTCTCTCTCGAGTTGCATTCTCTCCCCTGTATCCTCGACTTCCCACCCTAGCTCTTGCCCGTACCGTGCCCTCCCTCTGCGCGTTGTGGGGTTAGTATTGACCCACGAGGTTAACGTGTCTGCCTTAAGAGGCGACTAAAGCAAATCTTATAGACAGTTAGTCTTTGAGGTTATTCGAAGAGTGATTCAGCGTCTGAAACTTAAATAATTTGATCATTTTTATGAATTTGTTGTCTTTGTTGTCGTTTTTTGACCTTTCTGTCCGTCCCCCTATAATGTACTTCCATTCTTTTAATGTTGTTCTTGAAGAATAGACTTTTCTTGTTACTTTGAAGTGTTTCGACGTGCCAATAGTGTATACGATGCTTGTAACCAGAAATTCATGTGACGCACAGAGAATAATGATTGCAAATGGTCAATAATAATTATTGTGGTCTTTGTAAATAATTGCTATGTAATAATATGTATGGAAAAGAATCCGGCTTGTCTTGTTTTGAGCTTGTCCTTTTCGTGTCGTGTGCTTGCGATAGTAAAAGCGCTGTTAGATTGTTTCTTTAATGTACGACAATGGAACCAACTATGTTAAAAATGTGTGTAAACTGAATTATTTTAAAAGTGATACAAATTCCAACGATATATTTTAAATTTGCATTTACATCATTTGGACTTAAATCACCCAATTATCACCTTTAAAAGTGTATGTGAGAAGTTTCAGCTAAAATGTTACCAGCGGATGCTGCTAATGGTCAACGCTCGAGATTGCCATACGCCGCAAAGAGTACGCGGCAAAATTAAATGTAATAATTATTAGAAATCAGGGCAGGAAGGTATAAGATAGAAATACTTTGATATAATTTACTTTTTTGCCTTCCTGGACTTCAGTGGCACCTCAAGGTACGTAAGTGAGAAACTAAAATTGTGACTGAAACGTGTGGCTAAGTAAGGACAGTGTTTTCCAAGTGAAAGATTTTCTAAAAATAAAAGGGGAAGTCGTATTTAATAACTTTTCATTCAGGAATAAGATATCAGTGATATTGGAACTATTTAAGAGTATTTTTCGAAAAAAAAATATTAACTTATCAGGGACTTCTTACTACATTCAATGATGCTGTATGGATATTCAAGCCGTGTATAAGGCTAGAATTTTACTATAATCATATTTCACTATTTTCGAAATCGGAATAAATGCAGGGTGATAGGTTCCATATAAATTTATTAAATACTAACTTAAAATTAAAACTAAAAATCGTTTGATCACGAATTATATGGAGATGTGTTGTAATGATACTTATACCAACTGCAGGCCTTTAACTAAAATTTTACCTGACTGAGCTAGCTTTGAACTTGAAACATAGCAACAAATATTTTTATAGACAGTAGTAAGAAATCAAATCCCTTCCATTCAGTACATATTTTTTATAAAGTGGTTTACAATAAAAGTAAAAATAAATAAATAACACTTTTAAATATCCATAGCAAACGAGTATAACAGAGCATTATAAAAATTACGAGTATAATTACAATTTGGCGCCCAGCGTGGGGCTCGAACAAAACTAATTTTGAAAAAGAATAATAGTTCTGAAAAATAGAAAATTGAGTAAAATCAATTTATATTATATTCATATGTATATATGTGCATAAGACACCAATATTTGTGACTAATACCTTTGTACGAATTTATGTTTCACGTACCAACCCGCAACTTTGTCAACCCGATACAACAACGGGTTCTTACAAGAAGTGTGTAGAATAGCAGTTCCAACAAGAACCCAACTGACCTGTACAACCTCTACATACAAGGTAGAGACTGCAGTTCATTAGTGTCTGGTTCCTGTAATCATTGTAGGATAGGAAATAGAGAGTGTCGTGGTTCATAAGGTGCGCTCAATAATTTTTAAGGCACAGTATCGACGATTTCGGGAACCAGCATTTTTTTTGTCAATGTGTATAATTTTAAGTGCTTTTTGTGAACTTTAGGTAGAGTATACAGACATATAAATGTTGTATATATTTAAAGGTCTGTGTATAGAATGTATAATTAGAAAATGGGTCGTGCTAGGAATAAGTTAACCAAAAGTGTAGAATCTGATGTGAATACTATTGAAAACATTTTAGATTCAGAAGTGGAGGATGATAGGACTGAAACTATTAACCCAAGTTCGCCTGTAATAGAAGTAGGACTAGAAATAAATTCTCTAGACATGGAAGGACATTACACCCCCTCCTCAATCTAATAACATTTGCTGAGAGAGTTGATATGGAAGTTTGGTTAGATACATTTGACAGTATAGCTCATATTAATTTGTGGATCATAGAGTTGCAAGCGTGTCTCACAAGGCAGGTAGTTGAGCTACCTGCCTTGTTAAACACGCTTACAACTCCACGATCCACAATGAGCTATACTGTCAAGTATCTAACCAAATTTCCATACCATAATAGCCGGCCGCGGTGGCCGAGGGGACTGAGGCGCTCCAGTGACGGTCTGCACGGCCACTACGGTCGGGGGTTCGAATCCCCCCTCGGGCATGGATATTTGTGCCGTCCTTAGTTGTAAGTAGTTCATAAGTAGTTTGTAAGTTTAGGGACTGATGACCCCGTAGTTAAGTCCCATAGACTCTACAAACATTTGATTTGATACCATAATATTGTAGCAGTTTCATTACTATTTGTGAAATTCCGTATTGGGAAATCTTCGTGAATTTACGTGTATGAGAAACATTCTGATGGGCAATGAAGTTAACACAGCGTGTAAAGCCATCTGGTTTAAAACAGAGCCTCAGTTTAAATGAGAACGAAATATTCCTTCCATCACAGATGTTGCAAAGGGGCCAGTTTCTGCTTGACTTACGACGAATATAGAAATTTTCGTTCAACTGCCGATTTTACAGATCCGAGGCCCCTTGAAGAAACGTCACATTATAAGTCGCTTAAAAAACGGAACTCCTGGGGCAGAAAATGTCTCACCTTTTACGCGTTAACCAAATATTTATACACTCGCGCCCTTGTGAATGGATACGCGACTCGCGGTCTTTAATCAGATCCGGGTGACGTCCATAATAATATTACGTGAGAGAGCGGGAGGGAAAAATTAATCAGCAAGCGGAGACGTTTAATCACGAGGAGCAACGCCTATTTAATACAGTTTTCGCTAACGAGCTGACGGTGCAGGTCTTCGCGGAGTGTAGAAGAAAAAAAAAATGAAAGGGAGCGGAACGGATAGGGGAGGGGAGGGGGTGAAGCAGGCGGTATGATGAACGCATCCCAAACGGAGGACCACTGTACAGAAAAGAGAGAGGGACAGTGGAGGAAGGAACGGAGAGGTACAGAGAGAGAGGGGGGGGAGGGAGAGAGAGAGGGAGGGAGAGAAGAGAGAGCGTGAAAGTTGCGGGAAACTATATAATGAATTGATGGTGGAATCAATCTTAATTAGAAAAACGTATGACAGATAATTTATTGTTCGAAGGTGCTCATTAGTATTGATTAGGAGGAGGCGGCAGTCGTGAGGCGAGCGTGCACTTTGGGGCTGGCCGCTTTTTGCGGCGGTCCGCTGTTCTGTTACGACCGCCAGCACGTCGGCGGCGCTCCCGCGTATTATGCGCATGACTGCAGATATATGAGGTCGTAATAAACACTCGCACACAATACCTGCGGCGCGCCGAGCCTGCGGCATTCATCACGTTCGCGGCTGGTGACAAAAGACTTGGTAATTGAGGGAGAATCTAGTTTTTCCTGGTGTTGGTCTGTGGGGCATTAATTTGTCACGTCTTACAGGTGCTAGTGAAAATTAAAAAAAATGTACACGCGAGAACGGAGACCTCAGCAGCGTTTCGTGACGTTGACGAATTTGTCTTCGATAATCGCCTCCCACTGCAGCACTTGTACTTCAGGCTGTCGGAATGACAGACGTCGTAGCGATTCTCAAGTACAATTGGTTTTGTTCGGAAACGGATGCCACCGGCGTCCTGAATTTTTCCTTACATCACAATTCTTGACAAATGTAAGAACGCCGTAATTTACTAGCATTTAGGAGGAAATCGTTCGCCTACAATGCAAATATAAAGTTCTTACGAAACCATTTCGAAGCTGTTGGATGTCGTATCGGAAATAATAGTGTGAGAATAAACGTGACTAATTTCCATCTTAAGGTGAAATAAATAATTTAGTTCACGTGGCTGTATTCTACGAAAGCTCACAATCGAAAATGATTACCATGTTACACTCGCAATCTTATTATATTAGAAGAATCTACGAAAACTAAAGTCAGTCGGTCAGACCAAACTACCCGGCCGATTTCTTTCGTTTTTGTTTTAAAGGAAAGGTATTCATCCAAAGATATGTCAACAGGTATCAGAATTTACATAACTCTCCTTTTTATATACTTAAACGCGATTTCCTTTCGTGTATTTCTTATACGGATGTCTTTACTGTAAACTATAGTCAGTCGGTAAGGCCGTTCTATCCGACCGATTTCCTTCATTTTTGCTTTAAACGAAAGGTATTCATTCGCAGACTTGTCATCAAGTATTAGAGTTAAGTCTCTCCATCCTTTCTTTTTATTGAAACGTGGTATGCTTCAGTCGTTGCATTACAGATTTTAATCGGTGTGTTTTACGACATCTTCGGTTCAAATTAAGGTACGCAGTTCTTTTTGATCCAACAACAGTCAGCGGATCAAGCTCTTTTATTTGCGCTTTTAAATACTTGCATTTATTGAATCTGAAGAAAGCTATGCGTGAACATTCAACATTAATTTATTTTCCTACTAAAGTCAGTCGGTCAGGCCGTTCTTTCCGAACGATTTCCTTCATTTTTGCTTTAAACTAAAGGTATTCATTCGCAACTTTGTCATCGAGTATCAGAATTAAGTCACTCCATCCTTTTTATTCAAACGCGATATCTTTCTTTCTTTGCATTAAATATTTTAATCGGTTTGTTTTATGATATTTTCGATTTTAATTAAGGTACGCAGTTCTTTTGACCTAACAACACTCAGCTAATCCAGCCTTTCATTTGCGAATTTAAAAACTTGGCATTGATTGATTCTGAAGAAAAGCTATGCGTGAACATTCAACTTTACTTACCTTTTTTTGAAATTTTTGTCATTCTACTAATGTTATAAGGTATTTACACGGATACTGTAGTACCACCTTATTTTTCGTAGTCTGGACTACCGAGCGTGAAGACAGAAAAAAATACAAATGTTAATTGTTATCTCATTCAAACTTAAAGTACTTAAAGAAGCAGTCCACTCTCGCTAACTAATACTCTGTTTACATTTGGTGGCGAGCAGTTCCAGTCGTAGCGGTCGCCGAAAAATAAATTCCAATAAGTGTTTGCGTATTTTGGTTACATTATTAACTTTGGTAGATTTCAAAGGTTATTTAATAAATAAAGTTGATTACTAAATTTAGTACTTTTCAACCGGTGTCTTCTTGCTGTTTTTATCGCGGTTGGGAAACTTTCTACTACGGTACATGATAACTCTTGTGCTCTCACTGTGTTTAGTTACTTCATTAGTGACGCTTGACTTTGTTCTTGTTTATACAAGCAACAGTGTAAAGTTTTTTGTGGTGGTGCTATTTATTCTTTTTTTATATTAGTAGTTGTAGTATTAGTTGTTGTTGTTACTTGATTTATAGAGCTGAAGAGGAACTAGGTAGTCTGAGGAGGGGAAGGGGGGGGGGCTGGGGAATGGGAACTGGCAGTTGGCAAGAAGGTAGCTAGGAGGAGGTATTCAGATAGCTTCACGTTGTAAGTTACAAATAGGTTTGACCAGCTGTCAGAGTGGAGATGAACCTCATGTAGCTGTAGGTGTACGACATATACAGCAGACCTCAGCTAATAAGGAGCCGAAATCTTTAGATAGGTCTCTTGGGAAGGAGAAGGTTCTGCTGCTAGGCAGTTCTCATTGCAGAGGTGTTGACCAACAGGTGCAGCAAGTCTTAGGGAGTGATTACCAGGTCACCAGCATAGTGAAGCCTAGTGCAGAGTTAGCTCAGGTTATCTGTAACATAGGGGACTTATGTAGGAATTTCTCAAAAGAGGGTCACGTTGTTAAAGGAGGTGGGGCCGGGAGTAGTCTTGATAGGAACGGGAAGTATGATATAGGTGATCTGGAAAGGATAGCAACTCAAACTGGTGGCACGAATGTGCATTTCGTGCAGCTGTTTCAGCGCCATGATAGCATGATAGGCCCCATCTTAATACAGCTGTCAGCCATCTTAACATGAGGCTTGAGGGGCGCTGATGACGGAGGCCATGGATCACAATGCAGTGGTGCCAGTTGAGATTATTCAGAGGTCGGATTTCACTAGGCACGGTCTGCACCTCAATAGGCATGGGAAGGGGAGTTTGGCAAAGCTCATTGCTGACAGTGTAGTAGGTGATGGGGGTGTCACTCATGAAAAAAATCCTGTAGTAGTTAGTGTTAGGGCTGCACCTTTCTTAGACTGAGGACAGTTGATAGATATTCCTGCTTAAAGGAAGTCTCTCTAACAAAGGAACCACTTTTGACAAAGTTTAAGAATCTAAGTAATTAGGGAATTACCATTTTTCATCAAAATATACAGGGTATCAGAAATAAAGGTAATGAACTGCTTATTGATGCTTACTCTGACTTTATTGGTATATCATAGCACTTTTTGGGTGATGTGACTATTCAGAGAATTCCTTTGCCAGGATACGGGTTAGCTGCCTTCTTCTCTAGGAGTTCCTTGCAGTTTTGGGGAGTGGCCATGTAAAAACGATTTTTCATCGGACTCAATCGATTTTCTAAATACTGCACAGAAAAGATATTTGAATGTTCTGCAGGAATTGTTATTGTTAACTAAATTAAACTAGTAATTGTTGTTATTTATAGGTCCCTTGATACAGATTTTAAAATGTTTGTGCCCAAGCTGTAATTGGTTCTAGTTTCACTTTATAGGAAGTACAAAAATTTACTCATGTGTGGAGATTTCAACGTTAATTGTGTAAGTGATAGCTCAAGAAAAAGTAAACTATTAGATCTATTTAATTCCTATAACCTGATGCGAACACTATTTTTTCCAACGAGAGTGCAAGGCAGTAGCAGTTCTATCATTGTCAATATTTTTGTTCATTCTTCATTATTAGAGGGGCACTCTGTCAGCAGAATAGTAAATGGCCTATCAGACCACGATGCCCAAATTTTAATTCTAAAAACTATTTGTTCTCAAACAAATGTTAAACATAATTCTCAACTACTGAGAAAAGTTAATCTAGTTGCAATTGAGACCTTTTTAAGCCTAATTAAGGAGTAAGAATGGCAGGATGATTATAGTGCTGATAATGCAGATAATAAATACTTTCCTGAACACATTTTTTACGCTGTTTGAAAGTTGCTTTCCGCTAGAACGCTCAAAACAGGGTACTTCCAGTAACAGGCAGTCACGGTGGTTGACAAAGGGGATAAGAGTGTCATGTAGAACAAAGCGGAAATTCTATCAAGCAGTCAGAATGAAGATGCAGTAGCTTATTTCAAACAGTACTGTAAGGTTCTGAGAAATGTTACTAAGAAGGAAAAAAGTCTGTGCTATGCAAAAAGAATAGCAAACTCTCGGGATAAAATTAAAACCATCTGGTCAGTCGCGAAGGTAGTGTCTGGTCGGCAGCAGCAGATAGAAGATATGTCAGTACATAGTAGAAATATTTCTATTACTGACAAGTTAGATATATGTGGTGTAGTTTCTACAGATAATCAAATAACAATTTTAGAAAATGCCTTTCCGAGGCTGTTACCTGAAATGGTCCTCCATGATATTTCCATAGGGGAGATAGAGACAATAATTAAATCACTAAAGATTAAGG
The DNA here is from genome assembly GCA_026315105.1 of Locusta migratoria. Taxonomy (NCBI): domain Eukaryota; kingdom Metazoa; phylum Arthropoda; class Insecta; order Orthoptera; family Acrididae; genus Locusta; species Locusta migratoria. The sequence continues at coordinate 37,194,449 of CM048748.1, forward strand.
ACTTATGTGGATATTATGGGGTAACTAGCACAATTCTAAAGTACTATTCTCCATATGTTTTCCCAGTAATAAGCCATATATGCAATTTTTCCTTTCAGAATGGTCAGTTTCCTGACAGATTAAAGTACTCAGTAGTAAAACCACATTATAAAAAAGGAGTAAGGGATAATGTAGACAACTATAGACCTATTACTACGCAATAGGTTTTTTTCTAAAGTTATTGAAAAGGCTGTATATTCAAGATTAATTGATCATTTCAGTTCACAGAAATTGTTGTCAAACGTGCAGTTTGGATTTAGAAGTGGTTTAACGACTGACAATGATATATTTTCCTTCCTCTGTGAGTCACCTGAAGGGTTAAATAAAAGGCTACGGACATTAGGCGTCTTATTTGATTTAACAAAGGTGTTTGATTGTGTTGATCACAAAATATTGTAGCAGAAGTGGGAACATTATGGAATACGAGGAGTAGCTATACTCTTACTATAATAATAGACAACAAAAGGTAATTCTCCGCAGTGTTGAAAATGGCTATCACGTAATATCGCAATGGGGCACACTTAAGTGTGGGGTGCCCCACGGTTCTGTTTTGGGACCATTGTTGTTTCTTATTTATGTAAATGATATGCCTTCGAGTATAATAGGTGATTGTAGAATATTTTTGTTTACTGATGATAACATCTTGGTAGTGAAGGATGTTATTCGTAATATTAACACAGTATCAAATAATGCAGTTCAAGAGAAAAGTTCATGGCTTGTAGAAAACAAGTTCAAATTAAATCACAGTAAAACTCTGTTTTCACAATTTCAAAGACATAATTTGACGAAAGCTGACATACTGATTACACATACTGGGCATATGATAAGTGAGACTGAACAGTTTAAATTTCGATGTGCTTAGATAGCCATTGGGCTGTTATGGAAAGCCCATGTTCAGGAGCTTGTTCCAAAACTAAATTCTGTTTTATTTACCATTAAAACAATATCTGAAATTAGTAATTTGTCGACACGAAAAGTATTCTACTACACTAACTTACACTCACTTATGACGTACGGCGTTAATTTTTGGGGTAAATTGACTGAAACCAAAAGGATATTTTTGGCTCAGAAACGGGCGGTTCGAGCAATATGTGGTATAAGTTCACGAACTTCATGACGACCCCTTTTCAGTAGCCTGGGAATTTTGACACTGACGTCACAATACGTTTTTTCTTCAATGTTATTGTTAATAATATCAGCCTATTCCCACAGAAGTCGAATCTACAGTTGAGGTTGAAAGTAACTGTGAAGTTATCTGGGCACGTATAACAGGTTTAAAAGAAGTAAAGTTAATAGTTGGGTGTTTTTACCGGCTCCTCAGTGCTGCTATAGCAGTTTTAGAATCATTCAAGGAAAGTCTACACCAGGTAGTGCATAGGTATCCGGGCCATGTAATATTAGTCGGAGGTGACTTCAACCTTAAGAGTATAGATTGGGACCTCGATAGTTACATTTCAGGCGGTACAGACAAGCAGTCTTGCGAGCTACTTTTGGACACATTCTCCGAAAACTGTCTTGAGCAGTTAAACCGGCAACCCACGCGCAATGGAAATATTCTAGACCTTATAGCCACAAACAGGCCTGACCTTATTAACGATGTCTGTGCAAAGACAGGAATTAGTGATCATGATATCGTCATAGCGTCGATGGTGACCAAAGTTCATAAACCAATCAAGGACGCTAGGAGCGTGTTTTTGTTGGGAAGAGCCGACAAGCAAATGTTACGATCGCACTTAGAAAATGAATGGGCGTTGTTTAATTCCGGGACTATGGATGTAGAGGAATTGTGGACTAAATTTAAGTGCATTGTTAATAAAGGGTTAGAGAAATATGTGCCAGTAAAGACGATTAAGGATGGAGAAGATCCACCGTGGTATAATAATAATGTTAGAAAGCTGCTGAGAAAGCAAAGGCTGTTGCACTCTCGATTCAAAAAAGAACACGCAAATGATGACAGGCAAAAGTTAGTAGAGATTCGTGCGTCTATAAAAAGATCGATGCGTGAAGCATACAATAATTATTACAGCCATGCCTTAGCAAAAGATCTTTCCGAGAACCCGAAAAAGTTCTGGTCCTATGTAAAATCGATAAGCGGGTCAAAGCCCACTGTCCAGTCACTAGTTGATCATTCCGGGGCAGTAATAGAAGAAATCAAACGGAAAGCTGAAGTTCTAAATTTAACCTTTAAGAAATCTTTCACGCAGGAGGACCGCACAAATATACCATCATTTGATCAACGTACTAATTTCGTAATGGGGGACATAGCAATAGGTATTTCCGGTGTAGAGAAGGAGCTGAGAGAGCTAAATACGAAAAAGTCTGCTGGTCCGGACGGAATACCAGTTCGGTTTTACAAAGACTATTCTGCGGCATTGGCCCCCTACTTAGCTTGCATTTATAGCGAATCTTTAATTCAGCGCAAAGTTCCTAGTGATTGGAAAAAAGCGCAGGTGACTCCCGTGTATAAGAAAGGAAAGAGAACTGACCCATACAATTACAGGCCAATATCGTTGACATCGGTTTCATGTAGAATTTTGGAGCATATTCTCAGTTCGAATATAGTAAATTTTCTTGAAACGGAAAAGCTTCTTTCCATTAATCAGCACGGGTTTAGGAAACATCGTTCATGTGAAACTCAGCTCGCCCTTTTCTCACATGACATCTTGCGAGCCATGGACGAAGGGCAACAGGCGGATTGTGTTTTTCTCAACTTCAAAAAGGCGTTCGACACGGTGCCACACTGCAGACTGCTAACGAAGATACGAGCTTATGGAATAGGTTCACAGATTTGTGACTGGCTGGAAGACTTCCTAAGTAATAGAACGCAGTACGTTGTTCTCGACGGCGAGTGTTCATCAGAGACGAGTGTATCGTCAGGCGTGCCCCAGGGGAGTGTGATAGGACCGCTATTATTTTCTATCTATATAAATGATCTGATGGACAGAGTAAGTTGTAATTTGCGGCTGTTTGCTAATGATGCTGTGGTGTATGGGAGGGTGTCGTCTGTAACTGACTGTAATAGCATACAGGTTGACTTAGACAAAATTTCTAGTTGGTGCGTAGAATGGCAGCTAGCTCTCAATGTAGAAAAATGTAAGGTGATGCGCATGAGTAGAAAAAACAATCCTATAATGTTCGAATACAGCATCAGTAGTGCGCTTCTTGATGCGGTCGCGTCGTTCAAATATCTAGGCGTAACATTGCAGAGCGATATGAAATGGAACGAGCATTTAAGGACAGTTGTGAGTAAGGCAGACAGCCGACTTCGGTTTATTGGGAGAATTTTGGGAAGATGTACTTCACCTTTAAAGGAGACCGCGTATAAAACGCTTGTACGACCACGTCTTGAGTATTTCTCAAGTACTTGGGACCCGCAGCAGATCGGTTTGAAGGAAGACATAGAGGCGGTTCAGAGGCGAGCAGCTAGATTTGTTACCGGTAGGTTCGACCAATGCGCGAGTGTCACGGAAATGCTCCGGCAACTCAATTGGGGATCGCTGGAAGAAAGACGACGTTCTTTTCGTGAATTTCTGTTAAGTAAATTTAGAGGGCCGGAATTTGAAGCTGAGTGTAGTACGATCTTGCTGCCGCCTACTTACATTTCGCGTAAAGATCACAAAGACAAGATAAGAGAAATTAGGGCTCGTACGGAGGCATATAGGCATTCTTTTTTTCCTCGTTCAATTTGGGAGTGGAATAGGAAAGGAAATGCCTAGTAGTGGTACAGTGTACCCTCCGCCACGCACCTTACGGTGAATTGCGGAGTATGTATGTAAAAAAAAAAAAAAAAAAAAAAAAAAAAATATATATATATATATATATATATATATATATATATATATATATATCACACCACCTTGACACTTTTACAGAAAGGTTTACAGTAATCTATAGAGATGTGAAACACAAACAACGATGGCAGAGTTGTATAAATAATTAGATTTACTGTGGGCATCTTCTCAGCGGCTGCACAAGAGGCACTAAGTGTAATGGACTAAAAGCAGATATGAAGTTACGTCATAGAGTGCAAGCAGTCCATTACGTAACATGATACCTTACACTTTGTGCCCATTGTGCAGCTGTTGAGGAAATGCCTACAGGAAATCTAATGATGTATACAACTCTGCCATCGTTGTTTGTGTTTCACATCTCTATGGATGCATGCAACTGTACAGAGATATTTGCAATAAGAGGGAATAGCTAGGGCCTACGTGGGATGTAACGCAGAGAGGTACAACAGATAAGAAGATGACGTCTAAGACAAGTCGAGATCGGTCATCCTAATGAATAAAACGCGATCTTGGCTGGAAACCTGTATATATTGATTCTAGATCGCCTCAAGTAAGGATGAGTTTATATCCTTTGCACCGGCCTTCTATATACTCCTTCCACCATTCGAATTTCCCTTCTTTGCTTAGTACCGTTTTTCCATCAGAGTTGTTGATATTCATACCGCTACTTTTCTTCTCTTCAAACACCTCTCTTATTTTACTGTAGATGGTAGCTATCATTCACATAATTATACCTTCATCTACAATCTTGGATTTTTCCCCAAGCTACTCCTGCGTAGCCAGTCTGCACTTCTTGTTAACGTCTTTTTTGAGACGTCTGTATTCCCTTTTGATTGCTTTACTTGATGCATTTTTAGATTCTCTCCTTTATTACGTTCAAGATCATCTCTGTTATCCAAGGATTTCTATCGGCCTTGACATTGTGTCCATATCATCCTTTGTGGCCCTCACTATACTGTCTGTCAGAGCTACCCATTCTTCTTCTACTATGTTACTTTCCTCCGTTTCAGCCAATCCTTGCCTAATGCTACTTCTGAAACGCTCAATCACGCCTGGTTCCTTAATTTTTCCCAAGTTCCATCTCCTTAATTTTCTACCTTTTTGCAAACGTTTAATCTCTCTATCTATCGAGGTATCTCTTTAATTAGCGTTGTAGGCAACATATTCTCAGGTGTTGTTGAAAGGAAAGTGCGAGTATTAATGAGGACAAGTTAGATGAAAATCAGTGTGGGTTTAGGCCTCTTAGATGCTGTCAGGACCAGATCTTTAGCTTACGGCAGGTAATGGAAAAGTGCTATGAGTGGAACAGGGAATTGTATCTACGTTTCATAGATCTGGAAAAGGCTTATGACCGTGTTCCTAGGAGAAAGCTACTGTCAGTTCTTCAAGATTATGGTATAGGAGGCAAACTTTTGCAGGCAATTAAAGAGCTTTACGTAGACTGTCAGGCAGCAGTTAGAGTAGATGGCAAATTAAGCTCATGATTCAGGGTAGTTTCAGGGGAAAGACAAGGCTGAAACCTGTCACCACTGCTGTTCATACTGTTCATGGATCATATGTTGAAAACAATAGACTGGCAGGGCGGGATTAAAATAGGTCAAAACAAAATAAGCAGTCCCGCATATGCGGATGACTTAGTTGTAATGGCAGATTCGATTGAAAGGTTGCAAACTAATATTTCAGAGCTCTATCAGAGGTGCAACGATTATGATAATTATGAAGATCAGCATCTCCAAAACGAAAGTAATATCTGTGGGAAAGAAATATAAACGGATTGAGTGCCAAATAGGAGAAACAAAGTTAGAACAGGTAGACAGTTTCAAGTACCTGGGATGTATTTTCTCACAGGATGGCAACATAGCGAAAGAACTGGAATCGAGGTGCAGCAAAGCTAATGCAGTGAGTGCTCAGCTAAGATCTACTCTCTTCTGCAAGAAGGAAGTAAGTACCAATACTAAGTTAGCAGTGCACCGCTCTATCTTTCGACTAACTTTGTTGTATGGGAGTGAAAGTTGGGTGGATACAGGTTACCTTATTCATAAGGTAGAGGTTAGAATATGCAAGAATGATTGCAGGTACTAATAGATAGGAACAATGGCAGGAGGGTGTCCATAATGAGGAAATCAAAGAAAAACTGGGAATGAACACCATAGATAAGCAGTTAGAGCGAGCAGACTGAAATGGTGGGGTCATGTTGCACGTATGGGAGAAGCAAGGTTACCTAAGAGACTCATGATCCTGGCAGCGAAGGGTAAGAGGAGTCGAGGTAGACCAAGAAGAAAGTAGATTCGGTGCAGAATGATTTTGAAGTTAAAGGCATAACATCAGACGAGGCATCAATGTTAGCACTGAATAGAGGATCATGGAGGAATTTTATTATAGGTACTTTGCTCCAGACTGAACTCTGAAATGCATAATCAGCCTCTAATGATGATGATGTTGTTGATGATGATGATTAATCTCCCTGACCACAAGTCTATATCTGTCCCTGGAAACGTCTTACAGTTTAAAACCTCAGTAACTATGCCAGACTATAGCTTGCATCATGTAAGAAGGCACTTCTGCACATAGATTTGGAGCGATAGGGGAAGCAGGGTGGGGAGGAGCTATGGCTGAGCGCCAACAGTTTCGCCTGCAGGAGAAACATTACGTAACTCGCAGCGAGCCAAGCGCCTCCAGAATGAACATTAATGGCTGTCATTGCGGTAATGGAGGGGGATGCGCAGAACGGTTGAAAACTGGGCCGCCTTCGTAGGTGACGCCGACTATAGTGGAGCCAAACAAAAGTCGGCCCCTCCCCCTCTTGCACCGTGACGCGGTGATGCGCGGCGCGTCGCCGCAGCTCACCGGCCACGGGCTGTCACGGGAGAGGCAGCGGCGCGTGACAGGTCATCAGGAGGTCAGCTGCGGCCGCGCCTGCATGGCCAGGAAATTACTGTTTGCCCGCAAACCTGCGGCGAGCGCCGGACGTGGCCGACCGCGGTACACAAAGCCTCGCAGGCGGCGCTGGCGCCGGTGTTCGCTGCTGGCCGATCTGCAACGTCCAGGGCGCACAAATTGCGTATCTCGAACGCAGCGGTTTTCCGCCTTTCTACCACTTACCACATAAAACAGTAACGGAGTCCTAGTAGCTTGAGAATGAAAGCCTGCACTGGCACCCATATATAGGGTGTTTCACTGTGTTTGCCTCTGTAACTTATAAAATAATAGGTGACGGGAAATTTTAATGCGGTAGGTCAACACAAGAAATGTTACACTTTCTGCGGAGCTATGAACATAGTTTATTGTATCATTTTCGTTTAAACCAGCTGCGTCCAAATCAATCTAAACTACATTCCTATCACTATTAGTTTGGCAGCTACAACCCTTCAAAGTTCCGGGGGCGGAGGCTGCGATAGCGTAGCTGACTGGCCGAGTGTCTGTCCCCTGGGGCACGGCCCACTGTCGCATGACCACCAGCCAGTCAGCTACGCTGGCGTAAACTCCGCCCCCTAAACTATGAAGGGTTGTAGCTGCCAAACTAACAGCGATAGGAATGTAGTTTAAATTGATTTGGACGCAGCTGGTTTCAACGAATCCAATGCACGATAGAAAAAGCTATTGTTCCGTTTAAAAAAATTATATCTTTGTGCTGTAACTCTTTGGAAAATGATACAATAAATTATGTTCATAACTCCGCAGGAAGTGTAACATTTCTTGTGTTGACCTACCGCATTAAAATTTCCCGTCACCTATTATTTTATAAGTTACAGAGGCAAACTCACTTAGTGAAACACCCTGTATGTTACACCTAGCGCTGGGCAAATGTTACTCGCGTTCGAACATGTTCGGGATTTCCCGATACAGCAGAGAACTCGATACAGTGTCGAACTGTTTGAACACTTACATAATAAATGACTGGCGCTGCTAATCTGCCAACGATACGCGGAAAATTTTGAAGTTAGTGGGCTATCGCTTTGCTCAGAACTAATTTCATAGAAAGTACAAGTACATGTAAAGTAAAAGAATGTAAACACCATGAAAAACTGCATATTTTGCTTAAAACAGTGCATACTGTACTTGACGTGTCTTGTGTCACTGACAGATATGATCAAAATGTTCAAATGTTTGTAGAGCTTATGGGACTTAACTACTGGGTCATCAGTCCCTAAACTTATAAACTACTTATGAACTAGCTACTACTAATGACGGCACAAATATCCATGCCCGAGGGGGGATTTGAACCCCCGACCGTAGTGGCCGTGCAGACCGTGACTGGCGCGCCGCAGTCCCCTCGGCCACCGCGGCCGGCCAGATATGATCCATTGATAAACAAAATATCTGCTACTAGAACTACTGCACCTCATCACTGACGGAAAATATTCTAAGGGGGAAAATGTGAGTGATCCCTTCAGAAGTAGATATTACATTTAATGTCGTTATAACAGATAGGTTGCAAATGACCATTCCATTTCCCGTTCATACGGCACAGTAACAGATAAAAAATTTTACCACCTTTTAATCGCCCTGAAAAGAACATTAGAAGAGATGAAATAGGGAAAACATTAGAAACTTAATACCCAATAACGGAAATAAGTCATATAAAAATAAACTGTAATTGCAACCACGAAATAAACGGTGAACAAACTGCTCTGTACGTAGTATCAACAGGCGTCGCTAGATCGCAGCCATTGATCTCTATCTGGATGTTGACCTTCAGTTGTCTTAGCGTGCCAGCCATAGATATTCATATTTAGTTTCTTGCCAAATTCAAACATGGCTGCTAAGAAGCATTTAAAGAAAAAGAGAAGAAAATATGTTTCGTTTCCGCTCCCATATCAGCCTACAACAACGAATATTGAATTAAATTTCGTGCCAATAGGTAAGCAAGCAATTCTTGGTCACGTAATGACTGATGGAAACTCGTTTGCCAAATTTAAACATGGCGGACAATGCGAAATCGTGTACAAAAGATATGAGTGTGCAGGCACGCTGCATTTCTATGCTCAGGCACCAGAGTTATACATCCAGTTTGTTTAGAGATCATTGATCGCAGCACTATAATTTTAAATCGCGATTGCTATCGTTTACTCATAGCTTATATTCGCTACGTTTTTACTTACGATCTGCACCCTAGAAGCTACTAGAGTCCGAATTTCACACATATTAATCCCCATAGTACATTAATGACACCATATCTTCGTTACAAATTGTATACTGCACAGCACAGAAAAGATTTATGAATATCTTCGTTGTAAATCGAAGAGATAGTACCTCCTGACATTGCTAGATAGTGTCGTGATCGAAAGTTCGAACATTTCCCGAGATTTCCCGAACCGTGAAGTAAATTGTTCGAACAGATCGAGTCGTGTTCAAACCCATCTCTAGTTACACCACATTGTAACACCACATCGCGACCATAGCATTAGAATCACCATATTCCAATATTGTTCGTCGTTACGTAATTTTAATTATTCGTTTAGAGGAAGAAATTACTCATTTTTCAATATTTTTAGTAAATTCAAATTAGATCAGAGTAATTCAGAATAACAGTATCCAGGGTATACGTAGGTCAAAACACCTCGTATATCAAAGATCATTTGTCAGGTTGCTATTACAAAAAGTACCCGCAGTTGAATTATTCTCTCTCTATGTTACTTGCTATGTTACTAGATCTGAAGTGTGATAGCTCTCCGTGATTAGATTCGAGCTATTATACACGGTTTATTTAGAAGATAGGAAGGAACCGAGAACAAGTATTTATTTATTAATATAAACTTTCATATCGTGATCATACGCGAATGCGTACAGTATCTTTGGACTTTGATCGGGATAGGCTAGGACTGAAGAATTAGAAACTGCTGCCTCCCGTAATAAACTGATCAACATTCGTGATTTTGGAATTTGAACTTATTGCCAAGTTGAATAAAATAACTTTTAGAAAACGTATCTGGATGAGTTAAAGTGGGTAAGCAATATAACAGGATCCAGAGACTTTAATATAAATGAGATTTTTTACTAACATAGTCACGCATTGTGAACTCATAAAGTGTTTTCTGTGAACATATATCTGTGAAATTCGTAATGAATCAGTTAATATGTGAAAGAAGATATCTAGCAGTTTTGATTAGAAGAAACATATAATGAAATTTTTTTCTAAAGAATAATTCGATAGAAAGGAATCGGGTACAAATAATATCTTCTGTGACGGGCTTCAAACTGTCTGAACTACTGGGACTCAATGATTCAACTTTTTCGGTTTATTAAACATCAACCCCTGAGAAGGGAATTTCATGCTCAAACATTACAAAAAGTCTTTAATTTTAATTGTTGCGCAGAACCAATATTTACATTATGAAAACTTCAACAAAGATATAAATTTTATTAATTACGAAGAAGTACCAGGTCTACCAACTTAAATTTCATACTGAGGTGACAAATAAAATTTTGAGCCTATCCATCCACTACATCTGTGAAAGTCAAGCCGAATCTACAACTTACAAATGACAAGCTAAAACCAAAATACAAGACTACCAACGTGAAGCCCCTCGACGAGTCACAACATGTTTCAGCGTGAACCGACTTGTGTTATCTTAAGTACGCTTCATCTAATGATCAGTGATTATAACCTAGTCAGAGGATATTGGGCCATATGAATAAGAAAGAGCACATGCCTCAGGGAAGATTCTCAGCTCTAAAGAACGTCCTCTCAGTAAGTTCTTAATTCATATGAATAATAACTTCGAAGCATATGCTCCTTCTTGTGTAGGTTCTCCGCGTGTCATGTCCGCCACAGAACAGCTGTTCTATCGTGTATATTAAATTATCAGAATCAGGCAAATTATTCTGTTTATAAATATAGAGTACATTTGTACGTGTTCAGGTTGAAATGCACTCTGTTTACATATTACTTTGTTATGCAGCAGCATATTGTTAAGACTCAATATGGACTTTTTACGAAACTTTATTCTTCTGACGATGTTACAGAGTTTCCGTCATTCGAGAAACTTTGTTATTGAAGTTGGTTTAGCAAATTTTGCGAACGAAATTTTAAGAATGCATTACGTTTTCATCTGTTTCAAAGTGGAAACACTTGATACTTTTTTTTTAAATATGACGCACAATGATCTGCTCATTAGCGGTAGGCCACGCGATATTGTTACAAGACACACGCTGCTAGGTATGTAATTAAGGAGTTATTAATTTTACTGGCGTGTATACTTACATCTAACATAACAGAATTTACGATTACGAAGGCAGAAAACGCATCTTAACTAGGCGAACGGATTTGGGAGAAAGAAAAAGAGTAATGCAGAAACACTTCAGTATCTTATATTGCAACAATACGGTATTTATTTTGTGATGCAGTCTGTGAGCCGCGGTGGAGTAGCCGAGCGGTCTAAAGCGTCTTGCTGCGGAGCGCGCGTTTGCTCGTCGTGTAGTTTCGAGTCCTCCCTGGGGCATGTGTGTGTGTGTGTGTGTGTGTGTGTGTGTGTGTGTGTGTGTGTGTGTGTGTGGGTGTTTGTGTGTGTGTGCGTGTTTGTCCTTAGGTTAGTTTACCTAGGTTTAAGTAGTTTGTAAGCTACGGACTGATGACCACGCAGTTTGGTCCGATAGATTTACAGACATTTGTATGCACATTACTTGGAATTAACATCATAAGGCATTATTAATAGACCCTGTTTAAAAACACACAGCAGTATTCTCCTATGGATAAAAGAACTCTTTTTGCCTTCTAAACAACACAACTTTTATAATTTCTAACCACAATAAACAGTAATTTTAATAGATGTTACTCAGTTCTAAATATGTTAGAGAGCTCAAATCAGAAAACGGAGGATGTTCTTCGGCCGTGAAAAACTTCTCTGCTTTTATTCTTACGAAATCGGAGAATCTTCTCTGTTGTGAGGATCTTCCCCCACCCTTTTACTCGCACTGAGAACATACTAGATTGAAGTATAATCTCCACTCGCTTTATTCATGCGAACCTGAGTATGTTCTCTGGAATTCAGAGTATAAAGTAGATACTCTGTTCTATTCATACGACCAATTCCTCCGCATGCAAGACACTTCAACTTATATTTTCCGTCTTGTGCTGTCATCAGTGATGATTGCTTTAAATTACACGAGCGCTGTACAAATAACTTTGAGATACATCTGTAAATTGACAAATTAAGTTGTCGATGCGGAGGAATGGCCAAGCGTTCTAAGGTACCTTGCTACGGAGACCGCGATTGCTAGCCGTCGAAGGTTTGAGTCCTCCCTCGGACATGGGTGTCTTTAGCGTTAGTTAGTTTAACCATTTCAGTCCAACATTATGAAATCAGCTTTGGAAAACTTACTATTCATGTTTGCTGTATTAATACAGTGCAGTAAACATCCAAATATGTTTTTGAAATTTTTAGTACAACTATTGATTTTCTTATGTCTTGTATTTCATGCACAACAGACGTTTGTATCGAGGTATTTTGTTACTTGGACGCTATTTTGTTAATAACATTGCTAGATCAATAATGCTAGTACCAAAGACAAGGCCATTTACTGCTGGAATAAAGTAAAAGGAACCACACTGATACATTCGCTGCCACGTACTGACGACAACGCAACACAACCTCCAAGATGGACAGATTAATGCCTCAGAAGTGGCTGTACGCCGTTACAAGCGCCAAATGTACTAGAAGCATGTTGTTCATCAACAAAATTGCAGCTTTAAGGATTGATGCACAAAATACGGTATAAAATTTTTTTTATACGATATTGTCCAGGAATAACAAAGGGACTGAAAGGTTTACGATGCAAGCTTAGGTATTGATAACCGTAGTTGTTAAATTTTAAAATGTTTGTTAAGCTTATGTGACTTCACTAAGGGGTCGTCAGTCCCTAAACGTAGAAACTACGTATAGACTAAATTTTACTAAAGACAACATGAACAGCACTGCCTGAGGGAGGATTCGAACCTCCGACGGGGAACGGCCTCGCGCATCGGACCAGAGCGCATCAATGCGCTCGTCCACTCCACCGCGGGGTAGTAGCTAAGTCCCATAGATAAACATTTGAACATTTGTTTTACAAATTATAGGTTTTTTTTTTTCGTCGAAATTTTTACACAATGTACGTTACTTTGAAAACACTGTAAGGTAGGTATGAAATGTGATAATTCGCAGCGTCGTCAGAATAGCCGTGGACACTAAGACGCCTTGCTGCTATGCGCGCGGTAGCTTCTCGTCGGAGGTTCGAGTCCACCGTCGGGAATGAGTGTGTGTATTGTGCTTAGGTTCGTTTAAGTACTTTGTAATCCTAGGGACTGATAACCACAATAGTTAAGTCTCACAGATTAACAAACGTTTGAATACATTAAAAAAATCTTCGCATGCTAGGCCAAAATTTTGACAAAACGAAAACATGTAATTTCGTATGTCAATGTAAATGAATTACGCAATGAGAGCAACGTGGAAAATATTTTTAGGTGTTTCTCGAATTATGTCTTTAGAGCAGAAATGCAATAAAGAAATCCCCACTGATGATAGCACAGCTAATGGCGAAACAGATATGGGAAAATAATATAATTTCAAATATCTTGCATATGGCAAAATCTCCTCGCCGTACATTCTGAGGAAGCAGTGAAGGACAAATATCGTCATCAAAAATGTATTGTGCTTTTTATCAATTTATGTACTTCATCCGCAGCATGTCTACAATAACTTTTGAACAAAACATAAACTTTAAGAGGAGTTACTACTTAATATTTCTGGCGGTATATTTATTTCATTGGGAGCGAGGAGAATAAGAAACTACGAGGTTATTAATAAAACTGAGGAGTTGAATTAACAGTAGGGAAAAATTCAAATGTTTGTATAGCTTATGGGACTTAACTATGGGGTCATCAGTCCCTAAATTTACAAACTACTTATGAACTAGCTAACACTAAGGACGGCACAAATATCTATGCCCTAGGGGGGATTCGAACCCCCGACCGTAGTGGCCGTGCAGACCGTGACTGGAGCGCCTCAGTCCCCTCGGCCACCGCGGCCGGCAACAGTTGGCAGGCATGATAAGTGCAGTGGAGCAAGATCTGGCGTAAAACCTGTGCAGGCAGGATGATTAGTATGCTGAGTCCGCTCTGAGAACGTCTGAGAATGTGGATAACGTGAAACAGGGACTTGAGAAAGAAATTGCTTCCGTTAAATCCACATTAATTTATGTTGTGAAGTACCAATGGGCGAGGATTTTGTCCCTTGAGTACGCAAATTAGGGCAACCTCTAAAATTAAATATTTTAATGGAGGGGGTACGAATACCACGTGTTTGACTTGTTGGCCTTATGCAGAGGAATAGCAGTTAGTTGGGATTGCGGAAAGGTGGGCGAATCAGAATGCAAGTACATTTTTCTGTATCGCGTTTGTGGTACTTCTGTTGGGGAAATAGTGAATGTTGCAACGCAAATGCAGTACCATAATGTTTTCCTCACGGGCTTACGTTCAGTGGTAACAGGGGTATCGTGTGGAAATTGTGCGAAACAGAACTATTCCAGTTAGTTCACCTGGACAGACTGGTGGATGTACTAACAAAAATCACGGCGCTAAATAGGCTGCTACGATATCACCTGTACTTACAGTACTTACAGTAAAATCTTGAGCACAGTCCCAAGGAAACATTAGCAGAGTTTCAAAATTGTACAGGGAGACTGGAAAACACCATCTAAGTACACAGGTGGTCAAATATTGTTATCGTGGTCTTCAGTCCAGAGACTGGTTTGATGCAGCTCTCCACCCAACTCTCTCCTCAGGAAGCCACTTCATCTCCTCATAAGAACGGCAACATACATCCATTTGAATCTGCTTACTGCATTCATACACATACTGAGTACCACCTCTGCGTTTGCTACCCCACACATTTCCCTCCACACACTTCACTTTTCTTTTATGTATCAGAATGTGACCTTATTGAGTACCTCCTCATTAGTTGCTCAATTCACCCATCTAATCTTCAGCATTTTTCTATAACACCACATTTCAAAAGCGTCTGTCCTCTTGCTGTCCACACTGTTTATCGTTTACATTTCACTCCTGTACAAGGAAACACTCCAGAATATGCCTTCAGAGAGGACTTTCGTTCCCGGTGTTGTTCCTGGACAACAGTGTATTAAAGTCTGATTTATACCGTATTTTGTCCATCACGCAATAAAGTTGCAATTTTGTTGATGAACAACATGCTTGTAGTACCAAATTTTGCCGCTTGGTACGACGTGTAGCCACTTCTGAGGCATTAATCTGTCCATCTTGGAAATTGTGTTGGATTACTGTCTGTACGTGGCTGAGAGTGTGAGCGTGAGTGTGGTTCCTTTTATTTTATTCCAGCAGTGAATTTTCTTGTGTTTGGTGTGTCGCGAAGATTTTGCTAGCATCTTTGATCAGGCAGTATTAACTATCAACAAAATAACGTCATAGCAGTAAAATACCTAAACATCTGTGTTCTGCATGAAATACATGACATAAAAAATCAAAAGTTCTACCAAAAATTTTAAAACACATATTTTGATGATTACTGCAGTGTATTAATACAGGAAACACTCATTTTAATTTTTCCAAATCTGACTTCATAATGTGGGACTGAAAGGGTTAAATTAATATTCGATGTTGACAAATTTACCTTCTTCAAAAAGGTTCTTCCCATTGTCAATCTGCATTTCATATCATCTGTACTGAGACCATTATACGTTAGTTTACTGCGCAAGTAACAACTCATCAGCCTCCTTTGTAATTTTGTTACCTAATCCAATTCCTTCAACATCGCATGACTTTCTTAGACTACATTCCATCTCCCTCGTTTTACTCTTATTAATGTTCATCTTTTAGGAACATTTCAACACACCGTCCATTCCGTTCAACTGCTCTTCTAGGCCCTTTGCTGTCTGTGACAGAATTACAATCTCATCAACAAAACGCAATGTTTTTATTTCTTCACTCTGAACTTTAATTCCTTCTCCAAATTTCTCTTTTCTTTCCTTTATAGTTTGCTTAATTTTCAAACTGAATAACACTGGAGAAAGACTACAACCCTTTCTTACTCCCTTCGCAACCACTGCCTGCATTTCATGTTCAACGCTGATAACTGCTGTCTGGTTTTTGTACAAGTTTTAAATAACCTTACGCTCCCTATATTTTACTCCTCATTTCTTCAGAATTTGAAGGAGTGTATTCCAATGAACATTGTCAAAAGCTTTCTCTTAATCTACTAAAGCTAGATATGAAGGTTTGCTATCCCTTTAAGATAAGCTGTAAATTCAGTATTGCCTCCCGTGTTCCTACATTTCTCCTGAATCCAAACTTATATTCCCCAAGGTCGGCTTTTACCATCATTTCTATCATTGTGTAAAACGTGTTGAAATTTTGAAGTCATGACGTATTAAACGGTTCTACAATATTCGCATCTGTCTGCGCCTGTTTTCTTTGGAATAGAGATTATTACATTTATCATTATGTCTGATGGTACATCCCCTGTCTCGTACATCTTACTCACCAGATAAAATAGTTTTGTAATGGCTGGCTCTCCAGCGACTTCAGCATTTCTGAGGAATGGCTTCCACTCCAGGAGCACTGTTTCGACATAGGCCTTTCAGTGCTCTGTCTAATTCTTCTCTTAGTATAGTATCTTCTGTTTCACCTTCCATTCCTTCAAAAAAAATTTTTAAGTTAATTTCCTTTGTAGAGCTCTTTACATACTCTTTCCCCAATTCAGATTACCCTTCTTTGCTTAGAACTGGTTTTCCATCCTAGTCCTGAATATTCATACAGCTGCTCATCGTGCCTCAACTCTCTCTTTTATTTTTCTTTATGGCGGTATCTCTTTTCTCAAATTTACACATTCTTCTACCAACTGTCGTTTGCGTACTAGCCACTCCTGCTTAGCTATTCTGGAGATTCTGCCAATCTCATTTCTTATTCGTCTGTTCTCCATTTTGCCTATTTCATTTCCTGCACTTTCATATTTTCTCCTTTCGTCAATTAAATGTATCATTTTCTGTGATATCAAAATGTTTCAAATGTTTGTATTGCTTATGGACTTGACTACGGGGTCATCAGTCCCTAAGCTTACAAACTACTTATGAACTAGCTAATCCTAAGGACGGCACAAATATCCATGCCCGAGGGGGTATTCGAACCCCCGACCGTAGTGGCCGTGCAGACCGTGACTGGAGCGCCTCAATCCCCTCGGCCACCGCGGCCGGCTTCTGTGATATCCAAGGATATGTTATAGCTTTGGATCTCTATCTATTTGGTCCTTTGCTGCCTAGACTATTTCATCTCTTAAAGATACCCATTCCTCTACTACTGTATTATTTTCCTCCATTTCCGTCACTTGTTACCTAAATCTCTAAATTTTCAGGTTCCATCTCCTTTTTATGCTACCATTCTGTAGGTTCTTTTTTTTTCAGCCTACAGTTCATGACCAAGAAGATATGGTCGTAATCTATATCTACCCTTGAGATTGTCTTACAGTTTGAAATCTGGTTCCGAAATATACCATTACAAAACCTATCTGGTACCTCCCCGTGTCTCCTGGTGTTTTCAAACGTATACACCCTTCTTTTGTGATTCATAACCTTTCAGTTGATAGTGTAGCTGATCAGCTACATACCTTATTTTACCATTATCTCTCAATGTGCTCTTAATTTTACAATAAATTAATTTGTAGCTGCCTCTACACATAGTGTTACATATGCTAGTGGCTCGTCCTAGAAATTATAAATTGCAGAGTGCTACTGAATCAGTTCGACAGTTAGCTGCATTACGTTACTCATAACATTTGTGTTTGTTTACTTAAGTGTTCCTCTCTTGCCATGGAAAAGTAGTCAATCACGTACTACTGTTGCATGATGTCTTACTTTCTGGAAAGGTTACTGACATAATAGTGACATTTACTGCATCGGGTAGATCATGGAAGCGCTATATAGCTGACCAGCTATGAACATCTTGTTGCTAGTAGAGCATAATAATTTGAAGGATTTTCCTCAGTAAATAAACACTATACATTAATCGCGGTAGTGTTTATAGCTTCAAATAAAAAGTCATGCAGTAAAAGGTTAAACCAGGTATTTGTTATGATTAAATTATACTCCGTGCAAAATTCTACCAGGCGGCTTCTCCTTTCACTCCTGTCGCGGTGGAGTAGCCGAGCGGTCTTAAGCGCGTCGCTGCAGAACGCGCGTATGCTCGCCGTCGGAGGTCTGAGTCCTCCCTGGTGCATGGGTGTGTGTTTTTGTCCTTAGGTTAGTCTACCTGAGATTAAGTAGTTCGTAAGCTCCGGATTGAAAACCACGTAGTTTCATCCGATAGATTTGCAAACATTTGAACAATCTTTCACTACTTTTGCCCAGCCCATATTCACCTACTATTTTTTCTTCCCCTCCGTTTCCTACTATCGAATTCCTGTGTCCCGTCACAATTAAGTTTTTCTCTCCATTTACAGTCTGAGTAATTTCCTTTACCTCCTCATAAATTTCTTCGATCTCCTCATCATCAGCAGTTCGCATATAAACCTGTAATACAATGGTCGGTGGTGGCTTCGCATCTATCTTGACTACGATAATTCGATCACTGTACTGCTCATAGTTTACCCGCATTCCTATTTTCTTATTCATTATCAGACCTACTCCTGTGACACCCCCAACTAAATTTGCATCTATAGTCCTGTACTAAATTTTTCATACAATTCCTTCCACTCATGTACCGCAAATACTTAAAACACAAATTACTTTCGGTCAACAACGAGAGTATTCTGAACTGCACGGTACTAGATAACTCGTATCATAGTGAAGGTA